>OX402052.1:2658426-3987640 GCA_947859365.1 Archips crataeganus
TTGCAGAATGTCTGTAATAAAACACACGCAGACCCTCTAATTAGATTCCCATTAACCTGCCTTAAAGTTAATTAGTTGTGTCGTTAGTTAATTGTAGTGATGTGCTGAACAATCGGTATTATTCGGTGCGGAATATTTGGTACCGTGAACCAGGGTGACCGACCAAATTAGAGCTTGACCAAAATAATATACATATATACTAGCTGTTGCCCGCGACTCCGTCCGCGAAGATTAGTGGTAGATATAAAAAATAGCCTACGACCTATTCCCAGACCTACCAAATATAAAGACAAAAGTTACACAAAAATCAGTCAAGCCGTTTCGGAGGAGTTCGATAAAAAACAACGTGACACGAGATTTTTATATACTAGAGGACTAGCTGTAGCCCGCGACTCTGTCCGTGAAGAATAGGAGTATAAAAAATAGCCTGCGACCTATTCCCAGACCTACCAAATATAGAGATAAAAGTTACATAAAAATCGGTCAAGCCGTTTCGGAGGAGTTCTATAACAAACACCGTGACTGTGTGTATATTAGATTACGTAGATGACCGGATAGCTTAGTTGTTAGAGAACCTGACTACGAAGCTTGAGGTCCCGGGTTCAATTCCCGGTCGGGGCAGATATTTGTGTGAATAATACGAATGTTTGTGCTCGAGTCTTGGGTGCTTAATATGTATTTAAGTATGTATCTATCTATATAAGTATGTTTATCCGTTGTCTAGTACCCATAGTACAAGCTTTGCTTAGTTTGGGACTAGGTCAATTGGTGTGAAATTGTCCCGTGATATTTATTTATTATTTATTTATTTATGTTGGTAAAAGGTATTATTTGATTATTATCCGGTTCTAAAAATCCGTATGAACAATTCAAACATTGCTATTCGAATATTCTTATGTCGCATCTCTAGTTAATTGTTGGCCGTGTAATATAGTGACACATGCCACGACTACAAAAAGATAAAAGTCTCTTTTTAATTAACATTTAATTGTTATTAAAAGCTTGCCCCTTAGTTAAACGTTTGTTCAACTCTGTTAACTTAACATTTGTTAGTCTCCATCCTATATTACGTACTAAATACAAATTGAAATATAGATGCACAGAAAAAACCCCAGAAAAAGACCAATGCTGGGAATCGAACCCAGGTCCTCAGCATTCCGTGCCGTGTGTCATACCCCTACACCACCACTGGTCTAGAGATTAGACACGAATTTTTCCTATACATCATACATTTCAGTCTGCTAAATCATCACCTTATGCAGTGACAAGCGCACATCTATGTTACACCCTCTATCGAGAGATTTTAACACTCCTTCGGAACTAACCGCTCACTTGGACAAGAGATGGCGCTACTGTGCAACTTTAAACAAGTTAGCTATGAAGTATCGTTTTGTATTTATTTTTTCAACTTCATTTTTTTATTACTTTTACGGTCATCCCGTGAAATCATATACAAAAAATAAATACAAAAAGATACTTCATAGCTAACTTGTTTAAAGTTGCACAGTAGCGCCATCTCTTGTTCAGGTGAGCGGTTAGTTCCGAAGGAGTGTTAAAATCTCTCGATAGAGGGTGTAACATAGAGATGTGCGCTTGTCACTGCATAAGGTGATTATTTAGCAGACTGAAATGTATGATGTATAGGAAAGATTCGTGTCTAATCTCTAGACCAGTGGTGGTGTAGGGGTATGACACACGGCACGGAATGCTGAGGACCTGGGTTCGATTCCCAGCATTGGTCTTTTTTCTGGGGTTTTTTTCTGTGCATCTATATTTCAGTTTGTATTTAGTACGAAATATATGATTTCACGGGATGACCGTAAAAGTAATAAAAAAATGAAGTTGAAAAAATAAATACAAAAAGATACTTCATAGCTAACTTGTTTAAAGTCTCTATCCTGTCAGTCTGACATTTGCATTTGCCAAACATACATTTTGAGATAGCACGGCGCAGTTTCGTGATAGTACAAGCAAAATAGTTTCCGCGATTTCATATTGAAATCATTCTATTTGCTTTAACTTTGTTATACAACTGAGGACTTTGTGACTCAAAAATTTTATTACTTACTACTTGTATGCAGCTGAACGTATTAATTTGAATAAAATTAAAAATCTTCTAATATATAAAAATCTCGTGTCACGGTGTTTGTTACCGAACTCCTCCGAAACGGCTTGACCGATTTTTATGAAACTTTTTGTCCATATTTGGTAGGTCTGAGAATAAAATAATAAATAAAAATATCACGGGACAATTCACACCAATTGACCTAGTCCCAAAGAAAGCTAAGTAAAGCTTGTGTTATGGGTACTAGGCAACGGATAAACATACTTATATAGATAGATACATACTTAAATACATATTAAACACCCAAGACCCGAGAACAAACATTCGTATTTTTCATACAAATATCTGCCCCGACACGGGAATCGAACCCGGGACCTCAAGCTTCGTAGTCGGGTTCTCTAACCACTAGGCCATCTGGTCGTCTCAAAATAGAATAGGTCGTAGGCTATAATTTGTACCCCATTCTTCGCAGACGGAGTCCCGGGCAACTGCTAGTAATTACATATTCTGATGGGAATTCATTGTAGCGACCCTGAACCACTTAATCATCAAATAGACGAACTCTCTATCTCTGGTACGTCTCTTTCATTCATGTTCTACATCGCATTATAGTTATAGGTGTTTCTTAACTCAGAAACGTAAATCAGTCAGAGATGGCGACGTACCGTGATCACGCCATTTGTCCCCTAAATAGTTTTAATAGTCTGTAAGGGATTTCTTGTACGGGTGATATTGCCTGGAAAAAAAACATTATGCTTTAATCCCTTCTATTGTAAAACTTTTTTATTTTTTTTTATTTTTGTCTGTAAAATTGGATTTATATGAGACAGTCGAGACTATGAGATATGAGAATTCAAGTCTTGATTTTTTTCCACTTACCGCATACGAAAGGTTAAAGAAAAAGAACGCTCTAGAAAAATAAAAACAAAAATCACAAAGTAAATTTTTCGTGTTTGATAGTGATCTTTTTCATTCTCACGACTTAGCACCACTCTGATGAATTTTCGAGTCTTTAAAACTTTAATAAAATATAAAAAAACGGTCTCAAATGCATAATTTTTCGTTGCAAACGAATTGCAAAACGTGTTTTGGTTAAAACAAGGAGAACGCGCATGAATATGAAAACACGAACGACGCTTAGCCACGGTGTTTACATTGCGGTGGCCACGTCTCAGCTGAAGTTGGGACATTTAGAACTAGGTACTCGAAGAACAGTTATCTAACCAACGAACGAACGTTTTGAGAACAGTTATCCGTTGACTGAAAAAGGTTCTCGAGTTACGAAGAAAGGCGAGGCGTTGGCAGACATCCTACCAGGTGGAATGACGATGACATTAGGGTTGCGGGAAAATAGTGAATGCAAGTGACAAGTTGTCGTTCATCGTGGCTTTCTAATGAATGACCGTCGTTCAATAGTGATTTCTAGATAATATTTATTACACAAACTAAAAGTTCAACAGTATCCTGTGGGCCCCAAACTAGACTGAGCCTATATCTTCAGACCCGGAAAAACAAGCTAAAAATGCTAATTTTAACTCGTGGCTTTGTCCCTTCTTCTTCTTCTTGTTCTTTGTTTTGACTTTGACTTGGATTTTTTAATTACGATCACATGAGGTTTAATTTTTTGGAGATATATTCTAAATGATTATAGGTAGGTAGGTATAATATTAATTAATTATATAAAGCGTTTGCTACTTTTTTTTTCAAACAAATTGAATACTGAAAATATTATACAAACACATAATAAAGTGATACAAACGCTCCGATGTTATCGAGATCGGATCGCGAGCCCCGTCATATCTCCATTCTTCCATTAGCACCAAAAGTACTATCAATCAAGCCCCTTAATTTCATTGATTGCATACATTTTTATTAATTGAGTGCAAAATGGACGTGAATTAAAAAGAGCAGAGTATTTCCATTTGACAAATTAAGCTCTTAAATGCATTGGCATTTAGCGGGAACGTTTTGAAGAATGATATTTGTATCGCTGTTAAAAGGTTTTGTTTGTGCCTGTTGAATTTATTTTGAGAAACTGTGTCGCTCCTACGAATAATTTACCAGATTTTGAATAGTTTTTAGGGTTCCGTACCTCAAAATGAAAAAACGGAACCCTTATAGGATCACTTTGTTGTCCGTCCGTCCGTCCGTCCGTCCGTCCGTCCGTCTGTCTGTCAAGACCATTTTTCTCAGGAACGCGTAGAGGTATCAAGCTGAAATTTATATCAAATACTCAGGTCTACTGTCCCTTGAAGCTGTGAAAAAATCAAACTTCTAAGCCAACGCAAACAAAAGATACAGCCGTTTATGACGCAAATTTCCGCATATTTTCGAAACTCGCAAGGGAATCAAAACCTACAGGGTACTTCCCGTGAACTCAGAATCTTGAAATTTGGTACGAAGCAAGGTCTTATAGCACAGATAAAGGAAAAATTGCGAAAAGCATAAATATTTTTGTTTGTCTGTCTATATCATAAACCAATCTACAATGATCCCAAACTGCGCACATTTTGCTTGGGAGCAGGGGTCATATAGGTAGATACATGTATATAAATTTGTACGGAACCCTCGGTGCGCGAGTCCGACTCGCACTTGACCGGTTTTTTTTGTATTTGGGTCGCCGCCATGATAGTTAATTTCTAGTGATCGTTATCAACGTGCAGTTTTCGTAGCTAAGTACGGTTGGAAAAATAATACACAACTATTTTTAAAATTATATATTACTCACACTTATTAAAATTAAACCGAATAAACAATCAAAATCAGTTCAACGGATATGGCTGTCTGTCAGTTTTAATAATGAGAGAGAGAGAGAGAGATGTTTATTTACACAAATTCGATACAAACACAGAAAAAAAAATACATTTGACAGGAAATTTACAAATCAAAAAAAAAATATATCGAATAGTATAAATTGGGCCCCACTCAGCATAATGTTGTGGCAAGCCACAACGCTGTTTTTCAGTGGGACCCATTTAAAAACTAGACACAAAAACATACACACTGTGACGACACGAACACCAGCGAATAGTTCGCAACAAAAACCAAATTAGAAGCCGGAAGTAAATATGTATGGCAACACTTGATCACACTTGAACACTTGAACACTTGATTGATTAATATAAGTTTTTAAAACCTAATTTTGAATAAAAGTGGCTTTCCACATTGACGGAAGCTACAAGAACGTCATTGAACTGTTTCAAAAGTTTCACATGAGAAGAATTATTTATATCCTGAACATTTATGTTTCACAGTTAAAATTAATATTAATGAAAATTAATTGGTAGCCGCCACAACGTGTGGCTATAAAAAGAAGGGCTACGGATTAGCCCGAAACAGTCGAGCTAAACTCAATCACAGACGTCAGTTATCCGTATATTTTCGCTATAAATGGAGGCAGTCTCAAAAACTGAGATATTCATGGTCACCCGACTGCAATAGCTACAGTGCTAACTAGCTATACACTAGTTTTGAATTTTTAATAGTAACTACATTTCTATGAATACCGTTCCATGTTTCCAATTTAAATGCAGCATAATATTGAAATGATGCAGCGTTGATGCTTTATGCATCCAACATTACATCTTGCCGCCCGTAAATGCTGGGATGCATAATTTGTATAGTCGACCAAGTAAGTGCTTTACCATTTTAGGGTTCCGTACCCAAAGGGTAAAAACGGGACCCTATTACTGAGACTCCGCGGTCCGTCCGTCTGTCTATCTGTCTGTCCGTCTGTCACCAGGCTGTATCTCATGAACCATGATAGTTAGACAGTTGAAATTTTCACAGATGATGTATTTCTGTTGCTGCTACAAATCCTAAAAAACAGAATAAAATAAAATAAATAAGGGGGCTCCCATACAACAAATGTGATTTTATTGCCATTTTAATAGATAATGGTACGGAACCCTTCGTGCGCGAGTCCGACTCGCACTTGGCCAGTTTTTAAGACGGTTCCTACATCGAATGAATACTACTATAAATTAAAAATTTTAAAACCCCGAACGCCATTAGGTAACCTTTTTAATTTCTTTGTTGCGCGCGCGGCCCTTTGGCGACGCGGGGCCCCTAGGCTACTCTGCCTAATGGTTAATCCGGGACTGCATCAAACCTAAAATAATTTCGTGGTCGACTATACCTATACATAATACTACTTTATACCCATATCTATACTTAATATTATAAATGCGAAAGTGTGTCCGTCTGTCTGTTACCACCTCACGCTTAAACTACTGAACTGACTTAGATGCAATTTGGTATGGCGGTCGATATTTTGAGACCCTGGGAATGGCGTATAATAATTTTTATCCCGGAAAATAGCATAGTTCCGGCGGGACAGCGAAAAACGAATTCTTTGCAGACGAAGTCGTTTGCAGTGGGGTCACTGACCGAATTGAAAGACGTTACGTCAAAGAGCAGTGTAGACAATAAGCGGCCTTATCGCTTAAACGCGGTCTCTTCAATACAACCGTTTAGATGTAGATATAAATAGCTGATAAGCTGCTAGCTTAATTACTTTAATCTGTATCAAACACGAGATGTAGCAACATTTAATCTCAAATTCTATCGCGGACGTATTCAATGAATGCTTCGGATTTTGAAATTTAATTTAAATTAAATTAAATGTAAGCTGAGATTCAAAAAACGTAATTATCAAGCTTCAAGGAAAGGGTGACGGAACAAATCTCAGAAAAAGATTAACCGTTGTGCGGGGAAATTGCTCGTCAAAACCGAATTACAGCGAAGTGCTTCTTTAATTTATTGCCGACGTAATATTTCCTTTTTAAAGGTTTGAATATATATTTTTTTGAGAAGTAATAAGGACGTGGAGGACTCTCTCAGCCGACGCCAGACAATTTTATTTTGTACCCGAGCACACTGATAATATATAATTGGCTAGCTGTGGCCCGCGATTTTGTCTGCGTGGAAATATGTAATCATACCTATGAATGTAGTACCTACAGACACAGAATGTGGTACAGATGACCGTTGGGGCCCAAAAGTTCTCGAATGGAGACCATGGGCTGGCAAGCGCAGCGTGGGACGTCCACCAACGAGATGGGCGGTCGATTTGGAGAACCGTAATGATTGGGCGTCAATAAGGGAGGCCTATGTCCAGCAGTGGCCGTCCTACGGCTGAAATGATGATGATGATGATGAACTTATGGCATAAGGCGTGTTAAATCTTTGCCTATTTTAATATCTATGTTTAAGGAACACAATCTATCATTTTGTGCACGAAAATTATGTGTATCTATTTATCTATGTATGTTTTATGATGTTTGTTAGTTACGTATACATACAGGGTGCTCGTGCTCGTTAAGTGTAGCCAGGCGATTATTCCGTAAATACTTATAACAGATATCAGAAAACTTTAAACTGATATCAAAAAAATGTTACCTAGTGAGTAAAATGACAACAATAACTTGTTAAAAATCAAACGTGAAATATCCAAAATTTTGACATTAAACACTCTCATATATTTAGTACGAGATTAGTAGAAAGGTTTTAGTTTCCTTATTTTATAAAGTTATTTTACTAGCTATTGATATTTATGGAAACTGTTATTAACCTAACAAAGTAACAAACTATATTTTAAGTGAATGAAATCAATTATTAAGTATTTATTTCTTAGTAAGTAAGGACAGCAAGGATGTCTTCAAACAACTGCCTTGAATACAAAATTTTGTACTTAGGTACTTGCTAAGATTTGGTTAAATAAAAAGATTACATACACTCATACATACCATTAAATTTCACACGTGTAGTACAATGTTTTCCTTCACTGTAAAGCTCACGAAAAATAAATTTCAAATGTAACACACCCACTCACACTCACACTCATAAATTTCGAAAAATTAAATTGGAGCGACCCGATCTCGGCCTGTGTTTGAGAGGCCATAGGTCAAAACATCAAGTTATCATCACATTTTTTTTTAGGTTCTATTTTAAAGCTAACTTAAACATAACCCTCTGCTCCATCGTAGTCGGTCAAGGGTCCGGAGTGATAGCGTGGTAGACCGAACACAGCCAACAAATGGCTGGCGGATTAGCCGATGAAATATTTAAGGAAAAGTTCTGGATATCTCAGTCATTTATGATGTTCACGAGATTATTTTTAAGTCGTAGAAAATTGGTTTAATCTGCAGTGATTAGGAGCTGAGGTAATAAATAACCTATGCCTTAAACAAAATACCAATAAATAACATATTTAAGTCACATTTTTTGGTATAATCACCTATAATTGGGGATGTCTATTTTTTACAATGTAAGTAAATCGAAAACCATTTCGAGGTAAATGCTTTTTAACTCGTTTTCTGTAGTTATTTAATTTTAATATAATGTAATAAATTTATCACATACCAAATAAGCAATGACCTTTATTTGATATTTGAAGTAAAATACTTGGATGGTCCAAATTGTACTTTAATAGGTGTGGCATGGCATTATATAGAATTCTACATACTCGTACTCAATTTACGCGTGGATTAAACTACGGACTTTGAGATTTGGACTCGCTGCCTGACATCTAGCATGCATCTCTAGCACTCTGACAGCGCCACACAGCGCCAATAAAGTGGCACTAGTTACAGTATTACCACTACGCAAAAAATAGTTAAAGGGGTTGCCTTATAGTACGCACTGACAATATAGCCGTGTGGGAGTGGGAGCCCTCAATTATAATCTGACGTCATCTAGCAAAATAGTTTCAATAATTAATTTTGAAAAATTAGTGAACCAAATGAAAAAATATTTAAATTAGTTTGTTATAATTTTGACTTTTCTGTACAAAAAAAATATAAAAACTGTTGGTATTTTTTTTAGACATTCCCAATTGCGGTTTGTTTTTAACAAAAGTATTCTCTAGGTAGGTTAAGAAGTAAAACAATAATCTTCTTACCGTAAAAATTTAAATAATCGTTCAACATGTGTTTAACACATGACAGTGTTATCTCTTAGTTTTGAACTCAGTTTAGTAGATGACAATTAGACCGTCTACACTGTCTTCACTAAAGAAGAATTTTTATTGTACAGTCGCGGAATGAAAAGGTTTGACACTTTTCGACTCTAAGTCAACGAGTTAAGGTCGAAAAGTGACGAACCTTTTCATTCCGCTATATTCCCTATATTGTATTAGCTCAAATATCATTTCGTACATAAATTCCGTATACATAACTCAGAGATGTGAGTCCTGGCTTGAACCCACGACCCATGAGACGCCATACGTAAACCACTACACTACCACAACTTTTTTAAGGTGGCAAGTGACTTTAACTAAGCACTAAATGTATCCAAAAATTGCTGCTCAAAATAACAAGATTTTTTTAACTGGGCAAGTATAATCACAACTAGCAAGTCATTAAAACTATAATTATATACATGCGAAAGATTTTTTTTTTTATTTATTTAGGAAACAAACGGTCACAATTCAACATAAATCAACTTAAGTAACAACAAACAGACCTTAAGTTCCATAGAAAATAAACGAAATACATAGTTAATTAACAAATCGAAACAGGGTAGGTGTTAGGCACCATCTTAAACATCTTATCTGTCACCATACAGGGACTTGAAAACGTCGATAAGTAAATAATACATGCATGATACGGTAGGGAATTTAAACTGGTTCTTAATTTAGGTAATTAAACAGTCCTGAGATATAATTTTTGTCCTCTAAACAAGTACATGGACGAACAAAATTAAGTATAATTGCAAAAAAAATATTAAAAAATAACATTGGCAACTAAGAAACTTTTAAATCGCTGTATTCGTCAATCCGAATAAATCACACTTGACATTCGATGCTCGGGGTTGCCATCACTCGGTGTCGTGTTAAAACGCGCGTGAAAGTGCCGGCCGAACGAGATGGCGGCCAATTTCACAGCTGGCAACACACGCGCTTAAGGCTGGACGTTGCAGTGGAACTGCCGCCAGACATGACAGTCATTTATGAGGTACAAGCCTGTACCCCGCCGCTCCGTACCGCATTCGCTGCCAGGAACGCATATATGCGTTCACGTGACTTTCGGCTAGTGCCGCTGGCAGTTTGGCAGGGTTCTCTGCCTTTTCGCCGAAAGTTTTTTGCCAACTGATCCATTTCACAACTGTTTTTTTTTCTGAAACTGCAAGGACTTTAAGATTGTTATAAAACTAGCCTAACCTAACTTATAGTGTTCTACAGGATATTTCTGAAAAAAAAAAACAAATTTTATAAATTTCTACTGTTTGTGGCTGTTTGCGCTTCATTGCCTTGGTCTTAGACGAAGATTTTACTTTATGCACTAGAGTATAAAAAGCCATTTTATGCAGCATTCTCTCGACATAAACAACAATTTCACGAGCTTGAGAAATTGTAAATTTATTTTTCTACTCCTGTAGTATAATCTTTCAATTATATGGTCAAAAACTATGTATACAATAATAACTAACGTTATAAGTCTGTTCCAAGTTCTATGCTCTATGGTGCAAATTCAGTAACATAATAACCCTTATAATTTTCATTATGTTACGGGACTGAGTAATATAATAACATTCAAAAAAAGAATACTGAAATCGATTTTGCTAATCGAGTTCCTTTAAATATGCGTGCGCCACGTGATTGGTGGCTTAAAAATGAGTAAGAACGGGTAAGACCAATCACAATCATGGTTTATTTTTTCAAGCGAAATTTCGTAATTGAAAACACGCTGATCAAGCTCTATGGTACGAGTACGGTCGCAAATTAAAAAAAATAAAGCGGGAAATTAATATAAAGTCATTATACATTAATTAAAATATGTTTACATTAACAATTATTAAATAATGAATACTGTGACTATTGTAATTTTTTTTTTTTTTTTTTTTTTTATGAAATAAGAATAATTTATTGTAAAAACTACATAAAATAAAACTAAAACTATAAACTAAAACTACATACAAACTAAAAATACTGAATAATAATGAATACTTAAATAACGGACAATAAATGAATTTTAAAGTCATTATTAAATATGAATATTTTAACATCATTCAATTTGGCTGTATAGTAATTTGACTGTAAAGTTCCCGGGTCCATTCTAAGGTTGCGAATAGTGAAAAAAAAAGTTTCAAAATAGCGGGAATTTGTTTTGCTTTTGCACGGAGTTCTTTCAAGTTGAAATAAATAAATAAAAGAGTTAATCACTATTTATATGGCTTTTTATCTGTGAGAATTTGTAACTTTGGTGAATTAAGTGATGCAGAAATGTTGACGCCGCCAGAAATAAAACAGGCGGCAATGGAAGTGAGCAATAATTTGCTACTTTTAAAATCGAAAAATTCATTTATTGTCCGTTATGTAAGTATTCATTATTTAAGTAATAATTGTTTATTTTGAACTCGTAGAAAAAGTAATGTATGCAACTATTCATAATCGGCCATTAAGACGCTCATTCGCGGCTCGCTCGCATTCGTGTCTTAATGGCTCTTATTATGATACAGTTGCATAAAATACTATTAGTTACTACACCTACTAATTTGGAGCTTCAGGGTTTATAGCACGGTATTTAAATGCCACGTCATTTTCGCTGTCGAAAACGGTGGAAATTCATTGAAAATTTAATATTATCACGGGCTAATATTACTCTCGTGTCAATTTCACGCTCGGAGGGCACGCCATATGGACAGCATAATATCGGCTCCGCAGCACGTGGCCTGCGTAGAACTGCACCGTATATTGCTAATTTGCATGTAACGTTATATGGCATAGCTACTGGCCTGCAGTACACGTTTGATTTAATAGCAATATTTATTTCCATAGAATATACAGATACGATAAAATAAAGTGGGCTTTATCCACCTTTCGCCCTTACATAGCACCAGGCCCAGATGGCGTTTATCCAGTTCTACTACAAGAAGGTGCTAATGTACTTATACCACATCTTAGTAGACTGTACAGAGCATGCCTAGCCTTCGGACACGTACCGCGTGTGTGGAGACAAGTTAAGGTAATCTACCTTCCAAAACCTGGTAAGGCAGATTATAGTGACGCCAAATCATATAGGCCAATATTCCTGTCATCGTTCTTCCTGAAAACATTGGAAAAATTGGTTGACAGACATATACGAGATGGACCACTTAAAAGGCATCCACTGCACAAAATGCAATGCGCCTACCAACCGGGTAAGTCGACAGAATCAGCGATACACCTGGTAGTAAGCAAAGCGGAACAGGCAATAGAGAATAAGGAGCTCTGCCTGGCTGCATTTCTGGATGTGGAAGGAGCATTTGATCGTACAACGTATCATGCCATCAAAACTGCTGCGGATAGACATGGCATTGAACCTACTATCTGCACATGGATGGAAAAAATGCTCAACAGTAGACTGATAACTTCAACCTTACTAGGAGAAGAATTATCAGCTACAGCTACAAAAGGATGCCCTCAAGGAGGAGTTCTATCGCCTACGCTGTGGAGCTTGGTGATAAACTCGCTACTAGAGGATCTTAATACAGGCCCAGTACAAACAGTGGGTTATGCAGATGACCTGGTAATACTTATCAATGGGAAATTCCCAAGCACAGTATCAGGAATCATGAACGAGGCTCTTAACAAAGTAGAGAAGTGGTGCAACGAATATCACCTCTCCATAAATCCGAGCAAAACGGTAGTAATACCATTTACCAGAAAAAGGGACCTAAAAAACATACAGACTTTAAGGATGTATGATAGGGAACTAAAACTTTCCAGTGAGGTAAAATATCTTGGAATAATCCTTGACAAAGGACTTAACTGGAAAAAACAGGTGGATTACACTGTGACCAAAGCAACGAGAGTATTTGGCATGTGTAGATCCGCATATGGAAAAACATGTGGACTCAACCCGAAAGTACTGAGATGGATCTAGACCATGATGGTGAGACCTATCATACTGTATGGGTGCCTCGCCTGGTGGCCTAGGACACTACTAAGCACATGCAGGAATCTAATGGCTAAGATCCAGAGAATGGCCTGCATGGCTATCACAGGGGCGTTTAAAACAACGCCGACAGCAGCAATGGAAGTCATACTGGATTTACCACCATTGTATATTGCTATAGAATCCGAAGCGCGTAAGTCGTTGCACAGAATGAAAATGTACGGCCTGTGGAACGATTCCGCTCCGAGGACGAAGCACACTAAAATGGAACAAAACAAATATCTTGATAGAATAATGGCGATGGGATGCGACAAAATGCAACCAAAGTACATATTCCGAAGGAATTTCAAGGTACATGTTCCTACAAGCAGCCTTTGTGTGACTGAACAACCCTGTCACTGCATGCTCTCCATAGTAAAATAGCTGACGCTTACGACACGTCACTGCGATTCCGCACCGTCAGAGTATTTTGAGCAGCGGTGTGGAGGGCATGCGATAACAGCACGGATACGATGCGTCGCTGCGATTCCGTAACTTCTCCGTATTTTAAGCAGAGGTATAGCTGAATCTTTAATTAATAGTAATCGTTGCCTGCACATAGTTCATTTGGACCTACGTAAACGCCTGAATCAATCGAAACCACGCAAAAAAACATTACTATCCATCTGACAAAGCCAGGTCGTTTGTTTCACACTGGCCATAAAGATGCCTTTTTTCTGTAATTCAAAAATGGAACACGCGCTTCATTTAACGGCCCCGAGCAAGGGTTAATCACTCGTGGCGGCCCCGTCCTCCGTTTAATAAATCGAACGGACGATGTAAATCCGGAAAGAATGGAGCGGACGGAAGACGAATGAAATGAACGAAAAGAACTAGTTGAATGACGAATTCGCTTGAAGTGCATTCTCGTTAACAAGAACTTGCAATTTCCAAGTCCAAAATATAAAAAAACTTACGGTACGAACAGATACCAGTGTGCAGTCGTTGAAACCTGAATAGTTTATAAAAATATATGAGGAATATTAAAGTAGAGATTTAAATACTTCAAAGTATTAAAATACCAGGGTCTCGGTTCAGCTTACAATTTTGTTGCTTTTGAGACCCTGGATCCTTGGGGTCCCGGCGCACACAACTTAATTAAAGAACTACAAAAGCGTCTGGTCGACACCACTGGAGACCAAAGGGCCGGCAGCTATCTCTCTCAACGAATCCCCATCGCCATTCAACGAGGGAATGCTGCCAGCCTTTTCGGTACGATGCCACGGGGGGCTTTTTTTGACTACGGATCGGCCGCGGTTTTTGTAGTTCGATTATTAAATCTAGATGGCGCTGAAATATAGCCAGAGGCTTTGAAGGCAAAACAATAAGACTACAGATGTTTCATATTACTACAAATGTATTATTTTTAGTCTAATAGTTGTTAGATAGTTAGTTTATAGTTTTAATTATTGTTATTGTTTCTTAATATTTGTCTTTTATGAATAAATGTATTACTTATGAAAACAAAAAAAAAATACTTCAATATATGTAAATTACGTCTCTACATAGGAGGACTTTTAAAACTAAAATTAAATAAATGCAAATAAAAAAACGGCTAAGTGCGAGTCGGACTCGTGCACGAAGGGCTCCGTACCATTATCTATAAAAACGGCAAATATCACGTTTATTTTATGGGAGCCCCCCCTAAATATTTGTTTTATTTAATTTAATTATTTATTTTTAAAGTGAATATATTACTAAATGTTCTGTGAACATTTCAAGCGTCTACCTGTTGCCTTTATCAATATCGAGCAAAAAAATAGCAAAAAATCACGTTTGTTGTATGGGAATGGGAACATGGGAACCCCCTTAAATATTTATTTTAAATTATTACATATTAGCGGTTAGTTATCTATTGGTATTAAACTGAAACAGTAATGATTGTATTAACTAAGCGATGTGGCAAAAGCTATCGGTCCGGTGATTGCCCGGTCGAGTGCCCCGGGCAATGGGGCGGCAATGCACCGGATAACAGAAGCCACCACAGAACTAATTGAGCGGGCGGGCGAATCGTCTCCGTTCCAGCTTGGGCAAAAATGCTTTCGTATATGACATTTCTTAACAGACTTCAAAATTAAGGAGGAGGCATTCGGTACCCATAAGGTAAAAACGGGACCCTATTACTAAGACTCCACTGTCCGCCTGTATGTCTGCTGTCCGTTCGTCTGTCTGTCTGTCGCCATGAACCGTGACAGCTAGACAGTTGAAAATTTACTGCGGCCACAGTAATACATAGTCGGTGAAAATTTCAAGTGTCTAGCTATTACCGTTCAAGAGATAAAGCCCTGTGACAGAGAGACGGACAGACAGACAAATAAACAGCGGAGTCTCAGTCATAGGGTCCCGTTGACTCCCTTTGGGTACAGAACCCTAAAAATGAAAATCTTAGCTGCCTCGCAGCCATTAAGTACCTACTTCATACGAAAAATTAAGAAAATAACTAAAATAATTCTTATTACACTAAAAGCCTACAAACCTACCTGAACTGGCCCCAACAACCCTTAATCAGTACTTATCTGTGAAAATAACTAGAAACCTAAACTAAAATTATTACAGACAATGACGATCTCCAAAAATTTCCCATCAACCCATCACACCATGAGCTCTAAACCTTACCAGCTAACATTAAAACCAGAGGCCAAGTTGTACTGGCCGTCACACGATCACTCCATGACCTCCAACCTTTACCAGTTAAGCTTGTAGATCAGCTCAAGTTATACTGGTAGTGGCATAGCCTATTATCGCAGCCACACACTCCACCTGTCAAATTATAAGTTTATTTTATTCAGAAGGGACAGACGGCTGATTTAATATAACGACTTTGCAGGGTGACAGTTTGGGACGAAGTTTTGGGCGAAACGATAATGGCAGAAGTTTTTTTTTATCTCTACCTAGTTTTAAGCCTGATGGTGTAATATAAGTTTTAATTATGAAACTCGTTTATCGCTATCCCGTTAGAGTCGTAACGCTGTTTTTCAGGGGTATGTATTACAATACCGAAGTACGAAATACCGAATGTATTAAAACATCGAATGGGTCAAAAGACCGACACTATTTTTTTCCGAAACCGTAAACTTTTCAGAATTTATTAAAACGGCATCATACAGAACCCATTAGGTTAGGTTAGGTTTGTTTTATAACAATCTTAAAAAGTTAACGGTTTCAGAAAAAAATCGAGTCGGTCTTTTGACCCATTCGATGTTTTAATACATTCGGTCTTTCGTACTTCGGTATTGTAATACATACCTGTTTTTCAGTGAGTGGGGCCAATTTAAAAACTAAGCACAATAGTAATTATTACACTAAACGGGACTTATCACGCAAGCAATATTTACCTCGACGTTTCGGCCACATTGCGGCACATTAAGCAAAGCTCTGGAATGAAGTATCTGCTGCTTTCTCGGACCGATATGACCTTTAAGCTTTCAAAAAAGAGCGTACTCCTACCTAAAAGGCCGGCAACACACTTGTGACTCTTCTGGTGTCGCAGGTGTCCATGGGCGACGGTAATCGTTTAACATCAGGCGGTTCATTTGCTCTGTTGCCCCCTATACCATAAAAAAAAACATTGTATTATTGTATTGTGGTGCTGCAATGTGGGCGAAAGGTCGAGGTAAATATTTTTTGCGTGATAAGTCCCGTTTGTATAATAATTATGAGTGAAAATCGCGAAAGTTTAAAACAGTAAGCACAATAGTTTATTTACATACACACTGTGATGACAAGTACGCCAGCGGATAGTGTAGTTCGCAACAAAACCTAAATAAACACCGGAAGCATGCATGGCAACACTTGATCATTATTATTAGTTATTTCATCAACCCAGCCTAACGTACGTCCCACTGCAGGGCACAGGCCTCCTCTCAGAATGAGAGAGCTTGGGCCGTAGTTTCCACGCAGGTCCAGTGCAGATTGGGCACTTCACACACACCATTTAATTTATATCTTTCCTCACGATGTTTTCCTTCACCGTAAAGCTCATGGTAAATTCCAAATGTAATTTCGCACATAAATTCCGAAAAACTCAAGAGGTGCGAGCCGGAATCGTTAGTTCTTTGATCGAAACTTAAATCATAAAACCTACCCTTGCTCGCTAGTCGCATAAAAAACATATTAAGACACGGGAAATAGTATATTTTTCGCCGGAGGCAGCTTTTCTGTTCTATCCCGGCAACCTAACCTTTTAACAGATAATTAAAGAGCTAACGACTGTACTCAGAAGGCAGGATTTCATTACGATTATGAGCCTAAGGGTGGTCGAACACGCAGCCGTAGAAAAAATATTCTTGGTGCATTATAAGTATTTTTTGACGTGACAACGTCTAATAAATCGATGAACGCCGGCTGCACGCACGAAAAAGGATGACGAAATGTTCTGTACATGTCCGTACATGTCCCGTACATATTGCCCCGTACAAGAGAGAGCAGTGAACGCCAGGATGCACAAGAGAGCAGCGCGCGCCAGGATGTACAATCTTAGTAGGTACTAGCGCTCGGGTAATTCGTAATGGGGGGGGGCATTATAGGGGCATGAAAATTTCATTGATTTTGCCGTAGGATGCACCGTTTTCAAGATATTTGACAAAAAACCGGTTCTCGTCCGATCACCGAGGTTAAGCAACGTCGGGCGCGGTCAGTACTTGGATGGGTGACCGCCTGGTTTCATTTTTGTTAGGGTTCCGTAGTCAACTAGGAACCCTTATAGTTTCGCCATGTCTGTCCGTCTGTCTGTCTGTCTGTCTGTCTGTCTGTCTGTCTGTCTGTCCGCGGCTAAGCTCAGAGACTGTTAGTACTAGAATGCTGTAATTTGGCATGAATATATATATATCAGTCACGCCGACAAAGTGATTTAATAAAAAAAAGTTAAAAAAATTTTTTTAGGGTACCTACCTCCCATAGACGTAAAGTGGGGGTGATTTTTTTTTTCTCGGCTGACCCTATAGTGTGGGGTATCGTTGGATAGGTCTTTTAAAATCATTGTGGGGGGGTTGCTAACATGATTTTTCTATTCAGTGATCTGTTTGCGAAATATTCAACTTTAAAGTGAAAATTTTCATTAAAATCGGCCGTCCCCCCCCTCTAAAATCTAAACTGTTGGGTGGAAAAATTTGAAAAAATTCAGAAGGGTAGTAAATATATCAAATTTACTAGGAAAATTATAGCGGCTAAGATTGCTTGGAAATTATTTGTAGTTTAAGAGTAAATAGTAGCCTTAGGTATAAAACATACCTAAACTTGGATGATTCCGTACACATACGAAATCCTTAGAAGAATATTACTTGATTTTTTCGTAATGGCTACGGAACCCTACCTTGGGCGTGTCCGACACGCTCTTGGCCGGTTTTTTTTAATGTTTTGTTATGATGTTGTCACGTTAAACTGTCGTCCGTAAACTGACTTTTTTACCCAGTCCCGTGGTCGGACGAGAACCGGTGTTTTGTCAAATATCTTGAATACGGTGCATCCTACGGCAAAATCAATGATATTTTCATCCGTCCTTTAATACCCCCAAAAAAATATCATTTCATTTCAATGCCTCAACAGGTACTAAATAACTATAAATTAAAAATTTTAAAAACCCCCAACGCAATTATGTCACTCGTATGTTTGAACATTAACTCGATGCCCGTTATGCGTCTAAGATTCCTTCCGCAGCTAACAAAAGAGCTGATAACTTTGAAACGGCTGAACCGATTTCGATGAAACATATCTAAGAACCATCGCCAAAAAACCTGCTTTCTATTAAAAAAACCGCATCCAAATCGGTGCACCCGTTTAAGAGCTATGATGCCACAGACAGACACACACATAGCGGTCAAACTTATAACACCCCTCTTTTTGTGTCGGGGGTTAAAAAACATCGTCTGCGAGCACCTTTACTGCCCTAACGCTAAATGGAAAAGTTATGTCCGGCCTTTATTTATGTACAATCGGACGCGAAATGTTTATTATCGCGTACAGCCAGCGGCGAAAACGCGGAATTGCTTTACATTCCCGGGAAATTGTCTAGTGGTAAATCAAAAGTAATGTTAGGATTTGGCGATAGGAAGAAATGGGTCCCACTTCTGCTTAGCTGAATAAGATTCTTGGACTGAAATGGAGCTTTATTGGAAAATACCTTGTTTTGTACAGCTTTGAGAAAGAGCTCGCGAAGTTCGAAACGTATTATAACTGGCAAAACTACATCGTGTTTTTTTTATTTTCTTTAAATTCGACACTTTGCTCGGTACATTAACAGAAACTACTTACCTGGTAGGTATGTACCTACAACGCCGACGATCCACCTGAGTACCGCTTACAATGACGAAAGATGATGATGTTTTTCTTAATGAGTTAAGCTTTTGCAATTTCAACCTTGTAACTTAGAGAAGACGGTAGCTATTTGTTTGCATTTTTTGTTACTTGTTCTGATTTTATATTAGCGGTAGGCTTCAATAAACGAGAACAATGTTATCTTTACCAAAATGAGTTCTGCAGTCCTAAACCCCCAGCTTATAAAATTTGAACTATACATACTCTTGTTTCCGATGTCCTGTCAATCATTCAAAGGTTCTCTGGAAGAGATCCCTTTAAGTGATAAGTTCACCTTTATAAATCTGCTTATCTTGTTAATCTGTTTATTTCTGGTTTTACGCACAATAACGAGTTTTAGATACTTATTACTTACATATCCTACACTGCCAAAGATAACAAATTCAAATTCAAAAACATTTATTTGTAAGAACACAGTAGGTAAAAAGATCTTAAAATAAGTTTAGCACATGTATTCAGCATGCAAGCAAGCGTACAAATATTTAGTTTTAGGTCACTAGCATTAATGTACAATGTTCGTCAATATTCTCTATTTCATATTATATGTATATTATTAATACAACATCTCCAAATAATTGTCTACAAAACGAGAATCGACAGTGGAGATCCGTCAAGAGGCACACAACAATTTGACATAACCTTACATAACCTTAACTGAGTAGAGCTCAAACGGCCGTAGAACTACAATGGTTCAAAGAACTCTGGTCATCCGAACGCTTCCTACGTCACACAATTACCTAAGACCCACTTTCTTCAACCGGTTACTGGCCATGGCCAACAACATTGCTCATATTATTATTATCATCGCAAACCAAAGACCGACCGCACGTCTATGGTTTAAAAAAAAAAACATTTTGAATTCCGAACGATGTGGCTGATTGTGTTACTAGTGTTGTGCCTGTTGTGTTATTCGTGGTGGCGGTTACAGTATTTCGGTTCGCGCGGAGTACGTACGCTCCCGCCGCTACCACTTTTCGGGAATCTGACGGCCATCACATTTGGACATGAAAATTTTGTTGAATCAATTGCGGCTGGCTACAACGCTTTTAAAGACGAACGGTTAGTATTTTTTATTATTAGACGTATTTTGCACGGGATGACTCTACCGACTAAACCACTACAAGTACACTCGTTTCATGATCATGTCGCTAAAAGCGGCGTCAAAATAGCATTACCTCATTATGACAGGCAACCGGTCTACATCCCATGGAAAATATCATCATCATCATCATCCCAGCCTACGCAAGGCACAGGTCTCTACGGCCGTTGTTCCCACGCAGGCCCCAGTCCTGATTGGGAACTTCACACACACCATTGAATTTATTCGCAAGTGCGTGCTGGTTTCATGATGTTTTCCTTCACCGTAAAGCTCATGGTAAATTTCAAATGTAATTTCGCACGTAAATCCCGAAAAACTTAGAGGTGTGCGCACGGGTTAGAACGCGCGACCCTCTGCTTGAGAGGCCGTAGGTCAAACCACTAGGTTACTATGGCCCTTGTTGCGTGGAAAATATATCTAATGTAACTAACCGTGGATCTGTTATTTTTATTATTGGATCATTATTTTGGAGCATCGTTTTTAAAACAGTAATTTACCATCTCGCACAGCGAACTTGCAGGTGTAGCAGGATGCATCAAGATTAAAACAAAAATAATGTTTTATGATAATTTGGTGACTCGCCGGCTATTTACAATTCAGATTTATTAAAAACTGGTTTTAAATTTTGTTACCTGCGCTTTACAAAACAAAATAAATAAGACAATGGATAAATAAAACATTGCGTTTTTTAGAAATGTTTCGAGAAATCGTAATTTGATGGAAGGCAAACGTATTGAAGATATCGAAATGGAACATAAGACAATACAATTACTTTGAATTATTAGCTACATACATAATTATAATTCCTGATGTAGATCTAATATGTTTGTTATAGAACTCCTCCGAAACGGCTTGACCGATTTTTATGAAACTTTTTTCTCTATATTCGGTCGGTCTGAGAATAGGTCGTAGGCTATTTTTATATAACCCTATTCTTCGTGGACGGAGTCGTCGTCTACAGCTAGTATACTTACATATAATTTATTATTTGGTATCAGATCTGCGAAGAACCCGGACCCGCGAGAACTATACAAATTAACGGAATAGAAAATTATCCTTTACCCTTCTCAAGGCCTCAAACTATTTCCATACCAAGTTTCATTACAATCGGTTGAATAATTTAAGTGTTAAAGCGTAACAGACAAGCAAGCAAAAAAAACATATGTTCGTATTGCGCTATGCGTGAGAATTGGACAAAACTGCGCGGAAAAGACTGGTTGTAGCGTTATACAAATACAAATAGTTTACTCAAATAAACAGTTTACACAACAGAAATTACTTAAATATTCAATGGACTCTAGACTATGTAGGCTGAGCCTGAAATTCAACTTCGTAGTCTGAATTTTTAAAGACCTTTGCCAGTATTTCCAACGTATAACTGTGAGGCCGTTAAGCTTTTTCTATAAAATGAGTTGCAGAACTCGCGACGCCTCACAAAAAAAAACTTCATAAAAACATTTTTACTATGAAAATTTTATTAAAGATCATTAAATTAACACAAATGAACAAAATGGAAAAAAATCAATATAATTATCAGATCCGCAATAACGAAAAATGGGTGTGATATTTGTGATGTAATAAGTTAAAATGTTACTGTTAAATCTTAGTAACCGCGAAAAGTATAAAATAAAAAATGATTTTACATACCTACTAAGGGGGGTCATTACATAGAAAGATGGAACTAAAAATACCGGCCTAAGCAAACGTCTACGTGTATTTAATTCATCGTTTATTTTTTCAGGTATTTCGGTATCTACCAGTACCATGTCCCAACACTGGTTCCCCGGGACCCGGAGCTCATACGTCGCATCATGGTGGCCGACTTTGCCTCCTTCAGCGACAGAGGGGTCCACATCGACGAGGATTGTGACCCACTCTTTGGACGGAACCTCATCATGTTAAGAGGTACAACTGGTCAAATGGATTTTGAGCTCGTAAAAGCCAGTCAAAGTCATCTATTTTCATTATGAGAAGGAGGCAAACGAGCAAGCGGATCATCTGTTTGAAAATGATCACCACCGCCCATAAATATCAACAACTCAAAGAGAGTCACTGATCTGTTGCCGGCTTTTAAAAGAGGAGAGGGTATAGGGGGGGAGGGGAGAGGTATTGGGCCCCCGGCGCTCTCACCCAAACTAAACCCAGCAGGAGTACTGCTGCTTCACGCCAGTGTTCTGTGAGAGGGTGGTACGGTCGGCCATGAAAGTGGCGGCCAATCTGTTTGGCGAACCTTGGGGGAGGCCTATGTTCAGCAGTGGACGTCTTTCTGCTGAAATGATAATGATGATGAGATAATAAATAAATAAATAAATAAATATCACGGGACAATTCACACCAATTGACCTAGTCCCAAAGTAAGCTAGGAAAGCTTGTGTTATGGGTACTAGGCAACGGATAAACAGATAAACATACTTATATAGATAGATACATACTTAAATACATATTAAACACCCAAGACCCGAGAACAAACATTCGTATTTTTCATACAAATATCTGGCCCGACACGGGAATCGAACCCGGGACCTCAAGCTTCATAGTCAGGCTCTCTAACCACTAGGCCATCTGGTCGTCAATGATGTATAGTAGAGGAATGAAAAGGTTCGTCACTTTTCGACCTTAACTCGTTGACATAGAGTCGAAAAGTGACGAACCTTTTCATTCCGCGACTGCTCAAGCAAATTACAACTTTTTAATACTATGAGTCTCCGAGCTAAGTCTCGGACAAACAAATGGACATGGCAATATTACAAGGGTTCGATTTATGCAATTTTGACAACAGTAAGTACGTTAAAAATCTTCAGGTCCAAAATGGCGGTCGATGCGAGCCGCACTAACTCCAGCTTTCTCCGCTTCCCGCTGCCGCAGCATGGCGCCGCTAATGGCCGCGTGTGGAGACTCCGTGCTGAAGTACTTGCGCACACGCATCAGCGACGCAGAGGAGTTGGATGTCAATGAGGTGGGCTTATACAATACTACCTGATGCCCCCGGCTTGAAGTTGATTAAAACGAGTTTTCCCGTGGGAATGAGATATTTTTCCCTGGTAAAATTAGCCTATGTCACTCTCAAACCCTCCAACTATTTCCATACAAAAAAACCGGTTGTCTGTAAAGTCGGTTTACTGACGATAGTTTAACGTGACAACGTCATAACAAAAAATTGATGAAATGATTGCATACTTTTATGAACAAAATTGAATCATTTTTCAATGAATTATCACTATTTTGTATGGATACAAAGAGGTGAACGCGGGGGAAGTGGTATCGGGAGGGGGTGTGGGGCAAGAGAGAGTAGTGAACGCCAGGATGTACAAGAGAGCAGCGAACGCCAGGATGTACGCGTAACGGGACAATGCGTTGTACGTTACACTGAGTCATCCATTTTCTTGCGTGCAGCCGGCGTTCATCGATTTATTAGACGTTGTGACGTCAAAAACCCCGGTAATCCGTCGCTCAGTTTCGACGTGAAAGAAGGACAAACAAACAAACTTCAGTATGCTTAGTATAAGTTTTCTTTCACCAAAATACTTCTCGATCGCGTTTACGTAAAAATTTCAATTCTATGGAAACATGGACGCGCGGCCGCGGAGGCGCTGTCCATGTTTCCCTAGTAATTGTTTTTTTTTCGTAAACGCGATCGAGAAGTATTTTGGTGAAATAAAACTTATACTAAACGTACTGGTTTAAAATGGCGGTCGATGCGAGCTTCCTCCACGTCTCGCTGCCGCAGCATGGATCCACTGGTGGTTACGTGCGAGGACTTAGTGATCAAGTTCCTGCGCACTTGCGTCTGCAGAACGCAGTGGGTTTATGACCGACAATTTAGAAAAACTCCAGGTTCAAAATGGCGATACCTGTGAGCCGTGCTAACTCCAGCTTTTTCCGATGGCGCCACATGCTTGGACTCCATGCTTAGGTTCTTATGTTATATTTATAATATTCCTTAGATCACGACATCATACGTCAACGACGTGATAGCCTCCTGCGCTTTCGGCTTCGCGGTGGATTCCCTGGAGGACCCTGACAACTGCATCTTTCGGCTGGCGAACCGCGCAGTCGTGCAGGATACCACGCAGATCATGAAGTTCTTTGGCTACGAGAATATGAAGACCATTATGCAGGTAACTGGTCTCCCAACACCCACCAGTGGCTAAAACCATGTTTCTGATAAGGACACAAGAGACCCGTGCCAGGGCACCCAACCTCACAGGGGCTCTACATCATCACTACATATACATATAGTATAGTATAAAACAAAGTCCCTTCCCGCTGTCTGTCCCTATGTATGCTTAGATCTTTAAAACCTCGCAGCGGATTTTGATGCGGTTTTTTTAAAAGATAGAGTGATTCAAGAGGAAGGTTTAGATGTATAATATATGCATAATTGCACCCGTGCGAAGCCGGGGCGGGTCGCTAGTATCCGATGTAGCGAAGAACCCGAAAAACATTTTTGTCAATGTCAATCACTCTTTTTACGTTCCACCTGAGCCTCAAATATGCTAGTGCCTCCACGGTCTCCGAGAGTCTCGGCATGACATAAGACGACTCTATTGCTGTACAAGGCCAGATCGAGAGATAATAAATAGTTAGGAAAGAAAGAAAGAAAATACATTTATTTACAATAACAAAAGACACAAATATTTTTACAAAAAAAGGACTATACGAAGGCTAAATAGATAGATAGAGTGTATCATTACGGTTGTAAATTGGACACTGGCTCAGCAAGAAGCTGAGGCGTTTATAGCAACCCCACTGCACTACTTATTTTATTTATATTCCACCTGTTGCACCTGTTTTAATCATTATTGAGCGAATGTTTTCTATGTATTTAAGTATTTATTTATCTATATAAGTATGTTTATCGTCGTCTAGTACCCATAGTACAAGCTTTGCTTAGTTTGGGACTAGGTCGATTTGTGTTAGGTTGTCCCCTAATATTTATTTATTTATTTATTTATTCATTCCTTCCACAGCCTTGCTTAAGTGTAAAGAGCTCAGATACTTCCAAGTCGCAACTAAAGATTGTACTGTCAAATACTTGTACAAATATGTTATTATTAACCGACTTTAAAAAAGGAGGAGATTATCAATTCGGTTGTATTTTAGTTGTGTGTTACTTCAGAACTCCGTCATTTATAAACCGATGAAAAAAAAACTTTTTTTGATTAGGATCTAATGAGTGGAATCGGGGGAAACTCTTTAAGAGCTCGTTCCCACTATGCCGTGTGTCGGTCCGTTTTTTAATCGGGCGTTCCAGTGGCAGAAGAACATTTTATATGAAGCTGTTCACACTCGTCCGACAACGATTTTGTGTCGGATCCGACAAAAAATATCGTGTGTTTTGTCAGCCCTCGTCCGGAAATCGTGTACAGAAGCCTCGGAACCAGATGCGGTCGTGGCCGACAGCCGACTAGTGTGAACAGAGGCGCCGACGCCCGATTAAAATTGGAATCCAACACACGACATAGTGGGAACAAGCTCTTAGTATTGCATACACAGTAATTTGGGTTTAT
This sequence comes from Archips crataeganus, assembly GCA_947859365.1. NCBI lineage: Eukaryota > Metazoa > Arthropoda > Insecta > Lepidoptera > Tortricidae > Archips > Archips crataeganus. Next base: position 2,684,329 of record OX402052.1, read on the forward strand.
TTTGTAGTACCTCGTGCATTTACTGATTTAATAATGATAGAAGCCCAATAGATAGGGTACGAGTATGTAGGTAAGGTAGATGACTATAGCTAAACCTTTTAAATGAGTCCTCGCCTGCTTAGTTTAGCTATAGATGCGCTCCTACTGACTGGTTGGGTTGGTTGGTTGGTTGGTAACTGATTGTTTCACTAGTTTCGTGGTTTTTATCTCGAAAAATCAGTTGTTTCATCAAGAATTCTTAGGTAGGGTTGACCTGCTTAGTTTAGCTATAGATGCGCTCCTACTGACTGGTTGGGTTGGTTGGTTGGTTGGTAACTGATTGTTTCACTAGTTTCGTGGTTTTTATCTCGAAAAATCAGTTGTTTCATCAAGAATTCTTAGGTAGGGTTGACCTAGGAAGGTGTGGCCACAAATGAAGGCAATCAACTATGTTTTTCATTGTTCAAGCTGCTAAACGTCAAAATAATAAAGACAAACGACGCGGAGCAATTCGGGCATCTGTTCAAGTCGGCACTCAACGCGCGGAGAGCGGAGCAAGCTGAGACGCGGCCGGACTTCATACAAACACTGGTGGACGCTGCTCAAGGTATGTCTTGTCTGGGCATTGCAATGCGGGATGCAGCCAGGAACCGTATTGTATAATGCGCGAACGCTTGCTTTCGCATTCACTATTTAAATATAAGGGGGGGACAATCTTACACAAATCGACCTTGTCCCAAACTAAGCAAAGCTTGTACTATTGGTACTAGACGACGATAAACATACTTATATAGATAAATAAATACTTAAATACATAGAAAACATCCATAACTCAGGAACAAAAAAATATTCGTGCTCATCACACAAATAAATGCCCTTACCGGGATTTGAACCCAGGACCTCTTGCTTCGTAGGCAGGGTCACTACCAACTAGGCTAAAGCGGTCGTTTTCTTTCTATAATTTCATACTAAATACAAACTGAAATATGGATGCACAGAAAAAAAAACCAAAATGCATCCATATTTTAGTTTGTATTTAGTATGAAATATATATATTTCACGGGATGACCGTAAAAGTAATAAAAAATGAAGTTGAAAAATAATAATACTTCATATGAAACTTGTTAAGTTTGGCTTAGTAGCGACATCTCTTGTCCAGGTGAGCGGATAGTTCCGAAGGTGACCAGTGGTGGTGTAGGGGAATGGCACGCGGCACGGAATGCTGAGGACCTGGGTTCGATTCCCAGCGATGGTCTTTTTTCTGGGATTTTTTCTGTTCATCCATTTTTCGGCTTGTATTTAGTAGCAAATATATGGATTTCACGGGGTGACCGTAATAGTAATAAAAAATTAAGTTGAAAAATAAAAAAATACAAAAAGACACTTCATATCAAACTTGCTATTTCTTTCTGTCAAACGGTATAAGATGGTGACAGAAAGAGATGGTGAAAGCGAAGGCAAGCGCCCGCGCGTTCGACAATACAGCCTCTGATCGAGGAAGCAATTTTCCGGGACAAATATAAATAAGTACAGATATAAATAAGTACAAATTATTTATTAAACTATCAGGCATATAATCAATCATTGTTAGATTCAGATTCTTATGAAGTGTTACATTATTGCGGAAAGGGGTTGCGTCTGGATGCTCTGGAATGCATGGAAATAATTAGGTACAACACTATGGGGTCTATTATTAATGAACAGGTAAATTTAGTATCTTCTCCTTTACTGCGGCTTGGGTCGAATTTGAACAGTTAGTATTAATTAAATATGCCTTATAAATAAATAAACAAAAATTCAAGGTAGTTTTAAATATGTCAATAAAAGTTAATTTTTGTGGGGTAGTTTGAGAATAAGAAAAATAAAGTGGGTACTTGAGAAGTTACAGTGACAAGTTAAAACATTTGTTTTGGTTTGTTAGTTTAACATTTGGTAGCATAGCATACGGTTGTGGTAACTCTGAAGATGAGCTCTGGTTGAGTTCGAAACGCGTCAGTGTAGCTTGGTGGTGGTGATGGTTGGGTTTATGTGATTTGTGTGTGTTCGTACAGTGTGGAGGTGGAGGAACTGCATGAACGCACATTTCTTGCATAAACGTAACTATTGTAAGGTCGCGGGTGAGCAAAGTAATTGTTTTAGTTCATATAATCAATCACTTATCCGCCAGAATGTTAAAAGTTCCTACTTATTTTTATAGTGGTTTAAAAATTTGCAAACCATTTTTATGTTTTCCTTGTATCCGATTAAGCTGAAATTTGGTATACCTACTTTGTAAATCCGCTGACAGTACAATTTGGTATGGTGTTCCGGTGAGGATTGCTGCCGCAGGAGGCGACTCTTCAACGGGTTCATGGCATTGACTTGAAACTTGGTACGGATTTTTTTTTTTTTTTTTTTTTTTTTTTTTTTTTTATGTTAGAAAGGCCAGACAAACGAACTAGTGGGTCACCTGATGTTAAATGATCACCACTGTCCATAGACACCCGCAGCGCTTTACGCAATGCCAGTGCGTTGTCGGCCCTAAAGGAAAGGGAACAGGGGAAGGGGGTGAGGGAGGGGAAGAGGGAAGGGGGTGAGGTATTGGGCCCCCGGCACTCTCACTGACCGTACGAAACGCAAGCAGGATTACTGCTGCTTCACGCCGGTGTTCTGTGAGAGGGTGGTACTGCCCCGGACGAGCCGGCCCATTCGTGATGCAGCGGCTAGCTACAACATGGCTCTACCACTACTATATATATGTACTTTAGATGACAGTTCAAGTCAACTCAACAAAGAAAAAAGTCAGCAAAAAAAATGTCACTTTCTATCAGGATCGGTGTAGCTGTTTTGCCGTGACTATGTTGAAAACAACTAGTAGAGACAGTTACTTTGACATTTGTAATGTATGGAATACAATCCTAAGATTCCTTCGACATTTTTCTATTACATTACGATTAGTCTTTTAAAGTTTACTTTATCGCTTGTTTATTCTTTATCGCATTCGCTGCCGACTGTCAAACCTGAGACTTCAGCAAGTGCCGTAAACGCACGTGTGCGTTCAAATGCCATTAATTAAAACGCATTTTCCGGCACTTAATGTGTTATATCACTATACCTAGAGATTTTTCTGGCACGAACGATGCAACTAGTGACTTCCTTCTGATACTTAGTATCTTATGTGGCATTATAAGTATCAAAGTGACACGTTTGAAAATATACGAACAATAATACCAAACCGAATCGATGTTATTATTATGTCAAACACTAACCACACATTGGTGCCAGGAAATATTCTAGGTAGTTATCACTCGTTTATCTATTTTTTTAATTAGCCTAATGGATGTCCCACTGCTGGGCAAAGGTCTCCCCTTTTTCTTTCCACCCGTCTCTGTCCCTCGCAAAATCCCGCCGAAATAGGTCGAAACGGTCCAAGTCATCCCGCCATCTCCGTTTTGATCTCATCACTCATTTATACTCAAGTAAAATTTGTTCGATCCCAGCCCTCTCATTCTGAAAGAAAGCCTGTGCCCTGCAGTAGGACATACCTATATAGGCAGATGACGATGATGATGAAACGACCGCTTTAGCCTAGTTGGTAGTGACCCTGCCTACGAAGCAAGAGGTCCTGGGTTCAAATCCCGGTAAGGACATTTATTTGTGTGATGAGCACGAATATTTGTTCCTGAGTTATGGATGTTTTCTATGTATTTAAGTATTTATTTATCTATATACTAGGGGCGTTCAATAAAAAGTGAGAATGAGTATGTTATAAACAACTTTTACTAAATGTCATTTTATTTTTCGACATAGTCACCTTTTAGCATAATACACTTAGTATATCTTTTTTCTAAACTTAAAATTCCATTTTTAAAAAAGGTCTCATGTTGAGTACTTAAAAAATCTTGTACTGCAGCGACTACCGCGTCGTCGTCTTCAAATTTCTGGCCTCTCAGGTATTGTTTCAATCTCGGAAATAGGTAGAAATCACTGGGAGCGAGCTCTGGTGAATACGGAGGATGCTTAAGGATATCGAACCCAGCATCACGAATTGCAGCCATTGCAACGGCGGACTTGTGTGCCGGGGCATTGCCCTAGTGGAACAGCACAACTTTCGAGAGTTTACCTCGCCGTTTTTCGCGGATCTCATTGCGCAATGTTGCTATTTGTTTGGCGTATAATGTGCCCGTAATAGTGGCTCCATGCTCGAGATACTCAATCATTAATACCTCTTTACCATCCCAAAAAACAGAGCCCATGACCTTACCGGCAGATGGGCTCACCTTGAATTTCTTCGGAGTTGGAGATGATGGCCTTTTCCATGTCATAGACTGCAGTTTCGTTTCTGGGTCGTAATGATGGAGCCATGTTTCGTCCATTGTTATAAATCGCGCCAAAAAAAGTTCCCGGTCTTGCTGCATCAGGTTCAAAGCTTCTTGACAAATCTCTAGTCTAGTTTGTTTTTGCGTGTCAGTAAGCATTCTTGGTACCCAACGCGCAGATACCTTTTTCATACCCAAGCGTTCATGTAAAATATTATGCACGCTCTCCGTTGAAATCTTTACATTTTCAGCAATAAAACGAACCGTGACACGACGATCCGCCCAAACTGAGTTTTCGACTTTTTTCACAATTTCTTCAGTTACTGCTGTAGTAGGGCGTCGGAGCGGGGGTCGTCCATTGTCGATGTTCTTCCACGTCTAAATTCGGCGCACCAACGTGCGACTGTCGAATACGGAGGAGCATTAGACCCTAAAGTGTCCCGCAAATCCAAATTGACTTGGTCCGTAGAAAAATTTTTCAAATACAAGTATTTGATAACGGCGCGCAGTTCAATTTTCTCCATTTTCGCTAACGTACTCAATAGCATTGCAAAGAAATTACCGTATATTTTTTTAAACAAAAGACAGTTAGTTTTTTTTTCATAGCAATCAGCTACCGGCCAGTATTTAATTTAATTTCGTAATATTAAAAGAGTTTGCATCTCATTCTCACTTTATATTGAACGCCCCTCGTAAGTATGTTTATCCGTTGCTTAGTACCCATAACACAAGCTTTGCTAAGCTTACTTTGGGACTAGGTCAATTGGTGTGAATTGTCACATGATATTTATTATAATATTTATGAAAATTTGTTTGTACTATGTCGGAACATTGTTTAAAGCATCATAACATAATAATCCGCAAACTTTTGTCATCTCGCCCCAATCAACCCTTACAACGCTAACCGGCGAAATTAAACACTTCAAAAACTCAATTTGAAATCAGTAAATTAAATCGCAATATTTAATATTGTCAAATTACAGGCAAGCTGAAGGAGCCGAGCAACGAAAGTAAGATTACATTTAATTTGTTTCCCTTTGATACAAGTTGTTGACATTGATTGACGAGTGCAGAATTCAATTATTATTTTGCTGTGGCACCCATTGTGGGCGTGCGGGATTCAGTGGTTGATCGTTGAAATTGTGTGCTTTGTTGTCGGCTATATTGTTACACAAGTACATTATATTATGTACGTAATTCGTGTGTACACTTCTATTTATCTGGTGAAAGGACTGTTGACGCGAGCACATGTTATATAGACCGAGTAAGTGCTTTACCGTTTCAAAAGCTTTTTATTAACTTGCAATGTATGTACGGGTCAAATCTTGGAAGTTAAATTTAACCCACTTCCAGTGGGCGGATTTACTTGAAATTTGTTCTAATTATGTAGGTTGGATGACAATGCAATTACAGGCAGCGAAAAAGCTTGCATTGAAAATTATTTTTTTAACAAAGACTTATTTAATGACAGTTCCTACATCAGAATATAACTATACCTAAATTAAAAAAAAATAAAAACACAACGCAATTAAGTCTAAGATCCCTTCCGCAGCATACAAAAGAGCTGATAACTTTGAAACGGCTGGACTAATTTTGATGAAACATGTCTATGAACCATCGCCAAGAAACCTGCTTTCAAATAAAAAACCGCATCCAAATCGGTTCACCCGTTTAAGAGTTATGATGGCACACACACACATAGCGGTCAAACTTATAACATGCACCCCTCTTTTTGTGTCGGGGGTTAAAAAACGATAAGAATGCGGTGGCGAAGGGTACCTACTAACAACCCGATTCCCTCCGGGTTACTTTCGAGGTTACCAAACGCTTCTAGTCCATTGCTGAACTTTCAAGAAGATGATAAATGGGGTTTTAGGTTTTTTTATGCTCCGGCTTTATTTGCAAAAATTTTCACGCCCCGCCACTGTAAGATTGTCACATTGACTTGTAATTTATAACCATAAAAAAATTTAAAAACCCCCAACGCAATTATGTCACACGTATGTTTGAACATAAAGTACGTAAATGCCCAAATTGCGTCTCAGATACCTTCCTCAGCTAACAAAAGAGCTGATAACTTTGAAACTGCTGAACCGATTTTCTTGAGACATATCTAAGAACCATCGCCAAGAAACCTGCTTTCTAATAAAAAAAAACCGCATCCATATCGGTTCACCCGTTTAAGAGCTATGATGCCACAGACACTCACACATAGCGGTCAAACTTATAACACCCCTCTTTTTGTGTCGGGGGTTAAAAATAGCCTTTGGTGTTTTGAGCTGTACAACTGACGTTGAACCTTATGGTGGTAAAGGAATTTCTTAGTCGAATATACAAACGAAGAAACTGAATCGCGTATCTGTGTGTTTTTCGTTGCGAATTCCATGTTGAATATCATACATTTTTCAAATAAATCATCCTCAAATCAGTAGCTCGTGCCAGAGCAGCAGAGGGTCGTGGGTTCAAATCCTCGCACCTCTGAGTTTTTCGGAATTTATTCGCGAAATTACATTTGAAATTTGCCATGAGCTTTACGGTGAAGGAAAACATCATGAGGAAACCTTTATGAGAGGAGGCCTGTGCCCTGCGGTGGGACGTATATAGGCTGGGATGATGATGATGAATTCTTCTTCAATAAACTCAGTGTCTAATGTTTTGTTTTTTTTTCTAGATTTTTCTGACGACGACTTGGTGGCTCAAGCCGTATTATTTTATGTGGCCGGCTACGATACTACGGCCAATCTAATAAACTATTTCCTCTACGAAATGGCTCTAAACCCCAAAATACAAGAAAAACTGCAAGATGAGCTGGCTCAATTACGAGGAACACATGACATCAAAGAGATGTACGACAGCGTACAGCGGTTGGAATATCTGGAGATGTGTGTTAATGGTAAGCTCATAACATATAGCTGAAAAACTTAAGTAAAGGATCTGCTCAGCTGTATGTAGTAGTAACGTGTACATAATCTTCTTTACTGTACGGGTAACGCAAGACAACCACATCTATACGTCTACGTTTGCAAACAGTTGTGCGCTCGTTATATCTTTTAAAATTAACTCGTTAAGGTTCGAAACGCCTTAGCATTTCTGCATTGTGTCTGTGTTATACGTGCTGATTTATTTGGAAGTGTAAAAGGGCGGGTTCCATGCACGAAAACTCATATGAGTCGTACAGACGTAGATATATAAATAATAAATAAATATCATGGGACAATTCACACCAATTGACCCAGTCCCAAAGTAAGCTAAGCAGGGCTTGTGTTATGGGTATAAGGCAACGGATAATCATACTTATATAGATAGATACATACTTAAATACATATTAAACACCCAAGACCCGAGAACAAATATTCGTTTTTATCATACAAATATCTGCCCCGACACGGGAATCGAACCCGGGACCTCAAGCTTCGTAGTCAGGTTCTCTAACCACTAGGTCATCTATCCATATATCTATCAGGTGTCTTGACTGTGAAAAAAATTCTGAGGATCTTTTTTTTGTTTTAGAGGTGTTAAGGCTATGGCCGCTGGTAGGCACAGCGGACAGGCGATCAGTCGAGCGGTATGATTTTGGACCGTCACATCCTGATAGCAAATTTAACTTCGTTGTGAGTATAAAATCTTATTTTTTTAAACGTTTTATTAAGCTGGTCATTGACGGAGTTACAGAAGACCAAATTGAAGGTTTGCCAAAGAGCAATGGAGCGCAGTATGCTCGGGGTGAAGCGGATTGATCGGATCCGAAACACCTCACTGCGCTCCCAAATACGCATTACCGATGTGGGTGCCAAGGCTGCCAAGCTTAAGTGGGACTGGGCAGGCCACGCCAGCCGCATGGATCCAAATCGGTGGGCTAGGTTAGCCACGGACTGGATACCACAGGATGGATGGCGGCGACGAGGCAGGCCCAGGAGGCGTTGGCGGGACAACCTTAGACATGTACCTCAAAGACTGGAAGGACACCGCTCAATATCGGGATGAATGGCGAAAATGGGGGGAGGCCTTTGCCCAGCAGTGGGACACTTCTCCAGGCTAATTAATAAATATTAAGCTAACATGATACTCGTATCAATATAGCTATGTGCAGCTTTTCTCTATGAATGAATCAGAAAGTATAAAATCCGATTAGAACCAATGTCAATCTCACTTTTTAGGGTTCCGTAGTCAACTAGGAACCCTTATAGTTTCGCCATGTCTGTCCGTCTGTCTGTCTGTCTGTCTGTCTGTCCGCGGCTAAGCTCAGAGACTGTTAGTACTAGAAAGCTGTAATTTGGCATCAATATATATATTAGTCACGCCGACAAAGTCATTGAATAAAAAAAATAAAAAAAATTTTTTTAGGGTACCTCCCATAGACGTAAAGTGGGGGTGATTTTTTTTTCTCGGCTAACCCTATAGTGTGGGGTATCGTTCGATAGGTCTTTTAAAATCATTGCGGGGTTGCTAACATGATTTTTCTATTCAGTGATCTGTTTGCGAAATATTCAACTTTAAAGTGAAAATTTTCATTAAAATCGGCCGTCCCCCCCCCCCTCTAAAATCTAAACTGTTGGGAGGAAAAATCTGAAAAAATTCAGAAGGGTAGTAAATATATCAAATTTACTAGGAAAATTATAGCGGCTAAGATTGCTTGGAAATTATTTGTAGTTTAAGAGTAAATAGTAGCCTAAGGTATAAAACATACCTAAACTTGGATGATTCCGTACACATACGAAATCCTTAGAAAAATATTACTTGATTTTTTTGTAATGGCTACGGAACCCTACCTTGGGCGTGTCTGACACGCTCTTGGCCGGTTTTTTAATTTATAGATTTAATGAGTATATTTAATATTATTATGTTCAACGTGTCGTTAAGTAGCCGTAAAGAAATCGTATTTTTTTAGAAAGAACAACCTTCTACCTTGTTTCCTGCACTTTTCTTCTTCTTCTTGCCAATTGTTTTTCATAAAAAACCGGAAAACAAAACGAAAATACGTAGAAGAGCTTTTGCAGCCTACTTGTGTTTTAATTTTGAATTTTCCAACGAAATATAAAATTTCAACATAATCATCATCATCTTAGCCTATATACGTCCCACTGCAGGACACAGAGCTTCTCTCAGAATGAGACGGCTTTGGCCAAAATTTTTGGATTAGGAATTCAATAATATTATTTTTTGGGAAACAAATGAATGACGCATGATATATTTCCTATAGTATAGTATAAATCTTCCCAGGTGCATTTTTCGCTTCGAGCCATTACATTAAATTTGAACCTTAATACTATGACGATACCGTTTGTTTTGAAGCGAAAAATTCACCTGGGAAGATTTATACTATACGTGCCTATGTTAACGTTCTTTCAGGCAGACGCAGGCATCCACATATGGCTTCCCATATATTCTTTGCACCATGACGAGCGATACTGGCAAAACCCGAACGTTTGTGATCCGGAGAGATTCGCGCCGCACAACAAAAGTGACATCAAACCTTATTCGTATATGCCGTTTGGAACTGGCCCTAGACATTGTATTGGTAAGTTCTTAGAAATGACAATCGCAAAGTATGTTAGGGTCCACAATTGTATTATTTTATAGGAAAAAAAATTGAGTGCTTGAATGACTGGACGATAAATGGTAATGAATTATTTATAGATACAAAACTCAAATTAAAGATCCCTAAAAATACAATAATAAAATACAAGCACACGCACACGCGCGCACGCACGCACGCACGCACACAAACATTATTAGGTATTAAAACAATTATTTTTAGACTCAAATATATACGCGATATTTAAACTGTGTCTGAGGGCCTACGCTAGCTGACGCGGACGTCCGCCGCGTGCGCCCGCTCGCGGGTCTAAAATGTACCGAAAATCCGTCGCACGCGCCCGCGCCACTTAGCGCTGTTTATACAATTTCTTATTAGACGCGCGCACGACGGGCGTCCGTTCCGTCCGGGTAATCCGCGTCAGCTAGCGTAGGCCTTGAAGGTATAGAATAGCTAACTTAGATTTAGGTATTATGGTGCAATGCCCTTGCAGGGTGCATGTTTGACACATTATCTATACAGGGTGTAATAGTTAAGTGTGTCTAGGCTATTATTCCGTAACTACTTATTACAGACTAGCCTTCCGTCCGCAGCTTCGCCCGCGATAAATTGATTTTCCCCGGAGGAAAAGGTATTGTCCCGCGGGTAAAAGTAGCCTATGTCACTCAGTGATAATGTAGCTCTCTAACGGCAAAAGAATTTTTGAAATCGGTCCAGTAGTTTCGGAGCCTATTCAATGCAAACAAACAAACAATCTAATCTTTCCTCTTTGTAATATTAGTATAGATATAGATATCAAAAAACTGTGAACTGATATAGAAATTACGTTACCTAATGAATAAAATGATATCATTAACTTTTTTTTAAATAAAAAGAAAAATATACATAACTTTGACATTGACGTTCCAGATTAGAAAATGACTTAAAGCTCCATATTCTGTACTACTACATACAACTTGAGTTTTTTACCTATATCGTCGTATCTCCGTCACGAAGACCGACAGTGGGTACAGTATAAACTGAACGTACACCTGTGAAATAATTCAATGGTGAATGTGAAGTTCCAAATCAGCTCTGGGCCCGCGTGGGAACGAGCAGCCCAAGCCCTCTCTATTTATCTAATATTGGGAAATGTATGAACCGGAGATGATGATGATGATATTTGAATTTTCAGGGTCCCGTTTTGCAGTGACTGCCGCCAAAGTGTTCCTGTCCCAGTTTTTCAGCCATTATAGTACGAAAGGAGGAGAAGCTTCGAGAAAACTCGATCCTCGAGCGTTCATACTACGCCCCAAACACGGATTTAAACTCACAGTGATAGCTAGAAATAAAAATAAATAGTGTTGATAATCTTATTCATGTAATAAATGTAAATAAAATCCTATTACTTAAGTTCTCGTGTGAAACTAAAATTAAACGGTTCAACTAGATTATGCCAATTTACATTATGCGTAGTCATTGTTATACAAAATAAGTATTATGCAAATTTATTATTAGGTCATTTCATCGTTATGCGTGTAATGGTATGCTAAGTCTGGTACGGCGTTTATATAAAAGGTCAATTAATATGAAGTCGACTAGTTACAGCTGTTTCGGTGGACTTTCTTTACCATATACCAATTCCGCAACATCGCCGATGCTATATTCCGTTCAACCTTTAGTCTCTGGGTATACGCAGAACGTCCGATGTGGGGCAGTGCCGTGCCTGAAGGTCCAATAATATGCTACAAAATCGAATTTCAACTCAAAAAAAATTTCTTTCCGTGGACCCTTCCTTAAAAGCGGCAATTAAACAAGCTCTTAAATAAGTTAGGGAACTCGAAATCATTCTTTACTCCCAAACGCTCATTGTACCCCACAATGGGTGTCACTATGATACTATTATAGCTCTCTACTGTGTTTGTTTGGGAGCATGAAAAAGATGCAAAAATTAAAAGTTAGTCCGGCGTAGATGCAGTTAAATTTAAATAAGTCAACTGAGTTGTAATGTAAGTAATTAAATTAATGATGAAATTGTTAATGCAGCAATCGACGGGTTTTGTTCAGAGTAAGAAACAGGAGTTGCTTTATTATATTGTCACCGGACTTAAATAAGTATACCAAATTTCAGCTCAAACGAATATCAAAAAGAGGTCGGAGAAATACTTTGTTTGCATTTGAACCACAGCATAATTACATACAAAGTTGCAAGTTAAATAAAAGTTTGTAATGACTTAAAGTTATCAAACCCAGGTGTATGTTCCTTGAGTAAGCGTGAAGTGGGACACGCTCCATACATGCGCATACATTTGTGTGTAAGAGTGGAGCGAAGAATGGGTTAGTTTCACTGAACATACCTAAAGATTTTTCATTGAAATATTCAATTCTAAATATAGTCACGCGTTTAAACTCTTGTACTGGGAACATAGATCAATGTATGACATTTTATGGACCACAATAAAAAAAAACATTTACCTACAGAACTGTTCAGTCAAATAACGTAATCTCCCTGCTGAAAATTTCCGGATTTACTTTGAAACATCTAGTATGGAAACTGATGCCTAATAAAGAGAGTTAGGTAAGTTATAATAATAAATATCATGGGACAATTCACACCGATTGACCCAGTTCCAAAGTAAGCTAAGCAAAGCTTGTGTTATGGGTACTAGGCAACGGATAAACATACTATAGTTATATGTTTAGTCCTTCATTTGTGTTTACAATTGTGTAGTATTTAAAGCGTAGGAAGTTCCCTCACAAGATGGACTGACAATCTGGTCGCAGGAACCACTTAGGTAGCACAGGGCTGATCGTTGTAGAACTCTTTCGACTGATAATTATGATGAAAATTTGAAAAACCTACAAGATTCTCAACGACTTCGAGATTATGTATAGCGTAAAATTGCACAAAATACGAGTATATATTATGTATATGACATATCCGGGTATCTCTGCATTGAAATATATCGAGGAATATCTTACGCTAATTTGAAACCTTAATTTGAGCAATAGTTACTTGCTCCCAGAACAGTAATAAAATAGAGTTGAAAAGTTTTATACCGGGGTACTGAGATAACCACAAAGCACTTAGGGCAGGAGATGGTAGCGCACACTCTTCCAAAGTAAATATAAACACGCCAGTTTTTACCCGCAACTACGCCACGCAAACCATTAAATGAAACTACCAGCTATTTTACAATATTCTCACGGGAATTGGCAAAAATTACAACGTGGTCTGAATTCACCGATATAACTCGAAGAAACGCCACACTCAAGTGGCAGTGAGCAGGGCACATCGCTCGTAGAACTGATGGCCGATGGGGTCAAAAGATTCTCGGATGGCGTCCACGGACCGGAAGACGCAGTGTAGGTATTCCAACAAGATGAGCGACCTGGTTAAGGTTGCGGGAACGCGAAGGATGCGGATGTGCAAGACTGTTTGGCGAACCTTGGGGAGGCTTATTTTCAGCAGTGATCGTCTTTCGGCTGAAATGATGATCATGACAACGTGGTTTTCATTTATGCTGCATAAGACTAAGTAATAAGGTGCACAATTTCAAGTCTCTACATGTATATTTAACGATTGCGGTGTCGGTGAACATGCGTTACAACACAATCCCATGTGAATGTGAATATCACACACAATCCTATGCTGAAAGCAAAAACGAAAGGCAATTCCCGCCAGAAGTGCTTCACGGAAATATCAATTAAAATCCACTCATTAACTAACTTTCTTTGTACGGACTGTAAAAGTTAATGTAGCAAATTGAACTTTAGAATTACTTTAGAGTCTGCTCGTAAAACTAACCGAGGAATTAAACGCGGAATACTTAAAGGGAATAAGTATTTAGAGAAACTTAAAGTGAAAGCTTTTGGGACTTTATAGTGTACTCTGTTGTGGTTTGGACAAGGAGAGCATTTTAACTAAAGTCTAGACTATTAAAGGGCGCTTTCGGGAATTTCTTTCTTTAGTGAAGTTCTACATTTTTTGTCACAATAACGACGTACCAAATTATCAAGACAATTCAATCAATATTAGTGAGAAGGGCTTGCTATATTTTAAGACACAGTGAGTAAAATAAAAGCTTGTAGTTTAAATTTAGTATAGTAATAGTGTTTCTACCATGATTTTACACTAGTTTACGTGACCGTACTCGCTAGCGACGGCGAAAATTATTTGTATGGAGATTTGTACAGTGCCTCTAGCGGTCACTTACGGAAGTACAATTCTCCATACAAATCATTTACGCCGTCGCTAGCGAGTACCGTCACTGTGAATTAATGTAAACTCATGGTAGAGGTACAGTAGTCCACTTGGATGGGGGCAACGCAGGTCCGATCGTTGTAGAGTGGAACTATTTGGAGAAACCTTTGTCCAGCAGACTATGAGTATTTTTTCAGCATTACGAACGCAAAAAATGTCGTCTAAGTTTACATTTCCTGTAACATTTCAACGTACATAGGCTAAGGTCAGGTTGTCCGCTACATTATAAAATCAACATAAAACTGTTGACAGCCATAACTAAGTTCAAAAATTAATTAGGTACGTTTTACGAGTCAGTTTACGATTTCAACTTTGGCGACGGTTAAATTAATTTATCCTTGAACAAAGGTCTCGTCCCAGGGGCACCATCTATAAGAGAAATAATTTTATTTGTTTGAATGCTGGTTAAATATTGTATTTTTCTGTTTTTGTTGGGAAAATCTTTTGTACTAAGTTTAGATTTGGCTTTTATTTCCAAAATAACCTTTGGGACGCTTGCATGGTTTAGGGTTAAAAAATTAAATCGTTAACCATGGGTTAGGGATGAAAGCTACATACATTTTGACACTACTTAACCCTGGGTTAACGGTTAACTGGAAATTATACGTTGCATAAAGAATATCTGTGCAAAATGTTATGTCCCTGATCCCTGTACTTGAAGGCAGGCACGTACGCGCCCACCACACACACAAATTTTCAATTTTTTTATAATATTAGTTGGAATAGGATTAGGATTCTATACTTGAGAAGTTTTGCGATGTTTCTCGTCTTGTTTAGGTCTGCAACGGAGCCGAATTTGTTTTGTGTAGCACGTATTTGGTCGTTTTAGCCCTCAGACATGCTGGCATCCTAGCCACAAGTCTGATTTAATTATTATACTGTCTAAGTCACGTTCTGTCAGCTTCTCAAGTCTTCCGTAAAGCGATAGGATACTTACGGTGATCTGTGGTGAGGACTAAGTGACAACTTTGAGGTAACAAAACTGGGTGAGTTTTTTACTAAATCAAGTCAATTTGTTGCATAATACACCACCTTTATTATCCACCCCACGAAAATAAGCACATAAACAAAAATTCAATTGAAACACGATTCACTCCCATTAGCTCCGCGTTTCGCCCTAACCAAGCAGTCCTTCCATTTGGATTTAGCGGCTGTTCATTTGAGGATTTAAAATTAAAAAAAATACTTCCCTGGTCTAGGCCACGGTTTCATCTACACCCATTCACAATGCAACGAAGCGTAAAAACGGTGACTCAAACAATAGAACGGAGCGGGAAGTTCGCCCAGCAATGAGTCAACAATGCGTTCATTATTCCATTATATAATGAGCCATTCCGTAGTTTTAATAACGTGGATAATGTAGCTACAACTCTGCTATATATTCTACCCTAAGCGTTTCATTTTGATCTTATAATGATGGGCTTAAATATCTTTTGAATAACTTATGTCGGTTTTTTGTTTCTTTCAACTTAACGTTACAAAGTCTCTGATCTTCAATTTATCCAATGTAAAATTGGGGATAAAATAACAAAATTGATTTCTCTATCTAGCACCGGAAATGAAATATATCAGATCCGTTGCAAGCTGTCACTTGTTGGCATCCGTTCATTTCATCTCTAAATGGAACTGTCAATCTGGAATGTTTATTTTGTTGAGCTGGATTTTAGTTCGTTGCCGGGGATAATTGGACGGCTACGAATATTTAGAAGTTCGTTAGGTTATTGGGATGTGGGTAGATCCGTTTTCCTTTGTATTCCGTAATTAACTCCCGATTTAGACGTTGAATCACTTTACCTACTTTCACTTGGCTTACTTAGAAAAAGTGGTAAGTACATAATATGTCGTACTAATATTATAGACGCAATTACGGCAGTGTGTATTTGTTGAGTTTCTTGCCGGGTTCTTCGCATAATAATTACCTACTTGTTATACCCTAAATTGAATAAAGATATTTTAGCTTAAACTTCGACTTTGGCTTTGACAAAGATCACACTAAAACAGCTGGACGGCTTCGGATGAAATTATTATTCCGATATTCCCACGGGATAAAAAAACGATCTGTATAACTAGTTATAAATTAAAAAAATTAAAAACCCTCAACGCAATTATGTCCCTTCCGCAGCTAACAAAAGAGCTGATAACTTTGAAACGGCTAAACCGATTTGATGAAACATATCTATGAACCATCGCCAAGAAACCTGCTTTCTATTAAAAGAAACCTCATCCAAATCGGTGCACCCGTTTAAGAGCTATGATGCCACAGACAGACACACACACATAGCGGTCAAACTTATAACACCCCTCTTTTTGTGTCGGGGGTTAAAAATAGCAATATCGCAATCAGTAAGTCCAGAGACAAATTTTGCTGAGGTCTTCGTCATACAACGTTAATGGAAAATTACTTAGTAATATTTTATTAATGGTTCACGTGAACGAAGCCACGAATATAGGCATGAAAAGTTGTAGGTGCAGGGTGAATTTTCTTTTACATAGGCATTTATCGTCCATTCTTAATTCGCATCATTCATTACTGCAAGTACCTATTTAATGATGTCCACAAGAGCTCTTGAAGTTCAAATAAGTCCGATAACCTTGAGACCATCGCTTTCATGTCGTTTGTTGTTTGAAAAGGATCCTGAAAATTCTGGATTCATTTTTTAGATTTATTGTATTAGCTCATCCTATTTCGTGACAGCTGCATGGTCACTGCATAGGTTCCCACCTCATTTATTTATTACAGAAACATAAAGAAAAAAAATTGTATCTTTCTCGGCACGTTTTTCTCCTTAACGCTCTAACTCTTCTCATTATACTGTACATATTGCTTGTTACTTCCATGGATAGTATAGTCATCATTATTTCATTAGAATTAAGTGTGCCTGGAATCAGTGTTCCTCGGTTTTTAACCGGCATCAAAAAAAAGAGGAGGTTCTCAATTCGTATGTATGTTATTTTTTTCACCGAAATATTATGTTAGAGTTTGGCCATGTATTGAATAGCCTTAATTCAGCGTTTTCTATATTACCTCAAATAGCTTCAATTAACTTTGACATTTTACTTTACTGTCACTTTTGACGTCCATTCTCCAATTTTTGTTTGCGCAGTTTGGCGCCTTTTCTAGTTTTGGTTGGTTATATTCAAGATTATATTTTATTCATCCAACCAACCCGTTACGTGTCATAAAAAAAACCGAAGCATCAACAACAGTTGACACCACCTAAAGCCTAAACCAGCTAGATAATAAAATGTACTGTGATGGCTAGGTTTTAAATAACTCAAAGATTTGTGTAACCTCAAAGTGACGAATATTTATGTCGTATAAAAACGTAAATAAGATTATTAGATTATGTCGAATATAAGAACAGTGGGTACAGCCGCCCGTATGGCCAGCAAACGGCCTTTCAGGGTGTCCATAGAAGGCAACATCGGCTCAGGGAAGTCTACATGCATTAAATTCTTCGAAAAATTTCGCAATGTTGAAGCACATCCGGTGAGTTTTACAAACGCAAATTTCTAGTTATAAAATGTATGTTTACCAAGCTAGATGTCAAAAATATCTACACACCCTTGTGCTACTTACCATAAGGTCGATTTATACATGTATTTGACGCGATGGCTGTATAGATATGACCCCAACTGTCCAGTCGAACCATTGGACTCCTGCCTGACTCACAGTAAAACATTCTTACAGGGTCATGATGAGTTTTTTTAATAATGCAATACAATATCTCCTGTGGTCTGCAGTGAGGGTAGACAATAGTGGTTCTGCCTGCCCTGGTGCATGTGGTGGCAGGTGTCTGTGGATTCACCTATTAAAAGCCAGCTAGCAACTGTCTGTCCTGGAAATGACCCACTACATGTCACTGAATGTCCATTGTTGTCAGTCAAAAGTCACAATTCAGTTGGTTTAATCTCTTGTATGCCTTAACCCCTTATACGCGGGATGTGAAAAAAAACATGCATTATCATCCACATAGCAGCGTTTTTCCATTCTGTAGTGAAAACTCCCTATGAACACAGAGAACACAGGTTCTTGGCACTGAATGTGTTAACTCAGATCCATGCCACTTTTTTGTATTTTTATTTTAATGCCTTGTATGCGGGAAGTGAAAAAAACTTTTTAACAAAAAATTAAACCGCCGAAAAAACTGAAAAGCAAAAAATAATACCTTTTTTGTTTGACCTTAAGCTAGGTACCAGTTTGAAGTCGGTGCCTCAGCACTTAGCCAGGAGGAGTGGACCTATAATCGTCTACCTGATTGGCTTCTATCACTCCTCCTGGCTCGTATTATTTTTTGCTTTTCAGTTTGTTCGGCGGTTTAATTTTTTGTTAAAAAGATTTTATTTTATACTTTTTTTCCATCATTGGGGTAATTTTTTTTCCAAATTTATAATACCAACTTCAAGGTATACCCTATCTATCCAATAAAAAAGAATTATGAAAATCAGACTACTCTGTAAAAAGTTAGTCAATCATCCCCTGTTTTCCTACCCTTAGGGCAGGAATATTATGTCCAAATTTAAATGGGACCACCCTTGGGGTATACGCTTTCCAATAAAAAAAGAATCATCAAAATCCGACTACTCTGTAATAAGTTATGCGTGGTCATATAGTGCAATCAGTAACTGAACAATCAATCATCCCCTATTTTTCTACCCTTAGGGTAGGATTATTGTTTCCAAATTTAAATGGGGCCACCCTCGGGAAATACGCTTTCCAATGAAAAAAGAATCATCAAAATCGGACTACTCTGTAAAAAGTTATGCATGATCATACATAAAAATATATATATATATATATATATATATACACGTCGAATTGAGAACCTCCTCCTTTTGTTTTCGTCGGTTGAAAAATTGTGCATTCTAGTCTCATCTGTTTCATATACATCCAATGCTAAAATGTTAAAAAAAAATACAAAAAGTATGCTTTAAATTGAGCATGGATCCGGTTAATCTGTAATATTGGTATTATTTGAGGTAATTAAGACTATAATGCAGGTTTTTGTCCTTTTTATTTTTAGTAAACAATGTTACTGTGTCATTGTAAAAGTATCACTTTATATTGTGATACAGGAACCATTGAAAGAATGGTGCAATATGTGCCTTAAATTCAGCATGCAAATTGAGGCATTTCTATTTTTTGTTGTACTCAAAAGTAAGAAATTGTTAACAAGGAGTTAAAATTATTCCGTTTGGTTATGCACTTTTTCAAGTCTTTACAATAAAAAAACTTAAAAACCAGACAATTCTTCACAAAGTTACACATTGTTAAACTTGTCCGATTTGTTACGTTTTTTTTTATTGTAATGGCTTGAAAAAGTGTGTAACCAGATGGACTAATTTTAACTCCTTGAAAGAAGGAATGCCCTAATTTGTAATATTGGTATTTTTGAGGTAATTAAGATCATAATGCAGGTTTTTTATGTCCTTTTTATTTTTAGTACACATTGTTACAGTATCATTGTAGAAGTATCACTTACTTTATATTGTGATGCAGGAACCATTGAAAGAATGGCGCAATGTGGCTGGGCACAACCTACTGGGCCTAGTCTACAGCGAGGTGAACACATGGACTTTCCCATTCCAACACTATGTGCACTTAAGCCGGCTCAAGATACAGATCAGTCCA
Organism: Archips crataeganus; assembly: GCA_947859365.1. Lineage (NCBI taxonomy): Eukaryota > Metazoa > Arthropoda > Insecta > Lepidoptera > Tortricidae > Archips > Archips crataeganus. The sequence goes on from OX402052.1 coordinate 2,704,017, forward strand.
CCTTCTCATGGAGATGTCACTGTCAAGATGTTTGAGAGGTAACTGATATTTTATTTTATAGAAAATTTAAAATCTTTACCCTACTCTTTTATTCTGGAGTCTGGAGTTTTGGTATCCCATTGCTGGGCAAAGGCTCAGGCTCCTCTTTCCTCCCTTGCTCCACTATGTATCATCTCATGCAATAAACATATAAAAAAAAATAAAGCAGTTGATAATGTTTATTCAGCCAATCGGTATATGTATTAAATATGCAAATAAAATCGCTTTGGTGGCACCTTAAATGAATAATGGATTACTTGATTAATTTTAATTATTTGGCCGCATCTGGGTATTTGATATAAACTTTCCTTTTTCTGAAATTTCCATCTATGTCAATACTTTTTAACCTCTAGTATGTCCGGACACAGATATGTGGTGAATTTAAGCCATTTTATTTCAGTCTGTATAATTTAATTACTATTATTTGAAATAAACAAGACTTGAATGCTTGTTTTTTTACTTGAAATATAAAGCATTAATATTTTGTACTGTTATGCCAATTGTAATGTACCTGATATAGTTGTGTTAAATGAATCACTTATAGATTGGTGGATATTGAATTGTTTTAAAGGTAGGGTCATTTCCCTAACTCATAGGGGTCATATCCACTATGAAGTCAGCATGGGAAAATGGTTACTTATGTAAAGCCCAGTTTAGACCTGTAAGCAAAATTGTGCAAGTTGCACTACACTGCGGCGTTCGGTTAAACACTTCAATCTCTTTCGCTTTTGCTTTGCCTCACAATGTAATGCAACTTGCGCGTTTTTTGTTGCAAATCTAAACTCTGCTTTAGGGAACCCACGCTGTACTGTATAGTCTTGATAGCATCAATTTGCTTAAACTGTTCTAGATCAGTACAAAACAGCAGACACTGTTTTGTAGAAAATGCCAAAAAGCAGAACTACCTTCAAGACCCAGAGTATGAGGTCCTAATGAACTGGTATGACTACACGGAAAAAAATCTGGATATAGCCTTAGATCTTATAGGTTTGTTGTTTGTTATTAATATCAGTATACTTTTACCTACGTGATTAATTTTATATTTAAAATTATATCCCAAAATATGTTATCAAGCTAACCTTTGCCTACAAAGAATTCGGAGCACTAAATGTAATTCTTGCTAGTGAATGTATGGGACTAATATCCCAAATTGATAGCTGGAGCATCAAAGGAAAAGTCCCTTTGAAATATGTCTTTTCAGGGGGTGCGGTTAATGTATATCCTACAGTAAAGTTGTTGACATGGAATGGACAACTATAATGTACAACCTTCTATTTATTTATGTCCTTTTAAAAAATTACATGGGACCATGAGATATCAGTTCATACATCCTGGTTCAACAAATACTCTGTGGTACATTGCCCGCATCCTGTTTTACATAAGCAAAACCAATGTTTTTCCTACACCGTAAGCTCATGGTAAATTTCAAAAAAAATTGAATGTTTCAGTATATTTAAGGACAACCCCACAAGTTGTGTGGGAGCGAGTGATGAAGCGAGGCAGAGCCGAGGAATCCGAAGTGCCATTAGAATACTTACAAGAGGTAACACTTCACTCCATGTTCCCATTTGCTAGGCTGTTAGACCTGACACTTACCAGGCACAGTTATGTTTTGGGCTAATGGGCCCTGCTCCCATAGTCAGAAATAAATAAAAATGGAAAATAGAACTGCCCCTGAGGCCGTATTGTCTAACGCTTCTGACGCTTGCCTTCGCTTTCTACATCTCTTTCTGTCAGCATCTTATACCGTGTGACAGAAAGAAATAGTGATTGCGAAGGCAAGCGTCAGACGCGTTAGACAATAAGCCTGCAGGTCCCATATGGCAGATGGATAGCAATTCTAGGTTATCGTAGTAGCCTAGATAACAGCGGAACAGGGGTATGTGGACATACACACATCTTTTAAAACATATTTCGACGGAAATATTTAATTTCTATTACAAAATTGTGGCTCCTCCCTACAGCCATTAGTTCTGGAGCGGCGATCGCGTCCCAGAAAGTGTAATGCTGGTAGGTCACCAACAACAACAATAGATGATCTGATAAAGATTACACAAAGCCATTATGTAAGTGATCTTTGTGGAGATTTTTGGTGGAAAAAAGTGCGTGTGGGCTATCCTAGGTTGCCTAAGAGCTTCCCTTTTGGATCCGCCCGCCACAGCTCGCGGACTATTTAATAGCTGCTAACCCGACACAAGACGGCGTGTACGTGTATGTTTTAAAACTGTCTTCTTCTTAACACTGGCAGCTTTATTTTTTTTATAAACATATTTCAGGTCCACGATTCGTATGAGAGCTGGCTGTCTGCGCCAGATGTAGGTTGTGAAGTACTAACAATAGACGCCGACAAGAATCTAGACGCCGTAGTGGAAGACTTGGAGAGATACTCATACAAAATACTGGGCGGGAACCACACCAACTAACACTCGAATTAAGTTATAAATGTTATATTATAATGCTTCAACCAAAACTAAAAGGATTATCCATTTTCAAATGAGAACATAAATATAGTGAACAAGATGCTGTCTCTTACAATACGTTTACTTTTAGTTTACCACTGACAGATGGCTTGCCTTCATTTCATTTCCAACTTTAACACCATACAAATAAAGTAGTTATTACAAAATCTGCAAACGTGGATAACAGTATTCTAAAATTGGCTTTATTTGTAGGTCGTTAAAGTTGAATATGAAATGAAGGTAAACCATCAGTGGTAAACTTTATGTAATTTTACTGTAATGCTAATTGATTAAGTGAAAGGGCAATATCTAATTTATACCTTGTCCAATTAACGAGTTAGTACTAAGAGAACACAGCCGCACGCGATTGGTTAAAAATACGTTGCAAGTTGCCGTAGCGGTGTATCTTGAACCAATCACGTGCAGAAGTGTTCCCTCAGTACTGACTCTTTAACTTGAATAGAGTATAGAAATTGACCAAGTGAAAACATAGAATAGAACATGGAATACGTGAAACACTATGTATAATAGAGTATTCATCGTCAACTTAGATAGAGAACGACCGATAACGGCTTCGACCATGTTACTGCGATAGATAATTAAATTAATCTATACTAACATTATAAAGAGGAAAGATTTGATTGTTTGTTTGTTTGCATTGAATAGGCTCCGAAACTACAGGACCGATTTCAAAAATTCTTTCGCCGTTAGAAAGCTGCATTATCACTGAGTGACATAGGCTACTTTTTACCGCGGGAAAATACCTTTTCCTACGGGAAAATTAATTTATCGCGGGCGAAGCAGCGGACGGAAGGCTAGTATTATATAAAATCAAATTGTTAATGCATATACTAAATGTAGGATATCAGTGTGGCTACCTCGCCTCTGAGTTAATGAAGTAAAGTATTTCTAAATCTATGTTTTTATTTTTTAATCTTATTTAATAATAATAACGAATCGATTGACACCTTATTTATTGAAATCGGATGAGTAGTCTCGACGCTATGGTGGATTATCCGTAAATACAAACAGACTGCTATAATCATTACACTTCCTTATGGCTTTGCCGTAGTTCGTGTAAAAATAAAGGTTGGGAGTGACCAAGTATTAAAATGTTGACTAAACTGAGATATTTATTTATTTATCACAAAAAGAATAATTTAATATTATTCCTATATTTAAGAGCTATTTTACCTTGACAACCGCTGCTATATACATTTTCCTATTGTTTCCTAGCCACAGGCCTAAAAGCTCTGATTCAAATTTAATTTCAGTACATCCCATCTCGAACAGTCAATATAAAATAGTTCCTAAACGTATTAAACTAACGCGTTTTTGTAATCTCTACTGCAAGCATTCATTTGATCGAGAAATTTCCATAAAATAGGTAACTTAACCAGTAATATGTTGTACATTTGTTTAAATTATTATACACAGGCTTACGTTTGAAAATAAGTGACGAAACTTAAGATGCACATTTAATATTGCCCATATAGACTATAGAACCATTTCGTCACTACTTAAAAAAAGCTTGTAGGTATCTCAAAATTTGATAATCATCCTGAGTGAACTTTACACAGCTAACTTTAGAGTTCACTTTGATTTACACATCGATTTTTAGATGTAAGCTTTTTCAAAGTAGTGAAGTTGCTTCCTGGTCCTCTGTAGAATATTTTCACAACCTTGGGCCTGTTGCATAACAAAGTACAACTAATATTACAACCGGAACTACTACTCGGTATTACTCTCGCTTCAGTTATATTAACTAGAAAGGGAGTTCCGCTTGTAATATAAGTTGTACTTTGTTATGCAACAGGCCCCTTGTCAAGGAATGCAATGACTGAGCAGTTTGATAGTATATTAGAATGGTCTCTACATGTGAATGCTTGCAATAGCGACGTTGTATGCAATGTTGTCTAGCGGTACAGGTGGTCTGCTCTGATGTTGGAAGCTATCTCGCTCTCCCACTTGTCTCCGTTGAGGAGAAGCTTCTCCTTGTTGTATAGCAGCTCCTCGTGGGTTTCCGTGGAAAACTCGAAGTTGGGACCTTCTACGATGGCATCGACTGGACATGCCTCCTGGAACCGATAGAAAATTAAGTGTATAAGTAAGTAGTGTTCGAAGGTATAAGCAATACCGTCTTGTCGATAATGCAGGGGCGGATTAAGGGCCCACCGAGTTTTTCGCGCTAATCGATTTTGGGTGGGCGAATTCGGGCGTGGGGGAGGCACGATGGCTTAAGATAGGTTGGTTGGACTGCGCGTGTTTTTTGGGTATTTTCATGTTATTACTAAACCAAATACATGGGCCATTCTACTTTTAAGTAACCATTAATCTTTCGTGAAATATAAGGCATACCTGGTGATTTTCTTCAAGTGTAAATAACTTATATGAAAACTGAAATAACTAAGTTTAATATTTTAAAGCAAAAAACTTTAAATTCAAAGAAATTTTGTGGAAAAAATTGGTAACTCAGCGGAAAATACACCAATTTCCATACAAATGGCGGGGACACGCATGTCCACTGCGTTACCTACTTTATAGATAATAATGATTACTTTTTATGCGTAGTGATAATTTTAAATATAAGCTTAATTATGTGCCTATTTAAATCTTTAATGATAAAACCGAGCACTTTACCGTTTTTGTAAAAAAAATATTTGAAGAGCACATTACTAAAAATGACTGGTCAACGAAAAGTAGAATGGCCCACATATTTTAAAAATGTAGCAAAATTACGCCCTAGAAAACATCTTGTTTTACTAACATTCAAAATGTCATGACCTGCCGTGCAGTATTAGCGTCGTACTACGAGTTTATTTTATTTTTTAGAGACAACATTGGATTTTTTTCTATCGAGCGAACTACAGGTAATCGTGTTTCGATAAACACTGGTCACTAGAGTGAATCCTCAAATATCTTACACATGAATTTCAGGACAATAGCTTTGCTAGTAATGATACAGCACGAGATTAAAGGAATGCAATAAATACGTCAAAAGTTCGGTAGGGCCTTAAATCTGTCACATTGCTCGTCGGTGTCAGTAGTATAGAACGAAAGAACACAAAAAAATTGCAATAAACCTACCTGGCAAAACCCACAGTAGATACACTTGGTCATGTCGATATCGTAGCGTGTCGTTCGCCGCGACCCGTCCGCGCGCTCCTCCGCCTCAATCGTGATAGCCTGTGTCACCAAAAGAATATGATCACTACTTTGAAAACGCTCGTATCTCACCGATAATCCGGCCAAATGAACTTTACGAAGTGTGCACCAAGGTTCAATGTGGTTTACATTATTGATTTTTAGATACGAGCTTTTTAGGGTTCCGTACCCAAAGGGTAAAAACGGGACCCTATTACTGAGGCTCCGCTGTCTGTCCGTCCGTCCGTCCGTCCGTCTGTCACCAGGCTGTATCTCGGGAACCGTTATAGCTAGAGAGTTTAAATTTTCACAGATGATGTATTTCGGTTGCCGCTATAACAGCAAATACTAAAAAATGGAATAAAATAAATATTTAGGGGGGCTCCCATACAACAAACGTGATTTTTTGCTCGTTTTTGCTCGATATTGATAACGGCAACAGGTAGAAGCTTGAAATATTCACAGAATATTTAATTATGCGTTGACTTTAAAAATAAATCATTAAATTAAAATAAAAAAAATATTTAAGGGGGGCTCCCATACAACAAACGTGATTTTTATAGATAATTGTACGGAACCCTTCGTGCGCGAGGCCGATTCGCACTTGGCCGGTTTTAGGTTTAGAGTTTCATACTCGAAGGGTGCCAATGACTGTATTACTGAGACTCAGCTATCTGTCCGTCTGTCACAGGACTCTTATCTCTTGAGTTGTAATAACTACACTTGAAATTTTCACCGATTATGTATTACTGTGGCCGCTGTAACTAACGGCACTTTCACACGGGCAACGTCCTGTTTTTTGCGGGTTCGGTTTTTTGCAGGATCCCGTTTAGTAGCATACGTGCTACTGTGGTAACATTCACAATGCTCGTGTGAATGGTACCACAGTAGCACGTATGCTACTAAACGGGATCCTGCAAAAAACCGAACCCGCTGAAAACGGGACGTTGCCCGTGTGAAAGTGCCGTAACGTTACAATTGGGAATGTCTAAAAAAAATTACCAGTGGTTTTTATATTTTTTTTGTATAGAAAAGTCAATTATAAGAAACTAATTTCAATATTTTGTCATTTAGTTCTCTACTTTCTTCAAAATTAATTATTGAAACTATTTTAGTTGATGACGTCAGATTGTAATTAAGGGCTCCCACAATGCCAAATTTCTAAATCTATCTAAATGCGTACGATAAGGCAACCCCTTTAATTATTTTTTGCGTAGTGGTACACTATACACTGTGTCACTTTACTGGCACTGACAAAGTGCTAGATGTCAGACAGCGGGTCCAAATCAAACTCCGTAGTATAATCCACGCGTAAATTGTGAAGAATTATAACCACACAGAATAAAGTACGACTTGAACTGGTCACGCAATTTACACCAATGTCAAATGAAGGTCATTGCTTATTTGTTATATAATGAATTCATTACATAATATTTAAATTAAATAACTACAGAAAACGAGTTAAAAAGCATTTATCTCGAAATGGTTTTCGATTTATTATACATTGCAAAAAATTAGACATCCCCAATTACTTACAGAGCGGCGAGGGCCAGTTGCAATAGAGCGGCGTAGGCCAGTTGCAATAGAGCGGCGAAGGCCAGTTGCAATATTACGTACTTAATACAATCTTAGTACTAGCGCTCGGGTAATTTTAATTGAATGTTTTGTTATGACGTTGTCACGTTAAACTATCGTCCGTAAACCGACTTTATTTTTAATAGATCATAACGCATTTTTTACCTGAGCGGGGCAGATAGCTTCACAAAGCTTGCAAGCGATGCATCGTTCTTCCCCCGAGGGGTAGCGGCGGAGGGCGTGCTCCCCGCGGAAGCGGGGGGAGAGGGGTCCCTTCTCGAACGGATAGTTGATAGTGGCTGGCTCCTGGAATGTTAACATCAGGGGTAGACAAGTTAGAACATTTGGTTTTGACAGATTTGAAACTTAATTACAGCGCCATCTCTTGAGATCACGTAGTCCCCAGCTCTTCTTGGTCTCGAAGTTTTGTCGCAGTAATGCGATAGATGTCACTAGTGTGCTAGTATCTAGTTTTAAATACAGACTGTTAGTTTTTTTTCATAAATTTCTATCTTAATATGCATTTTATAATTGTCATTCATCAAACACAACTAATTAAAGTGTTTATTATAATTTATTCTCAAAAACATGTACTAATTTCTTTTAAAATTTCTCAAGGTTTTGTTAGCAACACAGAAGACAAAATGTCATTTATGGTGTACGTCGTAGAAATGGTTGCTTGACTTAAGAAATTCGCTCTCGTCTTGAAAGTTTCCTAAATGTGTTGCGGGATTTAACGTAGTGAAAAGACGCTTTTGAATTATTGTTTATTCTGTTTGCGATTTGGACGCTATTTCTGTTTTAATTTGTGTTTATCGCGACATTCGATATCTGTTGTACATTAGGTTACAAACATAGTGATTACTAATAACGATGGTACTGATGACAAAATTAAACAAGATTCTTATTTGTATTATGTGAAACATAAAATAACTTGTATGTAATACTTGTTTTTTTTTCAATTCCTTCTTAGAATATACCAGTAGTATAGACATATATGGTTATACGTACGTATGTATATGGCATCCACAAGACACCAATTTACAGAGGGCAGCTAAGTAGTATTTAAAAAAAAAAAAATATGGCGGCATATCAAATGGGGTGACAGATAATTGGGTTGAGTACGCTCTCTATTCCTTTTGGTATATTTATCTTACTCTATGGTTAACATGCAAAAAATGTGTGTGTGTTACTCTCTCATGCTAGTGTTGTTGCGATAGCGATAATCTATCGATAGTATCGTGAAGCTTGTCTAATTTAAAATGACGCGCGCTACCATCGCATTTAAGCAGAGGATTTTTCATGCGTCGTCCCTTGTCGATCGTGAAGTTTCACTCTGATCATAGTTGGCGCCATTGTCGACGCTCCCAAACAGATGAAGAGTCGTAAATAATATTTGCACCCACACATCAAAATCAACTGATTCAGTAGAGGGGCGCGCGTCATTTTAGCTTAGACAAGCTCTACTTGGGCTTGAAAATCAGTCATACTATTGATAGTGCTATCGAAACTATCGACTCTTGACGATACTATCGATAATAGGTATCGATAGTGACAATTAGGCGATAGTTTCTATAGTCTTTTTTGACGCGATACTATGGATAGTCGATAGTGTGATAGTTAGTATTATCGAAAATATCGACATGCTGTAATACTATTGATAGTATTGATAGTGAAAATTATGCGATACTATCGAACTTGGTCGATACTATCCATAGTATCGCCCAAGTTCGATAGTATCGCATAATTTTCACTATCAATACTATCAATAGTATTGCAGCATGTTGATATTTTCGTTAATACTAACCGTCACACTATCGACTATTTCTCAAGGTCAAACTATCACTATTGCAACAACACTGTTTCATGCTAGGACAGTTAGATAAATCATCCATCATCCCAGCCTATATTACCCACTAGACGTGTGCGCCAACCGGCGTGGCGCACGCCGCCGCCGCCGGTCATTGCAACGGCGTGAAATCGGCGCAATACATTTACAACAGCTTTAAGGTTCTGACAAACCGCTGCTTACGTCACCAGATGTCCGTAGCTAGTTTTATAACAATTTTACAAGTGAAAGTAAACTGTTATTTTCATTAATAATTAATTTTGTTTTATTAACGCCGATTACGCGCCGCCGCCATCGGCGCACACCTCTACTACCCACTGCAGGGCACAGGCCTCCTCTCAAAATAAGAGGGATTGGGCCATAGTGCCCACGCGGGCCCATTGTGTTTTGGGAACTTCACACACACCATTGAATTTCTTCTCAGGTGTGTGCAGGTTTCCTCACAATGTTTTCCTTCACCATAAAGCTCATGGTAAATTTCAAATACAATATTCGCACACAAATTCCAGAAAATTTAGAGGTGCAAGCCTGGATTCAAACCATCGGCCTTCTGCTTGAGAGCCAATAGGTCAGTGGTAGATTGTTTGACTGCAGTTACATTTATATAAAACTAGCTGTTGCCCGCGGCTTCGCCCCCGTTGTCTTTTCCTAAAAAAAATTTCATAAGAACCTTCACCTGACAATAACAAACGCAACAAAAAAGAATTAACAAAATCGGTCCAGCCGTTCACGCGTGATGCCGTGACCAAGGGAAATAGGGATTCATTTTTATATATATAGATTTAAGACCTATGGTCAACCAAGATAGTGTCCACCAGATTTAACAAAAGTTTCTGTGATATCTAAATATTGCTAAGGTTGACTTTCTGAGTGAAGTCATCACATTATTGCAAGGGAAAATCAACCTCATCCTATCATGACTTGATTCATTTTAATTGTATTTGAACAATCAAACCATAACAAATTAAGCCTAGATTTGTTATGGCTATTTCAGTGAATTATCAACAATTTCAATAACTTTGATATTGTTATGCATCACATAACCCTCGATAAAACACACTTAAAATACTAAAACATTCTTAACCCGTCACGCATCCTAGGGACTATGTTAGTCCCTAACTTTTTTTTGATATATCCTGAAGTCTCTAGGATATATCCCGCACAAAAAGACTAATTTTTAGTATGGTGGACGTGTGACAGGTTAAGACTTGTTATAATCGCTGTCAATTGGAATTGCAAACAATGTAAATAAACCATTTAATGAAATATCCATATTCTAGCACTTGTTTATTGTTTTAATGGTTTAGGATAGTGTTGTGGCAACTATTGATTAAATAACACACGGATTTAGCAGTATTTGATGAGGGAAAACGGAAATTAAAGACATTTTAAATACAAGGTTTGTTTACATTGTTTGCAATTTCAATTGACTGACAGTTTAGATGGGAACACAGTCAACTAAGCAACTATCAACTTGTACCTTATAATTATAACCATACCTTGAAAATGTGAGCGAAAGTAACAGCAAATCCTCTAGCGAGCTCAGTCCAGAACATAGTCTGCGCCGCCTTATCGGACAGGGCTTTGAAGGACATGTCTTGAGGCTCGGCATTCACATACATATAGCCTGGGTCCTTCATAGGGTAAACCTTCTCTGCCTTGTCTTGGGCAGGGGCGGAGTAGGCGCGGCATAGTGCACTGGTCGCACGCACTGCAAATTAGGCCTTCATCAATATAATCGTAACAAATGAAACAGAGAGTTATGTCAAAAGTATTTTATGATGGCAAACTCATACACTTAAATATTAGATGTACGTAGTGCGTAAGATGGCGTTGTACAAGTAACCAGAAAAGAGAGGGCTGTCTTTTTAAGGCCGTAACATACAATAAAAAGGAAAGTTCAACTAACTTTAATTTTCAGTTATACTTTACATTTTCCTTTATAGTACTGCGTCTAGTTTAGCAAAATACAGAAATAATAGTTTAATAATATATATTGACAGTTTCAGAATTAATTGTGATCCATTAATAGATACGTAAGATAGTAAATACGCATAAGAGGTTATAAACAACACAGTTGCGTAACAGATAAAAGGGAGTCAAATAAAGAAATGTAGCTTAAAAGGATTAGTAATAACGATAAATTGAAGTCTATTTCATTTATTACCTCGCGTGGACACTGAAAATATCTTGGCTAAGGACATTTTAGCCCTAAATATCGAAGATATTAGCTTCTCAGACGAATAAACGTCAAGTTGGGTAAAATAAAATGTCAACTATCTATCTGTCAAAATAGAGGACCAAAAAACCGGTAAAAAATTCCGGTTTGCCTTCAAGCTACTGTTAAAAACGACAATATGGAACTCGGATTATTGTAAAAGATAAAAAGTTGCCAGCATATAAAACAACAAGCACTGTGCATAAATTAATTTATCTGTGTGGTCGTAACCCACGTCAAAACAATACGTGACGTTTACAAATTTTTATGTTCGGTGATATCGCAATAGCCGCTATAAATTTGTGAAAAATTGCCACGCAGCATGGGAGATGCACCGGCAACCGACACGGAATCTAACAAGCCCAGCCCGGGGGACGAAGCGCCGTCTGAAACGGTAAAACTCCTCCTAGCAACCGCTTCATGTTAAGTTACATGTATTCTAATTTTCCGCTTATTAACAGGACCGGCGTCCTTTCGGCGGGCTTCAGTTCCAAGTTTCCGAAGTGGTTGGTAGATTGGAAGCCGGCGTGAATGCTCAGGACTCAGGAGACGAGGAGAAGCGTCGGGAACCTCGAAAATTTAGCGCTAGTTTCTTCGAGCCGCCAGAATCGTCGATGGACGAGATTTTGATGGTTTTAGAGGATTTGGTACTCAAGACTGACCCTAGTTGTGAGAGTTTGGAGCCCCCGCTGTTGCCGACGGACGATGTGACGCGGGCGGCTATTCTATCGCACAGTATTGCCGCGTTGTTTGGGAGATTGGAAAGAAGTCACGCGTCGCGTTTAGGCGCGCATATAGCGAGCGAGACCTCGCGATGGATGGCACACATGTTCAGGTATGGCATTATACAATCTACCTCACTAGAAACCTTGATCATTTTAGTACCATATCACACTAAACTGGGATCTACTAGGAAACGACCACAGTTTACACATTACTATTTTCAGTAACTAAATTCCAATAATTCTTAACATTTTAAGGGCCTATAGTCTGGCTATGACATTATGAGTCACAGATATGTGATGCTCATTTGTTATCTGATATGACAAAATATTTGTATGTGTGTGAAGTGTTGATACTTGCTAAACTCATAATGAGTTTAGTTGACATTTATTTGTTATGAATTTGAGTAAATTGTGTACAAAACATCTCTTGAAGTATTTTTTTGTTTATACCAGAACATTTGCTTGACATTTTTTTACTTTTAAAAATGAATAAGTTGTTCAGGTGTGCTACAATTGGCTTTACATCATGGCTAGCACATCCAAAAAAAATTTTTTTTTTAAAAAGTGTTTTATTTTAATTAATGCATTCAAAGTGCTTTGAGTATCTAAACCACTTGATATTTAAGTATTTTATTTAACCAACCATGAAATAGGTGCTAAATGTGTTTATGTTCATGCTTCATGATTCATTCATTGATTAGTGCCTGGCTGCAGTCATTTATAGGCCAAGGTATTTTATTGTTAGTTTTAATTTTTTTTTTTTATTCTCTAGCCATCATAACTAATTCATTAACAATTCTCATGAAAATTATTAATAACTATTATTCTTTGTCAAATTAAAATTAAAGTACCGGAACAACCAAGCTTTGCTCTGCCTAAAATTTGAAAACGAAGAGTTAAGACTAAACTAGATTGATGATTAAAGAGCTGTTTGTTGCCTCTTCAAAATAAATTAGTATACAAGAATTACTACAGTTTAATTACAGTTAACCCGTCGAGCATCCTGTGCGCACACGTGTGCGCACAACAGTTTAGAATTTTTACTACAAAAAAAAAGCGGGACGCTCGACGGGTTAAGATTAGAGTTAAGTACTAAACTTTTTATATTTTCCAACATATACTTTTACAAAAAATTCTATTCAAACATTCTGAAGTACGAAAAAGTGGATTATTACTTACAAGCTCCATAATATTGTCTAAATTGGTTTAGTGCGGAGCCCTTATCAAGGTACATTTGATTTATCAACCACATGTATTTACTATTAAAATGAACCTTATGTTTGTATATGATTTATTCAATAATTATGTGTCACTGGTTATCTAACTATGGCATGTGATAGATTATTCAGATAACCAAATAGCCTAGCGGTCAGAAAATCTGACTACAGAGCTTGTGGCCCTGGGTTTGATTCCTAGTTTGGGCAGATATTTGCATGGAAAAAAAAATGTGAATGTTCAAGTTCACAGTATGATGCAAATGTTTGTGTTCATGCATGTGTTTGAGTTTGTTACTTCTTCACCCTAAAATTGATGGATGGATATATTTGAATGTTATTTGATATGCATATAGCTGGAACTCTAGAATAACACACATCATGCTACTTTCCTGATAATCTTAGTTGATTTTTTATACAACGTTTTGGGCATTCCCTCAGGAGTTTTTGTGAGATCCAAGAATTTTGATTCAAACACCAGATCTAATGGTTAAAGCAAGCAAAGCCTTGGTTATCTATTGGTTAGTGACAGTTAAAATTTCAAAATGGATACAAAGACACATAAAATACAGCAAACAAACGTAATGTATATTTAGTTTAACATGGTAACCTTATCTTATCAGTTACCTTGGACTTTCATTAACGTATTACCTACCTCAATCGTTATTCCGTTGTACTAAGTACTAAGTGATAGATTCCATGGACATTGCAGTGGTCGCGAGTGAGCAAAGTTATTGTTTCAGTTCATTGATATGAATCTGCGCAAAGTAACGCCTGATTCACTAAATTATTTAGAAATAAATGATTGACTAAATGATTTATAAAATCGGCATGCAATGCTGTACAGGCATGTTTATTTATATCATAAATTAACGCTTACACTGTTTAGCTGTTCAAAATATTTGGTTTAATCAACAATGTAAACTTTTAAAAAGGTAGCTGGTGAGCAAAGTAATTGTTTCAGTTGATTAATAAAAAGTAGTAAAGATCCAGCAACTAAAGAGTAACAAAACAATGTGTGTTTTGTTTACGAAAGTCTTTACCTGGTTATCAAGGTTGCTTCAAATAATAATAGATTCTGTATAAGTTTATTGATAATCAAAACACTTTCGTTCACTAGGTGGGCGAAAAATTACGAAGCTCGCCGCTTTCGGAGGAGTTCGATAACAAACACCGGGACACGAGATTTTTATTAGAAGAAGATTATAAAAGGGGCAACATGTTTCGGCCGGTCTGCCTATTAAAATGTGCTCGCTACTATTTTTAATTAAATTAATGCTGGGCTTATTGAGGAAAAATAGATTGATTGATTGACTGGTTATTAAAATAATCTACACAATACTTCATAAAGAACTTAAAAAGTCATAGCTGCCATTACGCAATTGGCTAAGTAAAGTTTTTTTAAGAGGCGCTAATTATATTTTTTTTCGACAGTCGGCGTTCTGAAGATCGAGAAACTGCAGCTGTTTTATTTTTATCTCCTATTGTTTACTGGAAATATTTTTTTAAGTGTTCGAGTTGACATTTGTGTGATTTAATGCCTGACAAGCAGTTCGTGCTCAGTACTTAGTAGAAACAGAAAAAAAACTAAGTCATCTGTCACTTTTGTCCATGTCAAACCGTTTGCGTTTCGTTTGCTTTGCGTTTTGGTGTGATTTTTGGACTATTTTTAACAACCTCCGCACAAAATCCGGATTTACAATTTTACCGCATTTCTCCACGACTTATGCACGATAATTGAATCACGATTGAATATTTTTTATCATTATTTTGGAACTGCTTTTTGGACAATGCAAAGTAAACGAAACGCAAACGGTTAGATTTCATTTGACATTGACAATTGACTTCGTTTTTTTTTTCTATTTCTGCTAAGTACTGAGCACGAACCGCTTGTCAGCCATTAAATCTCACAAATGTCATCTCGAACACTTAAAAAAATATTTCCAGTAAACGATAGGAGATAAAAATTAAACAGCTGCAGTTTCTCGGTCTAGAAGAAGACTACTGTCGAAAAAAAATATATTTAGCACCTCTTCAAAAAACTTTACTTAGCCAATTGGCTGCAACCTCTCCGCAGTCAAGGGTATAGGTCGCATATTTACCGCACCTTCCACGGCTACTAATAATCGATACTACTTAATAATCGGTATCCACGGATATATTCATACAATTACAACGATCCGCCACATCACTAAAATATACATTCTCACATGCAATAAACACTGAATTAATTCATTTGTTTTATCTTGATAGCAAGAAACAGTTTAAAATTATCTTATGATTTATGTCTATGAGTAATGTTTCGCACGTGGTAATAAAAGCGAATTTTATTGTAAAGTATGAGTTTTAAGTGAGTTACTATGGTTAATATGGACCTCCGCAAAGTAACGCCTGATTCAATAAACTATGGTTAAAATTAAAAAATATTTATATATATCTGTTTATTTCATAACAATTATACAATAATGACATACCTAGCCAATCTTTATTTTTAAAGATTTCTAATTGCTAGGCTATGAGTTGCCCTTTATAAATAAATTCTTAATTATGTTTTTAATGTTCTTAGGATTACTAGTTATTTTATCAATTGCAGTCCTGGGAAAATTATTTAGTATTTGAGGAAGGTAGTTGGACCAGATCCTTTTACCATAAATAATAATATTTTTTTTTGTTCCGTAGGCACTTTATTTTTAGTTTCAAGTTCGTTAGAAAGGTGTCCTAAAACTTAACGATAACTTGGTACTGGGTGAAAGGCCAAGCTATAACAGTTCCGGAAAAATAAGAAAAAAAATAATATTAAATGATATACTACCCTCATGGGTCTCATAAGAAAACTCAAAGTCACTCAGAGGGCGATGGAGAGGGCTATGCTCGGTGTTTCTCTGCGGGATAGCATTAGAAATGATGAAATCCGCGCAAGAACTACAGTCACCGACGTAGCTCGAATAGGGATTGCAATCCCGCAGCTCATTCAATCCCGCGGGATTGTTATGCGGGATTAGTCAATCCCGCGCGGGATCATATCTTTGAAATTATGTTATAAAATCAAATTGAAACTACAGATTTTTGTGTAAAAAAAGCAACAGAAATTATTTATTTTCTATTAACTAAGTATAAGTAATAAATCGATTCAATTCAATTCAAATACAATTGGAAATCATTAAATAAAAAATAATATCAAATAATTAAAAAAAAAAAACTAGTAATCTGTTTTCTTAAATTCATCTCTAAAATGTTTGGCACAGTTTAATGGTTTTGTTTAGTTTTACCCTCGGGTACTCCTAACAACAGTTTTAACGACCGCCTTAGCCTAGTTGGTAGTGACCCTGCCTACGAAGCAAGAGGTCCTGGGTTCGAATCCCGGTAAGGGCATTTATTTATGTGATGAGCACGAATATTTGCTCCTGAGTTATGGATTTTTCTATGTATTTAAGTATTTATTTATCTATATAAGTATGTTTATCGTCGTCTAGTACCCATAGTACAAGCTTTGCTTAGTTTGGGACTAGGTCGATTTGTGTAAGATTGTCCCCTAATATTTATTTATTTATTTATTTATTTATATATTTTTAATTTAGTCTTATTCATATAATGACTAATAATCAAATCACAACTTTCTTTTAAATGCTATTACTATGATATCAACCTATGGTGATAACTATTGAAAATAAGCTCTTAAGAAGCAAATGGCATTATTGTGTCGATTTACGCGAAAGTTTTAGCGCCAAATTTTTAATTTGTGGGGTCCGCGGATCCGCGCTTTGAAGGTGCGGGATCCAGCAGATCAATAAAAGCAGCGGGATCCCGTTTTGCGGGATTGCAATCCCTAAGCTCGAAGCATCGCCAGACTCAAGTGGCAGTGGGCAGGGCACATCGCTCGTAGAACTGATGGCCGATGGGACCAAATGGTTCTCGAGTAGATCCCACAGACCGGAAGACGCAGAAGATGGAGCAACGACCTTGTTACCGCCCGGCCACGACTTCGCGCGTTTGGCGGCGCGGCAAGCGTTTTATCAGTTCATTGCGTGCGCCGCCAGGTAACCACTGTACGGCGAGCGTCTCGGCCGCCCAATGAACACAGAAAACGCTCGCCGCGCCGCCAAATGCGCGAAGTCGTGGCCGGGCGGTTAAGGTTGCGGGAACGCGTTGGATGCGAATGGCACAGGACCGGTCTGTTTGGCGAACCTTGGGAGCTCCCTATTCAGCAGTGGACGTTTTTCGGCTGAACTAATGATGAAGCTTCTAACTTGGTCCCAATGGAAGATCAGCGCCGTTCGCAAGATCGGCAATTTTTTGCTGATTTGAGACCATTTTGTGACACACGCATGTTATTTTAACCCCCGACACAAAAAGAGGGGTGTTATAAGTTTGACCGCTATGTGTGTGTGTGTCTGTCTGTGGCATCATAACTCTTAAACGGGTGAACCGGTTTGGATACGGTTTTTTTTTATTTGAAAGCAGGTTTCTCGGCGATGGTTCTTAGACATGTTTCATCAAAATTAGTCCAGCCGTTTCAAAGTTATCAGCTCTTTTGTATGCTGCGGAAGGGATCTCAGACTTAATTGCGTTTTTAAATTTTTTAATTTATTGTTATTATCTTATCTATGTTAACCATTTTTTTGTCACAAATAAATGTTCTACTTTATTAATCTTTATCCAGATTAGCAGACTACAATGCGTACTACCATCAGGAGCAATTGGAGGGTCTTGTGCGGGTCACGAGGATGCTGCTGCATTGCCGGTACCCCCGGTACTTAGAAGATGGTGGTGAGTGCCTACCATCATTCCCAGCCAAGTGGTACCTGGGGGATACACGAAATTCGGAGTTCTTATCGCGCTCAACCCTTTTAATATTTTGTTTACTATTAGTGTGAACGGTACTGCACTATACGAAGTTCGAAAATCGAATTTCCTAGTATAAGGCCTGCAAACATCTACGAAACAATCCAAATCCCGAAATCTTCCGGAGCCACGGGTCAAAAAGGCCAATTTGAAAATACTCTTGAGCAGTGGTCGTCAAACTCCGGCCCGCGACATATGCAACGACTTCAGTAGGTACCTAAATGAATACGCGGGTGGCAAAACTAGGTAATTAAAAATGTATAACATCATAATGAATGTCGAATGCTAGCTGTCTGTCATTTGCGTTTGATTAGCTATTAATTATTATTATTATTATTATTAATTTTGTGGAAAAAATTGGTAACTCAGCGGTAAATACATCAATTTCCATACAAATGGCGGGGTCATGCATGTCCACTGCGTTACCTACTTTATAGATAATAATGATTACTTTTTATACGTAGTGATAATTTTAAATGTAACCTTAATTATGTGCCCATTTAAATTTTCATGCCCCATCCTACCATGAGGCTATACGAGGGGACGCGAGTTCGAGAGTGAGGACGGTGCGCTCGTGTCGCCTCGTCTTCCCTCGCCTCGCCTCGCTGTCGCTCCGCTTTGTGTCGGTTTTGGACGCGAGGGGGTGAGGCGAGGGAATGAACCACACTCTCGCGCTCGCTCACTTGGTTGTTTACGAGGCGCCTAGCGAGAGTGTGGAGCCGGCATCATGGTAAAACCGAGCACTATACCGTTTTTGTAAAAAAAACATTTGAAGAGCACATTACAAAAAATTACTGGTCAACGAAAAGTAGAATGACCCATTTCACATTTTAAGGAAAATAAATATTGATAGATTGATCGTTTTGTTCCAGCTCTGGCGTTCGCGACGCGCCTCCCCTGTATCTATAGTTGCGTGGCGAGTCCTCTAGGTGTGGTGCAACACCTGTGCCGGCAGCTGGGCTTGCCCCTCGCCTGCGTCCGACCCGTGCCCGTCCACTCCGACGGTAAGTCGCCATCAGAGATCCGAACTTTCACGGCAAAATAACAGTGGCGTTGCCGCCCTCTTGTATGCCTGCCTACTTCAAAAAATTTTACTTAAAAAACTACAAAATGGAATTGTCCAAATATTTGCAAAATATTTGCCGCCCGTAAACGTGCCACCCGGGGCGGGTCGCTCCCATTGCCCCCCCCCCCCCTTCGCTACGCTACTGCAAAACAAACTGTTGTAATCAGACTAGTGTTAGAAACATTTTTGACGTGACAACGTCTAATAAATCGATGAACGCCGGCTGTATACACGAAAAAGGATGACGCAATGTAACGTACAGAGCAGTAAAGGCCAGTTGCAATATTACATAGTCGAATACTAAGTACTAAGATTCTACAATCTTGAGCGCTCTGGTAATTTTCAATGCGGGGGGGGGGGGTTTGAATGTTTTGTTATGTCGTTGTCACGTTAAACTATCGTCCGTAAACCAAGTTTACAGACAACCGGTTTTTATCGATTGTAATTAATAAAAGGAAAAAAACGGTCCACAAAATAAAAAAGATAGAATACAAAAAAAAATAAAGTTTGTATAAAATTATATTGAAATAGATGCAATTTTTTCTTCGAAATCCACGTCAGTACATACAGCAGCACATGACATTTTATTTAGTTTGTGATAGTTATAGGAATAGATAAACATTAATTTCTCAACATTCTCTGGGAGTAGATGTCTTAATGGAGTACTTTCTGAAGTGTCTGTTACGTATTATCATTGAGGTGCTACAGTCTATACCACATCTTTTGCATATTTTAAATTAACTGTCGCGAATGATAGTAAAATAATGTAAATATATCAACATGATTTTTTGACGTGACAACGTCTAATAAATCGATGAACGCCGGCTGCACGCATGAAAAAGGATGACTCAGTGTAACGCACATAACGCATTGTCCCGTTACGCTCGAGCCGATGAACGATCGAAGCGAGAGCGCGGCACGAGCGAGCGAAAGGCACAATCGGCTTGAGTGTTCGGCTTGCGCCGCATCTATCTCCCTTCCACTCCTTTGTAGCCATACAAAGTAGTGATAATTCAATAAAAATGATTCAATTTTGTTCATAAAAGTATGCAATCATTTCATCAATGTTTTGTTATGACGTTGTCACGTTAAACTATCGTCCGTAAACCGACCGACAACCGGTTTTTTTTTATTAATAATAGGTACTCGATATCGATAAAGACACGTGTCTAACACTAGGTATAAAGATAGACGAAAATTCGGATTGAGACATAGGTATTTAATATCCCGGTAAAACGTTCTCGTTGACCGTTGAAGTCATATCTTTTTTTAGTCGTATCTTTTCTCCAATAGGTCGCGGCATGGATATAGAGGCTCTTGACCGCTTGTGCGACGAAGACCTAGCTTTAGACCGGACCCCGTTGCTCGTGCTGGGCGAGGCCGGGGCCCCACCGCTGGGCTGTGGGACTCCCCTGATGCCCCTGGCTGAGGTGTGCAGTAAACGAGGCCTGCATTTGCATTTGAGGGGGCATGCTTTGGCGCTACCAGCTGCTATGGGGAGAGATGAGGTATGTGAAAGATATATGACCTGAAGTGCCTGTCCAAATAAAGCGAATCCGGTCACCTAGGGCCACTTCCTTGGACGGCCACTGTGTAAATTCCTACTTCGGCCACTTCCCCGAAAGACCACTGCGTCGGCTTAGAGTGAAAACCTGCTAAATCAATCACTCTAAGGACTTCAAATGAAGTGTACATTTGCAAAATCCTAACAATTGATTTAGCAAGTTTTCTCTCTAAGCCGACGACTGTGCAAATTTCTACTTCGAGCGGCCCGAGTGACATCTACGTGAATTTCTCGCTGCGTAAACTTAATGCATCTAGATTATATTTAATAGTAAACAATATTCTAACAGCTCCTATTTCTAGGCGGTTTGCCCTTCGGGCAGGAGAAGCTACCTAACTAACCAAACCTACCTATTTTCTGGACTGAATTATGGCTGGGTGAAAAGTGGCCGTTCAAGGGAAGTGGCCGTTTGAAAAATGTGGCCGTAGGTGACCGGATCCGATAAAGCATGCGGATTTAAACACTAGGACAACCTGTAACGTTTTTTAATGATTTATTGATTGTAGATTTGTTTGTTTCGCAGAGCTACAGTATAGCTGACTCGCTCACACTCACGCCCGGGCCCTGGTTCGGTGTTCCTGGTCTTCCCACTGTCGTATCCTTTACAATAATTCAAAAATCACCTCGAATATACTCGGCGTCAAAAATATCGCCCCTCCTTATTTGTGCACTTTTTTCCGAAACGCTCTGATTCACAGGCCATTATGTTTCGTTTAAATTAAACATTGTTAATTTAAAACACATTAAACGTGCTTTTAATTGATACTACATAATATTAATTAGGTAACATAATTTCGCTAAGGTCTAGATTAGCTTGAATCTGATTTTCCGCGGAGGGGCGATATTTTTGACGCCGAGTAGGTATATTAAAAATTAGTGAAAACTTTTTTTTTTGAAAAGTATACCTCAGTCTGCGAATTTGTTTTGTGATATAAATTCCCTTAATATCATCACAGACATTTTACAAAATTCCAGAACCGGTAACAGCTAACGAACATTCCAAAGGTGTTAATTCGGTAAGTAGTAGGTATAATGTGTTGTAAACTTTAAAAGCGTAGGAGTTATAGGTACAGGGGAAATTGTTCCACTGTTTTTAGTTAGAGGGTTACAAAGATGTCTCGGTATAGTAAAACCATCGGAGGGCTTACGAAGGAGTTTTTGTAAGTTTATTTATTTATTTATTTAGGTGTTCAACAGCGGTACAATCAAGTTTATCCTAATTTACAGTGTGATTCTTAAGGCCAATAACAGAACTCCCTTAATGATATAATTTTATAAACCTGAGTAGGAGCAAACGTACAGTCGAAATCACAAACACCCACACACCCAACGCGTCAAATATATGCAATCATCAACCTTATGGTTAATGGCATAGAAGTGTATAGTTACCACAACAATTGCTCTTTAAATTCGTTCATTTGGCTTTTAAACTGCTGCTATTAAGGGTAACCAGTTCACTTTACCAATATCTGATCTATTTTCTTAGCGTTTAAAAAGTCCTTCGAAAAAAAAAAACTACATGAAAGTGTTCCCCTAGGGTTATGCAATTTTTATTTCATTATTAATGACATTAGAGTCGATATTGCAAATTTACGTTTGACCCGATGTCGAAAGAGACGGGTGCATTTTACGCGTGTGGCGCGCACGCGGCTCGCGAGCTGTCAGCTAGTAATAAAGTAGTTGCCGATGCACCAATGACCAACCTAGACACGCGGCAGCGTGTCAAGCCAAGTTCAAGCAAAGGAACTGGCTATACAGCGCCGACTGTAATATTACACGAACCACTTGGTGCCACTTTTGACCCTTCTATAACTCAAAACCTCCTTAACGTAAACACATAAAACTACGTGTGTATCTAGAAGCCCAAATTTCATGAAGCTAGCTCAAACGGTTATAGAGATATGAAGGTCAAAAAGTCGTAAATTTTAGCACTGACTGACTCACTTATAGTACCTAAATCTAACCTACTTCCAGATGACCTAGAAGGATGAAATTTGGAATCCAGCTCGGTAATTGTGTGTAAGCGTAGGAAAAAATCTAAAAATAAAAAAAAGTTAAAAAATAGGGGGGTCCCTATACAAATATTTTTTTTTTAATTGTAGCGTTGGAACCGTTACAAGCAGATATTTGAAACTATCCCAATATATGTATTATTGACAAAAACACGGGGGGGGGGGGGTTTCAAAAATGTCATTGATTTTGCCGTTGGATGCACCGTTTTCAAGATATTTGGCAGAACACCGGTTCTCGTCCGATCACCGAGGTTAAGCAACGTCGGGTGCGGTCAGTACGTGGATGGGTGACCGCCTGGTTTAATTTTTGCTTTTTGAATGTTTTGTTATGACGTTGTCACGTTAAACTAAACTTCTAGTTCTCAAAATGTTTGAAAGCGTCCAATGTGTATCCGTTCTTAGGCTTGATTTCCTCCTGCGCTGACGTCGGTCGAGCGCACGAATAAACACAATACTCTATGGGCCACCGCACAGCGACGCTGACGTCCGCGGCAAATTTATTGTTACGCGCCGCTGATGGCGCGCGTTGGTCTCGCTCGTCGGCGCGCGCGCGTCGGTGCGCTGACGCGCTATACACCACTATCGCGCGCTCAGTGCGAATCAGACCGGTGTTGCGCTGACGTCGGTCGAGCGTACGAATAAACACAATATTCTATGGCATAGCGACGCTGATGGCTCATACGCGACCGACGGTACGCTCGACCGACATCAGCGTAGGAGGAAATCAAGCCTTAACACAATATTCTATGGGTCATCGCACAGCGACGCTGATGGCCGCTTAGGCTTGATTTCCTTCTACGCTGAAGTCGGTCGAGGGTACCGTCGGTCGCGTATGAGCCATCAGCGACCGATGTCGGTCAGCTTCGCACTGAGCGCGCGATAGTGGTGTATAGCGCGTCAGCGCACCGACGCGCGCGCGCTGACGAGCGAGACCGACGCGCGCGCGCTGACGAGTGAGACTGACGCGCGCCATCAGCGGCGCGTAGCAATAAATCTGCCGCGGACGTCAGCGTCGTTGTGCGGTGGCCCATAGAGTATTGTGTTTATTCGTACGCGCGACCGACGTCAGCGACCGATGTCAGCGTAGGAGAAAATCAAGCCTTAGGTATTTGTAGATTGCTATCGACGGTACGCTCGACCGACGTCAGCGACCGATGTCAGCGTAGTAGGAAATCAAGCCTCAAATGTAGTGTTGGCGTTTTAGGTGGGCAGCCGCGAAGGCGCGCTGGTGGCGCTGGCGGGGCTGTCGGGGGGCGGGGCGCGGCTGCCGGCGCTGCCGCTGTGGTGCGCGCTGCGCGGGGGCGGCGCGCGCGCGCTGGGGGCGCGGCTGACGGGGGCCTTCCGCGCCGCGCGCGCCGCCCGCGCCGTGCTGGCCGCCGCCGAGCTGCGCCTGCTGGTGAGTGGGGGGGGGGGGGGGGGCGGCATCTACATCATAGAGGACGCAGAGGGCAGAAAGAAACTTCTCTTACTACTCAGACGACCAGATGGCCTAGTGGTTAGAGAACCTGACTATGAAGCTTGAGGTCGCGGGTTCGATTCCCGTGTCGGGGCAGATATTTCTATGAAAAATACGAATGTTTGTTCTCGGGTCTTGGGTGTTTAATATGTACTTAAGTATGTATCTATCTATACACCGTGAAATTTTAGTGGTTGTTTTCCCGAAACGAGGTGATTTAGTATCGATTGTACAATCGATTTATAATTACTATTTTGACTAGAGTCAATAATCCAATTGTGAAAAACGAAAGTCGAAAATGACCGCAAACCAATATTAACGCTTCGTTGGTACCTAACCTATCGTACGATCGTACGCTACTTGTACCAACGAAGCGTTAATATTGGTTTGCGGTCATTTTCGACTTTCGTTTTTCACAACTGGATTTTTGACTCTAGTCAAATAGTAATTATAAATCGATTGTACAATCGAAACTAAATCACCTCATTTCGGGAAAACAACCACTAAAATTTCACGGTGTATAAGTATGTTTATCCGTTGCCTAGTACCCATAACACAAGCTTTGCCTAGCTTACTTTGGGACTAGGTCAATTGGTGTGAATTGTCCCGTGATATTTATTTATTTATTTTTATTTTACTCTACTAGTATCTTGTATCGACCCAGTCAAACTGGGTTACAGCGACAGGTGGCACGGAGGCAGTTGTGGTCCCGAATAGCGAAGGGTACTGACATTGACTAAACTTTCAAAGTAACCAAACGCTTCTCTTCCATTACTGCACTGCTTTTCAAGAAGAGGATAAATGGGTATGTTTTTCGGTTTTTGTTTGCTCCGGCTTTACTTGCAAAAATTTTCACGCGCCGCCACTGTTCCGGCAGATGGTGACTACCCAACTCTTGCCAAAATTTAAAAAAGTCCGAAGCACAGGCGGAGTAAGATAATATTCGTCCCCTTAAAGTTGATATTTACTTGCTGACAGCAAAAATGTTTCTAACAAAGAAATCTTTTCTTTTTCAGAGCGAACGACCGGGAGGCGACGAGCCGCCGAACGTCGACATAGTTGTGAGTAGCTCGAACAACGCCATCTATTGTTTGCAGATGCAGTTACGTCATCTTCAAAGCAGAGGTGTTTCAACGTTCTTCAACAGCGCCCTCTATTCTTGTCTAAAGTCAAAATACTATCCCACGGGAACGCATTACCGAGATATTAATTGTTATATGTATTTCAAAATAGCCGTGCAAAATTACATTTGAAATTTTTTATTAGCTCTTCGGTGATGGAAAACATCGAGAGGAAACCTGCACACAGCAGCGAAAAAATCCGCACTGGGCCCACGCGTGGGAACTACGGCCCAGCTTCTCTCAATCTGAGAAATAAATAAATAAGAGACCTGTACCTTGCAGTGGGACGTATATAGGATGGATGATGATGATGATGAAGTGTCCTCTCTCAATCCAGATCTTGATATACAGTTGTGGCCATATAATTAAGAACGATTATTTATTGAGATGATTTTTTCAAAGTAACAAGTATAACTAATTGCCCGTATTTTTTTTATTTCTCTCGGTATTGCAAAACTTTTCCGTACTACCGGTACATTCATTTATGCAACATAGTTGGCTAAAAAATTAATAGAGAAACTTTATACATTCGATCTGAACCTAGTATTAGTACTTACTGGCTGGTCACGTAATTAAGAACGCTGAATAGTTTATTATTTTTTCAAATTTAAATAGAGAACACTATGTGGCTCTGTGGTTGTAGATTATTATTCGTATAATTTTGGCGCCATTTCGTGCTGTTAAAGTCTTAAAAGTGATTACTTCGTATAAAAACAATGGGGAAAAATAAAAGTTGTGATAAATCTACAAGAGAAGTAATAATAAAACTTCGCGAGAAGAATTGGTCGTATAAAAAGATAGCCGACCATCTGCAATGTTCAAAAACAATGGTTTTCCATGCCGTAAAGCATTTTTCCACGTATCAAACTACTTCAAACGTTCCGCGTGGACCTAGACAGAGAAAGTCATCTCGTCGAGATGATCGAAATATCGTTCGTTTGGCAAAACAAAATCCTTTTAAAGGGTCTAATGAGTTGAGAAAAGAATATTTTGGCGAAAACAACCCTTCAGCAATCTCTGCACGCACTATTCGAAGGCGTTTGGTAGAAAATAAGTTGAACGGAAGGATAGCAAGGAAGGTGCCTATGTTGAAACGATGTCATAGGCAAGCCCGACTTGCATTTGCAAGAAGGTATGAAAACTGGACAGTCAGACAGTGGAAAAACGTTCTTTTTTCTGACGAGACAAAAATAAATAGGGTATGTTCTGATGGAAAACGATACGTACGACGCCCTCCGAATAAAGCATTCGACCCAAAGTACACAAAAGTGACATTAAAGCATGGCGGGGGAAATATGAAAATTTGGGGGTGCTTTTCTGGACATGGCGTTGGACCTGTTAGGCTGATAGAAGGAAACATGGATCAATTCCAATACAAAAATATACTGCAAGAAACAATGTTACCATATGCCGAAGACGTGCTTCCGGTTATTTGGTCATTCCAGCACGACAATGATCCAAAGCATACTGCACGCACCGTTAAGGAATTCCTCACATCACAATCAGTTTCTGTCTTAGATTGGCCAGCCAACAGCCCAGATCTTAACCCAATAGAGCATCTTTGGTGCGAAGTCAAGAAAAAGATTTCAAATCGACAGTGTGGCAATTTGAGAGAGCTGTACGACGTTTTCTTAGAAGAATGGAACTCTATTTCTCTTGCGAAATGTCAAAAATTGATAGATTCAATGCCTCGCCGGTGTAAAGCCGTAATTAAAAGCCGTGGACATGCTACTAACTATTAATTTTAGTTCAAATGTATTAAATTGCTTTTTTTTCTATACCAACTTCACATTAATATGATTTATTTAATCTAAGTTTCATATAAAACAACTCTCGAGCAGTTTAATAAATCGTTCTTAATTATTTGTCCAGCTTCATTACTATTTGAATTAATTATTATAGAGAACAAATAAAATTTGTAAAAAAAAAATGTTAGCAATTATACACTATTATTCTTAATCCCGTTTGCTCTATCCATGTGGCTATTTTATAACATAACTTGTTACTTCTAAGAAGGAACACAACTAGACATGTGACAAAATTTAGATAAAAAAAATCGGAAACTTCAAATCGTTCTTAATTGTATGACCACCACTGTATGTATCATTACGCAAAATTTCAACCAAACTCGTTCCGACGTTATATTTCATACTAAATACAAACTGAAATTTGGATGCACAGAAAAAACCCAGAAAAAAGACCATTGCTGGGAATCGAACCCAGGTCCTCAGCATTCCGTGTCGTGTGCCATTCCCCTACACCACCACTGGTCAGGAGTCTAGACACGATTTTTTCCTACACATTCATATCTCAATTTGTTAGTGTAATAAATATTTTATGTGGTAACATCAAATAAGCAAAATAGCGCCACCTGTGGTTGTAATCTGTTATTACTCTGTATGACTAGTAGTTATTTTGAATAAAACAGTTCGTTATCAACTTTCACCGTGAGTACGTTGTTTTATTAGTTAGATCATCACTTGCGTGATACAGCGCCATCTATGTTATACACTCATCGAGAGATTTCATCGAGAGAATTTTTTCGTTCCGACGTTGTTGCGTGATTGAACAAACACCCAAATATCCAAACGTATTCACAAACTTTCTCATTTATAATATTAATAATTAGCGCGGGCCGCTTCTCTAGACACTCTGCTCTCAATGACGTTATCCGTCGCTCTCTTGCCACCGTCAATGTGCCTGCGTTACTGGAGCCATCGGGCATCGCCAGAGATGATGGCAAGAGACCAGACGGAATGTCATTGATTCCGTGGAAATTTGGTCGTGTGCTAGTGTGGGACGCTACTTGCGTAGACACACTGGCTCCGTCCCACGTCCGCGGAACAGCAAATCAAGCTGGTGCAGCAGCAGAAGCGGCAGAAAAGCTTAACAAAAATAAATACAAAGGTCTTGGCTCTGAATACAACTTTGTTCCATTCGGGGTTGAGACCTTTGGTCCGTGGGGCTCCAGCGCAAAAAGTCTTTACAAAGATATTTGTAAACGGCTTTGTGACACTACAGGAGACCAAAGAGCTGGCAGCTACCTCGCACAACGTATCAGCATTGCTATACAGCGAGGTAATGCTGCCAGTGTCTTTGTGACACTACAGGAGACCAAAGAGCTGGCAGCTACCTCGCACAACGTATCAGCATTGCTATACAGCGAGGTAATGCTGCCAGTGTCTTTGTGACACTACAGGAGACCAAAGAGCTGGCAGCTACCTCGCACAACGTATCAGCATTGCTATACAGCGAGGTAATGCTGCCAGTGTCTTTGTGACACTACAGGAGACCAAAGAGCTGGCAGCTACCTCGCACAACGTATCAGCATTGCTATACAGCGAGGTAATGCTGCCAGTGTCTTTGTGACACTACAGGAGACCAAAGAGCTGGCAGCTACCTCGCACAACGTATCAGCATTGCTATACAGCGAGGTAATGCTGCCAGTGTCTTTGTGACACTACAGGAGACCAAAGAGCTGGCAGCTACCTCGCACAACGTATCAGCATTGCTATACAGCGAGGTAATGCTGCCAGTGTCTTTGTGACACTACAGGAGACCAAAGAGCTGGCAGCTACCTCGCACAACGTATCAGCATTGCTATACAGCGAGGTAATGCTGCCAGTGTCTTTGTGACACTACAGGAGACCAAAGAGCTGGCAGCTACCTCGCACAACGTATCAGCATTGCTATACAGCGAGGTAATGCTGCCAGTGTCTTTGTGACACTACAGGAGACCAAAGAGCTGGCAGCTACCTCGCACAACGTATCAGCATTGCTATACAGCGAGGTAATGCTGCCAGTGTCTTTGTGACACTACAGGAGACCAAAGAGCTGGCAGCTACCTCGCACAACGTATCAGCATTGCTATACAGCGAGGTAATGCTGCCAGTGTCTTTGTGACACCACAGGAGACCAAAGAGCTGGCAGCTACCTCGCACAACGTATCAGCATTGCTATACAGCGAGGTAATGCTGCCAGTGTCTTTGTGACACTACAGGAGACCAAAGAGCTGGCAGCTACCTCGCACAACGTATCAGCATTGCTATACAGCGAGGTAATGCTGCCAGTGTCTTTGTGACACTACAGGAGACCAAAGAGCTGGCAGCTACCTCGCACAACGTATCAGCATTGCTATACAGCGAGGTAATGCTGCCAGTGTCTTTGTGACACTACAGGAGACCAAAGAGCTGGCAGCTACCTCGCACAACGTATCAGCATTGCTATACAGCGAGGTAATGCTGCCAGTGTCTTTGTGACACTACAGGAGACCAAAGAGCTGGCAGCTACCTCGCACAACGTATCAGCATTGCTATACAGCGAGGTAATGCTGCCAGTGTCTTTGTGACACTACAGGAGACCAAAGAGCTGGCAGCTACCTCGCACAACGTATCAGCATTGCTATACAGCGAGGTAATGCTGCCAGTGTCTTTGTGACACTACAGGAGACCAAAGAGCTGGCAGCTACCTCGCACAACGTATCAGCATTGCTATACAGCGAGGTAATGCTGCCAGTGTCTTTGTGACACTACAGGAGACCAAAGAGCTGGCAGCTACCTCGCACAACGTATCAGCATTGCTATACAGCGAGGTAATGCTGCCAGTGTCTTTGTGACACTACAGGAGACCAAAGAGCTGGCAGCTACCTCGCACAACGTATCAGCATTGCTATACAGCGAGGTAATGCTGCCAGTGTCTTTGTGACACTACAGGAGACCAAAGAGCTGGCAGCTACCTCGCACAACGTATCAGCATTGCTATACAGCGAGGTAATGCTGCCAGTGTCTTTGTGACACTACAGGAGACCAAAGAGCTGGCAGCTACCTCGCACAACGTATCAGCATTGCTATACAGCGAGGTAATGCTGCCAGTGTCTTTGTGACACTACAGGAGACCAAAGAGCTGGCAGCTACCTCGCACAACGTATCAGCATTGCTATACAGCGAGGTAATGCTGCCAGTGTCTTTGGGTCCATGCCGCGGGGGGAACCTTTTGTTAATTTTATTTAGTTTTAGTTTAAGTTAGTTTTATTTTATTTATAGTTATAGTATTAATTTATTATTGTTATTGTTTCTTAATATTTGTATTTTACAAAGAAAGTACTAATATGTAAATGAAATTGTTAGAAGAATTTATTATCGATATTTGAACACACATTGTTTTCCAGGAAGCGATATCGCAGGCGTCGGCGTGCGTAACGTTCCAATTCGCGCCGGCCGGGCCCGAGAAGCCGCCGCCGTACTACGACAAACTCAACTCCTGGCTCGGCCAAGTGCTGCAGAGAGAAGCTGACATGGTAAGCATTTTAGTTACTAGTTATTTATGTGACAATTTAAAATGCTATTAATGCTTAGCGGAGTACAATACGTTTACTTTTAGTGTACCACTGACAGATGGCTTGCCTTCATTTCATTTCCAACTTTAACACCATACAAATAAAGTAGCTATTACAAAATCTGCAAACGTGGGTGTAGTATAAATCTTCCCAGGTGAATTTTTCACTTCGAGCCCTATCTTTCAAACACAAACGGTATCGTCATAGTATTAAAGTTCAAATTTAATGTTGTTAAACCTTCTTGTATATTTTAATAATATCAAACACCCTGGCCATGTGTATGATTTGTATTTTTGAATATTGTTTTTTCCATTCTTTACTTTCTGCTGTCACCTCTGTCTTCTCATAAATCTTTGCCGTTGAACATATAATATATTTAACCATTTTCCACTGCCAAACTCTGGTTTCCTTTAAGTAATGTAATGGCTCGAAGCGAAAAATTCACCTGGGAAGATTTATACTATAACAGTATTCTAAAATTGGCTTTATTTGTAGGTCGTTAAAGTTGAATATGAAATGAAGGCAAACCATCTGTCAGTGGTAAACTTTATGTATGTACGTACATGTACCTAAAGAGTAGCGGAGCAGGCCAGTTGCAAGAGAGCCGAACGCTATGATTTATAATTAGGGTTGCCAACTATTTCTTAAGCAAATATAGTATTTCCCAGCCCAAAGTACAAGAAATATAGTACTCTGAAAAAAATATAGTACAAAGTACTTAAAATAGCGAAAATTAATTCATTAAACATTAGTATAGTAAAAATGGCCTACCCAAACCGCATGCGTAAGGACTGACCGAAATATAGTATTTTTGCGTACTATATATTTCTTCAACAGTATATAGTACACAGAGTCAAAATATAGTACAATACTATATATTATAGTACGGTTGGCAACCCTATTTATAATGCGGGGTGCGGGGGCTTCAGAGGGGGGGATGAAAATTTCATTAATTTTGCCGTAGGATGCACCGTTTTCAAGATATATGGACAAAACACCGGTTCTCGCCCGATCACCGAGGTTAACACATTCAGTGCCGGGAACGCCACAGGGGAGTTCTCCGTACTCCCCTGTGGCGTTCCCGGCACTGAATGTGTTAAGCAACGTCGGGCGCGGTCAGTACTTGGATGGGTGACCGCCTGGTTTCATTTTTGTTTTTGAATGTTTTGTTACGACTAGGGATGCATCCGATACCGATACCGATACCGATATGTCGGCGATATTTTGGGTTTGCCGATATATCGGCATCGGCGATATTTTTATTGCCGATACAACGATACTTTTCAAATTTCGCGCTTGAAAAAAGTAATGTAAACGCGCATCTTGTTTGATCTAGTTCGTTGCAAACGAGGCAAAACAAAAAACTTGTTAATGTTAATTTTAATTATTTAACAGTTATTGATTTCATTTTAATTATTACCCTTAATTCTTAATTTTAATAATCTTTTCAAAGTCTGTAACTGTTTATATATTTTAATAGAAATTTAAAATATTTAACTAAAATTGTGTGTTTTATATATTTTACCTTAATTTAATTTTGATTCACTAATCGTTTGTATCGGTATCGGTATCGTATCGGCAAAAAGGCGTATCGATGCATCCCTAGTTACGACGTTGTCACGTAAAACTATCGTCCGTAAACCGACTTTACAGACAACCGGTTTTTAGTGCTCTGAACTTTGTATTTTTTTTCCAAATTTCCTTATCACCTCCCCAGCTTAGCATAGAAGTGTGCGAGACAGAGGGCCACGGCGTAGTGCTCCGCTACTGTCCCCTGGAGGGCTCGCTCCTCCCCGAAGCCAAGGTGGAGGCTTTCGCGGCCCTGGTGGACACCCAATGCCACGTCCTGAGAGCCACCGTGGCCTTGAGAGAGCCCTTCCACGAGCACGTCGAGAGGCACCCGGGCTTACGGCTGGTCCATGTGCCGGGGTGGGCAGGTACAGTAAAATTACATTAAAAAAAAATTTTTGACTGTTTATTTCATTAAAAATACAATATTGCATGCATTATCTTTACTACTTAATCTTAACTTGAAAAGATTTTTGAGTTAATAAGTCTTTTTGTGTATACAGTCAAGGTCACAAACACATGCACGGTACCCAGAAGTCAAAAACATCTGTACACCTCTTTATCACTAATCATAAGGTTGGTGTTTACATTATATATATCCGACTCCGAACCGTTCATATGTTTATGCCCTCGACTGTACCTACGTTTTAATTAATAATTATACAAAGTAATCTATTTCTACGAAGTTAAATCAGCTAGTCAGGGTTGTGTAGGTATAAATATACAATTATTAAGTAAGTTTTTGTCTGTAGTTTGCCCTGTTATTTACATAAAGTTTACCACTGACAGATGGTTTGCCTTCATTTCATATTCAACTTTAACGACCTACAAGTAAAGCCAATTTTAGAATACTGTTACCCACGTTTGCAGATTTTGTAATAGCTACTTTATTTGTATGGTGTTAAAGTTGGAAATGAAATGAAGGCAAGCCATCTGTCAGTGGTAAACTAAAAGTAAACGTATTGTAATGTTGTTTTAGGTTTTTCAATTTCAATTAACATAAGAAATATAAGCTTTCAAAAACTGAAAAAATTGCCCAATTTCAACGTCATTATCAGACACTCATCAGAAAAGAATCCCTCATATACACAAAAAAAGAAAACATAGGGGCATAGCTAAATCTGTCTTGTAATTATTTTTGAAAAAAATAATTTTATTGGTCCAGTTTTCGAGAAGAAAACAGGGGATTACGAAATGCTGTTTTGATCAATTTTACGCGCCTATTAACGGTCTGAGCTGCAGTTGTCCCGCTCTCGCTGTACTGACACGGAGGGGTTCGGGCGAGACAGCGGCATTTCATTAGAATACCTATTTCTCAAAAGTCTCTCAGCCATCGTACCCTCTTAATGTTCAAGTTTTCACTTCTGCCGGCACTCCTGGAGTGCAACCCGTTGTTTTTTTTTTAAATAAAATTACGTAGGGTTCGTTGATCGCTTTTCCGTGGGAACCATGCGATTTTTCGTTCTAAAAGTATCTCTTGTCCTTTCCCAGAACTCAAGTTATGTCTATACCAAATTTCATCGAAATTGACAACATTTCATTTTTTTAACACCTGAAAATTACTACATTAATCGAAAGAGTTTCGCCTCCTGAACACGGACAAATATTTACTATAATTTATTTCTTCATATTTAAAAAAATACAACAAATTTAAAAAAAACATATGTGTGCTTACCTGTACCTCCACAGAATAGATATGTTTCTTTTACCCTTTTCACTAGAAAAAAGAGCCGTCATAATTTTAAATTTGATAACAACCTTAATGTCAAATTTACGTCATCACTTTTTTTTAATAGAGACTAGACAAAAGTAATGGATCTATTCTATCGTTACGCTCTTTTAGAATAAGCACATCTTTAAAAAATTGTAATAATAGTACATTACTGCAGCGGCCGCGAAATAGGGGATTGCCGGCCGAGTAGTTATAGATGGCCGAGTGTTAACGAGGCCATCTAGAGATACGAGGCCGGCAATCCCTGTTCGTGGCCAAGGCTTGTATAGAGTTTTTCTCAAACATGCATCATCATCATCATCATCATCGTCATCGTCGTCGTCGTCGTCACCATCATCATCACCATCACCATCACCACCATCACCATCATCATCTTATCATCACCATCATCATCACCATCATCATCATCACCATCATCATCACCATCATCATCATCATCACCATCACCCATCATCACCATCATCTCATCATCACCATCATCATCATCATCATCATCATCATTAACATCATCATCTCATCATCACCATCATCATCATCTCGTTCTCACCATCATCATCACCATCATCACCATCATCATCACCGCCATCATCGACACCATCAACATCACCATCATCATCACCAACATCATCATCATCTTACCTCACCTTAAATAAACGTAGTGGCAGAATGTCTTAATGAACCAAAACGCAAAATATTGCTTATAGTTTTTGTTTAATGGCTAAATGCTATGATGACATAGACCTATAAACGTCATAGTATGAAACAATAGACGATCACTTTGCTGGCCAAGGCCAGCAATGTTGTATGAAATTCCATTATTGACCTCTCGTCTAGCCCGCACCTTCAACGTGACACTTCGTGGCGTATTATAAGGAACATAACGTCAATATTTCATAGCATGTTTGAGAAAATTAATTAATAATCCTAGTGAAAATTTAAAACTATCAGCGTCTTTCTCTTTCCAAACAGTATACAGAGAACGAATCAAATTATAGTCTTAGAAATATGAAATGTTGTCAATTGGTTAATTGGTTCAGAGTTAAGAGGTTACAGACAGGCATACGTTCGCATTTATAATATTAATATGGACTAGCTGGTGCCCGCGACTCTGTTCGAGAAGAATTTGTTTATCTCTATTCCGCGGGATCTACGCAATTATCCGGGATAACAATTATCCTATGTCCTTCCCGGGGTCTCAAACTATCTCCATACCAAATTTCTGCTCAATCGGTTCAGCGGTTTAAACGTCAAAACAGAACAGACAGACAGACAGACCAGATACACTTTCGCATTTATGATATAAGTATGGATTATTAATCTAATATATAAAAATCTCGTGTTACGGTGTTTGTTATCGAACTCCTCCGAAACGGCTTGACCGATCTTTGCCAATTGTTTTCTCTGTATTTGGTAGGTCTGAGAATAGGTCGTAGGCTATAATTTATATGGCAAAGCAACGTTTGCTGGGTTTGCTAGTATTATTTAATTTACCTTTGACGACTTCAGTATAATTTCTAGTAACTTGACTTTTATGTAAATTACGATGCAATATTATATTGAATGAATAAACAACTAAACTGTATCCGTCCAGGGTTAGGCGGCGTGCGTTACGTGCCCCCCGGATGGGAGGACGCCTCCGTAGAAGACTTGAACGCTCTCAATCGGCAGCTGGTTGAGACGTTGAGGGCCACTGACGGCGCCTTCTCCTGCGGGGAGGGCATCGACGGACACGCCTGCGTCAGGTAACTTTCATTCAGGGCACTCAAGAAGTTGGCCGGCTTCTGTAAGTCGCAAGCCACATAGAAGAGACGTGGGACGGGGGCGCGTCGCAGTCCGCGTCTCCGCGATTTGTTCATGATTCGTCATATTCCTAATTGGTCATATTCCCTAACTCGTCATCGTACAGTAAAATGAAATCGTGAACACGTGTTTACAAGATTAATAAGCATTAGGACAGTAGTTATACTTTGTACTACGGTTAAAAGACAATAATTTACTTAATGCTTTTTTGGACGACCAGATGGCCTAGTAGTTATAGAACCTGACTATGAAGCTTAAGGTCCCGGGTTCGATTCCCATGTCGGGGCAGATATTTGCATGGATAATACGAATGTTTGTTCTCGGGTCTTGGGTGTTTAATATGTATTTAAGTGTGTATCTATCTATGTAAGTATGTTTTTCCGTTGCCTAGTACCCATATCACAAGCTTTGCTTAGCTTACTTTGGGACTAGATCAATTTGTGTGAATTGTCCTGTGATATTTATTTATTTATTATTTACTAGCCTTCCGTCCGTAGCTTCGCCCGCGATAAATTAATTTTCCCGCAGGAAAAGGTATTTTCCCGCGGTAAAAAGTAGCCTATGTCACTCAGTGATAATGTAGCTTTCTAACGGCCAAAGAATTTATGAAATCAGTCCAGTAGTTTCGGAACCTATTCAATGCAAACAAACAATCAAAAACAATCAAATCTTTTCTCTTTATAATATTAGTATAGATTATAAGTATAGATATAGATTTATTTAATGCGGAACGGATGTCGAATCAGGAATATGACGAATCAGGAACAAATCGTCTCCCGTCTGCTTTGGATCGCGACGCTTCTTTATATTTAGTATGAAAACTATTTCACTTTTAGGGTTCCGTAGGGTTAAGCTCAGAGATCGTTTGTACTAGAAAGCTGTAATTTGGCATGAATATACATATCAGTCACGCCAACAAAAAATAAAAAATAAATTTTTTTTACGGTACCTCCCATAGACGTAAAGGGGGGTGATTTTTTTTTTCTCGACCAATCCTATAGTGTGGGGTATCGTTGGATAGGTCTTTTAAAACCATTGCGTGGTTGCTAACATGATTTTTCTATTCAGTGATCTGTTTGCGAAATATTCAACTTTAAAGTGAAAATTTTCATTAAAATCGAGCGTCCCCCCCCTCTAAAATCTAAACTGTTGGGTGGAAAAATTTGAACAAATTCAGAATGGTAGTAAATATATCAAATTTACTAGGAAAATTATAGCGGCTAAGATTGCTTGGAAATTATTTGTAGTTTAAGAGTAAATAGTAGCCTAAGGTATAAAACATACCTAAACTTGGATGATTCCGTACACATACGAAATCCTTTGAAAAATATTACTTGATATTTTCGTAATGGCTACGGAACCCTACCTTGGGCGTGTCCGACACGCTCTTGGCCGGTTTTTTAACCATGACGGGGCTTCAGGAAAATATTTACCGGGAGTTCTTTTCATCTACCCTGTTATCATCACCCTAATAAAATACTACGTCGTGTTTCACACTCTAAGGCCGGCTTGCGCGGACCTAGGTTAGCTACTTAACTCCGAGTTAACTACTAACCCAGGGTTCACAAGTGTCAAAATGTAGGGAACTGTCATTCTTAACCCAGGGTTACCGATTTAATTTTTTAACCCTGAACTGTGCAAGTGGCCCTTAGTCTAGGGTTAAAAATTTAAGTCCTTAACCTTGGGTTAAGGATGACAGTTCCATACATTTTAACACTTCTTAGCCCTGGGTTAGCACTTAACTTGGGGTTATTTAGCTAACTCGGGTCTGTACAAGTCAGCCTAAGAGTCATCGAGATGTGTATCCATCCTATACTTCGTTTAATTTAAGGTTTGAATTAACGGTCAAATTGTAACACACGTTTCTCGGTATTTCGAACACAAATGGACTAAAAATATCTACATGTACATTTATTAGCGGTATCTATTATGTTTCCATTATAGAAGTTAACACAATTTTAAATAGTTTCTTGTTTAATTTAAAAAAGCGTGCAAATTTTACCGTTACGTTTCAAACGTTAAAATAAATGGAGTATAGGATTTGTGTGTCGACTCTCCACAGTCGCTTCAACTGTAGTACCTCCAGAGCCCCGCCATCTCACAAAAAATAACCTTAAGAACCCTAAAATAGTGCTGTATATTCTTTAATTGTTCAGGTTTGGTATGGTGACGGCGGACACGGATATAGAAGAGTTGTTGGAACTCGTCGTGCTGGCTGGGAAAGAAGTTGAGGAGAGCTCGAGGGCTCTCACGAATATGACTGAGGTTTTAAAGAAAGGTGTGTATCGTAAGAAAAAACACTTACTCAAATCTAATCGGTGTAAAGTAAGTGACACAGCCATAGCATAAAGTATTGCCAGACTTTGTGGCAGTGGGCGAGACGTATTACTCCAAGAACTTATGAGCGTTTATACCTGCTGAGCTGGCAACGTTGCATTTTTGTTAGTTTTTCTCGATTATTCCATAAAAATTGAATGAAAATTAAAAATGTACAGGTCGATTCACAAGAGTTGGCACGAATGGATCGAATGAGTGAATGAAAGTAGCTATGTGTTACCTATTTGAATACGCTTCACACAAATATGAAAATGTCGTGCGTCAGTCATTTTCCTACAATAATGTCAAAGTGACATTGCTTTCGTTCATTCCATTCGTGCCAACTCTTGTGAATCGACCTGTAACTTATATATTAGAACAACTTGTATACACCACATTTATAATTTTCATTCAATTTTTATGGAATAATCGAGAAAAACTAACAAAAATGCAACATTGCCAGCTCAGCAG
This sequence comes from Archips crataeganus, assembly GCA_947859365.1. Taxonomy (NCBI): domain Eukaryota; kingdom Metazoa; phylum Arthropoda; class Insecta; order Lepidoptera; family Tortricidae; genus Archips; species Archips crataeganus. The sequence goes on from OX402052.1 coordinate 2,742,524, forward strand.
GTATAAACCCTCTTATGGCGCCAATGTGTTATGGAGTGGCGATAAGATATAGCGTGGATGAACCACACACAAGGAAGCTGGTTATGATCGTAGGAGGCCTAAGTCCAGCGGTGGAAGTCTTTCGGATCACGATGATGATGAACGTTCAGAAACGTTTGTTGTATTATAATAATACCGTTGTGCCTCGTGAGTTATAATAAACTAGCTGTTGCCCGCGACTCCGTCTGCAAAGATATCGTTTATCGCTATCCCGCGGGAACTTCACAATTTTCCGTGATAAAAACTATCCTATGTCCTTCCCAGGGTCTCGAACTATCTCCATACCAAATTTCATCTAAACCGGCTCTGCGGTTTAAGCATGAAGAGGTAACAGACAGACAGACACATTTTCGCATTTATAATCTAAATATATATATAAAAATCTCGGTTACCTATCAAAATTTACATTTTTTTTTTCCGAATACTTAAAATCCCGAATGCTTCATTTATACGAATGCATTTTTTTCTGAAACTGTAAATATTTCAGGATTTTTATAAAACAACCCTAACCTGACCTAAAGGGTTCTACTTCTTCTTCTACTTCTACACGATGGTCCTGAAATAAATCCTGAAATATTTACAGTTTCAGAAAAAAATGCTTTCGGACAAATGAAGTTTTCGGGATTCTAAACCTTCGGAATTAAAATTTCCTAAACATCGATAGGATCCCAAAAATCTCATGTCACGTTGTTTGTTATCGAACTCCTCCGAAACGGCCCAACTGAACGAAATCTTTTGGCTATATTTGGTTGGTCTGAAAATAGGGTGTAAGTTATTTTTTATACCTACCCCTATTCTTCGCGTTCGCGGACGGAGTCGCGGGCAACAACTAGTATTAAATAAATAAAATAAATAAATATCATGGGACAATTCACACCAATAGGGATGTTGACACCATTAAAAAAGAATTTGAAGACACGACTCCAGTAAAAAAACGCTTTATTTCAGCCCTGAAAGCCAGATTAATTTTCGATTAAATGCAAAATTAGATTTTTTGTTGCTTTAAAACAAATAAATAGTTAGTTGATTGAGTATGCGAACAATGACGTCATATGTCGCTATTGTCATTCAAACTCTATGGGAGATTGTGTTTTGACAGTTCATAAAAAGAACGTCAGTTGATTGGTGGTGTCAACATCCCTATTGACCTAGTCCCAAAGTAAGCTTAGCAAAGCTTGTGTTATGGGTACTAAGCAACGGATAAACATACTTATATAGATAGATACATACTTAAATACATATTAAACACCCAAGACCCGAGAACAAACATTCGTATTTTTCATACAAATATCTGCCCCGACACGGGAATCGAACCCGGAGCCTCAAGCTTCGTTGTCAGGTTCCCTAACCACTAGGCCATCTGGTCATCTAGTATTGGTATGGATTTCTGTTTTGTATCGACAGGCATAGAAGCAGCGCAGGCGGACTTGGAGCGCGAGAACGCCCACCGGCTGTGGCAAGAAGGGTTGCTGCGGCGGGTACCAGTGGTCGGCCGCGTCGTGGACTGGTGGTCGCCGGCCGCCGTGCCGCCGCCGCCCGGCCGCCGCTTGCACCTCGCCCACGGCACGCTGCAGCCCACCACTGACGTATACAGGTACACCAGTGGTCGACCGGGTCCACCCACTCTATATTTGTACAGTGTAATCGACCAATTGGGATGCACCAAAAAAAATAACCTATAGTTTTTATATTTTATTTGGAAAGAATAGGATATTTTAAGATACCATTTTCATCGATTTTGAATTTGGTTGAGTATTTAATTTTTTATAATTTTTTTAAGAAATACGTTTGATGACGTCACAGTGAGAGAGCCACGTTCCATTACCTAGAAAAATTCAAGTCGTACATAACATAATCTGTGGCACTGCTGAGGCGCTACTACGAAATTCGAAAATCGAAGTTCGTATCGTATTATCCCTCTCACTCTCGTGTCAAATCATATTAGCGTGAGCGGGACTGCACAAAACGAAGTTCGAATTATGCACTTCGTGGTAGGGCCTCTGATTTGTCTTGTCACTGTCAATAATAAGTACAAGTACGGCTTAGGGTCCCAAATGAACCATGACAAAATATAGTTTTATTTATTTCTCTTCTTTTAGCTTCAATTATTCCTGTTTGTTAAATGGTGTGATAGTAAATAAATAAATAAATAAATAAATAAATAAATAGATATTTTTTATTAAAATCTGATATTTAAATTTTTTATATTTACTTATAACGTAGTAATTTAATAATTAAATTTGTAAAAATACATTGGAAATACTCGTATACATTTCGGACTTTACGATAAATGACAACTGTTTAAAGCCAGGTGCGCATCATGTGATTAAAGTTCTGTCTTTGTCACTCTTTGCTGTTATAAGCAGGACAGCAACATTTCAAACTGTCAATTTGCTTTAGAGTGTAGACCTGCTTTATACCTTCCTTTGTGACGATTCACTGCAGGGGTCAAATGAAGGTAATCACTTAAATTTTCTTTATTTAATTCATTTTATCATATTTTTGGAATCTGATTTCTGAGAACGCTTCACAAAGCCTATTTCTCCAAACGGTTTTCGATTTATTATACGTTGTCAAAAATTGGGACATCCCAATTACTTTACCGCCGTAAGATTCAAGGTCAGTTGTATTGGATAAGAGGGGTACGATGGCTGAGAGACTTTTGAGAAATAGGTATTTTAATGAAATGCCGCTGTCTCGCCCGAACCCCTCCGTGTCAGTACAGCGAGAGCGGGACAACTGCAGTACAGACCGTTAATAGGCGCGTAAAATTGATCAAAACAGCATTTCGTAATCCCCTGTTTTCTTCTCGAAAACTGGACCAATAAAATTTTTTTTTTTTTTTTCAAAAATAATTAGAAGACAGATTTAACTATGCCCCTATGTTTTCTTTTTTTTTTGTTTATATGAGGGATTCCTTTCTGATGAGTGTCTGAAAATGACGTTGAAATTGGGCAATGTTTTCAGTTTTTGAAAGCTTATACTTCTTATGTTAATTGAAATATGGAAAAAAACGAAACCTAGGGGCATAGCTGTGGTAGATACGGATTACACAGTAAAAAAAAATTGGCTCTAAAGCCATTATCCAGGGAGGAAACTGGGGATTACGTTTGTATGGAGAAATGGTGCGCATCGTATCCTCTTAAAACATCAAAGGCTATTTTCTTAGCTTGTCTGGGGACTGAGTAAACAACACGAAAAAGTTAATTCACCCAAACAGTGCCAGTGGTCGACCGAGTGTCTACCTACTGTACAGCAGTGGTCGAACGGACATGGATTGGTGGTCCCCGGTACCATTTCTACAGGCATTAAATTTTGTACGCACGTTTTTCATACAATGTAAATAAAGACCAAGACTTAATTTTTCACAATCTCAGAATTGGGAATGACTAAAAAAAATTACCAGTGGTTTTTATATTTTTTTTGTATAGAAAAGTCAATTATAAGAAACTAATTTCAATATTTTGTCACTTAGTTCACTACTTTTTTCAAAATTAATTATTGAAACTATTTTGGTTGATGACGTCAGATTGTAATTGAGGGCTCCCACACTGCCAAATTTCTAAATCTATCTAAATGCGTACGATAAGGCAACCCCTTTAATTATTTTTTGCGTGGTGGTACACTGTAACTAGTGTCACTTTACTGGCGCTGTCAAAGTGCTAGATGTCAGGCAGTGGGTCCAAATCAAACTCCGTAGTTATAATCCACGCGTAAATTTGTGAAGAATTCTAACCACACAGAATAAAGTACGACTTGGACCGGTCACGCAATTTACACCAAAGTCAAATGAAGGTCATTGCTTATTTGTTATGTAATAAATTCATTATATAATATTAAAATTAAATAACTACAGAAAACGAGTTAAAAACCATTTATCTCGAAATGGTTTTCGATTTACTATACATTGCAAAAAAATAGACATCCCCAATTTTAATTCATTCACATGAGCGAAGGTTCGCGGGCAAACATTATAGCATTTAGTATAGTTTAGTAAGATTTGGATTTGGCTAAAGAAAACTTGTTCTGTGCCAATCTACGCTGCCCCTCTACATATGTTGTAGAAAAACTTATCTAAGTCCTCTTTATTTTTCAGATCTGTCCAGAAGAAAATAGAACCCGAACCAGCGCCCGCGCACTCGCCCACGAGACAACTGCAAGCGGCCGACCAATAGTGGCCTTGGCCCAAATGTTTGCCACGTGAGGCAAGTCAGTGGCTGGTTCAAATGTTTGACAAACCCGCCAACATATATATACCACAGTAATTTATAATAAGCGCGCACAAATACCTAAACGTTTGAAGAGTCTAACTCGCTTTACTTTAAAAAAAATGTAAATCTGCAGATTTAGGAATAGTGATCGGAGTAAATATCTGACAATTAATTCACTGCAGCAGAATGACAGTTTGAGTGTTGCCAGTTTTTGGTGGAATTTAAGTAGTGATGTTACTTATTGAATGAATGGAAGAATGAACAGAGTAATGAAGTTATTTTGAGTAATTTGCTTTGTAACAGTGAATCTAAAAGTGAGTTTTAATGAATAAAATAAACGTGAAAATAGTTACTGAAACGGTAAAAGTTTCAGAAAATTAGGATCGAATATGTACCGCGACTTATTTGGCATTGTTTTGTCTCTTTCTCTTGACTAGGTATGTGAACTGAACGAGTTGTGATTTTTTTTGAAAAAAATAGCACTACCTGCCTGAAAACGCAATGCAAAGTTATTTTTAAAAAAAAAACTGTCAACTGTGTCGATTTTTGTCAAACTGTTATTTTTTCTCACTGTGGTTTTTTACCGAAGCTTATTTTCAAAGTCGCGTTTTTTCCCAACTTTAACCGACACAGAAACATAGGTAGGTTTAGGTTATGTCAAGTTTTCATCGGCCCGAAGGAAGGCACATGAATAAATACGGGGCAGAATAAAAACTTCAAACAACGCCGCGCACGCATCACACTACTACACTAGGGTTGCCATAAGTGTGGGGACTCAGACCGGGACATTTAAAGAAAAACTAGTAAAGGTAGAAAAAAATAAACTTTTATTACAGCAATAGGTAACTTTAAAGGCTTAGTCCTTGCCTAAACACAAAACAACTTTTAACACAGCCATTCAATGCCGGCGAGTTTTTTACTTTTTTTTTTAGGGTTTTCTGTTTGTTGGCGCTTTTCGCTATATTGGTGAAAATGCACATTATCGGCTACGAGCGCAGCGTGTAGCATGCGCCGCCGCTAGGTGTATTACTGTTTACCAAGTCCAGCCCTCTATTAAATTACTATTATTTTTAAACCGGGACAATTTGCTTATCGGCCGGGACGCCGGGACACCATGCTTCAAACCGGGACATGTCCCGGCGTACCGGGACGTATGGCAACCCTATACTACACGCACAACATATGTGTGCGTGACCTGTCACAGACAGGACGGGGGGGGCGTGCACCGGCGCCCGCTCGGAGACAAACCGGTTTTAACTAGCTCAGTGAGTAGACAAAGTTCAGGTGTGCCGCTAGCGACGACGCGACCGTTTAGCGTTTAGCTACATAGTTCGGGTATTCGGTTGTTTTTAAAGATGCCTACCTGTTGTAGTGTTTGTAGATATACAGATATTACAGCCTTAGGTACTTGTTTGTATGAAATATTTTGATTCTTAATTTTTTTTTTTACCGAGTGACAACCCTATGATAATATGTAAGAATTTCGAGCTCTGTTCGGAAGTTTTTATTCTGCTCCGTATTTATTCATGTGCCGAAGGGCCAAAAGCACACAGAACTCCGCGTGAGCGGAGCTCCGTCGACACTGTTCCTGTGTCAATTCAAATTGGGAAAAAACGCTACTGTGAAAATAAGCTTCAGTAAAAAGTGTGGTGAGAAAAAAAGCATTTGGGAAAATCTGCGAACGGAAATTTTGCTACAAGGAAATTGGCTAAGTAAAGTTTTTTGAAGAGGTGCTAATTATATTTTTTTTCGACAGTCGGCGTTCTGGAGATCGAGAAACTGCAGCTGTTTTATTTTTATCTCCTGCTGCAGCTGTTTTTTTTTTGTCATTATTTATTGGAAATATTTTTTTAAGTGTTTGAGATGACATTTGTGAGATTTTATGGCTGACAAGCGGTTCGTGCTCAGTACTAAGAAGAAATAGAAAAAAAACGAATTCAACTGTCGCTTCTGTCAATGTCAAATGAAATCTAACCATTTGCGTTTCGTGTGCTTTGCGTTGTCCATGAAGCAGTTCCAAAATAGTGATCGAAAGTATTCAATCGTGATCCAATTATTGTGCATAAGGTCGTGGAGAAATGCGGTAAAATTGAAAGTCCGGATTTTATGCGGAGGTCGATAAAAATAGTCAAAAAATCACACTGAGCACACCAAAACGCAAAGCAAACGAAACGCAAACGATTTGACATTGACAGCAGTGACAGTTCACTTCGGTTTTTTTTTCTGTTTCTACTAAGTTCTGAGCACGAACGACTTAACAACCATAAAATCTCACAAATGTCATCTCAAACACTCAAAAAAATATTTCCAGTAAACAATAGGAGATAAAAATAAAACAGCTGCAGTTTCTCGATCTCCAGAACGCCGACTGTCGAAAAAAAATATAATTAGCACCTCTTCAAAAAACTTTACTTAGCCAATTACGATTTTGAGGAAATGATCTAACCAGTCCCCTGGCCCTCTGGTATGGTTGCCGCCTTTATAGAGGGCCTTCAGCTAACTATGACATCGGGTCCTTCAAGAAAAGAGTATTGTTCCCTTAAAGGCCGGCAACGGACTAGTGACCCTTCTGGGGTTTCTGGTTCTCATGGGTGGTGGTGATCGCTTACCAACACTTGCTCGTTTGCCTCCCTCTATCAATTAAAAAAAAAATGGTACATTGGTTCAACCAAATTTTAATCTTGTCAAACAGTTAGCATAATTTTGTATGCAACAATCTGGTTTGTACAACTGTGCTTGCAAGTTGCATTAGAGTACTTATACGATTAGAAATAGTCGAGATAAAGAGAAATAATTTAGTATTTGTGGAGGTTGTAATTATTCTTAATTACGTCTTCTCGAACTTTAGGTAGATTGACACTATTTATTCCGGTCACTATTTAAAATAAATGTTCGTTGATTTAAATGATTTGAAGGCCATCAGCGCATTTTTTAAAGCAAACGATGTCCACGTTTTCCAATAAGTGTCCAAAGATGGTTGCTGTTACATTTCGACAGAATGTGAGTGAATTTAGCCAATTTTAAATGCAATAATATTGTTATTTATGACTTTAAGTAGTCCTTTAAAATGTGTCATTTTTATAGCAATAAATGCATTAAGACGTAATAAGATAATGTTGAATGAGGGTTTTTGTGACAGGCTAGATGGCGCCACCAATCGTGTCATTCATGATGACGCGCGCCGTGGTTCTTATCGCAATGTAATTAAAGTTGAATTTTGACAGATGGGAGTTTTCAGAAAAAAATGTACCTTTTTTCCTTAATTATCCTTAATTTTTCCATATAAAATTTATTAGTCAGTTTTGTGACGGTCCATACAACATGTATGGTTAACTGCGTCACAAAACTGACACTTAAGAGAGGGACACTTTTTTTATTGCTTAAATCGATAGTGCTCGTGATTCTGAGTAGAAATTACCCAAAATTTGTTAGGTTTTTAAAAAAGTACAGGGTACACTTTTTTCTGAAAACGCCCAGATTCACGCGTCTTCTCGGGTTTTATAAATAACAGTTACTGGATCTTTAAAATGCATTTTTTTATTGGACACAAGTCGAAATTCTTTATCTTTTTTTCATTGACAACACAGCCTCTTCACGCTTTACGTAGCTGTTTTTGTAAAGGCCACTTTTGGCAATTTTAGGTTTAAAGGTAAAAGTGGTATAATAGTGACAGGTATTGGCCTCAAAACGTAAATGTAACGTTTCGCGTGCTCCGCCTACCCCCTTTGGGAATACAGGCGTGATTTTATGTATGTATCTGGCTAATAAACCAGATATTCGCTGTCGGCCACGTCCTCGGACCTTAAACGTCACGTAACAGGTCATTTTGGTACAAATGTCTAAATTAAAAATGTCTCATAATCAAAATGTACAACGGTCGAAAAGTATGTAAATGTAAACATAATGAACACAAGACCAAATAATTGGATGCCACAAAAACCTAAGAGCCTAACCCTGGAAACTTACTGACTCAAAGAACATGTTGACCAAAGCATGTTATGCCCCTAAAATATTCAGACAAAATGACTTGGTGGCACAGACATTTTGTAGTTTTTGACAATGTTAGGTACATCTAAACATTCTATGCATTTTTGGCATTTGTACCAAAATGACATGTTACCAAACATCACTGCCTGTCTAGGCGTCTAGAGGCTATCTAGATTTTTGTCAATTGCTTAAAAATATCATTCGGAAATGGTGAAAATACGTGTTGTTTTTGAAATACGATTGGATAGGATATCGCCGCATAAACACATACTGGACCGTTTTCGAATATTTTCCTGATTTTGAATTAAACAATCGACCCACATGTAATGGTTTGTAATTTTAGATACTTGTGTTGCAGTCTCAGATCAACAGCGTATTAACTCAAAATAATACGCCATTGTATTTTAGATCTTCCAGAAATTGCTTATGTCTAAATTAAAATGGTATATTTCGAGTTAATGCGCTGTTCATCTCGAAGTGCGGTATCATATTTGATAAAGAGGAGTTTAGTGATACTCTAATTTTGTTTGGATGAATCTACGGACCTGTATTCAAATGTATGATCTAATAGTCATCGCCTCATCGACGTATTTCTATGGCAAATATCGGAATTCTGTCAGCCGCTTGTGTTTGAAATACTCAGATATAACACAGTTTTTGCTTCATAACTGTCACGCGTTAGATGGAGGGACGACCTAGATGCCTATAATGTGGGATGGCGGGAGCTTGCCTTTGATAGGCAGGAGTGCCGCAAGAGAGGAGAAGGCCTTTGCCCAGCAGTGGGGCACAAAAATAGGCTAACTAAAAAAAAGGCCTGACTAATCAAACTTAAATTTGGCAAGAGAATTCATAACTATTATAAAATAATTGTGCTTATACCTAACTAGGATGTATAATAAGGTAAGACAGAATTGTTAAAATGAGATGTACGGCTCAATCATGTAGTCATGTACGTATGTATTATGCCTGCTACACATGTAACGATATATCGTAGCGATTAATCTGTGCAAACCAATTTGCGCAGATTTATCGATCGTGTGTATGACAATAATCTGCAACGATTTGTCATACACACAATCGATAAATCTGCGCAAATTGGTTTGCACAGATTAATCGCTACGATATATCGTTACATGTGTAGCTGGCATTAGGGTCTCCCCAAATCTATCGACGAAGAATCGGCTCCAGCCGATCGGAAACACCTTTATGTCGACACAATAAGAGCGAAAAGGACGTCGATTGGCTCGCCTACGCGCTCGCCTACGCGGGCCGAATGGAGCCGAGCTGGTCGACGTCATTTTCGCTCTTATTGCGTTCACATAAAGGTTTTTCCGATCACCTGAAGCTGATTCCGCATTGATAGATTTGGTAGACCCTTAGTAGTGTGATATTTTTTTTCTTGTACTGTTTTTTGTATTCAGTAAAGAATATTTGTATTGTATTTTATTTCTAATCGAGATATGTCTGACATTTTTCGAACTAGTCCGAGGTTTCATGTGGTACGTATTTAAAAAAAAACATTACGGGCATAGCTGGACTAGTAATAGTGACCCATGTATCTTATTTTAATTATTATTTTATGTAGTTTTAATTCACAAAACTAAGCTATGTTTTTTTTTTGTCAAATAAAGATATAAATTTACTTTTGACAAGTAATCTAAACAAGCGAGATCCATTTAAATGCAGGTCCGTGGTTTAACCTAATTCCTGTAATTTATTTTCTAGATAATAAGATGCATTATGCAAATCGGTTAAGTACCTAATGTTAAAATGAAAACTTTGTAAATTAAATACGAGAAACATGTTCAAACTTTAGAGTAAATTTCAGCGCTTTTATATAAGATATAAATAAAGTCTAAATAAAAAACATATGGCTGTTAAATTAGCAGTAAATTACAATTTTGAACCACAATTATTAAGTATTAAGGTTTATTAAGGGCTCGACGCCTTGTTTAAAATTATAGTGTATGTAAAAATGCTGTTTATAGTAGCTTTTTTATTAATTAAATTTAAATTAAATTTGTAAAAATTTAAAAAATGTATTGCAATTATTGTATTAACATAGGTCGAGTGCACGACATAGTTATTTTAATTATTACGCGAAAACCAATCAACTGTAATTCTAGAATGTGTTTAATTATTGCATAATGATGCAGAATGTTTTATTTACATGTATTAATAATACATTTTGTGCTATTATCTTTATTTTTTATTGAGCCCTGAAAATTTCCTTGTCTTACTATCCCTACTTTCTACTAATCTTGTCTTATCTTACTAATTTTAATACTATAATTATAAATGCAAATCCTTTTGGAGAGAGATTATAGAATATACCGTTCATACAAGTTAGAGTATTACATACAACCGTCACCGCCACCGCACCACCACGCCTCCGCTGTCTGTGCGTTTGGAGCTTACCTATTGTACCTCTTCATCGTTAGGTTATGCAGAATACATAGGTTTCATAATCTTATTTTATCCACCTTCCCTTTGCGTGTGAGTGCGAAAATAGTAAAGGCTAACATCGTGAGGAAACCAGCACAAACCTGCGAAGAATTTTTAATTGTTTGTGTGAAGTTCCTGATCCGCACTGGGCCCGCGTAGGTGCTACGGCCCAAGCCTTTTCGTTCGGAGAGGGGGCCTGTGCCAGTGAACAGGCAGTGGGACGCATATAATTGACAACATTTAATTTTTTTGGAGTCGGAAAGAGTTTTGCCTCCTGAACACGGAAAAATATATCCGAATTTACAAATACTACCACAGAATAGATATGTTTCCTTTGCCTTTTTCACCAGAAAAGAAGAGCTGTCATAATTTTAAATTTGACATTAACATTGAGACTTGACAGATACATAAATGATCTATTTTTTTTTATGTTAATGCACGAACGACATGTTATTGATTTAAATAATATTTTAAAGGAGCCCGCAGTTGTGATCGAAAAGCAAGAAAGAACCAAACCGCCCAAGCAAACCACACACAACACAACGTCAACGTCAGATTTACGTGGATTTACGTAATAACTTTTTTTTAATAGAGAAAGTAATGAATCTATTGTGTGGTAGTTTTGGAGTTATGCCCTTTTAGAATAAGCACATCTTAAAAAAATTATAATAAATTGATTAATAATCCTAGTGAAAATTTAAAACGATCAGCGTCTTTCTCTTTCCAAACAGAATACAGAGAACCTTAATTTTATAGCAGAAATCTAAATCAACCAATCAGAAGCAACGGTCGTTCCCCGAAATCCACCCGTCAGCGGGAACAGGTATTTCTGACAAAAAGATTCGTAATTCAAAGAACTCATAAAGCTCCTTTTTCCACCTTACTGGCGTGTTCATATCGTTTAAATTGCAACTGTATTGCTAAGGAAATAAAGACGTGAGCGAGATAAATTGATATAGGTGGGGGAGAGCAGTTGCAGCGACTGTCGTTACGTTACGGAGCATGCGCGTCCCACCACTACCCCTCGCGTGGCGTGTGGTCCAAGTTGCTAACTTGACACGGTTTAACCCTTCAGGATCTGAGGACGAAAAAATAACATCAGTTAATATTGAGTGTACAGACAAACAAGGGTTTTTTCATTTTGAGTTACAGACCTCTTAAATATGAATAAGCACCACACCCACACCTTAAAAAAGTTTTCATTTTCACTCCTTACCTTGCAGAGATTGAAGGAGTTTTAATTATTTTAATTACAGACAACTTTTTTTACTATTACATTTCTTTCGAATATAGTTGACGAATTAAAATTATTCAATTCAACTGTGTAAACAACCAATCACTATTGTATCCATGAAACATATTTAGAAAATTTATGCTAACACAAACTCGTTGATATTTAGAAAATAAGTTATTTTTTTGTTGCTGTCTGTCACTCGTTAAATCAATCTTAAATTTCAAAAGTTAGTGGCCGACACTTATTAATATTATTATTTGTGTAGTTAACAACTTCACAATGTCTCATTTACTTTGTCTCAAATTACGCACACGCCATGCTTCATTTACCGTCATAATATCTAATATTGCACACGTATTAATAAGCCACAATAAATACAAAAGAATGGTATGAATTTTATTGATGCATGCAAATTATGTTTTTTAATAATAATTAGTTTGAACAACAATATTTTTATGTACACACTACATAGACAATCAATCAAGTTAAAATGTAGGGGAATAAACAAAACAAATTATTAAAACCGGAGTATGAAATTGGAATCCAACCCTTTCCTTTTCTTAGGTATAGGATTCACAATCTATGTGCTAATCAACCTCATTTTTTAAAGTTTGTTAGAAACATTTTATTCTTAAATATATAATTGAGGAAAAAACCTATGGGACTCTCTGACTCATGAAAAGCTTGGTATGAAGTATCTTTTTGTATTTTTATTTTTCAACTCCATTTTTTTAACTTTTATTAACAGTTATCCCGTGAAATCCATGAAAAAAAATATGGAGTTGAAAAACAAAAATACAAAAGATACTTCATAACAATCATGAAAAGAATGGCTTAGTAGCGACATCTCTTGGTCCGGGTGAGCGGTTAGTTCCGAAGGAGTGTTGACGTCTCTCGTTGAGAGTATTAACATAGGTGTTGCTTGTATTGTATCACATAAGTAATATTAAGCGAGCTGAGACGTGTGATGCATAGAAAAAATTCTTGTCTATATCCCGACCAATTGTAGTGTAGGGGTAAAAGCACGCAGCATGGTATGCTGAGGACTCAGGTTCGATTCCCCGGAACAGGTCTTTTTCTGTGTTTTTTCTGTGCATCCATGTTTCAGTTCGTATTTAGATTGAAATATACAGGGTTATTTTTAATTCACTGACATCCTCTTAACCCTGAATTCCTATCACTCAAACAAATGTTTTTTTTGTTCTACGACTTTTTAAAATTAAGCACTTTTTTCCCATACAAATACGCAGAGTATCGTAAAAATAAAAGGTAATCTCAAATTTTCAAAACGTTACTACACCAAAAATATTAAGTTATGACAAAAGCAGTAAAACAAAACATATTTGTTTAAGTGGTAGGAGTTTAGGGTTAAAAGGATGCTAGTGAATTACAAATAACCCTGTATGACTCATGAAAGCCAAGTCCAAAGACGAAATTGCACGTATTGGATTCCATTCATGATTAAGACAAGGAATGAGAATAGCCTTTTGAAATTCCCACGATATATGGAATCTTTCTATGCGGGAGAAGCCGCGAACGCATCCAATAAAATAATATAAATACAGAATATGAAAAAAATCTTCAATAATATTGAAAACTACATAATACATCTTGAAGCCGACCAAAATAAATTAATAGGCACTGTCTTGTGTCAAGCCTATGTATTAATTGGTACACTGATTATGCCCTGTTTTCCTTTACTTATATATATTATATATTACTAATCTCAAACTATCTTCATACCAAATTTCATCTAAATCGGTTCAGCAGATTCTATGTGAAAAGGTGACAGACAGACAGACACACTTTCGCATTTATAAATTAATAAATAATACATATATAATTATATATGGATAAATTAATATGGAATATGAATATGGATGTCAAATCTCGCACTTAAGACGGGACATGAACATGAGTACTTAAATTGAATTGCGACTCTATTTTGTTCCGAGGTCGTTGCCTCATGCGCTGAAAATAGAATTGCGTTATTTTGGCACACTTTCAGTAAGCAGAATTTATTTAACATTCAGAACGCTTTAAAATAGGTACCAGTGTTTGTACTTTGTAATCTTTAATCATAATTATTTATCTCTTTATCGCTTATGACTTAAACGTGACATTTTCATTTCATTCGAAGGCAGGCGAGACGCTCTCTGTCACCCTAGCTAGCTATAGCTGGTCAGTTAGTCAGTTCAGTCAGTTCACACCGGGCGGGCATTGCCGGCGGTCGTGTTATGGTGTTTTTATAGAAGGTGTTCACACATACGCGTCATAACATAACACACGATCCAAAATTAAATTAGTGAGCGAGTGAAAAAGGGAACTAGCAAATATTTCAATTTAGAAAGTGCTGGTGCCATGCGGCTAACATTATTCTCGAGCCGGTGATATTCTGTAAATAAAAACGTTCAATATGTTTTTTAACAGTGAATCATTATAATGCCAAAAAAGAGGAACAAACACAAACGTAAATGCAAGTTCAAAGAGGCCAAATAGTGATAAAAAGCATTTATTAGATAGGTAGAAGGTAGATAGCAAGATGTTTTACAGTAAACTTAGGCGACGGAAGATAATTGCCTGCACTGGTTTGGCTGTGCTTTGTACGCTGACGATATTGAACAGTGATCTCTCGCCAGATTTATACTTCATACATTGGGGCCCTTTGGAGAATACAACATGTCATTACATGGAGACAGATGGTGCGTTGCCACGCGCCGATGGAAAAGACTTTAATCCTCCAGCGAGGTCCATATTCTTTCACGAAACCTCCTGCAGCGGAGAACTCAACTCTCGTCAAGCTTGTGCTGTGGAATCTGCCGCCAGAGCGCATCCAGATTGGCAAATTAATGTTTTGTTTGCCGCTCCTGTGGCGGATTATACCTTGAAATCTGGGGTTGTCGCTCTATTAAAAAACATGACTAATGTCAAGTTATCAAGAGTGCATATAGAAAAGTACGCGAAAGGTACTCCTTTGGAGTCCATGGTGTCGGGTGGTGCGTTGAAGAGGACAAGGTGGCGAATATCTCATTCTTCAGATGTGTTGCGATATCTGTCGCTGTACAAATTCGGTGGTGTGTATTTGGACTTGGACGTGGTTGTGGCGAAGCCTTTTGATTCTTTGGTGAGGAATTGGGCTGCAAGGGAGACTGATAGATCGGTAGCTGCAGGAGCGCTAGCATTTTCGAGAGACGAGGTCGGAAGAAAAGTAGCTGATGCTGCCATCAGGTAAGAACTTGAAGCATCTTGTATCGTTTGAGGTTATGTAGTTGGACAATTAAATACTTACAATATTTATACACCGTGAAATTTTAGTGGTTGTTTTCCCGAAACGAGGTGATTTAGTATCGATTGTACAATCGATTTATAATTACTATTTTGACTAGAGTCAAAAATCCAATTGTGAAAAACGAAAGTCGAAAATGACCGCAAACCAATAGTAACGCTTCGTTGGTACAAGTAGCGTACGATCGTACGATAGGTTAGGTACCAACGAAGCGTTACTATTGGTTTGCGGTCATTTTCGACTTTCGTTTTTCACAATTGGATTTTTGACTCTAGTCAAAATAGTAATTATAAATCGATTGTACAATCGATACTAAATCACCTCGTTTCGGGAAAACAACCACTAAAATTTCACGGTGTATACACAAATGAAGACATTCGATCAGGAAATAGGTAAATCGGTGACTTTGTTCGTACCTTAGTACCTTACTAGATGCGAGAGGTATATTGTATACTGTATCGCGAGTGCCTGGAATGTTCTAAATTTGAAATTTGAAAAATTCGATATCTAGAAGCAAAAAGATTCGAAACCTATTTTTATTATTCTTTAATTGAATTTTGCAATAATATAAATAATATAATCCACTCACTAACTAAAAGTACGTACTTACCTGATTGGAGAGGTAACCCATGCGGGCGGAGTTTTTTGAATTAGCAAAATTTCAACCAACCAATTTAGGTAGGTAACATATTGTTTGTTTATTGTTTTGTACGGTTGGCTTTATAATTAATTATATTATAACACGATTAAAATTTACCAATTAAAACCAATTATTGCCGAACACGACCAAAATACCACATAGCTATCGCGTCCAGTATAGTGTAGGTACAGTCACGAACTTTAATTAGAGACCCGCTTTATTCTATCTTGTATAAATAAACGGTTGTGCGGTACCGTACTGCGATCTCGTTCATACAAGTTAGAATATCACAACCTTCACTACCTCCGCTGTCTGTCTTTAGAGACCAAAATCGTCGGCTATTGAAAATTTGCGTAGCCTTGTGTACGATACGAAGGGCCTTAAAGGCCTTCTACACGGTCGGGACCAACCGCCAACCATCATGTCCTTGGTCGGGTTGTTTTAAAAATGGACAGTGTAGAAGTCGGTTGACCCGACCGATATTTGGTTGATGTCAACGGCCTTGATCGCGAGCGCATTGTCCGTGGTCGGCCCCAACCGTATGGAACACTGTCGGCCGACGCGAGCGACACGACGGTCGGCGGTTGGTCCCGACCGTGTAGAAGGGGTTTTAGCCGCAAGCCACACAGAAGTGACGTCGTAGGACTGGTAGGACGGGGGCGCGTCGCAATCGCGGCGCCCCTTGAATTAGCTTTCATACTAAATGTATAGAAACGTCGCGATCCAAAGCAGACAGAAGAGACGAGGCCGCGTCTCCGTCTCTCATGCATGAAGCTTCTATACATTCAGTAGCTATAAAACCACAGAAATAATAATAAAGAGGATAGAAGTGCCTTAGACGCGTGACCTTGGCGCCGCGCTTGTGACTCGTAGGTCACAAGCGCGCGACTTGTGGCTCAGTGCTATTTGAAACGTGGGTATGACAACAAGTGCTTTAAAATGGTGTTTTGCAGCATTAGCAATTGCGGAAACTCGTCCACACTGTGTAATTACACTAATAAGGGGATTACATTTCATTGGTATGTATTAATTTAATGTAATAATGCGGTTTATATCAAAATACAACTTGAGAAAATGTTTCATTATGAAATATTGGTTTACACGTTATTAACACGAAACTTCATATACCATTGCTACTCATGCCCATAAAAACGCAGATCGTTTTGAATTATACGCAGCAATGTAAAGTAATTTTTGATAACCCTTCCGTCTTGCACAAAAGTTCGTGGTACGGACAAAAAAACAGGTTACGACTAGTACAGACATAATGCCGACGCGGCCAATAAATGGCGCCGTTGTGTAAATGTGGGTATGACTTACGTTGAGTGTTATTCAACGCTATCTCTAAGGTGTAAGGTTCATAATTGTTTGTAAGCAAAAATATTAGTAATTGTGTGCGTGATTGCGTAGTACGGTTCCGGTCTTTTACATGTGTGCATTAACACAGTAAGTAGAGGGGATGAAACAGCGACACGAGTTCCGGAAGAAAATAGGAACTAAGGCATTTCTATCCTCTTTATTATTATTTCTGTGTATAAAACTGACTCAAGGGGCGCCGCGACTGTGACACGGCCCCGCCCCACGTCTCTTCTCTTCTGTGAGTTCAGAGTTCTTTGTGGCTGCAGGTTTAGACTTGTCTCGAATTTGAAGTCAGTTAGGTACTGACCCTGTCTAAACAAACCTGCCTTAAGTGCACGCAAGCTTTGCAATACGTGTCATTATTGATGTCATGGAAAATTTTGCTGAACCGATGGGAATCGAGTGGTTAGGTTACGGCACCACGCTCCTGCTATAAAACTACCGCATCCTTATCATTATTTATTTAACGAATCATTAACGGTTACCGGCCTCATTATCGACGTTTGAGAGATAACTTTTTTCCGTAAGAGATTACGAATTAGTCACAAGTCTAAGGAAAGTTAAAATTAATAATTGTATTATAACGCAACGCGATGAATCAATTGTGAAATTGTTATAGGTATGACGCAATTTTCTGGATGAAGCACTAAGGCCGGCTTGCGCGGACCTGGGTTAGGTACTTAACTCCGAGTTAACTGCCAACCCAGGGTTAAGGGGTTAGGGTTTACTCGTTCGCTCGGCCTAATGCTTTAGGGTGCCTTTCCACCAGAGATGTGCTATGCAGCTTTGCTGCGAAGATGTGGAAGCTACGCTACAAAACTGTGTGACCGTTTCCACCAATGCTAAGCTATGTATGCTACATTATAGGCTGGGATGATGATGATGATGAAACTCGTGATTTTTAGTTTTACACAACTATTACACTAAACAGAACTTATCATGCAAATATCGATAAAAAAAATAACGATCAAGTGCAGATACCTAGTTAGAAAAACTCGCACGGCTAAACGAACGTGACACCCAAAGAGAATATAACCACTACGTTTAGTCAACTCGTGACCACTACCACAGAAATGTGGCTGAAACGTAAATACTATTGTTTGCGTGATAGATAACTCCCGTTTAGTGTAATTTATACGTTAATCCAAGTTCATACTTCATAGAGGCCACATTCTGTCAAAAACATTGACAGGTTGTGTTACGAACTTTTTTAAATTTATTTTTGATATCTTGCTTTGTGGTAAGTAAACTATATATTAAAAAAAACTGTTTAGTTGCTGAGTGACCGTTCGTTGTTGATTTAACGATAAAGACGAAGAAAAATTTAATGTTCCATTAATTGTAATAACCGAAAATACAACAGCGCGAAAAGCATCAAGATGACATACAAGAAGATATACACGATGATTTACAAGTTAATTTACAGTAACAAGCTAAAGAGACGAAGGAAGATAATAGCCGGCCTGGCTTTAGGCATTGGTGCTGTGGTCAGTACGTTAATGATATTAAATAGCTACCTCAATCCAGATCTGTACTTCCTATACTGGGGTCCTTGGGACAATACAACGTGCCATTACATAGAGACAGATGTGTCGTTGCCACGCGCTGATGGAAAAGACTTTAACCCTCCAGCGAGGTCCATATTCTTTCACGAAACTTCCTGCAGAGGGGAACTTAACTCTCGACAAGCTTGTGCTGTAGAATCTGCCGCCAGAGCGCATCCAGATTGGCAAATCAATGTTCTGTTTGCCGCTCCTGTGACGCACTATGCCTTGAAAACTGGAGCCATATCTGTCATAAAGAACATAACCAATATCAAGCTGACAAGAGTACATATAGGAAAATACGCGAAAGGAACTCCTTTGGAGTCCATGGTGTCAGGTGGTGCATTGAATAGGACAAGGTGGCGAATATCTCATTCGTCTGATGTGTTGCGATATCTTTCCTTGTACAAATTTGGTGGTGTGTATTTGGACTTGGACGTGGTTGTGGTGAAACCTTTCGATTCGTTGGTGAGAAATTGGGGTGCGAGAGCTGCTGATATCTGGGTAGAAGCCGGGGCTATAGCTTTTTCAAGAGACGAGATCGGAAGGGAAGTAGCTGATGCTGCCATCAGGTAAGAATTTACTGTGTCTTATCTAGTCAGCCGTGCCCGGTTTTAGAGTAAGACGGGATCCTAGTAAAAGGCGGCTAAGGGTGTTGCCAGATTGAGCAGCAGCGCTCTCCTTTTTCAACCGACGAAAACATAACGCATAACTTTTTACAGGGTAGTCCGATTTTGATGATTCTTTTTTTATTGGAAAGCGTATACCCCGAGGGTGGTCCCATTTAAATTTGGAAACAATATTCCTACCCTAAGGGTAGAAAACAAGGGATGATTAATTGTTCAGTTACTGATTGTACTATATGACCACGCATAACTTATTACAGAGTAGTCGGATTTTGATGATTCTTTTTTTATTGGAAAGCGTATACCCCAAGGGTGGTCTCATTTAAATTTGGAAATAATATTCCTACCCTAAGGGTAGGAAAACAGGGGATGATTGACTAACTTTTTACAGAGTAGTCTGATTTTCATAATTCTTTTTTATTGGATAGATAGGGTATACCTTGAAGTTGGTATTATAAATTTGGAAAAAAAAATACCACAAGGATGGAAAAAAAGTATAAAATAAAAACTTTTTAACAAAAAATTAAACCGCCGAAAAAACTGAAAAGCAAAAAATAATACCTTATTATTTTTTTCTTTTCAGTTTTTTCGGCGGTTTAATCAACTACGAATTCCCACTGCCTTATTGTCTGAAGCATTCTGAATAAATCATTTTCACCATTTCTTTCCGTCACTCGATATAAGATGAGGATAGAAAGGACATGGAGAAGGCGTTTGCGAGCCTTCGCGCGTTGGACAACTGCGGTATGGAAGGCATGGGTAAACTACCACACTATTTTGGCAAGGGTCAGTCACCGAGACATGACGCGCTCTACATTTCATTCATACATCAAGGAGTATGCATTCGAATTGAGCATGAATCAAGAGAGTAGCGGCTTAGAAGAATGTAGTCTGACTTATACTGTAGTTTGTAAAAACTAAACAAATCCACAGAAATACTAATTCTAGCTGCAGAATACCTTTCTATAGGATGTTTACCGCTCTGACTCACTCAACCTCGCCATTGAACCCGTCATTGTCTGATTGATGCCGATTTGACCTCGATAATCTATTGTTTTAATGTTGACTTCTTCACAGTGCATAGGTAGTGGAGGCACCCGAAGAGTGAACGGGACAGTGAGGGTGGTGACCTCACCGTCTTTTGATGCTATAAACTCGTAATAGTGTACACTTTCACTAAAATTAGGCAACCCGTGGTTCGGTTGGTACGGTGGGATAGCCAGTGATAATGATAGGTACTTCTAATTAACATTTTTACGACCAATTTCGCAATGATTTCTTTGGAAGATGTATGATGATGATGTGTCAATATGACATTTGCAATGACAAGGGTTTACCCTAGTACGTGATTCAGCGTCCTTGCCTGTACCTGTTCTTGCCGTGCTGTCAATGTATTATATGTTTAAATTTCAAAATTCTCCATTTTTGAGATCTTTCATTCTAATTTTGATGCTGTATTTGGATTTGAATAATTGTAATCGGTAAAATGGTACTTAGTTGACCGCACATCGTATCGCCGGACGGCAAGCAAAACTCACTAAAATGTCTGTCGCTGCTCTTCAAAAAGTCGTATCTAGTTAGTAATTTCATACCGAGATACGAGCTTTGTTTTAAGTAGGCATTTGATACTTAGTGACTTTTGCTTGTCACCCGACGGTACTTATCGTCGCTGTAATGTGGTTTGACCTTACTGACACGTTTATAAACACGACACGCTCACGAAGTGTATGTGTGACCTTGACTTATGTCAGAGATTCTGAGATTTTTATTGTAGCACTATAGCCTTTACTCGCGGCTTCACTCGCATGGACCAATACATCTGGCATTTTAGTCATAAATTATATCGCGGTCATTATTTACGTAGCATAAAGAACACCTATGCAAAATTTCATGTCTCTAACTTAAGAGGGTACGATGTCTGAGAGACATTTGAGAAATAGGTATTTTAATGAAATGGTGCTTTCTGGCCCGAACCCCTCCGTGTCAGTACAGCGAGAGCGGGACAACTGCAGCTCAGACCGTTATTAGGCGCGTAAAATTGATCAAAACAGCATTTCGTAATCCCCTGTTTTCTTCTCGAAAACTGGACCAATAAAAAAAAATATTTTTTCAAAAATAATTAAAGGACAGATTTAGCTATGCCCCTATGTTTTCCTTTTTTTGTTTATATCAGGGATTCTTTTCTGATGAGTGTCTGAAAATGACGTTGAAATTGGGAAATTTTTTCAGTTTTTGAAAGCTCATATTTCTTATGTTAATTGAAATATGAAAAAAAACGAAACATAGGGGCATAGCTGTGGTAGATACAGATTACACAGTAAAAAAAATTGGCTCTAAAGCCATTATCCAGGGAGGAAACAGGGGATTACGTTTGTATGGAGAAATGGTGCCCATCATACCCTCTTAAGCTCAAAACGCACAGACAGCGGAGGCTAAGTGTAGTCTAAAGCTGCGTACGGACTGCGCGCACTGTACGCGTACCCGGGTTCGCGTGTCCTGGAACGCCATGTTCGTTCGCCATGTACGTGTACACTGTACACGTACACGTACTGTACACGTACAAGTACACTGTACGCGTACATGGCGTACGGACATGGCGTTCCAGGACACGCGAACCCGGGTACGCGTACGGTGCGCGCAGTCCGTACGCAGCTTTAGGATTTGCGTAACACAGGATACGGCGGTTGAATTGTAACGCTTCGGCCTTATTCGAAATTCGGTTTTCGAACTTCGTATTCGTAATTATTTCGAACTTCGTAATTAATTACTAATTAAACAAACGAGTAAAAGTGAGATAAGAACTTCTAATTTCGTAGTATCCCCCGGAGGCCCACCCAAGTGTCATTCTGTTTATTCGTGATTGGGTATAATAAAAAGATTGGTAGAAACACAACAGTTTCCAAGATTTATATTATCCGCATTCAAAAGCTACAACAGCCGTACAATTCCTAAACTCTCGGCATATCCTACTTAATCCCTATCTTTACTTCCTCACTAATATGAACGCGAAAGTCAGCCTTCTGTCTATCTGTTACCTCTTCGCGCCACTGAACCGATTTGTGGATGAAATTTGGTTCAGAGATAGTTTGAGAGCCTGGGAAGGATATGGGATATTTAATTTATTTATTTATTAGGATAGGTTTAATCGAATTCTACGTAGAGGGAGTCGCGGGCAGTGTTGCCATATCCATTTTATCTAAATCCGTAGGTTTACACTTACCAAATTAAAACATTGTACAATAGTTTTGAAATAGAAAAACCGATAAAATTCATTTATTACGTTATACTTCTGTTTAGGTCACCGATTTACATATAAAATGACTACCAAATTTCAACTTAAATCCAATAGGAAGTTTTGAAATCGCATACTTAAGTAGTATCGGAAATCCGTCTATCCTGTGTACCTAATTCGCGTTCCCATGGGAATTCTGGGAAAATATATACATTACATATGTACTGAGACTGAGACGAATCTAATAATACCTCACACTTTAAAATCCATCGAGCCGTTCAGGCTGCAGGATGACCAGGGCGTGCCAAAGAATAATACATACATAAATACACACGCTCAATAAACGTAACCTTCCTTCAGCCATTCGGGTAAAAATCGTATTATGCACTGCGTTTTGAAGCAAATGACCTCATACAGTTCAAGGTAAACCGGGATCTCACGAGTTATGTTTACATCTGTGGTTTACGTAGTTTAGCTAAGGCATAGAGATAGCGTTGTTTGTAATCGGAAACGTATGTATGTACCTAAGGCGCAAGCCACACAGAAGAGACGTGGGACGGGGGCGCGTCGCAGTCCGCGTCGTTTGTTCGCAGGCCGCGTCTCCGCCGCGTTTCTTCTGTCTGCTTTGGTTCGCGACGCTTCTGTACATTTAGTATGAAAACTGCGCCCCCGTCCCACGTCTCTTGTGTGGTTTGCGCCCAACATTGCATAGGTTGACGACCAGTTAAATGTTAGACCACAGAACTCCTAATAAGAGAAAAAACTAGACCGACCGTTCATATGGCTAAAAAGCGAAGGTTTTATTTTGCCAGCTCTGTAGTAACAAAATGCTACACTTTTCCGCTATGTAGACTTTCTCTCTTTTTTTCTTTCTTATGTGCACTTTCTTCAAGATCTATTTACACCCCTAAAACGCATTCTTTCTTACCTCATAAATATTTTCCAAATATTATTTTTTCCCGTGTATACACATAGTCGCCTTCCGGTCCGTGGACGCCACTCGAGAACCTTTTGGCCCCATCGGCCATCAGTAGTGTAGGTAGGCCTCCAAGAAGATGGACCGACGACTAGTACCACTACCATGAGTTTACAATGACCGTACTCGATAGCGACTGCGTAAATGATTTGTATGGAGACTCCATACAAATCATTTACGCAGTCGCTATCGAGTACCGTCACTGTAAACTCATGGTAGTGGTACTGGTTAAGGTTGCGGGAACGCGATGGATGCGGATGGCGCAGGACCGATCTGTTTGCGAGCCTTAGGGGAGGCCTATGTTCAGCAGTGGACGTCTTTCGGCTGAAATGATGATGATGATAATGATTCATAGTCGACCAAGAAGTTCCTTCACCACCCTAAGGTTCAGTGTCATTTGTACGGTTTAAATCACCAAAGGTTATTTTCACTTACAAAACAATGTGACAATCAGCCTTATTGTTTTTCTTATGATGTACTGTACTGTAACTGTAACTGTCATAAAGAAATGGTTAAGCAGAAAATGTATAGTCGACCACGACTATACATTTTCTGGATATGGCTCCACCTATCGGCACTTCCTTATCTTAAACTATATTTGCTATCTATGGTTTATTTATTATGCTAATATGCTTATCTCCCCTTACATAAGGTTTGGAATCGATATTTAGTGGAAACATTTCCAACCAATGACGACATCTGAAGTTTAGATATTATCATCATCATCATTTCAGCCGCAGAACTTCCAGTGCTGGACATAGGCCTCCCTCATTGATACCCAATCATTGGGGTTGGAAGCGGCTAGCATCCACCTTGAACCTGCGGCTTTTACCAAATCGTCCGTCCATCTCATTGGTGGACATCCCACGCTGCGCTTGCCAGTCCGTAGTCTCCATTCGAGAACTTTTTGGCCCCAACGGCCATCTGTTCCACGTGCTATATATATATTTTTTTTTTATATATAAGAGGTGGCAAACGAGCAGACGGGTCACCTGATGGAAAGCGATCACCGTCGCCCATGAACACCCGTAACACGGGGGGCATCACAGGTGCGTTGCCGACCCTTTTAGGAATTGGTAGGCTCGTTTTTTAAAGATCCCTAAGTTGTAACGCTCCGGGAATGCTGCCGCAGAAAGCTGATTCCAGATCTTTGTCGTGCGAGGAAAGAAGTTTCGCTTAAAACGCACGGTACTAGAATGCCAATCATCAAGATGGTGAGGATGGAAAGACAAACGGTTCCTCGAAGTGCGGTAGTGGAATTTAGCCGCAGGCAGCAATTCGAACAGTTCGTCAGAACACTCCCCATGATAGATACGGTATAATATACAGAGAGACGCCACATCCCTCCGCAAAGCCAAAGGATCGAGTAGGCCAGAGAGTGCCTGATTACCGACAAATCGAGCAGCTCTACGTTGGATGCGGTCAAATGGAAGAATTTGGTACTTGGGTGCCCCAGCCCAGAGATGAGAGCAGTACTCCATGTGCGGCCTAACCTGCGCCTTGTAAAGTTGTAAGCGATGGGCTGGCGAGAAGTACCGTCCCTCTCTATTAAGCACCCCCAATTTTTTAGAAGCTAACTTAGCTTTGCCTTCCAAATGACCACGAAACTGAACATCACTCGAAATGTCGACACCCAGGATCCCAATAGACGATTTGGCATCAAGGGGAGTACCATCAAAACAAGGCGAAACAACAAAGGGATCCTTTTTAGTGGAGAACGCGCATACTTGAGTCTTTTGGGGATTAAACTGAACTAAGTTTAGTCTACCCCAATCTGCGACATGCTTCAGCATGATCTCAATTTGAGACTCAAGTATATTCCGGCTTTCAATGACGTGTTCCCTGGATAAATTAACGCGACCGGTATAATACGTGTCCCCAGTACTGTCATCTGCATAGCAATGAATATTGGTATCATGCAACATATCATTGATATGCAGAAGAAATAACGTGGGGGATAAAACGCAACCTTGAGGGACACCAGAGTTTACAGGCTTTAAGTCAGAACATGAGCCGTCGACTACAACTTTGATGCTCCGACCCGAAAGAAAACTTGCAACCCAAGAACACAACCTTCCAGGTATTCCGTACGCCGGAAGCTTAGACAACAGAGCTCCGTGCCAAACCCTATCAAAGGCTTTCGCTATGTCCAAACTAACTGCCAAGGCCTATATAGCCTGCCCATTACCATTTCAACGAGTTAATCCGTTTGGCTATGTCGGGGACTCTTGTTCTTCTACGGATCTCCTCATTCCTGATTTGATCCCGTAGTGAAACCGAAAGTGTGCAAGAAAAGCAGACAGACCTGACTAACACCTGCCTGGCTGGCCAGAAGCTCCTGATGCCACGTGGTTTTGCGCACGTCATTGTCGCTGCGATGCGTTTATCCACCAATCATATCCATTGGTCCACATCACATAGCGTAACACTGGGGAAAACGGATTCATCTAAGCTATGATTTTGTATGGAAAGATGCATGCTCTGGATCAGAGGTTTCCAATTATTTTTTTCTGATTGGCCTCTTTCAAAATTTGGCTGGTTCTGTTGGACCCCCTGCAGCTACATTTCTATTCTACCATATTCCCAAAACTCGACAAAATTGTGAAGATTAGATCTAACTATGGAAATTTGCTCCATCTTGTTGGAGGCCTACCTACACTGCGTCTTCCGGTCCGTGGACGCCACTCGAGAACCTTTATGCCCCATCGGCCATCAGTTCTACGAGCGATGTGCCCTGCCCACTGCCACTTGAGTCTGGCGATTCTTCGAGCTACGTCGGTGACTTTAGTTCTTGCGCGGATATCATCATTTCTAATGCGATTCCGCAGAGAAACTGCGAGCATAGCCCTCTCCATCGCCCTCTGAGTAACTTTGCGCTTTCTTATGAGGCCCATCATAATTTGTTTTAGTAATCTTATTTATTGTATGTATTTGAGATGTACTGCGTGTATATATTTGTAAGCCGTGTAAACTTGGAATGAAAGAAAAAAAGGGGCAATCACTTGAGTGAACATAAAGTGGGGTGATTGTGTTAACGAAGCAGTTGTCTAAGGAAGTGCGTGTCAATTAGCAGACAATTACTTTTACGAGTTCACACAAAATGTCTAATTTGTTGAGCGTCTGCAAAAAAGAACTTCTGAAATATACAGGGTCATTTGTAATTCACTAGCATCCTTTTAACCCTAAACTCCTACCACTTAAACAAATGTTTTTTGTTTTACGGCTTTTGTCATAACTAATACTTTTGGTGTAATAACGTTTTGAAAATTTGAGATTACCTCTTATTTTTACGATACTTTGTGTATTTGTATGGGAAAAAAGTGCTTCATTTTAAAAAGTACCTAGTAAAACAAAAAACATTTGTTTGAGTGATAGTAATTCAGGGTTAAGAGGATGTCAGTGAATTACAAATAACGAAATAACCCTGTATTTTCTGCGTATTGTGTGGTGTGTACCTTTAAGCTTAAGTTTCGATATTGGATACCTACTTATATAATTTTTGTCTTTTATACTTTTTTACACAATGAAGTTCCCAATTCGCACTGGGCCCGCGTCGGAACTACTACCCAAGCCCTCTCAGTGGGACGTTTGTATACAGGTTGTAACCGTAAATACATTTTTAATTTAATTTTTTTTTTTTCAAAAAAAAAAATACTTTTTGCCAAGTTTCTAGCGGGCGCATTCTTCTTGGGATTTGGCAATGATGGTCTTCGTTGGTGTAAAAGAGCCCTTAGTGGCCTACTTACAGAATGATTTATCACTTTATCAGCTTTAGTTATTTTACTAGCATTGATTTTAGGGAAATTCAGGAAATTCAGCTTGTTGCCAGGCAGGGCAACATCTCGGTCCTCCAATAAAATGCAATTTGAAATGGTTTCGTCCAATCACGTTTAATTAAAACACAGACGTAATGTGTGTCATTTCATTTAGCTATAGATATTATACAAGGTGTCTGGGAGAGTTTTGTATTTTCCTACGATCCTTATGGTCTAGAGATGCCACCAATCAACTGACCCACTTTTTATGAGGTGTCAAAACACGATTCTCTTGATCGATTGTGGGCCAATTACGACGTCACTTCTATCTGTGCTTCTATGCCTTCGATCAACAATACAACTTGTTGTATGTTGTATTGTTGATCGAAGTTCTATGCCAACTCAATCGACTAACTATTTATTTGTTTTAAAACAAGCTTAAAATCTAATTTTGCATTTAATCGGAAATTAATCTGGTTTTCAGGACTGAAATAAAGTGTTTTCACTAGAGTTGTGTGTAGGAATCATTGTTTTGGAGTCATCATTCCTATTCACATCGAAACGCGACGCCTGCGTGTTTAATTGAGAGAATACCTCAACAACTCATTTTACTTATTCTCTCAATGAAACATCGACGGGTCTCTCTGGCTATTTCATATAGGGTAAATCGCCAATAACTGGCCACCTCATACTAAAAATTAACTCTATTCACCCATAATAGAATTCATTTTTAGTGAACCGTCTGATACTGCCACAGAACAGAAAAACTATTTTGCTATTCCGTGGATACTACCTTTATTGTAGTAGAATTTCCAACAAAGAAGCTGGATGTACAGTACAACCTTTTCCATAGTTATCTGAATAAATCAATTTTTATTATTATTATTATTATTTTCCCAATAAATGCTCCAGTGACTACCTTAATAAGTACAACGGTGGCTTACTTAGAGATGGTCGTACCTGTGGTCGTACTGCGGGTCTAGCTTACGGCGGCTTATATAGGAAGTGCCTCCGAACTCAAGGCCGTCCAAGGCCAATGACATCATTCGGACGCCCATGCAAACAACGCCAGCTGCTTATGCGCTGGCAGTTGAAACATCTACCTATATCACGCGCACTTAAACCGGGTTTGCATAATATAATATTACTACTCCTCTAAAGCTACACATAGATTGGAGGTAGGGCTGTCATCCGGATTTCCCCGCATTTGTTCTGGGTTAGAGAGCGTCCGGGGAACGTTCGGGCGGAATTTCTTTTGTAGTTCGGGTTTATTTTTTTCTAGTATTTGGTCGCGGCTGGGGAATTGTCGAAAGTATACAATAAGTTAGGGTTGCCATACGTCCCGGTACGCCGGGACATGTCCCGGCTTGAAGCATGGTGTCCCGGCGTCCCGGCCGATAAGCAAATTGTCCCGGTTTAAAAATCATAGTCATTTAATAGAGGGCTGGATTTGGTAAACAGTAATATACCTAGCGGCAGCGCATGCTACACGCTGCGCTCGTAGCCGATAATGTGCATTTTCACCAATATAGCGAAAAGCGCCAACAAACAGAAAACCCTAAAAAAAAGTAAAAAACTCGCTGGCATTGAATGGCTGTGTTAAATGTTGGTTGTGTTTAGGCAAGGACTAAACCTTTAAAGTTACCTATTGCTGTAATAAAAGTTTATTTTTTTCTACTTTTACTAGTTTTTCTTTAAATGTCCCGGTCTGAGTCCCCACACTTATGGCAACCCTACAATAAGTACAACTATTTTGAAAAGGTTTCTCAAAACTGTAAGAGCACATTATATTTATGATTATTATTATTATCGCCAATGGACAAGGGTAAATTCCAAAAAAAGGTTAGGTTATGAAATAGGTAAGTAGCGCCGCAATATATCGACTGCATCCGCTAATACGAAGTGCTATCAAGGCCGCAATTACGTTCTCTTTCAAGTTTCAACGCGATTACTCATTGTGGCATTACGTCCAAACATATTTTCCAAGGTTAGGCCACACCGTAAGAAATTTTAAACTGGCTAGCCCAGAGGTTCCCAATTTTATGTGGTACCTTATTTGATGCAATCACGATATCCGTCAGATACCTTTTTAGTTTGATACTACTTTGGTCAGATACCTACGTTAATCATCAGATTATTTATTGTACAGATTCATTTTTCGTTGGATCCGTTCACCGTCAAATTTTTTTTTCTCACATAATTCACAAGCGATAGGGAACTATTGAGAAGCGACATGACATGACAAATTAAGGTTTTGACAATAACAAATCTGACGGTAAACGGATTATAACTGATTATAGATTTACTGAAGGTCCGCATAAAATTGGTCGGCGGTCCGATCCGGATCCGGACCGCGGTCCGCCATTTGGTGACCCCTGTCAAAATGGTTTGAATTATGAAGTCGTGCATTTCAGGGTCGTATTTTAGCGACACCCAATTCTTGTTTTGAGTATGCAGCGCTTCTGTTAATCATGAGATCACGAGAGCGCCTCAATACGTACTGGAACTCCGCAATCATGATTGTGATAATGAGCCTTGAAGATCCTGCGGGGCTACTCCGAAATTCGAAAATCGAACTTCGTATCATAGCGTCTTGCTCACTCTCGTATTAAATGCTATTTGCGAGAGCGGGACGGCACGATACGAAGTTCGAATTATGATCTTCGTAGTATAAGGCCTGCAGTCGATCTTGAGTCAGATCTATTTCTAATTGAATGTCAATTGACACAAAATATTTTTTTTTTATAAAAAAAGCAATTCGGCATTTGATCTTGATCTGTTTCCGTACGCGAAAGGCGATGAACAAAGCCCTATTAATGTTTCTACACTGTTGGTCCATCTGTCTG
Organism: Archips crataeganus; assembly: GCA_947859365.1. NCBI lineage: Eukaryota > Metazoa > Arthropoda > Insecta > Lepidoptera > Tortricidae > Archips > Archips crataeganus. Next base: position 2,772,704 of record OX402052.1, read on the forward strand.
TCCATCATTGAACTGCTTTATTTTTTAAAGTGTACATCGTGTATGAATTGTTAGCGCGTGCATTATTCGAGCTTACAATAACATTAACTGCACCGATGTTTTTAAACGGATACGACGGCATGCAGTTGGTTGTCTTAAGATAAATGGGATCATTGACCTCATCTGTAGTTCTTGCAGTTGCAAACTTCATTTACTGGGCCAATTAGACGTGTACGCTTAGCAACTATATATAGCATCTAATCAGCAGGCTAATTGTCTAACTCTTTCGCAATCGTCATCGCGTTCATTTTTAACCCCCGACACAAAAAGAGGGGTGTTATAAGTATGACCGCTATGTGTGTGTGTCTGTCTGTGGCATCATAGCACTTAAACGGGTATACCGATTTGGATGCGGTTTTTTTTAATAGAAAGCAGGTTTCTTGGCGATGGTTCTTAGATATGTTTCATCAAAATTGGTTCAGCTGTTTCAAAGTTATCAGCTCTTTTGCTAACTGCGGAAGGAATCTTAGACGCATAACGGGCATTGACTTAATGTTCAAACATACGAATGACATAAAATTGCGTTGGGGGTTTTTTAAATTTTTATTTTATATGTATGACAGTTCTTGTATGGGCTGACAATTGGTATCGGAAACAGCCAGCTGTCACAGCCACACAAAAACCGTCATTTCAATCCGATGCCAAGTGTCAAAAAAGTTACACAATTACACGGCAGGTGACGGTAGTGTGCAACAGTGCGCATACCTTTACTTTCCAACAGGGTTTTTCTGAACTGGTGGTGGTTCTTCAACATTCATAAGTTATAGCCTATATTATTTAACGACCGCTTTAGCCTAGTTGGTAGTGACCCTGCCTACGTAGCAAGAGGTCCTGGGTTCAAATCCCGGTAAGGGCATTTATTTGTGTGATGAGCACGAATATTTGCTCCTGAGTTATGGATGTTTTCTATGTATTTAAGTATTTATTTATCTATATAAGTATGTTTATCGTCATCTAGTACCCATAGTACAAGCTTTGCTTAGTTTGGGACTAGGTCGATTTGTGTAAGATTGTCCCCTAATACTATTTATTTAAACAAGTTAGCTATGAAGTATCTTTTTTGTACTTATTTTTTCAACTTAAACTTAAACTTAACTTAAAGTTGCACAGTAGCGCCATCTCTTGTCCAGGTGAGCGGTTAGTTCCGAAGGAGTGTTAAAATCTCTCGATGAGGGTGTAACATAGATGTGCGTTTGTCACTGCATAAGGTGATGATTTAGCAGATTGAAATGTATGATGTATAGGAAAGATTCGTGTCTAATCTCTAGACCAGTGGTGGTGTAGGGGTATGGCACGCGGCACGGAATGCTGAGGACCTGGGTTCGATTCCCAGCATTGGTCTTTTTTCTGGGGTTTTTTCTGTGCATCTATATTTCAGTTTGTATTTAGTACGAAATGTACTATTTATTTATTTATTTATTGAATGAAGATATTATGACTTTGACTTTGAGTGGCGTGACGCTGTAACAACTCGATTCCGTGTTGCCTAATTTTTACGGGATCCGTGATGACTTCTACTCATAGCAATAGGACAGCCATACTCTAAGTATGTTCCGCGGAACCCTAGGATACCATGATACCCCTGTATGGGTTCCGCAAGAATTGAAAAAAAAAACACCTCTCTCTGGTCGACCGTTCTGACGCCTATTTAAGAGGATACGATGCGCACCATTTCTCCATACAAACGTAATCCCCTGTTTCCTCCCTGGATAATGGCTTTAGAGCCAATTTTTGTTTACTGTGTAATCTGTATCTACCACATCTATGCCCCTACGTTTCGTTTATTTCCATATTTCAATTAACATAAGAAATATAAGCTTTCAAAAACTGAAAAAATTGCCCAATTTCAACGTCATTTTCAGACACTCATCAGAAAAGAATCCCTCATATAAACAAAAAAAAGAAAACATAGGGGCTAGCAAAATCTGTCTTCTAATTATTTTTGAAATAATAATTTTATTGGTCCAGTTTTCGAGAAGAAAACAGGGGATTACGAAATGCTGTTTTGATCAATTTTACGCGCTTATTAACGGTCTGAGCTGCAGTTGTCCCCCTCTCGCTGTACTGACACGAAGGGGTTCGGGCGAGACAGCGACATTTCATTAAAATACCTATTTCTCAAAAGTCTCTCAGCCATCGTACCCTCTTAATAAAGAATACACTTTTAAAAACTATTGTTTTATTGTAGGGTTCCGTCAAGTATTTCGCTTTCCAAAAGGGTTCCGTCACCAAAAAAGATTGAGAACCGGCTGCAATAGGATGAAAAAAAAACGATGTAACATGTCTCTTATAAGAATCTTCCCACGTCTATTGACACGAAATCGTTGAAAGCAGACCAAAAAAAGCTTTATGTCCACGCTGTAAGAGTGAAAATGACGTTGATCAACTCGGTCTAGCTCTGTTCGACTGTTACTGACGTTTAACTTTATTTTTATTTATTGCCACAGCCGCTGTAACACAGACAGCAGAGGTGGATGAGCGGTTCCGATGGTCAAAATGATCTGCACACGACTCTACAGGGTTATTTGTAATTCACTGACATCCTCTTAACCCTGAATTCCTATCACTCAAACAAATGTTTTTTGTTTGACGACTTTTTAAAATGGAGCACTTTTTTCCCATACAAATACACAGAGTATCGTAAAAATAAGAGGTAATCTCAAATTTTCAAAACGTTATTACACCAAAAATATTAAGTTATGACAAAAGCCGTAAAACAAAAAACATTTGTTTAAGTGGTAGGAGTTTAGGGTTCAAAGGATGCTAGTGAATTACAAATAACCCTGTATTTCCAAGGCAATAAGAGAGTGTTTGCATAGTTTATTTTGGGCACCAGAACTGATCATTCACTTCTGCTTCTGACTGCATGCGCAAACGTGAATTTCAGGAGTATACTTATTTCGGTTCAAAACATGGAGTGATGGACAGACAGCAGAGGCTTATAGAGCCCCCTTCATTGGATACGGAATCCTAAACACTTCCACATAGACTGCCTGCGCTTTGTCCGGCTATATCATTGATCGGGTCTTTTGTTTCTGTAATTTACGAGTAACAGGAAAAGTCGCCCTTTTCCTTCCTGTTGCTCCTTTTCCTGTTGTTTCATATTTACAAACGTTTTAAGTATGTTGAATAAAACAGTAGAGAATTGAAATACCCTAAACATATATTTAAAACACTTCTTGTCTTTCAAATCGCCAGTTTGATATGGATTTAAGAAGTTTAAGATGTAAGGTCGGGTGCCCTGTGCCTTTATGAACAAGACGGTACAACCAGACAGAGGCTATTCGAACTAGCCTTAAAATTCTGAAAGGTTACTTTACCGATACTCGTCGATGGCAAAACGAAATAGTCTTATCAATTAGATTATCAATAAGGGTTCCGCTTTTTCCTTTCGAGGTGCGGAACCCTAAAAATTAGGCCATATATGTTGATGTTTTCACCTTACTTTACTTCACGATTAATACCTTATCAAGTGTAAACAATTAGTAGCGTATACAGTATATTAAGTTCAACTTAGAAAAACAGCGAAGTGCTGAGTAGTATTCAGACTCGCGCACTGATGGTTACGTACTTTAAAAGTTAGTTGGTGTGATCAGTGACTCTCCGTATTCACTCTTTGTGTTCTGCCTTACTTATTGCCCTTCTTGCTCTTCTGAAGGAAGTACCTGATAGGTTTTGATTCCCACGTTTGTAAGAAAACTTTTAGTCGCGTAAACTTGTTCTACCTAACTACTTGAGCATAAGTGTTTCATATTCATTTCAACTTGATATCTCTTAGCGTTCCAGAGAAAAAGATTGACAAACGGCCAGTGAAATGATCCTTTGAGGATGGTTTATCTCACTTTGTGACACAGAATCCTAAAAACTATACAGGGTGAAATTTTGAACGTGATACAAAATTAGTGTTTCAAGCTTAGTTAATGCTGGATAACATAACATAATGCATTTACTCAATTGTTGAAATTGGTCTGATAAAATTTTGGATTTTCATACATTGCGGTAGTTAAATTATGAACTTAATGTATGGACACCTAAAATTTAACAATACGAATTCTAACAACTGGGTACAGATGTGCAAGTTGCGGAAAGTTTCAAAAAAGTTGGAAAAGTTCTCGGAAATTTCTGGAAATTTTCACAAGTAATATAGGAAATTTAAATTAAAGAAACGGAATGTTTCAATCCCCATACAAAATTATGAGAAGTTTCCGAAATTTTCCTATATGATAAATTCCGCAATTTTGGAAAGTTTCCTTTGGCACATCAGTACAACTGGGTAATTGCATTATGTTGTCCAGCATTAACTAAGCTAGAAACACTAATTTTGTATCACGTTCAAAATTTCACCCTGTATTTTTACAATCAAATTTTTATAAATACGGTGAGCACTTCGTCCGTCAGAAGCTGTGTGTGAGCCAATGACACTACAAATGAGTCTTGTACCTTTTAATACTTGATTCCCACATGCCACCGAAATGAAGGGAACGCGGAGGGATCTTTCCATTCAATGCCGCGATGAATAAAATTCAGAATCAGACTTTGCTTTTAACTCAATAGCATATGTGCATTATTGTACATATACTATGGATAGCTGTGTGGTAATAACATAAAGAGACGCTTGTGCCTTATTGACTGTTCGTCATACGCTGGACTCGTCGAAGTATTGATCGGTCTAGAACGTTCATGGTTTGACGACGTGATTACTTTAATTATGGGAACAGCCTTGATGCCCACCGGTTATTGTCACAGTTGGAATATCGATCATATCGCTACCTACCTCTCTCTTCAAAGTCGATACATCGATGATTAACAATGCTCGGATTTTTCATCGCATGGGAAGATGAAAGAAAAACTATGTAGTTGATATTAAAGCTAAAATTTAAGTCATTCATTTAATTAATACCGAAAGTAAATTGTAAATTCAATAAATAATTTGAATTGAATTAAATTGTATTTTAAATAAATAAAATTATTTGCCACACAATACAAAAATAACATTAAGAAAGCTCCTAGTTTGTAATATGCATAGGGCATGTAGATACAGGAATAGGTGCTTCAAAATCTTGACAGGTGTGGTGTGTGTATAAAATCAGTATATCGTGGCGACTTTTTCCATGCTTTCTAGAGTAAAACAGGTTCTATATTGGTTGAAATCGTTCTACGTCAATGAACGTTAGAGAAGTATATTCTTGACTTCCCACATCGTACTACAAAATTTATCTTAATTACATTAAGTAAGTAATATTAACTTTCAGTTGAAATTTTCGATCTGTCAGCCTCATAAAGAGATAAAAGCATTACGGGACTAAGAAAATGAATAGTGATGAGTATGAATAAGAGTTAATCGAGTCCATAGTTTTCTATCTTCTTAGCCCTGCTGATGAGGATTGTGATCGTGACGCCGCCCACCAATTATTTTAGTATCAGCTCGACATTTCTCCCCACCGTTTGCTTTATGGAGTGCATTTCTGGAAGACATATCTAGTTGACCGGATACCTAGTCACACCGTCGTATTGAACTTCTTACCCTTAGTCGGCTATCTTTCCCATCACCATAAATAGGTATCTAAGTTGCCCCGGTCACTAAAAACAACGTACCACATAACTAGTAATAGGAGAAATAGATTTGTCACGTGATTTGAAATCATTAGGCTAAAAAGCAAAGTTCTTTTATTGATTGTACTTTACTTATCGTCTAATCCAATTTTCATATGTCAATCCTATCGCTGGAATTCGATTCGATCTTACTAACTAAAGCTACAAACGCAGACAGCGGAGGCGCGGCGGTGCGGTGGCGGTGACGGTTGCAATATTCTAACTTGTATGAACGAGTTCGCAGTTTCTCTATGCTAACTCGTTCATACATATTAGAATATTAGAACCATCACCGTCACTACACCGCCACGCCTCCGCTGTCTGTGCGCTAGGAGCTAAGACAGCATGGCATCTTAAATAAAAGCTTGTAAAATTGTGTTATTGCAGAGAAAGTGCTTCAAAAAAATTTAAGTTGTTTGTTGTTATTGTCTGCGTAGTCTTCGCCACGATAATGTTTACTCCCCGATACTCTGTATGTTGTGTGTAAATGTTATGGCTAACGTAGACCAGATAGACCAAGGTCATCGGTTCGAACTTTGGCAAAGCTTCAACTTGCGAATCGGTCCCACTGCAGTATAAACACAGTAAGATATCAACGAACAGCCGAATGTGCGGGGGGCTATTATGAAATTCGGATATCGAAGTTCGTACTGTCTCGCTCACTCTCTTGTTAAATACTATTAGCATGAGCGGGACGGCACGATGCGAAGTTCGAATTTTGAACTTCGTGGTATAAGTGCCTGGCACTCGCGCAGTGTCCATCCATAAATCGGAAACAGCAATTGATAAACCGGCTTAGACAGAGTAGACATAAAAGGACTTCTGTGCCAACTTTTTACTGCGGCTCACATCGTATGAACTCTTAACTCAGTCTTTAATGCATTAAATGTTGCAGTAAAGATCTTAAAAAGTATATTGTAGATAAACCCATGTTATTCTTGTAAGGTCTAAATTGTGCTACTTTTTAAAATATGTAATTGTACCTAACTGATAAATAAATACGTACAGTTTCAACATTTACCCTGTATGGGCACAGCAATATACTTATAGTAATAGCAACCACATAAATCATAATAATATGTTCCTTAAATATAGCCTGAAAATATTGACTTAATTTCAAACTTGCCCAGGAAAATTGTGATTGATTGCATATCAAGATTTGAATGAACCTCCTTTCCCTTTCAATCTCACGTAAGAAACTGTCTACCAAAATTCAGACGACGCCTTGTTAGAATCTAACAGTACTTGGTTACGAAAGTTATCGCAGCATTGGGACTATCTCGGCGCGTTGTTTATAGATTACATACGGGATAGTGTATACTGTGGTCGCTCTAATAGTCCATTAACTATGAAACTCACTTGTATTTGATTTCAAAGGAAAAGGCAATGCGCCTATGCAAAAATTTACTGCCGCATTGAAAGACTGCAATGTATCTTTTCATCATACTTGCTCGTAATTAATCATGTCATGGCATACTAACTAACAAGCTAACTTGTGTAAGAAGAAACTGAATCACGTACGAGGGTGAACCCTTTTCATTGCAAATGTCACGTGGACATTCTATTTTTTTTTGTTAGCCTGTTATAGTGTCCCACTGCTGGGCAAAGGCCTCCCCTCTTGACCTCCACAACTCCCGGTCCGGCGCAATGTCAGGCCAGTCTTTTGCGTACACGTCCAAATCGTCCCGCCATCTCCTTCTTGGTCTGCCTCGTCGTCGCTGGCCGTTCTCCGGCACCCACCAAGTGACTTTGAGCCCATCTTTGTGGGTGCATGCGACAGACATGTCCGGCCCAGTCCCATTTTAGCTTAGCAGTCTTTTTCCCAACGTCGGTTATGCGTGTTTTTGAGCGCAGCATGGTGTTCCGGATTTTATCTAGCCTTTTCACACCTAATATGCTGCGCTCTATTGCTCTTTGGCAAACCTTAAGCTTGGACTTTTGACTTTCGGTCAGAGACCATGTTTGGGCACTGTAGGTTAGGACGGGCAGGATACACATGTCGACGAGTTTTCGCTTAAGTGTTAACGGAAGGTTTCCCTTCATAAGCTCTTTAATGGACCAGTAGCTCTTCCAGGTGTTTTCGATGCGTCTTTCGACTTCCTTGTCTTGTCTATTACTGAAAGAGACTATCTGGCCCAAATAGATATACTCATCTATATGACATTCTATACGTCTGCCAAATAAATAATTGTGAAATTGGCTGTGAACAGGTTCCACCCTGGTACGCGTTTCAGTTTCCTTGACTGTTACGTTAGGTTCTAATTAGTTCTAAATAAATCCCGGGTTTTTTTTTAATTACAGCTTAAGGGCCGTAAAAGCTTTTGACATGACAACGTCTAATAAATCGATGAACGCCGGCTGCATACAGGAAAAAGGAAGACGCAATGTAACGTTACGTAACGTTACATGTACCTACAGAGCAGTGAAGGCCAGTCAGTTGCAATATTACATAATACAATCTTAGTACTAGCGCTCGGGTAATTTTCAATGCGGGGGTGCGAAGGGGGATTTTTAATGTTTTGTTATGACGTTGTCACGTTAAAGTCGTTAAACTATCGTCCGTAAACCGACTTTACAGACAACCGGTTTTTTATTAATTTATGCTATCTATCTAATCGATCTAATACTTTTAAGCGATCAATTCTTGTATATTTTAACGTTTTCGATGAAAATTGCTCTGTGGGGGTAATAGGGGGCGAGGAATCGATCTAGCATGATGGTTTTCTCTGGGAAAAGGCGTATTTACGAATTATAGCACTAGCGAAGCTCGGTCACCCAGCTATTACTTTCTAACATAGTTCAGAGGGCTTATTGTCAAACGCAACGAATCAATCGTTGTCCCCACTTCTTTCTGTCACACAGTCACACGGTGAAAGATATATGTGCAGACAGAGATGATAAATGCGATCGCGAGCGTCCGAGTATTAGACAATATGGCATGAGGCATCAGGTTCGAGTACAAGCTAATACCGTAATACCTACTGAGGTTGTTTGTTACCTCGAATCTAAATGAAAACTAAGTACATTTCAGGCTACTCGATTTAACGATTTTATTTTAATTCCGCAATTATTTGTTTTAATTGACATCTGTCATGGCTGTTTGTGACTCAATGCCGCCGCGTCGACGTTGTTTTTTTTATCCGCTTTGAAAAAGGCAATGGAATCTGAATTCATGCGGCCTTTTTTGGTAGAAGATACAGACATTCTTCGTCAACAAGTTTTCTAACTAAGTAGGTTCGTTGTATTTTATAATATATACGGAATACTAGGCTGCCATCCGCCATAGTTATGTATTTATTTGTGAAATATCTAATCACACTTTGATTTTATAGATAGTTAAAATTTGGCGTCGGTCTTACGCGTGCGCTGAAAAATACATGTTTATGCAAAAATATATTTATGATAAAAACTGATTGTCATTTATCTTAAATTGAACATGGACAAGACGAAGGTCAATGTCGAACGCCCATGTTGTACCATCTCCCGTTATAATTGGAGACTCTCCGCTCGAAATTGTTGACGATTATTATCTACACTTGCTTATATTAAATTACAGTCCCCAATCGTTTCGGATCGAACGAGGCGTCAAACAGTGATCCGCTGTCCCCCAAATTATTTACATGTCTTGGAGGAGATCTTTAAAAGCTTGGCGGTCTCGTGGGTACAAAGGTATTGTTGTCGAAGAGAGGAGGTTAACCAACGTGCGTTTTGCTTCGTCAGCTCAAAAATTCGAAACGATGCTACAGGAACTTAGCACCGAAACAGATGGGTAAATAATACCTATGCTATGTAGACCAGTATATCTACCTACTTGGGCCAAGCAGTCTCTTTCAAGTACAGGCAGGACAAGGATATTAAAAGGCTCTACGAGTGCTTGGAAGAGCTACGCTAGTCCATGAAGCGTAAACTCGTCGACACGTGTATTTTACCTATCCTGACCTATAGACCCTATAGTGCACAAACACGGTCTTTGACTGAGAATCAGAAATCCAGACTTTGCTAACGAGCGATGGCGTGCAGGATGTTGGGCGTGAAGAGAATCGACCGTATTCGGAACACCACTCTGCGCTCCAGAACTCGAATAGCCGTCGTGGGAAAAAAGACCCCTAAGCTCAAATGGGGTTGGGCCGGGAATGTGTGCCGGATGCACTCAGCCACGTGGTGGGTGCTGAGGAGGCCTGTGCCCTGCAGTGGGACGTATATAGGCTGGGATGATGATACAAAAATGAAACCCTATTGCCCTTGGTCACGACATCACGCGTGAACGGTTGGACCGATTTCGCTATTATTTTTTTGTTGTGTGCGTTATTGTTAGGCGAGGGTTCTTACGAAATAAAAAATTAAAAAGTTGCGCGGAAAATTAGAAAATATAAGGTAAATTACCGTCCATGATAGATAACTTTTCTAATGTAACCTTATGTTATGGCGTTTGACATAACTGCCAGTCGTTTGACAGTTGGCATGATTAACAGAACATATAATATCGTTTAAATTAAATGCACGGGTCGGAATTATATTGATAAAACTAGCGACGCGCCCCGACTTCGTGTGGGTGTAGTTTGGGGAAAAGGAGGTAAAAATATAAAGTTACTGCTTCAAATTATAGACTTTCTTTTATTTTTTCATCCCTATTTTTCAAAGTTACACCCGTGCCAAGCCGGGGCGGGTCGCTAGTAGCAAATAATGAAGCAAAATGAGACATTTCCCGTGTTTTGTTCGTGTTAAGCTAGTGTTAAGCAAACATTTCCGAGCGTGTTTGCGTTATTTCATTATTGCGTTTAGGTTAATTTCATCCACATTCCCACTTTGTCAACATTCCCATTTCATCCACATTCCCATTTCGTCCTTTTCCCACTTCGTCCACATTCTCACTTAGTCAACATTCCCACTTAAGTCAACATTCCTAGCCGATTTTAATGCGGTTTTCGCTATCAGTTAGCTTAATTCTCAGGGAAGATTTTATTTATTTTTGTGATTAAGGTGACCCGCAATACTATTTAATTCAGATACACTACCAATTGCCTTGCTATTTTGTTACGAAATGGGAATGTGGACGAAATGGGAATGTTGACGAAGTGGGAACGTGGACGAAGTGGGAATGTGGACGAAATTAACCAAAACGTATGATTGCTGCGGTTTTTTGTGAGTAAAAAACATAATTAATTAATAAAACTATAACCACATGCAAACAATACAATGTGCATTGTGCATGCGGTGCACTGCGGAGTCTGCATATCCGGTGGCCTCGATAAACAACTAGAATAAGTATACGTACCTAAACAATAGTACATTACTGCAGCGGCCGCGAAATAGGGGATTGCCGGCCGAGTAGTTATAGATGGCCGAGTGTTAACGAGGCCATCTAGAGATACGAGGCCGGCAATCCCTGTTCGTGGCCAAGGCTTGTATAGAGTTTTTCTCAAACATGCATCATCATCATCACCACCATCATCACCGCCATCATCATCACCATCACCATCACCATCACCAACAACATCATCAACATCCATCAACATCCATCAACATCCATGAACAAGAACATCTATCAACATCCATCCATCCATCCATCCATCATCATCCATCAACAACCATCAACATCCATCAACATCCATCGACATTCAACAACATCCATCAACATCCATCAACATACATCAACATCCATTAACCAACATCCATCAACATCCATCAACATCCATCAACAACCATCAACCAACATCCATCAACATCCATCAACATCCATCAACATCCATCAACCAACATCCATCAACCAACATCCATCAACATCCATCAACATCCATCCATCCATCAACATCCATCCATCCCTCCGTCCGTCCGTCCGTCCGTCCGTCCATCCGTCCTTCCATCCATCCATCCACGTCGACCACGGCGACCTATTAAACGTCATGGTGCTGTGTCACATAAAACAATAGACAATCACTTTGCTGGCCTTGGCCAGCAATGTTGTATGAAATTCCATTATTGACCTCTCGTCTAGCCGCACCTGCAACGTGACAGTTCGTGGCGTATTTTAAGGAACATAACGTCAATATTTCATAGCATGTTTGAGAAAAATCATTTTACCTCATTTAATTCAATATCTTACTAATATTATAAACGCGAAAGGTTATATGGATGTCTGGAATCTGGATGGATGTATGCCACTCTTTCACGTTAAAACAGTTTGACGAATTCTGATGAAATTTGGCACATAGATCCTTTATAACCTAGATTACCATATACTTAGTATACTTTTATCCCGGAAAATTGCATATCCCGGAACCGAATGCCAAGCGACAACCTACTGCCATACGCCTGCCCGGGCGGGAGGCGCGCCATCCGAACATACCTAAACTGCGGAGTGAAACCCCCTGGCAACAGCTAGTATTATACTTAATTAAAATACATGCTTATTTCTACTAAATCGAATTAGAAAGTAATCGAGTTTTTTAAATCAAAATTTGTAAAAATCTCATGTATTGGATTTCCGAAACCTAAAATTCCCTTGTGCCAACAAAAACAGAAATCAAAGCCAATTCAAATTAGCAACAATTACGGTCCAAAATCGAATGTCTTGACAGGGTTGTTGTTGTTCATTGATAGGGCCTTCCGCAAAAAATAACTTGTATCAAAATTATGAAACTGCAACATCGCGTAACCAACAATGGCTAATGCCGCGTAACTAAAAAATGTGTCAAATTTAAGTTTGGGTAAATCTGGCATCAATATACACAAAGATATTCAATTTTAATGCACAATTTGCCACAAGTACGTTACGCGGCATTAGCAATAATTGTTGGTTACGACGCGGTATCGCAGTTTCATCGACGATATCTCGATCAGCAGGTAGCGTTATCTTTTTAAAATCAAGCCCTGACTATTGATTGTTTTGTCCTCAGAGATATAAAATGGAAGTACCGCGGCGACGTGTGGGGCCACAACGGGCCTGGCGTGATCACGCGCGTGCTGACCGAGCGCTGTGTCGGCGTCAAGCCTACTGCCATGTCCGTCGCCACCTGCAACGGTAAGGGTATTTATTAGCTTAGCCAAAAAACCAGGCATAAAGGGTAGCCCCACCCAAAAGATGGCATCCAAAGCCACACAATGGGTCCAAAAGATCTCCGACCCACCCTTCCATCGCAGGGCAAAAGAAAGGAAGCCCGTAGTTATAGATAAATGCATATGACAGGAAATCCCACCAACCCAACCAATAGCTTACACTTTAGCTACAGAAACGGGCGAAGGTCGGTCAAGGAAGAAACATAAAAGACCGACCTAAGCACCCCCCAGTGCCCAGCGGGAGAATGCATGCTCCTCTCCCGGCCTTCCAGCAAATGGCTGAGGCAGGACACTGTGGGTAGATTAAGTCCCCTCCCTACCCCTGCCCTCCTCAAAATTTAAAGCGCACGTTTTTGTATTGATAATAAATAGAGAAGGGGACTTGTGACCGGGTTTTTTAGTTCGTGCAAGTCGGACAATGTCTGGGCCCTCCATTCCCAGTTCGTCCGAAGGGATTTTTCACGAGCACAAGTCACCCTTCCTATATTAAAGTAAAAAAACAGCAAAAACTTCGCGTCTTTGGCCCCTCTGGCGACTCATTCAAAAAAAAAGGGTATTACATAGCTGGTATTAGTTACCAGTTCATGGGGCAGTATGTCTACTCTAGTTGTCCCTGCGAGCGTAGAGTTGACCGTCGCTTTTTGCAAAGTTGTATTCGATGCCTTGAAAGCTACGACGCAGTGCCATCACCGCTACTCAGTGCCTCAAACGCGTATAAGCGTTCACGGGACTCTCACCCTGCCTTAAACGCAAGTGTTAATATTGGTACAAAACTCACAGTAGCCGCTACTACTAGAAACTGCAATAGATGACGTGGCCAATTATTATGATGAAGCAAGCATACCTATAGACCAGGGATCACCAATTAATTTCGCTCGGGGTCCGTTTTAAGCAATGAAATGACCATCGCGCGGTCCGCACACAACTTTTAAAAAAATTTATTAAACATGTAATTACGGAAATAACAAAGGTATTTGAAGTAAGTTTCAAGTCTTTCTCGCTTGTTAGCTCGTTACTTCGCTCGGCCGTTTTCGAATTAATGTCAACAAAGATAATAAGGGGGATACATTTTTTGGTATAGTGCAAGTTGCTGTGTTCTCGTGGTCCGCACAAAATGGGTCGGCGGTCCGGATGCGGACCGCGGTCCGCCATTTGGTGACCCCTGCTATAGACACATGATCCCAAGAACCACCGGCATTTTATACCGTGCTTCCACCAGGTCCTTTGCTCTGCTCAGTGCCTCAAACGCGTATAAGCGTTCACGGGACTCTCGCCCTGCCTTAAACCCATAGTGTTCATATTGGTACAGACAGAACTCACAGTAGCCGCTACTACCGCTAAAGCCGGTGGTTCTTGGGATCATGTATGCTTCATCATCATAAGCCACGTCATCTATTGCAGATGATTTTTGCAGCGTCGGGTTACATCAGGTGTTGCGGGGAGGCTGATTGCAACGTCTGCGATGACTAAAGAGTCCGATACCAGAGCGGCATCTTCTAAGTCCAGAGTGGCTAATGCTTAGCTGTAAAACACAAAAACTTCTCCTTTTATTAAACTCTGTTAAAAATAAAATGATACTATTACGAAGTAACCGGCCGTGAGTGTAACAAATATACATACTACTTAGTTCAATTCCGAAATATTTGCATAAACTAATGACTAAAATGGTGGCCATTACTGGCCATAGACAGTCAGTGCGCTGCAATTACTGTTTTAGATGTGCCTAGTGTCTACTCGGTCACTAATTGCAGGAAATTAGCTACATACAGACGTAATTGACCATGTTTCCTCTACAAACCTATTCAGAAATATATTTCACAAGGATTTCTACTTGTTTTCATTATTAGAGCATTTCTTAAATAGTTTGTACATATATTTTTTTTAATTAGTCTCTAATAGTGTCCCACTGCTGAGCAAAGGTTTCCCCTTTTTATTTTCACAACGTAAGGTCTGGCACAATGCCAGACCAGTCCTTTGCCTACACTTTCAACTTTTCTACTTTTTGATAAATGCTCATTTTCACGACACTTCTCGAAAATGTGGCCATAGATAGATAACCTAAATCCAGTACTCAAAACTGCCTATATATGTACATTTCACAGCAGACTCATTTATGGCGCGCAAACACGACAACAATGTTACACTAATCGAAAACATGACGTATCAGTATATGTATTTCATAATACGATACGACTTTTTCAAAGATAATTTCTGAATTTCATTCCCGGCGTGCTGAAACGACATTACATATTGGACCAATCACAAGTAATCGTCTGCTGCATGCGATGGATGTTTGGACGGATGGACGGGATGGACGGGATGGACGGACGGGATGGACGGGATGGACGGACGGACGGGATGGACGGGATGGACGGGACGGACGGACGGGATGGACGGGATGGACGGGATGGACGGGATGGATGGATGGATGGATGATTGTGATGATGATGATGATTGATTTCCTCGCATTAGTCGTGAAAAGAACAATGTTTAGTCTCGGCCAAAAGTAAAATAGATGGACTCGTACTATCGAGGGCCTCCGCTACGCGTCGGCCCTCAAACTAACTCGTCCATCTATTGCTTACTTTCTAGCCTCTACAACAATCTACTACAGTTGCATGTATGATTTTCAATATCGTTTCGAAGCTGTAGAGAAGTAGTTCCCAATACCGGTGGGCAGTGCTATGTCTAAAATAAAACTAGCTTTCAGGAATAGCCGCTTTGGAAATAGTTATAGTGGCGCTACGGCGTCTTGACGTGTTAGTCACCGCCATAAAATTTACATTACTTTGAATTCTGGGCGGACAAAGTGAATAAATTTTGCGGTAAATCTTCTTCATCTCTTTCATTAAATAAAGCAAAAATCCGGCAAAAAAAAAAAACTAAAACCCATCATCCATCATTATAATATCTGTTAGGGAGTATATTATAAATATAAATCCCGTTCAATAGCTCTATCATGACCAGAACAGAAGCTCTTCTGGTCGTTCTCTCAACCCCTTTGTTTTTTGTTTGTTAATAAAACATTAAACATTGATGCATATTTTTTTCTTATTTCAGGATTCGAAGTATACGGACCGCAGTTCTTCTATCCCATCATTTATTCGAATGCCAGCCTCTATTTCGAGCCTGGTGAGATCGACGAAGAGATCCCCTACGTGTTTCACGTTTGGAACAAACTAACTAGTCACCTGAAAGTGCATCCAGACTCGCCATACGCTAAACTGGCCAGGAAATACTGCCCCAATGTTTACAAGCTGTATGAGATTGATTTTGGACTATAGCATAGTCCTAAGACACGGTACGTGAAGGATACCTTTTAAAATAATGGCCGACCAGTCTACAAGGGCCACAAACTGCTCAATAGTTCAAATACTAGCTCCAACCAAACAATCCCATAGCAAGCAGTGCTCTGTCATTCTATACGATGAACATCATTATCATCCCAGCTTTTATAGCCTACAGCAGGGCACAGCCCTCCTCTCAGAATGAGAGGGTTTGGGTCGTAGTTCCCACGCGGGCCCAGTGCGGATTGTATATGTACCTGCGCAGAAGACGCGATTTAGAAGCGCGGCAAATCCCATCGACCAATCGGCTTACTCCACGCATGGCGCGTCTTTTTCCTGTGTCGTTATTGGTGGGTTGCTGCCGCCATATTAGCGCGCGTCGCGTGGCATGTTAGCCGCCATACTTCCAAGTGAACAAGATGGATTAAGATGGATTTGCACCTTGTAACTACTAGACATAAGACTGATTTAAAGTTTGAATCGTACCTTCGGCTATCATCGGACTAGTTTGCTCGTGTCTGCGCGGCCGATAATGCACGACGCGCCATATAAAGTGTGTATTACTGCACCCCTATCTTTGAGGTCATTTAATGTTAAATTAATGGCGTTAGCCACAGGGAGTGTCCGGTATCTTTCAAATACCGCGTGTTAAGGCATTTACAATAAAAAGTGTATCCTTTTTTTTAATGTGTGATATATGTCACACTAAAAATGTTAAATAATTTTATTACCAGATGTGCAACTGTATTATTCAGTACAATAATCACTCAAATCACTTTATTTAGGTTTTTACATTATTGTTATTTCGTGGTAAAAGAGGTTTCTTAAGAAAGAAGTTCGTTCCTTCGGCACGGAAAGTATGTTGTTTATGTGTTGGTTGCGTTTGGATGAATGGCTTGAACGTTGTATGCGAAATTTGGCAAAGGGGCGGCGTAGCGTAGGGCGTATATCGAAGACTAGTAATTTATTGAGGGATATGCAATTTTTATTACTGTCAGGAAATGGAGTATTTGACACAGTATTCCAGAAATTCTGAGACACGGCTGTAGGTAATAAAAAATCGTTTGATTCAACGCGAAAAACTAGATTTTTTTTTCAACAGTAGGTAAAATTTGATTTTGAATTGCCATGAAAAAAAAGTGTTAGTCTATTGCGTTGGCTGATAAATGACGTCACATTTCGCTGACCTTACTTTTTGTTGACTTTACTTGCATTGTCATCCAACCTACATAAGTAACATACCAAATTTCAAGTTGATCCGACCACTGGAAGTGGTTCTAATTCAACTTCTAAGATTTGACCCGATACATATTTACATACATTGCAATTTGTTAGTAAAAAGCTTTTAAAAGAGAGCATAATTGCAATAATGTTATAGTATTTTATAAAAGTCGTAATAGACATAAACATGATATTGTACTTACCGATATTATAATGAAAACTGCATATATTTTTATACATATGTAAACATACTCAAAATTCAATGAAAGTGTTATCCATCTTAATGCTTTCGTCACCATATTGCATCCATCGGCCGCCCGTTGTTGTGTTATATTGCCAGTACGGATTTCCGATCACCGGGCTCATAGGGACCCGTACATACATTTGAAAGGCATTCATGGGATCGAGAAGCCATGAAGTGACCTTTAGTACCGGGTATGTATTACAATACCGAAATACGAAAGACCGAATGTATTAAAACATCGAATGGGTCAAAAGACCGACACGATTTTTTTCTGAAACCGTTAACTTTTTAAGATTGTTATAAAATAAACCTAACCTAACCTTATGGGATCTGTATGATGCCGTTTTAATAAATTCTGAAAAGTTTACGGTTTCAGAAAAAAATCGTGTCGGTCTTTTGACCCATTCGATGTTTTAATACATTCGGTCTTTCGTACTTCGGTATTGTAATACATACCCTTAGTACCATAATGTAAAATATGAATGAAATGGGCGAAACTTATTATAATAATTATTATTATTTGTTGGAGAGACATTAAAGAATACCTTAATATTTTTAGTGTTGTTTTGAGGTATTGTATTGTAAAAAGCTCAATGCGTATTTTTATTATACTTGTGCCAGAGTTGTGCTTAAGGGTGCTTTTCACCACGCATGTGCTAATCAAGGTTGCTATGGATGCGTTCAATATTCATCAATCATATTCATTGGTCCACATAGGTTCAGAACACGTTCGTCAGAAGCAGTTTTTTTTTATAATTTCAGTTCAGTTTCGTCAGGAATGACGGATGTGGATAACCTATAATGAATGACCCTTTCGTCAGATTATTCGTAGAGTTCATTCACCCAGCCATAATTCAGTCCAGAAAATAGGTAGGTTAGGTAGGTAGTTTCTTCTGCCCGAAGGGCAAACCGCCCAGAAATAGGCTTCGCGGGGCTCCGACGAATTTGTAGGTTTTAACTGAATTATGGAAGAATTAAGTCTGATCTGACGAAAGCAGAATCTGACGGACGGGGAATCACGAGAATGCTATTTCGTCACCAGTTTCAAAATTCTGAATTATACGGAAAAAAAAGTGATCTGACGAAAGTGGAATCCGAGGGGACGTTTTCTAAATCCATAGCACTGGTGGAAACGGGTTCGACTAAGCTATGTTTTTTATATGCAAAGATGCGTGCTCTGCATCTTCCTCGAGCGCCTACATAGCTTAGCATTAGTGGAAACGGTCACATAATTTCGTACCGCAGCTTTCACATCCTCACACCATGCTGCATGTACATCTTTAGTGGAAAAGCATCCTCAATGAGCACCCGATGGTGTGTTGTGGTCCCAATATTACTATTACTACTAATTGGTAGTAATTTCTTACCATTTAGTAGGAATATTGGATACCGAAATTGCCGTTGGTGACTCTATAGCAGGGTTTTTCAACCGGTGTGCCGCGGCACACCAGTGTGCCGCGTACATTTTCAAGTGTGCCGCGATGCTTAATTGCAGTCCAACCTAAAGGGTATCAATACAACCCCTACGTCCGTTACATATAAATCAAAGCCTCTAATATACCGAATTCTTTACTGGTGTGCCGTGAAAGTTTACTGAAACTAAAAGTGTGCCGTTGACAACAAAAGGTTGAAAAACCCTGCTCTATAGCAACCGTTTAAATGTGTCCTCGCCCGGGCGGTACAGGGGCTGGGGAGAGGGGGGGGGGTATGACGACAAAGTGGCCGAGAGAGGTGCGGGCGGCCCCCTTTGTCGTCATACCCCCAGCCCATTTAAACGGTCTAGCTATAGCCACAAATGTGGTTTCACGAGTAGTTAATAATACAGAACAAATCAGTATTTATTAGGTAGTGAGACAGTATTGCAGAAATGAGTGCCAGATCTGGGGACACGGCAGTGTCTTCGCCAAGTCGAAATAGAATTTTTCCTTTTCTCAAGTTGTAAATAAATACCTCAGTGTATGCTGTTATATTAATTGTAAATGTAATTGTTTTAGTGTCAGTACACAGATTGAACAAGAGTTGGACCAAAGTGCGATGAGTGATCGCTTTTGTAAAATATTACGTATTTTTTAATAAGAAATAGTTTTGTTGTTGATTTTTTTTTAGTTAAAATTTAGAGTTATTTTGTTTTTAATGGTATCATTATACTCTGAATGGGTATCATTCTGAGCATGTTCACAGTATAAATCTCATTGTACATAAGTTTAATTACCAACCATTAATTTGGTAATTAACGTACACCCCACTAGGCACATTATTAATAAAATACCACCTTTTTGTATTTTTTTTTTAATGTGTTTTCTTGAGTCTTAATTTAAACAAGTTAGCTATGAAGTATCTTTTTTTTTTTTTTTTTGTACTTATTTTTTCAACTTTTTTAAGACTGGGTTTGAATTAAAAACTTAGAAATTTTGCCAAATTAAGGGTTAACTTCAGTTATTATGGGTTTGCTTTGCCTCCAAATATTCATTCAAAAGTCATAGTGACATTACATTCCTTGACAAAAGAATTCATTACGAAACTTACTGCGACAATGTTCTATGTTGGAGGTATTACAATTCAGCTGTTCTTGCGTAAAATTAGTAACCTATATCTTTAAGGTACCTGATATAATATATCTTGTTTAGATATGAATACCAAACCTGATTCTGTCACGTATTATTTATGAAGCATTTATACATATCGTGCTCGTCAAAGTTAATCAAGTCTATAACACCTTGCATTTTTTTAGTAAAAAATGTATTTATGCGATAAGCGGTATAAATGATGCAGATAATAAATGACAATTATTTTTTAATTGTTAAATTAATCTTTTGCAAATTGAGCAATATTTGATTCGTCGTCAAAATTTTTTGTAAATTAAAAAAATGGTTGAATGTGCCAAACAAAGCAATTGAGCATAATAAATTTTGTATCAAACTTTATAGTTTTTACCTTGACAGGGTAAAATAAATCGGGAGACTTGAATTATTAGAAAAACTATTCAATGCTGCAATACCATACAATGTACCTATTAGTAAATTACGAAGTTATTTTTAAGTTACAGAACAATTAAAACCAAGTATGTTATAATTAGATGTATAATAATTCATAAAAAAACCTTTTAAACATTGATGTTCTACTAAAGGAGACAAAATTAATTCAAGTCACGATTTGTTTTGTAATGAGTACCAAAAACAAGTACTTGGGTGAATTTTCTAACCTAACCTAACTTTTACGTCATTTCGCTGGGTGTGTTGGGTTATTTTCAAGGCGCCAATTTGTAGCTTATATTTTAATAGTAATGAATGATAATGAGACTAAAAAAACTACACCAAATGACCAAAGCTAGTATCGAAAATTCACTTGCTAGGGTATTTTATTTTGGTGAAACTTGGTCGTACTAAAGTTGGTTTAACGGTGGCACACTTTAAATTTTATCTTTAATTTATCATTAAAATAGGGTTAATTTGATACAATTTTATATTTTTCAATGCGAATGAACGAAATTTAACTAGGGTTCTTATCGTATCGCGCATGTATAAAAATAAATGTGAATTTGATTATGAAAATATAGGTTTCATTTCTCATCACCTACCTACTGACCACCAACCAATGCACCGTATTTACGGATATCTTTATTCTGCTGCGTTTCGTACGGTCAGAGAGAGCGCCGGGGGCCCAATGCTCTTCCCTATTCCCTCTCGTTTTTAAAGGCCGGCAACAGATCAGTAACTGTCTTTGACTTGTTGATATTTATGGGCGGTGGTGATCATTTTTCATCAGATGACGCTTGCTCGTTTTCCTCCATAATAAAAAAAAACTTATTAGCAGTGGTCTCCAACTTCGTACGCATCTCGCGCAAACTAAATATTAAACCGTAGAGCGTCCGATAGAGACACCATTGGTTCCTCAAGTATTTCGCTCGCTTCCTAAATATCAGAATTGTAAAATACTAGATTGCCGACTTACCCAATTTACCTAAAATACCAAATTCCCAGAATATCTGACTTTCCTGTCACCGTGTTTTTCTCTATATCGGATTGCCAAAAAAGCTTGTTTGTTTTCAATAATACACCATGTTCCATTCAAAACAGAGTCCCACGATGACGACGGTGATGATGATGATGTGTTTGTAGTCGACTGTACTTGTATCCTGATATTAATTTAGCAGCTATTTCTGTAGCTTAAATAGAATCAATACCAAGATTGATGTGTACTGTACTGTCAATGTCATCTGTCATTACAAACTATTAAACGGCCGGCGGTTTTATGGTCTTTGTTTTTTTGGGCATATTTTTTAATTGAATTGGCTTGCTTTTTGTTTGAATTAAATTCCATTTTCTCTGTTTTATTAGTTATCCTAGTATTAGTCCATTCCCTGAATATATAAATACTTAACACAAGCATTTCGTGTTCCATTAAACTAGCATCTATAGCATTTATTATGATTCGCATCCTGCTGGAGTTATTTTAGTATTTTTACTCTGAAAGCCTACGATGCCATGACTAGTATTATTTTAGCACAGAGATTATTAACCATGAAACTCGATAAAGCTGAATTTGAAAGAGTTAAATGCCAATTAGCCGACATAGGGCAGAAGAAACGTAAAGCCATCAAGTACGTATCTTTATAGCACAAAAATAAAATTTTATTAACTTTCTGAGACATGAACATTTAATTCTTCTTAATGCGATATCTTTGACAATGTTTAGGTCATTGAAAGTTATGTTGGAGCAGCAAGAGTCTCACAAATTATGCAGGTTATGCTTGAAGCCTGGGAAACGGAAGATATTTGGTGACGACCAAGGCTTTGATATTGCTTCTAACATCAGAGCTACGTTAGCAATAGAGGTATGTATGTATTTAATCTTTCAGTGAAGAAGTATAACTGTAATAAATTATAAAAAATCTTTGGTCTTGCTTTGTGAAGCTGTGTATCGATTTCGCGCGGCAAACCATCGAACATTTCGATACACATTTAATATGTATATTTGCAATACTTTAAGTCAATCCAACCATGAGTAGTTGATGAAAATCCTTATTTCTGTAAAAGAAAACATTCATACGCGGACGGACGGATGGATTTACGCAGTGTAGGTAGGCCTCCAACAAGATGGAGTGACAACCTGGTTAAGGTGGTGGGAACGCATTGGATGCGGTTGGCGCAGGGCCAATCTGGTTGGTGAGCCTTAGGGGAGGCCTATGTTCAAACATCCAAAAGCAGCAAAATAAATAAGAAAGTTTGTGAAGTTATTTTTTACTGAATCATGTAATAATGTCTACATAAATTTAGATAAAATTTAATATGGTAAGAGTTTAAAATGCAGGGAATAAGATAGGATAGTTTTTATTTTGAAAAATTGCGAGTATCTCATGGTATAGCAATAAACAAATTACTCTCAGACAAAGTCATGGACAAGAGCTATGCTATTTATAAATAAAAGTGGACCCAGATTTCAGAAGATGATGGTAGACCGCAGCACATTTGTGACTTGTGTGAGCACACACTGCATCAAGTTTGGCGGCTCAAGCAGATGGCAGAGACCACACAGTGGAGGTTGCAGCAGGAATTAGAAATGGGTGAGCAAATCTATTTTTTTCATATGAGAGGGAGGCAATGAGCAAGCGGGTCATCTGATGGAAAATGATCACCACCGCCCATAAATATCAACAACTCAAAGAGAGTTACTGATCTGTTGCCGGCCTTTAAAAAGGAGAGGGAGGGGGAGGGGTATTGGGCCCCCGGTGCTCTCACTGACCGTACAAAACGCTGCAGGAGTACTGCTGCTTCACGCCGGTGTTCTGTGAGAGGTTGGTAACTGCCCCGGACGAACCGGCCCATTTATGATGCAGCAGCTAGCTACAACATGGCTCTATCAATACTAAAATATAATCTATATCTAATCATCATCATCATCATCATCATCATCATCAGCCTATGTTCGTCCACTGCTGGACATAGGCCTCTCCCATGGCACGCCACTGAGCACGATCCTCGGCCACTCTCATCCAGCCGTAGCCAGCCGCCTTGCGAAGATCATCGCTCCACCGAGTCTGAGGACGTCCCACGCTACGTTTGCCAATCCGTGGTCTCCACTCAAGAACTCGTCTACCCTAACGGTTATCGGTTCTTCGGGTTATATGGCCTGCCCATTGCCACTTCAGCGTGCTGATGCGGTGGGCTATGTCGATAACTTTGGTTCTCTGTCGGATCACTTTGTTACGAATTCGATCTTTTAGAGAAACTCCGAGCATAGCCCTTTCCATAGCACGTTGAGCAACCTTAAATTTGTGGACCAGCCCTACAGTGAGTGTCCATGTTTCGGCACCATATGTCATGACGGGTAGGACGCACTGATTGAAGAATTTCGTCTTTAGACTCTGTGGAATTGGCGACGTGGAGACTTGACGCAGTTTCCCATATGCTGCCCATCCCAGCTGTAATCTTCTGTTGGCCTCTTTCTCGACGTTGTTTTTACCCAATTGCATAGTTTGCCCGAGGTAAACATACTCCTTAACAACCCCTATCCCTATATCTAATACCTTTTAAGAATCTTGGAAACTATTGCAACGTTTTTGTTGAAATTTGCTTTGTAGGCAAATAGTAGGGGCGAACAATCAACCTAGCTACATATGTTATCTCTCTGGATAAAAAAAGCCATGGTGGCCTAGCGGTTTGAACTATAGCCTCTCTAGCAGAGGGTCGTGGGTACAAATTCCAGCACACACCTCTGAGTTTTTCGGAACTTATGTGCGAAATTTACATTTGAAATTTACCATGAGCTTTACGGTGAAGGAAAAAAACATTGAGAGGAAACCTGCATATGCTCGCAAAGAAATTCAATGGTGTGTGTGAAGTTCCCAATCTGCACTGGGCCCGCGTGGGCACTACGGCGCAAGCCCTCTCATTCTGAGAGGAAACGCGCGTTTTCAAGTTTTAGCCCAAGCGAGAAAAAGAAGCTAACTATAGGATTTGCTGACTGACTGATATATTGATGCACAGTCCAAACTGCTGGGTTTAGGAGTTTGAAATTTCGCATAGGGCTTCCTTTCATCATTAGGCGAGTGCTAAGAAATCTAGAAATTCAACCTCAAAAGGGCAGAAAAAAGATGTCAAATTTGGAGCCACCAGGCTCGAGTTTCTCTGAATCTTCTAGAAATCTTGAATCTTGTGAGATTTTGAGCAAAACTTTGCCACTTCAATTCAATTTCCGGACTTGTTTGTTCAATATTTTCGTTGGCTTAGCTATACAAGTACTCTGAATATTCCAGTAGCAGAATCTCCCCCCGACTGGAGCGGCGACGACACGGTGCGCGGCGGCGGTTATTTCAAAATGGCCGATGCGGAAGTTGCGCGAGAGTGGCTCTGCACGAAATGTCGGAAAGTGTTCTATTCGCAGGTGTCTAAATTTTTGTATTAAAGTTTTTTATGTATTTTAAAATTTTACTAGGCTGTTAACGCCCTACGGTGTTTTTGGCGCATTTATTGCATTTATTTAAACCTGTGCTGTATCATTACTAGCAATGCTATAGTCCTGAAATTCATATGTAAGATATTTGAGGATTCACTCTAGCTAGTGACAAGTATTTATCGAAACACGATTACATACTTGTAGTTCGCTCGATAGAAAAAAAATCCAAAGTCGTCTGTAAAAAATAAAATAAACTCGTAGTACGACGCTAATACTGCCTGCTGTATGGCAGGTCATGACTTTTTGAATGTTAATAAAACAAGATGTTTTCTAGGGCGTAGTTTTGCTACATTTTTAAAATATGTATTTGTTTTAGTAATAAGATGCAAATACCCAAAAACACGCACAGTCCAATCATCATCATCATTTCACCCTAAAGACGTCCACTGCTGAACATAGGCCTCCCCCAAGGCTCGCCAAACAGATCGGCCCTGCGCCATTCAGTTTGTCTTGCTTGTAATAGTTCAGTTATTTGTGTTTTTTTTGGAAAGCCAAGTTCTTGCGGCGCCTTCTTGGCAATGGCGGATTTACAGGACCTATTTTAAGGGGTTCATCGCTACTGGAGGCAATATTCCATCATCATTAATTTAAGAGCTTAGCTCTTGTCGGTGGAGTAATCGCCACTCTTTTCGGTTCTCTGCCAGCGTTTTCAGCTCCGAATACGACATGACATTGACTTTTTCCTTGGCTTGATCTATAAATGACCGTCTCGGTCTTCCCCTGCCTCGCCTGCCTTCTATTTGCCCTTCCAAAATAGTTTTTATGTAACTGTCATGTCGTATCAGATGCCCCAGCATATTCCCTCTCCTATTTTCAATCGTCCTTAACAGCCGCCTTTCCTCTTCCACCAACTCTAAAACCTCTAAAACCTCCGGCAATATTCCGGAGATCCGGAATACAGTCATGTGTGTGAACTAGCTCATGCAGCTACAAATACGCCAATAACATATACAGATCGATTCACAAGAGTTGGCACGAATGGATTAAACAAAAGCAATGTCACTTTGACATTTTTGTAGGAAAATGACTGATGCATGAGTTTTTCATATTTTTGTGAAGTGTATTCAAATAGGTAACACATAGATACTTTCATTCACTCATTCGATCCATTCGTGCCAACTCTTGTGAATCAACCTGTATGTTTAAACGGACCTGTAAAACGGTCCGATTTTTTACTGGATCCGGAATAGGTACTGTAGTGTGTTTGAATTCGGCTCGAATAACTACATACGCCATGAAATAACGGAGCTGTAAAACGGATCGCTATGTTTTCTTTACATAAATCTGACCCGTGACTGACCACTATCTCACGTGATGAAAAGTGTGTATGCGCCGTTATAGAGTAGGTAAACGTTTTGATTTTGATGCTTATACAAGTTAAGTATGAAGTATCTTTTTCTATTTATTTTTTTATTTTCTTCAACTTCATTTTCACTGCCTAAATGTGATTATAACAGACTGAAGTGTACGATGTATGGGAAAGATTCGTCGCTAACTTCTAGACCAGTGATGGTGTAGGGGTAAGCACGCAGCACGGAACGCTGAGGACCTGGGTTCGATTCCCAGCATTGGTCTTTTTTCTGGGGTTTTTCCTGTGCATCTATATTTCAGTTTGTATTTAGTTTGAAATATTTGATGCTTATTGCGTTTTTTTTTCAGGAAGAATTCCACGAGCACGTGACTCTGCCGTCCTGCAAGACTCGAGTGACGTCCTTCATGTGCGAGACTTGTGGGCTCGAATTGAAGACCATGTCGAGACTAAAGAGGCATAGGTGGGGAAAGCACAACACTTGCATCCTCACCATCTGGATGGTTGGCAGTCTTCTACTGTGCGTTTTTCCAGAAATTTCCCGCCTCGCACAGCAAAGCCTGGAATGATATAGGTAACGCCATCAGAGTTGAGGCGCATGATTACACACACAGCTACATAAACTACTGATTGCAAAAAAAGTAGCAAATTAATGAAATGAATGAAAATGTGAATTATTATGATCTTAAGGTGAAATACCTACACTACTATGCATATTGTAATTTTTCTTTTATCATATAACCTATTTTTGAAATAAAACAATTTGAAACTGATAAGAAATATTCGCAACAAAAAAATCGGTATTTTATAAAAAGTACTGTTTTGTTTGAACTAAATGTTTTTTCTTAAATAATTCTTAACGAAATAGGTTGAAGAAATTTTTAGTCAATTTTGTAATTCACTGTTGAGTCTGTTGGACTTGCTATCAGTACGAATAAATGTCAAAATCCCACTGTCATTACATGACGTGTTGTTGTGTGCATGATTTCAACTCTGATGGCGTTACCTATACCTGGTGCGGTATTCCCGGATCGATATGACCTTCAAGCTTTCAAAAAAAGAGCATACTCCTACCTAAAAGGCCGGCAACGCACTTGTGACTCTTCTGGTGTCGCAGGTGTCCATGGGCGACGGTAATCGTTTACCATCAGGCGATCCGGCTGCTCGTTTTCCTCCTATACCATAAAAAAAGCAATAGCATAAACTAACCAGACGACCGGATAGCGTGTTGGTTAATGGTTGAACCAGTGCCGGATTTACTTATTTACTAGGCTGAGGAGTAGGCTTGATTCTATGGCGGCAAATTGGCTCAATTTTTTTTTGTCTTTGAGAAATACAATTTTAAACGTTTATTTAAATATATCGTTAGCTTAATTGTTGATTTTACGACAGCATTGACTGTTTTATTTTTAATATTTTTTTGATTGAATTATTTTAAGTGTCAAATCTCTTTAACAATTAGTAAAAATACATTACATCTCTAGTCAGTTCAAAATAATGCTCTTTATGCCTTATCTTGCAGGATTTCGGGATGTACACAGAGATTCAGTCATTCAATTTGTGCTAGTTCTTGTGAATCGACCTATACTTACCCACTGCAAATATTTCGAATACAAAACATTATTATACATAACACGGACATTAGAGAGCAATACAATAATATAAATATTCTTTATTAAACACCAAAAACTGTACAGTATTCAATGTAATAGTATTTATTTAAGGCCCTACCGTGTTTTTGGCGCATTTATTGCATTCATTTAAACTCGTGCTGTATCATTACTAGGGAGACCGGGGACAAAACTAACATTTTGTACTTTTACCTCATTATCTGGTTAAGCGTAATATTTTTGATGAAATTAATATAGCTATCTATAAATTTCGTTCATGCTCTTCAAATTGATGTCTTTATTTACCTAATTATTACTTATTTTGTGTGAAAAATAGGGACTTAAAAAAAATTCGCCTGTTGTTACTCTCGACCCCGATACGTTGCCGAAAGTAACAGGATAAAGAAGTATTTTTAAATATGAGATGAAGTATTAAATTAATAAGTTATGTATCAGAAAACATTGAATGAGCAAAAAAAAAATATTGGCACTTTATAAGTATATGAAAATATTGAAAAAGTATTTTTTTATGAAAATATTCAAAAAAATAACATTTTGTTAGCATTTATTGGCAGTCTAGGAAATGCCATGTTTTTTTGGCGTGACAATTATTTTTTCTATTCAAACTAAGTATTTGGTAACAGTGTTTGTTTCGGACACACACAGTTTTCATCATCATGTCTGTCTATGTTACTTTTGTACCCTGCCACATTTTTGTCAAAAAATTAAAGCTAGCCTTGAAGTGGAACGTGATTGACACAAACGAACTCAAACACCGTGTAATACATTTAATCAAGAATGACTATACAAATATTCATATAAAAAACATTCTTTTAATAATATGAAAACGTGACATGAATGAAAGTCAAGAAAGTTATTTTTAGTTCGTGAAATCACGTTTTGTCCTCTAGCTCAAAGTAGCAGCGCGGAGCACCGACAGCGGCTGGATGCAAGTAAGAGGGGTGGAATCGACTGTCATATGACTGTAGCGAAGAGGTGTTTCGACTATTGGATAAAACTACAGAGCCTTTGCTACTTTCGACCCGCAGTTACTTTTGTACCCGGTCTCCCTAGCAATTCTACATATAGTCCTGAAATTCATATGTAAGATATTTGAGGATTCACTCTAGTGACCAGTTCTTTTCGAAACACGATTACTTATAGTTCGCTCGATAGAAAAAAAATCCAAAGTCGTCTTTAAAAAATAATATAAACACTTAGTACGACGCTAATACTGCACAGAAGGTCATGACTTTTTCAATGTTAATAAAACAAGATGTTTTCTAGGGCTTTAAACATGAAACTACCGTGAGACCACTCATAGTGAAAATAAACGGATCACTCACGTCTTAAAACGAGTTTAACTCGACATGTTTCGGGCTAATCCGTAGCCCTTCCTCTCGGAGTCGCACGTCACGGCGGCTGCCAAACGTGCACTGCGTGCTAACGCCCTGGTCGCGCGGCTACTCGACGCAACTGACAGCGACACACAACTACCCCCGTTTAAAAATAAAAAAAATAAAAGTGATGATGAAAACGGGGGTAGCTGTGTGTCGCTGTCAGTTGCGTCGAGTAGCCGCGCGACCAGGGCGTTAGCACGCAGTGCACGTTTGGCAGCCGCCGTGACGTGCGACTCCGAGAGGAAGGGCTACGGATTAGCCCGAAACATGTCGAGTTAAACTCGTTTTAAAACGTGAGTGATCCGTTTATTTTCACTATAATGTTTTCTAGGGCGTGGTTTTGCTACATTTTTAAAATATGTATTTGTTTTAGTAATAAGATGAAAATACCCAAAAACGCGCAGTCCAACCAACCTACTAGGGGCGTTCAATAAAAAGTGAGAATGAGTATGTTATAAACAACTTTTACTAAATGCCATTTTATTTTTCGACATAGTCACCTTTTAGCATAATACACTTAGTATATCTTTTTTCGAAACTTAAAATTCCTTTTTTAAAAAAGGTCTCATCTTGAGTACTTAAAAAATCTTGTACTGCAGCGACTACCGCGTCGTCGTCTTCAAATTTCTGGCCTCTCAGGAATTGTTTCAATCTCGGAAATAGGTAGAAATCACTGGGAGCGAGATCTGGTGAATACGGAGGATGCTTAAGGATATCGAACCCAGCATCACGAATTGCAGCCATTGCAACGGCGGACTTGTGTGCCGGGGCATTGTCCTGGTGGAACAGCACAACTTTCGAGAGTTTACCTCGCCGTTTTTCGCGGATCTCATTGCGCAATGTTGCTATTTGTTTGGCGTATAAAGTGCCCGTAATAGTGGCTCCATGCTCGAGATACTCAATCATTAATACCCCTTTATCATCCCAAAAAACAGAGCCCATGACCTTACCAGCAGATGGGCTCACCTTGAATTTCTTCGGAGTTGGAGATGATGGCCTTTTCCATGTCATAGACTGCAGTTTCGTTTCAGGGTCGTAATGATGGAGCCATGTTTCGTCCATTGTTATAAATCGCGCCAAAAAAAGTTCCCGGTCTTGCTGCATCAGGTTTAAAGCTTCTTGACAAATCTCTAGTCTAGTTTGTTTTTGCGTGTCAGTAAGCATTCTTGGTACCCAACGCGCAGATACCTTTTTCATACCCAAGCGTTCATGTAAAATATTATGCACGCTCCCCGTTGAAATCTTTACATTTTCAGCAATAAAACGAACCGTGACACGACGATCCGCCAAAACTGAGTTTTCGACTTTTTTCACAATTTATTCAGTTACTGCTGTAGTAGGGCGTCCGGAGCGGGGGTCGTCCATTGTCGATGTTCTTCCACGTCTAAATTCGGCGCACCAACGTGCGACTGTCGAATACGGAGGAGCATTAGACTCTTAAGTGTCCCGCAAATCCAAATTGACTTGGTCCGTAGAAAAATTTTTCAAACACAAGTATTTGATAACGGCGCGCAGTTAAATTTTCTCCATTTTCGCTAACGTACTCAATAGCATTGCAAAGAAATTACCGTATATTTTTTTAAACAAAAGACAGTTAGTTTTTTTTTTCATAGCAATCAGCTAGATAGATTAGCTTTACCGGCCAGTATTTAATTTCGTAATATTAAAAGAGTTTGCATCTCATTCTCACTTTATATTGAACGCCCCTCGTATCTTGAGCCATCGTGCCTCCCCCACGCGGCCCCACGCCCGAAAACGCCCGCCCAAAATCGATTAGCGCGAAAAACACGGTGGGGCCCTAAGTTACGGGACGACATTGTAGTTGACCGTTCGTTTGGCAGACTGATCCACTCGGGCTCCCTCCCGTACCCGTGCGTGCGGTGCGCGTACCGCGCGCGCACCCGCTACGCGCTGGCCGTGCACGCGCGCCGGCACTCCGGGGCGCGCCCGCTGCGCTGCACGCACTGCCCCGCCACATTCAGGTAACAACTCATCGTCAGAGCGTGGAGAAAAGGTCAGAGACATTTTGATCCCATCGACAGGTCAGACAGCCGGAAGACTTCTCATCATCATGAGGTTCGCCAACGCATTCCCGCAATTTTAAGTAGGACGCTCCATTTTCTTCGTATACCTATGTCAGAGTAGCTTAGCAAACTTTTTTTTCTCATAGACCACTTTCAAAATTTAGCTGGTTCCGGTGGACCCCTTGCAGCTACATTTGTACCATATTCCCAAAGCTCGACAAAAATGTGAAGATTGGATCTAAATCTAAATCCCGTCGAAACCCGTGGACCACTTTGGGGATCAATGGTCTATGTCTTCCGTGGACGACATTCCAGAACCTTTCGGCCACATCGGCCATGAGATCTACGAGCGATGTTCCCTGTCTGCTGCCACTTGAGTCTGGCTTTTAGCTATGTCGGCGACGAATTCTTCCACGTTCAGGTAACACAACTTATCGACAGAGCGTGGAGAAAATGTCAGGCTGCTTTGATCTCTGCGATAGATCAGACAGCTGGAAGCCTTCTCATTATAATGTTCTCATCTCTGGGCTGCGGCACCCAAATACCAAATTCTTCCATTTGACCGCATCCAACGTAAACGTAGAGCTGCTCGATTTGTCGATGATCAGGCACTCTCTGGCCAACTCGATCCTTTGGCTTTGCGGAGGGGTGTGGCGTCTCTCTGCATATTATTCCTTATTTATCATGGGGAGTGTTCTGACGAACTGTTCGAATTGCTGCCTGCGGCTAAATTCCACTAACGCACTTCGAGGAACCGTCTGTCTTTCCATACTCGCCATCTTGATGATTGGCAGTCTAGTACCGTGCGTTTTAACCGAAACTTCTTGCCTCGCACGAGGAAGATCTGGAATCAGCTTAGGTACTGCGGCAACATTCCCGGAGCGTTACAACTTGGGGATCTTTAAAAAACGAGCCTACCAATTCCTAAAAGGATCGGCAATGCACCTGTGATTCCCCTCGTGTTGCGGGTGTCCATGGGCGACGGTGATCGCTTTCCATCAGGTGACCCGTCGCTCGTTTGCCCCCTCTTATACGAGGGGCGTTCAATATAAAGTGAGAATGAGATGCAAACTCTTTTAATATTACGAAATTAAATACTGGCCGGTAAAGCTAATCTATCTAGCTGATTGCTATGAAAAAAAAAACTAATTGTCTTTTGTTTAAAAAAATATACGGTAATTTCTTTGCAATGCTATTGAGTACGTTAGCGAAAATGGAGAAAATTGAACTGCGCGCCGTTATCAAATACTTGTATTTGAAAAATTTTTCTACGGACCAAGTCAATTTGGATTTGCGGGACACTTTAGGGTCTAATGCTCCTCCGTATTCGACAGTCGCACGTTGGTGCGCCGAATTTAGACGTGGAAGAACATCGACAATGGACGACCCCCGCTCCGGACGCCCTACTACAGCAGTAACTGAAGAAATTGTGAAAAAAGTCGAAAACTCAGTTTTGGCGGATCGTCGTGTCACAGTTCGTTTTATTGCTGAAAATGTAAAGATTTCAACGGGGAGCGTGCATAATATTTTACATGAACGCTTGGGTATGAAAAAGGTATCTGCGCGTTGGGTACCAAGAATGCTTACTGACACGCAAAAACAAACTAGACTAGAGATTTGTCAAGAAGCTTTGAACCTGATGCAGCAAGACCGGGAACTTTTTTTGGCGCGATTTATAACAATGGACAAAACATGGCTCCATCATTACGACCCTGAAACGAAACTGCAGTCTATGACATGGAAAAGGCCATCATCTCCAACTCCGAAGAAATTCAAGGTGAGCCCATCTGCCGGTAAGGTCATGGGCTCTGTTTTTTGGGATGGTAAAGGGGTATTAATGATTGAGTATCTCGAGCATGGAGCCACTATTACGGGAACTTTATACGCCAAACAAATAACAACATTGCGCAATGCGATCCGCGAAAAACGGCGAGGTAAACTCTCGAAAGTTGTGCTGTTCCACCAGGACAATGCCCCGGCACAAAGTCCGCCGTTGCAATGGCTGCAATTCGTGATGCTGGGTTCGATATCCTTAAGCAGCCTCCGTATTCACCAGATCTCACTCCCAGTGATTTCTACCTATTTCCGAGATTGAAACAATACCTGAGAGGCCAGAAATTTGAAGACGTCGATGCGGTAGTCGCTGCAGTACAAGATTTTTTAAGTACTCAAGATGAGACCTTTTTAAAAATGGAATTTTAAGTTTAGAAAAAAGATATACTAAGTGTATTATGCTAAAAGGTGACTATGTCAAAAAATAAAATGACATTTAGTAAAAGTTGTTTATAACATACTCATTCTCACTTTTTATTGAACGCCCCTAGTATATATAAAAAAAAACGTCCACTTATGAACATAGGCTCCCCCAAGGTTCACCAAACAGACCGGTGCTACGCCATCCGTATCCCACGCGTTCCCGCAACCTTAACTACGTCGCTCCATCTTGTTAGTGGCGTACTTAGACTGCTTCCGGTCGGTGGACACCATTCGAGAACCTTTCGGGCCCATCACCCGTCAGTTCTATGAGCGATGTGCCCTGCCCACTGCCACTTGAGTCTGGCGATTCTTCGAGCTATGTCGGTGACAGTTCTTGCGCGGATTTCATCATTTCTGAGACTTCTGTCTGCTTTGCCAGCTTTAGCTGACGGACGAACGGACACGCTTTTTCATCACGCCTTTGACTTACGAACTTTATCCCATACTGCATGATCTTAATTAGTAATACAGCCATGAAGGTCGCTAACTAACAGTCTAATTTAAATAGCGTTTTAAGTTCGGCAATTAGTAGCGAACCTATAAATACAATCATGACCGTATTATGATTGCAGCAACGCTTCCGGACTCGCATCCCATCGCCGGCGCCACCAGCCGCCGCGCTACCGCTGCGAACGGTGCCAGCGAGGGTTTACCTTCAGAGTGGTGAGCTTCCCCCAACAGGGAATGTCCAGTCATTGAGATAGCTCAAAGAGTTTGATAAAACCCTCGCCGCTGCCGACGATCGCGCGAAGTCGTGTCCGGGCTGTAAGGCACTATCTGATAATTTAAGGGCCTACCGAGTTTTTCGCGCTAATCGATTTTGGGCGGGCGATTTCGGGCGTGGGGGAGGCACGATGGCTCAAGATAGGTTGGTTGGACTGTGTTTTTGGGTATTTTCATCTTATTACTAAAACAAATACATATTTTAAAAATGTAGCAAAATTACGCCCTAGAAAACGTCTTGTTTTATTAACATTCAAAAAGTCATGACCTGCCGTGCAGTATTAGCGTCGTACTACGAGTTTATTTTATTTTTTAGAGACGACTTTGGATTTTTTTTCTATAGAGTGAATCCACAAATATCTTACATATGAATTTCAGGACTATAGCATTGCTAGTAATGATACAGCACGAGTTTAAATGAATGCGATAAATGCGCCAAAAACACGGTAGGGCCTTAAACCCTGATGGCAATAATATGAGTTTTAGGCTGCGTTTCCACCAGAGATGTGCGAGGTAGCTAAGCAGTGCGAGGCTGTGTAACGGGGATGTGTAACGGTGCGAATGTTTCCACCAAAGATGTGCGAGGTAGTTGAGCGGTGCGAGGATGTGTAGATCACGCATAACTTTTTACAGAGTAGTCCGATCTTGATGATTCTTTTTTTGTTGGAAAGCGTATACCCCGAGGGTGGTCCCATTTAAATTTGGAAATAATATTCCTGCCCTAAGGGTACGAAAACAGGGGATGATTGATTGTTCAGTCACTGATTGTACTATATGACCAAGCATAACTTATTACAGAGTAGTCGGATTTTGATGATTATTTTTTTATTGGAAAGCGTATGCCCTAAGGGTGGCCCCATTTAAATTTGGAAATAATATTCCTACCCTAAGGGTAGGAAAACAGGGGATGATTGACTAACTTTTTACAGAGTAGTCTGATTTTCATAATTCTTTTTTATTGGATAGGGAAAGTTGAAGTTGAAGTTGGTATTATATAAATTTGGAAAAAAAAATACCCCAAAGATGAGAAAAAAGTATAAAATAAAAACTTTTTAACAAAAAATTAAACCGCCGAAAAAACTGAAAAGCAAAAAATAAATACCTTTTTTGTTTGACCTTAATCTAGGTAGGTACCAGTTTGAAGTCGGTGCCTCAGCACGAGCCAGGAGGAGTAATAGAAGCTAATCAGGTAGACGATTATAGGTCCACTCCTCCTGGCTAAGTGCTGAGGCACCGAC
This sequence comes from Archips crataeganus, assembly GCA_947859365.1. Lineage (NCBI taxonomy): Eukaryota > Metazoa > Arthropoda > Insecta > Lepidoptera > Tortricidae > Archips > Archips crataeganus. The sequence goes on from OX402052.1 coordinate 2,808,158, forward strand.
TTCAAACTGGTACCTAGATTAAGGTCAAACAAAAAAGGTATTTATTGTTTGCTTTTCAGTTTTTTTCGGCGGTTTAATTTTTTGTTAAAAAGTTTTTATCAAATAAACGGGCTGTGCTCGCGTCCGCCAGCCAGACGCCGCCTAGCAACACATCCCTCGCACACATCTTTCCCTTCTTTTGTTTTGTATGTACAAAAACCTCGCTCTGCTGAGCTGTTTCCACCAGAGCTGAGCTGAGCTAGGATAGGTAAATGAAGTGTTTCTATTGGTTCATGACAAACACATCCCTCGCAACGCATCCTCGCACAGCTCCGGTGGATACGCAGCCCTAATTATCAAGTCCGTCGGACATTATCGTCATTCATTCCGGATAGGCAATTAAGGGGCTGTTTCACCACCCATTGATTAATTTTAACTGACGGATAAGTGTGATGCCGTCTCCGTCTATTCGAACAAAACAAACAGAGACGGCATCACATTTATCCGTTAAATAAATTTGATCAATGGATGGTGAAACAGGGGGGGGTAAAGGTCGTATTTTAGTCACACCCCTCATGATTAGTTTAATTCTGACTATTTATACACCTACTAAAGTTTTAAAAAGTGTGCTCGTTTTTGCTTCAGAATCCCTCCTCGGTCCCATGTCACTCCGTACTTGAACGCTGCTGATTTGCTTAAGATGCACAATCGCAGGCACTTGCATCTTGCAACCCTTTTGTTCGGTGTAGCGCGGCACAAGACGCCTTCGTACCTTTTTGAAAAAATCACATGGTCGAAAAGTGTGCGCAGATTTAAGGCTATTGTTCCGCCGCACCGGACGGTGGCGTTTCGAGGCAGTTTCAGGTTTGCGGCGTCTAAGTGCTGGAATGACATCCCCCCTCCCATCCTAGGAGTGACTAGCAGGTACACCTTTGGGCGAAAGCTTAAAGGCTATTTGTTGTCATTTCAGAAAACTTAATTCCTTTCCTTTCCAGCACTATTTCACAAAACTTCTTTGATTTTTCTTTGTCTCGGTTATTTCACTTCTTGTTTTAATCCGCGCAGAGTTGTATACTTGGCAAGTGAGTTATATTATAGTATAGTAATTTATGATTAAGTAATTTTGTTAAAATTATTCGTTTTTATGATCTACAAATTATCCATTTACGCATGTAGTTTATGTAGTTCATCGCTTATATTTATAAGTGTACATTATATCTATCTGTGTGGCGTTCCGGGTATTACCGACGGTACTGGCTGAAAATCAGCGCTGGGGTGTTATAAACGCCTCAGCATTATGCTGAGCCAGTGTCCAATTTGCAACCGCAATGACACACTCTATTTTTAGCCTTTGTATTGTCCTTTTTGTTAAAATATTTATGTGTCTTGTGTTGTTGTAAATAAATGTATTTTCTTTCTTTCTTTCTTCTTTCTTTAATTTTGGCAGGCTCTCGAAAATCATATGGCGACGCAGCACAGCAACGCTAAACCATACAATTGTGGTTTCTGCGGGAAAGCTTTTTCTACAAGGTGGGTTATATCAAGTTTAAATTTTAACCGTCACATTTGAAATTCACCATTAAGGATAACACTGCGAGGAAACCAGCGTACACCTGTGAAGAAATTCAATGGTGTGTGTGAAGTTATCAATCCGCACTGGGCCCGCGTGGGAACTACGGCCCGAGCCCTTTCATTCTGAGAGGAGGCCTGCGCCCTGCTGTGGGACTTATATAGGCTGGGATGATGAATCGTCAAGCCGGTAGTCTAGGCTTTATACACCGTGAAATTTTAGTGGTTGTTTTCCCGAAACGAGGTGATTTAGTATCGATTGTACAATCGATTTATAATTACTATTTCGACTGGAGTCAAAAATCCAATTGTGAAAAACGAAAGTCGAAAATGACCGCAAACCAATAGTAAGTAAGTAAAACAAGTTGCGTACGATCGTACGATAAGTTAGGTACCAACGAAGCGTTACTATTGGTTTGCGGTCATTTTCGACTTTCGTTTTTCACAATTGGATTTTTGACTCTAGTCAAAATAGTAATTTTAAATCGATTGTACAATCGAAACTAAATCACCTCGTTACGGGAAAACAACCACTAAAATTTCACGGTGTATAATGACCTCGTGAGAGGATCATCATCATCGTCATAATTTCAGCCGAAAGACGTCCACTGCTGAAGATAGACCGCCCCCAAGGCTCGCCCAACAGATCGGTGCTGCACCATCCGCATCCAACGCGTTCCCGCAAACCTTCACTAGGTCGTCGCTCCATCTTGTCGGAGGCCTACCTACACTGCGTCTTCCGGTCCGTGGACGCCACTCGAGAACCGTTCGGCTACATCGGCCGTCAATTCTACGAGTTGACTCACTCACTTGAGTCTGGCGATTCTTCAAGCTATGTCGGTGACTTTAGTTCTTGCGCGGATTTCATCAACACATTCAGTGCCGGGAATGCCACAGGGGAGTTCTCCGTTCGTAGGCAGTTTTCGCTACAAAGCGGAAAAACGCTGCTATGGGCTACGAGCGTAGCGCGTAGCAATACGTGGCAGCGAATGTGTTAATTCTAATGCGTAAGGGGATAGTGGGTTCAAACTGGTGGCATAGCTAGGTAATCCAAGATCCTGGGGTCCAGTCCCAGTGCAGTTAGTGTCCGCAAGATTGACCACAAAAAGTTGAGGTACAAATGGTGTCCATCAAACACTCCACAGGTCAAACTAATGTTATTTTTGGGAAGCCCTGAGCATTGTCTCCATTTCTGCTAATTCACCACTTTGTCGCAGGAAGATGATCCTCCGTCATGAACTGAAGGTGCACAACAGACCCAAGATGCGTTCCGGAGCACTGCCCAGCTACATGAGGCAGGAAGACATTACCTGAGTTACGGATGGCGTTCAAATAAACATCTTTTTATAGTTCACTTTTGTTTAATTTTACTGGTGCTCTAGTTGTTTTTGTGTAAGATATGATATGAGCCTCAATCATATTACAAGCTTTTATTTGACTTGCAATGTATATTATGTAAGGGTCAAATCTTGGAAGTCGACTTTGGCCCACTTCCAGTGCTTGGATTCACTTGAAATTTGGTACGGCAAAATTACATAAAGTTTACCACTGACAGATGGTTTGCCTTCATTTCATATTCAACTTTAACGAGCTACAAATAAAGCCAATTTTAGAATACTGTTACCCACGTTTGCGGATTTTGTAATAACTACTTTATTTGTATGGTGTTAAAGTTGGAAATGAAATGAAGGCAAGCAATCTGTCAGTGGTAAACCAAAAGTAAACGTATTGTATGCTTATGTAAGTCTGATAACAATGCAAGTAAAGTTAGCAGAAAAGCTTGCCATAAAAATGATTTTTTTGACAAAATCCTATTTAGGTTCACTCTCTTTGTCAAATTGCTGATACTCATAAGTGTTAGATATCTATTCCCATATAATGGTAAGTTTTTGTTAAAAAAAAATAAATAAATAAATAAATATTAGGGGACAATCTAACACAAATCGACCTAGTCCCAAACTAAGCAAAGCTTGTACTATGGGTACTAGACGACGATAAACATACTTATATAGATAAATAAGTACATAAATACATAGAAAACATCCATTACTCAGGAACAAATATTCGTGCTCATCACACAAATAAATGCCCTTACCGGGATTCAAACCCAGGACCTCTTGCTTCGTAGGCAGGGTCACTACCAACTAGGCTAAGGCGGTTGTTAATAATAATGCAAGCTTTCATAGCTACTACCACTTCTACCTCTTTCTTAGTACTTTCATTGCCATCCAAACTAAGTTTCAGTGCACGTGTAAAACGATAGTCAAAGTAAACTAAGTTTCAAGTCAATGTTAATGCCATTAATCACTGAAGAGTTCCATTCTGTGGAGACAATCTCCTGGATCACTGGAATTGATTACCAGATTATTGTATTCACACCATACATGAGCATTTCTCAAAAAGTTTATACATTTAATTTGGGACTGAATTGCGGTTACCTATCAAAATTTAGAAATATTTTTTTCCAAATACCTATTTAAAATCCCGAATGCTTCATTTATCCAAATGCTTTTTTTTCTGAAACTGTAAATATTTCAGGATTTTTATAAAACGACCCTAACCTAACCTAAAGGGTTCTACACGATGTTCCTAAAATATTTACAGTTTCAAAATTCAGACTATTCGGGGTTGAGACCTTTGGTCCGTGGGGCTCCAGCGCAAAAAGTCTTTACAAAGATATTTGTAAACGGCTTTGTGACACTACAGGAGACCAAAGAGCTGGCAGCTACCTCGCACAACGTATCAGCATTGCTATACAGCGAGGTAATGCTGCCAGTGTCTTTGGGTCCATGCCGCGGGGGGAACCTTTTGTTAATTTTATTTAGTTTTAGTTTAAGTTAGTTTTATTTTATTTATACTTATTTAGATAGATACATACTTAAATACATATTAAACACCCAAGACCCGGTTTTAAAAAAAAATGCTTTTGGTCAAATTAAGTTTTCGGGATTCTAAGCCTTCGGAAATAAAATTTTCTGAACATCGATAGGTTCCCCTGAATTGCATATAAATTTACAGATAATTAGCATGAATGCAACTGAGCCTCACTAACGCAGCCTCCCAAGATGTCCTGATTTTTTTTAAATTTTAAAACCACAAGTTAAATACATAAATATATATTTCAAACTAAATACAAACTGAAATATAGATGCACAGAAAAAACTCCAGAAAAAAGACCAATGCTGGGAATCGAACCCAGGTCCTCAGCGTTCCGTGCTGCGTGCTTACCCCTACACCATCACTGGTCTAGAAGTATGGATTCCCAGCATTGGTCTTTTTTCTGGAGTTTTTTCTGTGCATCTATATTTCAGTTTGTATTTAGTTTGAAATATATGGTTTCACGGGATGACCGTAAAAGTAATAAAAAAATGAAGTTGAAGAAAATAAAAAATAAATAGAAAAAGATACTTCATACTTAACTTGTATACATAAATATGTTAAATAAAAGCTGGTAATGACTTATGGTAGCCTAGAGGCAAGTAGAGACAGGAATATTAATGTAACAGGAAATATATCCCAGTAAAAAGTTCCTTTGGGACAATAACAGGAACAAAGCAGGCAAAGGCATGGGTAAATGCTATACTTTGTTTTTTTTTTGCATTAGAAATAAAGTAAACACTGTTGAAGTCTTTTTATTGAAAAACGATTAAAAAAAAATAGTAACTATTATTATGAAACCAAAAGAGTGTAAACAAGCATATTTCCTTTCAAATTGTTACATATTAGCTCTGACTTATTTTTCAAAAGTGTTTTTCAATAAAAAGACACGTCAACATCTCGCTTACCTTCTTTCTAATGCTAAAAAAATGAAGTATAGTTAAGAAGATAAGTAAAAACCAAAAAATATGTACATGACTATACTGAAAACTACAGATGACGAGTCAAAGAAAATTACTAGTTAGGGAAATTAAATAAATAAAATAAATATTAGGGGACAATCTTACACAAATCAACCTAGTCCCAAACTAAGCAAAGCTTGTACTATGGGTACTAGACGACGATAAACATACTCATATAGATAAATAAATACTTAAATACATAGCAAACATCCATAACTCAGGAACAAATATTTGTGCTCATCGCACAAATTGACAAATTAACGATTTTGGGAAACTAGCAAATTAACGAAAATGGTGAATCAGGGAAAATTACCAGTGGTGTACGAACTTCTTACCAGAGTGATGAAGCAGGCCCTCACTTGTAGGCTGCAGTGCCCACTAATACTCCATGGATGCATACTATAACTCCGATACAGAATACTTAAGAAACAAGCCAAGCACAGGATCTATGAAATTTTCAAAGTAAGGCAAAAGTGACTCTTGGCACTTATGCTTAGCACCCCCTCAGCAGTTTGCAAAAAATCTCCAGTAAATTAAATCTGATCCAATACAGGTGCAGTGCTGAACGGGAATTTCGCACAATTGAATTTCACAGGTGAGCATGTTTCCTCATGGTGTATCTTCACTGAAATGCTTGTGGTAAATTTCAAATGTGATTTCCCATTAACTTGGCATATCATACATACTACACATTTTTTGTTGCTATTTAGCACATCTGTCTGGTCACCAATAGATTCAATCAAATTTATTTCTGTAAGAATGATAAGAGCAAAAGCCATATTCAATTGTCTTTTTTTTAAGTCTTCCAGTGCTTTCGGAAAGACCATGATATCTAAGAATATGCCTCAAGAAACTTGGCAGTAAATGTTTTTTTAAAGAACAGATTACAACTTCTTTTACAATGCACAACCACAAATGCATTATACTCAGAAAAATCACTATAATAGCATTTTACGAACAAGTGTTAATAGCACAGCAAAATCAGAACACTATTCCACTGGCAACATTTCATTGACCAAGAAATGTATAGGATCTCCAGGTCAAATAACTATGTGAAATCTGAAGGGGATGTTCCCAGAATTCATTGAGCACTTGTGTTTTTAAAACCTAGAGACTTTTATGGCGCTTTCATGTGCCTAGCAATGATCAATCGAATTCAGCATTGATATATTGTGATGAATCACTGTTTGGAACACTAGTTCACTATGAGAGTAACATCCTACATTTTGAGGTTATGTTGACAGGACAACAAGAAAACACCACACTATTTTTTTGGATTTTTATTTACTTACAGCCTAACCATCACATCACTTCTTGGCGGCCGCACCGACCTTGGATTTCTTGGTACCACGCACCTTCTTCATCCTGTTCTTGCGTTCCTTGCGCTGCTTGCGTGTAGGCCTCTTCTTCTCGTAGAGACCGTGGCGCGCTAGTCTGTGCTTAGGCTCGAACTTCTTAGCCAAGTCTAGTGTGTCGTAGATCAGGGCAAAGCCAGTGGACTTGCCACCGCCGAAGTTCGTCTTGAAACCGAACACGAACACTACATCAGGGGTCACCTTGTACATTTTGGCGAGCTTTTCACGGATCTCGGTCTTGCTGACCGTAGGCTTGCCAGGATGCAGCACATCGCAGACCATCTGCTTCCGCGCCAACAACCTGCAAAATTATAAACGTTGTCAGACATAACCTGTCATGGCGAGGCAGTGACTTCTAGTCTAGATTTTCACATAGTTTCTGGATGTTTCCAACGAATTGCACTTTTACCTGTTGGTCATGAACTTTCGGGTGCGAATCGTCGCGGTTCCTTCACTCATTTTTGCTTATTTTAGAGTTTTCGGCGTTAAAGACGCACGTGTCTCCAACAACTTTGAGGAGAAAAGGAATTGAACGGTGTTGCCAAGTGCTTAATTTAAAATTCCGCTACAACGTTTGCGATTCTACCTCATGTCATGCAAATTGTCCGTTTGAAAGTGTAAAAAACAATATTGCCGGAATCCTTTTTGAAGAACAATAATACGGGTATCTATTATGTCGTTGAAATATGACAAAAAGTACGTAACTGTTAATCTCCATGGTGAAATAGTCCAATTTTCACCCTATTATTACTTTATAAGGATGTGATTTGGTTTTTAAAAATAATTGCACTACGTTTTAGTTATTTTATTTGTAAAAAATGAGTTTTGAGAAAATATTTTGGACTAATGCGATGTTGACTATTTTCCACATAAAGTTAGGGGTTTAAACAATAAGAAACTGGCAGCACTATAGTTTAAATGGATGCGTTCAAAATAACACAAACAAGAAGCAACCCAAAGAATATTGTAATATTTATTATATGAACAAGAGTGGCAACTCTATGGTCAAATATGCATGTATGGAAGGTGCTGCTGCCCTACGCCCAGTACTGCGACAAAAAAATGAGGGCGATAAAAAAAATAACCAGAGAATTGCATCTCGTTCTAATTAGGGTCATCAAGTACTGGTGCGGGACACAGTTCTCTAGTTTCTCTAGTTTTTATGTAATCTCTCGGACCGCTGTCTCTAGTTGCCATTATTTATTAAGTCCATGCCATTATTAAACTGTATGGCTCTTGGTAATATGGGTCACTTTTGATTGACTAATAAAAGTTAGTACTCAGTCCTGGTTAGGTATTAAGTCCATGTGGCCACTATACATATAGAAGAGAGAGAGTGTTTGTTCGCGTGGCGAAAAGTCGACTTGACGGCTACATTGCTCGCCGCGAACTTCAGTCTGCTCCCGACTGCGGACTGCGTGTGACGTCAGGGTTTAATAGAAACAAAATGACTCGTTGTTCAATAATTAACTGTTCAAACAGTTCCGTTAAAGTTGGAGCTGTTAATCGAGGTATTTCCTTTCATCGGTAAGTACTATTTGACCTAAACTATGTGATATTAATTAAAAAACAATTTATTTTATTATTTTCATCAAAACAGCGGGCGATTGTGCGTCCATGCTAGTGTTTTCCATTTTCCATTGCGGCTTTATTAATTTGACGAGCCGGGGGTTATTACGAAATTCGAAGTTCGGATCGTGCGGTCCCTCTCACTCTCGTAATAAATACCATTAGCGTGAGCGGAAGGACATGAAACGAAGTTCGAATTTCGCGCTTCGTAGTATAGGGCCAGGGGGGTTACTACGAAATTCGAAGTTCGAAGTTCGGATCGTGCGGTCCCTCTCACTCTCGTAATAAATACCATTAGCGTGAGCGGGACGGCACGAAACGAAGTTCGAATTATGCACTTCGTGGTAGGGCCTCAGGGCCTATACTACGAACCAAAGAGTATTGTAATATTATATGAACAAGAGTGGCAACTCTATGGTCAAATATGCATGTATGGAAGGTGCTGCTGCCCTACGCCCTGGTGAAGAACTAATGTGACGTATCTATAGATGTATACCTATCTATATGTATAAGTTGGTAGTGATGTACAGCTATAATTACGCGTAATTTTAATTGATAGGCTAATTGCCACTATTCGTATTTTAGCCGTCTTATTCAAATCAGCATATACGAAGTATAAGCGGCTAAACCCGATTTGCACTATACGGCTAAAATACGAACATTGGCAAGTGGCCTATCAATTAAAGTCCTTGACCGTATAATTTGGTACGCCATGGCCATGGCCGATGAATGACAACTGACAAGTTTGACAAGTCAACCAAGATGGCCGCTAATTTAGTTCTTTACCAAACAACCAGAGATCGCTGTAGTCGCATGAAAAGTGTGACATATGTAAGTGTGCCCCCCCTGCTACGAACTTAGATTATTTATGCACTAGATGGAGCGTCAGTAGCAAACATTGCGATACAAAACGTCCACAAATCCATTTGACAGCTTCATATTACGATCGCGTTACGTCATTCCGGTTGTCACTGTGTGTGTGCTTAATGATAGGTACCAGTTAATTTCACATTCCCCAAAATGTGGGGAAAGTGAAGCTGATTGGGGAATGTGTGGGAGAGCTTCAATTCTGGGAAAATGAGGGGATTTTAAGTATGAACACAAATACGCGACATTTGACATCAAATTTCTGCTAGTCTTGATTAATTTACTACAATTAATTATCCACAACAGCTCTAAACTAAGTCACTCGGCCCACATAATTTTTCATTCCCCACACGTGGGGATTTCGACAATGCGTTTGGGGATTTTAGCATATTACTATTGGCAACCCTGCAAATGACGCAAATGACATATAAGCCAACAGTTGGCTTATATTTTTACGGGACGTTTCCATGCCACCAAAGCTCTATCTAGTGCATAAATAATCTAAGACTACGAAGTGCAATATTCGAACTTCGTATCATGCCATTCCTCTCACGCTAATAGCATTTAATACGAGAGCGAGCGAGACGGTACGATGCGAACTTCGATTTTCGAATTTCGGAGTAGCACTTGGCGTGCGATCAAAACAGTGTTGCCAGATGTCTTAATACAAAAAGTGGGCGGATTTATAAATGAAAATGCGCATTTGCGGAATACGTTAGGTATTTTTGGCATGTTGAAAAGCCGAAAAAAAATCTTCATCCGCTCCCGCGACATTCGTGAGTTATTGACTTATTGGCAATTTTGCCCGACCTTTGTTTTCTGAGTAAATGCTACTGTGTGAGTGAAATGGCACTATCGCAATAGCGCGCAAGTGTGAGCAGTACAACTAGTGCTTCCGATTGGGTCGTAATACCTGATTTACACTCTCGCCTCGTTACCTCGCCTCGTGCCTCGTCTCGTCGTCTCGCTCCGGACGCGAGCCTGCAAATCACGAGACGACGCGCGAGGCGAGCCTGTTCACACTCTCGTCTCGTTGTTCGTCTCGCAGTTCGTCTCGCCGCTCGTACGCGAGTGTAAACCAGGCGCTACCACGAAATTCGAAAATCGAAGTTCGTATCGCATTATCCCTCTCACTCTCGTGTCAAATCATATTAGCGTGAGCGGGACGGCACAAAACGAAGTTCGAATTATGCACTTCGTGGTAGGGCCTCAGGTATAAGCGTTCGGCTGCTTCGTTCATTCGATGTTTTGAATCTACCACCCTTTTCCACGAGCAAGTGGTAACATAAAAAAATTGTTCGTGTATATTTTAAAAAAAGCGGATCCGCGTTGGCTTAATGCGGATAACGGGGCCAGTGGCAAAAACGCGGGGTAAAATAAAAAGCGGAAAAGCGGGGTGTCTGGCAACACTAGTTCCATAAATAATCTAAGACTAATTCAAAGTCAATTTCGAGTCACGTTCAAATTCAAAGTCGATTTCTTATTTTTTCTGTCAAAAGTAAAAATAGTGCGACACTGCGATTTTCTTACGCGATTAAAATCGATTTTGAAAGGAGAGGAAATGATAATTGCGTTTTTATATTATTATGTAGCTATAAATATAATGTACGTAGTGCAAAGCAAATATTATTAACAAACAGGTTATGGTTTACTTATACACCGTGAAATTTTAGTGGTTGTTTTCCCGAAACGAGGTGATTTAGTATCGATTGTACAATCGATTTATAATTACTATTTTGACTAGAGTCAAAAATCCAATTGTGAAAAACGAAAGTCGAAAATGACCGCAAACCAATAGTAACGCTTCGTTGGTACCTAACCTATCGTACGATCGTACGCTACTTGTACCAACGAAGCGTTACTATTGGTTTGCGGTCATTTTCGACATTCGTTTTTCACAATTGGATTTTTGACTCTAGTCAAAATAGTAATTATAAATCGTACAATCGAAACTAAGTCACCTCGTTTCGGGAAAACAACCACTAAAATTTCACGGTGTATATTGCATTTTTATTTCAGTTTTCCGAATGATCCTGATATTAAAAATAAATGGATTGAAGCAACTGGTCGTAAGAAATGGTTTCCTACAAAAAACAGCCGTATTTGTTCTATACATTTCCACGAAGACACCTTTACTGGCCCATCAAAGTACCGACGAGTAATCAGTACAGCTTATCCGACTATTGATGTAGTGGTGATGTCAAATGATGAAAAGGTACACATTTACATAAGGCTAAATCTATCTACATCTATCTACATATAATAATAAAACCTTTAAACGAGCAATTCTTGTATACATATATAAATAAATAAATAAATAAATAAGCGAGTTTCAGCCCGAGCGGAGCTCGGTCCCAGGTACTATTATTTTAAAAAATGTGCGTGCGTACGCATATTGTGTGGTATATTTTGTCTTATTAATATTACAATTTGTGCAACAGATAAAAGATCAATCTTCATCAGAGAAGGACTCTGAGAACAACACAGAAGATATCAGAAGATATTTTGTTTTTAAAATTGTGTTTGTGTCATCTCCACTTTTATATTGGATATTATATTTCAACGTGTGTTACAGGATATTAATGAACCATCCACATCAGACGAGATGCCATTACATACGCCAAAGGAGAAAAAAATATTGAACCAACTGAACAATGCAAGGCAAATCATAAAAGCGAAAGACAAACAAATTAAATGCTTGAAGGAAAAAAACCGTCGAAAAGCAAAAAAAATACTTACCCTGGTGGCATTACTGGGGCGCTTAAAAAAGAATATTTTGATCAGTCGCGAACATGGTGACAACTTAGAAACAACAAATGTTACGACTGAAGAACTTGATTGAGTCTGAAATAAATGGTTTTTATTTTTATTTTATTTATTTATTTATTCTAGACAATTTTATTGAATGAAGATTCCGTGTTCTAATCGATCTGTGAATCGATGCTTTTGAATTGTTTTCGCGCGGCTTATGTTTTCCATCACTAAATTACACTCGTGACATCAAAGTACCTACGCAAAATGTTACATGCTCGTTCTACCTACAAATTGCTGAACTCTTTTCTTCTATGTCGATATATTTCTGTGGTAGATTCTGAAAAATTATATGAGGGCGCCATTTTAGTTTTATAAAAGTGATTTACATTTTTTTTATATTTGAACAATGATAGACATTCATTGCGTACGTTTGGTATTCATGGGTATGGTTAAATTAAAACACGACTCGTAATTGCAATAAAAGGGTTTGATTTTTTTACTGTTGTTCATTCCGGGTAGGCAAATACGGGGTTATCTTGTGTTTGGTTACGTTAGTACTATAATATATTCTGTGGTTTGGTTGGTACGGACCGCGTTCGTATTTATTGTTTTACGCGCCTACACTTTTACTAATAGCAATATGCTTTACGTACAACTTTGCAGCAATTGTGTCAGAACAGGTGTAACAAAAGTTTAGTTAAATTTGTCTAAAACTGATAATGGTAGCTTACAAAACCAACAAGCTGAAAAGTAACATAAACCCCTTAGGACTTTGCACAATGAACAATAAAAAAACATTTCAAACTACCACACTGTTGTTTATTACTACGACAAAGTACTAAGCTCGCCTGTTTTTGAGCTTGACTAGGTACACCAAAGTAAAAAAATACATAATTTTTAAACCATTATTTTTGTTGATGGTAATTTATTATTGAATTATCATTATATTTATACATAAGTATACCATGTCCAGCCAGTCACGGTCATAAATATGTAGGTGTTTTCAGCTACGCCCCTCAGCTGCCTACGTCGCCTTACAGAATCTACAAGGCCTTTTATAATTTGATGTCTTTGATGAGCGAAGTCGACGCTAAAGGCTAGTGTAGCCATAAAATCATACCAAAATCCCCATTATTTCAGTAAACCATCTAACATTAATACGGTAACTAATCGCCCTCGAGGGATTTACCAAATGGCAGACACGAAAAAAGCTTTCAAGGTTACCGCGAGTGATATTAAAAAGTCATAGGGAATAATCTAATAATACAGAATGTCCTGATATTAGTAGCACAATAGCGTATAAAAGTTCTGTACCCGTACACGATAAGTTGGTAGGTACTAATTTAATACTAACTACCTACCTAGTGTTGTCTGCGACCCCGTCTGCGAAGAATTAACTTATTGTTAGCTATAAGCGAAAATGGTAATTTTTCGAAAATATCTAAAACTGAAAGTGATATATGTTACTTATGGAACTCTATTATCTTTTGGATTTTTTTTATTATTTTCTCCAGAACTGCGTATAACTTGACCTATCGCCTGGTATCAGGTTATTATAGAACCGTATCTCAGTAACAAAAATTTATTTATTAGGGTTCCGTAGTCAACTAGTAACCCTTATAGTTTCGCCATGTCTGTCTGTCTGTCTGTCCGTCCGCGGCTAAGCTCAGAGACTGTTAGTACTAGAAAGCTGTAATTTGGCATGAATATATATATCAGTCACGCCGACAAAGTGGTTAAATAAAAAAACCTATAAAAAATTTTTTTAGGGTACCTCCCATAGACGTAAAGGAGGGGTGACTTTTTTTCTCGACTAACCCTATAGTGTGTGGGTTCTCTAAACACTAGGCCATTTTGACCGTCGAATTCTCGTCGTCGCCGAGTAATGGTAACGATGCAATTCACGCTTAGTATCCAATAAACGTACGGGTTAAACTCCCTAACTTCCCAAACTCCCTAACGAGTTACCACATATAGTTGCTTGAAACACTTCTTAAGGAGTTCAACCAAGAAGTTATGGAAGTATAATAAAACATTCTTTTATCACGAACTTTATTTATTTTGTGAATAGACTGAAAAATAGACAAATTTAGCCCTTTTTAACCGACTTCAGTAAAAGAGGAGGAGTATTAGTAAAAGAGGCGGTTGTATGTTTTTTTTGTTTGTTACTTCAGATTTTCGTCATTTGTTTGTACACCTACATAGAAAAGCAATTCGCATCGTTAGTTCCTGCGATGCGACGTCGCGTCGCATCGCACCGCAGTATTATGTGGGAGCCCTTACTTATCTTTGGAGTCAGTTTGAATATTGGAATAATGTAAGTCTGTAATAGCCTTAAGTGCTTAATGGATCGAACTTAACAAAATTAACTTCTTTATAGGCATTTTTTTTAAATCTTTATTTTAAGGAACTTTGATCAAGTGGATTGAACATGTCAGTTCCAATAGGCCTTAACTAGATAAAAAAACTACCAACCTTACAATCAAAACACATGGCTCAAGCCAAGAAGGATACGACACGACCCCCAAATCACAACGCCGAAGCCCCTGACACAGACCACCAATTTGAATAATTGCTCAATTAATTTAAATAGGAGCGTTATTTTTTATATAGGTAGGTGATACTCTACCTCCGCTTGGACTCTATTCATTATTTTTGTAATAGAGGATTTAAGGACACAGATCGACATAAAAAGGAGTGTATTAAAATTTAAGAAAAAAATACAAAACTTACAAATAAAAACAGGTAGATGAGATGAGAAATAATCACTCTTATAGACCTTGTGTCGTCTTATTAAAGTTATTAAGTTTCGGGCCACAATTTCGTCTGCGTCCCGAAGGAAAACTGCACTTTCTCGGGATAAAAATTAGCCATGTTAATGAGCGTTAAGTTCCAGGGGGCCACAAGCAAAACAATGTTTTCCTATAAATAGGAAATTATATTAATATTAATACGTAGAGAATATGTTAAGTACTATCATAAACCATAAGTTAAAGAAGTATCTACAATTTTCTTCAACAACAAGCATAGAACCTCCGTGACGTCGCTTATACGTCAGTCACCCCGCACCGATTTACTTAAAGCCCCAACGTCCTTAACGATTCCCCTTTGACACCCCAATTTTCATAGAGGAGAAATGCAGGGGAGCTCAACGCATACTGGCCATTTCACCACCCCATATCGATTTTCGCTGGCTGGTTGTATTTTCAAATCCTTCGAACGGTGCGGTCGTGTTGTGTTCTTTTTTTGAAAATTTCTTCGAAAACCGGTAAGTAAACCATTAAGAGGTCTTTAGAAGAATTAATTCAAATTCGAAATTTGTTCTAAATGTTTTAGCGGCGAAAATTTTAACGTTTTTTCAACTGTACATGTGTTTTGTTTGTTAATTAAAGATTTAAGGCAAACCTTGACCTTATTGCTTAAGAAACACGTTAAATGCTTGTAAGCGATAGCGATACGGAGGAGGTTTTAGTCTTAATTAATTCAGAAAGGTAGTAGAGGTAGTTATATCACTTTATTCAGTAGTATTTTGTCGTCCTCTATTACCGAGCGTAGAAACGTGGAATGAGTGTATCTTGAATGAAATTTAATTTAATTTTTAAAGAAACAAACATGTAAATATGTGACTTTTTCGTTACTGGTCATATAATAGATTTTTCAATACAGTTGCTTAAAAAGTGCCCTTTTTTTGGCTGTATTGCGTGCGCAAAGTTCGTTTTTGCGAACTAGTGCGATTTACTTTTCTATTTTTTTAAATTTGTACTTGTTCCAATGGATGGATGGACGGATGGATGGATGGACGGATGGATGGATGGACTGATGGATGGATGGACGGATGGACGGCTGTATGGACGGATGTATGGACGGATGTATGGACGGATGTATGGTTGGATGTATGGATGGATGTATGGATGGATGTATGGATGGATGGATATATGCATGTTGTTTGATTGTTTTGTATTATTACACCTAATAAAAAAGTCGCAAATTATTCCGTTGTATTTTTTTTTCGCAACTGTATTAAAAAACGTCGTTCGATACACGCGCGGAAATGTCATTCTTCACTCGTCCCGAGTCTTGCCTTCGGCTCGTGGCAAGATATCTCGGCACTCGTGAAGTAATGACATACTTTCCGCACTAGCATCGAAATGTACTATTATCGAACAAGCATTGTAGGAAGTAGAGTCGACATGGTCGTCTGGTACATAAGTTATTTAGTATGGGAATTATTATGGCATTATCATTGCAAATATATTTTCGGATACATAAGTTAATTCTATACAAATTAGAATCGTCATCCACACTACTAAACGGACGGTTCAAAAATATTTGAACAAATGGTATGTAGTATTTAGGTAATTGAAAATAGAGTCGTGTTCTCTTTCTGCGAGGAGGCCTGTGCCCTGCAGTGGGACGTATATAAGCTGGGATGATGGTGAGAACCGTGTTCGTAAACTTAACTGTCTTCAAATGTAAATCAAAATAAAATTCTTGAAGCGGTTTTGATAAAATTTGCATACGGGAACCTTTGAAACTTGTTCTATCAAACATAAATCTAGCCAAGTGCGAATTGGACACGCGCACCGAGGGTTCCGTAAAAATTTATCGGAATGTAAAAATATATGCTATAAACGGTATCTATAGAAATACAGAGTTAGCAGATGCCTGCTTATTATTATCAGTTATTTTATATTGGTTGGTACCTATGGCAAGGACTCCGCTTAATTTTGTATTTTCTTATTTGTTGTTGTACGTAACGGCAGTAGAAATAATACATACCTTACAAGTTATAAAATTATGTATAAATTTTAGCTGTTTATATATTAGGTACGGTTCTCGAGATACAGCCCTGTGTCAGACAGACAAACAGTGTAGCGACATTAATAGGGTTTCGTTTGTCGCCTTTCGGGTACGGAACCCTAAAAAATCATCAATACCTGTTCACAGGATACGAAGATATCAACGGACATTGCGTACCTGTATGTACAAATAAATGGACCAATTGAGAACCCCCTCTTTTTAAAATCGGTTAAAAATAGCTGAAGTCCTGTTTAGACCTGCAAAAAAAACGTGCAAGTTACATTGCGGCGTTCGATTGACCACTTCAAACTCTTTTGCTTCACTGCCTCGCGTTTTTCTTGCAGGTCTAAACTCGGCTTAAAGAATGTGACCCGTATTCATTGCTCTTGACTATTTAACATCTCTGTTCTAATTACTGTTGAGAGGCAACGTGGATCGCAGTGGTAATTGGGGATGTCTATTTTTTTGCAATGTATAGTAAATCGAAAACCATTTCGAGATAAATGGTTTTTAACTCGTTTTCTGTAGTTATTTAATTTTAATATTATATAATGAATTTATTACATAATAAATAAGCAATGACCTTCATTTGACATTGGTGTAAATTGCGTGACCGGTCCAAGTCGTACTTTATTATGTGTGGTTAGAATTACTCACAATTTACGCGTGGATTATACTACGGAGTTTGATTTGGACCCGCTGTCTGACATCCATCTAACACATTGACAGCGCCAGTAAAGTGACACTAGTTACAGTGTACCACTACGCACAAAATAATTAAAAGGGGTCGCCTTATCGTACGCATTTAGACAGATTTAGAAATTTGGCAGTGTGGGAGCCCTCAATGACGTCATCAACCAAAATAGTTTCAATAATTAATTTTGAAAAAAGTAGTGAACTAAATGACAAAATATTGAAATTAGTTTCTTATAATTGACTTTTCTATACAAAAAAAAATATAAAAACCACTGTTTATTTTTTTTAGACATTCCCAATTGGGATTGATAATTTTTTCTAACCCCCCTTTTTTATTTATTTTATCGAAAATATAGAGCATTTTAAGAAACTAATTTGAATATTTCAGCAATTCATCACTCCAATATTTTTTTATAATTTATTGAAAATTTGAGATACGACTTCTCGTAAATTACATGCCGCGGCTGAATCTGTGTATAAACCACAGACATAATGACAAAAAAAATGTGTCACAATCGATGGTTAGTTGTCATCTGACAATGTCACTTTACATTACAATAACAATAACACTAAAGTTGCCGATTCTTACAAGAGAATAGGTAAAAAAAAAGATTTACGGCTATAGTATTTTTTGTATGTATAAAATAAAATGGTCAGAAGTGTTCCCTTGAAAGTTCTTTGGCGGATTTAATCCATACTTACATTAAAATGATCCTCAAAACAATAAGTACATCTTGTAAACTTTGAATTAACTTTGCGGCACCACTTCTCTTGTAAATCTTCTCTAATGCAAACAATTAACTTGTTTGGGCTATTGACATAATCATTTCCACAAGTAGGAATGAAACACTTCCTGTATAAATCCATTATTAAAATATGAAAAGCGCGAAGAATGTTTTTCAAAATAGTATCCTTTAACAGACAGATGATAACTACGTCGAAGTGACAGAGAATAGTATAGAGAAACTAGACGGACGGCTTTTTTTTTCTTGTTGCAAAGAATTTCAAAGTTAATGCCAACAGAAAGATCAAAAAAAGGTCAAACATTATTTTGCAAAAATACACACGATCGTTTAATATTTTATATGTTATAAAATGATTTAATAAACCTATTCCTCGAAATGGTTTTGGAATTAGACCACATTGTAAAAAAGTGATCAATGCCAATTGGTGGCGTGGGCAGCGGAGACAAAAAGAAACAACTGAAGTTCAGGAATCCGTATATTGATGACTTCTACTATTTAATATATTTTACAAATACACGTAAAGCACCGTGACACATAAACAATATACCGCACCCGGTCAGCAAGGAGGTTACAACGAAAGAGACAGAGGTGTTGCCCCGCTAAAAATAGCTCAGTATTATTGCCAGAGCAAACACATGTAAAAGATATTATATTATTGTTATAAAGCATATACCACACTAAATATTAAATTAATATTTAACAATTACCTATGTCATTTACTAAGTCAAAGTATTTCTTTTGTCCTTTTTGGATTGACGCAGTTAGAAAGAGAGAGAGAGAAAGTTCAAACTAAATAGATTATAGAATAAGTAGGTACTTAGGTTACTGCACTGTAGGTACTCTATCTTAAACGTCGACATACGTAACTAAGAGTGTTATTGTTTAAATGCAACAAATATAGGTTATCGCTAATTCGCTAGGGTTATGGACCTAAAGAATAATAACATTAAAATAAATATATAAACACGATTAATTTATTCGAATTGCTTCCTCGTTATGACCACACAAGAACCAAGTTTTCAAATCTTATCCTATATTTCATACTAAATACAAACTGAAATATAGATAGGTATGCACAGAAAAAAGACCCATGCTGGGAATCGAACCCAGGTCCTCAGCATTCCGTGCCGTGTGCCACACCACTACACCACCACTGGTCTCGTCTTTTTTCTGTGCATCTCTATTTCAGTTTGTATTTAGTATGAAATATATGGATTCACGGGATGACCGTAAAAGTAATAAATAAAAAATGAAGTTGAAAAAATAAAATACAAAAAAAAGATACTTACTTCATATCTAACTTCTTAAATCTTATCCTATTGGGAACTTTAAACACATGGTACACACCATTGAATTGCAGATGTGTAGTGGTTTCTCACGACGTGATACTTCTGCGTAAAGCTCATGGTAAATTTCAAGTGTAAATTCCGAAAAACTGTCGAGCCCGGACTCGAACCCACGGCTCTCTGCTTGAGAGGCCATAAGTCAAGCCTAGTGGCTAGTGGGTTCAAGCAGAGGGCCGTGGGTTCGTGGGTGGGTAGCCTAGTGGCTACTACGCTTTTTTCATGGTTTAAAAGTGATATACGAGGGGCGTTCAATATAAAGTGAGAATGAGATGCAAACTCTTTTAATATTACGAAATTAAATACTGGCCGGTAAAGCTAATCTATCTAGCTGATTGCTATGAAAAAAAAAACTAACTGTCTTTTGTTTAAAAAAATATACGGTAATTTCTTTGCAATGCTATTGAGTACGTTAGCGAAAATGGAGAATATTGAACTGCGCGCCGTTATCAAATACTTGTGTTTGAAAAATTTTTCTACGGACCAAGTCAATTTGGATTTGCGGGACACTTAAGAGTCTAATGCTCCTCCGTATTCGACAGTCGCACGTTGGTGCGCCGAATTTAGACGTGGAAGAACATCGACAATGGACGACCCCCGCTCCGGACGCCCTACTACAGCAGTAACTGAATAAATTGTGAAAAAAGTCGAAAACTCAGTTTTGGCGGATCGTCGTGTCACGGTTCGTTTTATTGCTGAAAATGTAAAGATTTCAACGGGGAGCGTGCATAATATTTTACATGAACGCTTGGGTATGAAAAAGGTATCAGCGCGTTGGGTACCAAGAATGCTTACTGACACGCAAAAACAAACTAGACTAGAGATTTGTCAAGAAGCTTTGAACCTGATGCAGCAAGACCGGGAACTTTTTTTGGTGCGATTTATAACAATGGACGAAACATGGCTCCATCATTACGACCCAGAAACGAAACTGCAGTCTATGACATGGAAAAGGCCATCTTCTCCAACTCCGAAGAAATTCAAGGTGAGCCCATCTGCCGGTAAGGTCATGGGCTCTGTTTTTTGGGATGGTAAAGGGGTATTAATGACTGAGTATCTCGAGCATGGAGCCACTATTACGGGCACATTATACGCCAAACAAATAGCAACATTGCGCAATGAGATCCGCGAAAAACGGCGAGGTAAACTCTCGAAAGTTGTGCTATTCCTTCAGGACAATGCCCCGGCACACAAGTCCGCCGTTGCAAAGGCTGCAATTCGTGATGCTGGGTTCGATATCCTTAAGCATCCTCCGTATTCACCAGATCTCGCTCCCAGTGATTTCTACCTATTTCCGAGATTGAAACAATACCTGAGAGGCCAGAAATTTGAAGACGACGACGCGGTAGTCGCTGCTGTACAAGATTTTTTAAGTACTCAAGATGAGACCGTTTTTAAAAATGGAATTTTAAGTTTAGAAAAAAGATATACTAAGGGTATTATGCTAAAAGGTGACTATGTCGAAAAATAAAATGACATTTAGTAAAAGTTGTTTATAACATACTCATTCTCACTTTTTATTGAACGCCCCTAGTATTCACCAATGACGGAATTCTCTAAAAAAAATTAATCCCAAAAGGATGACTTCCGTATTGTAAGATAATGTGCGTTTTTACTATGAAGTAGTTCGGCTCTGCTACATCAATGGCGCAAGCCACACTGAAGAGACGTGGGACGGGGGCGCGTCGCAGTCCGCGTCGTTTGTTCGCTGTCCGCGTCTCCGCCCCGTCTCTTCTGTCTGCTTTGGATCGCGACGCTTCTATACATTTAGTATGAAAACTGATTCAAGGGGCGCCGCGACTGCGACGCGCCACCGTCCCACGTTTCTACTGTGTGGCTTTTTATTCCGTTTTGGGGAAAGCTCACCACTCTGAAGGCGAAGGCGAGCGTTTTCTCTGTGCATTGCTTATGCAACCAGGTAAACCACTGTGTGGCGAGTGTTTACGCCGCGCAATGAACAGAGAACACGCTCCCTGCGCTACTGCCCTCCTCGCTGCCCGCTGGCTTTCAGTTCGCAGCTTAACTACTTGTCCAGTTTCAAAAAACTGGCAGCAGATTAAACAAGAGAACATCTCTTCCAGATCCAAAGTCGCCTCACCGCGTTCTCGAGACCGCTCGTCGTGGCGCATCAGTTGTGCCACTCCACCACGGCACTCGTGCATGGGTGACCCCATACATCCCTCATCCTTCATGGTCAGCCAAAACAAGCCCAACACCCTTAAACTGAACAGTGTAGCGCGCCAAACAAGCCGCTACTCCGCCCGGGACCCGAGATTAAGACCTTAAACCAAAAAGAACCAACCAGCCAGTATTAAAGCCCATGGTATTATTTTTTAACAATGAAGACTGAAGAACCGACGATAGTTAAGAGCAGAACCCCTCGGACAAGGAGTCGGAGTGATGCAAATGTTCGCGAGTCGCTCTTGTCAGATTCCACTTCAGGAATAGAAAGGGGAGATGCTAGTGACACCACGAGCGGGGATTCTACTTTTTCCAGCCCGGACATAAGCAACAAAGATGAATTTAAAGGTAAAGACATCAGCAAAGATCAGAAGAATGCGTACAATGATACAATCGGTTTGAAAAATGGTAAAAAACTGTGCAATATAACCGAGAATCCACAAGATAAAGTCAATGGTTTGAAAAAAGACGCAGAGAATGGATTGAGTAAGAAGGTAGCTATTCCAGATGGTGGATGGGGATGGGTGGTGGTTGCATCATCGTTTGTAATATCGATGATAGCAGACGGCATCAGCTTCTCCTTCGGTTTGCTGTACATCGAGTTTCTTGAAGAGTTTCAAACTAGCAAGTCAACGACCGCTTGGATCGGCAGCCTTTTTATCGCTGTTCCATTACTCTCAGGGCCAGTGATGAGCGCTTTAGTGGATAGATATGGTTGCCGAAGCATGACCATTTTAGGCGGAATAATATCTACGCTTGGTTTCGTTTTAGCGTCGATCTCTACTACAATCGAAATGATGATGATAACCTTTGGTGTCATAGCTGGTTTGGGACTCGGCTTGGTCTACGTGACTGCTGTTGTTTCTATCGCCTATTGGTTTGAGAAGAAGAGAAATTTAGCTGTTGGTTTAGGTGCCTGCGGTACTGGTGTCGGCACGTTCGTATATGCTCCGATGACTCAGTATTTTATTGAAGAATTTGGTTGGAGAGGAACAATATTGCTGCTTTCTGGTACACTGTTAAATTTGTGCGTATGCGGTTGCGTAATGCGGGATCCTGAATGGTGGACTTTAGAGCAGAAAAAGGAAAAGGATCCTAAGCCTGAGAAGGAGATTGAAAAAGTGAAGTTGGAACCGAAGCCAGCTGCTAGAAGGCCGTATAAGAAGTCCACTTCCCTCTGCGTTTCAGATGTGATGCCATTGCCTGCTAGTAAAGAAATAAACGGTAGAGCTTTCATAATGCCTTTGAAGAAAGGTGAGGTTCCAGATGTGGTCAACAGGTACCAGAAGGCTGAGAACTGGTTGAATCGTAAACTGAGAGTGGGGTGGCCACGCGAAAAGCTGACAAGAACAGAGTCGTTGTACGCTTTTCCTTCATACCTGGAATGTACAGATAGAGTAAGTGCTCTTGTGAATGTTGTTTCAATAATCACTTTATGGATAAGTAGTTTAATCGTTGCAAATTCATAAGAAGTTTGGATTAATTTTACTGCTAGTACTTCATAATTCTATTCATCTTCATAATCTGTTCTGTTTCATAGTTGGTATCAATTTGACTTTAGCTCAGAATGTATTTGGTCTTAACTTAATTATTATGATGTGTTAGCATGTAACTTAGAATTGATTGAAGTTTCTAATGCTGTAATAATACTTTATCTTTTTTAGATCACGCTGAGTGTCTTCAAAGACATAACTCAAGCGAACAACCACCCTCAGTTCAATGCGAAAGCGGTCGAGATACATACAGACAAACAGCCCCAAGCAGAAGACAATGACCCGCCTTGCGTTACCTTCCCAGCGCAACCCATCCGCAGGTCTTACTCGACCGACTTCTATTTCAAGAAGGAAGTCCGCAAGTCAGTAGACTACCAATTAAAGAATCCTAATGCTGGTAAAGTCCTGAAGAAGTCCATTTCAGAAACGAAAGAAGATCGCGGAGCATTAATAAAGCAAGATAGCAAAGGCGACAGAAGAGACTGGCTGAAGAAGCAGCTGTCTGTAAACCACCATTACTTGAAGGATTTGAAGATGCCCCTGAATTCTATTGGACATAGGAACGCGATGTTGAACATTAATAGGTACAGGCTAAAAGCGTCGTCGTGTCCTGATATTTTTAAGAATTCTATGGTTACTATTAATGACGATGAAGAGGTAACTATCATTCATTTAGGTATTTATTATTTTAAGAATTTGTCCTACGTACAATCCATCCCAGATTCGGTACTACCTACTCTTGTAAAATACTGGTCTGTCATAATTGGCGACGGGCCTTCCTTAAATCGCTTTAATTCGAGTCACACTTTTGGGAACTTTTGGCTTGACGTCATGAAGCTCATTTAAGCTTATAAGTGCTCCAACCTTACGTATATACCTACTGATCTTTTCCTATATCTACTGAAAAAAACTACAACTAAATTCTGTGTACGACCCATCCATACGTCAATAACTACTTCATATCTGTCTTTCTTATTGATTTATTTTATTACATCTCCACCCATTGTATGTAACCACATATTGGCTATCTAGCTAATTTGACATCTCGTAAATACGATCTTCTAATCAAATAACTAACGTCAAGTAAACTTAAATCATCTACCTTACAATTCACGGCACCCTCAGTTTCTATTCAGCAATATCCTTTAGCTACTTTAAAAATTACCTAATGATAATGCCTTCTTTCTAGAAATGCTACGAAGACTGCCTCGTCTGCATCTCTGACATGTTTAACGTCTCTCTATTCAAGAAGATGACGTTCAACTTGCTCTGTGCTGGGACCATCATACTGTTCATTTGGTTCATAGTGCCATACTTTTACCTTGCTGAGCACATGATCCAGAAGGGTTATACTGAAGACGACGGCGCCGTAATGCTGAGCTTGATTGGGATCACCAATACTATTGGAATGGTAAGTTATATGACATTTAATCTTTATCCGCAGCTTCAGACACTTAAACCATTAGATCTGGGAGTTGAGCCGAAATACCGGGACTTTACTAAATTATCATTGGTATCACATCATAAATTAAATCGTAGTTTTCATTTATCTTCTAGTAATTTACCTAATTCTAGTTTTCTTCGCACGAAACTAGTAAACAAGAACTCAATAATTTAGAATACTATTTAATTTTGATTTCCGTATGTTTGATCTTGAATAACAAACTTTTTAGCAATGGTGTCTCTCAAGGCACGATTCTCGTGCTTGAACTATACAATTGTTAGAATAACTCAACGCATTTAATGTCAACATAGCTAGCTACCATTTAAATTGTATTTTGTGTGTGCAAATCCAATTATTGCCAGCGTAAACTGTTCTTGTCATAAACAATGCTATGTTTACAGGAATAACGATAAACAAACATATTGAGTGCATGATTTGAGTTAGTTTTCGCGTACAACAAGCATGTTATGATATATGTACACACATATAAAGTATACTAGTGCTGTGCGTCGGTATTTTTATATCTTCAGCCTCGTTTCGCTCGTTAGTCTGCAAATGGTTCTTTTACTACGACTATTACTAACAACCTTTTGACGAGTTCTTAGAATTTATAGTTTTTATTCCGGAAAATGGCGCAGTTCCCGCGTGATAGCGGTAAATAAATCCTTCACAGACGGAGTCGCGGCATCAGCTAGTATTGTACCTATATCAAAAAAAAACGAATCAAGTAAAATTAAATAAAATCAGCATTAACCCAATTACATATTTATAAATCAAATTAAAGTGTTTTTGGGTGATTCTTCGAGGCCCCGATTTTCGATGTCCGGGGGCTAATTTTCATGAACCCTTCAGCTTATAAGTTTGATTTTTTTTTCAGAGGTAGCATATATCTGTATTTAACTGGGACATATGTCAGTTTTTGTGTAACTGGTTGTAATTATTTACAAAAAAATAATTAACACCATGATTTTTACTACTCTGTCGGTGTCCGTTCCCCATTTTCATGAAAACATACGATAATATCTCAAAATCAGTCAACTTTAACAATATGTTGAGTGACCACATTCAAAGAATATTAGTTGTTACGTAATAAACAACTGATGAATAATTTTTACTTCTAGTATTAACTTTATAGCTGAGGAAATAAGATGTGTCCGGCGGAAATTCTTTATTACTCTGGAGCGCGTTTCAATCAGTTGTTTCATAAAGAAAAAATAAGAAACTGGTGATAAATTCACACGTGGGCTGTTTTTACTCGCGTTTCGAACATGTCTAGTAGTGGATATTTCAGCTGGTGCAATTAGCTCCAGAGATACGAAGGTAAATATTTTATTTCTATGTCCTTGGTTCAGGTAACATTTTTATTACTCTGCCAGGTTTTTTGACGCTTGTATAACCGTTATTTTTTTTTAATAATGCTTGATTCACTGCTTTTAGTACTACTTTTCTGTATTATTAACGGCAACCTTCCAGAATGTTCGTATTATGAATCATCAGTATTTTTATTTACTTTTTTTATTCCTCTGTCCTTTATTCCTATGGATAAATGGACATTGGAATAAAAAAAAATACAGTTTTCATAGTAGTTATTGAATAAAAGTACAGTTTACTTAGTTATTTTGAAATAAAACATGCCTTAACAGTAAAAAAAAAAAAATTTCAAGAGAATTTTTAGATTTGCCGGTGAGTATAAATAATAAGCGCAGAAAATGTTTTCAAGAATAATTAAGTACCTAGATTATTAATTTTTACGTATAATAAATAAATACTTTAATTACTATTTATATTTTTTTATTAATATTTAACGTATTTTTTTACTACTATTTTTATTCCTCTGGACATAAAAACTAAAATGTTAATTATTTTCAAAATGGTTTTATAAAAATGAGTGCCAAAACAATATTTATGTTACTGAACAAATCTATTTTCATGGGAGCATGAATTTTTCTGTCAAATAAGTAAAAAAAAATACGACACAGGAATAAAACAAAAATCACGACCTCGAAGAATCACCCTTTTATAACATAAATTTCATAATGATATTCATATTGATATGACTTTGACTTTGTAAATTAGCCGCACACACTACCCCGTACATCGAAATATTCAACTTTTTCTGCGGGCCAGTACGCAGAATACGCAGTAGCGTATTCGGAACTTTACTCAAACCGCCTTAGGCCCTATACTTCGATGGAAAACAATACAATAGGTTAGGTACTATTTCCTTGGCTTCCTGCCAAACCATCCCCTCCCTGGCCTTGATTTCCATGGCAATCGCAGCTCAGATTGAACTTTATTTCACACCGCATTAGGGTCATATTTCATTGTGTTCTTTGTAAATCAATCTTTGTTAGTTTCCGCGTTATTGTAATTTATTTGGCGTTTAATGTTTTCCCTGAATTTCGTGACCTTCAGATTTTTCAAGTTTCTGTTAAATTTTGCGTTCAAGTTCAATCAAGTTACATAACACCAATGAATTGACGTTGACTTAATTAAGTTATTTTAGTTTTGTTGGATCCATAAAGTGTAAAACGTAAACTTTATTAATTAGAGATGATGCTTTAGTTAAAAGAGAATTAGATAAGTAGAAAAGAAAGAAAGAAATATTTTTTGCCACAAAAATATACATAGGTAGTACATTAAACAAGATTCCATGCAAAATTAGGTTCCAGTAGGTACCTTAAGTACATGTAATGTATTTCCACTCTCTGGTAAGTTCTTTACGAGACAAATTACCAAATCCCTGCCCTGCCCAGCGATTCTTCTAGCTATGTCGGTGACTTTAGTTCTTGCGCGGATTTCTAATGCGATCCCGCAGTGAAACTCCAAGCATAGCCCTCTCCGTCGCCCTCTGAGTGACTTTGAGCTTTCTTATGAGGCCCATCGTTAGCGGCCACGTCTCAGTACCATAAGTCATTACTGCCAACACAGACTGGTTAAAGACATGACTTGAGACACTGCGGTATATTGGATGGCAAGATACATATGATCGATTAATACGTAATGATAAGTACTTCCCGCTTCCCGCTTCGTGAACGGTGAACTTTTGGCACACTTTTGCGTTGTTTGTTTTTTTTATTTCCCCCCTTTTTATTTTTTTTGCTATTGTCTAGTTTCATTAATTTAGTTCCTATTATTATTTGTTTGTCAAAACTGTCTTTTTTGCACCTGGCTAGAATGTAGGAGTACTATGTGAGGGTGAAGGCTGAAAACCAGCGCTGCTGAGCGTCGCCCCCCGGGAACGGCACCAGCAGCTTATGCTGACGCCGACCCGACACCTATTGTCACAAACTTCTATGAATATGTTTTATGTTTAATATGTAGGACTTTATTGTTTAATTTGTTTTTTGTGGCAATAAATTGTTTTTTCTTTCTTTACTTTTTATGTCGGAAAATCGCACTATTTCCGCAGGATAGATACCGGTGAATTCATCACAGACCTTCGATCAACAATACATTGTATTGTTGTATTGTTGATCGAAGTCACAGACGAACAACGGCAACTGCTAGCAATTCGTATACTACTCGATGCATCATAAATCTCGTGTGAAATCAATTATCTGTTTTCATTTGCGTCAGAAATGCCCGTTGAATATTTGGCACAGATATGAAAACGGAGACATTGGATACTGGAGACATCTATTTGCGTAACTACCCACGTTGGAGTTACCTTGAGGCTTAGTCTCGCTGAAACTACCAAGTTTTAGTTAAAACACTTTTTTCAAGCGAAATAATAGAAAGAAAGAAAATAAATTTGTTTACAACATCAGAAGACATAAATATTTCTACAAAAAGGATAACACGAAGGCTAAAGATGGAGTGTGTCATTGCGGTTGTAAATTGGACACTCGCTCAGTATAATGCTGAGGCGTTTATAGCACCCTCTAGTATAGTCGTGGTTAGGGTTACCATATGACAGGCGTTTGCCGCATTTGACAGGCATTTTAAGGTTTAGACACGCGTGCGGCCGGCATTGGTCTGAGACAGGCATTTTTAAAAATCACATCCTTCTTCATTATTATCTGTTGGCTTTTACTTATTACTCACAGCGTTTTGCTTTAGACAGGCATTTTTCTGAAAAAATCAGGCATTTTAGGTACCATAGACAGGCATCCCTCTATTTACATATGGTAACCCTAGTCGTGGTAGTCTAGGATTGACCTAGTATGGCCTCTCAAGCAGAGGGTCGTGCTCGTGCGTTCAAGCCGGGGCTCGCGCCTCTTAGTTTTTCGGCATATCTACCTACGAAATTACGTTTGAAATTTAGCCTGAGATTTACGGTGAAAGAAAAATATCAATGGGATGAGAGGAAGGCGAGGAAATCGAGGGAACTCTTCAAATACTTATTTTATGGGCACCTATAATGATTTCGGTGTATTTTGTAGTACCATTTGGTGAAGTGGAACTGATGAGGAACACCACATTTAGCCACCGGAACTACTCAAAACCAAGTACTTATTTCACGGGTTGCGATTCGATTACTTAACACAGTTGCTAAGCAATTTATGTTCGTTTAAATTCATGTGGTCAAGTGGAACTGATGTTGAAGCACTAGAATGACTCCTCAACAAATTAAGCCTCTAAATCAGGAAAACCAAGTACGATCACTTGAAATTATACTAGCACTTGACATTACCTACGCTGACAGAACTAACTTACAACAATTATACTAGCACTTGACATTACCTACGCTGACAGAACTAACTTACAACAATTATACTAGCACTTGACATTACCTACGCTGACAGAACTAACTTACAACAATTATACTAGCACTTGACATTACCTACGCTGACAGAACTAACTTACAACAATTATACTAGCACTTGACATTACCTACGCTGACAGAACTAACTTACAACAATTATACTAGCACTTGACATTACCTACGCTGACAGAACTAACTTACAACAATTATACTAGCACTTGACATTACCTACGCTGACAGAACTAACTTACAACAATTATACTAGCACTTGACATTACCTACGCTGACAGAACTAACTTACAACAATTATACTAGCACTTGACATTACCTACGCTGACAGAACTAACTTACAACAATTATACTAGCACTTGACATTACCTACGCTGACAGAACTAACTTACAACAATTATACTAGCACTTGACATTACCTACGCTGACAGAACTAACTTACAACAATTATAAGCTGGTTTTTTTTCGGTACGCTGAATGGGATTTGGACCTAGACCTAGTGCTGCCACCCATCCGGGTTTGAATTGGGTCTACGGGTATGAATAGTGCATAATCGGGTTACGGGTTCAACATAGATATTTCCGGGCGGCGAGAAAAACTCAAACTTTTACGGACAACGTGTCCTCAGTTAGTAGAAAGCAGCTACTTTATAAATAAATAAATAAATAAATATTAGGGGACAATCTTACACAAATCGACCTAGTCCCAAACTAAGCAAAGCTTGTACTATGGGTACTAGACGACGATAAACATACTTATATAGATAAATAAATACTTAAATACATAGAAAACATCCATAACTCAGGAACAAATGTTCGTGCTCATCACACAAATAAATGCCCTTACCGGGATTCGAACCCAGGACCACTTGCTTCGTAGGCAGGGTCACTACCAACTAGGCTAAAGCGGTCGTACTTTTCGAAGTCAGTTGATTTGAAATGGGTTGAGGAGTTTAAAGTCACAACTTTTACGGAATTGTCGAAAGTAATAGCCGAAATGTTATCAATTCCAATAAGTAATGCATTCTTTGATCATTTTTTGCCACTGATGGGTTACTTATGGACCTACGAGCGAACCTGCTTATAATTATCAGTCAACATAGTAAAGATGGAAAATTTGAGAAATAGCGATGTTCTCCGGGTCTGATTTTCTTAAAAAGGTGGTAGCCCTTGGACCTGCATCCTTTGACTCACTGCGCTGAGGGTGTTACTGTTACCAATTACAACTATATCGCCCCGACGACCAGTAGGTCTATAGGTAGTATAAGTTTTTCATCAAACATTCGTATACTACACGACTGCGTAAATCGCATGAACGTTGGTCGATGCATTTGTCTTCACTTCGCCTATCGCGGAGAGCTCAATCATCTCAACGTTATCACTTTTTCAGTTCGATTTCCTAACAAAACCATCTAAACATTTTTCACTGTTTTCACGTATTTTGTGAAGTAGAACTTATACCAGGCCTCTTGCATGCCATGTACTTACGCGCGATATTTACCTACCGCGGGGACCATCTGCTAAGATCGAAATTTCAGTAGGTTGTCACAAGCGCGCGCCGATGCACGTTCATTCGTGTTCCACGGAAAAAATATGCCGCCTGGACTTTTATAAGTGAAAATGGTGAAACAGGGGCAAACTTTAATATGACTATGCTAGAATTAATAGCTAATATAACAATTTGGAAGTTCGTATCGTGCTGTCCCTCTTACTCTTCTATAAAAAACTATAAGCGTGAGCGGGATGGCACGATGCGAAGTTCAAAAGTTGACCGTCGTATCTAGTATAACGTTAGGGTACTGTGAGCATGGCAATGTGTTCTGCGCATTACAATAAATATCCTTTTTTGTTAGGATTCCAGAGCGAAAATGGCAAAAACGGAACCATTATAGTTTCGCCATGACCGTCTGTCCCTTTGTCCGTCCGTGGCTTAGCTTAGGGAATATTAGTGCTAGAAAGTTTGCATGGATATAATATATAGCAATTATCCCGACAAAATGGTAAAACAACATGTAGAGAAAAAAAATTTAATCCAAACTGCCAGTCCTTGTCACTGTCGGCACGCACACATTCTTAAGGAGACGGAGTAGTATAATCTGTGGCTACAATCGCGGTAAGTACCAAGATTTTGTACGGGATGCAGTATCTGTTACGAAGTAACTATTAAGTAATCTGTGCTTATACTAACCAACTTATAATAAGCTTGCTCGGAATTACTTTATCGAACTTAGTAGTAATATAATAAGTGCCGGACTCAGGCTTGTGCTGTTTTGTTTATAAAAAGGGACGTTTAGGCCTTCGGCTCCAAGAAACTTCAAATACATAAAAAAGGCTTTTAAAAAGTAATTTTCCTTGTTTTGTTATTTATAAGAAAGATTAAGTAATTATCCCGTCTACCTTTACAACATGAGTAATAATGCACTTATAAAGACGTCATAATAAGACACGTATTTTATATGAGGGATTATAATAATGATATGATGGTTTAAGATAGCTAATATTGTTCCAACGTGTTACAGTTTTAGATAAAAAAGATTACATATTTTAAGTTCTCAGTTTCTCACTAACTGAGATCAAAATTATGACGAAAATGACAGTTCGTAGTTCGATTTGTGATAAAATACCAATTTGTAACAAAAAAGACAATTTTTACTTTAAAGGTCAAACATGAGCAGGGTAAAAAATAAATTCTTGGATTCTTGATAAAGAAAGAGGTAGGTATATAAATGGAATTCCGGATAATGACTCGTTTTCAAAAAAAGTATACACAATTAAGGGATTTAATAAAAATACCCATACAGGTATTTTTTATGATTAACTTTCGTAACATTGTAAGACACTGTGGCCCTTAACTATGTATTTTTTTTAAAACGACTGTAATAAGTTTTTGTCAAAAAAAAACATTTTTTGTTGACTGTGCACATTTTTTGTTGACTGTGCACTTGATTTATGATTTAACCTAGTTATATGCTAATATGGACTTGCAAGACTTAAATTAACAACAAGATTTGTCTACTTTTTTGACTGACATTAAGTTTTAAAATATAATAGTCGGGTCATGCAGATTTTTTGTTCGCGTCTCTGCTGTGAGTGTGGACATGGCAAAAGGTAAGGGACTATAGCCAATATTTTTTAGTCAAGTCTACATTGACGTGTAGGACGCCTGGCCAGCTTTCGGTTCATTTAAAAAAATCTTAACCTGGTTCGCTCGAGTCGCTAATCTTATGTCCACTGGAGAGACATCTTTTGTTTTTTACGCAGAGCCAGATTTTGGGGAGAGACTTTGGAAAATTGTTTAATGAAATCCGACTGAAAAAAATGGTCATTTTATTTGGAAAATAATTTGTAGGCAGGGGGCCTCCACTCCTTTTATGCCCCGAGGTCTCCAGACCTCTAAATCCAGCCCTGTTCTTACGCTGTGTATTTACCCAGTAAAAATTGGACTTAAGTATTACGAGGAAAGGAAATTTACTTAATTGAAAGTCCTCTTGATTTTGACGTCCTTGATATCAATCAAGAAAAAAATGGGAAAAAAATCTATTACTAAAATTAAAACTAAATCACATGTTTGCGCCTTTATTTCCATGAACTTGGTCGTGACCTTGTTTTTTAAAGGTCATATTTAGTAACAGCGGAATTCTCGTTCAATGACCCCAATTTAACAACTCTGAACACGTAAATTTTGTTAGTGATAAGTTTTATAAGACAATTAAAATTCATTTATTTCAAGTGCTTACTCATACACATACACATTTCAATTATAATAGTATTTTATGCAACTGTTGTATAAGTGAGGTCTTAAATGGCGAGTGACGTGAGTTGCGATACGAGCGAATGCGAGTATCGCAATGGAAGACGGCACGAGCCGTTAAGACCAAATTATACACCGTTGCATACAATATTTTTCCTACGACTCGACTCTACTGTACTGTACTGTACCCTACTGTAGGGTACAGTTGGGTACAGTAGGGTAAAATGGGATACAGTCGGGAACAGTAGGGTAAAATAGGGTACAGTCGGGTACAGTAGGGTAAAATGGGGTACAGTCGGGTACAGTCGGGTGAAATAGGGTACAGTAGGGTAAAATGGGGTACAGTAGGGTACAGTCGGGTGAAATAGGGTACAGTAGGGTACAGTCGGGTACAGTAGGGTAAAATAGGGTACAGTAGGGAACAGTAGGGTTAAATAGGGTACAGTAGGGTAAAATAGGGTACAGTAGGGTAAAATAGGGTATTTTACCCTACTGTACCCGACTGTACCCTACTGAACCCTATTTTACCCTACTGTACCCTATTTTACCCTACTGTACCCGACTGTACCCTACTGTACCCTATTTTACCCTACTGTACCCGACTGTGCCCTATTTTACCCTACTGTACCCGAATGTACCCGACTGTATCCGACTGTACTCTACTGTACCCTATTTTACCCTACTGTACCTGACTGTACCCTATTTTACCCTACTGTACCCGACTGTACCCTACTGTACCCGACTGTACCCGACTGTACCCTAGTGTACCCTATTTTACCCTAGTGTACCCTATTTTACCCTACTGTACCCGACTGTACCCGACTGTACCCTATTTTACCCTACTGTACCCGACTGTACCCTATTTTGCCCTACTGTACCCGACTGTACCCTACTGTACCCGACTGTACCCTACTGTACCCTATTATACCCTACTGTACCCGACTGTGCCCTATTTTACCCTACTGTACCCGACTGTACCCAACTGTACCCTATTTTACCCTACTGTACCCGACTGTACCCTACTGTACCCTATTTTACCCTACTGTACCCGACTGTACCTGACTGTACCCTACTGTACCCTATTTTACCCTACTGTACCCGACTGTGCCCTATTTTACCCTACTGTACCCGACTGTACCCGACTGTACCCTACTGTACACTATTTTACCCTACTGTACCCGACTGTACTCTACTGTACCCTATTTTACCCTACTGTACCTTACTGTACTCGACTGTACTCTACTGTACCCTATTTTACCCTATTGTACCCGACTGTACCCTATTTTACCCTACTGTACCCGACTGTACCCCACTGTACCCTAAATTACCCTACTGTACCCGACTGTACCTGACTGTACCCTACTGTACCCTATTTTACCCTACTGTACCCGACTGTACTCTACTGTAACCTATTTTACCCTACTGTACCCGACTGTACCCTACTGTAACCTATTTTACCCTACTGTACCCTATTTTACCCTACTGTATCCGACTGTACCCTACTGCACCCTATTTTACCCTACTGTACCCAACTGTACCCTATTCTACCCTACTGTACCCGACTGTACCCTTTTTTACCCTACTGTACCCAACTGTACCCTATTATACCCTACAGTACCCGACTGTACCCTATTTTACCCTACTGTACCCGACTGTACCCGACTGTACCCTATTTTACCCTACTGTACCCGACTGTACCCGACTGTACCCTATGTTACCCTACTGTACCCGACTGTACCCTACTCTACTCAACTCAGCAGGTCTAAACTGGGCTTTAGTGTTGAGTGTACCCTACATTTAATATTATGTGGCAGCTAGGTGTATCGTAATAACGACATTACGACACAAGTGCTGTTATGGCGAATAGATTAAGTATAGACTTTCTGAAGTCATATTATCTATGTTCTTATATATTTGTTCGCGACCATGTAAAAACCAGATAAAAGTACAGGAGTAGGAAAAATAAAATAAAATAACACTTACACACACACAAGTTACAAAAAGCTTACATTACTAAAACATTAAAGTCAAAAGTCAAAGTCAAAGTATCTTTATTTGTCAACATAGGTGGTTATTATTATTATTAAGGCATCAATGGTTAACACATTGATAAACGTCATCTGTTTTTCAATGTGTCAACCACTGTGCCTCCGGGTGCATGAAGTCCGCAGCAAAACGAAATATACGGACAAAACTTGTCCGCAATCATTGCCAGGACACTGTTAGAGCTGCCGCGCACCCGCCGCACCAGGGACGCAGCGCGCAGGCGCATGGTGGCTTTAAAGCACGCCACATGCGCCTCCGCAAACATCCCCGATGCACTGCAGTATCGCGGCAGCCCCATCAGCGCCCTAAACGCGTTATTATATTGTACTTGTATGGCCCTGTACGATTTCAGAGCGAACTTTCGCCACAGGCTGCAGGTGTAAAATGTTGTGCAAAAACCTCTGAATAGGGTCACCTTACTCTCTCTAGAGCACCGAGCAAACCTGCGTGCGATCGTATTCGCTCTGATCGACAAGGCCCTACGCTCCCGTTCTATATCAGCATCGTCCCTGAGCTCGGTCGTAACTATGTGACCCAGATATTTGTACTGGTATACCCTTTCTAGAACAACCTTGTTGAGTTTGATAGGTGGTATTACAGATGATATTTTAGACTCGACCCCAAACACCATGAACTGACTTTTCTGAACATTATATTTCAGTCCGTGTGAGTGTGCGTAAACCTCACATACCTTAAGCAGCCTCCTAATGCCACAGACCGACGCACTCAGCAGCACCATGTCATCGGCATAGCTTAAATTGTTTACATTCACTCCGTTAACGTGACAGCCAGCATGCATGTTGCTGAGTGCGACGATCAGCTCATTCATGTACAAGTTGAAGAGCGACGGCGAGCTCAGCCCCCCCTGCCTCACCCCACACTCCAACCTATACGACTCAGATAAAGTACCTGCCCATCTCACATTGTTGATCTGGTTTCCATACCAATACCGAAACACACCTATAAGGTCAGGAGCCAAGTTAATTCCCTCAAGTTTTTTCCAAAGTATATCGTAGGAAACCAGATCAAAAGCCTTCGATAAATCAAGGTAACAAGCATAGACTGGCGTATTCCTGTCAACATAATACGCGGTAGTATGCTTAAGGCACAGGATAGCACTTTCAGTTGACAACCCAGGCCAGACACACCCGAACTGATTGTCATGCAACGAAAGGATTTTATTCAACTCTGCATTAAGCAAACCGTCCAATACCTTTGCCATAACAGTAGCGAGCGATATGGGTCTATAGTTACTTTTGCTAGTTAGGTCTCCTGTTTTATTTTTCACCACTGGTATGACAACGGTTTTTATTAAGTCGGATGGCAGGTATGAATGGGATATACAAAGCGAGTAAAACATTGCCAGTACACGCGAGATATGACGGCCAGCATAACGTAGATGTTCAACACTGAGGCCATCATGACCAGGCGACTTACCACCAATAAAATACCATCTGTCTCTTTGTTAGTTGGCTCCGAAAATATAGTTCTTTGAATATTTGTAGCACGGTTTACTATTTTTTTTATTTCTATTAATCAGGAAACAAACAGCTTAAGATGGTACAAAAATATATAAAAACTTTTCATTCAGTCAACATTTGCCAAACACTTTTCATTTTAGCAATTTTTTTGCATCTTAATGTTTTGTTAGCCTGTGTTAGTGTCCCACTGCTGGGCAAAGGCTTCCCTTCTGGACTTCCAACTCGCCCCGTCTGTCTTGTATTGATGAACTGAAACAATTACTTTGCTCACCCGCGACCTTACACTCACAACACACGACTCAACAACACAAGGTCAAGGTCGCGGGTGAGCAAAACAATGGTTTCGGTTCATTAATATGGACCTCCGCAAAGCAACGCCTGATTCAATAAATTGTCTTGGTCATCCCGCCACCTCCGCCTTGGCCTCCTGCGGCGCTGATAACCATCTTGGGGCATCCATTAAGTGGTAACCCGCGCTCACCTCTATAGCTGCATGTGGCAGACGCGGCTAGCCCAGTCCCATTTCAATTATATGAGGTGCAACTTATTTGCTGGATTCCTTGTCTTGGATGCTACACAGCATGCTTTAAGATCCCTTGGAATAATCACGTAATTTTACATTTCAGGTTGGCCTCGGTTACATCGGGGACTTCGAGACCGTCTCGATAGGCAACCTTTACGCTGTCTGCCTGGTGTTATGCGGGGTAACAGTGGCCAGTATACCACCAGCTGCCTCAAGCTACTGGGTTCTTGTTGCCGTCGCTGCCGCCTTCGGTTTGCTGTTCGCTGCATCGTTTACATTTACTCCAAGTTTGCTGGTGAAGCTCGTGTCGTTGGATGACTTTACTGCTGCGTATGGGTTGGTGCTGTTGGCCCAGGGTATAGGGCATTTGATTGGACCGCCTTTGTCAGGTAAGAACGGTTGATATATTTGTTAGTTAGTTATTTTGCTATTGAATTGGGGTTAGGAGCTAAGTGACACTGCTGCTGCGATAGAGCAGCAGATGGCATGGGGGTCGTTCAAGTACTATGTTAGCGAAATTTCGAACCCCTTTCACCGGAAGAAAGGAGCAGCAACAGTTACAGCTTTCTAAAACTAATTGTCTCTAAGCGAAGCGGCACGTACCATCGACAAAAAGGTCGCCTTGACATCTTAAGTATCCATTTTGCTTGCAGTGGCTAGACATCTGTCCATACCAATCCATACCAATGAACTTCAACGGCTGCAAGCAAATTTGTTTTGAAACTGGGCAGGCCTCGCTTTTGTCGACTGTACATAGCGAAATCATTAGGGTTCCTTGTGGAACTATGGAATCCTACAAATTGCTGGCGTTATCACCAATTAAATATACTTAGTAGGTATAGACCCTTCACACCGCTTCGGTAATTATTTACGTAATACTTGAATAGCAAGATGACACCGATTCTGTGCTGGTGTCGTGACGCCAGAACGGCGTTCTAAGAAACGTTTTAAATGTATGCATTTATGCACATGTATTAGATTGTTTTGGCTAACTACCGGTGCCTGGCTGACTACTGTACGCTTAGTATAAGTTTTACTTCACCAAATACTTCTCGATCGCGTTTACGTAATAAATTTCAATTCTATGGAAACATTGACGCGCGCGCGCGGAGGCGCTGTCCATGTTTCCATAGTAATTGATTTTTTTACGTAAACGCGATCGAGAAGTATTTGGTGAAGTAAAATTTATACTAAGCATACTCACGCGGCGTCACTCTCGACGTCACTGACGGCACTGACGGTTTGCTTTCGTTTGTTTACGCTTCTTTTTAACCGCCTTCAAAAAAGGAGCACACAAATAAAAAACAATTTGTTTCTATGTGCGCTTCTCCGTCCAGTCCGTGCCTCAGTACGAAGTACGAGCCAGCTGGTGTGAAACCTTTCCTACATACTGCCTATTGGGTTTAGTACTTGGCGTAGTTGCGCATTAAATACTTTTTAATAGATTTAAAGATTTTTGGCGACGTCTCACGAGGGCCCTCTGTACCACTGGGGTACTATAGGTCAACAACAAAAACAACAAAGATTTTTGGAGTCAGATATTTTTTCAATTTTATTCTGTAATATTTTGATTTTACCACACTTTCTCAACCCTTATATGACCATTTTCAGGGCTAATCTTCGACCTGACGGACTCCTGGGAGCTCTCTTTCTACCTGGCAGGCGGTTGGATAGTAGTGTCTGGAATACTTATAGCATTCATACAACCCTTTCGCACATACCAATTACGTCAGGAGGCAATGGAGGACAACGAAGTTGTATGAACCTTGTTATGCTAAATTGTTCATTGGATTTGGCGAACTACATTTACTTAGTTCGAAAGTTGTTTATGCTAATAGTCAAGTAGAAGTTAGTGGTAATTTTTCGTTAGTTGTAATTATATAGTATTGTTTGAAACGTATAGTCGACCAAGTGCTTTACTATTTTTTTCATGAAAGTTCCTACAACAGAGAAAGAACCATAAGGGTGATTATAGCAATGACTTATAAGTGAAAATAGCGTTTCATGTTTAACTGACATTGCTAACGAAGCCGTGGTGGCCTAGTGGTTTGACCTATGGCCTCTCAAGCAGAGGGTCGTGGGTTCAAATCCCGGCTCACACCTCTGAGTTTTTCGGAATTCATGTGCGAAATTACATTTATCCGCACTGGGCCCGCGTGGGAACTATGGCCCAAGCCCTCTCATTCTGAGAGGAGGCCTGTGTCCTGCAGTGGGACGTATATAGGCTGGGATGATTAAATAAATAAGTGAAATTTAACGTTAGGGTGAAAAGGAATTTCTTGGTCGACTATTACAAGGTGCTTTAAAATATGTACTTACATCCAAAATCTTTCCGTAAATGGTTGCACAAGTTTGACTGAACACCTCAAAGTTTAGTATTAAATGTCAGCAAAAATGGTTAGTAACAAAAACAAAACATAAAAACTATGTTAGTACATAGAAAAAACCTGTCAAACAACACCAAACAAACAATATACCCTAATCCTAAAAGAATCGGAATTTACCTTAAATAAATGTCAATCATGATGATGATGTAGGCCGGTTGGTCGTCCTAGGTACCGCTGGAGGGACGAGGTCCTGAAAGACCTTTTGGACCTCGGGGTCGAAAACTGGCAAGAGCTGGCTCAAGATCGCAAAGCGTGGCGTAATCTGGTGTTGGAGGCCAAGAACCACTTTGGGTTACTGCGCCCTGGCAGTAAGTAAGTATGATGATGATAATGAGAAGTCAACCCTGTCCAACCATCATAAAGCGTGTTGCCTCAAAAATCCCGCCCCGCGACGAATTGGAAACAAATGTCCCCATTACGCTCGCAGCATTGCCTCTGGATAGCTATGGAGATCTGCTGAACAAGCCACGATCCTGAACGAGGATCACACCCACGATCTCTCAAACGACGACCCAATTCACCAAAAAGCTCCCGCGCTTCGAAGCCCCACGGCCCAACCGTCTCAACCG
Organism: Archips crataeganus; assembly: GCA_947859365.1. Lineage (NCBI taxonomy): Eukaryota > Metazoa > Arthropoda > Insecta > Lepidoptera > Tortricidae > Archips > Archips crataeganus. The sequence continues at coordinate 2,848,266 of OX402052.1, forward strand.
CGTCGGGAACGAAGATATACTTAAGTCGACTCCACCTCGGAATACTAAATAAATTGAAGTCGACGTATGTTTCCTTATTTAGTCGATGGTCAAAGTGTACCATGTTAGAATTAGAATGAAAATGTTCGATGAAAACGACAAACTGCTGTTTAGTCAGATTTGCTCAACCATTCGCATAATATTCCAGATGTGGGTTTGCAAAAAACATCTAATAACCAGCATTATTTGATTGTATGGTAGCGGAATGAAAAGGTTCGTCACTTTCGACCTTAACTCGTTGACATAGAGTCGAAAAGTGACGAACCATTTAATTCCGCGACTGTACGTAAGTTTACCCATGAGGTTTACGAAGTTAGGTTACGTTTTTATGACTCAAAAAAATTCGGACTAACCGTGATTCAGATAATCACGTCGCAATGACTAAATTTTAAACACTTAGGCTGGATTTTACCAAAGTTTTATTCCGAGAATAACGCTTGCTCTCAGATATCAGATATACTATCTGAGAGTTAGCGTTATCCTCGGAATAAAAGTTTTGGTAAAGTCCAGCCTTCATGTTAACCAGTTTTGGAATTTTTCATTCCGTTCTCCAAGTATGGTAATGTTGGAAGTCTTATAAAGTATGTGACCTTGTCTAACCATTATATAGCGAGAAAGGAATGGATAGGTTGTTATTGTTTGTTGTACCGATACTTGGTCCTTCGAACCGGATCGATCACCGGTGACCATTATTTCCTATCGTATTTTGTGGTATGTTTCCTAGTATTTAAAAAATATTGAATTTATATAAAAAAAATAAAGGAATATTTTTAAAAGTAATTTTTGATTGTAATAGTAGTTTCATTCGTAAAAATGTAAACCAACTTGTAATAAAATTGAAAAAATCGTGGTCGGGCTGAATTGTAGAAGTCAAAATGCAACAAATACGTATGCAAGTAGTATATTATCTAGCTATACCTATCTAAATAAAATTAAAACCAACGGCCGAACGTATGTAAGTGTATCACTTCAGAAATGCTGCATTGTTTGTATAAACGAAAATGTTCGAAAATATAACGGAAAACTAAAAAGATTGGTTTAAAAGATCTCCATTTAAAAAAGTGAGTGAGTGAGATAGAAGATCCTCACAAATAAGATGTGGCATCATTTTCTACATAACTACATCCGTGCAACGCCAAAACGGGCAGATAGTCAAAAGTAGTCATGTAAATGATGATTATGAATGTTTTATTATTATAATTATGTCAAACAAATGAAAAAAATGTACCCAAACTCAAATTAAATTGAGATTACACAATGAAATATTATAAAAATTAACTAAAAAACTTTATTGAAAATAGTGTGACAAAAGCGTATGAAATTGTATTTCCTTTATATCAGCAATGTAAAACAACTTTGTTTTTATGTAAATAAATGGTTATTATTATTAATAATAATAATAATTACAAGTTAAGTATGAAGTATCTTTTTCTATTTATTTTTTATTTTCTTCAACTTCATTTTTTTTTATTACTCTTACGGTCATCCCGTGAAACCATATATTTCAAACTAAATACAAACTGAAATATAGATGCACAGAAAAAACCCCAGAAAAAAGACCAATGCTGGGAATCGAACCCAGGTCCTCACCCAGGTTCCAGGCTCCAGGTTCGTCGCTAACTTCTAGACCAGTGATGGTGTAGGGGTAAGCACGCAGCACGGAACGCTGAGGACCTGGGTTCGATTCCCAGCATTGGTCTTTTTTCTGGGGTTTTTTCTGTGCATCTATATTTCAGTTTGTATTTAGTTTGAAATATATGGTTTCACGGGATGACCGTAAAAGTAATAAAAAAAATGAAGTTGAAGAAAATAAAAAATAAATAGAAAAAGATACTTCATACTTAACTTGTAAAAGTTGGCCTAGTAGCGCCATCTCTTGGTCCAGGTGAGCGGGTAGCTCCGAAGGAGTGTTGAAGTCTCTCGGTAGAGGGCATTAACATAGATGCGCTTTATCACTGCCTAATGTGATTATAACAGACTGAAGTGTACGATGTATGGGAAAGATTCGTCGCTAACTTCTAGACCAGTGATGGTGTAGGGGTAAGCACGCAGCACGGAACGCTGAGGACCTGGGTTCGATTCCCAGCATTGGTCTTTTTTCTGGGGTTTTTTCTGTGCATCTATATTTCAGTTTGTATTTAGTTTGAAATATAATAATAATTATTATAATGTGGGTGGAGATCGAAACAGTAGGATATGGATCACAAAGTGCGGTTAAACTTGGATCTAAGTTGGACGAAGATGCTCTATTTGTAAAGTATTGGCTTATACTGTTCAGTTATATATAAACAATCCCGTGAAACAATCACGTTTTATATAAGTAACTACCGTATACAAGTCATTCATGAATAAACTGCCACTTGAGACTGTTGAGAATCATTCCAATCATACTTAATGTAGGTTTTCGCTCTATATTGTCTGTCATTTACTTATTTACTTATCTATTTAGTATTTTTTTAGTATCACTTCAGCAATATTGAGCAAAGTTTGTTACTATACATACAGTGTGTCCCAAAACCCAACTGGTAAGTTAAAAAAATGAAAAGAATACGTCATTTAAATAATTTATTGAATCAGGAATGATTTAAATAATTTATTGAGTGTGGAGGTGGAGGAACTGCATGAACGCACATTTCTTGCATAAACGTAACTATTGTAAGGTCGCGGGTGAGCAAAGTAATTGTTTTAGTTCAAGAATACGTCACTAAGACCCTTAATTTGATGATGTACCCCACAACCACAAGGCACATTATTTAAGACTGGGTTTGAATTACGAACTTTTAGAAAGTCAAATTAAGTGATAATAGACATTTTTTTCGAAAATATCTAATAATATAAATGATTGTTATGATGTGACTCAATTATCACCTAAAAGCCAAGTGACAAGGATTTTTTCTCTTTTTTCAAAACCGGTATATTTATTCAGAGCATACTGCACCTCATTCTACACGTGCAGCCTGTGGGCTAGATATACGCAGAGGGCCTATAGCGCCCTTCGAGTGCAGTATAATAATGTGTTCAGGGTGTTGTTGGGGCTGCCTCGCTTCTGCAGTGCGACGGGGATGTTCGCCGAAGCGCGCGTGGACTGCTTCTACGCGACCATGCGCAAGAGGTGCGCATCCCTGGTGCGGCGGGTGCGGGGCAGTGCCAACAGCGTGCTGAGCATGCTCGCAAACAGGCTAGACTCACCTACTTGAATCACTGCTGTGCTATCACAAGTAGCGAGGCACGATTTTATCTAGTTTAATCTTATGTATTTAATATTTTTATTTCATAACTAACATAGAATAAGAAATTTGTATCCACTAACAATTATGAGTCTTGTCACTTGAATAAATGAATTTGTATTTGAATTTTGAATTTGAATTTGAATTTGACCTCTCGCTCAGTACCAGGCAGGTTACCGTTGAGTTTTGGGACATCCTGTATACTCATTTGAATTCTTCACCACATATTTATAGTTTTTTTGTTAATTTTCTGTCAAAATAAGATTTCGATAAGTAGCTGTAGTAGTACACATTTTATAATTTAGTAAATATAATTTTATAGTAATAATTACTTAAAATAAACGATTGTCTGCATTGCTTAAAATGTAATCTTGACTTTAAAATGTACCTTTTCCAAGACAGTTTTTTATTTACTTTTCGACTTTGGTAATTATGGTAACATATTAGTCAATATTATTATTAATTATATTACTAGATAATTAATTTGTAGCAAATGTTATGTTATACGACATGTTAGCTGGCTGTGAACTTATGTTTTGTGATGTTACTTTATTGTTTATGTCTTTACTAATTCTTGCTTAGACTGGAATATTAACTTCTAATTATTTCATGTTATAACTAGTTAATTAATTTGGTAAATACGAGTAGAATAAGTTTAATATGCACAAATTAAATTGTAATCCTACTTATGTTATGAATGCGAGATTTTGTGAGTACGTGCGTGCGTATGTGTGTATGTGTGTGTGTTACTGTTTCACGCTAAAACGGCTGGAAATTAAATTTCACATGGGTGTCCGTCTCATAAAGTAAGTGAAGACCACGATGTATTTTTTGGGAATTCCTATGAGATTTTAGTAAAATGTCGGAAATTTATTTCGACTAACCAGACCCAATAGTTTACGCGTCCCACTCTAATATTCTATTATGTTAAACTCACTAAAATAAACTAGTATAATTGTTGTTCATAATTTAATATTACGTATATGTATCGATATTTATCTAGTTTATTATAAAAATATTATCAATTGTGAAAATTGTAATCAATTAAAGAACAATAAAGAAATGTTAATTATTCTGTAATGTAGTTTTATTTACTGTAACTCTGTTATCAGATAGTTGACTTTCTAAACTTAATATTAAGTACTTATGTATGACTAAGAAAGTAGGACAGTCACTAAACTTACTGAAAAACAGATCCTTAAAAATATTTCTGTAAAACAAAATTACGGAAGTACCTATTACGAAATGTTCACATTGTTAAAATAATACATATTAAAATACACATTGTAAAATGGGGTCTAAATATATTGGATGGCATAAAAGTATTAGTCCTAACGTTGTACCGCATAACTGCTTTCCGCCGAATATCGTATGGCATAATCATTGTTCCGCATATTATTTATTTGCCGAAATTGTTTTTCCTAATGTCGTTTGTCCTAAATATTATTTGTCCTTTCGTTTTTTGTGTCTAATATTTAATCAAAATATTTTGACTACATGTTATTGGTTATTACTCATAGATTTCTATGATTATTTGGAGTGCAGAATCATGGCATAACACAATTCAAATATTATTGGGCAATCATCACGTGGAATCCATCATTTACGGAGATGAAATTCATACGGACAGAAATTCAAAAACAATGTTTAGCTACAAAAAAAAATTTCCTGATGGCAATAGCCAGTAACATTACTTTGATATAAATCTGTTTCTGATTACACATTACCTAAAAATTAAGTGTTTAATTAACGAACCTAACCAGGCCAAAGAATGTTTCTTCGGAATGTTTTTTTTTAATGGTGAGAGACTTCTAACGAGTGCGGGGAGGTGTGAGCCAGTAGCCGAAGCCTCTATTCGTACTTTGTCATCGCCACTTTTTCTCCACTGCTACTACATCTAGCATAAACATTCCCCAAGGTTCGCCAATCAACCGATCCTGCGCCATCCACAATCAACGCGTTCCCGCAACCTTAACCAGGCCGTCACTCCATCTTGTTGGAGGCTTACTGCATCTTCCGGTCCGTGCAGGGTCGGCTCGAACGTTCCTGGCGCTCTAGGCAAAAAACTGAAACGGCGCCCTCTTGAGAGAATTCGTGACGAAATAAAACAATAATGTGAACAGACTGGAAAAATTAGATTAGTACCTACTTATTTTATTATTATTATTTAAAATCACTAGCAGCTCATAGAGCTGATACGTGCATATCACTATACTTGTGTTTTAAATCTCTTTATATAAATGTCCAGTCTATTTTTAAAACAGTTTACTGTAGGCGCACTTATCACATGTTCGGGTAGTTCATTCCACAAGCACACAGCACGGTTGGGTAAGAAGTGTTTTCTAGGATTGCTTATCCTAGGGTTCCCACTCATCTATACATATAATAAATCTGTAACAAGTCGGTGTCTGTACATTGAAGATATTTGAGAAAAACTCTCACTAGGGCTATTTATTAGCGCAATAGAACCCAAAACAATGATTTTTAGAATTATTGTCTGTTTGTCTGTGCGTTTGTGCGCGCTAATCTCAGAAACGGCTTAACCTAGAAAGATGCGGTTTTCACTGATATGTTGGTATTTTCTTGGATTAACATTTAGTGTTTGTTTCATTTGAATCGGTTCACAAATAAGAAAGATACGTCTATTTTAAGAATATATCGAACATGTTTTTTTGCAAGTTAAGTATGAAGTATCTTTTTCTATTTTTATTTTTTTATTTTTTATTTTCTTCAACTTCTTCTTTCTTCTTTCTTCTTCTTTTGGTATTTAGTTTGAAATATATGTTTTTTTGTTTGAACGCGCTAATCTCAGGAACTACTGCTCCGATTTAAAAACATTCTTTAAATGTTAGATAGCCCATATATCGAGGAAGGCTATAGGCTATATAATCATCACGCTAACACCAATAGGACCGGAATGAATGTTTCAAAATCGGCGGTTTTTGTAGTAAAACTTCTATAGGCACGCTTGACTTGTGGTGAATGTGAACACGGGTGTGCGGGGGGGTTCGGTGGGGGGGGGGGTTGCGGGGGCGGGTAATTTTAAAAATAAACTGCCCAAATTACTAATTCCACGCAGACGGAGTTGCGGGCAACAGCTATCCTAACTAATATTATAAATGCGAAAGTAACTCTGTCTGTCTCGCTTTCACGCTAAAACTACTAACTGATTTAAATGAAATTTGGTACACAGATAGTCTAGAGCCTGAGAAAGGACATAGGATCATCACGCTGACACTAATAGGACCGGAGCGGAGCGGAAGAATGTCTCAAAATCGGGGGTTTTATAGGCACGCTTGACTTGGAAGTAGGTACGGTGGTGAATGTGAACGCGGGTGTGAGGGGGGGTTCGGGGGGGGGGAGGTTTCAAGTGGTGGGGGTAGGGGGATCTGGAGGGGGGTCCTGTGGTGGGGGGTGGGGGGTGCGGGGGCGGGTATTTTTTTATATCGAGGAACTAAGGAGAGCCATAATAATTGGTGAAAAAGCAAATTGGATAAAAAAATAAGCTGCCCAAATTACTAATTCCACGCGGACGGAGTCGCGGGCAAAAGCTACTCTTAAATATATCCTTGATGTTATGGACATTGTAATGCCCGTGCAGAATTTTGTATGTCTCAATGAGATCTCCTCGTTTCCTACGTTCTTCCAATGTTGACAGATTGAGCTCCGAAACAATTTGTAACAGACATAGTTTTGTCTAGTCACTTTTGTAAACATTTGGAGTATTCTCAAGTTATATGTACTTAATTGTATTTATTATTTTCGAATTTCGCTGCTGCCGATTGCCGGTCCCTAATACAAGCGCCCTAGGCCATCGTAGTTCACCTAAATGAACGAGCCCGCCCTGGGTTCGTGGACGCCATTCGAGAACCTTCTGGCCCCATCGGCCAACGTACATGTACTTCCAGTTTATTGTTCTTCGCCGGAGATAGAGCAGACATCTGATGCCAGGGTCACAGGTTCCATTTCTGGTTGATGGGCGTTTTATTGTCTCAGTTTAGTTCGCGGAACGTATTATGATTTTATGGTGCGTTAATTTGGACCGGTTAACGAGGAGTATTGTCGTTTTGTCGTTGTTACGATTCGACATTTAGACGGGTTGCTTAAAAGGGTAAATTCGAGTATTTGGACCGCTTACTGCTTAAACATTACAGATGTTGGGCACAATAGTTTTACCTCGTATTTTTAACCCCCGACGCAACAAGAGGGGTATGTGTGTCTGTTTGTGGCATCATAGCTCTTAAACGAGTGAACCGATTTGTGGATGCGGTTTTTTTACTTGAAAGCAGGATTCTTGTAGTTCTTAGACATGTTTCATCAAAATTATTTCAGCCGTTTCAAAGTTATCAACTCTTTTGTTAGCTGCGGAAGGGATTTTAGACGCATAATGGGCATTTACTTTATTTTCAAACATATGTGTGATGTGTGTGTGATGTGTCTTAATTGTAAGTTCGTATTTGTTGTGCTCTCTCAATTAACTGACATAAGACACTAAATAAAGTTCCATGTTAATGGATATGAAAATGACACTCACTTAATACAAATAATAATAACACCACCTTCCGCCTGGCAGCTAGCTTACGTTTGGGGGCATCAACAAATCAGCCACATCGCTGTCAATGCGGCGCCATGGTGGACATACTGGGTCACCATGGCCTCTCATGTGTCCGGAGCGCTGGTAGGATCTCCCGCCACGCCAACATAAATGATATCATCCGTCGGGCCCTTGTCAGTGTGAGATTGCCGGCAGTCCTCGAGCCCAGCGGGCTGGCCAGGGACGACGGCAAGAGGCCTGACGGAATGTCGCTGGTGCCTTGGAGCATGGGTCGGCCGCTAGTTTAGGATGCTACTTGTGTTGATACCTTGGCACCGTCCCATGTTCCAAGCACCAACGTCACCGCTGGCGCTGCGGCATCCTCAGCTGAAAGCCTCAAACGCCGCAAATATGCCGCTCTAGGAACCAGCTACATGTTTGCGGCGTTTGGCGTTGAAACCTTGGGGCCATGGAGACCAAGTGCGCGTCGGCTTTACAAAGATTTGTCGACGCGCCTAATAGAGGCCTCGGGCGACCAGAGGGCTGGACACTATTTCGCACAACGAATAAGTATCGCTATACAGCGAGGAAATACGGCCAGCCTTCTGAGCACCTTGCCCATTGACGGCGATTTAGGCCTTCTATTTATAGTTTAAGTTTTTATTATGTTTGTTATTGTTTTTTTAACCTGTTGTAAATAAAAATGTCATTTAATACAATAATTTATTTGACACTTCGGGTGCCGTCCTATTTCGATTGAGATCCGACTTTTCCCGATGGAAATACAATATACCGTCCCACAAATCTTGACGGGTTACTTAAAAGGGTAAAAGTTCGAGTGCCCACTCGGTTAAACATTTACCCTCCCACGAATATAACTCTACAATCAAAAACTTACCTAACGATGTGCTGAAATAGCCGAACCTTGGTTTCCCATAATTTAATAAGTCATAATTTACCTATCATTCTTCATAATCAACGTTATCAAAAAGTTATTTATTCCTGAAACAGTATTTTTTCAGGATTTTTTAAATGCCATCTCATAGAATGCAGTAGGTTAGGTTAGGTTTGTTTTATAACAATTCCGAAAAAACACCGTTTCAGTAATAAATCACTTTATAACTAACATTGATTATGAAGAATGATACATTATGACTTGTTAAATTATATGAAACCACAGAGACCAGCTGAAATGTTTCAGATCATTTTCAAGACAGTTGTACATATAAGCGGCTAATTGAGATTGAGATCGCGCCTCATTGGAATCAAACCGCGCCAGCAGCGGAGTTTATTCGTCTGCATGATCAATAAAAGTTTTATTGTGCGCAGGCGTTCCTTTCTTTGACTCTCGATGCTGAGATACTTGGCAAGTTGAAAGACAATTGAGGAGCTGTCTGTCTCATTTTACTAGTATTGCATCTAAGTAGGTAGATCTACGAATAATATAGAGGTAGATACTTCGTGTGCGTGTGTTATTTCTTCATGCTAAAACTGCTGGACAGATTTGGATGAAATTTGTTATGTAAATAGTTAGATCTCTGGAATAACACACCAAAAAGACGTCGCCGCAGTTATTGACCAAAGGTCTCTCAGACAGAAGGTCGTGAGTTCGAGCCCGCGGGCTCGCACCTTTGAGTTTTTCGGAATTTATGTGATAAATTATATACCACGAGCTTTACGGTGATAGCAAACATCGTGAGGAAACCTGCACACACCTGCGAAGAAATTGAACGAACGGTGTGCAAGAAATTCTCAATAGGCACGCGTGGGAACTACACCCAAGCCTCTCATTCTGGGAGGAGGCCTGTGGAACGTATATAAGCTGGGAAGGATGATGAATTTAAAACCGCGATCTCGAGTTATCGTCACCAAGACTAATTATCTAAACAAATGATTAATTTCACATGAGCGAGTCAGTGAGTGAGTCAGCGCACACTTCTTACTAAACGTACTCGTATACTTCTTACACATAAGTAATTGTTACTGTGTATGTATCTTGAATGCATTATCGTTAAGTGGTTTTTTCCACTGTTAGGTAAGTGGATTGCTAGTGAATATAGAATTCGAAGGAAGCCATTGTGGCCTAGTGGTTTAATCTATGGTTTCTCAAGCAGTGGGCGTGGGTTCGAGCATTTATATTAACGAACTATTTACGTACAAGTTTGTACGGAACCCTCGGTGCGCGAGTCTGGCTCGTAACTGGATTTTTTATGGTGTCATTGTCCATAATTATCAGGTGGTGCATTCTTGCGTTCATTTAGGGTCGACCAATACAAGTCGTATTTAACCGCACCCGATCTGACTACAGAGCCTGATGCCTTGATGAAGGCATGAGATCCATGTTTCCATAGAATTTAAATTGAGAAATATTTTGGTGAAGTAAAACTTATACTAAGCGTACAGTAGTCAGCCAGGCACCGGTAGTTAGCCGTGTATGAGTACGAAAGATATATCTCGTGCTCTTCCCTCTCGTGCGAAAAATTGGCAGAGGCCGACTACCATTACCTGGCTGACTAGGTACTGGGTATTTTATACCATACCTACTTTACAACCTGGATTAACATATAAGATACTTTTATCCCGGAAAATTGTACAGTTCCCGCGGGAGAGCGTTAAAACATTTAGTAGTGGTAGAGCCATGTTGTAGCTAGCCACTGCATCACGAATGGGCCGGCTCGTCCCGGGCAGTACCACCCTCTCACAGAACATCGGCGTCAAGCAGCAGTAATCCTGCTGCGTTTCGTACGGTCAGTGAGAGCGCCGAGGGCCCAATGCCTATCCCCCTCCCTCTCCCCTATTCTCTCTCCTTTTTAAAGGCCAGCAACAGATAGTGACTCTCTTTGAGTTGTTGATATTTATGGGCGGTTGTGACCCGCTTGCTCGTTTACCTCCCTCTCATAATAAATAACGAATCGATTGATACCCTATTTATTAAAATCGGATGAGTAGTCTCGACGCTACGGTGGAACATCCATACACACAAACATAGACTGTTAAAATCATTACCTTTTGGCTTTGCCGTGTAGTCGTGTAAAAAAAGAATTCTTCGCAGACGGAGACACGGCCAACAGCTGGTTTACTTATCATATTTTTAATGCAAAATCCGCTCTCCTACCATTTGAAATAACAGTGGAAGAAAATTGGGATGCTGACTCAAAATGATTCCATATTTAGTCCAGATCATTGAGCGGGTGTTGCGTTGGCGCATGACGTCATCGTGTTATTTATCAGCGAGTTCATCGATGCTGACGCCGGCCGCCGTCAATGAGTTTACTGTAATCGATGTTGGCTACAACGTCGAATAACTACCGACCATTTTATTTTTACTTGTAAACGGGGCAACGACTTTATAGGTGATTTAAAAAAAACACATTGAAAACACAAAAAAGTGTCACTCTACGGGCCTAGCCTAGTGTAAGTGATACGGAAAAAAAAAAAATTATGTAAGAAGTCTGTCGCAGTGCCATATTTTTTTAGATTGTTTCAATTTATTCATAAAATGTAAATTAATTAACTGTATCAATAAATTTATTCTATTATTCTATTCTAAAAAAATATATTTATTGACATTATTGTAATTAATTGTGTTTTGTATTTTTTCTATTTTTTCGGCTTTTTCGCCGGTAAGAATTTCTCAAAAAAAAAATTGCCAATAACATGTTCGACTCCGACTTGCGAAAAAAATTACAGACTGGTAGATTGAATGAGCTTAAAACTAAGATAGTTTCTCAAAATGTCATAGTTCATTTGTGTGTGTTCTAAGTTTGACCGCTATCTCTAAGTTTTTCGGAATTTATGTGCGAAATTAAATTTGAAATTTACCACGAGCTTTTCGGTAAAGGAAAACATCGTGAGGAAACTTTCATACACCTGCGAAGAAATTCAATGGTGTGTGTGAAGTTCCCAATCCGCACTGGGCCCGCATGGGAACTAAGGCCCAAGCCCTCTCATTCTGAGGAGGCCTGTGCCCTTCAGTGGGACGTATATAGGCTGGGATGATGATGATGGTGATGAAATTTTCGAAAATAATCTATTATCGCTTAACTTTACCTACTGACATCTGACATGGATGTTTTTGGGCCATTCTACTTTTAAGTAACCATTAATCTTTCGTGAAATATAAGGCATACCTGGTGATTTTTTTCAAGTGTAAATAACTTATATGAAAACTGAAATAACTAAATTTAATATTTTAAAGCAAAAAAACTTTAAATTCAAAGAAATTTTGTGGAAAAACTTGGTAACTCAGCGGAAAATACACCAATTTCCATACAAATGGCGGGACACGCATGTCCACTGCGTTACCTACTTTATAGATAATAATGATTACTTTTTATGCGTAGTGATAATTTTAAATATAAGCTTAATTATGTGCCTATTTAAATCATTAATGATAAAAACGAGCACTTTACCGTTTTTGTAAAAAAAATATTTGAAGAGCACATTACTAAAAATGACTGGTCAACGAAAAGTAGAATGGGCCATTTACCCATTTTTTCCAGAAGTTTTATAACTGTTTGCCCGGTACCGGGTTAACGTTGAGTTTAAGGACACCCTATATAGCTGTGTGTGTAAACTTACCTTTTGATTTTGGTATTTGTACTACCGACCGCCCCGTGAAGTTTTTCACGTATCGAAAAGTAACATTTAGCTGGGAGAAGGGAGGACACTTGACACCAGTACGCTTAGTATAAGTTTTCCTTCACTTCAATACTTCTCGATCGCGTTTACTTAAAAATTTCAATTCTATGGAAACATGTAAGCGCGAGCGCGGAGACGCTCTCCATGTTTACCTAGTAATTGATTTTTTTACGTAAACGCGATCGAGAAGTATTTTGGTGAAGTAAAACTTATACTAAGCACTCAGTAAAAAAAAACCCGCCAAGTGCGAGTCGGACTCGTGCACGAATGGTTCCGTACCATTATCTATGAAAACGGCAAAAAAATCACCCCCCTTAAATATTTATTTTATTCTTTTTTTTAGTATTTTTTTGTTATAGCGGCAACCAAAATAATAATCATGTGTGAAAATTTCAACTGTCTAGCTATCACGGTTCATGAGATACAGCCTGGTGACAGACGGAGAGACAGACAGACGGACGGACAGCGGAGTCTCAGCAATAGGGTCCCGTTTTTACCCTTTGGGTACGGAACCCTAAAAATAGCATTTTAAGGTTTAATATTTCGCAAATGATTCTTGGAATCGAAAAACACAGAAGAGACGTGGGACAGGGGCGCGTCGCAGTCCACCTCGTTCGATCGCAGGCCACGTCTCCGCCCCGTCTCTTCTGTCTGCTTTCGCGACGCTTCTATACGTTTATACATTCTTCTATACATTCTATACGTTATAGAGTGCCGAAACAAACTTGTGTCTGAAATTGAGACTTCCCTAAAAGAAGTTTCAGAATGGGGTCGACTTAATTTAGTCCGTTTTAACCCCACTAAGACACAGGTTTGCGCGTTTACCGCAAAAAAGTCGGCGTTTGTCGCGTCACCTCTTTTCGAAGGCACTCCCCTTGCTACCACAGCCAGTATCGGAATCCTTGGTATTGACATCTCGAGTGAAGTCCAGTTCCGCGACCACTTGGAGAGTAAGGCTAAATTAGCCTCGAAGAAGCTCGGCGTGCTCAACAGATCGAGACGGTATTTCACTCCAGCCTACCACCTTCAGCTTTATAAGGCGCAGGTTCGCCCACATATGGAATACTGCTCTCATCTGTGGGCGGGGGCTCCCCGGTACCAGCTTCTCCCTCTGGATCGCATACAACGGAGAGCGACTCGAATAGTCGGCTGCCAACGAACTTCTGATGGGCTGGATTCCTTGGCGCTGCGTAGAGATGTAGCTTCACTGTGCATCTATCTTCTATCGCATGTACAACGGAGAGTGCTCCGAGGAGTTATTCGGGTTGATCCCTGCCACATCCTTCCGCCACCGCCCTGGATGGTTGGTTGTCTTCTACTGTGCGTTTTTCCAGAAATTTCCTGCCTCGAACAGCAAAGCTCTGGAATGAGGTTCCTGCTGTGGTATTCCCGGACCGATATGACCTTCAAGCTTTCAAAAAAAGAGCGTACTCCTACCTAAAAGGCCGGCAACGCACTTGTGACTCTTCTGGTGTCACAGGTGTCCATGGGCGACGGTAATCGTTTACCATCAGGCGATCCGTCTGCTCGTTTGCCCCCTATACCATAAAAAAAAAGAAGAAACATTTAGTATGAAAACTGATTCAAGGGGCGACGCGACTACGACGCGCCCCCGTCCCACGTCTCTTCGGTGTGCTTGCGTCTAACTATATCTCATACCTGATTTACACTCTCACCTCGTCACCTCGCCTCGCGCCTCGCCTCGTCGTCTCGCTCCGGACGCGAGCCTCAAAATCAAGGCAAATCACGAGACAAGGCGCGAGGCGCGCCTGTTCACACTCTCGTCTCGTGGCTCGTCCCGCAGTTCGTCTCGCCACTCGCACGCGAGTGTAAACCAGGTATCACACCATAGGGTTGACGTGGTAGACGAAAAAAGTCATCTCCTTTAGGAGCACTTTGTTAGAGCGTTTATTCTTCCATTTGACCGCATCCAACGTAGAACTGCTCGATTTGTCGGTAATCAGGCACTCTCTGGCCTACTCGATCCTTTGGCTTTGCGAAGGGATGTGGCGTCTCTCTGTATATTATACCGTATCTATCATGGGGAGTGTTCTGACGAACTGTTCGAATTGCTGCCTGCGGCTAAATTCCACTACCGCACTTCGAGGAACCGTTTGTCTTTCCATCCTCACCATCTTGATGATTGGCAGTCTAGTACCGTGCGTTTTAAGCGAAACTTCTTTCCTCGCACGACAAAGATCTGGAATCAGCTTTCTGTGGCAGCATTCGGCAAACGAGCCTACCAATTCCTAAAAGGGTCGGCAACGCACCTGTGGTGCCCCCCGTGTTGCGGGTGTCCATGGGCGACGGTGATCGCTTTCCATCAGGTGACCCGTCTGCTCGTTTGCCACCTCTTATATAAAAAAAAATATGAATATTTAGGTCAAATTCCAGCTTTCTACTACTAAGATTTTTTGACACGCAGACAGTCAGACAGACATTGCGAAACTATATGAGTTCCGTTGACTACGGAACCATAAAAAGTTGCAGCCTTATCGCACTCACGTAATCTACAGTTCACGGTGTCAGGCATACAACCTCGTTAGAGATAACTGGCAAACTGTCAAAGTCAAAAATACAAACCGAAGTAAACCGAGTCTTTATTCCTCTCAGGATTCCGTGGCGGTTCCACGTTCCCGCAAAATGTTCAATTAGTTGTACGAGTATATTTAAAGGCAAAAAAAGTCAAAATTATAACCAAGTAAAATTCCACGGAGATGTGCTATAAACTTTTACGACAATTAGGTATTTAGATATAGAGTAAACAGCTTTATCGTTGTGTGATAACAGCATTCGTGGACCGCTCTCCTTAGGGAGCGAATGTGTGTTGTTCTGTGGGATTTTAGTGAAATTGTGTTAAAAAATACAAAAAGTAAAAATGCGGTTTTGTGCCGAGAGGCGCGGGTTGACCGCTCGCGTCTCGCAGTTGTAGCTTGTTGCCACCAGATGTGTTTGGCTCGGCCCCCACAGCGCACGTGTCTGCGGCTCCTAACCTTTCGTCGATGATTTGTGCCACAAAAAGTGTCCAGCTGACTCTGTGTATTGTGCGAGAGAAGCAGACGACGCCCGTGCTACTCTAACAAGGTAACTCAGAAATTTCTGCGCCGTTTAACTCCATTTAGCGTTTTTTGTTTACGCGTTTATATGAATGAAGCCGGTTAATGTTATATTCCTTTGTTATTAACGCGTGAAGTTAGTAACGTTGTTTGGCGTGAGGTTAGTTGTGTTTACATTTTAGTTTCCATTATCATAGCTGATAAATATTAATCTGTGTACTGTGTATTGGTGCAGCGTCCATTGATACGGCTGTTTACTTTGATAAAATAAAAGTACTTGAAAGTAGCGTTGTTCTGATGACGAATTTAAACCTTCTGTCGCGTTTTCAATGTCGAATTTAGAGCAGTGTTTAAACAGCGATACAGTCCATCGCTATCTTATTTAAAGAAAGTTTTAATCTCTGAAAATTCCGTAAGTATTTGCTTGTCGATGCTTACTCCGAATCTAATTAGGTAACTAATTCAGACATAATTTCGTATGTTAATTTATGATAATAAATCGCACACAGAGAACTTACTTCACGGTTTTTTGAGGAAGCGTAGAGTGTTTTATATTGCGGAAAAATGTACGTTGATTCCATGGATACAAATTGATAAAAAGTGTTTGTTAAGGAAAATGATTTAGGTAGAGCTTGTCTAATTAAAAATGACGCGCCCCACTACCGCATTTACGCACAGGATTTTTCATGCGATTTGTCGATCGTGATGTTGCACAGTGATCATACCTAGTTAACGTAATAGTTGACGCTCCTAAATAGATGAAGAGTTGTAATTAATGTTTGCACGCACTCGTCCAAATCAACTGATTCAGTAGAGGAGCGCGAGTCATTTTAGCTTAGACAAGCTCTACCTACAGGGTGTTACAAAATAACCCCTAAAGCCTGAAATCCCATGAACAGTAAATAAAACTGTAATTTTGCGCGCTGTTCTTTTTTTTGTAAAAACAAAATTTTTATTTTATTTAGCCTATTTTTGTGTCCCACTGCTAGGCAAAGGCCTCTCGTCTCTTGCTCCACTCCTGCCTATCAAAGGCGAGCTTCCGCCATCCCAAAAAAAAAAATACTAATTTAATTCTTTACTGGAGTACTTCCATACCCTTCAGTTATTACGGGTAATTTTGTAACACCCTGTATATCTACGTAACAAGCTAGGGATTCTCAAGGCAAGACCTAAAAGGCCTAATACTGAACCACTAATTGACCTACATTAAACAAATAAATACTTAAATATTACGGTACAATTCACACCAATTGACTTAGTCCCAAAGCAAGCTAAGCAAAGCTTGTGTTATGGGTACCATACTAAGTAATAACATACAAACATACAGGTGAAGCTAATATAAAGCGTGTAAAAATGTATGTGACTACTGGAAAAATTAATATAATTTTCGCTGTCAGATGTATCTTATTAACAACAAATTTCATCACCTCGGTCTATATACGACCCACTGCTGGGGCCCACCCACTGAGGCCTGTGCCTCCTCTCAGAATGTGAGATTTTGCTTCAAATGACAAATCTAATGGTAAAGACTGAGTATGTTATAATACAAAATAGTACGTTAATAAACTTAGAAACTACTAAGAGAGCGCTGGGTGAATATTCGAGCGTTTTGATCGCGCGGTTAAACGTCATTACCATTCGACGATTATTACCACAACCAAAGGACAAATCGCGCGAAATTTCATCAAACTAGATTCAGCATCGGTACTGTCTTAAGCTTTCATAAAAAGTTAACCCTAAGCATCATCCATTTTAATAATTTCTGCTCAAATGGTAATGACAAAAAAAACCGCCGTAAAAACGCTGAATATTTACCCCGCTCCACTTACCATCCGAAGTTCGAACTCCGTGTTCGGTATGGAATTACAATTAGCTGACATACATATACATATACACACACTGACAAGCTTGAGAAACATTATCACTGTCGCGAATTTAAGGCCAATTTCAACCTAAAGAAAACATTGATAGTGAACTTGTCGTTTATTGATTTGTTTTCGTTTTAAGAGGATACGATGCGCATCATTTCTCCATACAAACGTAATCCCCTGTTTCCTCCCTGGATAATGGATTTAGAGCCAAATTTTTTTTACTGTGTAATCTGTATCTACCATAGCTATGCCCCTATGTTTCGTTTTTTTCCATATTTCAATTAACATAAGAAATATGAACTTCCCAAAACTGAAAAAAATGCCCAATTTCAACGTCATTTTCAGACACTCATCAGAAAAGAATCCCTCACATAAACAAAAAAAGGAAAACATAGGGGCATAGCTAAATCTGTCCTCTAATTATTTTTGAAAAAAAATAATTTTTTTGGTTCAGTTTCCGAGAAGAAAACAGGGGATTACGAAATGCTGTTTTGATCAATTTTACGCGTCTATTAATGGTCTGAGCTGCAGTTGTCCCGCTCTCGCTGTACTGACACGCAGGTGTTCGGGCGAGACAGCGACATTTCATTAAAATACCTATTTCTCAAAGGTCTCTCAGCCATCGTACCCTCTTAAGTAAGAAATGAAATGCAATACGATCTGCGTTGGCCTGTTTTTGATTGCTTTATTATGATGAATTACAAATTTGTTCTAAGAAAACGTTTTTTCTGTACAAAGGTAAATTTGAAGGTGACAGGAAAAGCAAACTTAATAAGTATTTTTATGGATAAAAGGATACCGAATAATCTTCTTCTAACATAAAAATCTCGTGTCACGGTGTTTGTTATGGAACTCCTCCGAAACTGACCGATTTTTATGTTTTTTGTTTTCTATATTTGGTAGGTTTGAGAATAGGTCGTAGGCTATTTTTTATATCCCTATTCTTCGCGGACGGATTCGCGGGCAACAGCTAGTAATAAATAAATAAATCATGAGATTATTGATACCAGTTGACATAGTCATAAACTAAGCAAATCTTGTACTTTGGTTACTAGACAACGGATAAACATACTTGTATAGATAAATACATATTAAGCATCCAAGACTCGAGCACAAACATTCGTATTTTTCACACAAATTATATCTGCCCAGGGACCATAAGCATCGTAGCCAGGTTCTCCACAACCACTTCGCCAGATATCCTCAAAGTGTGCTCCGCAAAACCTTAGGGCTCCACAAAGCCTGTGAGGGCTCCGCGAGAATACTTGAAATAATAAGAAAAAAATTGAAAACAAGCTCTTCTATGTCTGGTCCACAGTTTTTTTTTTCATTTGGGGCTCCCTCAAATATGCCGTTTTCCAAAAAAGTTCCGTCGCCAAGGAATGGGTTGAGCTTGGGATGAGCCTTATTTTCCTGTAAATTCGCTTTGTAAATAAATAAATAAATAAACAAATAAATATCGCTCATCCCAAACCTCTCGCAAACCAGTGATTTTTGGCGTTCCTGAATAGCAGTTCAAACCAAACCCAACCTAAACGATTGAATTACGGCTACCAAACCCGTGAAGGCCCGTTTCTGAATTTAGCCCCTGGTTATGGTTGCTGAAACGCGTTAGATGCGGATGGCCCAGGACCGGTCTGATTGACGAACCTTGCGGGAAGCATATATGTTCAGCAGTGGACGTCTTTCAGCTGAAATGATGATAATGACATAAAAAATAGCAAAAACGTTGAAATTTCTATGGGCTTTCCCGTCATACTTTATATATTTCAAATGATTTTGCAATCCTGAAAAAATCCAAGCATATACAGGGTTATTTGTAATTCACTAGCATCCTTTTAACCCTAAACTCCTACCACTTAAACAAATGTTTTTTTGTTTTACGGCTTTTGTCATAACTTAATATATTTGGTGTAATAACGTTTTGAAAATTTGAAATGAAATGAAATGAATTAAATTTATTTCGAAACAACAACAACAACAAAGAACAGTTTACAAATTTCTTAAATCTAAAAGAGTATTGTGGCAGTTGTCTCAAAAAAGGAGTCCACTCAGCATGAGTCGAGGCAGGGGGCCACGACGCTGATTTTCAGTGGATCCTATATTGAGTAACCTAAAACTAAAACTAATAAAACTAAAACTATACAACTTATATAATTTGAGATTACCTCTTATTTTTAGGATACTCTGTGTATTTGTATGGGAAAAAAAGTGCTTCATTTTAAAAAGTCATAAAAAAAAAACATTTGTTTGAGTGATAGGAATTCAGGGTTAAGAGGATGTCAGTGAATTATAAATAACCCTGTATATATTTCAAATGATTTTGCAATCCTGAAAAAATCCAAGCATATATTTTTACTTTGGGTTTTCCTAATGACAGGCGGGAAAGCAGACAGATTGCCCCAATTAAAGTATATCAGTGTTCAGCGTGGTAACAAGTATTTGTACAGCGCCTTATCAGTTGTATCTTCATTGTGATCCCCGTGTTTCTCGCTAAGTGCATTTAACCTCGGACATTTACAACATAATTCTAGTTGTCTCTGTCGTTTGACGTGCGAGAGATAAGGAAGTCTGGGTAATCAGAATCCGTAGCCTTTTTTTGGTCCACTTCTATAAAATACTTCCTTTTTAGTGTGCAATTTACAGGGTGGTCAACTTGGAGGTATCCATCTTTTCAACCGACGCAAACAAAAGGAGGAGGTTCTCAAGTCGACGTGTATATATATATATTTTTTTTTATGTATGATCACGCATAACTTTTTACAGAGTAGTCCGATTTTGATAATTCTTTTTTTATTGGAAAGCGTATACCCCGAGGGTGGTCTCATTTAAATTTGGAAATAATATTCCTACCCTAAGGGTAGAAAAACAGGGGATGATTGATTGTTCAGTTACTGATTGTACTATATGACCACGCATAACTTATTACAGAGTAGTCGGATTTTGATGATTTTTTTTTATTGGAAAGCGTATACCCCAAGAGTGGTCCCATTTAAATTTGGAAATAATATTCCTACCCTAAGGGTAGGGAAACAGAGGATGATTGACTAACTTTTAAAAGAGTAGTCTGATTTTCATAATTCTTTTTTATTGAATAGGGTATACCTTGAAGTTGGTATTATGTAAATTTGGAAAAAAAAATTACCCCAAGGATGGGAAAAAAGTATAAAATAAAAACTTTTTAACAAAAAAATTAAACCGCCGAAAAAACTGAAAAGCAAAAAATAATACCTTTTTTGTTTGACCTTAATCTAGGTACCAGTTTGAAGTCGGTGCCACAGCACTAGCCAGGAGGAGTGTCCTATAATATTCTACCTGATTGGCTTCTATCACTCCTCCTGGCTCGTGCTGAGGCACCGACTTCAAACTGGTACCTAGATTAAGGTCAAACAAAAAAGGTATTATTTTTTGCTTTTCAGTTTTTTCGGCGGTTTAATTTTTTTGTTAAAAAGTATTTTTTGCCGCCATTTAGTTTTGGAGGCAAATACGAAAGTTGTTGCATGAAAATTAGTTTGTGTAGATACGGCAAATTTGTTATGGAGCGTTTTACGACTGAACAACGTGTTTTAATTATTAAAACTCTAAGAAAACTGATTGAACGGTAACATTGATTGGCCCCCACTATCGACTGATTTAACAGCTCCTGACTTTTTTCTGTGGGGCTACCTTAAAGGGACGTGTCTATGCTAAGAGGCCAATGAACCTTCAGCAATTAAGACAAAAAATTCGAGACACGGTCACTGAGATAACGCAGGAAATGTGATGAAAAGGGTTCACATCTGCCATGCTGCTAGAGGTGGACATTCGTCTGACTTTATTTATCATAATTTAATTGCCGGCCCTAAATTACTATATGTAACAGGAAATACTTAATAATTTTTATATTTCTTCGAATAAAATTAGGAAACTAAAGTGTACCTATACCTGTTATTTGGCCACCCTTACTACCTTTCATGGTATATCCTAATTCAAATTAGTATAACGTTATTTTGCATATTGATTAAGTCGTATAACATTAATTCGCATAGCTGAATACCTATAATGGTAATGCGTGTAATGTCAATTGTCATAACGATGACTTGGCATAAATTTAATAAGCATAACGTTACTGTGCATAAGTACCAAAAATATAAATATAAAAGGCATAATAATGAGAAAAGCAGTATTGAAAATAATGGGCTAACATAAATAAAGCCCGATGGGCTTTCAAGAAAAGGGTTTATACTTCTTTTAAAGGCCGGCAACAGATCAGTGATCATTAAAAACTTGGGCCCTCAAGTTTCGTAGTCATATTCATTAGCCGCTTGTCTATCCGGTTGTTTAAATAAGAGCTTGTATTTCTTTCTATCTTTAGAACCATTCATGGTATTTGGTGAATAAAGGCGTCTATAGCTGCCTGTCCGCATAATACACTATTAAAAGTTACGGACCGACACCTAGTAAGTCGAAAATACATTGACAACATTGTTGAACGCCTCACGCCGCGGTAATTTTCCATTGGTGTGAAAGTGACTGGGTCGGTCGGTAGGTACCCGCAACACCCGTATGGGCTCGGTAGAGTATTTATAAACATCCTGTAAAGTCAGACGACGGACGACTTCTTAACAGACTTTGATTAAGCGGAGTTTTACATTGCGAAATGAGTTGATCCGCAGGAGAATTAAAGTTACTGAACTGACAGATTGGAGCCGGACGTAAGGCCTCATCGAGATTCTTGCGTTAATCGATTTTAGGTATTCTATGCACTCGTGTATGTGTGCGCGAGAGCGGCTAGAATCAAAGCCGTGCGTAAGCGCGAGCGACACAAGTTCCCCGTCCGATGGCTGAAGGAGAACTAACGCAACGAACTATAAGGACAAGGGGGTAGTACGACGGCTCAAGATAGGTTGGTCAGACCGCGCGTGTATTTAGGTATTTTCATCATATTACTAAAACAAATATGTACAGGGTTATTTGTAATTCACTAGCATCCTTTTAACCCTGAACTCCTACCACTTAAACAAATGTTTTTTGTTTTACGGCTTTTGTCCTAACTTAATATTTTTGGTGTACCTAATAACGTTTTGAAAATTTGAGATTACCTCTTATTTTTACGGTACTCTGTGTATTTGTATGGGAAAAAAGTGCTTCATTTTAAAAAGTCGTAAAACAAAAAACATTTGTTTGAGTGATAGAATAAGAATAAGAATAATTTTATTAACCAATGAAGTTACACAGTACACGAAATTACTTCTTATTACACATTGTTACTTAAGTGATAACATAGGTACCTATATGTGACATTACAGCGGCCTTCGCACTAGACTCTGGGTCTGTATCGCGAGTGCCAATTGAGATTCTAAATAACAAAAATAAACTAAAGGTAGAATAAAGAACAAAGATAGAGTAAACACAACAAGTTACTTAATGTGATGTGTGTGTGAGTGTGTGTGTGTGTGTGTGTGTGTGTGGGTGTGTGTGTGTGTGTGTGTGTGTGTGTGTGTGTATGTTTGTTCTTCCAAGCATTTAATGACAGGCTTTAAGGAGATCTTCAGTATCTTGGTAATTCAGTTTAGAGAGACGCTCTTCTATAGCACTCTTTAGCTTAGTAGCAGACAGGTCTTTAGAGTTTTTTAAAGTTTTACATATTTTGTTGTAAATGTTTATGTGGGAGTACGGGGGCATATGTCTGGCGAAGCTAGATTTGATTGACGGTAGAGGTACGCTATATACCCGACGAGAGGCAAGGTCAGGAAAGTCTTGTCTAGAAATTACTTTCCGATGTGTGGCCACAGCTACTTTTGTGATATACAATTGTCTTACCCTTAACACTTAGGGATTCAGGAATTCAGGGTTAAGAGGATGTCAGTGAATTACAAATAACCCCGTATATTTTAAAAATCTACCATCACCAGGCCCTAGAAAACATCTTGTTTTATTAACATTCAAAAAGACATGACCTGCCGTGCAGTATTTACGCCGTACCAAGGATTTATTTTACTTTTTAGAGACGAGTTTGGTTTTTTTTCTATCGAGCAAACTACATGTACTTAATCTTGTTTCAAAAATCACTGGTCATTAGAGGGAATCCTCAAAATATCTTACACATGAATTTCAGAACTAAAGCTTTGCTAGTAATGATACAGCAAGGGATTAAATGAATACAATAAACGCGCCAATGGGGAAAGAATATTTGGATTTTACAAAGCGTACCTACCTAATAGAATACCTATTTAATATGTCAATACCTTACTTGAGAATTATTGTTAATCTGAATTTTATTAATTTAATTTGATTAATTATTTTTATTTTATTCAAACGGACGCTGCATAAATCATCTGTCAAGATGTAAGAGGCCTTGTGTGTGTGAATTTTAATTGATTTTAATAATACTTTGTGACGTTTCTGCAATTTATTATTATTTTTTGTTTAGTTTTGGAATAATCTTACTGTAAGTGCCAGCCCGTCCGTGGTCGTATTTGTTTAAAGCGCAGACACTTGCTTTCGCATTCACTATTTCTTTCCGACGAACAGTATAAGATGGTGACGGGAGCGTGTCTGGTGGCATAAAATTTTTAGTCATAATGTTTGTTTGCCATAATTTTTTTCTCGTCGAAACCGTAAATTTTTTAGATATTTTTAAATGGTCATCCTGTAGAACTCTATAGGTTAGGTTTGTTTTATAAAAATTCTGTACAGTTGATGGATTCAAAATAAAAAGAGTTATGAATAACAATAAGTACACTATGACAAACATTACATTATGATTATGAGATAATACTACATTATGATTTATGACAAACATTACGTTATGATTATGACCTTCAACAATTAAGTATGCAACCCGATATGGACTATGGACCCGATGGTGACAGATAGAGATGGTAAATGCGTTAGGCGAGTCTTTTATTGGTTTGGAAAAGTCTGTGTTACAACAAAATTGTCATTCAAATTAATTTATTTTTTAAGCCCTGGTGGCCTAGTGGTTTGACCTACGGCCTCTTAAGCAGAGAGTCGTGGATTTGGGCCCGGACTCGCACCTCTGAGATGTTCGGAATTCACGTACGAAATTACATTTGATATTTACCATGAGCTTTACGATGAAGGAAAAATTCGCAAGGAAACCTGGACACACCTGCGAAGAAATTCATTGGTGTGAAGTTCCCAATCCGCTCTGGTCCGCGTGTGAACTATGCCAAGCCCTCTCACTCTAAATGGAGGACTATGCCCTGCAGTGGGACGTATATAGACAGGAATGATGTTCATGAAGTCGATGATAATGATCGGTTAGAGCTTCATCCATTCCTGTACACCTGCGTGTCTTGGAAGCTCAAATTGGGGAGCAAAATCGTGTTCTGCTCACATGGCTCTAAAATAGCCGTGAAGCATGCCATTAGTGGCAGTTAGCGATTGGACGGGAGTGCCGGCCCTTCCCTCAGTCTTTAACAGGACTTCTAAAATTAACATAATCATGTCACGAAGTGTTTACGAAGCTGTATCTTTGTATGCTTTAAATTTAGTCTACCGAATAGCCCAGTGGTTAGAATCTGACTGCGAAACTTGAGGTCTTGGATTCGATCCTCAGTCGGAGCAGATATTTTGTATGAAAAATACTAATAATATACTAGTAAAAGTAGTGATGATGATGATATTTATACATACTAAACAACAAACGAGTCATAACTCGAGAACAAACATTTTGTGTTTTTTATACAAAATGTTTCTTTTACTGGACAATTCACTCCAATTGACCTAGTCCCAAACTAAGCAAAGCTTGTACTATGCATGAGTACTTGACAACGTATAAACATACTTATATACTAGATAAATACATACTTAAATACATATTAAACATCCAAGACTCGAGTACAAACAAACATACGTATTTTTCACACAAATATCTGTCAAAAATGCGAATGTTTGTTCTCGAAACTTGTACTTATCTATGCATATAGTGTAAATATGTTTATTTTTTGCCAAGTAGGCTAGTAAACAAGTTTGCTTAGTTTTGGTAAGGTTAAATTGATGTCAATTGTCTCACGATCTTTATGTCTAGGAATCTCCAAAATTATTCTTGTCCAACAGTTGAAAAATTCGAGTTTAAATTATAGAAATATACAGATTTTTACCACTTCATGATTTAAAAAAACGACATCACGTATGTAGCTAAAAATATACAAAAGTCTCAGTGCAGTATGCACATGCAGATCTATACATATTATGGGTATGTTTATAATGTATACCTTTGAACGTTCGTCGACCCACGAACCTGCCTAACCACCTCAACATAAGTGACTTAGGTTTATATAATTTTATTTGCAAATACCGGTTTATGCGCAAACGTGTCTAGTGGGAGTGTATCGACGGTTTATAAGCTACTTTGGGTAGTGTTGTAAGGCGTCTCTACCACAATAATTGCATGAAGGTACCATAAATCGGCATATTTGTTAAATTTTTAATTAAAAAAATCAGCCAAGTGCGATTCGGACTCGTGCACAAAGGGTTCCGTATCATTATCTATAAAAATGGCACATGAGACGGCACTATACGAATTTTGAACTTCACAGTGTAAGGTCAGAGCGTATACGTCGTCAGTAACAATGCTTCATAATTTATTTGAGCATCATGTTATTTCACGTTCTCTTGTCTCACAATGTTGGATTAATTACATAACATTGAACGCGTTAAATGGGAAGAATGTCTGTTGTCTGCTTTGTCACTGCTTTTAATTATCGTTACGAATTCTCGGCATTGGAAGAATTCGGACGACTATAGGCTAGGAGTATACCATGACTATGAAGCTAGGTCCCGAGTTCGACTGTTGTTAGGCAAAAATTCCTATTCGCTTCAGTAATCACGAGCTTCAAATACCTGCTGTTTTATTGAAGGAAGTTTTTAAAGTTGGCTCGAGAAAAAAAAAACGTAAGTTTTTTAACAGCTCTTGAGTTAATTTCGTCTGCGCTCATTTTATAAAATTCCCATTTTCATTATAACATATATTTCAAACTAAATACAAACTGAAATATAGATGCACAGAAAAAACCCCAGAAAAAAGACCAATGCTGGGAATCGAACCCAGGTCCTCAGCGTTCCGTGCTGCGTGCTTACCCCTACACCATCACTGGTCTAGAAGTTAGCGACGAATCTTTCCCATACATCGTACACTTCAGTCTGTTATAATCACATTAGGCAGTGATAAAGCGAAGTGGTAGAGGGCATTAACATAGATGCGCTTTATCACTGCCTAATGTGATTATAACAGACTGACGTGTACGATGTATGGGAAAGATTCGTCGCTAACTTCTAGACCAGTGATGGTGTAGGGGTAAGCACGCAGCACGGAACGCTGAGGACCTAGGTTCGATTCCCAGCATTGGTCTTTTTTCTGGGGTTTTTTCTGTGCATCTATATTTCAGTTTGTATTTAGTTTGAAATATATGGTTTCACGGAATGACCGTAAAAGTAATAAAAAAAATGAAGTTGAAGAAAATAAAAAAATAAATAGAAAAAGATACTTCATACTTAACTTGTTCATTATAACAGTTTGGTCAGAGTTACGTCTTATTTTATAACAGGTCACATGACTCTGTTATTTAGCTCCACATTTAAAAAAAAACAGCCAATAATCTCAATTATTGCGGTCAGTATTAGCAAATAGGTCTCAGTGGTCGCATTGTAGTAGGAAAGGAGAAAAAATAACTCCTAATCTACGAAAAATCGCAGAACATACATGGGGGTGATTCGGGTGCCCTTTGAGGTCCTCTACCTCTGGACTTTCGCTTGATACTACTTTCTGGGACATCCTGTATAACATGCAAAATTCGCATGTAAATACGTATGCACCTAAGTTGCCTTCAAATTGTTAATTTGATCCACTTCTAGTGTTTGAATTGACTTAAAATTTGTTGTACCTATCCACGGATAATTTAGTGTGGATGACTATGCAAGAGTAGTGCAGTGCACACAACAAAAATTAAAAAAATAATAACAATAACGTATCAACCAATGTAGGTATTTAATTTCGTGGGGCGCCTTTTGAGAATATAAACCTATTGAAACCTAAAAGTATCATAGGATAATTTTAGGTTTTAATAGGCATATTAGACGCATCCAAGTTATATGCTATCTGTATCTGTATGCCAAATTTCACCAGAATCCGTCAAACCGTTCACAAACATCCATACATCCATCAATACAAACTTTCGCGTTTAAAGTATTAGTAAAAATACAATTTTTCTATAAACAAAACACAATCAACTGGACATCGGCCGACGTCTATTCTCAATGTAACTATATCCATTAGGCTATTCTGGCTCCAATTGTCGTAATTGAAACAATATGTTTGCGCGACGCACTCCCATCCAATTGACTGGCAGGAATGTTCGAGATGCTTCCATTTCCATTAGCCGTCAGCTGTTTCCAAGGACAGACGTTTAACATTTTATTAGGATATAGAAACGTACCCTCATCTGTTATTTGATGTTGGTGAAGTTTATATGTTATGCAAAACGAACAATTAGACATTGCTAATACCAATATTTTTAGACGACCAGATGGCCTAGTGGTAGAGAACCTGACTATGAAGCTTGAGGTCCCGGGTTCGATTCACGTGTCGGGGCAGATATTTGTATCAAAAATATGAATGTTTGTTCTCGGGTCTTGGGTGTTTAATATGTATTTAAGTATGTATCTATCTATATAAGTATGTTTATCCGTTGTCTAGCACCCATAACACAAGCTTTGCTTAGCTTACTTTGGGCTAGGTCAATTGGTGTGAATTGTCCCGTGATATTTATTTTATTTATTTATTTATTTAATGGGTTGGCTAATTTGCGGCTTATACACCGTGTTTTTTTAATGTCTGTTAATTTCGCGTTTTTTGTTGTAATAAATAATATCAATACATAATAATTCAATACTTAACTATTGAATTATTTTTTTAGGTAGACCCCTTGTTTACTTAATTAATCAACTGAAACAATCCCTAAGACCAGTGCTGCCAACAAGACTAATATAAAATATGCTAGACATCAGCAAAAAATATGCTAAAATGTATGCTAGCATATTTCAGTGCCAAATAAAAAGTACCTGATTTAAGTTTAATTGTTGCTATATTGCTATGACGAAGCTTGTTGCGGATAACAAAATGTTTTCTTTTCTTTCTCATTGACGAAGCCTACGCTGCGGATCTGATTTTATTGTATTCTTTTATTAATGCCTAATAGTACATTACTGCAGCGGCCGCGAATTAGGGGATTGCCGGCCGAGTAGTTATAGATGGCCGAGTGTTAACGAGGCCATCTAGAGATACGA
This sequence comes from Archips crataeganus, assembly GCA_947859365.1. Lineage (NCBI taxonomy): Eukaryota > Metazoa > Arthropoda > Insecta > Lepidoptera > Tortricidae > Archips > Archips crataeganus. The sequence continues at coordinate 2,876,926 of OX402052.1, forward strand.
GGCCGGCAATCCCTGTTCGTGGCCAAGGCTTGTATAGTGCTTTTCTCAAATAAATCCAAGGAAATGATACGAATGTTCAACTTATATATTCATATTTAATTCAAATTGTTTTTTTTTTGATTCCCGCCAAAATATTTTTTTTTCCAGCAATTTATTTGTAAGCTGTTCCAGTTAATGTTTTTGACGCAAAATCTTGAGATGATTTATATTTATTAAAAAATTACGACCTTATTAATTGGTTATTTTAATAAATTGTTAACAATAAACGCCAATCCTTATTTATTTTATTAAATCTAGCCAAGTAAGATATTAAAAAGTAAATTCACAAACTAAATTTTTCTTAATTGGCAGTATGTCATTGATAGTCAATAAAAGAAAATACGACCCACTAAAACAAAAGACAATCTCTTTGCTGGCCTTGGCCAGCAATGTTTGTATGAAATTCCATTATTGTCGTCTAATTTGAAATTAGAACGAATCTTCCTCAACTGCTATACAATGGCATACTTCGTGTTCTATTGTCACGACTATAAGGACCACATTTCCTTGGATGTTTGAGAAAAATGTTTTCTTTTCATTCTCATTGACGAAGCCTACGCTGCGGATCTGATTTTATTGTATTCTTTTATTAATGCCTAAAATTAATAAAGGGTTTTTTCCGAAAATTAAAGAAAAAAAAAAAAAAGAAAAATTGTTTATTAATCAACTACATTTTGATCACACTTTTGATTCAGAACAGTATTTAATCGACTCTGTTTTCGAATAAAATGTTGGTATCTTGGTCTTTATCCGCTACTTTTACTTACAGGCTAAGACTAAGTATATCTAAGGGGCTGTTTCACCACTTTTCTTAAAGTTCGGATTAGCTTAATCATAACCTTATTTGACAGATGGAATTAAAATTTCTGTTTCACCAGTCTCGATTAGCGCTAAGTGACGGACAAACTGTTTCTTAATTTGACCATCAGATCAGGAGGTATTTAGCATTTTTATCCGTCACATAAAGTTAGTTTATTTTTTTGTGGCCATGGTTGGAGAGCCCTTCAGCCGGTTTCAGAAAAATAAATCAAAGTATTTTTATTTTTTAAAGAAAGAAGTCATGCTAAATTGCATAAAATAATTTAAATATCAAGATTTGAATAAAAAAATGTAGGTTCACTTTTAGTATGTAAAAATAAATCCAAAATTTCGTAATATTTTTTAATAACAAACTTTTTTTCAGGGGCTCAATCGTTTGTTCTACCTGAACTTGTATGTCGCCATTAAAAAAAAGTTAATCTGTCAAATGGTTTGGCGCCACTTTTCGATTCGTTTTACGTGATTTTATTTTTCTTAGTTATTGTTAACAAAGTATTGTAAATAAATACCGTTTTTGGATTAATTATAATGTTACACATTTGTTTATGCAAAAAAATAGATGTATCTAAAAATTACATAGTTTACGATTTCTTTTGCTTTAACAATGAGCGACTCTTTGAACGAAAGTTTGCGAACAGGAACGCGTGTTCGTGAAATGTGACGTTGCCATTCCCCCTCTATGTTAAGCCGACGATTAGTTAAGTGGTACTTAGTTTGCACAGGACCGGAGTGGTGAAACTGAAAAAAAACTAGCCGACAGATTTGTCCAGTACTTAGTTTATTCATTGGTTACGTGACCAGTAGTTTGACAATAAGGTGGTGAAACACCCCCTAAGTGTAGTTTATTGTTACTCTGTAATTGTCGGCGAGAACCTGTATTTAATTTCATGTTTAAGATGTATAAACAAGCTGTTGGTTCTCCATAAATAAATAAATAAATAAATAAATAAATAAATAAATATCGAGTATTTCAAACTAAATACAAACTGAAACATAGATGCACAGAAAAAACCCCAGAAAAAAGACCAATGCTGGGAATCGAACCCAGGTCCTCAGCGTTCCGTGCTGCGTGCTTACCCCTACACCATCACTGGTTTAGAAGTTAGCGACGAATCTTTCCCATACTTCAGTCTGTTATAATCACATTTAGGCAGTGATAAACCGCATCTATGTTATGCCCTCTACCGAGAGACTTCAACACTCCTTCGGAGCTACCCGCTCACCTGGACCAAGAGATGGCGCTACTAAGCCAACTTTTACAAGTTAAGTATGAAGTATCTTTTTCTATTTATTTTTTTTATTTTCTTCAACTTCATTTTTTATTACTTTTACGGTCATCCCGTGAAACCATATATTTCAAACTAAAATAATATATGGTTTCACGGGATGACCGTAAAAGTAATAAAAAAATGAAGTTGAAGAAAATAAAAAAATAAATAGAAAAAGATACTTCATACTTAACTGGTAAATATCGAGTGTAAACAAAAGCACAACACAACGGGCATAGAAGCTACTAGAAACTAGCAAGACGTGAGCGTGTAAGAAGGTCAACCTTTTTTTAACTGACGGTGCGACTTTTACTTTTTGTCTGCTCATTGGAGGAGTTTTAAGGTGCGAAAGCAAAAGTAGTTTTTTTTTAAAGCTTTTATTAAACTTACAGCGTTCGTATGTAGGTTCTTGTGTAAGTTGCGGTTTAAAAATTTGCATACCATTTTGGGACCACTTTCTGGTATCCGATTTGAACTGAAACTGAGCATACTTATGTTAGTTGAGTGATAATATAATAATCTGGCAGTGAAATTTTGCGCTCGTGCCTAGAATACCATGTTCCCAAAATCCACATTTTTCAAATACTACATTACCTATTTACCACATTTCTAGCTTACCAAAGTTACCATATTTGTCGTTGCACCACATAAAAAAATCGAAAATTACTCAAGGAATTTATTTTTTTGGTGGAATGTCTTATTTTGGACATCTGGCATACTTAAAGGGAATGTAATAATGAGGTAATACAGTATTTTAAAAAATCTGGTATTTTAGGAATGTGGTATTTAAAGCACGAGCGGAATTTTGGTGGTCCGGCCAGAATCGTCTCTGTAGGACGCAACTTATCAACTGTTAATGTTAACTACTTGAAAGTTGATAGTTTGGATAACAATAACAAGTATTTAGGTAGATACTTAAATATTATTTTTTTTGACAATGTCTTACGATTATTACAAGCTTAGACCATAAAAAGAAGATTACAAGCTTTTATTTACGAGTAACACGCTTTCATATGTAAGTTGCCTTCAATCAATGAATTTCACTTTTAGTAATCGGGTCGATTTGACATTTATTACGAATGTGTAGCTTATAAATAACAAATTTATAATCGTTACTCTACTACAATGATATATATACATATATACACCGTGAAATTTTAGTGGTTGTTTTCCCGAAACGAGGTGATTTAGTATCGATTGTACAATCGATTTATAATTACTATTTTGACTAGAGTCAAAAATCCAATTGTGAAAAACGAAAGTCGAAAATGACAAATGAAATGAAATAGTAACGCTTCGTTGGTACCTAACCTATCGTACAATCGTACGCTACTTGTACCAACGAAGCGTTACTATTGGTTTGCGGTCATTTTCGACTTTCGTTTTTCACAATTGGATTTTTTTTGACTCTAGTCAAAATAGAAATTATAAATCGATTGTACAACCGAAACTAAATCACCTCGTTTCGGGAAAACAACCACTAAAATTTCACGGTTTATAAAGGCTCTACCACCCGTGTCAAATACACAATAATATTTGACGACCAGATGGCCTAGTGGTTAGAGAACCTGACTACGAAGCTTGAGGTCCCGGGTTCGATTCCCGTGTCGGGGCAGATATTTGTATCAAAAATACGAATGTTTGTTCTCGGGTCTTGGGTGTTTAATATGTATTTAAGTATATATCTATCTATATAAGTATGTTTATCCGTTGCCTAGTACCCATAACACAAGCTATGCTTAGCTTACTTTGGGACTAGGTCAATTGGTGTGAATTGTCCCGTGATATTTATAAAAAAAAAAAAAAAAAAAAAAAAAAATAATGACATTATCAGCGTACCCGCACGGTCGTTTTATACCATTTATAGTACTTCCTCGTTGTATTTTGATTCCAATTTTTATAAATACATACATACTGTAACATCGAATGCTATTTTACTTCATTATATCACCCAAATAGCCTTCCGTCCACAACTTCGCCCGCGATATATTAATTTTCCCGTAGGAAAAGTTATTTTACCGCGGCAAAAAGTAGCCTATGTCACTCAGTGATAATGCACACAGAAGAACGTGGACGGGGGCGTGTCGCAGTCGCGGCGCCCCTTGAATCAGTTTTCATACTAAATGTATAGAAGCGTCGCGATCCAAAACAGACAGAAATGTCGGGGCGGAGATGCGGCCTGCGGACAAACGACGCGGACTGCGACGCGCCCCCGACCGACCGACCGACCGATGTATCTTCTGTGCCAGAATCTTTCGCCTAAAAGTTTCACAACAGTCGTCCCAGCGCTGCCCGTATGCAAGTGGCCAAAAATACGAAAATGTCCACTTCTCACTACATCAAGATTGGTTTTTTGGAGTGTTTTTGTATCTTTATTTTTCAACTCCAATTTTTTTTAGGCACTATAATTTTCTCATGCATCACACACACGTCACTTATTGCAGCGATACTAGCGACATCTATGTTAAAACTCTCAACGAGAGACGTCAACACTCTTCGAAACTAACCGCTCACCCGGACCAAACCACTCACTGCATGCATCACTGCTGCATGTTCCGTCTTAGTTCATTCGTCATCAGACGTCCATAATAATTATAAATTAGGTTAATTGCCATCCAAATTCATGTTTGGAGTCTGGTGAACGATAATTCAATGTTGACACAGCTGCGCAGCCAAGTCTGGAGGCGTTCTGGGTAAACTTGGCAGAAATGTGGGATGATGGTTTCCTGTCGCCCTTTCAGTGTTGCCAATTTAGCGTTATGTCGCTAAAAATGACTTTCACTGGAGTTTTGGCGACTTATCTGATAACTTTTTACAGTGACTTCCAATTATGTTTTGGGCCTTGTTCATTTTAACCCCCGACACAAAACAGGGGGTGTACGGTGTACTTCCGTTTGGCAAATGTTTAATTTCCCAAATGTTTATTTTTTCTGAAACTGTAAACTATTCAGGATATATTTCAGGACTATTCTGTAGGTTAGGTTAGGTTAGGTTTGTTTTATAACAATCCTGAAAAGTTTACAGTTTCGGAAAAAATAAACATTTGGGAAATGAAACATTTACCAAATGAATCCGTTTGGGAAAAATAATTTGCGAAACATTAGTAAACCATATTATAAGGCCTAATTGCGTTGGGGGTTTTAAAATTATTAATTTATATGTAGTTATAAAAATCCATCACTTACACAACGCGCTACTTCGCAGTCAGCTGGGGGTGTTATTTATAGTTTTATCCAGTGCCGTGCTCCAGTGAGGCGCCGGTGGACGGCGCGGGCGCAGAAATAGGCGTGACGTCAGTCGGCGGAGGATTCCGCGAGACAAAGGGAACTTGTTGAGATACAGAATCAGTTAAACCCTTTTTATACACATACACACTTTATACATATACATTTGTAGTGGTAGAGCCATGTTGTAGCTAGCCGCTGCATCGCGAATGGGCCGGCTCGTCCGGGGCAGTACCACCCTCTCACTGAACACCAGCGTGAAGCAGCAGAAATCCTGCTGCGTTTTGTACGGTCATTGAGAGCGCCGGGGGCCCAATTCTCCCCCCTCCCCTATTTCCTCTCTTTTTTTTAAAGGCCGGTAACAGATCAGTGACTCTCTTTGAGTTGTTAATATTCATGGGCGGTGCTGATCATTTTTCATAAGATGCCCCGCTTGCTCGTTTGCCTCCCAGTCATCATAAAAAAAATATACAAAAGTTTATATAAAGTAGGGTAAAATACCCAGTGCCCAGCCTTTTAATAATACCGCCCAATAGTTGGACTTGATCTATCTTTCGCACAAGTGGGAAGAGCACGAGAGATAGCGTTCGTCCTCTTTGCACTCATTAGGTATCTTAGGTAAAAATTAGGTGGCAACACTGAATTATACAGGGTGTCCTAAAAGACAACGATAACCTGGTTACTGCTACCCGGCGTGAGGTTAAGAAAAAATGAGAAACAAATCCATGTCAGTTAGTTAAGTTATTTATTATACACCGTGAAATTTTAGTGGTTGTTTTCCCGAAACGAGGTGATTTAGTATCGATTGTACAATCGATTTATAATTACTATTTTGACTAGAGTCAAAAATCCAATTGTGAAAAACGAAAGTCGAAAATGACCGCAAACCAATAGTAACGCTTCGTTGGTACAAGTAGCGTACGATCGTACGATATACGAGGATAGGTTAGGTTCACGGTGTAGAGAGAGTCATATAAAATAACACTTTTAGTATTAGATATTTTGGAAAAAAAACTATTAAGTAAACTGAGTGACATGATGAAATCCGCGCAAGAACAAAAGTCCATAGCTCGAAGAATCGCCAGACTCAAGTGGCAGTGGGCAGGGCACATCGCTCGTAGAACTGATGGCCGATGGGTCAAAAAGGTTCTTTGAATGGCGTCCACGGACCGGAATACGCAGTGTAGGTAGGCCTCCAACATGATGGAGCGACGACCTGGTTAAGGTTGCGGGATCGCGTTGGATGCGGATGGCACGGGACTGATCAGTTTCGCGAGCCTTGGGGGAGGCCTATGTTCCGCAGTGGACATCTTTCGGCTGAAATGATGATGATGATGAATGATACAAAATAATATGTTAAAATTTGTGCACTGATAAAAAAATTACCAGATCAAAAAGAAGATTTGACCATAATAAAGTTGCAGTCAAAATTTGTTGGTTTCCGATAACTTGACCTAAATAAGCCCAACAACTTTTATTACGTACAAGCTCACGCCTCAATACCTGTCCTTAATCTTAAAATAGCTTTCAAGGGTTTGTATAAAAAGAGCACTTTGAAAAGGTTGCGAATCAATGTACGCTCGTGTTTACATTATGGAACAGGCCTTATACTACGAAGTGCAAAATTCGAACTTCGTATCGTGCCATTCCTCTCACGCTAATAGTATTTAATACAAGAGCGAGCAAGACGATGCGATACGAACTTCGATTTTCGAATTTCGGAGTAGCCCCCCAGTTTTTTATCCGTCTAGACGTGCGCGCGGTACAGGCGTCGGCAACCTTGTTTAAACAGGTATTTGTAAATTAAACGGAATTTGCCATTGGTAACTATGAATGCGGTAAAGGATCGGTTGTAAAGATTATTAAGGTGACGAGAATAGGTATCTATTTGATGTATATGAAAAGGAAAACGGCTGGTTTTTTACACAGAAGTCGCACCTTTGTATATTTCATGTTTTTTGGTACTTACGAGATAATTTATCGATTCTCCGTTTCGGCTTGGGCAAAAATGCTTTCGTATGTCTGCCCAGCAGTTGTACGGCGAATGTCCTGCTGTTATACTCGACAGGTTACATTTCTTAACCGATTCTCGTGAAAGTTTGTGAGTACCTAAGTTTGATAATTTTTTTTTTTTTTTTAATGTGTCGCCAGAGGGGCCAAAGACGCGAAGTCTTTGCTATTTTTTACTTTAGTGTAGGAAGAGTGACTTGTGCTCGGGAAAAATCCCTTCGGACGAACTGGGAATGGAGGGCCCAGACAGTGTCCGACTTGCACGGACTAAAAAACCCGGTCACAAGTCCCCTTCTCTACTGATTATTAATACAAAAAAAACGTGTGCTTTATATTTTAAGGAGGGGAGGGGTAGGGAGGGGACTTAATCTACCCACAGTGTCCTGCCTCAGCCATTTGCTGGAAGGCCGGGAGAGGAGCATGCATTCTCCCGCTGGGCACTGGAGGGTGCTTAGGTCGGTCTTTTATGTTTTTACCCGTTGGTTTATTCCTTGACCGACCGAAGTTTGATAATCATATAGTTTTTTGTCGTTTGAATTTTCGGGAAATTTTCAAAATTTAAAACCTAAAATGTAATACCTCAGTTATTTTGCGAGGTCTACAGTTCAAAGCCACTATATTATTTATATTTAAAATTGAGATGAGTTATTCAAGTAACATTATTTTATGAATAAATAATGTGTAATATTTATTTGGTCAAATAACGGCACAATATAATGAGTGAACTTAAAGAAAAACTTAAGTTATACATAGGCCAACAATAAGGTTAATAAATGAATAAATTAAACACAGCTGGTAGCGACTGTCCGCGTCGGACTTGCGCCGGATTGCCTGCGGCGAATATTATTAGGGTCTCCCCAAATCTATCGAAGTGGAATCGGCTTCAGCCGGTCGGAAAACTTTTATGTCAACGCAATAAGAGCGAAAAAGACGTCGATCGATAGATTTGGGAAGACCCTTACGGCGTAAAAACCGTCTTGCAAAACGTTGTGTTCATACTGTTTTTGGGACTGGGCTGCCGTGCGACTGCAGAAGACCAGTGGGTTCTGGGCGGGTTTCGAATCAGATACTAGTATAATTACTAAAAAAAACACGTTCGAGCCAACCTGGAAAAAGATGGATGGATGTGTGGATGTTTGTTACTCTTTAACGCTAAAACGGTTTGACGGATTCTGATGGAATTTTGGCACACAGATAGTTTATAACCAGGATTAACATATAGGATACCATTTATCCCAGAAAATTGCATAGTTCCCGCGGGATAGTGATGAACGTTTTTTTGCAGGCAGAGTCGCGGGCAACAGTTGTTAGTACTTTAATAATTACGTCTGTGTATTATATAATAAATAATTATGTATTCTTCTTTTTAATGTGGTCGAGTAAAAACCACAAAAGTTTTTTTTCCATTTTCCCGATGAATCTCAAGTGGCCCTTCTCTTTTGATTAGTATACCTCGGTCTTATTCCAACCTACATAAGATTGAGTTTCCATCAAACTCTTTGATAACTGACCTTCCTACACTTAACTGGAAGTAGCCAGGTCATTGACCGACACAACTACCAGACAATACAAGTTCGTTACTTAACATACATACATATTTCATCCATATGTATTGTTCTTAAGTTAAAGCGGTACTCTGTCCATACAATACATAAAGCACTTCCCTACCTCTATGATTGACACGTATAGGTAAAAACTTTTAGTAAAAAACCGATTGTCTGTAAAGTCGGTTTACGGACGATAGTTTAACGTGACAACGTCATAACAAAACATTCAAACCCCCCTGCCCTTATTATTGAAGTAATTATTCATCCAAATATTTATTTCTACGTGAAACTCCACACGTGCAGTCTAGACTTTGTTAAATTTTGGCAAAGCATCAAGGTTGACTGAAGTTTAAAAACACAAGAGACCTATAAACCACAAAATTTTTGCTGTGTAGTAAGAAGCTTTAAAAAATATTACCTTACACTGCTAATAAGTATTTAAAAATGAGAAAGTTTGCTATTATGTCTTAAATTTTTTAAATAAGTAATGAAATAACATTGTAGATCTGTTTGAAAAACTATACCTTCTTGAGTTCCTTGTCGATTCTCCTCAACAGGGTTTTTCCGAAACGGTGGTATATTCTTCGATATTCATGTCTAAATGAAATGTAACCATAAGCCTAAATTGAATAAAGGTATTTTGACTTTGAACCTTTGACCCCAAAAATAGTACAAACTAACAGAAGTAAACTACCGGTTTACGTGATAAGGTTCACTTTAGCCAAGCAGCAAATCTACAGTCGCCACCACAACCATCGGAGCAGTCAAGTTCAGATATTGAGCGCTCCGATTATGATGGCGAGGCGACTGTACCTAAGTTAAACAAGTTAAGTATGAAGTATCTTTTTCTATTTTTTTTTTTATTTTTTTTTTCAACTTCATTTTTTATTACTTTTACGGTCATCCCGTGAAACCATATATTTCAAACTAAATACAAACTGAAATATAGATGCACAGAAAAAATCCCAGAAAAAAGACCAATGCTGGGAATCGAACCCAGGTCCTCAGCGTTCCGTGCTGCGTGCTTACCCCTACACCATCACTGGCCTAGAAGTTAGCGACGAATTTTTCCCATACATCGTACACTTCAGTCTGTTATAATCATATTATGCAGTGATAAAGCGCGCATCTATGTTATGCCTATGCCTATGCCTATGGGCATAACATAAATGCGCGCTTTATCACTGCATAATATGATTATAACAGACTGAAGTGTACGATGTATGGGAAAAATTCGTCGCTAACTTCTAGACCAGTGATGGTGTAGGGGTAAGCACGCAGCACGGAACGCTGAGGACCTGGGTTCGATTCCCAGCATTGGTCTTTTTTCTGGGATTTTTTCTGTGCATCTATATTTCAGTTTGTATTTAGTTTGAAATATGTACCTAAGTTGTTTGCTCACAATATGGTAGAATAGACAACTCGAGGTTTTCCTCGGTCCGTTTAAACGGAACTCATTGATTTCATGGAACTAATTTGTGCCAAATACGTCAGTTACCTGATATACAGGCTGAATGGTATTTACTGTCCGAGGAAGAAGAGTTTTCTTATGTCTCCCTCTGCTGCTTCGGTAGTCTACGCGCTCAATGCTTGGAAGGGTTTAGGTTTTTTTTTATATGAGAGGGAGGAAAACGAGCAAGCGGGTCATCTGATGGACAATGATCACCACCGCCCATAAATATCAACAACTCAAAGAGTCACCAATATGTTGCCGGCCTTGTTATCTGGAAGTTTCAAATTTAAAATTAAAAGAAAAGTTAAAATTGTGGATAAGACCCCAGTTCATGTAAAGTTTTTTACCTCTAAGGGGCTTAGAAATCTGTCGTATGTACCCACGGTGTATAAAACTTTAGAGTTCAAACATGCGTCAAGTCAGCAGGCCCGTATCAGTTAAAACTGGACTGTAATGGGGGCACTCGAATCTCTATTGGTATTTCCTTCCAATTGATATCTTGTTGAAGCAAATTATAATTACCTATGGATCAGTGTTGATCGCTGTTTGAGTTGCTTGATATGCGTGTTGGTCGCTAAGTGATCGTATTGAGGTCGGACCACTTGGCTGTTTAACCACTCACGGTTTTTTTTGCATTTACTGCATTTATTGACAAATGATTCCAAACAATGTCATTATTGACTTAAGGATTTTTTTTTTAATTACAATCTAGCTCATAAAGGCTATTATAATCTACTATTTAACTAAACTACTTAACATTTACTTAAGGAATAAAATTGAAATAAATAAATTGGGAACCGTGGTTGCACAAAGCATGTAGTGGTTAAAGTTATGTGAAGTCTCTGAGACCTTGACTCTATAGCTACAGTACCAGGCCATAAAGACTGCACACGGTCCGTCACGGTCGGTCACGGTGTTACGCAACACACAAAAAAAAACAAAAAAACAACGGTCTTTGGAAAAGGACTGCAAATGTCCGACATTTGCCGAGCCTTTTCAAAGCAGTGTTGCCATATCCATTTTATGTAAATCCGTAGGTCCAGGCGAAAAAATCCGTAGAATTCCGTAAATCACCTGAAGAAAAATCCGTAGATTAAATGCTATTCAAAATTAGATTAGAGTCTGGCTAAAGTAAATTGGCAAAAGAAAATCGACAAAAATTAAAAAAAAAATGGCAATCTATTCTGGCACGGAAGAAATTTTCTATTCATACGCTTCGGTTTTCCGTTCCGTTTTGTTCATTTTTGCTAGTTGTCATCGAAACTAGAAGGTAAATTTTAAAAAATGAGGCTAGTCTGAAATTCCGTAGATTAGCCAAGTATTTCCGTAGGTCTGGGCACAAGGCCTAAAATCCGTAGATCTACGGATTTTTCCGTAGATCTGGCATCGCTGTTTCAAAGACTGTGTGCAATCTTTATGGCCGGGTACTGTACCTATAAGTTTATGATAAAAAAATACGTACATGGAAAAAATTAAACAGACTAAGCTTTTTGCTGACTGCACTTGAAATTTTCACAGAGCGTTTATATTGGCCGCTGTAACAAACGGTGCTGTTTTTTTACAACTACATAGTTCTAATTTTTATTTTCTTTGATTATAAAGTAAGTACCTAAATTGGCACATTTTGACAATGTCAATGTTAAGGTATTTTAACTGTAGAGTGACCATGCACTTGGAAACTAATTTCGTACTTTTTGTTTTCGACATTTAAAAAAAACTGGCCAAGTGCGAGTCGGACTCGCGCACGAAGGGTTCCGTACAATCTATATATATAAAAGAAGAAACTGACTGACTGGCATATCAACGCACAGCCTAAACCACTGGGCCTAGAGATTCCAAATTTGGCATGTAGGTTCCTTATAAGGTCTAGGGGTGCACTAAGAAAGGATTTTTCAAAATTCACTCCCTAAGGGGGTAAAACGGGGGTCCAAAGTTTGTATGGGGAAACAAGATTAGTTCGACTATTTAATTCGAAACTTCACAGAAGTACCCTGAATAATAAATGATTAAACACGTGTTTCAGGTTTTTTGAGAATTCAACCCCTAAAAGGGGGGAAAGGGGTAACAAAATCTGAAAATCAACATGGGTGTTGTTTCAATGGTTTATCGGGTCGCTGGTTATGAAAACAACAACGGTTTTAAAATCCGACGTGGCAGACGTAAAATACCATCTCCCTGGATGGGGTGCGATGGGGTTGAAATATCTAAATAAACTAAAATGACTGTTGATATATCAACGCATAGTCCAAACCACTGGACCTAGAGACTTGAAATTTTGCACATAGATACCTTATACAATGTTGGCATCCACTAAGGAAGGATTTTTGGGAATTCCCGCGGGAAAGGGAAAAAACGGGATTTATATATTCAATTCCGAGTGACCCTATCTCAGTAACTATAATAACTAGACTCTTCAAATTTGATACACAAGTAGGTATTACATTATTTAATACATTAATTTCAGGATTTTTCATAATTCCCACGGGATAAGGAAAAACCGGGATTTATATATTCAGTTGAACGGGATCCTATGAACTTTAATTACTAGACTCTTCAAATTTGGCATAGAAGTAGGTAATTATAATAGTAGAAAACAGGTTTAAGGATTTTTGGAAATTCCCACGATATAAGGAAAAAACGGGATTTTTCGTTTTACTGGTCGTAGAAAGCCGAAATTCGGCATGTAGGTTGCTTGGGGAGTGTAGATGAGGATTGAGAGAGGACTTTCCCAAATTCCCACGGGAACGGGAAAAAACGGGATTTGTCGTTTTTCTGGTCGTAGAAAGCTGAAATTCGGCATGTAGGTCGTTTGGGGAGTGTAGAGGAGCATTGAGAGAGGACTTTCCAAAATTCCCATGGGAACGGGAAAAACGGGATTTTTCGTTTTACTGGTCATAGAAAGCTGAAATTTGGCCAGGGGGTTTCTTGGGGAGTGTAGAGCTGGATTGAGAGAGGACTTTCCAAAATTCCCACGGGAAAAGGAAAAACAGGATTTTTCGTTTTACTGGTCGTAGAAAGCTGAAATTCGGCATGTAGGTTGCTTGGAGAGTGAAGAGAAGCATTGAGAGAGGACTTTCCCAAATTCCAATGAGAACGGGAAAAAACGGGATTTTTCGTTTTACTGGTCGTAGAAAGCTGAAATTCGGCATGTAGGTTGTTTGGGGAGTGCAGGGGAGCATTGAGAGGGGACTTTCCAAAATTCCCACGGGAACGGGAAAAACGGGATTTTTCGTTTTACTGGTCATAGAAAGCTGAAATTTGGCAAGTGAGTTCCTTGGGGAGTGTAGGGGAGCATTAAGAAAACATTTCCCGAAATTCTTACGTGAACGGGAAAAAACGGGATTTTTCGTTTTACTGGTCGTAGAAAGCTGAAATTCGGCATGTAGGTTGTTTGGGGAGTGTTGAGCTGGATTGAGAGAGGACTTTCCAAAATTCCTACGGGAACGGTAAAAACGGGATTTTTCGTTTTACATGTAGTAGAAAGTTGAAATTCGGCATGTAGGTTGTTTGGGGAGTGTCGAGGAGCATTAAGAGAGAGCTTTCCAAAATTCCCACGGGAACGGGAAAAACGGGCTTTTTCGTTTTACTGGTCATAGAAAGCTGAAATTTGGCAAGTGGGTTCCTTGGGGAGTGTAGGGGAGCATTAAGAAAACATTTCCCGAAATTCTTACGGGAACGGGAAAAACCGGGATTTTGTGTTTTTCTGGTTGTAGAAAGCTATAATTTCAAAATTCATAAGTATTGTAAGTAGGCTGCAAAGGGCTTTTTAACCGACTTCTAAAAAAGGAGGAGGTTATGCATTCCACTTTATGATTTTTTTTATGTAGGTATGTTCACTGATTTCTCGGTCGATTGTGGACCTGCTTGCTTGCTTGCCGGTATGCTTGCTTGCTTGATATCTTGGTTCTTTGGAATAGTCATAGTTTACGCGAGCGAAGCCGCGGGCAAAAGCTAGTTATCTATAAAAATCACGTTTGTTGTATGAGAGCCCCCCTTAAATACTTTTTTATTTTAATTTAATGATTTATATTTAAAATTCTGTGAATATTTCAAGCGTACCTGTTGCCGTTATCAATATCGAGCAAAAACGAGCAAAAAAATCACGTTTGTTGTATGGGAGCCCCCTTAAATATTTATTTTGTTCCATTTTTTAGTATTTGTTGTTATAGCGGCAACCGAAATACATCATCTGTGAAAATTTCAACTCTCTAGCTATCACGGTTCCCGAGATACAGCCTGGTGATAGACGGACAGACAGACAGACAGACAGACGGACGGACAGCGGAGCCTCAGTAATAGGGTTTCCGTTTTTACCCTTTGGGTACGGAACCCTAAAAATGACTGGTACAAAATAGTAGCCTAATTAGATGAATTCAGTAAGGTGGGTTGTGCTCACGTCTCCCGAAACACCCCGTATAAGTTTAGAGACGGAGAAGCAACGTAAGAATATACACCGTGAAATTTGAGTGGTTGTTTTCCCGAAACGAGGTGATTTAGTTTCGATTGTACAATCCATTTATAATTACTATTTTGACTAGAGTCAAAAATCCAACTGTGAGAAACGAAAGCCGAAAATGACCGCAAACCAATAGTAACGCTTCGTTTGTACAAGTAGCGTACGATCGTACGATAGGTTAGGTACCAACGAAGCGTTACTATTGGTTTGCAATCATTTTCGACTTTCGTTTTTCACAATTGGATTTTTGACTCTAGTCAAAATAGTAATTATAAATCGATTGTACAATCGATACTAAATCACCTCGTTTCGGGAAAACAACCACTAAAATTTCACGGTGTAGTACCTAGTTCATTGTTCCGTTTTAGCTGTGACGTTCGTAAAGTAGCATACAATAAAGAAATAATCATCAAACCAATCAACTTAAACTAAAACAATTAGGTAGGTATATTTTATGATGCATCGTGCGCTGGCTACTTAAACTGACAATGGCAGGAACGTGATGCATAATATGCACTTTGCATCCACATCCATCGACACAATGGGCCGACATTGATTAAATGACGCAAGCTATAAATACTTGTTACAATGAATAAGGCTAAACATAGGTAGGTAAAGGTGATATCAGACGGTTCATCATCATTATCATCATCATTTCAGCCGAAAGACGTCCACTGCTGAACATAGGCCTCCCCCAAGGCTCGCCAAACAGATCGGCCCTGTGCCATCCGCATCCAATGCGTTCCCGCCACCCTCACCAGGTCGTCGCTCCATCTTGTTGGAGGCATACCTACACTGCGTCTTCCGGACGCCACTTGAGAACCTTTCCGCCCCATCGGCCGTCAGTTCTACGAGCGATGTGCCCTGCCCACTGCCACGATGTCCGTGACTTTAGTTCTCGCGCGGATTTCATCATTTCTATTGCGATTCCGCAGAGAAACTCCAAGCATAGCCCTCTCCATCGCCCTCAGAGTGATTTTGAGCTTTCTTAGGGCCGGCGCTCACTGACGGCATGGCACGGCAGGTTACATACGAATTTTACCGCAACATCCCTCGGCACGTCGCGGCATCGTGGTATCGAAATAAAGTAACATGAATTCTAAACTCATTGAAATAAGTTTAAAAATAACTTGATAGTAATAAAATCCTTTGCCGTGCCATGCCGTCAGTGAGCGCCGGCCCTTAGACAATAGTTTCTAAAGAACAATTATTTAGTGGTGCCGGACTAATTTACGACCCTTTGTGCAATCGCTTAGACCCAGAAAAGGCAGCGAAATTGCTGTTCATAAATATAACGCACCCATTTTTATGTCTGTCTTCTGTCTTGTGTGTATATAAAAGTTACTGACTGATCTATCAACGCACGCCCAAACCACTGAACGGATTCTGCTGAAATTTGGCACACAGATAGCAGTATTATGACGTATCCATCCGCTAAGAAAGGATTTTTTGAAAATCCCACGGGATAGGGAATAAATGGGGTTTATATTTTCGCTTCAAAGTGGGTCTGTCTCCGTAACTATAAATATTAGAGACTTCAATTTAGCATAAAAGTAGGTGATTATAACAGTAAACAACTAATTTAAGGATTTTAGGAAAGTCCCACGGGATAAGGAAAAAAAGGGATTTATATATTAAAAATAAATAAAAATAAAAATAAATATCACGGGACAATTCACAC
The DNA here is from genome assembly GCA_947859365.1 of Archips crataeganus. NCBI lineage: Eukaryota > Metazoa > Arthropoda > Insecta > Lepidoptera > Tortricidae > Archips > Archips crataeganus. Next base: position 2,893,423 of record OX402052.1, read on the forward strand.
CAATTGACCTAGTCCCAAAGTAAGCTAGGAAAGCTTGTGTTATGGGTACTAGGCAACGGATAAACATACTTATACACCGTGAAATTTTAGTGGTTGTTTTCCCGAAACGAGGTGATTTAGTATCGATTGTACAATCGATTTATAATTACTATTTTGACTAGAGTCAAAAATCGAATTGTGAAAAACGAAAGTCGAAAATGACCGCAAACCAATAGTAACGCTTCGTTGGTACCTAACCTATCGTACGATCGTACGCTATACCTTGACAAGCTCGTGCGCGGCGCTCGGCGGAACCCTGTCGCAGGGAGCCTCTGCTGTCCTTAACGAGATTGTTTTTAATAAGTGCGGCAAATGCTGACTGCGACAGGGTTCCGCTGAGAGCCGCGCACGAGCTTGTCGGACTATACTTGTACCAACGAAGCGTTTCTATTGGTTTGCGGTAATTTTCGACTTTTGTTTTTCACAATTGGATTTTTGACTCTAGTCAAATTAGTAATTATAAATCGATTGTACAATCGAAACTAAATCACCTCGTTTCGGGAAAACAACCACTAAAATTTCACGGTGTATAGATAGATAAATACTTAAATACATATTAAACACCCAAGACCCGAGAACAAACATTCGTATTTTTCATACAAATATCTGCCCCGACACGGGTTTCGAACCCGGGACCTCAAGCTTCATAGTCAGGTTCTCTAACCACTAGGCCATCTGGTCGTCTGGTCGTCTGGTCGTATTCAATTAAATTTGATCCTATCGCAGTAACCATTCCTTTAAGATCATAGAGGTACAGTAAAAAGAGTTTTTTTTGGAATTAAGTACCTACCCAAAAAATAATACATTTTCTTTGTGCGGGGACAAAGGCGCGAGGAAGCTAGTTCATTAAAGTTTTTTTTTAGTAAAAATAAGTAAAAGCAATATTATTGTTTTTTTATGTACCAAATCTTACATCCGCACCCGCGGATGTGAGCGTTGTATTATCTGCATCCGCGAATGACGAACATTCTGCATTCGCAACATTCCTGGCCCATAGCAACACAGAGTCTCGACCTCACGCGTAGCCTGCCACTTAAGTAGCAACCGTTTAATGAATATTGTTTGAAAACAATGCACGTTCAATGGATTGTCTGCTATATTGTTGATGATTTCGCAAACTCAGTGCACCGTTCAAATTCTACGTAGTGGCAAAATTTGCAGTGACAGACGACCGTAACGAATGTGCTGAAATAGCTAACGAACAAGCTGGTTACTCATAGAGATGTAAATGTTATACGTACTTACCTATACCTAATCAAAGTTTTTTAATTTTGTAAATATTTAGGATATCAACAGCCGTAGATATAAAACTTAGAACATAACCTGTTACATTATTAAGGGCCGATTTTTCAATCCCCAGATAAAAGTATCTGTCAGTTAAAACTATCGCTTTCCTTTTCTCAAGTCATAGGAAAAAAGGACAGAGCTTACATTTATCTGACATATACTGTTAACTGTATACTGTTTTAAACTTTCGTGATTTTCACTCATAATTACTATAGGTAGGTACTACGGGACTTATCACGCAAACAATATTTACCTCGATGTTTCGGCCACATTGCAGCAGCCGTGGTCACGAGTTAACTGAAGTGTAGGGTGTCAAGTTCGTTTAGCCGCTCGAGTCTTTCGAACTACCCGCACTTGATCCCAATAGGCTACTTTCCTAACTAGTCAGTCTTTTAGATTATCAAAAAATATTGGACACGTATTTTTTATTTTGTCAATTAAACAAAAAATTACGAAGATATGGCGCGTTGAAGTTTCGCGTGACGTCACTTGTTCCTACACTTTGTATGAGCGTTTTAGGAACAAGTGACGTCACGCCTCGTCACGCGGAACTTCAACGCGCCATATCTTCGTAGTTTTTTGTTTAATTGACAAAAGAAAAATTAAGTGTCTAATATTTTTTGATAATGTAAAATACGGACTAATAAGAATTATTATTTTTTTACCTAGGAAACATCCCTATTAGAATTAGCACCCGTATCTCACACACACACACTTCAGTTAACTCGTGACCACGGACGCCACGGCTGCTGCAATGTAGGTAGCCGAAACGTCGAGGTAAATACACTCACGAGCAGAATAATAGCATCGCTTTGCTTTTTCATGTGCACCCAATAACCAGCTTTCCTGGGCTTTCTGAAATTATTTTTATGTGATGCTGTTCCTTGAAATTTAAGCTCTATGAAATTTAAAATTTTTACAAAGTCATTATAAAGGTTCACAAAGTTATTAGGTGTACCATCGCCCCAGACACCAGATACCCATTTTCAAAACAAATTTGCTTGCAGCCGTTGATGTTTATTGCTATGGATTGTTATGGACAGATGTCTAGCCACTGCACGCAAATTGGGCCTTTAAGGTGGTTATCTGGCGCTTGGGGCGATTGTACATGTATACAAAGTGATGCAATTATTCTGCTCGTGAGTATATTGTTTGCGTGATAAGTCCCGTTTAGTATAGTAATTACTGTTAACATTGAAAAATCAGGCCTAAGGCCAATAAAATCTATCCATTGGTTACTTAATCTACGAGTATGCTATCAATTCATAGTGGAAATACTACACGAAAACTAAGAAGCCATAGAATCATGAAGGTGACCGATGAGATGCTGAACTATCTTCAGTCTAATGGCAATAACAATAACATTTATTTTGGAGTGCGAGCCGGATATTTTGAAACATAAAATTTTATATTTGAATGTGTTGAAACAACTTTCAATATAATTTTTTGTTGATATTTATTGGCGCCGCCTTCGCTATTTGTAAACATTTTGCAGACTTTCTCAGTAAATTTAATTTTTCTTTGACGGCATCGGAGTTGACGTAAAAACATTTACGTGTGCCAGAAAAAAGGAGAATCTTTTTTTATAACGTTTGTTAGCATTTAGTCAGCAAGGAAAATACTACTGCTAATTTAAATGCAAAAGTTAGTAAGTTGTGCATGCGTGCGAATGTGCGTGCGTACGTGTGTGTGTTTGTTTGTTACTCCTTTATGTTAAAAAAAACTGGACGGATCTGAATAAAATTTGATACGTGGGTAGGTGGATGTCTCGATTAACAAATAGGTCATTTTCATCCCAATATCCCCACGGGATCGGGATGAAATCCCAAAATTTCAGCCTCAAGATTTACAGACATGAAATTTGGCAAGACTGGTTTTTATACGAAGTTAATGAAGAGCACGATGCAAATTGTGGGATTTCCCACAGGAATTTCTGGAAAATTCCGGAGTTTCAAATTGACCGCCAGACCGAATAGTTTACGCATTATCGCAGACGAAACCCTGGATTTAGAATGGATTAGGTAAGTAACTAATACGTTATTGCCGTTGTCAACAATATTGCTAGTTACATGGAAATTCCGTCGGGTGACTGACACATTGATTGCTAATAAAACTAGACCTAAATGTTTAATGGGGTAAATGATATTCAACCTTTTTGGGCAGCTATACATACAATCTTTTAGTTGGCAACACCGCAATTCGTTGATGAAATGGGCCCAATGAACTAAGTACTTAATAAAAGAGTAAATTTAACGGAAACCTCCTTCTTTTTTATCTTTCTTTGAAGTCGTGGTAGCTTAGTGGTTTGACCTAAGGCCTTTCAAGCAGAGGGTCGTAGATTCGAGCCGGTGCCTCTGAGTTTTTCGGAATTAGTTTATCTGTAATGAATGAAACTGTAAGAAAGATGGCACACCATGTACACGCATCTAGTATGCCATCGCTCCCACAGCTCCACTCACCACAACCGTTGCGCGCATCCGCTCTGCGCCGGCCTTATTAAGCCGAGATGACCCTTCTTTAGAAACATTACAATTCGAGTCACTTTACGCCATAACGGGTTAGCTCATTCCTTTTAGAAATTGATTCGTCACAATAAATTACCATAATCTTTGAACGCCTAATGGCAATAATTAGCGACTGACAACGTTTACGGTTTTTCAAAAGGATTCTGATGATTGACGCAAACATTTGTTTTGTGCCGTATCGGGTTGGACATTTTAAGACTGTAAATATGACGTCAGCACTAAAGATACACTTGCTATTAGCATTTAAGACGCTTAAGTCTGTTGTTTATTTCATTAGTTATAAATGTACGTATAATACACTTTTTCGTTTGGTTGTATACATACAACTCACAGTATTCAAACTCAAATGGGTCAGAAAATAAGTTTCTAAACATCGTTTTTTTTTGTCTTCAATCAGTGCGTCCTACCCGTCATGACATGCGGTGCCGAAACATGGTTCTCACTGTCACTGTCACAAGGCGGCTGGCAAGAGCTGGATGAAAGTGCCCGAGGATCGTGCTCAGTGGCGTGCCACGTGCATGTCCAGCAGTGGACGACCATAGGCTAATGATGAAACGTCGTTTTTTTTTAAACTTTGATCGTGATCAGTACCTAAGCCTGCACGAAGCAGTTCGCTTCATTTTTCCTTTTACGGACTGCTAGGGAATGGAATTCGCTCCCATCGTCTGTATTTCCTGATAAATACAACCGAGGCTACACTGAATAGGCTGTTACTAAACCAGTGACATACAACTTTGCATGAGGTCACGGGTACACGGGATCACGGGTAGTTTCACAAAACTACCTACCAGACTATCCATCAAGTCAAGTACCAATCCACCGTCAGAATGAAAGAAGAAAGAAAGAAAGAAAAACATTTATTTATAGCAACAATAACACGTACACAGGCTAAAACTAAAAATACAAACATAGACATAGGTAGACATGTTGATGTCGCTACAAAGGGTCCCGACTCAGCATGTCGCTGGTTAAAAAACCAGCACTGGTCTTCCGCCGGGCCACAGTATAGTAAAATCACGGAAGGCCACACAAACAAATATTACACTGACATAAAAGAAAAAAAATAGATAAATAAAAATTAAAATAAGTAACATTTATAGCTTCCACAGACCGAAGCGCGGGGCGTGCGCGCGACGGCGACGGAGACACCTCGGTCTGTGGTGGCCCTACACTGAATGACTGCCGAATGTTGTTGTAAAATGCTTTACATTGCTGTGGAGTACAATATTTTCAATGAAATGAGAACTTTAATAGGCTCAGAGTCGCTCAACGAGCTATAGAGAGGGCTATGCTCGGAGTTTCTCTACGGTATTGAATCAAGGACGAGGAGGTCCGTAGAAGAAGTGGGGTCACCGAAATAGCCAAACGGATTAGCTCGTTGAAATGGCAATGGGCAGGCCATATAGCACGCAGAACAGATGGCCGTTGGGGCCCAAAAGTGCTCAAATGGAGACTACTGACTGGCAAGCGCAGCGTGGGACGTCCATCAACGAGACGGACGGACGATTTGGCGAAGGCCGCAGGTTCAGGGTGGATGCAAGTCGCTTCTAACCGTAATGATTGGGCGTCAATCAGGGAGGCCTATGTCCAGCAGTGGACGTCCTACGGCTGAAATGATGATGATGATGATGAGAAATCACTCCCAAAAACAAAAAATTGGGTGTTCTCGACTTGATCTGTAGCACTATGCCTCTTGAATAAGTCGGGACTTACGAGGTTAATTTTACTACGCATCAAAACACGCTTGTCAGCTTTTGCACCGTTTATTTCACGGCGCTCGGCCCCTCCTAAATCAACATAGTGTATTATATTATTGAGTAAGATCCAGTTTATCATCAGTAAAATCTTGGAATGTACCGTTTTAAAACCTGGACGACGGCCAGTAGTCTCGGTCTGCGTCTCGTTTTACAGAAATTCTCACTTACGTAAACCGAAGGTTCGTCTAATTTTAGAGGAGACAGTTTTTTCAGACGTCTCGGAGGTCGCTGTCATAGATATTATTGTGTGTTTTCTGGGTGCGGTTAAGATATCATCTGTTTTAGACGACTCTGAAATGAACGGTAATAATGCACGACTTGATGACTCTAACCCTCATGTAGGGTAATCTTCTTCTTCTGTATAAATAAAAGGCAACCGTTACAGACTGTTCTATCAACGCACAGCTCAAACCACTGAATAGATTGTGCTGAAAGGCATGCAGAAAGCCATTATGAGATAGGCATCCGCTATGAAGGGATTTTTTGAAATTTCCGCGGGATAGGGAATAAATAAATGGGATTTATATTTTCGCTTCAAAAGACATTTCTCGAATTTCCCGCGGGATTGCGATCGGGAATCGACCATAAAATTTATTTATGTGCGGCCGAAGTCGCGGGAAAAAGCTAGTTCGGTTATACACACCATAAGAAACAAAAGTAATTATTTTCTGTGGAAATAAAATTAGCGACTTCGAGTCAGCAAGCTTAGCTTTATTAAGTGGGCCGAAAGTTGGCCACACTGATATAGGCTTGACATAAATAATTGACTATAGACTCTTAACTTTTGCCATGTCTCCAGGACCCATTTGCATGGCCCAATTGCCCTTAGGGTGCACATAAAACTAATCCGTGATTAACCCTATCTCACTTGATGAAAAGTGAAGGTGTGAGGTCACTGGTTCAGTAACACTATTCATTCTAGTCTTGAAGGACCTTTTGGTTGTATCTGTATGAAAGTACAAACGATGGGAGCAAATTCCATTTCTTAGCAGCTCGTGTTGGGAAAGATCAAGTGAATCCAATACAAATGATACTTACGCAATTTATTAAAGTAAATCTGCTCGATCGATATTGACGACCGAAAAGTAAATGGGCAGCCTTATATGGTTTATAATCACATTTAAGTAACACCTGATAAGAGGACTCTTCCTCACGATAACCTTTTGTCTGTCTACTAGTCTATTTCAATCTGGCAATAAGTGTCCCTTACAAACGAGGCACAAACTATTTTTTTAATATTCTGCCTTCGAAAGAGACAGCACATGACAAATCTGTAAGGCAAAGGGAGAGGGAAGGACGTTATTAATAGTATTAGCTTGAGAAGCCAAAGGTTTTGCTCAGGGATTACGAGTCCTATCGAGGTTAAGGCCCTCTTGCGAAACGTTAGGCTGTTTGTTTGCGTACTAAAGTTACAGTTTATGTAATGGTTACAACAATTCAAAGAAGGAACTGACCTTTATGGAATTGAAAAAAAAACCGTTATGGACATAATTTACAAGACAATTGTACCCATTCAACTCCCGTCAGTGTTTCAGCAAACCATACAATAGAGTGGTTCTCCACTGCTATCATTGACACGTAGTGGTTCTATTGTTTTTGACAGTTGTCAGTCGAAAATGTATTCTGTGACTTCTACTATCACCGATGGCGGTGGCCCGGCGTGGGTGGGCGGTGGAACGCGAGTGTCGGATTTGTATTTATTATCTCCGACAGTTTTAGATGAGTAAATTTGCACGGATTCTTTGAAGGACAAGTACAACTGAATACGTAATAATATTTTTAACAGAATATTCTATATGCTCCCGTCTCGGCTTTCAATGGTTCCACGATAATCGACGTTCTGCTTTTCTAAAACAACGCACTAATTCAAAATGATACGCTGTGCAATTATACACATTGCTTGCAATAATTGAAGTATTAAGTTGTACACCGTAGTATTTTGGGTTAGAGCGTTTTATAGAAAAGCAGCGAGTTATATTGAGGGTGTCTAGCCTATCACACACACGTCACACATAGTTTGCCGAGTTTCCGTTCCCGAAAATCGTTGAAAATATGGAATTTCCACTTTCACTTCACAAAAGAATATCGTGACAATTTTCTAAAGGCGATAAGCACTTTACGAGTACGATTTAATGCACGCTACACTTATGCAATACGCTAATAAATCTTATGATCGATGGATTTTTAGTATCGCAGTCGAGGAATTTATATTTATGATAAGATTACTAATAAGTAATGTTTGTAAATAACAAACATCAACATTCTATTTAATTGCATTTAAAAACAAAAAATCCTGATAAGGATTCCTGAGAGTACTAGGAGCTGTGGGGAGATGCCAAATAACAGAGATCTCTCTCCAGGCAGATGTTACGCCTATTGACAAGTCCGAAGGAAGAAAGTTGGAAATTGTATTTATAAATGCACCCGAGTTGAGAAACTTCGATGGTGCGATGTAGAAGGTAGCGGTTCTTCTAATTAACGACTAGATGCCGCTAGAAGTGGCTACATCAGCCCCTTTTTTAGACTGGAGGTTGGTACAGATTGCAGTGCAGTCTGTTCGTCATGCCGGCGCTTGGAATGATCAGTTAATCAAAGCCTCTTTGGGCAGCGTTGTTATTCCTCTTCTACTTCTGGATCCTTGTTGGAGCGGATGGCAGCAGTGAGAGCGGCTATGCACACATCACCATGCATGGAGATACAGTAACGTAGTGGTGCACAGTTTCGTAGTCTGGCTTGCTGTGAGACTGCGTATTTATCTTGTAAATCTTCGAAGGTTGTGGTTTCTCCAATTGATGTAGATGGCTCTAGAGTTTATAACAGAATTTTTGCAGCGCAGGTTCAAGGAGGTTGTTGCATGTAGCTTACGTAAATAATCGTGTCCAGTCGGATGAATCGTTTTAATTCTTCCCGAACAGGTAACTTCATTCTCGCAATGTCTAGACATTGACACGTTTCTAACTGTCTTAGTTTGGTTTGAACTGGATTTTAATGACGATTAGATTATGCCTGGCCTTGCAGTTTACCGCGTTTACCCCGTTGTTTACTGGACGATTTACCGCAGTCGTTACGATTTACTGCCAGTTCCTCTTAAACAGTTTATTTAAACTGTGGTCTGGAGATTCTGGAAGCTAGGTAAACAAAATTAAAAAGCTTTGCGTCATGTGGAATGGTTATCTGTTCTATCCGCTCTTAATGAGCTTTTTGAGTGTGGCGGATTTGGATGTGGCAAGTATGTAGCCGGATCTAAGGAGTAATAAACAATCTACTTTTTTACTTAATTATGCAGAAACTAGAATGCATAAGAAAGACCAGAAAGGAATGGCTGGGAATTGAACACGGGTGATCGTCTATCAGTGTCGCATGCTTAACCCTTACTCTAACCTAGCTAAACTTGCCGCAGTTTCTATGCCAATTATACCTTTACTCGTTGTCGTTGGAAGTTCTAGATTTTTATTTATATGAACTAAAAAGCAAAGTAATTGTTTTAGTTCATTAATATGGACCTCCGCAAAGTAACGCCTGATTCAATAAATTATTTTATTTATATGTTTTATCGACAGTGGAGTGCGTCAGCCGCGTCCACAGTACTTGCCCTAAACTGTGATTGATTGTATTATCACAACCTTATCGAAAGATATCAATAGATAAAAGATAAAAAGCCGGTATAAAAGGTGACTAAAATAAAAGTGAAGTTGCTGTTAGTCGATATATAGGCATCTTTTTACACGAAGTTCGCATGTTTTGTAAAGTTTTCATTGTCATTTTAATAATTCTGTTGTGATTTTTGTTTTACTCTTGTTCGGCGTAGTGATTCACAGAGTTGTTGTTAGATTTTATCATCGTTACCACTGCGGTATGTTCGTCAATTTATCATATTATTATAAAACTGTTTGTTTGTCTTTCTTTGACGTTGCGATGCAATGGATGGATGCATAAAGATAAGCTATTTTTCATCCTCCTATAAATTAATTTACTCCTGTGGGTGTGGATGTGTCCTGGCCCTATACTACGAAGCGAGAAATTCGAACTTCGTTTCATGCCGTTCCGCTCACGCTAATGGTATTTATTACGAGAGTGAGAGAGACCGCAAGATCCGAACTTCGAATTTCGAATTTCGTAGTAACCCCACATGAACAAATACAGAGCAGAAGAAAAGCTTCCGAACAGTGCTCGAAATTCTTACCTATTCTCATAGGGTTGTCGGTTGGTAAAAAAATATATTAAAAATCAAAATATTTTATTCAAACAAGTACCTTAATAATAATAAGTCCCCGTCCTGTCTGTGACAGGTCACGCACACATATGTTGTGCGTGTAGTAGTGTAATGCGTGCGCGACGTTGTTTGGACTTTTTATTCTGCTCCGTATTTATTCATGTGGTAGCCCCCCAGTGTGTGACTGATGCAAGGGGCGCCGCGACGGCGACGCGCCCCCGTCCCACTACTCTTGTGTAGTTTGCGCCCAACATTGCATAGGTTGACGACCAGTTATATGTTAGACCACAGAACTCGTAATAAGAGGAGTAGACATGTCACGCGAGCTTAAAACAAGACCGACCTTGCATACCTATGGCTATAACTATAAATTAAAAATTTTAAAAACCCCCGACGCAATTGTGTAACACGTATGTTTGAACATAATGTAAGTGCCCATTATGCGTCTAAGATCCCTTCCGCAGCTAACAAATGAGCTGATAACTTTGAAATGGCTGAACTGATTTTGATGAAACATATCTAAGAACCATCGCCAAAAAACCTGCTTTCTAATAAAAAAAACCGCATCCAAATCGGTTCACCTGTCTAAGAGCTATGATGCCACAGACAGACAGACAGACACACACACATAGCAGTCAAACTTATAACACCCCTCTTTTTGTGTCGGGGGTTAAAAAGGCTAAAAAGCGATGTGTTTCTTTTGCCAGCTCTGTAATAACAAAATGCTACACTTTTCCTCTGTAGACTTTCTCAATAGGTGCACTTTCTTCAAGATCTATTTACACTCCTAAAACGCATTCTTACCTAATGAAGGTTTTCCAAATATTATTTTTTCTCATGTATACCCAACCACAGAACAACCGACCGACGAAGAAATTCCTTTACCACCCTGAGGTTCAATGTCAGTTTTACGACTTAAATAAAACGCCAAAGCCTATTTTCACCCACAAGTCAATGTGACAATCAGCCTTATTGTTTTAATTCTGATGTAGGAACTGTCATTAAAAATGGTAAAGCATTTTACTTGGACGACTATACACAAATATACATTTTTAAAGCTCCTTCCCCAATCAACACAACCAAGCAAAACCAAGTAAGTAAATTAAATGTTGATGATGGTGATGTCCTCCATGTCGTGTCCGACAAAGGCGAACCTTTAAGCTCATTTGTTACTTGTGTGCCCGAATATGGCTGGCAAAGCCAAACTTTGTTTTGAAGGTCTAGGTAGGTCTTTGTTTTGGTTTGTAGGTCTAGGTTTAGGTGTAGGTTTAAGGTGAAGGTTTGTAGGTCTATTACAAAGTGCGCAATGTAATTGACCACTATCTTTATATGTGTAAGTGTAGGTAGGTCTCGAACGGGTCACAAAAATATCTGTGTATAAAGCAATCATTCTGCCGATCTTGCTATATGCCTCAGAAACTTTGGCGCCTTTATAGAAGCGACATAAAGCGCATCGAAGTAAATTAAATAAGGTCTGCTTTACTTAAATAATCATCTACTTAAACTTAAACATATAGGTATCTTTTGTTGATTTTTGTCGTTTTATTTTCTCGCTGTTAACCATTAATCCATTTGATTTATTAAGCTATAGATAATTAACGTCCAGGAGATTTATCGTCACCTGAAATTGCCCCGAAAAAGCTTTGGTGCTGACCTATTTAAGCGTTTCAGCAACGTTGGATACTTTTAATATATATTTAATTTTTAATCGAGCTTATTCGGTTTCTAAGTATTTCTAAGGTAGACCTTTTGTTGCCTTTACATATGTTAATGGTGGCTTACTAAATAGGGATGTTTCCTAGGTAAAAAAATAATAATTCTTATTAGTCCGTATTTTACATTATCAAAAAATATTAGACACGTAATTTTTCTTTTGTCAATTAAACAAAAAACTACGAAGATATGGCGCGTTGAAGTTCCGCATGACGAGGCGTGACGTCACTTGTTCTTAAAACGCTCATACAAAGTGTAGGAACAAGTGACGTCACGCGAAACTTCAACGCGCCATATCTTCGTAATTTTTTGTTTAATTGACAAAATAAAAAATACGTGTCCAATATTTTTTGATAATCTAAAAGACTGACTAGTTAGGAAAGTAGCCTATTGCGCATTCAGCGCAAAGGCAAAGAAACGAGACCCAACTGCATACAAAGCAGCGTTCCCCTTTTGAATAGCTATACATTTTAGCTTTTCCACCTATGTCGCAACTTGATTACTTCGCATAACTAGAATTATTATAAAACTAGCTTTTACCCGCGGCTTCGCTCGCATATAAGTCTAGTAGTCTCTCGGAATTTCCCGTGGGATTTCTCAAAAATTACCTGCATAGTGCTTTTCATTGCCGTTGCAGAAAAAATACCAGTGCCATTATTTGACGTCTCTAAACCTAAGCCACTGTTGACGATTCGGAATTTTAACGTGATCCACTTCGAATATTGGGATAAAGAGTGCATGTGTTATTCCAGACGCTAGACAGCCAGCTATCATCATCATTATCATTATATACGTCACACTGTAGGGCAGAGGCCTCCTCTCAGAATGAGAGGGCTTGGGCCCGTAGTTCCCACGCGGGCCCAGTGCGGATTGGGAACTTCACACACACCATCGAATTTCTTCTCAGGTGTATGCAGGTTTCCTCAGGATGTTTTCCTTCACGGTAAAGCTCATGGTAAAATTTAAATGTAATTTCGCACATAAATTCGGAAAAACTCAGAGGTGCGAGCCGGGATTTGAACCCACGACCCTCTGTTTGAGAGGGCGTAGGTCAAACCGCTAGTCCACCACGGCTTTTTAAGATACTTCACGTCCAGCTATGCACATACCAAATTTCATTTAAATCTGTCTAGTCGTTTTAGAGATGGAGCAACAAACACACACTCACGCACGCACGCACGGACTCACGCACACATGCACGCTCGCACACAGTCAAGGAAACTGTATCGCGTACAGGGGTGGAACCTTTTCACAACCAATTTTTAACCCCCGACACAAAAAGAGGGGTGTTATAAGTTTGACCGCTATATGTGTGGCTGTCTGTCTGTCTTTCTGTGGCATCATAGCTCTTAAACGGGTGAACCGATTTGGATGCGGTTTTTTTTAATAGAAAGCAGGTTTCTTGGCGATGGTTCTTAAATATGTTTTATCAAAATCGGTTTAGCGGTTTTAAAGTTATCAGCTCTTTTGTTAGCTGCGGAAGGGATCTTAGACGTACTTATAATGGGCATTGAGTTAATGTTCAAACATAAGTGACATAATTGCGTTGGGGGTTTATAAAATTTTTAATTTATAGTTATACGATAATTTCTTTGGCAGATGTATGGAATGTCAACATGACATTTGCAATGAAAAGGGTTGGTACGTGATTCACTTTCTTTGACTGTACGCGCGCACTTACAAACTTTCACATTTACAATATTAGTAGGATTGCATTGGATTCGTGCCAATCGATACCTACTCGCTTAAAATACACAACAAAACGTGAAAATAACTAATTAACTTTAGAACAGTCAATAAACTATATCGTGACGCGAACAAACAATAAAAATAAATAATTATTCAAGTGTCGCAACCCGGCAACATTATTGTGACTTGTGTATTTGTTGCAACAAATTATTAAGTATAAAATATGTCAGTTGTTATCTGAATTTTTATTGTTTACAATTAAGACGGGCTATTATCATTATGTAATTGGCAATTCATGCTTAATGTGCCTAATCGAACATTGACATGTTAGTAATTATAATGATTGATGCGGGTTAAAACATGTCAGTGTCAGAGTGCTTCCAACTTTCCACTGAAACGGGATGGTGCGAATACGTGAAGAATGGAATATGTACGTAAGATGAAAAGCAGTGTAAGATGAAAAACAGTTGGGTGCTACGAGTAGTTTTTCATCTTACACTGCTTTTCATCTTACCCCACTCACTATAATTAAATTATTGAGCGAGTGAGCACGAAGTATCTCTCCGTTTCACCTTGGTTGAAAAAAATGCTTTCGTATGCCAGCTGTTCTCTACAGGTCGCATTCCTCAACCGATTCTGGTGAAATTTTGTAAGCGGCTTTAATATTTAGAAGATTTTTTTTGTCGATTCAGATTTTTCAGAAAAACGCGCGTAGGGTCATCTCTACTTCAATTTGTCCGTGATCTCGGTCATCGATAGTTTGATTATGGCATTCAAGGCTGAAACATTGAGGAATTCAATTAATAACTCCTACAAACATTAAAGTTATTCATTGCAAAACCGGTTTTTTCCTTGCTACAATAAGGATTTCCTTAGAAGGATAAGTTGAGTGAGTTCCGGTAATTTTTTCATAAATAAATTCCTACGTATATACTTAGATTAAAATATTTATTTCCTTAAGGGCTCTTATACCAAGTTATTTCCTACTCACGATTTGTAGGTTATTAACTTCAACGTCGTCATGTACCTATCACGGTTCATTTATTATCGGGACATAATAAACGTGTATATAAAACAAAACTCTGATTACTTGCCTACTTAAAACTGATTAGGCTTGGCGCCGGCGCCATTGCTGTTACCGATTTAAAAAAGTCCAGAGTTGCCTCAGCAATAAAAATACCCCTTAAAACTAAAACAAGTTGTTTTAACAATTAAAATATGACTTAATGTTTATTTTTCTATTGTTTCAGATTTTGTTCCTGCCATTACGATTTTGAAATGTTGGACTCATTGAAACTTTAAATCTTCATGTCAATAAGGTTTAGAGGGTTCAGGAGTAGAACGCGTGAAAACAAAAAAAGTAACCATTTCGAAAGTGTGAAATCGAGGACTAGCCGGTCCTTGATGAACCCGACAAGTTACAACCCTTGCGCCCTAACACTTTGTATTTCAAAGAGACCGTGTCGCTATTCAGCCAGAGACCCAAGATTAAGACATTGGTCGAGAGAAATAACGATCTCCTGGACGTAGAACGTCATCCCGGGTTTTGTACCCTAATCTGGTAGAAATCAAGCTCTAGGAGCGTGAATTAGCACTTAAGTACGTACTTAGTTCCGTACTTAAAACAAGCTCGCGTTAGAAACTAATGGACTCACAAAGAGCCCACGCAAATGGAATTCCAGGGAAAGAGAAAGCATTCAAGTATGAACAAAAAATACCGTCTGAAGAGGAGAAGACTACGTCTCCGCTGCTCTATAAAGCCGACGACATCAAGTATATAGATGCGGCTGTTGACGTGAAGCTCAAAAATGATGATGTAGACAAACACAAAAGAGATCTTAACACGGTCAATTCTATGAAAACGAATGCTTACCATGGTAAAGACGGAGACAATTTGTCTGTAGCTTACAGTAAGAAAGATGAAGATGCCACGTCGACAAATGAAGGGGTTAAGTTCCTGGGTTTGGGGGACGACGATAGTATATGCTCGAGTAATCCGCCCCAAGACCAAGCCCCGCAGATACCTGACGGTGGTTGGGGATGGGTAGTCGTGTTCGCGTCGTTCCTGATCGCGACCGTCGCCGACGGTTTAGCTTTCTCATATGGATTGGTACACGAAAAGTTTGTACAGTACTTCGAGACGTCAGAAGCCAAAACTTCGCTTATCGGCAGCTTGTTTATATCCGTCCCACTCATAGCTGGACCTATAATGAGCGCCCTGGTTGACCGTTATGGATGCAGAAAAATGACAATTGTAGGAGGTATAGCTTCTACAATCGGTTTCGTGGCGGCTTCTTTCAGTAACTCCGTTGAAGTACTGTATGTGACCTATGGTCTTATGGCTGGTCTTGGTATGGGTCTCTTGTACGTTACTGCTGTTGTGTCTATAGCTTATTGGTTCGAGAAGCGAAGGAATTTGGCCGTTGGCTTAGGCTCATGCGGCGTCGGGTTCGGTACATTCTTCTACTCGCCACTAACGACTTACCTATTAGAAGAATATGAATGGAGGGGAGCTCTACTCATCTTAGCTGGAACAGTACTTAATGTGTGCGTATGTGGCGCTGTTATGAGAGATCCAGAATGGCTAATACTGGAACAGAAAAAAAATAGAAAATTAAGTAAAGCTAAGAGAGCGTCGAGTACAATATCTATATCTGCAAAGTCTGCTAAGTCAGGTGGAGGCGAGTCAGTGTATCCCGGTGCAGAAGAGTTGAAAACGTTAATGAAAAGTGGAGAAACTCCTGAATACATACTCACAGCATTGGTCGCTTCTATAGCTGAAGCGGAAAATCTGGAGGCAGCGACGAAGATGAACGCAGATTTATCTCAAAGTCACAAAGTTAGCTCTGTCATCAACCTACCAACGTTCTTACGTCAAAGTGAAAAGGTATCCATATCAGTTCCTTGAAAAACGTATAAATAATCGATTGTGTCAGTGTTATTAAGGTACTTAATATACTTTTATTTTAATTTCAGGTGCCAGTTGAAGTTTTGGACCAACTTTCGAGCAACAAGCGTCTATACAACATCATCCTGCAAAATTATCCTTCGCTCTTAGCTTTGAGAAGCAATTCGGAGCAAAAGCTGCCCGTAGAACCTGCATCGGATGTATCAAAAGGCAAACAGGTTAAGATGTCAATGAAGATAAAATTGAATAAAAAGGAAAAGAAAGATTTTGAAACAAAGCTTGATATTGTTAGGGAGCATCTCTTGCAGCCTATCCCTGAGAATAAGACAGCTGTGATACCTGCAAGGCCCGAACGTCAAGATTGGCTGACTAGGCAGTTTGGCACGGACCACCACTATCTGAGAGGCATCCGAGTGCATCGTAATTCTATCATGCATCGCGGCGCCATGATGAACATTGCCAAGTACCAACTGCGTGCATCTTCTTGTCCCGATATTTATAGAAATTCAATGTGGTCGATGGAGGAACCACAGGTAAAAACACACTCTCGTTGTAACTCATACTCATTGCGTAACTAATACTCATTTAAAGATTTTTTTAAAAGAAGTGAACACTTAGAAATTTTGATAAATATTGCACAAAGCGCTGATTACAATAAATTTATTTATACAAAACAAAAAGTGGCACAGAAGCTTACAATATAATTTTGTTTGATCTTTTCCAGACTGGTTCTTGGGGCAAGCGAATTCTAGACTTGGTGAACAAAACCTTCGACTTCAACATGTTCACCGAGTTCCACTTCCTGATGATGAACCTCTCGACGCTAGTACTCTTCATCTGGTTCATCGTGCCTTACTTCTACATATCCGCTTTCATGCAGCAGACGGGGTATACCGATACCCAGGGTTCCTTGATGCTGTCAGTTTTCGGCGTTGCAACTATTATTGGTATTGTAAGTATTTAATTGATTGAATTAACGACTACTTTGCTTTGGTCCTTCGACTAGAACCTTATCTTGATATTACTTTATGGCCGCACATGAAATGATGAAACATAAAACTTGTCGTACGTAGGGTAGGTTCTCTAACTTAAGTAAGCTTAAGCTTAAGTATCCACTTTTCTATATTAACTGTATAGAAAAGTGGATAACTTATGTCAGGAAACCGACTATACACGTGTGCTTGCTGAGTACTAAGGTTATTTGGTTTCATTTGATTGTAGTGTATTATTTAAACAGCTTATCTAAAGGACTTTAAATCTGGGACACATAGTAGTTGTCGGCTCTGTCCTAATTCTTTTAAATAGTGCAGCCCCTCCCTTCATTTTTGCAGTCGTATTTTTAACCTCTACGTCCATTATTTTTTTGTCATCTGGCATCCGTTTTATTTCACCATCAAATTTAACGTTTATGATTTCTCTATTTTCCAGGTGGGCCTCGGCTGGATGGGCGACTTGCCATGGGTAAACGTCACAAAAACCTATGCCGTATGCCTCGTACTATGCGGAGTCACAATCATCATGTTCCCAGTGCTCATCCGCATAATGGATCCTAACCAATCGTACAGTTTTTATATACTCGCAGTAAATGCTGTGATGTTTGGGCTGATGTTTTCGAGTTCGTACTCCTACACGCCAAGTATTTTGGTTGAGTTGATAGCTCTTGAGCGGTTCACTATGGCTTATGGATTGGTGCTGCTGAGCCAGGGTCTTGGGCATCTTATTGGACCCCCTATGGCCGGTAAGTTTAACCAAGATTTTAATGTGAATCTACCATACAAAAAAAAAGCCATTTCATAGTTTATTAATTGTGGGATAGTACCTTAGCTCTTTAGTAGTAAGCAGTGGAACTTATAGTTAGGTTTGAGTAAGATTTTTATGAAATTTGTTGTCTGATAATGTATTCCTGGCTGCATGCCAAATTTATTCTAACAAATTCCATCCACACAATCACGTCTGGTAAATAAATATCGGCAAGTCTCGCTGAGCGAGTGGAGACAACTTTAGAAGTGATTAACCCATAGTAATCTTTATCACTGTGTTAACTATGTACATTAAACAATATTTGTGGTACTGCTCCATATTTGAAATAACGCAATACCCTTAAAGTGGGTTGTGAGACCAAAGACTAAGTATCTTTATTTGACCTATCCCGGAAAAAAGATAATTACAAAACAATTGACTTTAAATAGTTCTAAGTTAATGTAAGCGGTAGAGGACAGGTTCAGAGACAAAAAGGTTGACAAATCGAACAAGTATGATAGAAAGAAAGTGGCAAACATGATTCATGCATGTAACCCCGGCGCCACACATATTACAAATGTTTGAACACAGTTATTTGATCACATGTGTAGCACCGGTATTTGCATCAAATATGTGTTGAAACATTTGTAATATGTGTGGCGCCGGGGTTACAATTAAGCACAAGTCTATTCCGTTCTCCTTTTGGCTTTTCGAATTTCAAGTTGCCAAGTAACTATATTTTTCTGGCCAGGATTCAAATCTGGGAATTGATTTCGTCACATGATGACGTCAAGACAACCCCTTATTGGGTCAAAGTTTATTATAGTTGAGCAAGTTCTCATTCATTGTCATGTCAAGGATTATTTTCCAGGGGAGTCTAGTCTCTGAGATAGACGTCATGCGATGAGGCATAGTTGACACCCGAATTCTGGGATGGACGCCAGACCATTCTGGGTTAGGTACCGCTCACCCCCCCCCCCCCCCCACTTTTAAATATGTACCGATACGCTCGAGTCCTCCTTCAATTTCTTCAACTTCAAACTCAAACTTCAACACTCAGATCAAATAAAAAGTAAAGATAGAGCGCTGCGAACAACGAAGTGAGGCCGGTCAAACTACACCAGTCCGTGTGCTTACACAGTGGCACACACACACTTGCAACCAAATTACACCAAATTTTGCTTAGAACCCAAAACGTCAACACTAGTGTTGCCATTATAATGTTGTAGTTACCCTATTATTACATCCTTTACTTTTTTAATTTTAAATTCTATTCTTTATTAGCACGGCTTCAAACGTGAGAACGTGACACGCAACTGACGCAACGTAAAGTTATTTGTTTTTTGTAAAAGTTTATCAACGTTTTTTAATGTAGTAACGGTATCAACGTGACACGCAACGTAGTATCGGGGTATTAAGAATTATTATGGCAACACCGGCCTACACACACATGTTTATGAAACCGGCCTAACTCGGCTGTTCACCGCGCTCTATCTTTACTTTTTATTTGGTCTGAGCTTCAACATATCCAATTTATTTTCTCAGGTGGCCTGAAAGATACGACTGGCGAGTGGGACGCCGCTTTCTACGTTGCTGGTATTTGGGTGATCATCTCCGGTATTCTAGTGGGCGTGATACCTTACACCAAGAATTTCAGGATCTGTGGCAATGCACCGCTAGCTAAGGACGTCGCTGTGGAGCCCGACCCAGGAGTCAGAATTATTGTAGCACATTAAACTTTGAAGGGATCATCCATTAATCACTTGAGATTTTAAAGGGGGATGTTCGAAATTTCTGAAAGTGGATGGAGCGTTGTAAGAAATAACACGTTTATTTATTTTTTCGTAGGACGCGTGATTTTTAAATGGAAAAGTAGTGCGTGAAATCTCTGGATCGCCATTGCAGGCAAAAATATACATGTATTTCGGTAGAAGAAGGGCAGTCCGAAACTTTACTAAGTATCACCAGGGGTTTAAAAATTTGTTAAAAACCATCACGGGATTGTTGGGCGACCCGACCACTGACCACCAGAATCAGAAATGAATAAAAGAGATTAGAATAAGTAACCCGTCGAAATTTTATTCAAAGTATTTAAGTACCTACCTAGTGAAGTTGAAAAAAAAACAGAACACAATCTATGCCTATGCCGAGTAACTTTTTTGCCAGTGGTCGAATTAATTTAGTTTTGAAATTCTCTATTAACGCAGGAACCTACCTGCATTTTTGGTCAGGTTTGCTGATTTAGTTTAGCTAAGACTCAAAGTGTGTAATCAATTGAATTATTAGGTTGTAGATGGAATGAAAGGTCCCAAGTGCCTACAGTTTGAATCATATTTATGACTTTTAATTAAAATTTGACTATTTTTTTAACTGTGTTCTTTTTTAAATGAAATGTGAAGTCAAATTTAAAATAAGTAAGTAGTCTTGATTTGCTTTTACGTATTTAAGTAGACAGATGTTTAATCATGTATATAGCATTAATTAGATTATGTTAATTAAATGTGATTTATTCAGTTTTTTTAGCAATCTATTTATTGTTTGATAAACCTTTTGCAGGGTTTGAGTATTTTTATGTAAGTTTACAGTTTGTGTATTAGTGTCTAGTTATTATTAACATATAGGTATTGTAGCAGTCCGGACATTATTTTAGTTTTACCTAACTGCTTTGGGGTTATGTATGACTGATTGATGAAAATTAGACAAAGGATGTGGCCAGTACACTACTGTAAATTTGTAGTGTACTGTTGATAGACAATTTGTTATGCGTTGAAAATGTTTTTTATTAAATTAGATAGATATTTTGGTGGAAATTTCGTAGTAGGTATTTTATTGTTATTGTCGGGCTACACCTGCATTTAACGTCTTTCTTTAACTATACCTTCACTCAAATAGTGTTGCCAGACACCCGCTTTCCTGCTTTTTACCCCGCGTTTTGGCCACTGGCCCCGCTATCCGCGTTAAGGTAACGCGGATTCGCTTTTTTAAAATATGCCATTTCACTCACACAGTAGTAATGGCTCACGAATGTCGGGGAAGCGGATGAATATGACTTTTTTTTAGCCTATAATATGTCCCACTGCTGGAAAAATCCGCATTTTCATTTAAAAGTCCGCGTTTTGAAAGCGCAGCTCCCGCTTTTTGTATTCTGGCAACACTGAACAACTGAACAATTGATGTAGACCTAGATGAGTCATTTCTAATTTACATTGAAGACGTTAAGTTCAGATGTAGCAGCGGTTTTACTAGACATATCTAAATCAAAAAATATACTTGCCTTATTGTCACCACTGACTTTGTAAACAATGAATTTACTACTTATTTATGAAAGCGGTTTTAAAGTATTCTAGGTAATAAGTTTGTTGACTCTACTTACATAATATTTACATAAGTTACGCTATGTATAATGATTTACTACAGAATTAAAGTTTGCCCTTTCGTACTTGAGTTTTTATTTACGTCACTTTGTAGTTTACCACTATCCCCTTACATTATGGAAATTTTTTGAAGTTTTAGCTGGTAACAATTTCATTTGAACGCTTTCCATAACACCGAATCATGATAAAATTGTATTGTATACGGTGACACACACCGGTAGCGCGACACGTATTTGATTAAAGACCGCAACAAACCGGGAGTGCGGAGCGCTGACGGAGCGTGCCCAGCGCGGTCAATAATACTGAATCAAATACGGTGTGCCGCGTTGCCGGTGTGTGTCATCATATATTTATATAGAGCGCGCTGGGCACGCTACGTCGGCGCCTCGCGCTTCCTGTTTGTGTTGGCCTTCAGTGTTATGTCGCGCCCACGCCCCCGCTGCGGTCTGTGGAGGCCTTTAGCACTTGTAAATAGACAGGTACTGCAATACTGTAAAATTCCATTTTCAGCTAAAGGGCTCTGGCACAGCTCTGGGCTTGATGCTTTCAGCCAGAAAAAAACATTTTGATGTTTTTTGTTATAAAATTTTGTATTGCTATACGAGGCTCATGTATTAATCAAATAAAGGTAACAGAACTGAAGAAACTAATTTACATATTACAATTCTAGGTATTATTTCTAATCATTATCAAAAAACGCTTCAAGTCTATGTCAGATGTCAAAATTGAGTTGACATTGGTTGACATTTTGTTGGCCTGACCCGCCTGACCCATGCCTGACCAGATTGATAATAATAATATGTCAAAGTTGTCATTGCCAAGCTGACAACAAAATTGTTGTGAAAAATATAAACTTTACCCTTATTTATTTAAAAATGAAAATGTATTTGTAAGAAATAGTTTTTTTCGATTAATCTATTAGTAACATTATTATTTGTAAATAAACGCTATTTTGCTAGTGAAAATGCACAGGTTGGTGTTCAGAATTCGTAATAAGAACTCTGGAAGTAATTTAACATTACCAGCCGGTATTAATTAAACTTTCAATTGTTTTAGAATAGTACACTTCGATTTAAAAGGTGCTCCGTTGCAAGTACAATACTTCGAGAAGGTTAGTACTGCTAAGTGTTTTGATTTTAGCAGAGAAAATGGCTATCAAAAACCCATGAGACGAAAACCCTTATATTCATAGTCACTTAACGTAAGCTGCTGTGTATGTGTAGTTAAATAGCGATGAGAATAAATTACAAACTTATTACTTTACTTTGTTAGTTCGAATTAATATACAATACCATAATACAAGCAGTAATAGCTCATTTGAGTTTGTTTAATTTGATTCATTTGCTACTATTGCAAGCTTGGATTAAAAATTTCATTTATTCCGTTGTATGCCACTGGATCTGCCACCGATGGCACAAAACGGAAAAAAAAATTTGTCAAGTGCCACGTCACTTTTTGACCTTTTGACCGCCACGCATCGTTATTGTTTGGAACAAAATTGATTCTTATGCGGATGCGGGTAGGTTTAATTTTGTATTACCGTACTGTCGTCTATAGCCGACGCTGGCGATCAAAAGGTTAATGAGATAAATTTGACACAATTTATTTTATTCAAGAAGCCTTTTTGATTGGGATCTAATTCTGTGGCTCTAGTGAAAAAGGGGTTAAGTCTGCAGAAATTAAACAGCTGATTTCGACTTAGCCCCCTTTACACATAAAATAGAAAATAGCTGTTTAATTTCTGCAGACTTAACCCCTTTTTCACTAGAGCCACAGCTATATTCTGGCTTTTAGTGGCTATTATCAGCTTCCAGCTTTGTATAGATGGCAACACTGTCGGGGCTATTTCATTGAGAATAATTATAAATAATAATACACCAACAATTTGAGAATGCCCTCAGGAAACCGTACTGGTGGTAGATTCTTCGATGTTTGTAGGAGCATTAATTGATGCCTAAATTGAATAAAGGATTTTGACTTTGACTTTGAAAGATTTTGTATGGAACTCTCGGTACATTTGGAGAATTATTTAGAAATTGTTAAATAGTAGTTTGCAGGCAAATTTTAACAAAATCCGCTTCATACCGTAACTAGGTACTCCTAGCAGCCAAGTCATGGGGTGCGACTGGTGTACTCCTGGAATGGGAGGACACCTTCCCATACTCTGCAGCATTGGCGGACATAGGCAGTGTTCGAGGCAGCAGTGGTGATGGAATGTACAGCTTGGAAGAAGTACGGCATTTGTTGAGATTCATCAAGGATAATGGGCTTGAACCTGTGAGTGCTAAATTTTTGTATGTTTTTTGGTTTATTTATGATACACCCAACCACCTCATTTACGTGTAGGATTTTTTATGCGATTTGTCGATCGTGATGTTGCACACTGATCATAGTTCACGGAAAAACCGACGCTCCCAAACAGATAAAGTCTTTTTTTCATTACATACTAGCCTTCCGTCCGCAGCTTCGCCCGCGATAAATTAATTTTCCCGTAGGAAAAGGTATTTTCCCATGGTAAAAAGTAGCCTATGTCACTCAGTGATAATGTAGCTTTCTAACAGCAAAAGAATTTTTGAAATCGGTCCAGTAGTTTTGGAGCCTATTCAATGCAAACAAACAAACAATCAAATCTTTCCTCTTTATAATATTAGTATAGATAAGCTTGCGTTTGACTACAATCACACCTGATGGAAAACAAAGATGAGACCTACGATGGAGCATGCTTGCATAGTAAATGCTCAATTGTCGTAATTAATATTTCTATGCACACATCCAAATATACGGATTCAGTAGAGGGACACACATCATTTTAGCTTAGAGAAGCTCTACAATGGGGATGTTGACAACACCAATCAACTGACGTTCTTTTTATGAGCTTGACAGCTCCCAACACAATCTCCCATAGACTTTGAATGACAATAGCGACATATGGCGTCATTGTTCGCATACTCAATCAACTAACTATTTATTTGTTTTAAAGCAATAAAAAATCTAATTTTGCATTTAATCGAAAATTAATCTGACTTTCAGGGCTGAAATAAAGCGTTATTTTACTGGAGTTGTGTCTTCAAATTCTTTTTGAATGGTGTCAACATCCCTATTCTTCCCTCAGATACAACTAGTACAAACCATTGGGCACCTCGAGTTTGTCCTGAAGCACCCAGCATACCACAGCCTACGGGAGCTGCCTCGCTCTCCGGCAGTGCTGTGCCCGTCCAAGCCTGAAGCGCTGCAGCTGGTCAAGATGATGTTGGAACAGGTGCTGGATGTACAATTAGATGCTGCGTATATCCATATCGGAGCTGATGAGGTATGTTATTTATTGTATGAGTATTAGGGTGGCCACTTAGTGAAGAGTTGTGATGAGTCTCAATCATTATCATCATCATTTTTAACAACCGCTTTAGCCTAGTTGGTAGTGACCCTGTCTACCAAGCAAGAGGTCCTGGGTTCAAATCCCGGTAAGGGCATTTATTTGTGTGATGAGCACGAATATTTGTTCCTGAGTTATGGATGTTTTCTATGTATTTAAGTATTTATTTATCTATATAAGTATGTTTATCGTCGTCTAGTACCCATAGTACAAGCTTTGCTTAGTTTGGGACTAGGTCGATTTGTGTAAGATTGTCCCCTAATATTTATTTATTTATTTATTTATTATTATCATTTGGCCGTAGGGCATTCACTGTTGGACGTCATAGCATCATTGATCAATATCCAATCTTTACGGTCTGGTCCAGCCATGTAATAATAATTATTAAGGTCACCCTATGTGGATAGGGTTTTAACTGATCTGATGAGATTCTGGGAGGAATGTGCCCTGCAGTGGGATGTTTATAGGCTGAGATGATTGATGATGATGATGTAAATTCTGAAAAACTCAGACTGGGTTTGAACCCACGATCCTCTGCTCGAGAAGCCATGGCACAGAATAAGTAATAGTACTAACGTACAGAAGGATCACTCTCGAACAAAAGTCAACTTTAGGTATAAAAACTTGTCTATTCTTACTGCTTGCATGCGAAATTGAAACTTATCGTGTGATCCGAGCGTTCATATTCCGTTGGGCACCGCTGATCCGAAACCAAGGGCACAGGGTTCCGACTCGCCGATGTTTGGTAGGTATAAAAAACAAGAAAGATAACAGTGTGTATTAATTCAGTAAACCACCTTTAGTAAGTAAGTAAGTTATTTATAAGATCGTTTAGAAGTCATTGTTTGTTGCAAAAATCACAAAAAAAAAGATTCTTAATTACGCACGACGCGGCTAGCGTGCGAACTGAAGGCCAATTGACAACCTACTGCCATACTCCGCCCGGGCGGAGCGCCGGCCGAACATACCTAAACTGCGGAGTGAACCCCCCCTGGCCATGGGTTGAACCACACATCGTCATCATCATCATCATCGTCGTCATTTAGACTCCAAGCACCAATAGATGTTCCTGCACTCCGAC
Source organism: Archips crataeganus (assembly GCA_947859365.1). Lineage (NCBI taxonomy): Eukaryota > Metazoa > Arthropoda > Insecta > Lepidoptera > Tortricidae > Archips > Archips crataeganus. Next base: position 2,919,122 of record OX402052.1, read on the forward strand.
TTCTGGCCGGAGGGTGTGATGTTCCGTCGTTTTAAGGAAGTGACAAAGACTACTTTCAAAAATCCTTAAATATAGGTATTATAGGTATTATTGTTTGTTTGGTTTGGAACACTTATTTACAATACGTTTACTTTTAGTTTACCACTGACAGATTGCTTGCCTTCATTTCATTTCCAATTTTAACACCATACAAATAAGAAAGAAAGAAAGAAAGAAAGAAAGAAGACATTTATTCACTTTTACAAGACACACAAATACAAGAAAGTACACACAAATTCATACAAATAAACAAAGTTCACAAAACAACGAAGTAATAAATACACAGATCTGCATGTGTGTCCATGCAAAAGTGAATGCATTATGCTGAGGCGTTAGACGCCTGCAGCCAGTGCCTGCAGCGCTAAATAAAGTAGTTATTACAAAATCTGCAAACGTGGGTAACAGTATTCTAAAATTGGCTTTATTTGTAGGTCGTTAAAGTTGAATATGAAATGAAGGCAAACCATCTGTCAGTGGTAAACTTTATGTAATTTTACTGTAATTGTTTTTTGTATGTATTGTTGAATTTTACAGCAAATTGTCTTTTTACTATAATGATGTATTTTGTTATTGATAAATAAATTATTAAAATGTATAAACTAGGCTATTACATCATTTTCCTTAGCTTTTATTGTTTGTTATATCAGGTGTGGCACACAGCGGTATGTCCAGAATGCCAGAGTAGAGCGGCCAATAACATACACAGTACTGCTAGCTTGTACCTCGAGCACATACGAGAACTGGCCTTATTCTTAAAGCAGAAGAGGCCAGAGTTGACTGTACTCATGTGGGACGACATGCTGCGCGCAGTGAAATGTGAAACTTTAAATGGTAAATCCTATTGTGCCGTGTTGTCTTGAAGTTCGATGTTATTATACTTCATTTAATTTAGAATTGAAAACCACAACATCATTATATTGCGGCTCGTCAACTATTTCTTACCTAGCAAATAGTACAGTACAATAGTCTGGGAGCCGCAAAATAAAATTGTTTTAATGTCACTTTATTTGCGTGTCGTCAATTGTTACTCTAGTACAAATTGTAAAGAGAATACAGTTCACGAGCCGCAATATAATGTTGTTGTGGTTTATAATTCTAAATTAAATGGAGTATAGTATTGTTTTGTTAATAATTATCAACAACTTAAAAAGAGTTACTGATCTGTTGCCAGCCTTTAAAGGAACTATAAACCTAGATTCGGATTCTGATGTAGGTACTGTCTTAAAATATGGAAAAGTATTTACTTGGTCGACTTATACAGGGTGAATCTCAAGTTGTGAACAAAAATTATTATAGAAATTATTATATAAAGTTTTTGGGGTTCCATACCCAAAGGGTAACAACGGGACCCTATTACTAAGACTCCACTGTCCATCTGTTTGTCTGCTTGTCTGTCACCAGGCTGTATCTCATGAACCGTGATAACAACCGTGTTATGCTGAGTAACATAATGCATTAGGTAACTCAATTGTTAAAATTAGGCTGGTAAAATTTGGGATGTTCATACTTTGTTGAAATGAAATCAGTGAATCACAAACTCAATGTAAAGACACCTCAAATTTAAAAATACCAATTAAAACAATTAATTATATTATCCAACATCAACTGAGTTAGAAACCATAATTTCTGTTTACAACTTAGGACTCATCCGGTATACATCTAATATATATAAAAATCTCGTGTCACGGTGTTTGTTACCGAACTCCTCCGAAACGGCTTGGCCGATTTTTATGAAACTTTTTTTCTCTACACTCGGTAGGTCTGAGAATAGGTCGTAGGCTATTTTTTATCCCCCCCCCCATTCTTCGCAGACGGAGTCGCGGGCAACAGCTAGTATACCATATAATTAATAACAGTAGGTTGTAAGTCACTGATACTAACATCTTATACCTATACACCGTGAAATTTTAGTGGTTGTTTTCCCGAAACGAGGTGATTTAGTATCGATTGCACAATCGATTTATAATTACTATTTTGACTAGAGTCAAAAATCCAATTGTGAGAAACGAAAGTCGAAAATGACCGCAAACCAATAGTAACGCTTCGTTGGTACCTAATCTATCGTACGATCGTACGCTACTTGTACCAACGAAGCGTTACTATTGGTTTGCGGTCATTTTCGACTTTCGTTTTTCACAATTGAATTTTTGACTCTAGTCAAAATAGTAATTATAAATCGATTGTACAATCGATACTAAATCACCTCGTTTCGGGAAAACAACCACTAAAATTTCACGGTGTATAGGGTGGTTCACCCCTTAATTTTTTCTAATAAATCGATGAACGCCGGCTGCATACACGAAAAAGGATGACGCAATGTAAGTACATGAGCGGCGTAGGCCAGTTGCAAGAGAGCGGCGAACGCGTTGCAAGAGGATGTACAATGCGGGGGGCTGAAATAAAAACTTTTTTAATTTGTTGATTAAAAGTTAGTTTTCTTTCAGCATACCAGCTTGGAGAGCTGGTGCAACCTGTGGTTTGGCAATACAATGCGTTGGAGTATTTCCAAATAGACCCTTACCTATGGGAGTCCTATCGGCTGGTATTCCCGAAGGTTTGGGCTGGCTCCGCGTTCAAAGGGGCCAATGGAAGTTGTCAGGTATTCTATATCCATATCTTACTAATCCTACTAATATTGTGTTGTGTGAAAGTTTGTGAAGGGGCCAAGAGCACAGAGCTTTAAAAAAAAGTTTGTGAAGATGTTTGGATGTTTGTTACGCAATAACGGCTGAATGGATTTACATGAAATTTGGTATGTTGATAGTTAAAGACCTTAGAAATAACATAGGATAGTTTTTTTATCCCAGAAAATGGCATAGTTCCCGCGGGATAGCGATAAACGAATGGGGATGTTGACACCACCAATCAACTGACGTTCTTTTTATGAGCTGTCAAAACACAATCTCCCATAGAGTTTGAATGACAATAGCGACATATGACGTCATTGTTCGCATACTCAATCAACTAACTATTTATTTGTTTTAAAGCAACAAAAAATCTAATTTTGCATTTAATCGAAAATTAATCTGGCTTTCAGGGCTGAAATAAAGCGTTTTTTTACTGGAGTCGTGTCTTCAAATCTTTTTTAATGGTGTCAACATCCCTATTGTTCGCGGACGGAGTCGTGGGCAACAGCTAGTATTATAAGCGAAAGTGTGTCTGCCTGTCTGTTAGTTTTCCTCGCTTAAACCGCTAAATCGATTTAGATGAAATTTGGTATAGTAAGTTAAGTCCCGGGAAAGGGAAAGGAAAGTCGATTGTTTTTATAAGTTTTTACTTATTTCTGCTCCATTGTCTTTGTGTACGAAATAAAATCATCCCAGCTTAAAATAACCCTGTATAGTGACACTGCAGGGCACAGGCGTCAGAATGAGGCCCAGAGCCGTAGTTACCACGCGGGCCCAGTGCGGATTGGCAACTTCACACACGCTGTTGAATTTCTCATATTGATCTGATCTGACGACCGGATAGCCTCCCGGTTCGATTCCCAGTCGGGGCAGATGCTTGTGTGAAAAATACGAATGTTTGTGCTCGAGTCTTGGATGTTTTAGTATGTATTTAAGTATGCATATATCTATATAAGTATGTTTATCCGTTGTTTAGTACCCATAGTACAAGCTTTGCTTAGTTTGGGACTATAATTGCCGGACACATTTAAGGATAACCACTTAGAAACATTTATTAGTTTAACGAAACAATGGCTGTTGAAGAAATGTTATTACAGTGTTAGAGATTTTCTTTGTGATAAATAATAATGACATCGAATTTAAAATGATCGAGTATAATTTTCTATTTTTCATCTTACAATGATATTATGATTATGTGACTATTCTTATTTTAGATTTTTATTTTTTAACTGCGTGTACATCTGTAAAGGTAGGGTTAAGTGAAACTTACATTTATGCATATGTAACAGCAACCTTAATTCATACGCAATAAATTTTCAAATTTTCATTTCATTACGATCTACAGGAGTTCCATAACTTGTTCAAGCTTAATAACAACAGTCGCCTGCGCGGCCACCAATTTAAACAATCTACTGAACGATCCTCGCAGACATTTATTGTGTAACAGAGTGGCCAAGACATGGAACAAAATACCAGAACATGTAGTCTCAGCACTGAATGTTAATCAATTTAAAAACCGGTTAGACCAACACATTTAGCAGTACAAATAATACTTAGATTCGGTGAGCAGCCGTATTGCTAATAAAATAAATAATATACAAAGAATACTTGACCAAGGAACAGCTCGATACAGGCACCTATCAGTTGCCCCCAACTGCCTGCCTGATAATATAAATAATAATAATAATAATAATTGGTGTCCATTGTCCCATGATTTATTCGTTTGAAACCCTTCTAGACCCCTCGTAGGGCATCGTTGACCCCTGGGGTTTAGTATAGACCACTTTGGGTATCACTGATTCAGACGATTGTTTTGACAGATTGTCGTTATTTCCAGATACTGTCACCAGTAAGTCGATACGTGAGCAACCAAGAAGCGTGGCGGCTTGAGATCAAGAAATATGGTCACAGCATTAACTTCGTTGGCATTATCCTCACTGGATGGTCGAGGTACGTCTAGATTACTACAGGGTTATTTGTAATTCACTAGCATCCTTTTAATCCTAAACTCCTACCACTTAAACAAATGTTTTTTGTTTTACGGCTTTTGTCATAACTTAATATTTTTGGTGTAATAACGTTTTGAAAATTTGAGATTACCTCTTATTTTTACGATAGGTACTCTGTGTATTTGTATGGGAAAAAAGGGCTTCATTTTAAAAAGTCGTAAAACAAAAAACATTTGTTTGGGTGATAGGAATTCAGGGTTAAGAGGATGTCAGTGAATTACAAATAACCCTGTATACATAATAGCCCAGCAGTGGGACACCAAGGCAGGCTAATTAAGAAAAAAAAATCTCAATTCCTAACAATTCTAGTACTTTACTCGATTTTTCTCGATAGCCGTGATGGCCTAGTGGTTTGACCTATGGCCTCTCAAGCAGAGGGTCGTGGGTTCAAATCCCGGCTCGCAGCTTTGAGTTTTTCGGAATTTATGTGCGAAATTACATTTGTAATTTACCATGAGCTTTACGGTGAAGGAAAACATCGTGAGGAAACCTGCATACACCTGCGAAGAATTTCAATGGTGTGTGTCAAGTTCCCACTCCGCACTGGGTCCGCGTGGGAACTACGGCCCAAGCCCGATCCCGATGATTACTTTGACAGATGTAGGGAATGTCAACATGTCATTTGCAACAAAAAGGTACGCAATTCAGTTTCCTTAACTGTACTCATAGCGTGGAAGGAACATTTCGTTGGGCATCCATGCGGGTAGCGCAGGGCCGATTGTTGAAATTAAATGAAACATTATTTGCTTGAGACATGGTTAATAATAAGGTGGAATAACTTTACTAGAATAAACACGCCTCGCCAACATTGGAACATTGAGACATGCAAAATTATTTTTTACAAACTTACATGTAATAGTATTATTTATTTATTTATTTATTTATGTATTTATTTATTTTAGGGATAACCATAGACTTAATACCTAACCCGGACTGAGTACTGCGACAAAAAAGTGAGGCCGTAAAAAAAAATAACTAGTGGATTGCATCTCGTTCTAATTAGGGTGATCAAGTAATGGTGCGAGTGGGACACAATCCACTAGTTTCTCTAGTTTGTATGTAATCTCTCGGACCGCTGTCTCTAGTTGCCTTTATTAAACTGTATGGCTTGGTAATATGGGTCACTTTTGATTGACTAATAAAAGTTAGTACTCAGTCCTGGTTAGGTATTAAGTCCATGGGGATAACAAACAACTGTACAATGGGTAGTATAATAAAAATTAACAAGCATAGAGTACTAGTAGTACACTCAACGACATTATCCACAAATTACTTAGTATGATATAATGACAAAAATATCGCAGTGCGGACATTGCAATCTCCGCTTTTTAACAGAAAGTACCTTTCACACGAGGCAAATACGAGAATGGTAGAAAGAAAAAATAACTATGAAATAGTAGAAGAAACTAATAATACTGAATTCATGCAGATACTATAACTATACCATTTCTGAGTTAAAATTCATTTGAGGGTGTCTAAAATGGCTTTTTTATAGGGCGCTGTAGACAGGTGAAATATATCTACATCGAACTAAATACAAACTGAAATATAGATGCACAGAAAAAACCCCAGAAAAAAGACCAATGCTGGGAATTGAACCCAGGTCCTCAGCGTTCCGTGCTGCGTGCTTACCCCTACACCATCACTGGTCTCATCTCCATCTCGCCACCTACACTCGCCATCTACTGGTCGCCATCTCTTGGTCCAGGTGAGCGCGTAGCTCCGAAGGAGTGTTGAAGTCTCTCGGTAGAGGGCATTAACATAGATGCGCTTTATCACTGCCTAATGTGATTATAACAGACTGAAGTGTACGATGTATGGGAAAGATTCGTCGCTAACTTCTAGACCAGTGATGGTGTAGGGGTAAGCACGCAGCACGGAACGCTGAGGACCTGGGTTCGATTCCCAGCATTGGTCTTTTTTCTGGGGTTTTTTCTGTGCATCTATATTTCAGTTTGTATTTAGTTTGAAATATATGGTTTCACGGGATGACCGTAAAAGTAATAAAAAAATGAAGTTGAAGAAAATAAAAAAAATAAATAGAAAAAGATACTTCATACTTAACTTGTATATCTACATCGGTAAACAATTCGTTATAAGTGGCAAGAAGCCGTCGACGAGGCGCTCGCGCACCAGCTTTAGTCCGGCAGGCAGTTGTCACAAATAGCCGGTAGGCGCGCGCCGCGCGGCGGTTCACATTTCGGGGGATAACGTAACATATTTTGTTGACAAGGGATGGACAATCAAACCTGTTGTGGCACAGTCCGTGCGGAAACATGGCTTGCAAAAGCGACCGTCTACTTTTAAGAGTCATCAATCCATACTTGGATAGAAGTTCATCATGGGATAAGTGACTTTTTCTGTACAGTTTATAATTTACAAATCGAAGGAACTTTTTTTGCACTTTTTCTATGGCATCATTATATTTAATTACAATTTGTTGTTATTTCAAAAGACTTTGACCAGTGTGTGTTGCCAGTGATGACTTATGGCACTGAGACGTGGCCGCTAACGATGGGCCTCATAAGAAAGCTCAAAGTCACTCAGAGGGCGATGGAGAGGGCTATGCTCGGAGTTTCTCTGCGGGATCGCATTAGAAATGAGGAAATCCGCGCAAGAACAGGGCACATCGCTCGTAGAATTGACGGCCGATGGGGCAGAAAGGTTCTCGAGTGGCGTCCGCGGACCGGAAGACGCAGTGTAGGTTGGCCTCCAACCTGGTGAAGGTAGCGGGAACGCATTGAATGCGGGTGGCGCAGGGCCGATCTGTGTGGCGAGCCTTGGGGGAGGCCTATATTCAGCAGTGGACGTCTTTCGGCTGAAATGATGATGAGATGATTGTTGTTTTAATTTCTTGCATATTTTTTCCATGTATATCAAAAATTATTGTATCGAGTAAAAACAATTTTCAAGTAACCTTTTGTATAATGCAGATGTTAAAGGTTTTAGGGCTAGCCGTCTTATTACAATAGCTAAATTATTGTACAGCGTTGTGGACCTCTTTGTGGGAGGCCTTTGTCAATTTGTCCAGCAGTGGACGTCTTTTGGCTGATATGATGACTATGATGATTATTTTGATCCCAGATTCGACCACTATGCGACGCTGTGTGAGCTAATGCCAGTCGCGCTGCCCAGTCTTGCTAGCTGTCTGAGAGCTTGGACCAAATCGGATGATACACCATTAGGTACTTATTCTTATTACACCAATTTTAATGCATATTTAACTTTTAATCAGGCTCAATCAAGTACGTCACATTATATTTCTGATTCGTCATATTCTTATTCGTCATATTCGTAACTCGTCATTGTACAGAGAAATGAAACCGTGAACACGTGCTTACAGAATAAGTATTAAGACAGTAGTTATACATTGTACTACGGTTATTAGACAACAATTTGGCTGTTCTATTTGGCTCTATATGTTATGTGAAGTGTTAATTTTGTAACAGAGAGCTATGAAAATAAACAGCTATGATTCTTGCGGATGACGAATCAGGAATATGACGAGTTAGAAATATGACCAATTAGGAATGTGACCAATTAGGAATATGACCAATTAGGAATATGACGAATCAGGAACAAATCATTTGTGAGACCCCCTAGTGTGATGGCACGCTGTTTTATGTGTAGAGGCCAGAATTCTCTTGACACTTTTGAGGCTGTCATAGGGACTTCTCATTTATCAACTTCCGATATACTTACATAATTATATCGATAAATCAGTATTCTGTAATACAATATTTAAAGTATGATTAAGAGTAGAATTAAACATCAGGCAGTCTTATAGCGAATGAGCGATGTCTTCGAGATAACCTTTGCATACTAACTTTTTATTGTTCTTTATAACACTGAAGTGAACTGATTAAATGTGAAATTGCTAACTATTAACTTTTCATTGTTTTTCATTTCATATCTCTATTTCAACTACTCAAAAGTTATCTATAATATCTAAAAGAGATTGAGATAAAACCGCCTATTGTTTATCGCTACTTTTAATCATCTTATTTGTGGTCGATATATTACAATATAACCGTTTGATACCTAAATAAATTAAAAAAATATCGGAACGGTGACAGGCTTCTTCTTTCCTCGCATGACGAAGATCTGGAATCAGCTTACTGCGGCAACATTCCCGGAGCGTTACAACTTAGGGATCTTTAAAAAACGAGCCTAAAAATTCCTAAAAGGGTCGGCAACGCACCTGTGATTCCCGTCGTGTTGCGGGTGTCCATGGGCGACGGTGATCGCTCTCCGTCTGGTGACCCATCTGCTCGTTTGCCCCCTCTTATATATATAAAAAAAAACGGCCAAGAGCGTGTCGGACACGCACAAGGTAGGGTTCCGTAGCCATTACGAAAAAATCAAGCAATATTTTTCTAAGGATTTCGTATGTGTACGGAATCATCCAAGTTTAGGTATGTTTTATACCTTAGGCTACTATTTACTCTTAAACTACAAATAATTTCAAAGCAATCTTAGCCGCTATAATTTTCCTAGTAAATTTGATATATTTACTACCATTCTGAATTTTTTCAAATTTTTCCACCCAACAGTTTAGATTTTAGAGGGGGGGGGGGGGGGACGCTCGATTTTAATGAAAATTTTCACTTTAAAGTTGAATATTTCGCAAACAGATCACTGAATAGAAAAATCATGTTAGCAACCCCGCAATGGTTTTAAAAGACCTATCTAACGATACCCCACACTATAGGATTAGTCGAGAAAAAAAAAATCACCCCTTCACGTCTTTGGGAGGTACCCTAAAAAAATTTTTTTTATTTTTTTTTATTTTACCACTTTGTTGGCGTGACTGATATGTATATTCATGCCAAATTACAGCTTTCTAGTACTAACGATCTCTGAGCTTAGCCGCGGACAGACAGACAGACAGACAGACAGACGGACAGACATGGCGAAACTATAAGGGTTCCTAGTTGACTACGGAACCCTAAAAAAGGCTTGGCATGATACGATTTAGTTGAATAAAACGTTTGTAATTCCAGAAAGTGTCGTCAACGAGGTGCTGCCGTCGTCACAGTGGCCTGGCGAGGAACTTGCGCGCTCCATCCATTCGTTCGTCATACTCCGGGACCGATGTTTCGCCTTTGTACACGGAGATTTGTTAGTAATTTTTCTCAAACATGCTAAGAAATATTGACGTTATGTTACTTATAATACGCCACGAAGTGTCACATGCTAGACGAGAGGTCAATAATGGAATTCCATACAACATTGCTGTACGCCAGCAAAGTGATCTTTTTTAATTTCCTTTACACACGAAGTGATACGGTATCATGGCGTTCAGCTATTAAAAAAAAACTATCAGCAATATTTGCTTTTTGGTTAATTATGATATGACATTCTGCTACTACGATGATGATGATGATGATCGTTAACACTCGGCCATCTATGACTACTCGGCCGGCAATCCCCTATTTCGCGGCCGCTGCAGTAATGTACTATTATACAGTACTAGCTGCTGCCGGCGACGACTCCGTCTGCAATGGATTTGTTTATCGCTATTCCGCAAGAACCATACAATTTTTCGAATAGTTTTTGTCGTTTGAGACCCTGTGCACGCATTGCAACTAGTGTGCCATACCTCCCACAGCTCCACTCACCACAACCGTTGCGTGTCACACGCATCCGGTCTGCGTCGGCTATAAAAGCCGAAATTATACGAAATGACCGGAGCCAAAGAAGTAGGAGCTATTTTTCATGAGTTGTAAAATTTTTGTTAATTTTCCGTTACAGAGTTAAAACGTGGTTGAATCCTTGGCAAATAGAAAATGGTTACACGAACCCGGTGCAAGTCGAAGGCTTAGCGGCTTCTGCGCAACAGTAAGTTTAACAAACTAATTCAGAATTATAGTATAAATCTTCCCAGGTGAATTTTTCGCTTCGGGCCATTACATTAAATTTGAACCTTAATACTATGACAATACCGTTTGTTTTGAAAGATAAGGGCTCGAAGCGAAAAATTCACCTGGGAAGATTTAATACTATAACAATAAAAGGTATGGAAAAGTTATGAAGCGCGAATTAATAGCGGATAGAAAAAAAATAACGACATCGGAAATACTAGCGATGACATTTCTATGTCTGTTTTTAGATCTGTGTTCGGAATGCTGATGAACTGGGTTCGAATCCCAGCTAGTACTGTATTTTTAAAATAAATAAAACTTTTTGTTTGTGACATAACTATAAATTAAAAAATTAAAAACCCCCAACGCAGTTATGTCACACGTATGTTTGAGCATAAAGTAAATACTTACCCATAATGCGTCTAAGATCCCTTCCGCAGCTAACAAAAGAGCCGATAACTTTGAAACGGCTGAATCGATTTTGATGAAACATATCTTAGAACCATCGCCAAGAAACCTGCTTTCTAATAAAAAAACCGCATCCAAATCGGTTAATTTGTATTTATGTATTTTTGTATGTAACGAATAAACTTAAAACCGGCCAAGTGCGAGTCGGACTCGCGCACGAAGAGTTCCGTACAATTATCTATAAAAATCACGTTTGTTGTATGGGAGCCCCCCTTAAATATTTTTTTATTTTAATTTAATGTATTATTTTTAAAGTCAATATATAATTAAATATGCTGTGAATATTTCAAGTGTCTACCTGTTGCCGTTATCAATATCGTGCAAAAACGAGCATAAAAATCATGTTTGTTGTATGGGAGCCCCCTTAAATATTTATTTAATTCCATTTTTTAGTATTTGCTGTTATAGCGGCAACCGTAATACATCATCTGTGAAAATTTCAACTGTCTAGCTATCACGGTTCCTGAGATACAGCCTGGTGACAGACGGACGGACGGACGGACGGACAGCGGAGCCTCAGTAATAGGGTTTCCGTTTTTACACTTTGGGTACGGAACCCTAAAAACTACTGAATCGATTTCAAAAATTCTTTTCCCGTTAGAAAGCTACATTACATTACATTACACTGAGTGACATAGGCTACTTTTTCCCGTGGGAAATAGTACATTACTGCAGCGGCCGCGAAATAGGGGATTGCCGGCCGAGTAGTTATAGATGGCCGAGTGTTAACGAGGCCATCTAGAGATACGAGGCCGGCAATCCCTGTTCGTGGCCAAGGCTTGTATAGAGTTTTTCTCAAACATGCATCATCATCATCACCACCATCATCACCGCCATCATCATCACCATCACCATCACCATCATCAACATCCATCAACATCCATCAACATCCATGAACAAGAACATCCATCAACATCCATCCATCCATCCATCCATCAACATCCATCAACAACCATCAACATCCATCAACATCCATCAACACCCAACAACATCCATCAACATCCATCAACATCCATCAACCAACATCCATCAACATCCATCAACATCCATCAACAACCATCAACCAACATCCATCAACATCCATCAACATCCATCAACATCCATCAACATCCATCAACATCCATTAACCAACATCCATCAACCAACATCCATCAACATCCATCAACCAACATCCATCAACATCCATCAACATCCATCAACCAACATCCATCAACATCCATCAACCAACATCCATCAACATCCATCAACATCCATCAACCAACATCCATCAACATCCATCAACATCCATCAACATCCATCCATCCATCCATCCATCAACATCCATCCATCCCTCCGTCCGTCCGTCCGTCCGTAAGTCCATCCGTCCGTCCATCCATCCATCCACGTCGACCACGTCGACCTATTTAACGTCATGGTGCTGTGTCACATAAAACAATAGACGATCACTTTGCTGGCCTTGGCCAGCAATGTTGTATGAAATTCCATTATTGACCTCTCGTCTAGCCGCACCTGCAACGTGACAGTTCGTGGCGTATTTTAAGGAACATAACGTCAATATTTCATAGCATGTTTGAGAAAATACCTTTTCCCACGGGAAAATTAATTTATCGCGGGCGAAGCCGCGGACGGAAGACTAGTACGGTAATACAAAAATTAACCTACCGGCATCCGCATAAGAATCAATTTTGTTCGTAACAGAAACAATGTATGGCGTTCGTTCTGTATTTTTCTCCTGTCTATTGTGTTTGTCACTGCAGATTGGAATGTATTTTCTTTGCAGACTGGTTTTGGAGCTAACGTCTCTGCAGACGTCGCTGATAAGCCAGCTCTACCGTGTGATGGGTTCCCGGAGTGCGCGTGAATGGCTCTCATCCTTTCTACTGCCCACTCTGGTACCTACTTCTTTTTTTTGCTAAAAAAATCATAAAATAACTTTAATTTCGATACTAGATGAAAAAAAAAACTCGCCTGTATAATTCCCGTTCCAATAGGAATTCCGGTTAAATACATACCCGAAGTCACTCTCGGAACTGAGACGAATCTAGTGACACCTCACACTTCAAAATCCATTGAGCCGTTTAGGCTGCAGGGCGTGCCAAAGAATGATACATACATAAATACATACGCTCGAAAAACATAACCCTCCTTTGACAGTCTGGTGAGCATTGAACCGACTCCAAAATTTCACTTTTTGCAATGAATTTATTACATAACAACGAAGCAATGACCTTCATTTGACCTTGAAAGTATGATGTAGACGGTGCAAGTCATACTTTATACCTCTACGGGAGGAATAGAAATATTTGCAACTCTTCACAATTTACGTGTGGATTATACGACAGAGTTTGATTTGGACCCGCAACTGACACCTAACACTTTGACATGTCTTTGTTTTGACATGATGACATTGACACTGGTGACAGTTTACCACTTCACCACAGGTAAAAAAAAAATGCCGGTGGTCAACATACGCATATAGACAAATTTATGAAATAATCAGCTGTGTGGGAGCAAAAGACTGTTAATTTTTTTGTGTAAAAAAAATACTTTTTTGTAAAAAAAAAATTAGACAATGCCAATAGGGATTTTGACGCCATTAAAAAATAATTCGAAGACACGACTCCAGTAAAAAGACGCTTCATTTTAGTCCTGAAAACCAGATAAATTTTCGTATAACTGCAAAATTTGATTTTATGTTGTTTTAAAACAAATAAATAGTTAGTTGATTGAGTTGGCGAACAAGTGTCGTCTAAGTTGCTATTGCCATTCAAACTCTATGGGAAAATTGTGTTTTGACAGCTCATAAAAAGTACGTCAGTTGGATGGTGGTGTCAACTGAACATCCCTATTATGTCGATTTGTAATGAGCACTTGTAATTTTTGTGGTACAAGGGCAGATATGCTCTACGCTGGCGAAACGAGTGGTAAAGGCTATAACTTCATTTAATTTAGAATTGAAAACGAAAACATCATTATATTGCGGCTCGTCAACTATTTCTTACCTAGCAAATAGTACAGTACTATTGTCTGGGAGCCGCAAAATAAAATTGTTTTAATGTCACTTTATTTGCGTGTCGTCAATTGTTACTCTAGTACAAATTGTAAAGAGATTACAGTTCACGAGCCGCAATATAATGCTAAATTAAATGGAGTATAGTTTAGTATAATAAAGTTGGTATTATTGCTTTCAGCGGCCCCTCGCCGCGCTGAGACAATCTGCCGCCGCCGCCGCGACCAACGACCCCGCCGTCGCACCCAAACACCTAGGCTAAGGAGCTATACAATACGTTTACTTTTACTTTACCACTGACAGATTGCTTGCCTTCATTTAATTTCCAACTTTAATACCATACAAATAAAGTAGTTATTACAAAATCTGCAAACGTGGGTACCAGTATTCTAAAATTGGCTTTATTTGTAGGTCGTTAAAGTTGAATGTGAAATGAAGGCAAACCATCTGTCAGTGGTAAACTTTACGTAATTTTACCTATAGTAGTGGCCATAATTCGAGAGACAACTTTGACAATCCATTTTGCTCAAATGTTGCCACAGACAGGGTAGTGGTGTTCGTGTCGATAATAAAAAAAACATAACGGATTTGGCTACCTGTGGTATTTATTCATTACCTACTTACGGTCATCATCATCATCATCGGCCTTTGTTCGTCCACTGCTGGACATAGGCCTCTCCCATGGCACGCCACTGAGCACGCTCCTCGGCCACTCTCATCCAGCTCTTGCCAGCCGCCTTGCGAAGATCATCGCTCCACCTGAGGACGTCCCACGCTACGTTTGCCAATCCGTGGTCACCTACTTACGGTGATATGATTAAATTAATTTAACAATTTACATTTCAATGTAAGATATCATTAAAGCCCACTTGCACGATCCAGGGTTAAGCTATATAACCCTGGGGTAACTGCTTAACCTGGGTTAAATAACTAATTTGTCTTGCACTGCCAAGAGTTAAGGCTTACCTCTGGGTTAAAAAGATAATTTTTTAACCCGCCGAAGATGGAGGGTTAAGCCCGGGTTAAGCTGTTAACTCGGAGCAAGAAATGTCAAACTTATGAAGTTTTAGGAAAAATAACCCCAAAAAAAATTTGTTGAATTTATTTTCAATGCCATAATATGATATATGTAGGTAATTTAGATTTAATCTACAGAGAAATAAAGAATTAACTACATCGAAAATTAATACACTCTACTCAGAATTGGTAAACTTTGTATTTAACACACACCTTTAATACATACGGGCTTTGACGGCCGGATAGCCTAGTTGTTAGAGAACCTGACTACGAAGCTTGAGGTCCCGGGTTCGATTCCAGGTCGGGGCAGATATTTGTGTGAAAAATACGAATGTTTGTGCTCGAGTCTTGGATGTTTAATATGTATTTAAGTATGTATTTATCTATATAAGTATGTTTATCCGTTGTCTAGTACCCATAGTACAAGCTTTGCTTAGTTTGGGACTAGGTCAATTGGTGTGAATTGTCCCGTGATATTTATTTATTTATTTTTTATTATTTTATTATATGTAGATATGAGTATTATTTATTAGAATATAGTAAGCGACGGCCTTTAGGGGTGGAGTCTGCAGCAGGGCAACCGCCCGCAGACTCGCCCTTCCAGGGCCTACAACCCAAGTAGAAAAATTTAACATTTGTAATTTCACGCTTTACGCCGTGCTGTAGGGAGGTTAGCGCCATCGGTTTTCTTGGTCTTGATAACTTGTTTATGGTTGATTCTTGATTATTATATCACTAAGCAACAAACAATCTCTGTTTTTGAACGTTGTTAGGGGCACATAAATGATTTTTGTCCACTTTATAACGATAAACTTTTTATAAACACGAACTAGTAAATTAATTGTTGTTGTTATGACTGATTATTTGACAGGTAAAATAATAGTCTCCATAGAACATAAACGGCCGAAAGCGCAATGACACTTCAAATCTGGCAGAAAGAACAAGACTTATGCAAGTTCTTTTTATGTGAGAGAGAGAGAAGGATACAATGTCGTTCGTCATTCATTGTATTTTATTTGGTCGGGTGCGATTTTTGAGTGAATGAATTCGATTTTGACTCATATAAAGGACGGGTTAGATAACCCTGAGCTAATTTCGTTCCGTGCAAGACAAAGTCGGGTTAAAAAAATAACATATTAACCCTGAGGTAGTAAACTCCGGGTCATTTTACTATCTCAAAATTTCCGTGCAAGTGGGCCTAAAGGAAGTAAAAAAACCCGTCTTATATCAAATCATATAGTCCAGTCGACACTGATTATCGATATCGGCCACATCACTATTTAATTTCGTCTAACCCTGGTAACCCTTTAATTGTCAAGCTTGTCTCTCGAATTATGGCCACTACTATACAGACTAAAGATCGAGTCATTTGATGACGCGTGCTGTGGTTCCGTTATGGTCCATTCCGATACATGTGATTTATACATCATTTAATTTAGAATTGAAAACCACAACATCATTATATTGCGGCTCGTCAACTATTTCTTACCTAGCAAATAGTACAGTACAATAGTCTGGGAGCCGCAAAATAAAATTGTTTTAATGTCACTTTATTTGCGTGTCGTCAATTATTACTCTAGTACAAATTGTAAAGAGATTACAGTTGACGAGCCGCAATA
This sequence comes from Archips crataeganus, assembly GCA_947859365.1. Lineage (NCBI taxonomy): Eukaryota > Metazoa > Arthropoda > Insecta > Lepidoptera > Tortricidae > Archips > Archips crataeganus. The sequence goes on from OX402052.1 coordinate 2,935,775, forward strand.
TAATGTTGTTGTGGTTTATAATTCTAAATTAAATGGAACTCCTTACCCCCTAGTCGAAATCTAAAGTAGGACCAATTTAATAGCACCTTGGCACTTCATCAAAATTCTACAACTCTTGCAAGTCACGAAGGCGAAGATTTTGCTCGTGATTGAACGTTTATATAAGACTAGCTGCTGCCCGCGACTCCGTCTGCGAAGAATTCGTTTATCGCTATCCCGCGGGAACTATGCAATTGGGTGTGTAATGATCGATATAACAACATTTGATATAATCTTCTTTTCATATAACAACATTTGATATATTTTCAAATGGTATAATCACTCATTTGATATAAATAACGTTTGGTATAATTTTAAAATATATAATTTTTTATAACGTTATTATATATTTTGTTGTTACATCTCGTGAGACGCAACCATTTGTTTTGTGTAGGGGGTTGCAGTTCTAACCTAACCTAAGCTACTTTTCTGGCATTAAATGCAACCATTATTATTTAACCATCATTATATCTTATGAACGTTATGTGAAAAGTTGATTATATCAAATGATAAAATATAAGTGTTGTTATAAATAACAATAATAATAAGATTCAATAATTCAAATGAGCGTTATAGCTACTGAAGTCATATCAAAAGTTTTTATGGCGATCGTTGCGCACCTGGCACACAGTATTATTTATTTTTCAAAGTCAGAACTGCATGAGGGTCTGTGATAATAATTGATGAATGACAGGCACCACCGTCAGCAACTCTTGCGTCGTAGTAGTTCCTCTCTTCGATGACTAGGTGGCGCTAGAGTCGCTCCAAATATTTGTAGGTATATTGTAATAATGTAATGAGGCTTTAAAATACCTATAGTATTGTATATCAAACAACACTGAATAGAAAAAATAAGAGGATATATCCTGTAGATGAGATAAGCTGATCAACTGATCATAAATAAGTCCAACTGACCATAGTTACTAGGTACGTCAATTTCGGTGTCAAATTTTAGGTTGATAATTCGACTAGCATCTGGCAGTTCTGTAGCCATGTGAATACATCTGAATAGCCGTGTTGAATCTAAAATTCTTTCGCATAGAGTTAATTTTACAAGGCATGATTTTTAGACATTTGGGTGATGGCGACATTTTTTTTATAAACAGCTGTCATAATATCTTTCCGCTATTCTACGCTAGGTGACAGTAAATTTTATGCAATTTTCGTTCATAGGTTCGATGATATACCGTTGGTGTAAAGTTCTAATTATGCTATTAGTTCAGAAGTTATTCGCTCTTAAGCGATAAGGCCACCTATTGCTTACCTTGTAACTTACTCTCTGTGTACCTGTTTTCTGTATTGCTTACTATTCCTGGTGTACAATAAAGAGTCATTGTATTGTATTGTATTGTATGTCGCCTTCTGACTTGGCGGTTGAGATTTCAATATTTTGCACGGGTATTATAGACCCACTTTGAAATCATAGCGATTTAGTTTATGGGAGTCATTATAGACCCACCTGTTTTCTGTATTGCTTACTATTCCTGGTGTACAATAAAGAGTCATTGTATTGTATTGTATTGTATTCGAATAGAAGCTAAGACTAAATCGCTATGATTTCAAAGTGGGTCTATAATACCCGTGCAAAATATTGAAATCTCAACCGCCAAGTCAGAAGGCGACATACAATACAATGGGTGTATAATGACTCCCATAAAATTTTAAGTCATAATGTATCATTAGTCATAATCAACGTAAGTCATACAGTGATTTATTTCTGAAACAATTTATTTTTCGGAATTGTTATAAAACAAACCTAACCTAACCTAGTGCATTCTATAAGATGACATTTAAAAAAGTCCTGAAAAAAATACCGTTACAGAAATAAATCACTGTATAACTAACGTTGATTATGACTAATGATACATTATGACTTAAAATTTTATGGAAGAAAAGGGGCACCGTTTCAAGGTATGTTTCAGAATTTCCGACGACACTGATACAAACGGGATTTAGGAAATTTACTCTTATTTTTTCTATTCCGTATGCACACTGTTTAAAAATGTCTATAGATGAACGAAATTGTTTAGTCTGATTTTTCCATATTATGCATTTATTTCTCGGATACAGTAAAAAAAATACAAACTTCGCACCTTCCCCACACAGTAGCACCTACACTGCTACCATGGTGTAAGCGTACCGTAGCTGTGTAGGCGCTCTCGTTCCTTTACATACGTTTGATTCGATCGGCCGAGTTCGGACGGCGGCGCCCGAACATACTTCGGCCAACAACGGATTAGGTGGACAAGATCCGTTACATTTATGGTCATCCCTTTGAGAAGAATACTGTGTTTGATCCAAGGACATTTTTAAAGTGTGTTTTGGTATAAATATAAGGGATCCTATCGATGTTTAGAAAATTTTATTTCCGAAGGTTTAGAATCCCGAAAACTTCATTTGTCCGAAAGCATTTTTTTCTGAAACTGTAAATATTTCAGGATGAATTTCAGGACCATCGTGTAGAAAGAACCCTTTAGGTTAGGTTAGGGTTGTTTTATAAAAATCCTGAAATATTTACAGTTTCAGAAAAAAATGCATTCGGATAAATGAAGCATTCGGGATTTTAAATATTCGGAAAAAAATAATTCTAAATTTTTATAGCTTAAAGATTTGCCAAAAATTTGGTGCTAATCTTATATCTGAAATGTGTACTTTTAAAATTTATAAACCCTTTATTAAAAAAAAAATCTAATTAAATACTGTGACAATTCTTCTATAGCTACTAGTCAACTTGTAAACATGCAGTTATACCGGGTGTATCAAAATTAATTGGGAATATTTCAACAGATCGTTGCATTAATTTGACTGACACTCTTGTAAATAGTAAATATCATGGGACAATTCACACAAATTGACCTACCTATCTTGAAAACGGTGCATCCTGCGGCAAAACCAATGAAATTTTCATCCCCCTTCAATACTCCCGCAACCCCCCTCAACCCCCCCTGCAAACCCCCATTAAAAATTAACCTAGCGCTAGTACTAAGATTGTACATCCTGGCGCGCGCTGCTCTCTTGTACATCCTGGCATTCACTGCTCTCTCTTGTACGGGACAATAGTACATGTACGTTACATTGTGTCATCCTTTTTCGTGCGTGCAGCCGGCGTTCATCGATTTATTAGACGTCACGTCAAAATTGTCAAGTCAGTCTGTCAGTCGGAGTGTGGTAGGGCAGCACCATCATCAAAGCCAAACAGCTTCGCTGCTGGCTTCCGTTTATGACGGGTGCCTCATATATATCAACCGATGTTCAAAGTAAAGGCGTGAATTAGTCTTGAATCATAAATTTTGATTACACACCACACATACAGTATGTATACAGTAAAAAACAACTAAGCTATCTTCCGAAATAATTCCGTATTAATTTTGGGACACCTTGTATTATACTCGTAGTAATTTTCTATACATTGATCCAGAAATAACTTTTCCTACAGGATTCTCCTTGAGATGGCATGTACAGTCAACGTCATACATAAGTGATCACATTTGTACCTTGTCGCTTACAGTCGTTACTAATTTCGTATGGCTTTTCAAACATGACGTTAAAGTGACAAGGTACAAAAATGACCACTTATTTATAACGTTGGCCCTACATACAAATAAATTTTATGAAGCACTTTCTTTCCCGTGATAACATCGACACGTTTTTGCTAAAACCCTAATTAGGGGTCTTATTAGTACTAGTAAATTGGTATTCGAAAAAATGCAAAAATATTTGCCATGTCAAGGTAAGTAAGTACTCGTACCATTTCTTCAGTAACTGAGTGTACCAAAAATAAAAATAGAATAAAATAAAATACGTTATTAAACGATTTCTTGTATTTTTCATTCCTTTACCTTAATAAACCCTATGTTAAAGATGTATTTATGTATAGTCGACCACCTTAAACACTTAAGTTTCAATTACGCTGCAACGTCAAATAAAATATTCACATCAAAATGCTCTTCTGCCTCAAGTAGGAACTGTCCTATAATTGTCTTGATAGACAACCACATGAAATTTGATTCATATTTTTTACCTGTATTGATACAGTTTTCAGAATATATTTTCACAGTAACCCTATTACTGAGGCTCCGCTGTCCGTCTGTCCGTCTGTCACCAGGCTGTATCTCATGAACCGTGATAGCTAGACAGTTGAAATTTTCACAGATAATGTATTTCGGTGGCCGCTATTAACAACAAATACTTACTATAAAAATCAGAATAAAATATTTAAGGGGGCTCCCATACAACAAACGTGATTTTTTTTGCTTGTTTTTATAGATAATGGTACGGAACCCTTCGTGCGCGAATCCGACTCGCACTTGGCCGGTTTTTATTTATTTCTTCCAGAACTGGTAAAACTTAAACTCACCCCGGTACCAGGATACCGTAGAGTTTTGGAACATCCTGTATATAGTTTTCATTAAAGCACTTCCACGAACTGCTCACCCAAATGTCGGTTATAAAATCTCACATTTCGAAAGAAAATTACTCTAACATTCATCAACGAAAATGTCTACAAAAGCATTTCCCGCGCAAAACGATAATGGCGCGCAATGGCGGGAATAAAAATTAATGACGAGTGGGCGGTTAAAATGAAAGGGTATAGTTCCGTGGTCTATGGTTAAATCAATAGAGTGCGACGACAGAGAAGAAAAACGAAAAAGGAACATTTCAATGTTGCCATATTCGATTCTGTTCTGAGGGGGAGCTTTTTTGGAGTTTCTTTTTTCGATGTCCTTTGGGCGGTGGATTTTACCACCGCCTTTCGCTCCTCGACACAGTTCATACAGCAAAAAGAATGATACTCGTAACGATGAGATAGTTCTATAAATTTAATTAACCGAGCGAGCGCGAAGCGTCTCCGTTTCAGTTCGGGAAAAATGCTTTTGTGTCTGTCTGACAGGTCGTCTTCTCTGCAGGCATTTCTTAAGCAATTCTTGTTAAATTTTGTAAACGCAGGTCTAATAACTAAATGCTTTTTTTTCGATTCAGTTTTTCAGAAATTATTTTTTGCAGCTGTAGGAAACCATAGCTTTAGAGCCATGCTAACTATGTTACGCTAGGAAATCATAGCTTTAGAGCAATGCTATGTTACGCTATTTTAGCTTAGGTAAGTTAATAAATTAATATGAAACAGTTAGGCAGAACGTTTGTCACGTCTTTGGAAAATTCCAGAAAATTCAGTGAAGAACGCGTTCGAATGTGTTGACATTCTCTTGTTGCTCTTTTTAAGAATTTCTTTTCAGTCCTCTGCGAGAACTGTAGCCAGATTATTCGATATAGTAGCCAGTACCATAATAATAATAATTTTTATTGAATAATAAGCCACACATAAACAAACAATGCAAGTCTTATGTATAGTAAGCATCTTAAAATCACTCGAAACAACTAAAATATAATGCAATAAGTAGGCTTGCTAAAAGACATTAAGGTAGATCCTCTGACCTTCATGCTAGGATAACCTGTGTTATGAAGATCAGCGGTTTGGTATTGGAATACTAAGGTAACAATTTCACTTCAATCCTGCACAACGATGCATTTCAGTTTTATTAATCTTATATTCATTGACAATAAAGAATACATATACATGTTTATAAAAAGTAATATACTTAGTCCGTGTGTTTAAATAGACAATAGACGTTTGGTCCAACACTATAAAACGAGCGCATTTGAGATATTATTCGCGGATTAAAGTACACCAACCAGTAGATAAAACTTTTTAATTCAGACTTTTTTACGAGCACCATCTAAACTAAAACAAAGTTGTAAGTTTGTTCTACGCACGGTACCTTTTGTCCGTTAAGCTTAGATCTAATGTTCCTAGCGGACTTATTCAACTTAGTGTTAACTTAATCAACTACTCAGTTTCCTATTATCAAGATTAAGGAACGTTAACTTGGAGGTGCTAATAGTTTGGACGAGAAGCGACCAGCGGAAAGCGGCCTTAAGAAATTGTCTTTTAATAATCTTAATCTATATCTATATCTATACATATAATAAATCTGTAACAAGTCGGTGTCTGTACATTGAAGATATTTGAGAAAAACTGACACTAGGGCTATTTATTACCGCAATAGAACCCAAAACAATGATTTTTAGAATTATTGTCTGTTTGTCTGTGCGTTTGTGCGCGCTAATCTCAGAAACGGCTTAACCTAGAAGGATGCGGTTTTCACTGATATGTTGGTATTTTCTTGGATTAACATTTAGTGTTTGTTTCATTTGAATCGGTTCACCAATAAGAAAGATACGTTTATTTTAAGAATTTATCGAACTGTCGTTAATATTCATAGAATATTTAGTTATATATTCATTTTAAAAATAAATAATTAAATTAAACTAAAACTTATATTTAAGGGGGGCTTCCATACAACAAACGTGATTTTTTTGCCGTTTTTATAGATAAAATTGTACGAAACCCTTCGTGCGCGAGTCCGACTCACACTTATTGGCTGTTTTTTTTTTATCAAGATGTCGAAGTTTGTCAAGACATTTGGAAGTTTAGATTTTTGGATGTTTGTTACTCAATCACGCAATAGCAGCTGAACGAAACTTCGAATTTCGTAGTAGTAGCCCGTTTTTCCGAAACAGACAGAAAACTCTCGTCTTGGGCTGATGTTGAATCAGCAATTATCAGCTCGGCGATCGAGATTAATGAGCCAAGGTGAGAGTACGGCTGCCGACGAAAAGTCAATTAAAAACTTCTATCGCCCCTGGTGATTAAGTCGAGTTAATTAGAAGTTTGAGCGCGGATTTTGGCGCTCCCAAGAAGCTTTACCTACTTGTTTTTTTTCTTAAATCGTACTGAAAAGAACACATCCATCATCCCAGCCTATACGTGTTACGGCACAGGTCTCCTCTCAGAATTAGAGGGTTCGGACCGTAGTGTTAAAACATTTAATTGAAATACGTAAATACTTTAGATGTAAAAAAATGTTGTTGAGTTTCTTGCCGGATTCTTCTAAAGAGGGTTTTTCCGAACCGGTGGTAGATTTTTCGACATTCATAGGAGCATCAATTGATGCCTAAATTGAATAAAAAATTTTGACTTTGTCTTTAGTACCCATGCGGGTTCAGTAGAATGGGAACTTCACACACACCATTGATTTCTTCGCAACTGTGTGCAAGTTACGGACCCAAGATGTTTTTCTTCACCGTAAAGCTTTTCGCAGATAAATTCCGAAAAATTCAGTGGTGCGAACCCGGGCTCCAAACCACGACCCTCTGTTTGAAAGACAGGTCAAAGCACCACCATGGCTTTATATCCTACTAGCTGGTGTCCGCGGCTTCGCCCTGGCTGAAGTAGATTAAAACGTGTTTTCCCGTGGGAATGCGATATTTTCCCGTGGTAAAAAGTAGCCTATGTCACTCACTAGCCCTTCAACTATGTCCATACCACATATATGTGAAAGAAAGACAAACAAACACACTTTCACATTTGAGTAGTTTTCAAAAAAATTGTACACATAGTTAAGGGCTTAATCATAACAAAATCACTACCGCTTCCTTTGTGTAACGAAAGTTAGTCGTACAAAATATATGGGTAACTTTCGTCACACAAAGGAATCAATTAAGTTTTGTTTTTATTAAATCCCTTAATTGTGTACACTTTTTTTGAAAATGACTCATTTACTCATTTATCGTTTGCCATTTGAGCTCTTGCTATTACGTCTGTACAATGGTTTTTGACTTGTAAATCGTTTGAACGTAAACTACAGTTAATAGTTGGACGTTACACTGTTAGGAACTTTAGTTTTGCACATTTGCTCGAATAGCCGATAGAGCGTAGCGTATCGAGCAGTTGTTGCGGCTTGCGCTTAAACGAACCCACTACTACTGGTTACATTCAATGAAACTAACGGGAAAAATCATTTCACTTAAAAACTATAGAAAACTAAACTATACTATATAAAGGTTTAGGTACTTTACTAAATGTAAACAAACATCAGCTGCCAACACGACCAAAAGTTATGGCGTCGGGTTAACCAGTCATATTTTCGACGTACTTACTCTTAAGTTTACAGTAGTCGCATGATATGGAGTTTGTTTACATTTAGTAAAGTACCTTAAACTTTATGGTATAACTTAAAATTTCTGGATCTCATAAATTATAGGCCTCTCCTTATAGGTTAGGAATCAATAAATCCCGGTTGGTTTCCCGTTCGGATTAACCTTAAGAAAGAACCACAGATTGGTGCAAAACATGTCGGACACGCATCGACTACTAATACGCGAGCGACCCGTGTACATAATTTTACCTACTTAATGATTATGTAAGTGTTTACGGTAGTGTTAGGCTATGCCTAGTGTAGGGACCAGTCAAATTGGATTGGAAATTCGTTGCTCTTTAAATTACATGTAAACCTATTGCTGTTCTATGATATTTTAACTGTCCTTGTAATTTTTTAGAAAAATAAATTAATTATTATTATTATTATTATTATTAAATATCATACGTTGTCAGGATTCCCGAAATCAGCACAAAGCGTTTTCGCTCTTCCTTCCCTGAACACTACAATCTGGCCGTTTTAAATTCTAGGGTGAACGAATATTTACAAGTCAAGCGTGCTCCATCGTAGACCTCATCTTCGCTTTCCACCAGGCGTGATTGTGGTCAAACGCAAGCCTATATTGTCTAAAAAAAGCTGTCCCCCTCACAACCAGTGAAGTAGTGGTAGAGTCATGTTGTAGCTAGTCGCTGCATCACGAATGGGCCGGCTCGTCCGGGGTAGTACCGCCCTCTCATAGAACACCGACGTGAAGCAGAGCAGTACTCCTGCTGCGTTTCGTACGAGCCCAATACCTCTCCCCCTCCCTCTCCCCTATTCCCTCTCCTTTTTTAAAGGCCGGCAACAGATCAGTGACTCTCTTTGAGTTGTTGTTATTTATGGGCGGCGCTTGCTCATTTGCGGGTCTCATCATAAAAAAAAATATATATAAAAAAACAAAGGTTACCTGCATTACCTCTCGATGTCGTCGGTCCAATTTACCTAGAAGGTAGGCTGCCAACGATCAGGGCAAATGCAGTTTTCAGCCGTTTCAAACTCAAGTTCAAGTTCAATCAAATCAATTGGCAGCCTGCGTTGAAAAAGAGCAATACGGAGAACTCAAAATTTCACTTTAAGAAACATAATCTGATATTTTGTCCCCTAGTCGATATAGTGGGCCCCAAAGCACTTTTCTACGCTGCCTAATGGTCAATCCGGAACTGTCAACGATGCTCTTTTCTTCTTTCGCCTCTGAGCGATGTAGCCTGCCCGTTATCACTGATATTTGGCAATTCTTTGGGCTATGTCATCATTACCAGTGAAAATACTCTGAGTTTAATAGTAGAACTAATGGTAGGGCAGCTTTCGGCCCCGCATTACAAGACAGGGGCTCGTTAGCCGAGCAAATAGTTCAGCCCAACTTTATAATGAGCGGTCACTCACATATTAATAACGTTTGAATTGGCGACTCGCCCCACGTTTTTGGCTTAATTGGAATGTTTGTAACGAGATTAAAGTTGTTTTACGGCGGGCTTAACCCCGGGTACAGCAGTTTGACATCGAAATGTCAGACCTATATTAGTCGCTGACCATTAAGACTTCGTTTGTTTTTTTAAAATTAAAAATTGAACTCAACTACCTTTTATCTTACGTCTTCATTAGCACACGCACGTGCAAGACAGCAAAGTTACATTATGTGCATGTACATTTAACATAATAGTATCTCCTTTAATATACTAATCTCGTGTCACGGTGTTTGTTATCGAACTCCTCCGAAACGGCTTGACCGATTTTTATCAAATTTTTTGTCCATATTTGGTAGGTCTGAGAATAGGTCGTAGGCTATTTCATATACCCCTATCCTTGCAGACGGAGTCGCGGGCAACAGCTAAAAGATTTTATTTAAACTTATTCTTCTCGCAAAACCTGGAACAGGGTCCGTACGTTACGCCTGTCTCACTGACGCACGCCGTGATTCCCTCCTACTTCGTCGCGTGACTTATGGCCCCGATTTATTCTTCTTATTCAGAATATCTTATGGAGATTCATAAATTGAGAGCTATATCTCAAGTGAGACAGTGTTGTTACGGATTTTTGTCATATTTCATTTCGTATGTGATTCTTTAGATTAATGCTGATTTAGCATTGTGCGTGACACGAGGCGTTCTTTAACCGACTTCAAAATAAAGGGGCTACCAGGTTTAAGTATACGGTTTTAGTAATAACAAGGAACCTTTTTAGCTTCATTACCTTCTAGTCTGCAGGTTGTCAGACTTTTTGTACTAGAAGACTGTATATGTGCATAGGTATTCCTGCCAATATTATAAATGAGAAATTTAGCAACGAGCTATGCCGCCTTGCTCAAAATACATGTTTGAATATGAATGCAAGTATTTTTATTTTTAGTGGTGACAATATTTTGCTTTACAGAGTGCTTTATGGAAGATACTGTTCAAGATATTAATCAGAAAGGTAAAGGAGCAGATGAACCGGGAAGTTTGGTGACATGTATAGTTTTATGTAGCGAACGTTTGCGCGCACGTTTGCACACACACACCACACACGCACGCACGCACACGCACACACACACCACACATGCACGCACGCACACGCACTTACGCACGCACGCACACACACACACACACACACACACACACACACACACCACACACACACACCACACACGCACGCACGCACACGCACACACACACCACACACGCACTTACGCACGAACGCACACACACACACACACACACCACACACGCACGCACGCACACGCACACACACACCACACACGCACGCACGCACACGCACTTACGCACGAACGCACGCACACACACACACACACACACACACACACACACACACACACACACACACACACACACACACACACACACACACCACACACATAATGTATTATAATTGAGCATGTTCTATTAAATTAGTTTCTTTTTGTTTTAGTATGTAGTTTAAGTAAACTAAAATGTAACATTTTGGGAAGAGCGAGTTCTCCTGACACAGGTGCATACACCTACTAGGAGTTCTCTACATTATTGTTAAATGTTTACTTTAAATGAATAAAGATTATTATTATGTTGGTACGGATTTCCGATCACGGGCCCATGGGGACCCGGTCATTTGAAAGGCATACATGGGGCCGAAACCAACATGAAGAGGCCTTTGGTACCATATAATATAAATGAGATGGGCGCAACTATGGGGGTCTATCCCCTAATACACCATGAGGATGTGCTAGCGGACAGTCCCCCACAGTTGCCAAACTATTGCCAGGTAGGAAGCGACATGGAATTGGCTATGGGGTTGGGATGTTGTGGACAGGATTACCGGGCTATGGAGTGAGATAACGGACACCTACCATTTCAATATCTCATAAACTGAACTTTTGGTAGGCGGTGACTCGCCATACACTAAATGGGCCCCTCAAACTATTGCCCACTCGGGGCAACGAGGCGGCAACATTGGTGTAAACGGCTAAGGATGGAGAGGTGTTCCTGGACTTTAAACTTCAAAATGCCAACTCGCCACTTACGGAAACACATCCATCCTTCGAGCATTTATCTCTTGCTTTGTGATAAAGTCTTATTATTTTGTCCACACAGAGACACTGGAATGAGCTACAAGTTATGCAGAAAGTTTAAAGGGCCATTATATTATTTTAGGACGCATTAATGATGTAAATAAATAAATAAATAAATAAATAAATTATTTGATTAGAAGGTCGGGACTGGCATAAGAGGAACTAAATAATTTAGTTTATTGTAACAGTCTGAAGAGATTTTATTCACAGGAAAACTAAAGTACTTATAACGATACCTCTCTTACTATCTCAAATGCCTTCTCTCTAACTCTCGGAATATCTGCATGACGGAATATAACTCAATATGATTTAAACTACCTACAATGCTCTGTCTCTCAGAGGCCGATGGAGAGGGCTATGCTTGGAGTTTCTCTGCGGGATCGCATTAGAAATTATGAAATCCGCGCAAGAACTAAAGTCACGGACATAGCTCGAAGAATCGCTAGACTTAAGTGGCAGTGGGCAGGGCACGTCGCCCGTAGAACTGACGGCCGATGGGGCCGAAAGGTTCTCGAGTGGCGCCCGCGGACCGGAAGACGCAGTGTAGGTAGGCCTCCAACCTGGTGAAGGTGGCGGGAACGCATTGGATGCGGATGGCGCAGGGCCGATCTGTTTGGCGAGCCTTGGGGGAGGCCTATGTTCAGCAGTGGACGTCTTTCGGCTGAAATGATGATGATGATGGTGACCTACAATGCGATATACACCGTGAAATTTTAGTGGTTGTTTTCCCGAAACGAGGTGATTTAGTATCGATTGTACAATCGATTTATAATTACTATTTTGACTAGAGTCAAAAATCCAATTGTGAAAAACGAAAGTCGAAAATGACCGCAAACCAATAGTAACGCTTCGTTGGTACGATCGTACGCTACTTGTACCAACGAAGCGTTACTATTGGTTTGCGGTCATTTTCGATTTTCGTTTTTCACAATTGGATTTTTGACTCTAATCAAAATAGTAATTATAAATTGATTGTACAATCGATACTAAATCACCACGTTTCGGGAAAACAACCACTAAAATTTCACGGTGTATAATTGCGCTAATGCTGGCTACAAGTGTTGCACTGTCTGTTGTGGCAAGACTTAGACGAGACAGGCAACTTATCTGAAATTAGCAACTACGTCAGGATCGGTTAGAACTTTATCCATGCATTCAGTATCCATATTCATGTATGTAGCACAGGTATGCGGATCATAATGAGCGATGGTGCGGATGCAGATTACTTCACATCCGTGGATGCGGATGTGAACATTGTTCTGATTTATTTTCAATACTAAATACGAACTGAAACATGGATGCACAGAAAAATAGACAGAAAAAGATCAGCTCCGGGAATCGAACCCGGGTCTTCAGCATACCGTGCTGCGTGCTTTTACCCCTACACCACAACTGGTCGGGATATAGACACGATTTTTTTCTATGCATCACACGTCTCAGCTCGATTAATCACTTATAGCGGGTATGTATTACAATACCGAAGTACGAAAGACCGAATGTATTAAAACATCGAATGGGTCAAAAGACCGACACGATTTTTTTCTGAAACCGTTAACTTTTTGAGATTGTTATAAAACAAACCTAACCTAACTTAATGGGCTCTGTATGATGCCGTTTTAATAAATTCTGATAAGTTTACGGTTTCAGAAAAAAATCGTGTCGCTCTTTTGACCCATTCGATGTTTTAATACATTCGGTCTTTCATACTTCGGTATTGTAATACATACCCCTTATAGCAGTGATACAAGCAACACCTATGTTAAGGCCGCGTTTCCACCAGAGATGTACGAGGATGCGTTGCGAGGGATGTGTCTGTCGTGAACCAATAGAAACATTTAATTCACTTAGGACCTTTTAAATGATGTGTTTCCATTGGTTCATGACAGACACATCTCTCGCAACGCATCCTCGCACATCTCTGGTGGAAACGCAGCCTAATACTCTCAACGAGAGACGTCAACACTCCTTCGGAACTAACCGCTCACCCGGACCAAGAGATGTCGCTACTATTCTTTTTCAAGATTGGTATGAAGTATCTTTTTGTATTTTTATTTTTTAACTCCTTTTTTCACTTTTACGGTTATTCCGTGAAATCCATATTATTAGGGATGATCAAATAAATTAAAAATTACAACTACTAATTTTATTTAATCACAATAGGTAAAGTTACAAATAATTACAAGACGAACGAAAATATGGAGAAAACACTTTCTAATCTTAAAATTAGGCGCCAAAGGATAAGCTCGGAGCAATACGACCGTCCTATGCCAAGTGCCCGGTAAGAATGGCTCATGAGACTGAGCTCCGGCGCTCACCACTGACATAACGGCGACGGAAGTCAATTGACGATCTCTAAAATCAACGCAGTGGTGTTGCAAGTCTTATTTATTCCTAACAATATATTATTGATTTATTTTGTTTAATAATGTTTCCTAATTTACCTCAGTACAGTCAAGTAAACTGAATCGCGTACTAGGATGGAATCTTTTGATAGCCAATTTCACGATAATTGCAATAGCAGATGTATGGAATGTCAACATGACGTTTGCAATGAAAAGGGTTCACCCCAATACTGATACCACTACTGATACTGGTACTGATGTTGATGCCATTAAAAATAAATCGAAGACACAACACCAGTATAAAAACACTTTATTTTAGCCCTGAAAACCAGATTAATTTTCGATTAACTGCAAAATTAGATTTTTAAACAAATAAATAGTTAGTTAATTGAGTTGGCGAACAAGTGACGTCATAAGTTGCTATTGGCACTCAAAATCTATGGGAGAATTGACAACATTTCATATTTCTAAGACTATAATTTGATTCGTTCTCTGTATTCTGTTTGGAAAGAGAAAGACGCTGATAGTTTTAAATTTTCACTAGGATTATTAATTAATTTGTTATAATTTTTTAAAGATGTGCTTATTCTAAAAGAGCGTAACGATAGAATAGATCCATTACTTTTGTCTAGTCTCTATTAAAAAAAAAGTGATGACGTAAATTTGACATTAAGGATGTTATCAAATTGAAAATTATGACAGCTCTTTTTTCTAGTCAAAAGGGTAAAGGAAACATATCTATTCTGTGGAAGTATTTGTAATTACATCTATGTTTTTAAATTTGTTGTTTTTTCTTAAATATGGAGAAATAAATTATAATAAATATTTTTCCGTGTTCAGGAGGCGAAACTCTTTCGATTCCTGCAGTAATTTTCAGGTGTTAAAAAATGAAAGGTTGTCAATTGTGTTTTGACAGCTCATAAAAAGTACGTCAGTTGATTGGTGGTGCCAACATCCTTTCCAATATTGCCTCAACTAGTTTTTCTTAGACAAATATTAATTTAATTCTCCATCCGCTATTTATTTCATTATCGTATTCCTTGGGTTTACGCGTTCTGGGGAGTCTCTCCGTAATTGCATTCCCTGGAGCGGATGATTTCCATATTTCAATCATGGCTGCATTATTTTGTTTGTATTGGTATAAGTAAATTTGCACGACTTTATTATTGGAAATCAAAATGATTTCTTCAGGCTAAGCCTTCGTTAGTTTTCGCGATTTGAAATCAAGATTTTGGAGTTTTCGAGATTTACGTGCGAAATTACATTTGAAATTTAGTGTACAGGTTTGTACACACCTGAGAAGAATTTCATTTGTGTGCGTTTAGCTCCTAATCGCCAATAGGCATAGGTACGCGTGGAAACTACAGCCCGAGCCCACTCATTCTGAGATTACGCCTGTGTTTACAATCTGGGATGACTTATGATTAAATTAACTTTTGTGTTTTATATAAAATAGCTGTTGCCCGCGACTCCGTCTGCGTGGAATTAGTAATTTGGGCAGCTTATTTTTTTTATCCAATTTGCTTTTTCATCAATTATGGCTCTCCTTAGTTCCTCGATATAAAAAAATTACCCGCCCCCGCACTCCCCTCCCAACCCCCCCGCACACCCGCGTTCACATTCACAACAAGTCAAGCGTGCCTATAGAAGTTTTACTTCAAAAACCCCCGATTTTGAAAAATTCTTCCGCTCCGCTCCGCTTCTATTGGTGTTAGCGTGATGATTCTATAGCCTATAGCCTTCCTCGATAAATGTGCTATCTAACACTGAAAGAATTATTCAAATCGGAGCAGTAGTTCCTGAGATTAGCGCGTTCAAACAAAAAACCTGTTCGATAAATTCTTAAAATAGACGTATGTTTCTTATTTGTGAACCGATTCAAATGAAATAAACACGAAATGTTAATCCAAGAAAATACCAACATATCAGTGAAAACCGCATCCTTCTAGGTTAAGCCGTTTCTGAGATTAGCGCGCACAAACGCGCAGACAAACAGACAAACAGACAATAATTCTAAAAATCATTGTTTTGGGTTCTATTGCGCTAATAAATAGCCGACAGTTTTTCTCAAATATGTTCAATGTACAGACAACGACTTGTTACAGATTTATTATATGTATAGATAGATAGATTAATGATTTTTTTTTTCCTTATTTTTTTTCCCAGAGATAATCATAAGGAAAAAAATTTCCGTCCGGGGATCCGCGCAAGAACTAAAGTCACTGACATAGCTCTAAGAATCGCCAGACTCAAGTGGCAGTGGGCAGGGCACTTCGCTCATAGATGGCTGATGGGGCCAAAAATTGCTTGAAAAGCGTCCTCGGACCGGAAAACGCAGTGTAGGTAAGCCTCCAACAAGATGAAGCGGTGACTTGGTTAATAAAAAATCGTGCGTGCAGCTCCCCCGCGCGGAAGAAGTGAAACATCGTAATGTGGAAATGAAAAAAAAAATTTAAATAAAAAATAAAACCTCCTTCAAAAAACTCCCAAAAAAACATAAAATAATAATTGATTGAACCGACCACAATAAGCATGAAAATATCTTTCTACTAATCTGTTTGAAGTTGGTGCCTCAGCACGAGCCAGCAGGAGTGTAGAAGCCCTATAATAGGTATGTAGGTAAGTTAGATTACTAGGTCCACTCCTGCTGGCTCGTGCTGAGGCACCAACTTCAAACAGATTAGTAGAAAGATATTTTCATGCTTATTGTGGTCGGTTCAATCAATTATTATTTTATGTTTTTTTGGGGGTTTTTTGAAGGAGGTTTTATTTTTTATTTAAATTTTTTTTATTTCCAAGTTTTTTTTGGGTGTTTTTTGAAGGCGGTTTTATTTTTTATTTAAATTTTTTTATTTTTTTCTTTTTAGTTGTTGCTAATGGCCTGGACTGGCACTCTTTACTGACTGTACTTTTTGCCTCTGGTTACCAAAGTACTTATCAAGACGAATCAAACGAGACCAAACTTGATGGGGTTATGTCGTTTTACTACGGAGTTCTTATGGTCACCATCCAACTTCATTGTCAGACCCTGTGTCTTCGCGGACATAAAGGAGCCTCAATGAAACTCAAAATACTACAAATGGTACTTTAATATAAAAATACTAATATAAATTACAGAGAGTGCTAATCGTGCGAAGGTTATCGAAGGTGTGTCAATTATTAAATACACGGTAGGCGAAAGCTTAAAGCCCACATAAACGCCTATCAAAAGTTCACGAGCAATGTTACATGATCGACTAGTTTCGGACGCGCACTAAGAAGGCTCTGGCACGAGCCTGAACATATTCCCGCCCGTTGAAAGATCTATTCTTTCAACACAGAAATTCTTCTTCGGATGGAAGCGGGCACAGCCGTGTCAGGGGGCGCCGCACGCAGCCTCGTACGGTGACGACATCTGCAACTCTGGAGACGCCATCTGGTCCGGGAAACAAGCGTGAGACACGACCAAGTCTCCAGCTTAACGGGGGCGCGTTGTCCTCGTGCAGTAGGACGAGATCGCCAACAGCTAATTTGGCATAGTTAACGCGCCATTTTGTTCTTTGCTGGAGCTCTGCAATGTACTCCTTTTGCCATCTTCGCCAAAAATGTTGATGGAGTTTCTCAATGCGGGCATATCGCCGCAGGTTGGTTTCCTTGCAGTTTTCCAATGCAGGAGAAGGCAGTGCGGTTAAGGGTCTTCCGATGAGAAAGTGCCCTGGGGAAAGGGAGAGCAGGTCGTTGGGACAGGAGGACAGGGGATACAACGGACGACTATTTAGAATCGCCTCCACTTGAGAAAACAATGTTGAAATTTCTTCGAACGTTAAATGACTGATCCCCATTACTCTTTTAATGTGATATTTTGCCGATTTAATTCCTGATTCCCAAATACCGCCAAAATGAGGAGCATAAGTAGGTGTGAAAGTAAATTTAATGCCTTCCTGGTTTACAGCATCACATAAAGGATCTTTAACCTTTTCTATAAACTTTCCTACTTCTTTGGCAGCGGAGACAAAATTTCGACCGTTGTCGCAAAATATTTCCGCTGGCTTGCCCCTACGGGATATAAATCTGCGAAGTGTCATGACAAATGCGTCTTTTGAAAGATCGCTGACCGCCTCTAAGTGAATGCACTTGTAACGCAAACAGATAAATAAACATAAGTAACATTTTAATAAGGAGGCACCTCGTCCTTTGCGATTTAAAATTTGGAAGGGTCCAGCGAAGTCCAAGCCGACAGACAAAAACGGAAAATCGGGAGTTATTCGCTGTGTTGGAAGGTTACCCATTTTAGGACATAAAGTCGCACCACGCAAGCGCCTACAACGTACGCATTTGTTTGCAGTACGTCTGGCCAGGTACCTACCATTAATAGGCCAGATAACTTCTCGTACTGTAGCCAATAACAATTGAGGGCCAGCGTGTAACAGCCTCAAATGTTCCTTTTCAAAGTATAATTTCGTTAGGTGGTGAGACGAGTGTAGCAATATCGGATGTTTTTTTTCGTAATTATAATTAGAGGCATCGATTCGTCCACCCACTCTAATTAGTTTTAATTTGTCCATAAAAGGTGACAGTGACAATATTTTAGACCTAGGACTTAAAGATTTATTTTTTATTAACAGATCGTATTCTATAGGGAACGACTGATGTTGAGCGATAACACATAGCTCATGGAACGAGTCGTTTAGTTCGTCCGTGGTCAAACTTCCCGAACGTTTGTTTTTATTATGTTTAATATTAAATAAAAATCTTTTTACATAAGCAAAGCAGCGTTGAATTTTAGTGAATTTAGAATAATTTTCGAAATTGATCACAGGTTCATAAGTAGTAGTTACTAGCGATTTGATTTCTGGTAAACTGTCAGCGGTTACGTTAATTATTGATTTAGGCCATTCGCGTTCACCTTTTGCCAAAAAGTCAGGTCCTGACCACCACAAGCTCAAAGAGACCAGCTGGCTAGCGTCCACCCCCCTAGAAATCAAATCGGCTGGATTGCAAGATGTAGGTACATAGCGCCAAGAAGTGGGTTCTGTGGTTTCGCATATCTCACTTGTGCGATTGGCCGCGAACGTTTTTAGTTTCCGTAGATCGTTGTTTATCCACGCTAACACTATACTAGAATCGCACCAGTGGACTAAACGATCAGGTTTATACCTTAATGAATTTGTAACGGCCTTACATAATTTAGCAGCTAATAAGGCCGCGCACAACTCCAAGCGCGGAATCGTAGTTGGCTTTAGTGGCGCCACCTTTGACTTAGCGCATAAAAGTTGAACAGTGATGTCATTGTTTACATTAATAGACCGCATATAAATACATGCGCCGTATGCACGTTCTGAAGCGTCACTAAACGAATGCAATTCAATTAACTTAGGGTCGTCACATAAAACATGCCTACTCAGTTGCACATTTAAAATAAAAGGTAAATTATTAGCATATCTTATCCATTCTTTCTCGATATCCTGCGGAACGGGCTGGTCCCACTCCACCTTTTGCTGCCATAAACTTTGTAACATCATTTTAGATTTAATTATTACAGGACTTAAAAGCCCCAAAGGGTCAAAGGTTTTAAACGAGTTGGACATTACTGATCTTTTTGTAATTTTACTATTTTCTTCCACATGTTTTATTTGAAAATGCAGGCAATCGTTTGATGGATTCCAACCCAATCCGAGCGTACTTGACGATTCACTTAAGGTCAAGTTTTCTTGTGTATTTAAGTTAGTGTTTTGAAATAATTTAGTAGAATTAGTTTTAAATTTTCTCAAATTAAAACAACTTGATTTTAAAGCCTCAGATACCGAATTTAAAATGTAGTTCAACTCCTCCTCAACGTTGGAGCCCGTAATGAGGTCATCGACGTAAAAATCATTTTTTATGATATTTTTAATGAGCTCATTATCCTGCTCCTCTCCTATTTGCTGTAAGCACCTTGTACTTAGGTAACTCGCGCTAGCTGTACCGTAAGTAAGTGTATTTAGCCGCAATGTTTTGATAGGCTGGGACTCTTCCTCTCTCCATAAAATGAGTTGCAGGTTGCGATCATCACTGTGCACTAAGACCTGCCGGTACATTTTCTCAATGTCGCCAGTTAAAATAAATTTGTACTGTCTGGCTCTCACAAGTATAGAAAAAAGAGAGTCCTGCACATTGGGACCTACCATCAATATATCATTTAATGATAAACCGGAAGAGGAAGGGGCCGAGCCGTCGAAGACCACACGGAGAGATGTCGATTCGCTATTGACTTTAAAGACGGCATGATGACATAAAAAGTAGCTCGGTGAAGGTATGGCAGTAGGTGACTCAGATAGATGCCCTAAGTCCGCATATTCTCGTATAAAATCAGAGTATTTTGTTTTTAAGGTCGGGTTGCGTTTAAATTTTTTCTCTAAATTTAAGAATCTACATTTAGCTAAATAGTAAGAATCGCCAAGATCATCTGGAGATTGAGTTACGGGCAACCTCACCATAAATCTGCCTGAATTTAGTCTAGATAGGTTAGTTAAAAAGTGTTTTTCGCAAAAATTATCTTTTATGTTCAAAATTTTAGTTTCTGGGACTTCCTCTAGTTCCCAAAATTTTGTGAGTAAATCATTAATCGGGTCTTGATTTTTTGTGATCGCGACATGATTACAGTGTATATTTTTGTTTGTCATTTTTGTATTTGTATATGTTTTTGTTGGACCGGAAACCAGCCAACCTAATTTTGAGCTTCTTAATTTAGGAAACTCAGGGCCTAAGGAAATTTGTTCATTTCCCAGAATATCCCAAAATATATCAGCGCCGATGAGCATATCGATGGGAGCAGGCTTATAAAAATTGGGATCGGCCAATAATAAATTTTTTGGTATATTTATTTTGTTTATATCGACAGGAGACTTTGGCAGTTCTCCGGTTAGCTCTTTTAGCACCAAACAGGACAATTGAACACTGAACTTGCTGTTAGTTGAATTTAATTGTATGTTACAACTTTCTATTACAGTATTAGTACAACTTTTTCCAATGCCAATGACCTTTAGTGAGTCAATTTGGTTGGATTTTAGTGACAGATTTTCCTGTAGTGATTTTGTAATAAATGTAGACTGGCTACCACAGTCTAATATAGCACGTATCTTTAGTACGTTTTTTGTATATGGGTTCATAACCTCTACCAAAGCTGTAGATAGTAGGATCTGACCTTGAGTACAATTTTGTTCAGAAAGATTGACCACAGACGCTGCGTTAGAGGCAGTTGCGTTTATATTTTCGGGAGTGACTGGGTGAAGCAGGCTGTTGTGTTTCTTTTTGCACTCACGGCAAGGACCCATTCGACACTCGTTCACGGGATGCCCCTGCCGAAGACAATTGGAACACAACTTATAAGTAGCAACATCCGCTAATTTTTCCTTAATATTTTTAGCTTTGAAACTAGGACAATCATAAATTTTGTGATTTTCATTGCATATTACGCAAATATAATTTTTTTGCGGCTGATTTACACTGGCAAATGATTTTGTAAATGAGCCTGAGCCTTTGAAATGTTTACTATAATTATTATTGTATGTATGAGGTTTATTATTAAATTTATTACTTTGAAAAGGTGCAGATGTTGTGGGCTTAGTCTGGAAGTTATCTTGCTTATTACGACTAAGCGACTCGAGGACGTCAGCGCGATCAGTAAGAAATTTCTGAAATTTTTCCAATGATGGAACGTCGTCGTCGAGCGAGTTACGGTGCTCCTCCCACTTAATTAAAGTATTGTTATCCAGTTTAGATGACAGCATAAATATAATGAGAGTATCCCACTTGTCTGTGGGCTGGCCTAAGCTAGACAAAGCGCGCAAATTTTTAGTTACATGGTCGACTAAAAAACGCAGAGACCTATCAGTTTCCCGAGTCAGCGGCTGAATATTAAATAGCGAGCTCAGGTGATGATTTATAAGCAAACGCTTGTTATTGTATCGCTCACCTAGCAACTTCCAGGCCTCATTGTAATTCGCCGAAGACACTTCCAGATTTGAAATTATCCTAGCAGCATCGCCCTCCAAATATGAAATGAGATAATGAAATTTGTGAATGGGCTTAATGCGACTGTTGCTATGTATTAAACTTTCAAAAGTGTCTTTAAATTCAAGCCAGCGGAAATATGAGCCGTCGAACTTGGATATTTGAATTTGAGGTAATTTAAATCCCAATTCTTGATGATCGTGCAAGCATGGATTCTCCAAAGCAAGTGACTCACGTCTTTGTTGATTTTCAATTCTATCGTATTTTTCAATTAATGTTTTTGCCGTTGCTATACAAATAATAATGTCAGTCTCGATGCTTTCACGATTATCAATCTCGGTGCTAATGTCTTCGGAATTTAAAACCTCAATTGCATTTTGTAGATTGTCAAATTTGACAGACAATCCCTCGAATTTTGTCAATTTAAGACTCAATTCAGCCAATTCTATGCTAGTTAACTCTTCCTTGTTGTTTACACAAGTAAGATAATTTTTGAACTTTGTTATTTGACCCTTTATGGAGCTACGCGTTACAATTAAATCTCTTAGCGAGCTCTTAGAAGAACCAGGCTCTGAATCCATCATAGGCATAACAATAACAAATGCAATGCAATATCAAAACAAAACAAAATAATGAAAGAATATCTCACGCTCCTCAATTAGGCTCGAACTCTCGATAAGGAACCGGTTCCACGCGCACAGCTGACTGCTCCGGCGCAGCCGCGGCTCGTTCTTCCCGAGTTATCGTGTTATAACGCAACGGGAGTGCGCTCGCGTCCCTGAAATAGTCGGCAAAATATCTGAATGTCGAGTATTGACACTGTGAGGAACCTTTTTTACGAAGATATTCAAATTAATCGATAGTTAAACAGAATATGTTTTGTTTAAGTAGGTACCCAATTAGAAATAAATACCAGGATATTATCAAAGCAATAAAGTAGGTACAAAACTTCGTTTTATATAATCAAACAATAGATTTATATGATCTAAATATGTAAAAATAACTTTATTCAAAAAAAAATATTTACTAATTTTGATATCGGGTAGATATTTACTTGTACCGTTATGTATTTCGCTTCTAAGTTAGTTAAGTATTTTACTTCTATTTCTTTTAGACTTATATATTACAGTTTTAGGATTATTATTTTCTCAAGTGGAGATTCTAATAATTTAGGAATGTGAAAGGAAATTTGACGAATTTCGGAAAGACAAAGGAAGGGCACTTAACTTTCGTAGGACCCGTCGCGCGGTGCGAGGTTTGGCTCCTGCGCTGGCCGAGCTGGTGACACGATCCCGTAGCTTACTGCTGCTGCTAGTGTTTCTCCTTTGGCTTCGTCTGATCTTCGAACTCGTTAACTCTTTTAGTTCACGCTTGCTGCATGGAGTTCAGGCCGAGTTCAATCCGTATTTTATGGATTATGTTCCCCTCATGGGCCACCAATTTATGTCTTCGCGGACATAAAGGAGCCTCAATGAAACTCAAAATACTACAAATGGTACTTTAATATAAAAATACTAATATAAATTACAGAGAGTGCTAATCGTGCGAAGGTTATCGAAGGTGTGTCAATTATTAAATACACGGTAGGCGAAAGCTTAAAGCCCACATAAACGCCTATCAAAAGTTCACGAGCAATGTTACATGATCGACTAGTTTCGGACGCGCACTAAGAAGGCTCTGGCACGAGCCTGAACACCCTGGTTACCATCTAGGACCAAAGTACTCGTTGAGACGAGTCAAATGAGTCCGTACTCGATGGGGTAAGTGCCGTTACTTTATGGAGTAACTTTGGCCACCTTCCAGCTCCATCATCAGACCCTGGTTACCATCTGGGATCAAAGTGCTCGTCAAGACGTTTCAAATGAACCCAAACTCGACGGGGTTGTGTTGTTTTATTACAGAGTTTCTATGGCCACCTTCCAACTCCATCATCAGATTAGCTCCATGTCACAATAATATTGCATTGTCACCTGATTTACACATGCATGTAAAATATGAAATCAATCAGAAACCGGGAAGTGAGTCAAATTCAACTTGCAAGATTTGACCCGTTGAGGAGTTCCGTTGGCCATCTGCGGTCTTCTTCATCAGATCTAGTTTACCAAATGACACTTTATGAATGCAAATGCTCGATTTGTCACTGAAAATACTAAAATCGCTTTACATTTCCCTTGAACTTTTGAAGAGTTCCTTCAATTCCTCATGGATCCCATCATCAGAACTGGATTCCGGTAACAACGGGACCAACCTTGAAGCATATGCTTTCAAACAACGAAATAATTTTCCAAATCGGTTCATAAATGACGGAGTTCTGAGGTAACACACGTTAAAAAAAAAAAAAAAAAAAAAACATACAACCGAATTGAGAACCTCCTCCTTTTTTTGAAGTCGGTTAAAAAGGCACTTATACATCAATATGAACCTTATTGCAATAACCCAAAGCAAAGAAGTGGCTAGCAAGCAACCAACTACAGCACTAGCGAAACAAGTTACATAACTCGTCGCTAGATGGCGTTGCTCCTCGTGCGCACGTTATTTTCAATAATTTTTCTTGATTTTTACGTAATTCTCAAAGATATTCAATACTTTTTTTTACTATATACGTTTAAAATACTTTATTCTACGATCTACCATTAAAATATTTTTGATTTTTACAAGTTTTCATACTAAACCACGCAATTGTTCTGGATCGCACTGACGAAGTTTTAAACATCCGTTAGTATACATATATGCAATGCGAACGTCTTGTCGACGTCAACATGCGTTGCGTTGCGTGTTTAACGCAACGCATTTAACGCGACGCTTGTTGGAAGTCGCATTTGAAGTTTCACTTCAATACCTAATACTTTATTTCGACCAACATAGGATCATAGTGACAGTAATACATAAAAGCTTAAATTCTAGTAGTAGTGTGGTGTTTAATGGTGCGGGACCGTGTTGGACGCATATGACGTAGGACAGGTCTTTTGGGCGAACCTTGGGGAAGGCCTATGTTCAGCAGTGGACGTCTTTAGGGCGAAATGAAGATGATGTTGATGACTGAAAAGTTCGTCGACCTCAATTTAAAAAATCTTGAAAATAACCTTAAAAGAGTGTTCAATGGAATATCCAACGACTGTCTGAGATATATTGAAAAAGCCGTGGTGGCCCAGCGGTTCGACCTCTGGCCTCTCAAGCAGAGGGTCGTGGGTTCAAATCCCGGCTCGCACCTCTGAGTTTTTCGGAATTTATGTGCAAAATTACATTTGAAATTTACCATGAGCTTTACGGTTGAAGGAAAACATCGTGAGGAAACCTGCATACACCTGTGTGTTTGAAGTTCCCAATTCGCACTGGGCCCGCGTGGGAACTACGGCCCTCATTCTGAGAGGAGGCCTGTGCCCTGCAGTGGGACGTATACCTATAGGCTGGGATGTTGATGGGATGATGATTGATACCTTATATAGAGGTCGTAAAATATTGAATCACAGACACGACATAGTCAAACTTTTATTTAAAATATATATATATATATATATATATATACAACAATACACACAATTTATAAATAAAGGAAAATAAAACTGAACCTAAAACTAAAAATAAATATGAATAAATCAGTCTCCGCTTAACAAAGCATTTAAGGGCATTTTCAGAAAAAAGTGTACCCTGTACGTTTTTTTAAAAACCTAACAAATTTTGGGTTATTTCTACTCAGAATCACAAGCACTATCGATTTAAGCAATTAAAAAAAGTGTCCCTCTCTTAAGTGTCAGTTTTGTGACGCAGTTAACCATACATGTTGTATGGACCGTCACAAAACTGA
Source organism: Archips crataeganus (assembly GCA_947859365.1). NCBI lineage: Eukaryota > Metazoa > Arthropoda > Insecta > Lepidoptera > Tortricidae > Archips > Archips crataeganus. Next base: position 2,961,509 of record OX402052.1, read on the forward strand.
CTAATAAATTTTGTATGGAAAAATTAAGGATAATTAAGGAAAACGGGAACATTTTTTTCTGAAAACTCCCTTAAACAAGGTCACATATTAAAAGTTAATCAGCTCAAGCCAGTGTCCACCGAAACCAAAACCGAATTAAGGTTTGAGTTTCAGTTTTTGCCACTACTGACACCAAAACTTTATTTGAGGGCTATTCTAGTAGATGTTTTTATACTGTTCCTCTATACATTTAAAAAGAAAAGTCTTGACTCACTGACTGACTCACCAACATGTAGCCCAAAACCTTGGCCCTGATTGCTGCAATTTTGGATAGAGGTTGTGTCTTGTTTTGTCTTTTAAGTATTTTAATTTACTTTTTCTTGCTTGTATTACTGAGTAATACTTAAGTACTTAAATTGTAATTTAAAAAAATCCGCGAAAATAATGGTCTTTCCGAAAGCGTTGGAGTATAAAAAATATCGACTTGTAAAAGAGCCCTTTGCGTACTTAACTACTTACGGAATAAACGTTTTTATTTTGATTTAATGCCCCACCGAACTGAATATTCGATCGGATACTTACACAAGCACACTGTTCAATTTCCATAACCGTCAGTAGACGCATAAAAAACACCAGTAGCATTGCCAGGGTTTGAGTAGCCCGCGATCGTGACCTCGTTAGCAGCACATCTTCCTTCAGAGAACGACTTATAAGAGCTGCAAGACCAAGCCAGGTATGCACCAGGTAGATGAACAGTCTTAGCCCACAACATAATACAGGCCTTATGGCTACATTTAGCCTGGTCTGAATCCCCTTTCACTGGAATGACCCCGCCACTGCAATCAGGCTGCTTGCTCCCTTTATTAAGGAAGAAATCGGCATCAGCCAAAACGCTGGTAGTTCCCAAGCCACCAGCATTACAATGGTACACTTCGACGTACTCCGCCAAACCTGAGCGTATTTGGTCATCGATGAAACTGTTGGAAAAGCAGGGACCAGCAGGATCGATACCAGTTATTCTCCATATCTTCTCTGATGTGGCATTAAGATACGCACTTCCAGCATATCCCAGCATTTGGCTTCCTAAACTGTGACCAACGCAGTGGATTTTAGAAGACGGGAAACCCTTGGCTCTTAAATCTGCTAAGAATCTTCCCAGCACTACTCCAATATAGTAGACGTAGGAGACTGATCTGCCGTAGCTTTCGGCTTTACCTCCAGTGACAGACGTATATGCTGAATGGTCGATAATAATTAAGTAGGTATTAGGTACATCTCGGAATGTTTGACGTATTAACTCTTCGGTTTTCCTGTTTATGTTCGATTTGAAACCGGGAACGAAGAATATTAACCGTCGAGTCACGTCTAGGTTGAAGGAGCTGGTGATGTCAGAGGCAGCTGTGCTGATTGGATATGTCATGTTAAAATTGTTCTTGAAGTCATAGAAATATACTTGTAGTAAACTGACATCTTTGTTGAGTGTTTTGTCGTGCTCACCTGGAAAGGAATAGTGAAGAAGTTAAATATAAATTGTTTTACTGAAATTAGTGTTAACATAATCATAGAAACATAACCTAAATTAGTGGCAAATATCTTCATAATCATCATCATCTCAGCCGAAAGATGTCCCCGCTGAACCATCCGCATAAAATGCGTTCTCGCGGCTACCTTAACCAGGTCGTTGCTCTTGTTGAAAGCTTACGCTGCGTCTTCCGGTCCGTGGACTCCACTCGAGAACCTTTTTGCACCATCGACCATCAGTTCTAAGAGCGATGTGCCCTGCCCACTGCCACTTGAGTCTCCCGATACTTTGACTTATGTCTGTGATTTAACAGAACTGGTATAACTCGACTTTTCGCCCGGTACCCGGTTGTCGTTGAGCGTTGGAATAATCCGAAAGGGGTCTAATAAAAAACATAAAAACGGGCGTTCCACTAAATCCAACCATTTGGTTAAGTGCCATAACTAAAAATACACAAGCTACCATCCACGGCCAAAGAAACCCGACTTTACGGTCATTATTGAAAGGTAAATCGAATACAACATCTTTTTCTCAAACATGCTATGAAATAATGACGTTATGTTCCTTATAATACGCCACGAAGTGTCACGTTGAAGGTGCGGGCTAGACGAGAGGTCAATAATGGAATTTCATACAACATTGCTGGCCTTGGCCAGCAAAGTGATCGTCTATTGTTTCATACTATGACGTTTATAGGTCTATGGCATCATAGCATTTAGCCATTAAAAAAAAACTATAAGCAATATTTTGCGTTTTGGTTCATTAAGACATTCTGCCACTACGTTTATTTAAGGTAAGGTAAGATGATGATGATGTTGGTGATGATGATGGTGATGTTGATGGTGTCGATGATGGGTGATGGCGATGATGATGATGATGGTGATGATGATGGTGATGATAAGATGATGATGATGATGATGGTGATGATGAGATGATGGTGATGATGGGTGATGGTGATGATGATGATGACGGTGATGATAATGGTGATGATGATGATGGTGATGATGATGGTGATGATAAGATGATGATGGTGGTGATGGTGATGGTGATGATGATGGTGACGACGACGACGACGATGACGATGATGATGATGATGATGATGCATGCTTGAGAAAAACTCTATACAAGCCTTGGCCACGAACAGGGATTGCCGGCCTCGTATCTCTAGATGGCCTCGTTAACACTCGGCCATCTCTAACTACTCAGCCGGCAATCCCCTATTTCGCGGCCGCTGCAGTAATGTACTATTATCGCTAATGATTTATTCCGAAAATATAATATTCCTTTGAGCAGTCTGTTTGTGGAATTATCTTCTAAATAAGAGTACCTACATTTGGTCGAAAGGTCAATCATATCAAGCCCTTACGGGCAATCTTTATAAGTGTTTTTTTTTTTTTTTTTTATGTTAGAAAGGCCAGACAAACGAACTAGTGGGTCACCTGATGTTAAATGATCACCACTGTCCATAGACACCCGCAGCGCTTTACGCGATGCCAGTGCGTTGTCGGCCCTAAAGGAAAGGGAACTGGGGAAGGGGGTGAGGGAGGGGAAGAGGGAAGGGGTGAGGTATTGGGCCCCCGGCACTCTCACTGACCGTACGAAACGCAAGCAGGATTACTGCTGCTTCACGCCGGTGTTCTGTGAGAGGGTGGTACTGCCCCGGACGAGCCGGCCCATTCGTGATGCAGCGGCTAGCTACAACATGGCTCTACCACTACTAAAATATTTAATAAATACTTTATAAGTGTATTTTATTTATATTACGTTATATTACGTTATATTACGTCCATATAACAAAACACATTTATTTTGACAAATGGGCTGTCCGATTACAAACTAGCTACACGAGTTATTGTGTTTACTCAAGTCATATACAGTAGGTACTTGGATAAAAGAAGGTCGCTCGTGGGAAATACTGTTTCCTCAAACTGATGAATTAAATGGCTGAGTAACGAAGGTTTTATTTGCAAATCAAATCAAATCAAATAAGTTTATTTGCTAGAATACAGTTATTAAGGTGTTACAAGAAAGTGGTACAGTGTATTCAGCCTGCATGCAAGCGTGCAAATATTTGTTGAATTTAAATAATGAAACATGTCAATTTATAATTAAATTAATTAATACAAGTATATTTTTGATAAATGCAAATAATAATTAATAATCATTCGTTTCCGTTATAATACATCGTCAGTAATAATAATAATAAATTATAATTGATTTATCTTAAATTCTAAATAATCCCTAACACTATAAAAACATTTATCCAGAAACATTTATGCAGTGATTATTAGACGTATAAAAAGCCATTAACTAATGAAGTGACCATATTTATAATGTGAATATAAATGTTGATGTGTGTACAAGCTATTTATAATATTTTGAGTCTTTTCCAGACGTTTTAATTGTTTTTTAAATGTTATTGTTTAGTAATTTTGCCCATAGGAAAACCGCCAGAAGAGCCGAAAAAACATAAAAATTTTAGCAGTCGGCTAAAACTAACCTAACGGCAATTTGCTATAATTTTAATTCAATAAAACATGAGATTCAGAGAGGAATCTTGCGTATGTAAACCCTTATATAAAAACAAACAAAAAGAAAAAACATTGAGAACCTTTGAGATAGTCATTTAATTGTGCCCTGCAAGTGGGACGTATAATAGGCCAGGATGATAGAATAATGAATAAAACCTGGACTGAGTTAATCCCAATATCTAAAGTTACTTTCAGAGCCAAAGTAAGTTGACCGCGACAAAAATAAGTTTAGAGTGTTACAAATCTACGGACCAAAATGATGTCTGCAATAATTGTTTTTCATTCCATTTCATTAAACCTAACAAGCGCACAGATAAATAAATAAATAAATAAATATCACGGGACAATTCACACCAATTGACCTAGTCCCAAAGTAAGCCAAGCAAAGCTTGTGTTATGGGTACTAAAGCAACGGATAAACATCCTTTATATAGATAGATACACATACTTAAATACATATTAAACACCCAAGACCCGAGAACCAACATTCGTATATTTCATACAAATATCTGCCCCGACACGGGAATCGAACAGATAACTTTAATCACAAAATAAAAATCCAAATTAAACTTACATGTAATATAGTCCGAATACAAAATGGTTTGAAATGTCCCCCAATTTGCATTTACTTCAAACAACAAAACACACACGACTAAAAGTATTATCTTCATTGCAATGGCGGCTGACTAGCGACGCGGTCAAGTGACGAATGAGACAAATTGACACTAGCTCTCTTGACCTTAGGGTCTTGACTCGGCGGCTAACCGATATGGTAGCGGAGCGCATTTGAGATTGTCTCATTCTTATGCCCGAGAGATCCTAATTAATTATACTGTTTTAAACTTTCGTGATTTTCACTCATAATTACTATACTAACCATGACCACGGCTGCAATGTGGCCGAAACGTCGAGGTAAATAAATAAATATTTATTGAGTGATAGATCCTAATGATATTTAGTGATCGGCGGCTGGTAGCATCTTATAGGTATGCCACTTATAAAAAATAGCCTACGACCTATTCTCAGACCTACTGAGTGTAGAGAAAAAAGTTTCATAAAAATCGGCCAAGCCGTTTCGGAGGAGTTCGGTAACAAACACCGTGACACGAGATTTTTATACAAGATTATCATAATTATTTCTATTTTTGATATTGTCAATCGATTCCTTTTAACATTGAGGATCCATTTATATAAGAACGAAAATAAAAGTGGCCTGTACTTCATGATCATAATAGAAATGTTAAAACCACTATACAGGGTGTTACAAAATTACCCGTTATAACTGAAGGGTATGGATGGAAGTAGGTACTCCAGTAAAGAATTAAATTAGTATATATTTTTTTTATTTCATAGGTGTATGTTTTCAATGTCGGAAAAATAAGTGTTTTTAACAGTAAATTAAAATATCGACTGAGATTACGCACATCACTATTTAATTTCGATATCGGTTTTTCCATAACCATTATAGCTAGAAAAAAAAAGAACACATTACATTTTCATTCATTCATTCATTTTTCATTATTATTATTTTTTATTTACTGTTCATGGGGTTTCAGGCTTTAGGGGTTATTTTGTAACACCCTGTATATTATCGACGATAGTAAAACTCGATAAAAAAAAAACAACGGGTTGCACTCCGGGAGTGCCGGCAGAAGTGAAAAGTATTAGTCCTAAAAATGTTGTATCGCATAACTACTTTCTGCCGAATATCGTATGGCATAATCTTTGTTCTTTGTTGTTCGTGTCTAAGATTTAATTGTCGATTGATTTATGTGCATAATTGTTTTGTTCCTAATATTTAATGTACTAAAATTATTTTGACTAAGTACATGTCATTACTCATAAATTTCTATGATTATTTGGAGTGCAGAATCATGGCATAACAGAATTCAAATATTATTGGGCTATCATCACGTGGAATTTTATCATTTATCGAATCAATTGATTACGGAGATGAAATTACTACGGATAGAAATTCAAAAACTGGTATGTGGAGCGCCTTCACTAGCTAAAAAGCGTAAATATACCCTACAACCATCCTACAACGCTCCAAAAATACATAGTAGTGCCGCTAGATCGCGCTGTTTACATATTGTTTACTCATTTATGACTGCTAGGAGGCGCTAGTAGCGATATCACTGAGAACACCAAAACATAAATGCATACACTCATGCATATAACAAGAATAACATAATGACATGTAATCGATTCTTAAGAATACAATAGTATTTTATGCAACTGTATCATAATAAGGGCCATTAATACACGAATGCGAGAATAGATACGCATGAGTGTCTTAATGGCCGATTATGAATAGTTGCATACATTACTTTTTCTACGAGTTCAAAATAAACAATTATTAAATAATGATTACTTACATAACGGACAATAAATGAAGTTTTCGATTTTAAAAGTAGCAAATTATTGCTCACTTCAATTGCCGCCTGTTTTATTTCTAGCGGCGTCAACATTTCTGCATCACTTAATTCACCAAAGTCACAAATTCTCACAGGTAAAAAGTCATTTAAATAGTGATTAACTCTTTTATTTCTTTCAACTTAAATTGAAAGAACTCCATGCAAAGCAAAACAAATTCCCGCTATTTTGAAACTTTTTTTTTCACTACTCGCAACCTTAGAATGGACCCGGGAACTTTAGTACATACAGCCAAATTGAATGATGTTAAAATATTCATATTTAATAATGACTTTAAAATTCATTTATTGCTTGTTATTTGCCCGTTATTATTAGATAATGAATACTTAAGTATTAATTATTTAATAATTGTTAATGTAAACATATTTTAATTAATGTATAATTTATATTAATTTCCCGCTTTATTTTTTTTAAATTTGTGACCGTACTCGTACCATAGAGCTTGATCAGCGTGTTCTCAATTACGAACTTTCGCTTGAAAAAATAAACCTTGATTGTGATTGGTCCTATACCTGTTCTTACTCATTTTTAAGCAACCAATCACGTGGCACACGAACATTTAAAGAAACTCGATTATCATAATTGATTTCAGTATTCTTTTTTTGAATGTTACTAAAATTAAATTGTTAAATTACTATGGGTTTATTATGTTACTGAATTTGCACCATAGAGTATAGAACTTGTAACAGACTTATAACGTTCTTATTGCATAGTTTTTGACCATATAATTGAAAGATAGATACAGGAGTAGAAAAATAAATTATATCTCCTAATGTATAAAAATCTCGTGTTACGGTGTTTGCTATCATACTGCTCCGAAACGGCATGAGCGATTTAATAAAATTTTTTGTCCACATTTGTTAGGTCTGAAAATAGGTCGTAAGCTATTTTCCATACCCTTATTCTTCGCAGACGGAGTCGCGGGTAACACCTAGTTAGTTAGTGGTAGAAGTTTTTAAATGTAAACAGCACAATGGTCAACCGTAACAAATAAGCTCCCTCTGTGCATCTTTACAATAATAACAGTGTTACACAGTAGTTGTAAGTTAATGTGTCACTGTTAACTAAAGAAAATGTCCATTCCGCAGCAACATACATTGTGACGTCGCAAGGAAGCCGCTCCTGAGATATGTAGCGAGCGGAGCGTGAAATGATCTCCACGGGTGGAGAATAGCCTTCTTGAGATTATACGTAGGTACTGTTGGATGACGTGCGTTAATAATAAATAATGTTCGAAGTACATTGTCCAGGTATAGTGTTGCCGTTTAGGTTCATTTCGTCCACATTCCCACTTCGTCCACATTCTCACTTCGTCAGCAATCCCATTTCGTCCACTTCCCATTTCGTCCACACTCCCATTTCGTCCACATTCCCATTTCGTCCACATTCCCACTTCGTCAACATTGCCGTTTCGTCCACATTCCCATTTCGTCCGCAATCCTATTTCGTAATAAAATAGTAACGAAATTGGTAGTGTATCTGAATAGTATTGACCTGCACCGTGCTTAGCAAGTACTTTTCTTAACATGAATACCTTAATCACAAAAATAATTAAAATCTTCCCTGAGAATTAAGCTAAGTGATAGCGAAAACCGCATTAAAATAGGCTAGGAATGTTGACTAAGTGGGAATGTGGACGAAATGGGAATGTGGACGAAACGGGAATGTTGACGAAATGGGAATGTTGACGAAGTGGGAATGTGGACGAAATGAACCTAAACGAGTGTTGCCAGCTATAAAATCTTGGCCGCTAAATAGATTGCCATTATTAGCATTTCAGCCGAAAAACTACTGAACACGGGTTTATGTATGTATGTATGAAATATATTTATTCATAAAAAGTTACACTTTCATTTAAACCATGCCCCGCAAAACTACTTACACAGTTTGACTGCAGGTAGCTCGCTTTATATAAACATAGCTTATAAATTATTAAATTAGATTATACTTATAATATAATTAAATTACGTAAATGTTTACAACGTATTTAACAAGTGTTTTTTAATAAACTCTTAAATTTAGCAAGAGAAGGCTCACGTCTTATGTCCTCGGGTAAACTATTGAGTAAATACGGAACTCGTTTCTTTAACGTTCTATCTCCATAGTAATTTTCCCCCAAGGTTTGGTCAAACAGACCGTTCCTTTTTTTTATGGTGCGGAAAATGCGCTTTATGCATTCGTCTCTGGGAAATTTAAATTGTTACTTGTTTATTATTTTAGGTATCCCAACTAAGGGTGAAGGAACTGATGTGTATTTAGGTTGTCTATGACATATGTCAGATAATAAACAGCGTTCCTGAAGAAATGTGTTTCGTTTAATCCTGCATATTATTCCTATTCCCGTATCTATCAGAGTACCACGACATATCTACGGTCTTTACAACCGCACAATGTCGACGCAGCACTTGCGTAGCTCTCATTTGGCCACCGCCACCCGATGACGCGTGGAGGTCACGTTGACACTAAAGCCGGAGCCCCACTGCTGCGCACGCTATACACGTCGCCCACGTGGGTCCATTGGTCTGGATACGTTTGTCAGCATTTTCACAGCAACCAATGCACGCACACGTAAAACGTGTAAACGTGTGGGCCGCGTGGGCCCCACTGCGGGACACGCACATGCACGCACGCGCGCGCGGGGGGTGCGAGGGGGGGGTTCTTAGCGAGGAACAGACGACCACGCGTGTATCTGTGACACCATTTCGTGCGCAGCGTGCTCGTGCACTACTCTGGAAGTATCTACCCACATTTTCATACAAAGCGTTTTTGTACCCCCGTGTGTAGCTTGACCGTGCGCAGCAGTGGGGTTGTGATGTGATGTTATTTCTGATTATCCTTTACACCCCATAAAAAGTGTAAAAAGCTGTCATTAAAATTCACTCGCTAAATATCCACCGCATTTATCCACTCGCTCATAATTCTCTACATTCTCTTACCCTTGTTGCAGAGTGGCGTCTCTCAATAATTTAATTCCACAGGCATCCCAAGACGCTAGCGATCCTATATTCCCGAAAAGCATTAGCAGGAAATGCAGGTGCAATGCAATTTGGCAACGTCTGGCCGTTGTTTAGATGCATTCGTTATGCAGCGAATAATTCAGTCGGGTACTTATTGTACCCATAAATTCGAGAGAACATCCCATTTGCACGATGTAATGGTGTGAAATAATCGTGGAGTACATTATATATAGGTTACGGTATACTTGCTGTATGCTTCAGACCGAGGTATTCTCAAGAGGTTGTAAGTCAAGTTTAAAAACGAAATATGTGTGTATGTATCATCATCATCATTTCAGCCGTAGGACGCCCACTGCTGGACATCACTAATGATTGAGTATCAATGAAGGAGGCCAATGGCCTATGGGGAAGGGGGCCAATGTCCAGCAGTGGGAGCCTTAGGGCTGGAGGCGGCCTGCATCCACTTTGAATCTGCAGCCTTTATCAAATCGTCCGTCCATCTCATTGGTGGGCGCTGCGTACTTTTCGGCCCCAAAGGCCATCTGTACTGCGGCGTGCTACTGTGACCTGCCCATTGTCAGGCTATGTTGGTGACCCTGGTTCTTCTACGGTACGATATGTACTCGTATGTATGTTTGTAAATGCTTTATTGACCATAAAATACAAAAAAAATAATACAAAAAAAACAACAAAACAAATTGAACTAAATAAATTAAATTAAATGTGCTGCTTTTTACAAGTTTTTGCTTAATTTTGATTGGGTTTTTTGAGTGTGGGCTTGTGTGCGTATGCGCGTGCGTGTAATCATAATCAACATCATTATTTCAGCCGAAAGACGTCCACTGCTGAACATAGGCCTCCCCCAAGGCTCACCAAACAGATCTGTCCCGTGCCATCCACATCGAACGCGTTCCTGCAAACTTAACCAGGTCGTCGCTCCATCTTGTTGGAGGCCTACCTACACTGCGCCTTCCGATCCGTGGACGCCACTCGAGAACCTTTTTGCCCCATCGGCCATCAGTTCTACGAGCGATGTGCCCTGCCCACTGCCACTTGAGTCGGCGATTCTTCGAGCTATGTCGGTGACTTTAGTTCTTGCGCGGATTTCATAACCACGATGTGAATTTAATAATGCCCTGGAATTTCATTTCGACTGGCACATCTAAAGGTTTAGGCGCGCGAAACCACGGGAAAAGACTAATAAATAAAATGGAACGCTTTGCATTCAGGCCATTGTTGAGTTAATTAAGGTCGGTTAGAGATTTGGGGATGTACGGGAACAAACCCAGTAATGGATGGCTACTGCTGCCTTGGAGGAGGGTGCGCTTTGGTTTAGATTCTGTTGTCATTTAATTATTAAATAAATTTTAGTTTAGTTTTATGTTATGTGAATAAACATTCATTCATTCAAAGTCTATAATTTTTGCAAGTAATGCCGGAGCAAAAATATAACTTAAAAACATACCCCGTTTATCCTCTTCTTCAAAAGCAGTTCAGTAATGGAAGAGAAGCGTTTTGTTACTTCGAAAGTTTAGGCAACCCGGGGGGAATCGGGTTGTTAGCATACAATACAATACAATACAATGACTCCTTATTGTACACAACAAATAATACACTACAGAAAAACAAGTACCTACAGTCCCACGGGATGGAGAATAAACAGGAATTATAATATTCACTAACTGATACTGATGATGATGAAATGATAATAATAATGGATTTTGCCGTTGCCGGATTTTTGTTTTATACAATGAAAGAGATGAAGAAGCTTTACCACAAATTGGAATTCTACGCGGACGAAGTCGCGGGCAAAAGCTAGTACGAGTATAAAGCGATAACCGTCATTGTCTTGTCCAACTATCTGCAGCTTTCTGTTCCAGACCAGAAATCCCCGTTTCACCGCAGACTTGGTTAAAAGCGTTAAATAAATCGGGTGACGGCTTATCTGCGAGAAAACAATGGCGGAAGAAAATATACGAGTGCCCAAGGGAATGAGGGGGGGGGGGGCATGGGGGACGGGGAGGGGCGGGGGAGTGAAGGGATGTCGGTAATGGAAAAATATCGATACAATTATCGATGTAACCTATTTTGATTTTTTTTGTCTTTTTTTTTGGTTTATTAAAAATATTCAATATTTAACTGTCTCTAAAACTAAATAAACTATGCTTATGATGTACAAATAATAAAGAAAATATATTAGAAATTAAAACAAAAAAAAATACCTTTTATAGACAACTAGGTACCTACTCCTTTCAAGCAGAGAACCGAGCGTTCAAATCCGGAATCGCAAATCCGATTTTTTCCGAATTTGTGTTAAATTTTACATTAGAAAATGACTACGAGCTTTACTGTCAAGGAAAACATTGCGAGGAACCCTGAACCAGAGTTGGGCGTTATTTAGATAATTTCTTATCTAGATAATTATTTCAAATAAAATCATTTCAAATAAATTTATTCGAAGATAAATTCAATCACAAATAGTGCGTTGACAACTTTTTTATTTAGATAAATTATCTAGATGAAGATAACCGACCTCGTTTGTTATTGAAGTAAGCTTATAATAATAAATGTATACAGAATGTCACGTCGGGTCAAACCGTCACACTGACACCACATCTAGTTCTACATGACTGTACTACTGACATTCATCTTTTATTTAAAATCCCAACTAATTTATCTAGATAAAAATTAAACTGATCTAGATAAATTCAAAATAACAAATGACGGATTATTTAGTTACTTCAAATAAAAGATGATTTAGTTATCTTCCCGGTTTTTCGTAAATAGATAATTTTTGCCCAACTCTGCCCTGAACACACACTTGCGAAGAAATTCAACGGTGTGTGTGAAGTTCCCGATCCACACTGGCCCATGGAGGCCAAACTGTCCCAAGCTGGCTCAAACTGTCTCATTCTGAGAGGTGCCTAGCAGTGCGACTACATAATATAATCCATTAAATTTAGTGACAAAATATGGCTTAGGTATAGTAACTCCCTATAGGGATGCAAAGGTACTTTCAATCAGTCTGTTTAATAAAAAAAAACAAATTATAATTGTTTATTCTGTAGGTAGGCCCCTAAGGGCTCCTTTGAATGCTTTTTTCTGTTCTTTTTTTTTTGTTTCTTTTTAATATACGAAATACGCCGAAGGAATTTTGACAGTCATTTTTTCAAAATAAAATTTCTTAGCTTCTATAGTTCTGTTAATTTAACTACTAAAACAGTTTAATTAAAACATTCCTGTAACTTAAGGATCTACGGGTAAAGTTAGTCACCGAAAGCACAGCTGCCACGTTGACGGTACATAATAAGTATATACATATATCGGTATGATCTCAAAGAGAATATTGGCACCCTACAACATTTAGTATTAACCCATTGATCAAATTTATTTGACCGATAAATGTTATGCCGTCTCTGTTTGTTTTGTTCGAATAGACGGAGACGGCATCACATTTATTCGTCAGTTAAAATTAATCAATGGGTGGTGAAACAGCCCCTTAATCTAGCATACCTAACTCAATCATTTTACATTAAATTTACTCGGAAAGACAAAGAAAACAGCATCCACCATGAATAAACAATGAAATGTACAAAAACAAAACTACAAATTTAGGTTTCTCGACCAAAAAAATAGATAGGTAGTCGGATTTCTATATCGATTCATCGTTCCATCGAAACATTAAATGTTACTCAAATATAACGATACATAAAATAAATAAATAAATAAATAAATATAAATATCATGGGACAATTCACACCAATTGACCTAGTCCCAAAGTAAGCTTAGCAAAGCTTGTGTTATGGGTACTAAGCAACGGATAAACATACTTATATAGATAGATACATGCTTAAATACATATTAAACACCCAAGACCCGAGAACAAACATTCGTATTTTTCATACAAATATCTGCCCCGACACGGGAATCGAACCCGGGACCTCAAGCTTCGTAGTCAGTACGCTTAGTATAAGTTTTCCTTCACTTCAATACTTCTCGATCGCGTTTACGTAAAAATTTCAATTCTATGAAAACATGGAAGCGCGCGCGCGGAGACGCTCTCCATGTTTCCCTAGTAATTGAATTTTTTACGTAAACGCGATCGAGAAGTATTTGCTGAAGTAAAAACTTATACTAAGCGTACAGGTTCTCTAACCACTAGGCCATCTGGTCGTCATCGAACAAATAATATCGATACATCGATATTTTTACAACAAGCCTAAGAGGCATAGGAAAATGTGGGCATTATTGGCAGATTTGCGGCAAATTTGAGAAGTACAAGTGGATAAAGCGCGTATGATTTATGTTAAGTATAAGGTTTTTGAAAAATTGTTTTACAAAATACAATACAATACAATGACTCTTTATACACCACAAATAATACAATACAGAAAAACAAGTACATGAAAAAAATAAATAAGGTAAGCAATGGGCGGCCTTATCGCTTCGAAGCGATCTCTTCCAGGCAACCTTTAAATAATTAAAAAACCGGCCAAGAGCGTGTCGGACATGCCCAAGGTAGGGTTCCGTAGCCATTACGAAAAAATCAAGTAATATTTTTCTAAGGATTTCGTATGTGTACGGAATCATCCAAGTTTAGGTATGTTTTATACCTTAGGCTACTATTTACTCTTAAACTACAAATAATTTCCAAGCAATCTTAGCCGCTATAATTTTCCGAGTAAATTTGATATATTTACTACCCTTCTGAATTTTTTCAAATTTTTCCACCCAACAGTTTAGATTTTAGAGGGGGGGGGGACGGCCGATTTTAATGAAAATTTTCACTTTAAAGTTGAATATTTCGCAAACAGATCACTGAATAGATAAATCATGTTAGCAACCCCGCAATGATTTTAAAAGACCTATCCAACGATACCCCACACTATAGGGTTAGCCGAGAAAAAAAAAATCACCCCCTCTTTACGTCTATGGGAGGTACCCTAAAAAAATTTTTTTTACTTTTTTTTATTCAATCACTTTGTCGGCGTAACTGATATATATATTGATGCCAAATTACAGCTTTCTAGTACTAACAGTCTCTGAGCTTAGCCGCGGACAGACAGACAGACAGACAGACAGACGGACAGACATGGCGAAACTATAAGGGTTCCTAGTTGACTACGGAACCCTAAAAAGAGAAAGAATGCAAGGAATGCATTTCAGCAGGTGGTGCAATATAAAATTAAATAAATAATAATAAAAAACAAACATTTTATTAAGACATCTGAAAACATTCAATAATACACATCATAAAACATACATAGATAAGTGATATACAATATACTTGTAAATAAATGGACTATAATACAATTCTCAAGCACAGGTTAATAGTAGTGTTGCTTAATAATAACAGGTGACCCACTTGCTCGTTTGCCTCCATCTATCAATAAAAAAAAAAAAAAGCCTAGTGTTTTTGGATATGACTGTTTATTTTTTTAATAAAATTGTTTTCTGAATAAAACTACCGTGAGACTCACTCATAGTGAAAAAATACGGATCACTCACGTCTATGATCTGATCGAGTTTAGCTCTACATGTTTCGGGTGTGCGCGTTTGGCAGCCGCCGTGACGTGTGGCTCCGGGAAGAAGGGCTACGGATTAGCCCAAAACATGTCTTAACTCGATCATAAACGTGAGTTATCTGTATTTTTTCACGTTAACTGTTTCTTAATAGTATTTGTTTGTTTTAAAATTTATCCAGAATATATATTCGTGGCTTCGCTAGCATAAAGCATATGTTATGGCAGTTTAGTCTTCACTTAGCGCATCCGCTGCCAGTTGTCAGGCACGGGATTTCTTCAGGTGCCACATACGCATATGTGCGTTCAAATGACTGCCAAACTATGACAAAGGCGCTAGGCGAAACGAAAACGCATATATATGCGTTCCTTGCAGTGAATGCGCACCGCACCGTAAAGTTCATGGTGAATTTCAAATGTAATGGCCTAGTGGTTTGACCAATGGCCTCTCAAGCAGAGGGTCGTGGGTTCAAATCCCGTCTCGCAGCTCTGAGTTTTCGGAATTTATGTGCGAAATTACATTTGAAATTTACCATGACTTTTACGGTGAAGGAAAAGCGTGAGGAAACCTGCGTACCTGCGAAGAAATTCAATGGTGTGTGTGAAGTTCCCAATCCGCACTGGGCCCGCGTGGGAACTACGGCCCAAGCCGTCTCATTCTGAGAGGAGTAGGCTGGGATGATAAAACAAAAATCACAAACATGAAAATAATAAATACTTGAGTACATACACAATTCTGCATGATTGATTTTTTCCAACGACTGTAACATTCCGTATTCCCTCCGTCATTTTACATGCGGAGCACACACGATGTCACAAAAAAACGACAGCAGTTCACCGGTTACGTGTGTATAGAAAACAAACATTTCCCGTCGATCCGCGGCCGCGGTAGCCCCAGGGACCATGCAATTTGCCGCTCTGCTGTTTTCAGGTGGGCAGGTCGGGAAAGAGTAAATAAATAAATAAATAAATATCACGGAACAATTCACACCAATTGACCCAGTCCCAAAGTAAGCTAAGCAAAGCTTGTGTTATGGGTACTAGGTAACGGATAAACATACTTATATAGATAGATACATACTTAAATACATATTAAACACCCAAGACCCGAGAACAAACATTCGTATTTTTCATACAAACATCTGCCCCGACACGGGAATCGAACCCGGGACCTCAAGCTTCGTAGTCAGGTTCTCTAACCACTAGGCCATCTGGTCGTCTAAGAGAGTAAGAGAGTAAGTAAGTAGAGTCAATTATTGCACTGTACGTTTATGTACCGAGCTTCTTGCGCTAATCGATTTTAGGTATTCTATGCACTCGTGCATGTGTGCGTGAGAGTGGCAAGAATTAAAGCCGTGCGTAAGGGCAAGCGAACAAGTTCCCCGTCCGATGCCCGAAGGAGAACTAACGCAACCAACTATACGGACAAGTCGGAAGCACGACGGCTCAAGATAGGTTGGTCAGACCGCGCGTGTATTTAGGTATTTTCATTGTATTACTAAAACAAATACATATTTAACGACCGCTTAAGCCTAGTTGGTAGTGACCCTGCCAACGAAGCAAGAGGTCCTGGGTTCGAATCCCGGTAAGGGCATTTATTTGTGTGATGAGCACGAATATTTGTTCCTGAGTTATGGACGTTTTCTATGTATTTAAGTATTTTATTTATCTATATAAGTATGTTTATCGTCGTCTAGTACCCATAGTACAAGCTTTGCTTAGTTTGGGACTAGGTCGATTTGTGTAAGATTGTCCCCTATTTTTTTTTTTTTTATTTTATTTATATATGTCCTATGCCCTAGAAAACATCTCGTTTTATTAGCATTCAAGAAGTCATGACCTGCCGTGCAGTATTTACGCCGTACAGTCAAGGGCAAAGATATGTATACACTTTAGTACCTTGTCTATTTTCGTCATATTTGAACTGCCATAATTATATGAACAGTCACAGTGGTTAAAGTGACAAGGTACTAAAGTGTATACATATTTTTGCCCTTGACTGTACTAAGGATTAATTAAATTTTTAGAGACAACTTTGTATTTTTTCTATCGAGCAAACTACAAGTAATCGTGTTTCGGAAAACACTGGTCACTAGAATGAATCCTCAATTATCTTACACATGAATTTCAGAACTAAAGCTTTTCTAGTAATGATATAGCTGGGTTAAATTAATGCAATAAATGTGCTCGGTCTCGGCCTTATGCGATTATTTTCATGTTTAGCTGCTACTAATTCGTGGTGCTTATTGCCTTGGCAGGCTAGTGATTTGACCTGAGGCCGTATACATTGTCTAACGCTTCTGACGCATACCTTCGCTTTCACCATCTCTTTCTGTCATCATCTTATACCGTGTGACAGAAAGAAATAGAGATTGCGAAGGCAAGCGTCAGAAGCGTTAGACAACAAGCCTGTCTCTCAAGCAAAATCGGTTCAGCGGCTTAGGGCCGGCGCCCACTGACGGCATGGCACGGCGTGGCATTTTATTACTATCATGTTATTTTGAATCTTTTTTCAATGAGTTTAGAATTCATGTTACTTTATTGGTTATGCGTGGCATCGGCTCTCAGGACGTCGCGGCATCGTGGTATCGAAATAAAGTAACATGAATTCTAAACTCATTGAAATAAGATTCAAAATAACTTGATAGTAATAAAATGCCACGCCGTGCCATACCGTCAGTGGGCGCCGGCCATTAAACGTCACAAGGTAACAGACAGAAAGAGTTATTTTCACGTTTATAATATTAATAAGAATTTCGTTGGTAAATCAAAATGGTAACACAAGAAAAATGCTGTGGTAGCAAGCTAGTCTTTTGACTTATGGCCTTTTTTGTACAATAGGCTTGCGTTTGACCACAACCACGCCTGATGGAAAGCGAAGATGAGGCCTACGATGAAGCACGCTTGCCTAGCAAATGCTCATTCACCCTAGACTTGAAAGCGGCCAGATTGTAGTGTTCAAGCAATGGTCGTGCGTTCAAACCAGGGCTCGGACTTCCGAGCTTTTCCGATCTTGGACTTTTAATCAATTGCAACCGATATTAAATTTAATATTTGAAACTATAGCTAAACCGTTTAAATGAGTCCTCGCCTGCGCGGTACAGGGGCTGGGAAGTATGGCGACAAAAGGGCCGAGAGAGGTGCGGGCAGCGAGCGCGCCTCGTGTGCCTGCCGCCCGCACCTCTCCCAGCCCCCTTTGTCGTCATACCCCCCAGCCCCTGTACCGCGCAGGCGAGGACTCATTTAAACGGTCTAGCTATAAAATGGCGCAGGTTAATATAGGCATGTAATGTAGCAAAATAAAGCTCCTACCGCTTTCTATAGCAAACGCCTACAGTTTACCTTTTTCTTAATTAAGTTCATAGACTGTAAACAATGTTAACTAATTAACATACTACAAAAACACCGCAACATTCACTAAACAATACCGTAATCCTAGCATTACTCAAGCTCTGTTATTTATTTATGGCTTTAATAGCGTCTCATTATGACGCAAAAATGTATTATTATAAACGATTTTTCTTCGTCACCAGAGAAATAAACGAGAGAGTTCGAAGACACTGTTTAAACTTTAAACATGAAACCACGCTACGTTGCTGTGGATGTGTCTGATATCCACTAATCATGTTCATTGGTCCACATAGCATAGCAACAGGTGGAAACAGGTTCAACTATGCTATGATTTTTATATGGAAAGATACGTGCCCTGGATGCGTGCTGTCGATGCGTGCTACGGATGCAAGCGTCTCCCCCCTCACCGCGCTGCCGCTCCGCGCGCCCCTGTCTATATATCGCATAGCTCGAGCTACTACAGTTTAGTACCTAGCGTAGCTTTCACATCTTCGCAGCATAGCTGCATAGCACATCTCTGGTGGAAAGGCACCCTTATAGTGAAAGTATACGAATCACTCACGTCTTAAAACGAGTTTAACTTGACATGTTTCGGGCTAATCTGTAGCCCTTCTTCACGGAGCCACACGTCACGGCGGCTGCTAAACGTGCACTACGCGCTACCGATCTGCTCGCGCGCAGCTGCTCGACGACACTGATACCCGCGTTTTCATCGTCATTTGTACTGTCATCGTTAAATTTAGGGTAGCACACAACGAGTTTTCAGGTTGATTTTAATATTCCAAATGCTTTGACTAGGCATCGGTATCGAGAAAAAAAGCTTTGCTACTCTCAGGAGTTATCTCTGGCCCGACCTTAATTACGAGTTTTCTGCAGAGAAAATGTATTTTTCCTTAATTGTCTGTTGAAATCTGAATATTTTTCCGCAAGGGACTTTTGTTAATAGAATATAATAAGATTTAAAATATTTTCGACCGCGTAGCAGTTATGGCAATTACTAAAAACTACAAATAATAGAATGGTCTTATTAAAAAAATCGGTCAAGTGCGAGTTAGACTCGTACATGAAGGGTTCCGTACCTCCGCACAATGGTTTATAACTATAACGTCGGTAAACATCCGAACAGCATAGGATAGCTCGCGCTGCCTAACTCCCTTCCGGTTGTTGCGTTTCTTGTATGACGACCCCAACGAATTTTTAATTTTATTTAATTTTACAGTATTTGTTGTTATTGCGGCCACAGTACGGTGAAAATTTCAAGTGTACTACGGTTCAAGAGATAAAGTTCTGTGACAGATGGACGGACAGACAGACAGCAGAGTCTCAGTAATAGGATCCCCTCGTACGGAACCCTAAAAATTTAAAATGATGAAAGCTTTAGTTGAACATTTAAACCCGGTTAAATAAAGTCGATACTAAAAAAATTAAAATGTTGAAAATGATGAAAGCACTCGAGGGAAAGACAAGAGACATTTATTTGTTACACATACTAGACACACAGGAAAAAATGTTTGGAAAAATATTTACATTACACACAATTAAAAAAAGGTGAAAGGATACATACAAATAAAAAAAATAACGAAAAAAAACATGGAATAGTAGGTATAAATTGGGTCCCACTCTGCATAGGGCTGCGGCAAGCCGCAACGCTGCTTTTCAGTGGGACCCATTTAAAAACTAAACACAACAACACACACAATGACGACACAAATGCCAGCGGAAAGATCTGTTCTAAGTATTATAAATGAACTAAAACAATTACTTTGCTCACCCGCAACCTTACAATAGTTACGTTTATGCAAGAAATGTGCGTTCATGCAGTTCCTCCACCTCCACACTGTACGAACACACACAAATCACATAAACCCAACCATCACCACCACCAAGCTACACTGACGCGTTTCGAACTCAACCAGAGCTCATCTTCAGAGTTACCACACCCGTATGCTATGCTACCAAATGTTAAACATTTGGTAGTTTAACATTTGGTAGCATAGCATACGGTTGTGGTAACTCTGAAGATGAGCTCTGGTTGAGTTCGAAACGCGTCAGTGTAGCTTGGTGGTGGTGATGGTTGGGTTTATGTGATTTGTGTGTGTTCGTACAGTGTGGAGGTGGAGGAACTGCATGAACGCACATTTCTTGCATAAACGTAACTATTGTAAGGTCGCGGGTGAGCAAAGTAATTGTTTTAGTTCATTAATATGGACCTCCGCAAAGTAACGCCTGATTCAATAAATTATCTAAGTATTATACTCTATCAGCATTTTTTAATTGCCTAAATATTCTGACATTGACTTTAAGTTATATATTAACGCATTATTAACGATACTGAATGACACATCGAAATTAGGAATGTGACTAAAAGGCTTGTATTCCGTTTAATTGTACAGCACATGGAGCGCCGTTTACCCAGACGATTGCCGCAGGCCGGGTGCGGAACACGTCCCGCTCTAAGCTGCATTACGTGATGAAGCCGGGTGTAGTCGGAACAGATATTATGTGTTTGCCGTCTCATACCTTGGTGACGGGTCAAGTTACAAGAGGATGGAGTTTTGTCTTTGGTTTTATAGTGTGCCGTAGTGGCATAGTAGTAGAGGAGACGTGGAAGATCGACCTTCACCGATCTGTTAACTCGATGAGACATATTTTTTATCAAATATAATTTATAAACAAATATGCCTATGATAACTTGCCTATCGAAAAGTGTTCATAGCTATTTTTTTTTGTTTTATTGTTGAGTGCCTTTAGCCATCTTCCAGCTCCATCATCAGACCCTGGTTACCATCTGGGATCAAAGTACTCGTCAAGACGAATCAAACGAGTCCAAGCTCGATGGGGTAATTCGTAATTTCATTAATTCAGTATGGCCAAAGGCACTCGACAATAAAACGACACAACCCCATCGAGTTTGGACTCGTTTGATTCGTCTTGACGAGTACTTTGGTCCCAGATGGTAACCAGGGTCTGATGATGGAGCTGGAAGATGGCTAAAGGCACTCAACAATAAAACAAAAAAAAATAGCTATGAACACTTTTCGATAGGCAAGTTATCATAGGCATATTTGTTTATAAATTATATTTGATAAAAAATATGTCTCATCGAGTTAACAGATCGGTGAAGGTCGATCTTCAACGGCTCTTAGACCATAGTGGTTTGACCTATGGTCTCTCAAGCAGGTCGTGGGTTCCAGTCCGGGCTCGCACCTCTGAGTTTTCGGAATTTATGTGCGAAATTACATTTGTAATTTACTATGAGCTTTACGGTGAAGTAAAACATCACGAGGAATGCATACACCTGAGAAGAAATTCAATTGTATATGTGAAGTTTCCAATCCGCATTGTGCCCGCGTGGGAACCACGACCCAAGTCCTCTCACTCTGAGAAGAGGCCTGTACCCTGCATTGGGACGTATGTCTACTCTCGAGTATTCTCAAGCTTAGCTGTCAGGTATTCTTAGTTACCGCTTGGCTAAGCTGTTGTCAAATCGGACGCCAGATTTTCTTTGGCAAGCATTTACTTTCTATGTACTCGTATAGTCATAGAATCACAGTATATTAGAAAGATCACGAGAATATTTTCAGAATTTTTTAACTACTATATGCTTAGTTCTGTTCTTTGTTCCGTTTACAAAATAAAAAGCGAATGCTCGTAATTCGCTTTCAAGTGAGTGCTCGAGTCTATTAATTAGCACATTAGCCAACCGAATTTGCCATTGAGTTGGGCGTGTATTTGAATATCGAATCTATTAAAATATCCAAAGGTTTTTTTTCTAAAAGCTTTAAAACTTTTTACTATTGTTATGAAACTAAGCTAACCGAAACTAATGGGTTTCATACGATGCCGTTTTATAAATCCTGATAAGTAGGGGAGACCGGGTACAAAAGTAACAGCGGGTCGAAAGTAGCAAAGGCTCTGTAGTTTTATCCAATAGTCGAAACACCTCTTCGCTACAGTCATATGACAGTCGATTCCACCCCTCTTACTTGCATCCAGCCGCTGTCGGTGCTCCGCGCTGCTACTTTGAGCTAGAGGACAAAACGTGATTTCACGAACTAAAAATAACTTTCTTGACTTGATTCATGTCACGTTTTCATATTATTAAAAGAATGATTTTTATATGAATATTTGTATAGTCATTCTTGATTAAATGGATTACACGGTGTTTGAGTTCGTTTGTGTCAATCACGTTCCACTTCAAGGCTAGCTTTAATTTTTTGACAAAAATGTGGCAGGGTACAAAAGTAACATAGACAGACATGATGATGAAAACTATGTGTGTCCGAAACAAGCACTGTTACCAAATACTTAGTATGAATATAAAAAATAATTCTCACGCCAAAAAAACATGCCATTTCCTAGACTGACAATAAATGCTAACAAAATGTTATTTTTTTGATTATTTTCATAAAAAAAATACTTTTTCAATATTTTCATATACTTATAAAGTGCCAATATTTTTTTTTTGCTCATTCAATGTTTTCTGATACATAACTTATTAATTTAATACTTCATCTCATATTTAAAAATACTTCTTTATCCTGTTACTTTCGGCAACGTATCGGGGTCGAAAGTAACAACAGGCGAATTTTTTTTAAGTCCCTATTTTTCACACAAAATAAGTAATAATTAGGTAAATAAATACATCAATTTGAAGAGCATGAACGAAATTTATAGATAGCTATATTAATTTTATCAAAAATATTACGCTTAACCAGATAGAGGTAAAAGTGCAAAATGTTAGTTTTGTCCCCGGTCTCCCCTAGTTAAGTTAAGTAGTGCTTATTCCCCTAAATTCAAGTCTAGGGTGAATGAGCATTTACTAGGCAAGCGTGCTCCATCGTAGGCCTCATCTTCGCTTTCCATCAGGTGTGATTGTGGTCAAACGCAAGCCTATATTGTATAAAAAAATGTTATACTGGTAGTGTTAGTTGTATTACGGTTTCAGCAAAAAACTTTTCGACATTGTAACCATTCGATTTATAAATGTTCGATATTGAAAACCGACTGCGGCCATTGAGATGTTAATCGCCTTCCAGTGCCGAACGGTACTAACAACCCGATTCCCCGCTGGTTGACTAAACTTTCGAAGTTACCAAACGCTTCACTACCATTACTGCACTTTCAAGATGAGGAAAAATGGGGATTTTAGGTTTTTTGCGCCGGCTTTACTTGCAAAAATGTTCACGCCCCGCCACTGTCGCTTTCGCCCGTGACTTGCAACACTAAAGATGAGCTATAACACCGTAGGAAAGCTCTTTAGACAGTGAGTTAGAGATTTCTGTGAAAAACGTGATCAAAATAGTAAGCACGGCGACAATGGCAGACGTGACGTTTTGGAAAGTTTAAGAATGTGTCGCCAGAGGAAACGTCGTAA
This sequence comes from Archips crataeganus, assembly GCA_947859365.1. Taxonomy (NCBI): domain Eukaryota; kingdom Metazoa; phylum Arthropoda; class Insecta; order Lepidoptera; family Tortricidae; genus Archips; species Archips crataeganus. The sequence goes on from OX402052.1 coordinate 2,985,184, forward strand.
TGCGGCGTTTGGGAAAATCGTCGCAACGTTTACGGGTGTGACGTTTGTGAAATGTTATATGTATTTCACAAGCTTTAGTTTATATTTCAATAAATTTTGGTCAAGTTAGCACGTTCACGGACACAAGACGTCATCCAATAATTTGTGCTGTGGCACAGATTTTTTTCCATACAAATTGGTATCACGTCTGGGGACGGATTGTGACATTGCTAAGTTTGGAAGTAAGTGTTGCGGCAGTAACGGCCACAGACGATGACCTTGTATGGACATTTTCCGCCTACAGACGTAGTGCCACAACGCGAGGTCTTTTTTTTGTATGTGTGACGGAGACAAACTTGTGTGCACCATTATGAGTGCTTGCTGTGGCACTGGCGGGTTTGTGTTACATCCAAAAACGGCACAGAGTCATAAACTCCCTATAAATACTATGACAAATATTCGGCTGTGGACGGAGCGCCACTTTTAATGAAAATTAAATTCCCGTCTTCAGACGTAATGCCATATTACGAGGGTTTTAGTTTACGTCTCTCGACGTACTGTCCGTGAATGTGTTAGTAAATGGGTCATTACATTATTCGAGCGTTCCAACCGCTTCGCTTTCGTGGTTCACATCAGTCAGTCACCGCAGCGCCCCTTGAATCAGTTTTCATACTAAATGTATAGAAGCGTCACGATCCGAAGCAGACAGAAGAGAGACGCGGATTGCGACGCGCCCCCGTCCCACGTCTCTTCTTTGTGGCTTGCACCTTAGAGATTCAGTACAGAACGAGATGGAGTCGTGTGCAACGGCTAGTACTGTATTAATTTGGCGTATATACAAATTTTAACGGATCACCAGTGCGCGTGACGTAGTCGGATTTCGACGATTTTTATTCTACGCGAGCAAAGGCGTAGGTATAGGCAAGGATGATATAGACTGGATTGGTAGTCGCCATAGTACGGATCGGCCGCGGTTTTTGCAGTTCGATTATTAAATCTAGATGGCGCTGGAATATAGCCAGAGGCTTTGAAGGCAAAACAAAAAGACTACAGATATTTCAATCACTGCAAATGTATTATTTTTCAAAAATATTGCATAATACATTTGCAGTGATATGAAATCTGTAGTCTTATTGTTTTGCCTTCAAAGCCTCTGGCTATATTTCAGCGCCATCTAGATTTAATAATTGAACTACTTAAACCGTGGCCGATCCTTACTATGGCGACTGCCAATCCAGTCTATATCATCCTTGGTATAGGTTAGTTAAACAAGATAAAACCTTAATTTGGTAGAGGTACTGCAAACACACAATCAAGATTACCGAAATATAAAAAAAAGCTTCGTAATGTGGAAATGAAACAGGCACTTATACATCAATATGAACCTTTCATATCCATTTTCAATATTAACATTTTAGATAAATCATGGTCTCAGTCATCATTGCCCATTCGCCACGGAGGCTTGGGCATCCGTCAAGTTTCTCATGTTTCCCTCCCTGCCTTTTTATCCTCTGTCCACTATACCCAAGATCTTGTCGCCAAGATACGTAAAACTCCTCCAGACAACCTAGATGTGCCTCACCTGAACGAGGCTATAACAGCATGGAAGTCAGCTTGCCCGTCTGCCGATTTACCCATTCTTCCTAGTTCGCAGCGGCAATGGGATGAGCCGCTCTGTAGACTGGTGCGGGATAACCTTTACCATACGTCTACCAGCCCTACAGAGCGCGCCCGCCTCCTTGCCGTTGCGAAATGGGAATCTGGTGCTTGGCTTCACGCCTTACCTTCCACAAATTAGTAGTGGTAGAGCCATGTTGTAGCTAGCCGCTACATCACGAATGGGCCGGCTCGTCCGGGGCAGTACCACCCTCTCACAGAACACCGGCGTGAAGCAGCAGTAATCCTGCTTGCGTTTCGTACGGTCAGTGAGAGTGCCGGGGGCCCAATACCTCATCCCTTCCCTCTTCCCCTCCCTCACCCCCTTCCCCTGTTCCCTTTCCTTTAGGGCCGACAACGCACTAGCATCGCGTAAAGCGCTGCGGGTGTCTATGGACAGTGGTGATCATTTAACATCAGGTGACCCACTAGTTCGTTTGTCTGGCCTTTCTAACATAAAAAAAAAAAAAAAAAAAAAAAATACAGGCACTTTTCTGGACGACAACACATTCCGGCTCGCTGTGTGTCTCCGTTTGGGAGTGGCTTGTGTTGCCCCACATCGCTGCCATTGTGGTGTGCAGGTCGACTGCCTCGGCCACCATGGGCTCTCCTGCCGCAGCAGTACGGGACGCATCCCGCGGCATGCAGCCCTTAACGACGTCATCCGCCGGGCCTTGGTCAGTGCCGGAGCACCAGCCGTTTTGGAGCCTTCGGGCTTGGTCCGCGACGACGGCAAAAGGCCCGACGGCATGACACTCATGCCATTGAAAATGGGACGGCCGTTGGTTTGGGACGCCACTTGCGTTGACACACTCGCGCCGTCCCACCTTCCATCTACAGCCATCAGGGCCGGTGCCGCTGCTGACTCTGCGGAATGCCTCAAGAAGCGCAAATATGTAGGCATCAGTAGTGCCTACATTTTTGAGTCGTTTGGGGTTGAAACCATGGGTCCTTGGGGTTTGAGTGCATCAAATATCTTTAAATCACTGTCGTCAAAATTGATTGCAGCTTCAGGTGACCAGAGGGCTGGCTTTTTCTTAGCACAAAGAATAAGCATTGCCATACAGCGTGGCAATGCTGCCAGCCTTCTGGGCACCTTACCACTTGGCAGTGATTTTGGACAACTTTTTTATTTATAAGTTTAGTTTGTATGTAGTTTTAGTTTATAGTTTTAGTTTTATTTTATGTAGTTTTTACAATAAATAATTGCTATATATATATATATATATATATATATATATATATATATATATCCATGCATATGAACCTTACTATTGGGATTCTATCTTATACCTGCTGGTATAAGATAGTTTTATTTTTATCAAAGTTAATACAAATATTTCGAATTGGTTATCTGGATTAAATTAAAAAGGAATATGATTGACGTTTAGACGGTTTTAAAAGTATGCCGGTTGGTTGACGGGGCACTCAATGTGGAATACAGTAAGAAGTGTTCTATTTGACCTGTATTTTTGGAGAAATATATCAATGTTTCGAAGTGATTACGTGATAATGGGAGAAGAAGTAATAATAATAACAATAATAAAGCAGTTACTGAACTCCCTCAAACAAACATGCAGCCACCCTCCAGTTCCTTCACTCTAACCATTGTGTAAAATTACACTCATAAAGTACAAAATGGCGGTGGCCACAGCAACTAAGTTATTTCATCGCATATCGGTTCAAATAATTAGAATCTCGCCCGGGGCAGGCAAATATTTAAGATATTCCGCTAATACGAATATTCACGCTGTTAATAATCGAATACCCACTAGTAAATAATCCTGGAAGGAGGAGTTCGATAACAAACACCATGACAAGAGATTTTTATGTATGTTGTTATGATTTTTTTTGTCTATATTTGATGTCTGAGAATAGGTTGTAGACTATTATTAGGGTTCCGTACCCAAAGGGTAAAAACGGGACCCTATTACTGAGACTTCGCTGTCCGTCCGTCCGTTCTGTCACCAGGCTTCTTCTTCTTCTTCTTCTTCTCAAGAACCGTAATAGCTAGACAGGTGAAATTTTCACAAGTGATGTATTTCGGTTGCCGCTATGACAAAAAATACTAAAAAACAGATTAAAATAAATATTTAAGGGAGCAACCACCCAACAAACGTGATTTTTTTCCGATTTTATAGATAATGGGCAACCCTTCGTGCGCGAGTCCGACTCGCGCTTGGTCGGTTTTTTGTTACATTCTGGCATGTGTAAGGTTCCAGTAACTATGTACAATAGCGGAATGAAAAGGTTCGTCACTTTTCGATCTTAACTCGTTGACATAGAGTCGAAAAGTGACGAACCTTTTAATTCCGCGACTGTACTTAAAGCAAAGCTCTTAAACATAATTGTTCCTTAAGCCACGAAGCTTATATTTTATCTAGAACCCGCACTAAAACACTCTAGTTACAAAACACACTTTGTAAAAAGAGAAGACACATTATATACCGCCTGGGAGTGCACTTAGTGCGACAGGGTTCCCGGTGGCGGATGTCGCGATGTAGATGGACCCCTTTTATATTAAACGCCTTGAATTACGGCTGCGAAGCATATCTGGGATGTTTCCTTGGAGAGTTTCTGAGGCGTGTTCTAAGCTAGATAGTCAAGAGAGTGCTTTATAAAAAGCGATGTAAAATATAGGGAACGTGAACATAGACGGTGCTGCCAACTGGTGCCATCAATCTTGAACGTTTTACCCTGATAAGTTTCTTTTACTGTCTGCATAGTGTTTCTTTTGTCGCTAGTGCTGCCGTCTATAGTTTCTGCACGTTCCATATAAGAGTTGTGGATTTCAAAATCCGGCCAAGTGAAAGTCGGACTTGCGCACGAAGGATTCCGTACCATTATCTATAAGAACGGAAAAAAAACACGTTTGTTGTATGGGAGCCCCTTTAATTTTTTTATCATAATTTTTTTTTTTTTTAGCCTGTTAAAGTGTCCCACTGCTGGGAAAAGGCCTCCCCTTTTTTCCGCCATTCGTCCCTATCGAGAGCATGATCCTGCCAATCTACTTGATATGCGTCCAAGTTGTCCCGCCATCTTCTCTTCGGTCTGCCTCTGTTTCGATGGCCATCCCGCGGAACCCAATATGTGGTAATTTGGGCCCATCGCTGTGGGTGCATGCGGCAGACATGACCAGCCCAGTCCCACTTGAGCTTAGCGGTCTTAGCGCCCACATCTGCAACGCGGGTCTTGGAGCGCAGTTAATAATGGATAATTCATAATTTAATTTTTAATTTAATAACAACTAAATATTCTGTGAATATTTCAAGCGTCTACCTGTTGCCGTTATCAATATCGAGCAAAAACGAGCAAAAAATCACGTTTGTTGTATGGGAGCCCCTCTTAAATATTTATTTTATTCTGGTTTTTAGTATTTGTTGTTATAGCGGCAACCGAAATACATCATCTGTGAATATTTCAACTATCTAGCTATTACGGTTCATGAGATACAGCCTGGTGACAGACGGACGGACAGACAATAAAGGAAACCATCGTGAGGAAACCTGCATACACCTGCGAAGAAATTCAATGGTGTGTGTGAAGTTCCCAATCCGAACTAGGCCCGCGTGGGAACTACAGCCCAAGCCCTCTTATTCTGAGAGGAGGCCTATGCAGTGGGACGTATACAGGCTGGGATAACACTGGGATGAGAATAGAATTTAGCATGATATTTATATTTAGTGCTAATTTTATTTGTTCTCGTTTTACATTAAAAATAAGACTTTTTAAAGTTCTTTACCAGTTATTTTTAATGCTACGCCACAATTTACGCGTTAACTGCTTTAATTACGTCATGAAGTACAACAATGTTCATTTTTATTTTACATCGCTATTACTCTTTATTAGGTTGACTAGGGATCCGCAAAAGATCAAAAAGCGCTGAAAAATTATATCGATGTTTCAACAGTGGCAGTGAGTCATTGCATCATCCTAAACATCTCATTTTAATCAAATTAATCCTACTAATCTTATCCTATTCTAAATACCAATATTATTTTTCTGTACTGTTTTTGGTGTTCAATACAGAATATGTGTATTATATTGTATAAATCGACACCTACAAGGAATATCATTGTAACTCACCTTTTATCAATTTTGAGTTACATTCATAATTTTGCAAGAAATAAAATTATGTTTTTTTAGCTCTTACCCTTGTGTATCAACTCCTTTACGTTTAAAAGTTAGGACTTGGAAAAACATTGTAAGTAAGGGTGTACTGGGGTGAATAAAGTTTAATTACGCATGATCTTTTCAAACTAGCTACGCAATGGCATGAAAAAAGTTGTATCTAGTTAGGTACACATTTTTATTCCTCGACCACCATTACTGTACCTACTTTAAAGAAGAGGATAAATGGAATTTTGAGGTTTTTTGCTCCGGCTTTACATTATATATTACATTCAAAAAGTAGTGAAAATAAGCGGATCACTCACCTCTTAAAACGAGTTTAACTCTACATGTTTCAGAGAGTAGTTTAAAATGTTCAATTCTGTCAGATGTACAATTCTTTCATCTTAGGATATAATTGTATACTTTTTTTAGGCATATTAGGCATGAACTGTATCAAAGTACACTTCTGTCAATGTCACTCCGGTTTACAGTTTAGGCGTCGATATTTTTAAAACGTCTTTTTCCCTTTAGCCATTTTCTACATTTTGTTAACATTACTTCGGAGTTTAACTGCTATTGTAACGTGCAAAGTTTTGTTAATTCCCTCGCTTAAGACGATTTTGTTTTAGTGATACAGTTTCGACCGTTAAGTTGGCAGTATTTGGAAAGTAAAAAGTTCCGGGTATTTTGCAGAGGTCAGTGACTTTAACGGGAATTACTAAAGCCTTTTAAAGGGTTTTGTTTCGTAGATGAAATGGCAAAAACGGAAGCCTTAGTTTCGTCACGTTCGTGTGTCCATCTGTCCGCGTATAGGTTAGGTGGGTCATTCTACTTTTCGTTGACCAGTCATTTTTTGTAATGTGCTCTTCAAATATTTTTTTTACAAAAACGGTAAAGTGCTCGGTTTTATCATTAAAGATTTAAATAGGCACATAATTAAGCTTACATTTAACATTATTACTATGTATAAAAAGTAATCATTATTATGTATAAAGTAGGCAACGCAGTGGACATGCATGTCCCCGCCATTTGTATGGAAATTGATGTATTTTCCGCTGAGTTACCAATTTTTTCCACAAAATTTCTTTGAATTTTAAGTTTTTTTTTTGCTATAAAACATTAAATTTAGTTATTTCAGTTTTTATATACTTAAGTTATTTACACTTGAAAAAAATCACCAGGTATGCCTTATATTTCACAAAAGATTGGTTACTTAAAAGTAGAATGGCCCAGGTAGGTACTTTCGGTTTAGCTCAGAGTTCTTTAGGTACTAATTGGGGCAGCTATTAAACACTTTGACGTCGTCGTTCGCAGAAACAGTAATTATCCGGGACAAAAACTTCCCTCGTCATCATCATCATTTCAGCCGAAAGACGTCCACTGCTGATCACAAGCCTATCCCAAGGTTCATTAAACCGATTGGTCTTGCGTCATTCGCAACCTTAACCAGGTCATCGGTTCCATCTTTTTGGAGGCCTACCTAAAAACTACCATAACCCCCAGTGCCCAGCGGGAGAATGCATGCTCCTCTCCCGGCCTTCCAGCAAATGGCTGAGGCAGGTCACTGTGGGTAGATTAAGTCCCCTCCCTACCCCTCCCCTCCTAAAAATTTAAAGCACACGTTTTTGTTTTGATAACCAATAGAGAAGGGGACTTGTGACCGGGTTTTTTAGTCCGTGCAAGTCGGACACTGTCTGGGCCCTCCATTCCCAGTTCGTCCGAAGGGATTTTTCCCGAGCACAAGTCACCCTTCCAATCCTTAAAGTAAAAAACAGCAAAGACTTCGCGTCTTTGGCCACTCTGGCGACTCATTCAAAAAAAAAAAAAAAAAACTACCATAATTTCTAATTAATTTCTAACGTGGGCGGAATCTAGTGTCTTACATTAGACGGCCGGATAGCCTAGTTGTTAGAGAACCTGACTACGAAGCTTGAGGTCCCAGGTTCGATTCCCGGTCGGGGCAGATATTTGTGTGAAAAATACGAATGTTTGTGCTCGAGTCTTGGATGTTTAATATGTATTTAAGTATGTATTTATCTATATAAGTATGTTTATCCGTTGTCTAGTACCCATAGTACAAGCTTTGCTTAGTTTGGGACTAGGTCAATTGGTGTGAATTGTCTCGTGATATTTATTTATTTATTTACATGTAAGATCATGGTTGATGTTCGAAATGTATGGTGTCAAAGGGATGATTTCTTGAAGCAAATATTCCAACGAAAAAATTTTAGGTAGACTTGCACAAACCAGAGTTAACTAGGTAACTCCGAGTTAACTGCTAACCGAGGAAAGCAATATCAAAATGTATGGAACTACCATCGATAACTCAGGGTTAGGCTGCGTTTCCACCAGAGATGTGCGAGGATGCGTTGCGAGGGATGTGTTTGTCACGAACCAATAGAAACACTTCATTCACTTAGGACCTTTTAAATGAAGTGTTTCTATTGAATAATTTATTGAATCAGGCGTTACTTTGCGGAGGTCCATATTAATGAACTAAAACAATTACTTTGCTCACCCGCGACCTTTCGAGGGATGTGTTTCTATTGGTTCATGACAAACACATCCCTCGCAACGCAACCTCGCACAGCTCCGGTGGATACGCAGCCTTAACGATTTCATTTTTTAACCCTACCTACCCTACCTATACGGCACGATAATTATATTAAGACTATAATAGAGGGAAAAATGGAAGGGAAATGGAAAAGAGGAAGGCCTAGAAGAACAAATATGGAGCAAATAAAAGAAATAATAAATGTTTCATACTTACCACATACAAATATTAAGAAAAAATAACAATAATAAATTAATACTATAACTATAAATAAAATAAAATAAAACTAACTTAAACTAAAACTAAATAAAATTAACAAAAGGTTCCCCCCGCGGCATGGACCCAAAGACACTGGCAGCATTACCTCGCTGTATAGCAATGCTGATACGTTGTGCGAGGTAGCTGCCAGCTCTTTGGTCTCCTGTAGTGTCACAAAGCCGTTTACAAATATCTTTGTAAAGACTTTTTGCGCTGGAGCCCCACGGACCAAAGGTCTCAACCCCGAATGGAACAAAGTTGTATTCAGAGCCAAGACCTTTGTATTTATTTTTCTTAAGCTTTTCTGCCGCTTCTGCTGCTGCACCAGCTTGATTTGCTGTTCCGCGGATGTGGGACGGAGCCAGTGTGTCTACACAAGTAGCGTCCCACACTAGCACACGCCCCAATTTCCACGGAATCAATGACATTCCGTCTGGTCTCTTGCCATCATCTCTGGCGATGCCCGATGGCTCCAGTACCGCAGGCACATTGACGGTGGCAAAATGTTTCATTATTATAAAGAAGTGAAGGAAAGAGCGGAATGTATGAATAAGCTGGAAATTACTCCACCGACAAGAGCCTAGCTCTTAAATGTATGATGACGACCCTACCTACTCCGACACAGCGGGACGACTTCAACGCACATTTAATCGAATGACATAGCATGTCACTGACAGACGCACAAAAGACTATTAAAAAAATGCGATATCCACCCTCTTGCAGGTCTGTGCAGGTTCCCTCACGATATTTTCCTTCACCGTTAAGCTAATGGTTAACCTTATTGGTTAATTTATTGAATACCTACCATTAAATATCAAAATATATCTATAAAACACGAATTATTTATTTACTGGATACAGTGTGAATTGAGCAAGAGGTCCTGGGTTCGAATCCCGGTAAGGGCATTTATTTGTGTGATGAGCACGAATATTTGTTCCTGAGTTATGGATGTTTTCTATGTATTTAAGTATTTATTTATCTATATAAGTATGTTTATCGTCGTCTAGTGCCCATAGTACAAGCGTTGCTTAGTTTGGGACTAGGTCGATTTGTGTAAGATTGTCCCCTAATATTTATTTATTTATTATTAATTACAGGTCAATAAAAAATTTAATTACAGCAAATAATACTAAACTAAGAATAAATTAAATTCAAAATTAAATACTCAAATAAAAAAAATAGTGCGTGGAGTCCCTCCGTGCAGAAGAAGTGAAACTTCATAATAAAAAATAAAAAACCAGGCGGTCACCCATCCAAGTACTGACCGCGCCCGACGTTGCTTAACTTCGGTGATCGGACGAGAACCGGTGTTTTTGTGAAATATCTTGAAAACGGTGCATCCTACGGCAAAATCAATGAAATTTTCATCCCCCCTTTGAAACCCCCGCACCCCTCTGTATAACTATCTCTGTTAACTATCGTCTCGCGTATATACTCATAGTACGTACTTAAAATAAATTAACTAAATACTAAACTTTAATCGTGTGTGAATTATTTGTTTTATTTCCGATTTTGACGACCAGATTAGTTATTAGATAGTGGTTAGAGAACCTGACTATGAAGCTTGAGGTCCCGGGTTCGATTCCCGTGTCGGGGCAGATATTTGTATGAAAAATACGAATGTTTGTTCTCGGGTCTTGGGTGTTTAATATGTACTTAAGTATGTATCTATCTATATAGGTATGATTATCCGTTGCCTTAGTACCCATAACACAAGCTTTGCCTAGCTTACTTTGGGACTAGGTCAATTGGTGTGGATTATTCCGTGATATTTATTTATTTATTACCCGCTCACACTTAGCGTGAAGGAATGAGAGATAAACACGATAATGGTGTCAACTCTCGTGTTGAAACGTCACGTTCTCCTTTAAAATGCTTTCAAGAATTCCGATACCATAGTTGAAAACCTAGCAACTGACAAATTATATATCAAAATCAAACTAAAAAAAGGGTGTAGGTACTGCCGTTCCGTCAAAATTCATTTGCCAAATGATTTATTTCCCAACTGTTTCTTTTTTCTGAAACTGTAAACTATTCAGGATATATATCAGGACTATCCCGTAGGTTAGGTTATTAGGTTTGTTTTATAACAATCCTGGAAAGTTTGCAGTTTCAGAAGAAATCAGGCATCAATTGATGCCTAAATTGAATAAAGAATTTTGAGTTTGACTTTGACTTTGAAATATACGGTTGGAAAATGAAACATTCGTTCGTTCCGTCAAAATTCATTTGCCAAATGATTAATTTCCCAACTGTTTATTTTTTCTGAAACTGTAAACTATTCAGGATATATTTAAGGACTATCCTGTAGGTTAGGTTTGTTTTTATAACAATCCTACAAGATTACAGTTTCAGAAGAAATAAACAGTTGGAAAATGAAACATTTGGGAATAATAAAGTTGGGAAACATTAGTAAATCGCGAAGAATCCGCGGGAACTATGCGATTTTACGGGATAAAAAGTATCCTATGTCCTTTCCTGAGACTCAATCTCTATACCAAATTTCATCATAATCGTCTCGGCCTAGATATATATGCCCTATTGCAGGGCACAGGCCTCCTCTCAGATTGAGAGGGTTTGGGCAGTAGTTCCCACGCGGGCCCAGTGCGGATTGAGAACTTCACACACACCATTGAATTGAATTTCTTCCTCACGATGTTTTCACCGTAAATTTCAAATGTAATTTCGCACATAAAGTCTGAAAAACTCAGAGGTGCGAGCCCGGGCTCGAACCTATGACCCTCTGCTTGAGTCCATTGGACAATCGCGGCTTTTTAGTGATCATCTAATCTGATTTTCTCTAATATATAAAAATCTCGTGTCACAGTGTTTGTTATCGAACTCCTCCGAAACGGCTTGACCGATTTTGACGTGACAACGTCTAATAAATAGATGAACGCCGGCTGCATACACAAAAAAACATGACTCATTGTAACGTACATGTAACGTTACGTAACGTTACATTCTACAGAGCAGCAAAGCACTTTAAACATGAAGCAGGCCAGTTGTAAGAGAGCGGCGAGGGCCAGTTGCAAGAGAGCGGCGAGGGCCAGTTGTAAGAGAGCGGCGAACGCCAGGATGTACAATTCGAGGTGCGAGGAGGGGGTTTGAATGTTTTGTTATGACATTGTCACGCTAAACTAGGTATCGTCCGTAAACCGACTTTACAGACAACCGGTTTTTTATGAAACTTTTTGTCTATACTCGGTAGGTCTGAGAATAGGTCGTAGACTATTTTTTGTACCCCTATTCTTCGCAGTTAGAGTCGCGGTCAACAGCTAGTTTTCTTTAAAATTACTTAAAAGCAACCGCTCCATAGATGTCCTTTACAAATAAAATAAGTTTAAAGTTCTTTTCACGTACTAGGTTATCAATTCGCGCAGTAGAATTCCTTGGGTACAGTCGTCCACATAAAACTTAATAATATAATAACAATTCAGCGAACTGAGACCGTTACTGCCACTATATCGAGGGTTTGAACGTTCGGGGAATTTCTAGTCGATAAAAGTGCCGTTTTGCTTTCAAACGTTTCGGTTTACCTTTAGCTGAAGTTTTATAAAAACGTCACTTAATCGAGTGAAAGAAACGGGCTAAGTGGTCATGGATTAATATAATTTTTGGGGCTCCGTAATTTAGAAAAATCTGGTCAAGTGCGAGTAGGACTCGTACTTGAAGGGATTGCGCCTTACAATGTTTTGAAAACAGTTGAGTAAAAAATTATAAGCATCGAGTTCAATACGCTGAAAAAACACGTTTCTTGTATGACGTTTCTTGTAATTGTGGAATCAACTCCCGTCTACGGTGTTTCCAACTAACTATGACATCGGGTCCTTCAAGAAAAGAGTGTATTGTTCCCTTAAAGGCCGGCAACGGCCTAGTGGCCCTTCTGGGGTTTCTGGTTCTCATGGTTGGTGGTGATCGCTTACCAACAGGTGACCCACTTGCTCGCTTGCCTCCCTCTATCAATAAATAAAAAAAATAAATAAAAAAAAGACGACCTCTTTTTAACTTTGTTTTATTTTCAGTACCGTAAAACGGGGTTACTTTAAAATGCAGGGGCTACTTTAGAAAACAGTTTTTACGCCGTGTCCTTATTTTTTTAGACCATCTGTGGCAGTGAAATAACTACCTTGATAAATTACCTAACTTTTTACGTCATTTGCTCAATCGAGCTATGAATATTTGCGTTTTTATAACCATTTTAAATCTATCAAAGTAGCCCCAAAATTTCCTAAAGTTTACCGGCACCTATTTGTTGTTATAACGGCCACAGTAATACATAATCAGTGGAAATAGCGAGTGTCTAGAGCTATAACGGTTGAAGAGATAAAGCTCTGTGACGGACGGACAGACAGACAGCAGAGTCTCAGTGATAGGGTCAAGTTGGCACCCTTTGGCCAGACACATAGCGGTAAAATTTATGGTATCCTATTATCTCGCCTCATTCGTTTTTCGTTTAATTCTTACTCCGTCTCATTCTGTATTCGTCACTCATTCTTTATTCGTCTTTTTCGCAATCCGTCATTATCTTATTTGATCAAATTCTGTAACTCTTAATAAGTCTTATTCGGTTTTTGTCACGGTCTTCCTTGGACACTGTAAGAAAGAAATTGTAAGGACGTAGGAGCCTGGAATCATACAAAATTTGACTCACCAGATTAGACGAGCTGATGGTTTCCTGGGGGCCCCCGTTCATATATCCATAGGTCACTGGCTGAACTGGTCAGAGATTTAAATACTGCGGTGCTAATGACACTTTCTTCAGGGTTTTCAAGTGAATTTGTAAAGAATCAGAAAAGAACGATTTTTCTAGATGCGTGCGTGCCGCCATCGAAGTTGCGAAGTAAACTTTTACAAACCGTCGTAGGAGGGCAGCACTGGTGCTGCTTCGTTCGGAAATCAAATTTGCATCATTCCAGTTTGAGTTCAAAAAACATAACTTTCAGAATCAAAATTAAATTGTATGTACCAAACAATTCGAAATAAAGAAAGTTTTTAAAATGTATGAAAGTACGGAACATACACATTCGTCGTTCTTCCCTCTCGTGTTTTGTCTCATTTACTTACGAACATTTATTTACTACCACCGAACGTATTGAAATAATTTTGGCGAATAAGTAAATGAGACAAAAAACGAAAGGGAAGAACGACGAATGAGTCCAAGGAAGACCGTGATGAAAAACGAATAAGACGTATTAAGAGATAGGCAAGTTGCAGAATTTGACCAAAAAAGATAGTGACGGATAGCGAACAAGACAATGACGAATAAGAATGAGACGAAATAAGAATTAAACGAAAAACGAATGAGGCGAGATAATAAGATACCAAATATATAACACCCCTCTTTTTGTGTCGGGGGTTAAAAATACGAACGTTTGCTCTCGAGTCTTGGGTGTTTAATATGTAGGTATTTAAATATGTACGTGTGCCTACTTAGGCACCAGCCCCATACCCATAACACAAGCTTTACTTACTTTGAATCTTTCTTGGTCAATTGACGTAAAGTGTCCCGTAGAACTGATGATCGCAAGACGCAGTGTAGGTAGGGCTCCAACAAGAAGGAGCGACGACCTGGTTAAGGTTGCAGGAACGCGTTGGATGCGGACGGCACGGGACCGATCTGTTTGGCGAGCCTTGGAGGCCTGCGTTCAGCAGTGGACGTCTTTCGGCTGAAATGACGACGATGATGATGAAAAAGTTGGTTGACTCAAATACCGTGTGCCTACGCGGTTCCTATATAGTTGTCCACGATTTCGGCTTAAACGCCGGAATAAATTCCCATTGTGTGCAAAGTGCCCATAAACCAACTGGCCGTTGGAATACGGGATGTTTTTATATTTAAAACAGTTTCCTTGGATGTAGAACTGCAACATTAATGGGAACTGCTCCCATCGGACCCTGGGGTGTTTTTTAATTAAAAACAAACAAACCTACGTGACGTTGCCCGGTTTTAATTCGCTATCCTGCGCTATCCCCGAGATAGAAATTCGGTAAAAAGGAAATATATTCTGTGTTGATGGAATATATCACAGATACTATAGCAAGTAGAGAAGCATTTTTTTATTGAATCAGGTGCTACTTTGCGGAGGTCCATATTAATGAACTGACACAATTACTTTGCCCACCCACGCGCGCGAGCAAAGCAAAACAAAGTAAATAATTAATCAGTATTTAAAGTAATTAGTATTTAGTGCGGGTGAGCAAAGTAATTGTTTCAGTTCAATAAGCATTTTTTTTAATATTAGGTATTTTTTTATCATGAGAGGAAGGCAAACGAGCAAGCGGGTCATCTGATGGAAAATGATCACCAACTCAAAGAGAGTCACTGATCTGTTGCCGGCCTTTAAAAAAGGAGAGGGAATAAGGGAGGGGGTCGGGGATAGGTATTGGGCCCCCGCCGCTCTCACTGACCGTACGAAACGCAGCAGGAGTACTGCTGCTTCACGCCGAAATTTTGGTGGTCTGTCCCGGTCGAGCTAGCCCATTCGTGATGCAGCGGCTCGACAACACGGCTCTACCATAGAGGTCCATATTAAAGAACTGAAACAATTACTTTGCTCACCCGCGCTAAAACCACTCACCCGTGCTTTAATAATAATAATAATAATAATAATGTTTTATTGACAATTAAGTACAAATACAATATAAGTACCCTGACCTCCGAGCTAGGTTGAAACCTGTGTTACAGAAGTCAGTGTCCTCTTCCATTCATGCGATACATTTAGCCTTAAATAAAAAATTAAAAAATAAAAGATGCGTGCGTACGTGTGTGTTTGTGGTGTGTGTGTGATGTGCGTGTGTATGTGTTACAACAACGAGTCTACGGTAACAGCGCCTCAGATTCTTCATAATTCAGTGTTAGTAACCAAGTTTTTAGTTTGGTTTTACATTCGTAGGTAGATAGAGAATACATATTTATAATTTTATTAATTTTATTATATAAATAGATGGCCATAAACCTTTGCTGTCTTTTAGTAGTTGACAGTCGACATTTAAAAGACAAGCAAACATTGGTCAGCACACGCTTAGAGGTACATTTTTCCTTATCATAGGGTGTAATCTTATGTTGCGCGGTTGACCAAACGAATTGTTTCAGTTCATTTGCAGATTACTTCACCATGTTTTCCTTCGTCGTAAAGCTAATGGTAAGTTTCAAGTTTCGAAAAACTCAGAGTTTCGAGCCCGGGTTAGAAACCACGACTCTCTGTATCTGCTTTTTGATAACGGATAGATAGATAGATAGATATAAATCATACTGTTATGATGAAATTTATCTTATCTGAAAGTCAACCAAATCCACCATTTTATCGTCGCTCAGTCATTCATGATAGCGTCGCTCGGTATTATCATGTATTGCTCACTGTCAGTACTGTGTGTCAACACTGTATGTGTGTCAGAAGACGCAGTGAAGGTAGGTCTCCTACAAGATGGAGCGACGTCCCGGTTAAGGTTGCGGGAAGGCGTCGGTTGCGGATTTGGCGGACTTTGAGGGAGGCCTACGTTTCTCGGCTGAAAGATGATGTCTCAGTGTCAGCAGTGTGCCCGATTTCTTTTTTGCACCGGGGTACTGAGTGAGGTTAGGTTAGGCCAAAGTTCGTTGTCTGTGTATCTAGATTCTATATTTAGGAAGCCGTGGAGATGTTGCCGTGATTTCAGATGTGTCCTGTACAGTCAAATTACATAAAGTTTACCACTGACAGATGGTTTGCCTTCATTTCAAATTCAACTTTAACGACCTACAAATAAAGCCAATTTTAGAATACTGTTACCCACGTTAGCAGATTTTGTAATAGCTACTTTATTTGTATGGTGTTAATTTATTGAATCAGGCGTTACTTTGCGGAGGTCCATATTAATGAACTAAAACAATTACTTTGCTCACCCGCGACCTTACAATAGTTACGTTTATGCAAGAAATGTGCGTTCATGCAGTTCCTCCACCTCCACACTGTACGAACACACACAAATCACATAAACCCAACCATCACCACCACCAAGCTACACTGACGCGTTTCGAACTCAACCAGAGCTCATCTTCATAGTTACCACAACCGTATGCTATGCTACCAAACGTTAAACTCAACGTCAAAGTTTAACGTTTGAGCATAGCATACGGTTGTGGTAACTCTGAAGATGAGCTCTGGTTGAGTTCGAAACGCGTCAGTGTAGCTTGGTGGTGGTGATGGTTGGGTTTATGTGATTTGTGTGTGTTCGTACAGTGTGGAGGTGGAGGAACTGCATGAACGCACATTTCTTGCATAAACGTAACTATTGTAAGGTCGCGGGTGAGCAAAGTAATTGTTTTAGTTCATTGTATGGTGTTAAAGTTGGAAATGAAATGAAGGCAATCCATCTGTCAGTGGTAAACTAAAAGTAAACGTATTGTACATACAGGGTGGAAAAACGAATGTCACATGGAGGGTAACTACCTTAAATATTGGAAATAGTACATTCCATGTAACCTAATAACCTAACGTTCCTTTACTTATAAAAACAAAAAATACTTACTGCATTAATGGATTTTAGAAAAGTCGCTTGTCTTAGTCGAAACTCGAACCCGGTCAAATGGGGCAGAAAGAAAATGCCGTATTTTATGATGCAGATCGAAATAACAGAATGCCATGAAAACTAACAATTAAATAGCTACTTGTTTATTTTTAATAAATAATAAGTGATTTTTCATGAATATATTTTTTTCATAAATGCAGTATTTTTTATTTTTTTTTATTAAATAAAGATACTTAAGTCTTCTTTACATACCATGTGCCATTTCCAATATTTGAGGTACCTAGTTGCCCTACATGTGGCGTTCGTTCTTTCCACCCTGTATAATTATGTACATAATATAATATAATAATGTACATAATATAATGTAGACAAATTGCTGTCGTAAATAGGGTTTGTGTTCAATCAATCATAAATAAAACGAATAGATATAATGCCAATAGGCTCTACAATAGTATTATTTTTTTAAAACGCATTAACTAAATCCTGTCCTTACTGTAAAGTCCAATAATTTTGCTATATAAATACATTTTTAAGCATATGCCTTAAAAATACTGACTACATCATCTGGAAAAGCAATTGCTAATAAGTTTTCTCTCTCTCATCCTTTTACCATACTAGGGGCGTTCAATAAAAAGTGAGAATGAGTATGTTATAAACAACTTTTACTAAATGTCATTTTATTTTTCGACATAGTCATCTTTTAGCATAATAAACTTAGTATATCTTTTTTCTAAACCTAAAATTCCATTTTTAAAAAAGGTCTCATCTTGAGTACTTAAAAAATCTTGTACTGCAGCGACTACCGCGTCGTCGTCTTCAAATTTCTGGCCTTTCAGGTATTGTTTCAATCTCGGAAATAGGTAGAAATCACTGGGAGCGAGATCTGGTGAATACGGAGGATGCTTAAGGATATCGAACCCAGCATCACGAATTGCAGCCATTGCAACGGCGGACTTGTGTGCCGGGGCATTGTCCTGGTGGAACAGCACAACTTTCGAGAGTTTACCTCGCCGTTTTTCGCGGATCTCATTGCGCAATGTTGCTATTTGTTTGGCGTATAAAGTGCCCGTAATAGTGGCTCCATGCTCGAGATGCTCAATCATTAATACCCCTTTACCATCCCAAAAAACAGAGCCCATGACCTTACCGGCAGATGGGCTCACCTTGAATTTCTTCGGAGTTGGAGATGATGGCCTTTTCCATGTCATAGACTGCAGTTTCGTTTCAGGGTCGTAATGATGGAGCCATGTTTCGTCCATTGTTATAAATCGCGCCAAAAAAAGTTCCCGGTCTTGCTGCATCAGGTTCAAAGCTTCATGACAAATCTCTAGTCTAGTTTGTTTTTGCGTGTCAGTAAGCATTCTTGGTACCCAACGCGCAGATACCTTTTTCATACCCAAGCGTTCATGTAAAATATTATGCACGCTCCCCGTTGAAATCTTTACATTTTCAGCAATAAAACGAACTGTGACACGACGATCCGCCAAAACTGAGTTTTCGACTTTTTTCACAATTTCTTCAGTTACTGCTGTAGTAGGGCGTCCGGAGCGGGGGTCGTCCATTGTCGATGTTCTTCCACGTCTAAATTCAGCGCACCAACGTGCGACTGTCGAATACGGAGGAGCATTAAACCCTAAAGTGTCCCGCAAATCCAAATTGACTTGGTCCGTAGAAAAATTTTTCAAATACAAGTATTTGATAACGGCGCGCAGTTCAATTTTCTCCATTTTCGCTAACGTACTCAATAGCGTTGCAAAGAAATTACCGTATATTTTTTTAAACAAAAGACTGTTACTTTTTTTTTCATAGCAATCAGCTAGATAGATTAGCTTTACCGGCCAGTATTTAATTTCGTAATATTAAAAGAGTTTGCATCTCATTCTCACTTTATATTGAACGCCCCTCGTACAACAGATCTAAAATAAAGCTATGAAAGATCAACCCAACTCAAGCCAGACGTGGGACGGGGGCGCGTCGCCGTCGCGGCGCCCCTTGATTCAGTTTTCACACTAAAAGTATAGAAGCGCCGCGATCCAAAACAAACAAAAGACGGGGCGACGCGGACTGCGACTCGTCCCCGTCCCACGTCTCTTCTGTGTGGCTTGCGCGTTAAAATCAAAAACAGATTCGATTTATCTGCATCATTCATCTAAATCTAGGTCATATCCTTCAGTAGAAAAATAATATACTCCAGTAGCGTTACCAGGATTCCAAAAACCAGCAAGGGTAACATCATTACCTGAACACTGACCATCCTTGAACATCTTGTAGGAGTCACACCTCCAGGCCAAAAACCAGTCAGGGTGTTTCACCGTCGCAGTCCAAACTTGAACACAGGTTTTATGACTACATCTAGCTGCCTTTGAGGAGTCGAAGATTCCTGGTATTAAAGGTGTACCGCAGTTAGGTTGGGACTGGCCTTTTTTGTTCAGAAAGAAGTCTATATCAGCTAAAACACTAGTAGTTCCTAAGCCACCAGCATTGCAATGGTACACTTCCACGTACTCCGCTACACCAGCTCTAACTTGATCTTCGATGAGGCTTTTGGAGAAGCAGGGTCCAGCAGGATCCAAAGCTGTCACCCTCCATAACTTGTCTCCAGTATTCTCAAAGAAGATTTGTCCAGTGTAGCCAAGCATTTGTCCACCGAGGCTGTGGCCAATGCAGTGCATGTTTTTAGGAGTTATACCTCCATTTCTTAAGCCTGTTAGCATATCAGCTAATGCTTTTCCAATGTAGTAAACATGTTGGACTGATCTTTCGTAGCCTTTTATATTGCCTGGCTTGTCGTTAGTGTACGGGGAATGATCGAGGATGATTAAATAACTGTTGGGGAAGTCTCGGAAAGTGTCTCTGACGCGTTGTTCTGTATTTTTGTTGATGCTGGACCTGTAGCCTGGGACGAAGATGATGAATCGCCTCAAGATGTTGAGGTCTGGGATGGCCAGAATGCCTTCAGCGGCGTCGTTGATGAGAAAGGCCTTAACTTCGTTCTTTGTGAAGTCGTAGAAATAGACGTTGGTCCCACTCACGTCAAGGTCAAGAGTTTTGTCGTGATTGCCTGAAAAAAATGAAGTAATGAGTTAATAATTTGTAATGAAATAAATAATCTGCGGTGTTCTTGAGGAACCATGGTTAAAAATGGATCAAGACATAATATTTCAGTAATATTCAGTCAATATACAGGGTTATTTGTAATTCACTAGCATCCTTTTAACCCTAAACTCCTACCACTTAAACATTTTTTTTTTGTTTTACGGCTTTTGTCATAACTTAATATTTTTGGTGTAATAACGTTTTGAAAATTTGAGATTACCTCTTATTTTTACGATACTCTGTGTATTTGTATGGGAAAAAAAGTGCTTCATTTTAAAAAGTAGTAAAACAAAAAACATTTGTTTGAGTGATAGGAATTCAGGGTTAAGAGGATGTCAGTGAATTAAAAGCAACCCTGTACATACGTATAGGTGTTGGTATTTTTATATTCCTTTACATTTTTATTTCCTAGATTATATATATCCCATGGCCAGTGCACAGGGTTTCTCTCAGAATAAGAAGGCTTGGGCCGTAGTTCGCACGCAGTCTCAGTACGGATTGGGAACTTCACACACACTATTGAATTTATTCGCAGGCGTGAGTAGATTTCCTCACTATGTTTCCCTTCACCGTAAAACTCATAGTAAATTTCAAATGTAATTTCGCTCATAAATTTCGTAAAACTCGGAGGTGCGAGCCCAAGCTCGAACCCATGACTCTCTGTTTGAGAGGCTGTAGGTCAAACCACTAGGCTACCACAACTACAAAGTAGGTAAGATAAATTAAAATCAGTTCTAGGTTTAGTTTAATTTTTAAAGCATACGAAATCAATCAATTTCCTACAGCCAGTAGTGCGAACAATGGCAAGGTCATTACCACCGTGTAGTCAACTGTGTGACGAAAACACGTGTGATATGTAGACATCGGTAACTCGTGGCATTTAGGTAGCATTTGACGTTTCTGACAGACTTGTGAAGTGACTATGTTTCTCTGTACGACTCGAGCAAAAAAACCAATTACAACAAATGTTTTCAACCATTTAATATTGATTTTCGTGATAGACAATAAATATTTGTTCAAAATTTTTAGAAGCTATCCTACGTCTCCTATATGAGAGTGTTGGTTAAAAAAAGTTTTTGTTTAAAATTTCATTTTTATTGCAAGCTTTTTTGTTGACTGTACTTGCATTGTCATCCAACCTACATAAGTATACCAAATTTCAAGCCAATCCGACCACTGGAAGTGGGTCAAAATCGACTTCCAAAATTTGACCCGTACCCGCAAGCCCCCAAGCAAGTTAAATAAAAGCTTGTAAAAAGCATTCCTGCGTCAGTTTCTTGGTGTTCTCTTTGATTTCAACTTCTTTATTTTGTAATAAGCTATTAAAAATTACTATTGTAAGACATCGTGGATATTTTGATAATGCTATTTTTAGCTTTTGATAAACAAGTTTACTTTTTGGATGTAGTCGCGGTAATAAATGTGACCTTTCAATTTTAAAGAATTATTTTATCTTATCTGAAAAGACACTTGAAAAACGTATCTCATCACTTAGTGCCACCTAATTGCCACGAGTTACCGATGTCTAGTGATATGGAAACAATTGTAAATAAAATGAATAGGATTTCACACAAAATAAATTAAGACGGGAGTGGTCTTCAGCATTAACTTTGCGCTTAATTTTTTCTACCACTTTTCGTAGGAGACAAAATATCCAAGATGTTTCAAAACTAAATCAGCAATATTTCAGTAGATAATTGGGTTAGATTTACCAAGATTTACTGAACAGCATTGTTCTTCATTGGAATCTTTTGTTTCAAGATTAAATTACCCCTTTAACGTTGAAACACTTCGATGAAACTGATGGCCGATGGGGCAAAAAGGTTCTCGAGTGGCGTCCACGGACTGGAAGACGCAGTGTAAGTAGGCCTCCAACAATATGAAGCGACGACCCGGTTAAGGTTGCGGGATCGCGTTGGATGCGTATGGGGCAGGACCGATCTGTTTGGCGAACCTTGGGGGAGGCATATGTTCAGCAGTGGACGTCTTTCGGCTGAATTGTTGATGATAATGAATAATTTAAAAAATACTTACATTTGATGAGATTCGAATGCAATGCCAGTTGAAACGGTCCGTATTTCTCCAAATCCCCTCTTCCCCACGCATGGACGTAACTCACGCCCACAACCACCAAAATAACGGAAAATTTCATGGTTCGAGCACTTATCTTACCGGTGATTTGCTCTTAACTGAACATTGTCACTGAATGAGATCAACTGAGCCGTGACCAGAGAGCTGAGATAGTATGAGGACGTGCCTCAAAACAAAGTTGAATCACGTCTGACGTCCGACCGTTACGCGACTGGCGAGCGTTTTCCCTGTCCATTGAATGTTTGTCAGGTCAGGTAACTGTTGTGCGGTCAGTGTCAGAAAACGCGCTCATACCGCCGGTCGCGTGTATTCATAGCCAGGCTGTGAGTCACATGGTAGCATGGGCACTAGTATGCTATTGAATGAAAAACAATAAGCGATTGTAAAAGCGATGGATTACTTAATGTCCGTTGTACCATTTCTTTTGTAATTATTTAGCTAATTTTATGTTTAAATGCAACAACTTCGAGTTCATTAAAAATGTGCATACAGTCGTTGAAAATATTGGTCCACGTCGTCGTGACTAAGGAAGATTGTCCCCAGGGTTGTTCAGTCGGGCATGGTTCTGAATATCGGAAGTTAATATAAAGAGTGTATTATGTTATAATATTGAAAAGTTTTATTTACTGAAACCGTAAAATTCTCAGGAAGTATTAAAACGGTATCGTATATAAGCTGCTTCCAAATTAGATCCCAATACTTTAAGAGACGTTAACTTCCATCAAAATAGGAATTGAGAAAAGTTGTTACATAAAATTTTGTTTTAATTTTCCGAACAAAATAATTTAATTAAAATTCTGCCCAAAACTGTGTTATTACGTGGCATAGTTGTTTTTAACCGACTTCAAAAGAAGGAGGAGGTTCTCAATTCGGTTGTATGTTCTTTTTTTTTTTTTTTTTTTTTTAACGTGTGTTACCTCAGAACTCCGTCATTTATGAACCGATTTGGAAAATTCTTTCGTTGTTTGAAAGCATATGCTTCAAGGTTGGTCCCGTTGTTACCGGAATCCAGTTCTGATGATGGGATCCATGAGGAATTGAAGGAACTCTTCAAAAGTTCAAGGGAAATGTAAAGCGATTTTAGTATTTTCAGTGACAAATCGAGCATTTGCATTCATAAAGTGTCATTTGGTAAACTAGATCTGATGAAGAAGACCGCAGATGGCCAACGGAACTCCTCAACGAGTCAAATCTTGCAAGTTGAATTTGACTCACTTCCCGGTTTCTGATTGATTTCATATTTTACATGCATGTGTAAATCAGGTGACAATGCAATATTATTGTGACATGGAGCTAATCTGATGATGGAGTTGGAAGGTGGCCATAGAAACTCTGTAATAAAACAACACAACCCCGTCGAGTTTGGGTTCATTTGAAACGTCTTGACGAGCACTTTGATCCCAGATGGTAACCAGGGTCTGATGATGGAGCTGGAAGGTGGCCAAAGTTACTCCATAAAGTAACGGCACTTACCCCATCGAGTACGGACTCATTTGACTCGTCTCAACGAGTACTTTGGTCCTAGATGGTAACCAGGGTCTGACAATGAAGTTGGATGGTGACCATAAGAACTCCGTAGTAAAACGACATAACCCCATCAAGTTTGGTCTCGTTTGATTCGTCTTGATAAGTACTTTGGTAACCAGAGGCAAAAAGTACAGTCAGTAAAGAGTGCCAGTCCAGGCCATTAGCAACAACTAAAAAGAAAAAAATAAAAAATTTTAAATAAAAAATAAAACCGCCTTCAAAAAACACCCAAAAAAAACTTGGAAATAAAAAAAATTTAAATAAAAAATAAAACCTCCTTCAAAAAACCCCCAAAAAAACATAAAATAATAATTGATTGAACCGACCACAATAAGCATGAAAATATCTTTCTACTAATCTGTTTGAAGTTGGTGCCTCAGCACGAGCCAGCAGGAGTGGACCTAGTAATCTAACTTACCTACATACCTATTATAGGGCTTCTACACTCCTGCTGGCTCGTGCTGAGGCACCAACTTCAAACAGATTAGTAGAAAGATATTTTCATGCTTATTGTGGTCGGTTCAATCAATTATTATTTTATGTTTTTTTGGGGGTTTTTTGAAGGAGGTTTTATTTTTTATTTAATTTTTTTTATCTATACTATAAATTACTTTTATTTGATAATAAAAAAATCTATTTCTAAGGTGGAGTACCTATCGGCTCTAAAAGTATTGGCATCTAATTTGTAAGCACCTTACCAGAAACCATAAGTTAAGGTAGTAAGTTTTATATCAATCCTAAAAAAAATACGGTTTCAGAAGAAAAACTTTTCGATATTTTGATAAATTCGATATTCCGATCCGTTCCCGTTCAGTCAAACTGCTCAAATATACCAGATAAATTTAAAACAGTTGGTATTCATAACATGAAGGGTACACGGAAAGAAAATGTCTAGTCAAGTCACCTTCTTGAAATATGAAATTTTAATTACAAAATGTCGAGCTCGCAAAGTACTCTATAACTTACCATTGAAATATTATTTATTTTATTAGCAGTACGGCTGCTCACCGAATCTAAGATTATTTAAAAGCGAAAAAGTTTTTCGGGTGCGCCGGCGGGATTCGAACCCACGTCTCCCGGGTATGCGCCCCAACGGGTGTTCTACCAATTGAACCACACGCCACTGTTGGCGTATGTAAGCGATTAAGAATTTCGGGGGAGTCGGTTGGATGCGACGTGGTTCAATTGGTAGAACACCCGTTGGGGCGCATACCCGGGAGACGTGGGTTCGAATCCCGCCGGCGCACCCGAAAAACTTTTTCGCTTTAAAATAATCTTAACTTACCATTGGATTAAAAATAATAATGTATAGTATTGCATGTATTGTATGTTTTTCACATTAAAGAAAACGATGTCCTGTCTATCGCACAAAAGTCAACTGGTTTTCCCTTTGAGGGAAAGTTCGCTTTTGAACATCTGTTTCTCTTGTTAACTGTTAATTTCATGTTTTTATATACAACTAGCAAACGTTGTTTTGCCATATGAAGTATATGCTACAACCTATTCTCAGACCTATCAAATACAGATAAAAAATTTCATGCAAATCTGTCAAACCGTTTCGGAGGAGTTCGATAACAATCACCGTGACACGAGATTTTTATATAATAGACTAGCTGTTGCCCGCAACTCCGTCTGCGAAAAATAGGGGTATAAAAATAGCCTACGACCTATTCACAGACCTACCAAATATAGACAAAAAATTTCATAAGAGTTCAATAGCAAACACCGTGACACGAGGTTTTTATATATTAGAAAGAAGATTAGAGGATAAAGAGTTTTACATACATCTATGATTACCAAAGTAGTTGCTCAAGATGACTATCTTTCAAACCGCTATAACCTATGACTCAAAAAGTTGCTAAGGCATGTTCTTTCCGCGATTCCGCGTACCCTTCACATGCACTCTTTAGCACAATTTAACACTACACGACATCCTACGTCATTGAAATGACTCACATAACGTTTTCGCCAACCAATAGCATTCTCGAAACAATTGACCAATGAAAGACGTGACCTTATTTTTGCTCTAATAAAGCCTCATTATCAACCTTGTTTACGTAGTTTGCATGTTTGTTTATCATCAACTAAAACTGAATATACCTACTAGCATTTACTCGTGGTTTCGTTGAAGTATTAGATAATTTATTAAATCAGGCGTTACTTTGTGGAGGTCCATATTAATGAACTGAAACAGTTACTTCGCGCACCCACGACCTTATGATAGCTACGTTTATGCAAGAAATGTGTGTTTATGCAGTTCCTCCACCTCCTCACTGTACGCACACAAAAAAATCACACAAACCCATCTATCACCACCACCAAACTACACTGACGAGTTTCGAGCTCAATCAGAGCTCACTCATAAAGCAACAAAAAATCTCAAAAAATCGTTGCTCTGAGGATGAGCTCTGGTATGGGCTCGGACCTCCAAAATGTGCGGAATTTAAGTGCGAAATTACAATCGATTAGGTACCATAGGTAGGTACTAGCACTGGGCCCGCGTGGGAACTACGGCTCAAGCCCTCTTATTCTGAGAGGAGGCCTGTGCCCCGCAGCGGGACATATATAGCCTGGGATGATGAAGGTATCATCAGCTTTCCGGTGCAGGAGAACATCGTGAAGCAACTCAACGGTGTGTGTGAAATGCCCAGTCCGCACCGGGACCACGACATTACATGAAAGCCTGCGTCCACCAGTGAGACGTAAAGATCGGGGATGAAATGAGTTTTAAAAATCAGCCCCGTATGTGAGAAAACAAACAGGGTTGGTATGATATATAGATAGAATATCATTTCAGACAACGAAATTTCAAATATACTACGAATATAATAAAATAATAAGTGGGTGGGTGTCTTAATAACAAAGGCACGAGTTGAGTAAGAATAAAAGGGTTCCTACTGACATTTTTGTGTAGTTGCATTTTGAGTCTAATGGTTGCGTACGTAGAGTTGAAATTGCTTGGTGAACTTAGTTGCAGTTAGAATCACTGTATTCTCAGGTCACGAGTTTGCAAGTTGTTAGGATAGTTCGAGCGGCGAGGACTCTTGTCGCGTCGGCCCATCACTACGCAACTAGTGACCTAACTCTGTCGATAAATATAATAATAATATTATGTCGATAATATTTAATTTAATATTTAATGTTACTACTGTAATTACCTTTAAAATGTGATTTTTACAGAAAATCGTAAGGAATAATTAAAAAAGGTAGATATGTAGGTAGGTTGAGGTTCTTATTTTACCTTAACTACGGCAATGCTAAAATAAAAAGTTATGATTTTCGAAGTTTTCCGTAGCACGCAGATTTCATAATGCTAACAGTTGTTGAAATGTTATGAATCGCAATTTAATGACTTTTTAAAACCATATTACAAATTTATTGCAACCAAAAATAATGCTGAATAAAAACAATAGTCTTTCTTCGATTGCTTATATTTTTAGGTTCAGGTTTAAGATTTTTTTCTTGGAAATAAACAAATTCAGTTCCATCAAGAAAAAGGTGTGAGTAACTTTAACTTTCTAAAGATAAAATAATATTGTGTCATTACGATACCTAATTTTTATTATGTTTACAAAAGTTAACTTAAATAGTGCTGAAATAATAACTGAAAAAATACCAGACTAAATGAAAAACAAACTCTCTAAACAAAACAATTTTTTGAAACACCTTATAATATTTACCGAAGTCTTCATGTAAATGTAAATAATTGATAACTCTTTAAATAAATAAAAAAAAATATGGATCAAAATCATAATGTTCCTATCGACACCTTCCCATCCCCATCGGCCTTCACAAATGTTTCACCGTCAGAGGCCCCTAGTGACTGCTGCATCATTATTCAGAAACATCTCCACTGCTCCTTCAAAACGCGCAATGGATGTCGAAACTTCACGAATCTCGAGTGCCTTGTGTGACAGTTTGAAGGATGCAGAAGTTTTAATGAGTATCGCATTTCATTACAGCTCCTGCGGTATACTTTACCTGGACTTGTGAACTGTATCACGTTGGTGTAGGGGTTATTTTGCAGAGATATCGTTTGATGATTGGATGAGTGGGTTATATGGGTACAAAGATGTTTTGAAGAGATTGTCGGGTTGGATAATATCAAAGAATTTCCTTTATAAAATTAAATAAAAGCCGTGGTAGCGGTTTGATCTATGCCTTCTGAAACAGGAGACCGTGAGGTCAAGCTTGGGTTTGTACAGTCAAGTGTAAAATTATGGGTGCATGCAACTAGCTCTTACATGTCTTATAGCTCTTATGTCATCGAATTAAGGTATTGGTACATAAGTATGAGAGTTATGAGAATTTTGAGAGAAAAAGTTTGTGAAGATGTTTGGCTGTATAATAATCAATCACGCAATAACGATTGAACTCGTAATTTTATTCAACTTATGTAAAGGGTGTTCATGAGCAGCGGTGATTGATCATCATCATCATCATCCTACTAGCTTATATATGTCCAACTACAGGGCATAAGCCTTCTCTCATAATGAGAGGGCTTGGGCCGTAGTTCCCACTCGGGCCCAGTGAGGATTGGGAACTTCACACTTCACAAAGGTGTTTTCTTTCACCACAAAGCTCATGGTAAATTTCAAATGTAAGTTTGCGCTATCACATAAAAAATCAAACAATTTAACTCATAAGTCAACTGCCTCTGATTTTCCCTACTCTGTGCCGTCGCGTCATTCTAGCTGTCACAATGTGTCGAACGCGCTACGACAGCTCTTCGTCGCCATTTTGAAGGGGGGAGGGGCGGGCAATATTGATGGGCGCTATTGTGCCCCCCGTTTTAACTAGATGCACTTTGTTCAAGTTCGACGTTCCGATTTTGCTGACGTGTGATGTGTTTCTCTTAGCCACCAACACACCCTGACCTCTGCCCCCTCTTGATTCTTTAGAACCTCACGCAATCAAGGGGAAGGTACTGGGCATTTGGCAGGCCACTATTTGCTGGACACGTCACAAGTGTTAGCTATTTTTTGCGTGCCGACTGCGTAGGTTTTACTCGGTTGCGTTAAGGTTGGATTTATGGGAGTTAGGTGTAATGGTCAGTTGGTAGAGCTATTATTTCGTGACTATTGAGAATGAGCTGTCGATAGTGACATATTGCAGGCTTTTCACTGTTCAGTTGCAAATTGAACTCGGGGTTGCAGTGAGATTTTAACCAGTCCGGAATTAATGGCTGGGAAAGTGACTAATCGGATCAAAACGTGTAATCACTGAAAACTGCTACAAATATTGGCATTATTGAGGTTCAAAAATTGGGAATAATAACACTTTTCTTGCAGTGAACTCTTTAAATCCTAACATTACTTAATTATGCAATGGACAGGGACCCAACCTTTTATAAAGTACCGCCCCCTTTACAAGAAAGAAAAGTCTTACGCTCTCCGATTGTACATGACTGTCTATTGTCTCAAATTTAAAATTAATTATCTCCCCCTCTTTCTCTTTCTCTCTCTCTCTCTCTCTCTCTCTCTCTCTTTTTCTCGTGCTATTTGTGACCAGCTACGCCACCACGCTGCCACGAAAAGTTCCAGCGCCCAGTAAGGGGCGGTACAGCCAACGTTGGGAAACTATGGCTTACGTAGACAAAAAATCATTTGTATGTCTGTCCGAATATCCAGCGGATGTCCGGCTATTTTCCTCTACAGGTCTTCTTTCTCAACAGATTCTCGTGAAATTTTGTAACTATATAAAATTCTTTGTCAATTTAGATATTGGATTTTTTTAAAATGGGGCTTGTAAATGTAGAAGACAAACTCGCGAGGTGTAAACCTCGCAGAGTCAGAAGGTAAATTTATTTATTTATTTATTTATCACAACTTAACATATAACTTTACAGCAAAAGCCAAGACGTTATAGCTAGTACAGTTAAACCTAATTTCCTTAAAATTACATTACAAAATTACAATATTGCCGATTGACTCATACACTCACCTCTAACACCCTCTTCCATTCCGCCAACAATCTCACTATACCTGTCGCGAATAAATCACACTGGGGTGATGCCGCGAGCAGAGAGTTAAGAAGCGCAATCGCGCGGGGGACGGTCGTCTGCCGGCCGCGGAGGGTGCGCGCGGGCGCGGCGGCCAGCAGCGGCGGCGCGCGGCGCCGGCCACAGTACTCGTTAGGAGCATACAGCCTGAGTATCAGTCCCAGAAGAGCCACGCTATCGAGCTTGCCTCTAAGGATTTGCATCACGAAGCTGAGAAGACTCATCTTTCTGCGCAATTCAAGAGAGTCGTATCCCAGCATTCCCTGCAAATACCTTGTGGGGTACATATATGGGTAAAAGAAGTGAAGTTTCTTGTAAAGGAATCTGAGAAACCTGTTTTGAACTTTCTCCAACATGAGGATATATTTATCCTCATGTGGGCTCCAGACCACCGCATTCGTCTCAAGGATGCTTCTGACTAACGCATCATACAACGCACGTGTTGCCTGAGCCGTCAGGGAGACTGCATTGCGCTGCACGAACCCTAATCTATGGAACGCACCCTTTGTGATGGCTTTAATGTGCGTCCTGAAAGTGAGGGCAGAGTCGAAGATAACTCCGAGATCGCGCACCTCAGCCACGCGAACCATCTTCACCCCGGCTATGTGATAAACAGCGCATACCGGTGACGGCGAACGCGTAAAGGACATAACCTCACATTTATCCTTATTAAATAACAATTTATTATTGATACTCCAATTATAAACCGCGTCAATATCACTTTGAAGGGCCTCACAATCTGCGTTCGACTTTATCGACATGACCAGCTTCACGTCGTCAGCGAACAACAGGATTGACGAGTGATGCACCTCCGCAGGTAGGTCATTGACCAGCACCAAAAAAAGAAATGGTCCTAAATTCGACCCCTGGCTAACACCAGAGCAAGTATGGTAAGATTTAGAGTGGTATGGTCCGTACTTCACAAACTGCTTTCTGTCTCTTAGATAACTCGCAAACAGCTTAAGAAGTCGGGGAGTGAATCCGATGACATCCAATTTTTGCAACAGAATATCATTGTCCACTCTGTCGAACGCTGATGAAATGAAGGTATCTGTTACAAAAATGTTTACCGTAAGTATAACTTTGAAAACAGTGTTCAAGAGAGTAAGGTCCCAAACTCTACAAAACGTTTCCTTCCAGGCTCGAATATTTGCAATTGCTTTTTAAAACAACCACCGCAACTTAACATCCAATTTCTTCAAATATTAATTATAACCCCCAGACGCCGTCTCAGTTATTAAATGATTTCCCAAAATCCATTAAACCGTGATAATTCGTTTTGATAGAGCTTGGATCATCAATCAATTCTGCCCAATCATTCAAATCACTCAAATGTCAGTCCATTTTAAAAGCGAAGAAATAATGAGACTCCATTTAGGTTTTTCGCAGCATTTTTCGCTGCGGCACCAATTTAGCGGAGAATTTTCTTAACGCTCAAATCCTCTTGAGATTTGAGGGTTTGTTTATTAGTAGATTTTCGAATGCTGCTATACAATCTACAGTCAAGGTTAAGTAGCTGAGCTCCTTATAGCAAGTAAGTTTTGTTAAAAAAAAATATTTTTAATACTAAGTAGCTTTCTTTGCAGACTGTTTTTTTTGCCCCTGGTTATCAAAGTACTTGTCAAGGCAAATCAAACGTGCCCAAACTCGATGCGGTCATTTCCTTTTGTTACAGAGTTCCTATGGCCACCCTCCAGCTTCATAATCAAATCAGATCCATGTCATAATAATATTGCATTGTCATCGGATTATACAAGCATTCAAAATTACAGCTCAATCGGTCGACGACCAGATGGCCTAGTGGTTAGAGAACCTGACTATGAAGCTTGAGGTCCCGGGTTCGATTCCCGTGTCGGGGCAGATATTTGTATGACAAATACGAATGTTTGTTCTCGGGTCTTGGGTGTTTAATAATATATGTATTTAAGTATGTATCTATCTATATAAGTATGTTTATCCGTTGCCTAGTACCCATAGCACAAGCTTTCCTAGCTTACTTTGGGACTGGGTCAATTGGTGTGAATTGTCCCGTGATATTTATTTTATTTATCGGTTGAAGATATCTATTTCAGATTTGAGTTGAAATATTCCACCCGAACAATGCTAGCAAACTCTTTTTAAGCTACCTAGTAGGTAGTATTTATGATAAATCTGAAAGAAAACTATTTCAGCTTAGTAGGTTTTACAAGTTAACGTGGCCCGATACGGTCTTGGTTGTTTCTGACGTGACAATGTCTAATCGATGAACGCCGGCTGCACGCACGAAAAAGGATGACGCAATGTAACGTACATGTCCGTGCATGTCCCGTACATATAGTCCCGTACAAGAGAGAGCAGTGAACGCCAGGATGTTACAAGTGAGCAGCGCGCGCCAGGATGTACAATCATAGTACTAGCGCTCGGGTAATTTTTAATGGGGGGGGGGGATGGGTGGGTTGAGGGGAGGTGCGGGGGTATTAAACGGGGGAATGAATATTTCATTGATTTTGCAGTAGGATGCACCGTTTTCAAGATATTTGACAAAACACCGGTTCTCGTCCGATCACCGAGGTTAAAGCAACGTCGGACGCGGTCAGTACTTGGATGGGTGACCGCCTGGTTTCATTTTTGTTTTTTGAATGTTTTGTTATGACGTTGTCACGTTAAACTATCTTCCGTAAACCGACTTTACAGACAACCGGTTTTTTTTGCGATTTAGTTCGCGCCGTGCGGTAATTTGGCTGGTATGTAAGTATGTACGTTTGACTAGAAGGACCTACTTTTCATTATATATAAAACATTGTAACGAAATACCATTTATCTCAGATTTAATTAAACGAGCTGGCTCACAAAGTGAAAGAAATTAATTTACCGTGAGTACATTACTGAGTTTGTAATCCTCTGTTTTCTTTGCAACGTTCTGGATGACGCCACAGTGCCAGCGAGAAGACTTATACAACAGATTATATAATACCAAAATACTTACTATATAACAGATCCATATACCTAAAAAAAAAGCCGTGGTGGCCTGGCGATTTCACCTAGGACCTCTCAAGCAGAGGGTCGTGGGTTCAAATCCCGACTCGCATCTCTGAGATTTTCGGAATTTATGTGCGAAATTACATTTGAAATTTACCATGAGCTTTACGGCGAAGGAAAACATCGTGAGGAAACCTATAAACCGTATAGCCTACGAACA
The DNA here is from genome assembly GCA_947859365.1 of Archips crataeganus. Taxonomy (NCBI): domain Eukaryota; kingdom Metazoa; phylum Arthropoda; class Insecta; order Lepidoptera; family Tortricidae; genus Archips; species Archips crataeganus. The sequence continues at coordinate 3,018,145 of OX402052.1, forward strand.
AGTTAATTTAGACAACCAGATGGCCTAGTGGTTCGAGAACCTGACTATGAAGCTTGAGGTCCCGGGTTCGATTCCCGTGTTGGGGCAGATATTTGTATGAAAAATACGAATGTTTATCCGTTGCCTAGTACCAATAACACAAGCTTTAACTAGCTTACTTTGGGACTAGGTCAATTGGTGTGAATTGTCCCGTGATATTTATTTATAGTGTGCCAATTCTGAGAATCTCTCGTTATACTTTACATAGGTCTCATTGGGCATGCCCACTAAGATCCATCGATCTATGAATAGAATCCACTCGACATCATACTAACAATGGATCTTAGTGGAGATGCCGGTCTCATTTACAGCAATGCAGCTGTTAGTATGGTTTGCACGGGAGTCGAACCACCTTAATAATAGTCACAGAAAGCGTACATTTTTGAGTGATAACCAAGTGAAGACCGCTCGTGGATGATTATTATTGCAGTAATGAGGGAACGACTACACAAACAGATCTTCTTAAGTGCATGTTATGAACTAAATTAAATAAAAATATTTTGATTTTGACAGAGGGGTAGTTCTACGAGCGTTTGAACTGCTATCAGTTTCCTGTCGTATTTTTGTAAAACGATACAGTGTGATTCATCATCAACATCCCAGCCTATATACGTCCCACTGCAGGGCACAGGCCTCCTCTCAGAATGAGAGGGCTTGGGCCGTAGTTCCCACGCGGGCCCAGTGCGGATTGGGAACTTCACACACACCATTGAATTTCTTCGCTGGTGTATGCAGGTTTCCTCATGATGTTTTCCTTCACCGTAAAGCTCATGGTAAATTACAGATTTAATTTCGCACATAAATTCCGAAAAACTCAGAGGTGCGAGCCGGGATTTCAACCCATGACCCTCTGCTTGAGAGGCCATAGGTCAAACCACTAGACCACCACGGCGTCATTGCGGTACAATATAAATTCATTAAAATTTAATCCAAACTGTAGCTCATTTCTTTGATATATGCGACAGGAAACTGATAGCGGTCGAAACACTCGTAGAACTACCCAGTAGCAGTTTATTAAGCGCCTATGAAACCCCGCTGAAACTGTCTCCCCGCCCGCCCCGCATACCCTTCAGAATAAGCGTTATTTTTTCTCCGTTTTATTACTGTTTGCTTTTAGGCGCGATTTTATAGGCCCGCCTGTGGGCAATTATGTTCCACGCGAGCCATGGAAATAACCGGGATATTAAAGTTTATGGTGCGCCTCGAGTCGGCGCATTGGCGGTAAACGCTTTTTTTAATAATCATACAAGCGAACTCTTAGTCAAATATTGAAACGTGATTCTTCTTCTTTCCATAGTGCCTCTCCAATTAGGAGAAGGCTGTATTATTGCTCTTTTTCCTTAGCAAAGCGAAAGTATTTGGCGAGATTCTGGATTCCTGTCCATTCCCGGATGCTCCCTAGCTTTCCCGGGTTTTCTCCTTCCCACTATCATGCCCAATGTTTTCAAGTTATGCATCAAGTTCAAATTATGCTGGTAAGACTCTTGAGCCGTGGGGACCCGAAGCTCTAAGAATTAAAAAAAAGTTTGCTCGATCTGCAAGGGACCGCAGGGCTGGCTTTTTCCTCGGTGTACAGTCAAGTGTAAAAATATGGGTGCACACAACTAGCTCATAAATATGTCCCATAGTTCTTAAGTCGTCGAATTAAGGTATAGGTATATAGCGATGGGAGGATTAAATCGATACTTATTTTTGCCATTACCTATTAGCATTGCCATACAATGAGGAAACGAAGCCAGCCTTATGGGGCTTAAGGGCCCAATAGCAGCGACCTGGGCCCAGTTGCATATCAAAATACAAGCAAATTGTATTAGTGAATTTCAATACAAAATAGCTAATACTATTAGCTTGTAATTTGTTATGCAATTGAGGCCTGGGTAATATTTGTAAGTATAGGTTAGATTAACTTAGTTTACTTTTTAGGGTTCCGTAGTCAACTAGGAACCCTTATAGTTTCGCCATGTCTGTCCGTCTGTCTGTGTGTCTGTCCGCGGCTAAGCTCAGAGACTGTTAGTACTAGAAAGCTGTAATTTGGCATGAATATATATATCAGTTACGCCGACTAAGTGATTAAATAAAAAACACTAAAAAAATTTTTTTAGGGTACCTCCCATAGACGTAAAGTGGGGGTGATTTTTTTTTGTCGACTAACCCTACAGTGTGGGGTATCGTTGGATAGGTCTTTTAAAACCATTGTGGGGTTGCTAACATGATTTTTCTATTCAGTGATCTGTTTGCGAAATATTCAACTTTAAAGCGAAAATTTTCATTAAAAGCGACCGCCCCCCCCTCTAAAATCTAAACTGTTGGGTGGAAAAATTTGAAAAAATTCAGAATGGTAGTTAATATATCAAATATACTAGGAAAATTATAGCGGCTAAGATTGCTTGGAAATTATTTGTAGTTTAAGAGTAAATAGTAGCATAAGGTATAAAACATACCTAAACTTGGATGATTCCGTACACATACGAAATCCTTAGAAAAATATTACTTGATTTTTTCGTAATGGCTACGGAACCCTACCTTGGGCGTGTCCGACACGCTCTTGGCCAGTTGTTTTCTTTTTGTTAGCTTATGTATATTTTGTGTGTAAATAAATATTTTGATTCTACACCAGGAGCAGAAGTGGAGACCATGAAGACTACTAATTTATTGAATTATTAATTATTTTATCTAGTCTGTGCCTAAAAGGTCTGCAAAGAACCAATGATACACATAAAGTCGCGAGTGTTCATGATCGTATGTCTTCTATACTACTACTACACCATTTAAAAAAAAATATCTACCATATGTACATAAATATACCGCGTATCTGCACTACATGGTGGTCTTACATGGTTCTAACTTCGTATTTGTTTTATTTTAACGAATTTGGAGTAACAGGAGTGTGGGACGATACTTGCGTAGACACACTAGCTCCGTCCCACGTCCGCGAAACAGAAAATCAAGCTGGTGCATCAGCAGAAGCGGCAGGAAAACTTAATTTAAACAAATACAAAGGTCTTGGCTCTGAATACAACTTTGTTCCATTCGGGGTTGAGACCTTTGGTCCGTGGGGCTCCAGCACAAAAAGGTCTTACAAAGATATTTCTAAACGGCTTTGTGACACTACAGGAGACCGAAGAGCTGGCAGCTTCGTCGCACAACGTATCAGCATTGCTCTGCTGCTATACAGCGAGGTAATGCTGCCAGTGTCTTTGGGTCCATGCCGCGGGGGGAACCGTTTGTTAATTTTATCTAGTTTTAGTTTAGTTAGTTTTATTTTAGTTATAATTATAGTGTTCATTTAGTTCACGATTAAGATAATAAGTAAAAGTAGTTTATTGGATTTGCATTACCTCTGACGTAATGTAACTAACCGCGAAACTTAAGTATTGTTTATATGAAACAGTTTCAGTAAAACTTATGACATGTCCAGTCACGTTAATACAAGAATTTCCTCTCGGAAATTGAGTTTATCATGAAAAATGTATTTTTCAAGCGCAAATGGACAAACGTGTGTGTTGCTTTTAAAATACCCCCTGAAAGCTGTTCTTGTGTCGAGATAATTAAATTTCAAAGAGTGGAAAACAGTGCTCATAACTCCGTATAAGATTTTATGACAAGAAAATGTTAGGACGTGAAAGTTTTTAAAATACTAACAATATTTTGTTTAAGCCCCCGACACAAAAAGAGGGGTGTTATCAGTTTGACCGCTATGTGTGTGGCGTCATAACTCTACATGAGGGCCTTTAAAAGGCGCGTAGATAAGTCATTTGTTGTAAGGTCGGCAACGCATTACCAGTCCCATTGTAGCTATAGGTGTCCATAGGCGGCGGTGTTCACTGGTGAATCGCATGCTCGTTTGGCGGCTTTACTTAAAAAACATATCAACTTGCCTACCCGTTAATATACAGCTTAAACGTAGCTAAAGACTTAATAATGACTTCTTACAGTTCCTAAGTCTAAAGCAATTAGCCCGTCTGTATATCCGGACTAATTGGTAGGCGTTCCGAAAGTTTTTTAATTGGACTCTTGCTCGGACCCCGCTGTTTTGAACTGGTAATACTGGGAGCAAATATACTGCCTCTTTAGCTTATACCTGGTCTAACAATGTCATCTATAAAGAGGCGCAGGGTAGAGTATTTCTAATTTATTGAATCAGGCGTTACTTTGCGGAGGTATTATTAATGAACTGAAACAATTAGGTACTTTGCTCACCTGCGACCTTACGATAGTTACGTTTATGTAAGAAATGCGTGCTCATACAGTTCCTTCACCTCCACAATATACGAAGACACACAAATCACACAAACCCAACTAGCACTACCAGCAAACTACACTGACGCGTTTCGAACTCAACCAGAGCTCATCTTCAGAGTAAGTACCACAACCTTACGATTTGCTACCAAATGGTAAACTAATATTGTCGTTGTTAATGTATATTAGTTGGATGAATAAGTAATATTATAAAGGAAAAAAAACATTAATTGCCTACAAAATTGCACTCGAATACAAAGTGATGTACAGTCAGTGCCCTAACATAAGTATCCAACTTTTATATAAAACTTGTATGAAAAAGTGGATACTTAAGTTAGGAAACCGACCGTACATACATAATTGTGGCTTAAGTATAAAAAAACATTGTTAAGATACTAATGACGCTCCCAGTGTATCCTGCCGTCATAAATCCACTTTTGTCGAACCCTCGTTAATCTCGACTTATTAAAATTAAACCGACGCAAAATGGCAGACGCTTTGAGCCCAAGTACCTATAAATATGCGAGCTCTAAGTAGCTGGTACTGATTTTAATTAATCATCATCGTCATTTTTAATTATTAACCTTTTTGTCTGTATTCGGTAGATTTGAGATAGCTCGTAGGCTATTTTTCATACCCCTATTCTTCGCGGACGGAGTCGCGGGCAATAGCTAGTATTACTATAAAATTGACGGCATCTTAAGTGACAAATTTTGACATAAAATTTCCCGCATTTAATTAGTATTTTTTTAAATTTAAACAGCAAAAGATCGTAGGTATTGTATAATTTTTCTAATACACTAAAATCTCGTGTCACGGTGTTTGTGGTTGCACTCCTCAAAAAAAGCTCGACCGATTTTTATGTTTTTTTTTGTATAATTGGTACGTATGAGAAATAGCTCGTAAAATATTTATGAGCCTTCTACCCCCACCCTCCATTTTTTAAACGCAATTATATGACAAAACAACATTGACACACACATTGAAATTCAATGGTGTGTGTGAAGTTCCCGTTCCGCACTGTAATCCTCGTTCAGAGAGAGGCCTGTGCACTGTGGTCATAGACGATGATGATCGAATATGTGTATATATGTGGGAGATGGAATAAATAGAAAACAATTATTAAAATCAGTAAATACCATTTATACGATAATTTCAGCAATAATTAGCTATGCACACAATAGACAGACCTTTATAGCCATATACATAGTAATAGGTAGTTTAATTTCGCAGAAAGAAAGTAAATGTATATCGAAGGAATTTCATATAGCAATTCACAGCAGGTAGCTTAAAATAAATAACCGTTAGGAGAACACAATTTAGGGTATAAGCTAGCGAGTTACAATTATATATTTATATCTATGTAATCAAAAAGAATGGTAGCTATTAACTAGACAATTCGTACCTTTCTCGATCACAGCTCGATGTCAATTGCCCGCTCCAGAGCGGTGCGAGAGTATTTACCTATGTTGCTGTACAAACATGTGACGTCATGAGAGAAAATCGTCTTAGGCGATAAACATGTTTTTCGTTAATACCTATATATATTACAGATATAAATAATGTTTAAATTATTAGAATATAAATCAAAATACCCTGTTCTCCCACATATAAATTTCTCTCTCTATCTCTCTCCTTCTTGTAGGAGACCTACCAAGTTACAGGACCCAAAAAGCTACAAGTACTTGCCTGCCTTCGAAGAACAATTATTTAGGAATTGAACCAATAAACGGTGTCAATTTGAGTTCGGAACAACTAACTCTATTTTGTTCAATTTGGACGAGCTCCCTAACTTTATTTCTTACGCCCATGTAATTTGATTGCGAGAATTTGGCCCGGGCTTTACGAAGGGATTCGAACTTGCCACTAAAAGGATAACAACATTAAAATAATCAATTAGGTTTTACCATCACCTGAGCACCATCTCGGTGTATTGTATATACATTCCACAGGTGGGCACAGACCTCCTCTTAAAATGAGAGGGTTTGGGCAGGCCTCATGCATGCCATGTACTTACGCGCGATATTTACCTACCGCGGGGACCATCTGCTACGATCGAAATTTCAGTAGGTTGTCACAAGCGCGCGCCGACGCACGTTCATTCGTGTTCCACGGAAAAAATATGCCGCCTGGACTTTTATAAGTGAAAATGGTGAAACAGGGGCAAACTTTAATATGACTATGCTAGAATTAATAGCTAATATAACAATTTGGAAGTTCGTATCGTGCTGTCCCTCTTACTCTTCTATAAAAAGCTATAAGCGTGAGCGGGATGGCACGATGCGAAGTTCAAAAGTTGACCGTCATATCTAGTATATTAGTTAGGGTACTGTGAGCATGGCAATGTGTTCTGCGCATTACAATAAATATCCTTTTTTGTTAGGATTCCAGAGCTAAAATGGCAAAAACGGAACCTTTATAGTTTCGCCATGACCGTCTGTCGTGTGGCTTAGCTTAGGGAATATTAGTGCTAGAAAGTTTGCATGGATATAATATATAGCAATTATCCCGACAAAATGGTAAAACAACATGTAGAGAAAAAAAAATTAATCCAAACTGTCAGCCCTTGTCACTGTCGGCACGCACACATTCTTAAGGAGACGGAGTAGTATAATCTGTGGCTACAATCGCGGTAAGTACCAAGATTTTGTACGGGATGCAGTATCTGTTACGAAGTAACTATTAAGTAATCTGTGGTCTGGGCTTTAGCTCCCTCACAGGCTCAGTGGAGATACACTATTGAATTGCTCTGCAGTTATGTGCAGGTTTCCTTTACCTTAAAACTCGTGGCAATATTTTTCTTTTCACATGAATTCTGAAAAGCTCAGAGGTGCGAGCCCAGATTCGAACCCACAATCTTCTGCCGTGAATGCCCATCCATTTGAATCAACAGGTCAAACCACTTTGCTACCTACCACAGCTTTTTTGCAATATAATACTTAAAGGGTACGCTCCGACAGCGTAACTTGTGGTGTGGACTCATCCCTTTGAAAAGTTAGTGAATCATTTAGTATTTTTTTTCTTTCATTCAATGATAATGGCTTACTAGAAGGACTCAAGGATATTAGGGGGCGACCGACATTGCAACCCGCCAGTGGCATGTTGGGAAGTGGCAAGTTTCATCATCATCATCATCTCTGCTTGTACACGTCCCACTGCTAAGGATAGGCCTCCTATGAAAATTAGAGCTATTGGGCTGTAGTTCCTGCGCGGTCCTAATGCGGATTGGAAACTTCACGCACACCATTGAATTGCTTCGCAAGTGAGCAGATTTCCTCACGATTAGTCACGATAATGTATGTATGTATAACTCTTTATTGCACAGAAAAATATGAAATTAACACATTTCGTACTAAATACAAACTGAAATATAGATGCACAGAAAAAACCCAGAAAAAAGACCAATGCTGGGAATCGAACCCAGGTCCTCAGCATTCCGTGCCGCGTGCCATACCCCTACACCACCACTGGTCTAGAGATTAGACACGAATCTTTCCTATACATCATACATTTCAATCTGCTAAATCATCACCTTATGCAGTGACAAACGCACATCTATGTTATCTATGTTAAAAAAAAAAAAAAAAAAAAAAGATACTTCATAGCTAACTTGTTTAAAGTTGCACAGTAGCGCCATCTCTTGTCCAGGTGAGCGGTTAGTTCCGAAGGAGTGTTAAAATCTCTCGATGAGGGTGTAACATAGATGTGCGTTTGTCACTGCATAAGGTGATGATTTAGCAGATTGAAATGTATGATGTATAGGAAAGATTCGTGTCTAATCTCTAGACCAGTGGTGGTGTAGGGGTATGGCACGCGGCACGGAATGCTGAGGACCTGGGTTCGATTCCCAGCATTGGTCTTTTTTCTGGGTTTTTTCTGTGCATCTATATTTCAGTTTGTATTTAGTACGAAATGTATGATTTCACGGGATGACCGTAAAAGTAATAAAAAAATGAAGTTGAAAAAATATGTACAAAAAAAAAAAAAAGATACTTCATAGCTAACTTGATGAAATTAACAGTTAATTAGTAAAAGAACCTTAAATGGATCTCTTCCAATTAACCTTTCCGAAACGATTGTATTTTCTTTTTCCTTTCATTTAGTGATTTTTTTGGGGCCAGTAAACATTTGATCCTTCGTTCTTTCAATGAGAATGCCTTTCTAAACAGAATGTCGGGGTAAATACTCATTTTAGGGGGTCCAACCAACATAGCGCCCCACCAACGGTTAGTTTGGGTAATGGTGAATTTACTTTTCTATATTTATCATGTTCCTAAGTCAACAGCCGGATTTGCTAATGCGATTACGATCGGGAAGTGAACAAAAGTTTGATCCTAAAATAATAGGATCACCACAAGCCGGTTGTCGACATTACCAGCGTTTAGTTGGAACCCCGAATTAATGAAGATAATTTAACAAATTAATATTAATATATATATATTTTTTTTAATAAAATTACTGGCTGTTGTCTGTAACTTCGTCTGTGGGGTATCTATGGTTTCCCATAATTTCATAAGTTATCATCATCATTATCATCCCAGTCTACATACGTCCCACTGCAGGGCAGGCCTTCTCTCAGAATGAGAGGGCTTGGGCCGTAGTTCCCACGCGGCGAACTTCACACACTCCATTGAATTTATTGAGGTGGATGCAGGTTTCTTCACGATGTTTTCCTTTACCGTAAAGCTCATGGTAAATTTAAAATCACTTCATTTTGATTTGTAATTTTGCACATAAATTCCGAAAAGTCCGGTGCGAGCCGGGTTTTGAACCCACGACCCTCTGCTTGAGAGGCCATAGGTCAAACCGCTGGGCCACCACGGCTCCACGGCGGCTAAGTTATAATTACCATTTAGTTACAAAGTGATTTATTTTTGAAACAATATTTTCTTCGGAATTGTTAATAAACTAACCTAAACGGGTGGGGTTCGGTGGGGGGGGGGGGGGGGGGGGGCAAAAAAAGGAGGAGGTTATATGATCGACTGTATGTATCTTTTTTTTTCACCTATACATAATGTATTTAATCTCCTAGTTAGTTGAAATTATACCACCTGTAAAACCATTACATGTGTGCAATAAAGTATTGAGTATTGACTCTGTCACTGGCAACACACAGTAAACCTGTTAAATTAAATAAAAGCTTAGAAATTGGTCGAATTATTTTTTAATTAACATGAAATTGATGTTATCGTTGCTCGCTAGTTTACCAATAAATTATAATTACATGAAATATACAACTATTTAACTAAAAATGCAATTTTTCAACTGTAATTTACATCAAAAAAATGTGAACGAAGCAAGTGAAACTTTTTTAGGCATTTAATTGAAAATTTTCGGAAAATTATTCGTTTACCTAGAACATTTACATCATACACTGTTTAAACCACACAAATACCGTGGAGCACTTGCACGAATAAGTGAGAATGTATGGCCAGCTGATGCGAGCTATGGGCGCCGCCATATTGGCCTCTTAGATTATTTATACACTAGATAGAGAGTCAGTAGCAAACACTGGCATACAAAACGTCCAAAACCCATTTGACAGCTTCATATTAATATCACGTTACGTCATTCAGACTGAAGGGGGACAACTGACATATAAGCCAACTGTTGGCTTATATTTTTCTGGACGTTTTCATGCCGCCTAAGCTCTATCTAGTGTATAAATAATCTAAGCTAAAACTATTCGCGGTCTACATTTCGTAGAAAATATGTATAATGTATCTAACCCTAAAACATTTACAACTGCTACACTAAAGATTCTGATTCAATTAATTTAATTCAATCAATTAAATAGTAACAAAAAATTAGCCACCTAACGGAATGATTTTTGTTTAGTAATGACAACTTACTTAGGTACTATAATTCTTTCAGTATAAATTACTGACATTGTTATAGACTAAGTAACTAAGGGCACGTTATCCTACAATCTTCTCCAAATTGGAGAAATCTGGCCACCCTTCCTCAGTATCATTATGAGGATGACTAACAATCTTCTTCTCTATCTTAGTTTCTTTTGGTTGTTGATCAAATGTTTTCGTCAATTTGTCAACTTCTTCTTTTATTTTTTGGTCACTAGGATCGTTCACAACTTTGGGTTCACCTTTATTTATTTTCTGGTATTTTACTATTATGTCTAATATTTCATGCTGCATAGCTAGCCGTGTTTCGCTTGTTAGATTCTTCATTGAATTACCAACGTATTGTCCAAACACATAGTCCTCATTGACTTGGTGTTGAAGAAACTCCCTACCCAACTGGGTGAGTACATCTCTTACGAAGTGAACTGCGTTGTTGTTGTAACTGTTGTTATAGAATTTGGAACTGTTGTTTTGTTTGATGGGGTTATGTTTCCAGTTTACTTTGTCGTATTTAGGTCGGATTGGCGGGGGGCCGATGGCAACAGAGACTACTTCGTCGTTGTCCATGTCGTCGTCTTCAAGTGGTGCTAGATGGCCTGAAGGCTGAAAAGTGATGTAAGTTTTATTACTCCTAATAGGGAGCTTACAGAAGCTGAGTATCCGAAGCCTTCGGATTGGGTGAAAAGACACATATACGACACATACATATCATATCACGATGCATACATATTTTTGCTACCATCTTATAAAAACAACACAAAATGAATTATTTTTGAATCCAAAAATATTAATAATTATATATTAATTCAAAATGGCTTCCAAATAATTTTAGTTTGGAGAGCAGTGTAAATTTATGTGATTCGGCCCCGCATCGCGTGACTCCTATTTTGCGGAGTAAATCTGCTTTGCGCAAACACAAATCTGTAATCTAACCCATCAAAATAAAATCCCATTTCAAGCAACAAAACGCGCATTCATAATTTTCTGGCGGAGATTTGGTAAAACTTTAACTAATTTTGTCTTAGCCACTCAGTTGCTCGCGTGAAAAAAAAACCGGCCATGAATTGCTCTCGCCTTGCGTTGCAAACAGTGACGCGGTGTCGAATTACGTTTAAAAATCGTTTTTTTTAATATTTCTCAAATATGAGTTACATACATTATTACACAATAAAGCCAAAGAAACAGAGAATATGTTTCTAGTAGTAGTTTGGTGGGCTATTGTATTGAAATAATTAATAAAAATCACAAAAAGCAAAACAATGCTTACGTACCTAAGAAAATTCGGGGCACTTTTTCGAGTCGATTTCAAACACTACAAACCACTTATACGAGGGGCGTTCAATATAAAGTGAGAATGAGATGCAAACTCTTTTAATATTACGAAATTAAATACTGGCCGGTAAAGCTAATCTATCTAGCTGATTGCTATGAAAAAAAAAACTAACTGTCTTTTGTTTAAAAATATATACGGTAATTTCTTTGCAATGCTATTGAGTACGTTAGCGAAAATGGAGAAAATTGAACTGCGCGCCGTTATCAAATACTTATATTTGAAAAATTTTTCTACGGACCAAGTCAATTTGGATTTGCGGGACACTTTAGGGTCTAATGCTCCTCCGTATTCGACAGTCGCACGTTGGTGCGCCGAATTTAGACGTGGAAGAACATCGACAATGGACGACCCCCGCTCCGGACGCCCTACTACAGCAGTAACTGAAGAAATTGTGAAAAAAGTCGAAAACTCAGTTTTGGCGGATCGTCGTGTCACAGTTCATTTTATTGCTGAAAATGTGATTTCAACGGGGAGCGTGCATAATATTTTACATGAACGCTTGGGTATGAAAAAGGTATCTGCGCGTTGGGTACCAAGAATGCTTACTGACACGCAAAAACAAACTAGACTAGAGATTTGTCAAGAAGCTTTGAACCTGATGCAGCAAGACCGGGAACTTTTTTTGGCGCGATTTATAACAATGGACGAAACATGGCTCCATCATTACGACCCAGAAACGAAACTGCAGTCTATGACATGGAAAAGGCCATCATCTCCAACTCCGAAGAAATTCAAGGTGAGCCCATCTGCCGGTAAGGTCATGGGCTCTGTTTTTTGGGATGGTAAAGGGGTATTAATGATTGAATATCTCGAGCATGGAGCCACTATTACGGGCACTTTATACGCCAAACAAATAGCAACATTGCGCAATGAGATCCGCGAAAAACGGCGAGGTAAACTCTCGAAAGTTGTGCTGTTCCACCAGGACAATGCCCCGGCACACAAGCATCCTCCGTATTCACCAGATCTCGCTCCCAGTGATTTCTACCTATTTCCGAGATTGAAACAATACCTGAGAGGCCAGAAATTTGAAGACGACGACGCGGTAGTCGCTGCAGTACAAGATTTTTTAAGTACTCAAGATGAGACCTTTTTTTAAAAATGGAATTTTAAGTTTAGAAAAAAGATATACAAAGTGTATTATGCTAAAAGATGACTATGTCGAAAAATAAAATGACATTTAGTAAAAGTTGTTTATAACATACTCATTCTCACTTTTTATTGAACGGCCCTAGTAAACACTTGAACTTATAAAAACAAACACTACAATTCTTGCCAATAACAACCGTATGCGTAACATTGTATTTACGAAACACGATATAATTTATTTCATCACAAATCTAAACAGCTGATCCGTGCCCGTTACGACTCGAACTTTACTTGTGTCGTCGGAATATTTTTTTTCCTTCGAATTTTGTACCATAGACCTTCGGTTTTATTTTTTTTAATGTTGCTAGCTTATCTCCCTGTATGAATGATACTATTAAGGTCTCAATACACGTTGACCAACATAAGGAGAAGACAAAAAGTGTGAGATCGGTGTCTGGCAACCACAGTTGCCAGAAGCATTTTGCTAAAATATATTTGGCAACCGTAGTTGCTCAAAGCACGTGAGTGGTTAGAATGCACAATTAGCTGGTATTCTTACAATTTCAGACATTCCTTTTGGTGCTCTATAACTTTGTTGGCAATATTAACACATTAATTTTAACTTTTGTAATCCACCTACGCAAAAGCTAACAATGTAAAAGCTTGTGGTTGAATTAACTAATTATGTACCTTTTTCCTCAATTCCCGAGGTTTTGGCGTAGTTTTCTTGACCTCCTGTTTGACTGGCAGCATGTGCCGTTTTGAGTGTGAATGTAGACCCCTCCTCGGGTGTCTTCCCGCTGTTCTATCCTCGTCGGATGATCTCCAAACACCCTGGATGAGGAAAAATATTTTTAATCCTTTGAAATAAAAAAGTTTTTACAAGGCACAAAAAGATACAACAACTTAAAGTCTATTTTCATAAAGATCCGTAGGAATACAAATTAACATAGAAGATTATGGAATAAGGTAACGCGTCACGGCACAAAATAAAGAAAGAGTCGGATATTATTAATCCACAGGAAATTACGAATCCGATTAATGTGCGTTGCAGTAGGGAGTTTCATACAAATAATACTGAACAGCTCGAGTTGGTACGGTGACCATCCGTTTCTGAGTTGATAAGTGTGCTATCACCTTATGGTGTCACGTTCCCTATTGAAAATTTAGTAAAATCCCTGGAATTTAACTCCAAAGCCCGATCTATTCAAGCGTCTGAAGCCGCTTGTTTATGCTAGTTAATATTAAAAGTTACCAAGACAACTGGCAGCAGCACCAGGCAAAACAATAAACAGCTTCTTGCGTCCATCGCGTTTGAATGTCAACTGTCGAGTGCAGCTAACAACCTCCCTATTTGTGATGATCGCGTATGTTTACAATTTTTTGTTTAGATTTTCGCGAAGAAACAATAGTGAGTCGACGCAGTAAACATAGTGAGTGGCGTCAATTCATGAGAAAAATGACGACACTGGAAGTCGGCGGCTACTTATACTTTGTGGAACACAGGATCTCGAAAACAAGCTTTGAAAAACGAGCCAAGTCCCGATGGCTCCATAGAAGACGGTGGAATCTCATAAACGGTCAAGTTTAGGAGATGGATAAATATAGGAAAATGAGTTATGGCCAAAACTTGTGGGATTCCGAATGTGCCGTTAAAAATACTGCAGGGCTCAGCGTACAATTTATGTACTTCCTGTTTGAGCTTGCGTTTATATAATTGATTGATAGCTTTACTTAGCGAAAGTCTATGAATGAACTATAACGGCCAATTCATAAGGAACCCAGTTCAGATCAAATTTTGGAAGGTTTCCTTTTTAAACATGTGGTTACCCTATCTCTGCGCCAAAGGGTTCAAGCAATCGAATGATATTTATTATTCTTTTATGTCTACCCATCTTTGTATCGCCTACCCACATGTTACTTATAGTATATGTACGTGCGGCAAATGCGCTAGTTATAAGACAAATTTCTGAGACTCCTAGAAGTAAACAATGTTACGTGAACCTGTGGTGTGTCTGGCACACTCAACAATAAAATACTAATAATTTCGAAGTTCAAGATAACAAGAGCCAGAACGAGCTGACAAGGTATTCTAAATTGTTATGACATTTTTTTTATTTCTATTTTTTTTATTTAGCCTATTTTTGTGTCCCACTGCTGGGCAAAGGCCTCTCCTCTCTTGCTCCACTCCTGCCTATCAAAGGCGAGCTCCCGCCATCTCACAATATAGGCATGTAGGTCGTCCCTTTATCAGTCATTAAAAAAACTTTCTAGGATTGAAGAGTGGCAACGTAGCATGTCACTAGGGTATTGCACTCGAGATTTTTTTACAAAAATTTAAATATATCTCTCAAACTAAGCCAAGTCGACTTGACTTTACATTAGATTTTTGGCTTAAAATAACCTAAGGAATACGTTTTAAAACTGTTAGGTTACTTGCCAGTTACGGAGTGTAACTTTTAAAGATATGATGATCATGATTTCTTAACTATTAAATTTTCTTCTTATATGTTTTCTTCTTGTATGTGTTTATCAAATGAACAAAATTTTATCCTTCCACTGTGACCTAGATAGACGTGAAAATACGCCAAACAGCTTTCAGAGATGGTACGGCAGTTTGCATTATGCAGGACTTGGCAAGGCACTGCCGTGTCCCTAGATTGTTAGCGGTACATCGGTCGATTATTCAGATATTTTTCTGCGGTGTTGATACGGTTGGGTACGTGAAGTACCTACTGAAGTGGTGACCGCGTACCGGAACGTAAAATGTAACTGAACCTCCTGTAAAATGGACAGACGGTCTGATGAAGATGGTGGGAAGCTATTGGCGGTGGAGAATCCCTGGGTAAGGGTGTCAAAGGAACCCTATTACTGAGACTCCGCTGTCACAGGGCTCTATCTCTTGCACCGTAATAGAACACTTGAAATTTTAACCGATTATGTATTAATTACTGTAGTCTATAAAATAACAAATACTAAAAAAAAAATACAGTTAAAAATGAAAGGGGTTGTCATACAAGAAATGTGTTTTTTTTTCAGCGCTTTTAGGTTGCTAGGTGTTGCTTAGCGGCCTAGGCAACAGCCGGCAGTTGCTAGGCAACGCAAGCGGCCTTATGATGTTCAGATGTTTACCTACCTATAAGTTTGCGATTTTAATGCTTATATTTCGGCGATTTTTTACTGAACTGTTTTCAAAACAAAGTACGGTGGTACGGAACCCTTCATGTACGAGTCCGACTCACATTTGACCGAGTTTTTAAACTACCAGCGCTTTCGGAATGAACGTCATTGCCAAAAAAAAAGCGCCGCAAGAAACTTGACAGAAAGTCTTTTTTTCAAAAGAAAATAAAATAAGTAAATACAAACAAAAAACATATAAATTACAATATGAAATGAACGTAAAATTACATAAAAAATATACAGGGATGAAGGAATGGCGTCCCTTAGTTTAAGAAACTAAAACTAAACATCTTAACTATATCTAAGTTCAGTGGAAGTGTAGAATGCTTCCACAGTCAAAAAAAATTGAGATGTATATAGGTGAAAAACTTTGACCTGTTCTATGTAGGTACAGTCCAGTTCTCCAATATCTGTACAGCCAACCGTTCATAAATATCTGTACATAGACCTTATTACCGTAACATAAGGTTCATGTTTATATATTTATGAACGGTTGGCTGTACAGATATTGGAGAACTCGACTGTAGTAGCACAAAATTGATATGGAGCTTAAGTAATTTTTAGGGTTCCGTACCCAAAGGGTAAAAACGGGAAGCCTATTACTGAGGCTCCGCTGTTCGTCCGTCTTTCTGTCTGTCTGTCTGTCTGTCCGTCTGTCACCAGGCTGTATCTCGGGAACCGTGACAGCTAGAGAGTTGAAATTTTCACAGATGATGTATTTCGGTTGCCGCTATAACAACCAATACTAAAAAATGGAATAAAATAAATATTTAAGGGGGCTCCCATACAGCAAACGTGATTTTTTGCTCGTTTTTGCTCGATATTGATAACGGCAACAGGTAGACGCTTGAAATATTCAAAGAATATTTAATTATATATTGACTTTAAAAATAAATCATTAAAATAAAATAAAAAAATATTTAAGGGGGGCTCCCATACAACAAACATGATTTTTATAGATAATGTACGGAACCCTTCGTGCGCGAGTCCGACTCGCACTTGGCCGGTTTTCTAATTTGGAAAGTCAATTTGTTTATACGGGCTCGTTACTACTAAATAGGTACATACAACAGGTCATCTTCTTAAGTTTTTCACCTATAGTCGAATCCATATCATGTGGTATAAGAGCTGCTGTGTACATTATTTTACTTTTAATTGTAATACGAACCGCGTTTCCTCGCCCAACTCAATTTTCAACATTCCAAACTGAAGGTGTAACCGAGAGCGCCCCGCGTTATGCTAAACCATGAACGCTAATGGAATTTACACAGTGCGCATAAAACTTTTAAGTGGCATCATTTGTATTCGGCCAAAATTCGGGAGAAATGGATATACGCCGCTGTAGTGCCATCAATTTGGCTTGAAACGTCGTGTTCCTTGATTCCGCAGCAACTGTTCCATTACGTGCACCGTTTGGAACAAACTGGCTCGTGGATTTGGAAAATTCACATGAAAATAAGTACATTACTAAGAACCTATCATCATCATCATTTCAGCCGAAAGACGTCCACTGCTGAACATAGGCCTCCCCAAGGCTCGCCAAACGGATCGGACCTGCGCCAACCGCCTCCAACGCATTCCCGCCACCTTAACCAGTCACTCAGAGGGCGATGGAGAGGGCTATGCTTGGAGTTTCTCAGCGAGATCGCATTAGAAATGATGAAATCCGCGCAAGAACTAAGTACCCATATTTTTCTCAATTATGTGGTGTTAAATAAAAAAAATACTGAAGTTCTTTGGTCACATCTCCAGGAATGTGAACTCAATGGAGAGGTTGGTGGTCCAGGGTCAGGTGGAAGGCAAGAGGGCACGCGGCCGTTCACCAACTCGCTGGACTGACCTGATTAAAAAAGCTACTGAGTCCACCATGGTCCAGTGTACTCGCAACGCCTCTAACCGGCAGAAATGGAAGCAAATTGCTAGGAGGGCTGTCCTCGAAAAAGTCTGCGACCCACCGAACATCTCTCCGTGTACCTCGTCTGCGCAACCACGACCACTCTGAAAAGAGTGTCCAACTGAGAAGAGAAGAAATAAAAAAAAATAGGGGTTAAAGTCACTCGCGTCCGTAAGTTACCCCCGAAACCCTACGTGTGACCTCTAGGTGGTGCCAAATGATTGACGCAATATCGAGTGGTAGAATCAAGCTCCTTTGCAGCACAAATTAGGCCCAGTGTAATATCACCCTCACACAGAACATCGGCGTGAAACGGCTGTACCAGTTGCAGTTGTGTTTCGTCCGATGAGTGTGAGCACCTGAAACCTTCCCCTCCCCCTATTTCAGTATGATCTATCTCTCAAAGGGCCGGCAACTCGCTTCGCAATGTAATGTGGCGACACACTGGTCAAAGAATTTTCACTTGATTTTCTGCGGTATATTGGATGACAAGATATTGCGCTTCCCGAACGCTGCCCAGCAGAGTCGGATTCGTCTGACTGATTTGGCTAATATGATGATGACCGCATATATATGTCCCGGGAAACGATGCTGTCTATAAAGAGCCGCAAGATAAAGTATCTCGGCTACGTGCTTAGGAACAATAGATACTCGCTGCTGCAATTGATAATGATGGGGAAAGTGGAGGGAAAGAGACGCGCTGGAAGAAAGAAGAAATGTTGGCTGCGGATAGATAGATAGAAATCATTTATTCAAATAAAAACAAATACAATTTAAATTCCAATAAATTCGCCAAACTGAAGTGACCAGTTTGTTGGCGCGCCACGCTCAAATCACATTACTACTTAACAAAGTTTATAAGGTTAGAGTTATTATAATGCTAATGATATTAAAATTAATAATTAGCGACTTTGATTAATTATAACTGAAGATACACATTGCCGAACAATATCCCCTTCAAAGAATGTCCGAACTTTTTTATTTGTTTGCGTAACAATTAAAATCATCACCTACACAGAAATACGAACCTAGTCTTTACTTCATGACAGTCGAATTTCGGTTGACACTTGACAGCTAAACTTAACAATTTCACGCAACGTACTGAGAAAAAAGAAGGCCATTTTTATCAATGTGGCGCTCATTTGGCTCGGACATTTTCGGGCGCGCGACTGTGGATCTACAGTTATAATTGATCAAAGATTAGCGAAGACATGCATATTAACAATAAGACGAAGCAAGTTAAATTACCGAAGTGGTTACCAACCACTTTTGCTACTTAATATACTGCTCTAATAGTGCATTTTTAAGCTTATTCTTAAATGCTGCTTTACTTATATTATCATACGGAAACTTTATGGTATTAAAAATTCGAGGAGTCAAATAGTCCAATGTTCTTTCCCCATAGTAATTACAACTTTTTGGTTCTACATAATGCGGCCTCTCCGGAACATCCGGGAGTGGACGGCCATGGCCTCCATCGCAGACTTGTTTTGGAAGGCTACTACTGATAGAGAGGAGCACAGGAAGTTGACGGCCAACCTTCAGAATAAGGCACTATAAGAAGAAGATGATAATATAAAAATCACCAATGATTATACCAAACCAAATGGCCTAGTTAAGTGGTTAGAGAACGTGACTACGAAGCTTGAGGTCCCGGTTTATATATTTGTATGAAAAATACGATTAATTATTTCGAGTCTTGGGTGTTTAATATGTATTTAAGTGCGTATCTATTTATATTGGGTACAGAAAACGATCGCAGCGCACAACATGGCAAAAATTGGAAGTAAATGGGGAGGAAGTGTTGTCAACGCTACGCGGCGCCACCGTCGTGCACGTGTAGCCAATAAGTACCTATGTTTATCCGTTGCCTAGTACCCATAAGAAAAGCTTTGCTTACTTTGGGACTGGATCAATTGGTGTGAATTATCCCATGATATTTATTTATTTTTTATTTATACATACTGTGTATTTCATTTAAACAACCTAGTACCCCGTAATGTATGCCTCACGGGACACAGCCCCTCGTTCCGCCTACAACTCATTCCGGCGCGTGCCGTCTGCCAAACTTGCACAACTCCGTCGTTTAATTAGAATTGCTTTAATTGAAAATATGCTCGCATTAAGTGCCTACGTAAACAGTTTGGTGTGCGCGTCAACAAAGGGAATTAAACGTTTAGCATAAGAGGGTGTGTGTTGTAATAAAGTTTATAGGTAGGTATTAATGTCTTTAATGTGTCTTGGAAAAGGGTACAGTGTAAGACGTCGACAGAATGGGCAATTATCCTTAGCTATAGCTATAGCTATTATCTTAATGAAGACTAGTTAAAAAGTCACATTAAAAAACATGGAATTGTACCTAACAGGTTGTATTTGCTAACTGCAAGTTTGTAGAGTGAAGATTCTGCCTTCGGTACTTCTTTGTTCTCTTTTATAGGTAGGTATTTTATTGCTTTTCATTTAAACCTTTAAGGCTCATCTCAGCCTATATACGTCCCACTGCAGGGCACAGGCCTTCTCTCAGAATGTGATGTGTGTGAAAAACCTAATCCGCACTGGACCTGCATCGGAACTACGGCCCGCAGTCTTTCATTTTGAGAGGTTCACGAATCTCTGCTTCAGAGGCCATAGTTCAAACTACCCCGCTCCCACGACTTAATTGGACGACAATGTCATCATCATCATCAGCCTATGCTCGTTTACTGCTGGACATTGGCCTCTCCCATGGCACGCCATTGAGCACGATCCTCGGCCACTCTCACCCAGCTCGGCTCTTGCCAGCCGCCTTGCGAAGATCATAGCTCCACCGACTCTGAGGACGTCCTACGCTACGTTTGCCGATCCGTGATCTCCACTCAAGAACTCGTCTACCCCAACGGTTATTGGTTCTTCGGGTTATATGGCCGGATGACGATGTATTTTCTGAAATTCCTATGAGAATTTAACAAAATCCCAGAATTAAAAGTCCATTGCTACATTTAATGATTTAAGCGAGCAACGCTGGGGCTAAAAGCTAGTAATTCACATCACTAGCGTAACGGCATTGGTTGTTGACAAACAAAAGTTTTAAGTAGTCTGTTTAAACATTTTTTGAAAGTAAAACAATGCGTGTTGTCATTTGATTCATTCAAAATTGCAAGATTTGTTTTTGTTATTAAATCAACAATCCTTACTCTTGAATCATCAAACTTGACTTTTTCTAAGACGCTACACTCTTTGCTTGGTCATCGTTGTCTGTTGAGGTTTAATTGGGAACCTTCATGATGGTTAATAGTGTTGTAGTTTCCTCGTGCCTTCCACATCGCAGTGTTCAGAGTTCGTAGTTGGCAATAGCTCTCTATTGCCAACGACACGATGTACTAAGTTCGCTATACTACCCGACTGTACTATCCGCGCAAGAAAGTCACCGACATAGTTCGAAGAATCGCCAGCCTCAAGTGCCAGTGGGCAGGGCACATCGCTTTTACCTACTCAGAACTGATAGCTGATAGGGCCGCGCGGCCGAAAGGTTCTGGAATGGCGTCCAAGATGTAGTGTAGGTTGGCCTCCAACAAGATCCAGTGAAGACTTGGTTAAGGTTAAACAAAATACATGCAGTTTATAAACAAGGGTGGTAAAAAATCATTGCTTAAAATTACTCACAATAGCGAAGTTTTAACCGAAAGTAACAGCACAACTTTCTTAGGATTTAATCTAGACAACTACTGCTCTTGGAAAATGCACGTCGATAAAATTGTCTCTAAACTAAATAGATTTTCTTATGCGCTGTGGCGCTTAGCTAGAATAACTGATACTAAGACAGCATTAAAAGCATATCACGGTTATGTAGCTTCTAATTTAAGGTATGGAATTTTGCTTTGGGGTAACTCAGTTACAGTAAATCGAGCTTTTATTGCACAGAAACAGTGCATAAGAGCAATAAGTAATGCTAGCCGACGAACTTCGTGTAGACCCTGGTTTCTAGAATATGGTTTACCAACTGTCTACTCTATTTACATCTATGAGGTTTGCGTATTTGTAAAAATGTACCCTAAAATGTTTAAAAAAAAAGTGACACAGTTTCATTTAATACTAGATATCCTGATAGGCTAGTTTTACCTAGGATACATACTACAATGAAGAAGAGAAATAGTTTCGTACAGTTCATAAAAATTTATAATAATCTACCAGAGTCCATAAAAGTGCTCTCATTGACTTCCTTCAAAACTCAACTGTTCCGTTGGCTTCATAAAAAATGTTATTACTCTCTGAAGGAATTCTTGGATAATGTGTAAATAATTTTATTAGGGTAATTTTATTTTGTTTTGTTATTTAGCATAGTAAAAGCAT
Organism: Archips crataeganus; assembly: GCA_947859365.1. NCBI lineage: Eukaryota > Metazoa > Arthropoda > Insecta > Lepidoptera > Tortricidae > Archips > Archips crataeganus. The sequence goes on from OX402052.1 coordinate 3,040,109, forward strand.
GAACTAAATTCAATATTTGCATGACTTATAAAGTTTGAATGTATGACACTAATAAATTATTGAACACCATATATTATACTACATTTATAGCAAATAAATAAAATTTCATTTCATTTCATTTCATTTCAAGGTGGCGGGAACGCTTTGGATGCGGATGGCAGAGGTATGGTCTGTTTAGCGAATTTCGGGGGAGACCTTTGTTCAGCAGTGGACGTCTTTCGGCTGAAATGATGATGATGCTGACTAGTTGACTACGATGTATACCTTGCTTGCCACTGCAGTTTATAATTATTATAGGAAAAGTGAAGGGAAAGAAACTGATCGAAGGAAGAAATCGTGGCTGTGGAACATTTGGGAGTGGATAGGCATCTCCTCAGTGGAAGAGCGTTCTGAAAGGCAACTGATAGAGAGAAATACAAGAAGCTGAAAGCCAACGTCCAGGATTGAAGCACTAGTGGAAGAAGAAGAACCTCTGTCAGCCGTGTCTCCGTAGTAACATGCAGTGGTAGTCTAGTGGTAGCTGAGGATTGTGGGTTCCACCAGGCTTGCACTTCTAAGGCGCAAGAAACATAGAAGAGACGTGGGACGGGGGTGCGTCGCCAACTCGGCGTCCCTTGAATCAATTTTGATTCTAAATGTATAGAAGCGTCGCGATCCAAAGCAGACAGAAGACGGGGCGAAGACGCGGTCTGCGAGCAAACGACGCGGACTGCGACCTCGTCCCACGTCTCTTCTGTGTGGCTTGCGCCTAAGTTTTTCAGAATTCATGTGAGAAATTATATAAACACGTGACAATGAAGGAAAACATGAGCTGCTACACAACTGTAAAGCAATTTAATGGTGTGTGAAGTTCCTAGTCTACTGGGCCCGCGTGGGAACTACGGCCCAAGCACTCTCATTCTAAGAGGCTTGTGCTGCGCAATGGGATGTATAATATATAGGTTGAAATGACGATGATGATGAAACACACACAATCATAAACTTTCACATTTATATTGTTACCAGGATTCCGTGGTCGTAGTGGAAACCCGTTAATGATGTAAATGCTCACACAGCCGTATAAACGTTCGTTTCCTTCACACCGTTAAAGCCACGAATACACTACGGGACAAACGTTCCACGACACGTGTCGGCGACCGTTTACCTTTACTTGGCAGAATTTCATTTATTATTCTAAACGGGAACGGGATTTATTATCACGCAAAAAATATTTACCTCGATGTTTCGGCCATGTTGCAGCGACCGTGGTCACTAGTTGAGTAGTTATAATAGTTATGATTTCATGCAATCACAAAAGTTTAAAACAGTATATATTTAATTTGTCCGAATTTCATCTGGTATAACAACGTTTGCCAGAAAATATACATAGAAGCGTGCATTTTTCAGGATTTTTTGAAATGTCATCTTATAGAATACAGTAGGTTAGGTTAGATTTTTTTATAGCAAATCTGAAGAAAATGCTGTTTTAGAAATAAATTAAAATATGGAAAACAATACATTATGGCATATGAAATTCGGGCAAACCATAGGAAACCAACGGTAACATGTCGAGCGAAGCCGAGCAATCTCGCTTGACATATCTGGCGACATCACGCGACTCATATCCGTAGCGACGTTAAATTGATTTGATCCATCGCCTCTTGTCTCACGCAAAACCTGTCGCTCTGTCGCTCAAGCGACGTTGCAGTGCGCGCCTTTCCGTAGTGTGAGTGTGATACATTTGATTGTTAATCACATAGGTAATCACCATTCAGTCGCAGTCGCCTCGCCGTCGCTTCACTAAAATCAAAATATCGCAACTTGTCGTTGTTCCCAAACATGCAATGCGAACACGTTTACATTATTAAACATTTGAATACTTGAGCAACAAAATCAAAGTTTTGTCATTGAGCTATTATTACAGTTTTGTCGCCTTTCGTTTAATCAATGCGGCCGCTCACATAACTCGAACTATGTTTGATTTAGTCACATCGCTGTCGCGTCGCCGTCGCCTTACCAGTGCCCGGCCTGACATATCTGGCGACATAATGACATTGTGTTTCACAAGGCAGACTATATCATAATAGTCATCATAATATGCGATATCGCGCGATCTTGCCAGGCATGTCGAGCGAAGTCCGGCAAAGTTGCACCACTTCACCTGTCGCTGGCGACACGTGTCGCGGTACATTTGTCCCCTAGTGTATCTCTGACTTAAGCCTTTTGCCACACGTTCAAATTAATTTACCGACGGCTCTGTCTAGACGTGTCATTGTGACGTGAGCCTGTTGAGCGGTTGAGCTGTTCAGACATGTCGAGTGACGAGGTTAACGACCGAACCGTTTTAACTTGTCATACGTAATGGCAGACCGAATGCGTAGACTTGGGCTGTAGCTCCCACGCGGGCCCAATGCGGATTAGGAACTTCACACATACCATTGAATTGAGTCGCAAGTGCAGCCAGGTCAGTGGTTCCGGACCGGTACAACTTAGGGATCTTCAAAAAACGAGTCTATCTACTCTTTTTTTCAAAGGGCCGGCAACGCATACAACTCAATTTATGTTAGGGGTGTCCAATCATTAACGTACATCTTTATCTTCATACTAAGATATAATCATCATCATCATCATTTCAGCCGTAGGACGTCCACTGCTAGACATAGGCCTCCCTCATTGACGCCCAATTGATGATTAAGATGTTTGAAGCGACATGCATCCACCCTGAACCTGCGGCCTTCACCAAATCGTCCGTCCATCTTGTTGGCGGACGTCCCACGCTGCGCTTGCTAGTCCGTGGTCTCCATTCAAGAACTTTTGGGCCCCAACGGCCATATGTTCTGCGTGCTATATGGCCTGCCCATTGCCATTTCAACGAGCTAATCCGCAGCTCAGATATGATCTATGTACCTAAGTAGAGTTCACAGAAAAATGCAAATGCATTATTGAACTATTAAGTCCGCAAGAAGCAAGGTAGGTAATATTGATAGGAATTCCTTAATAGGATCACATCTGTCCATGTATGCGTCTGGGATCCAAGTACCTAGCTATTAAATTCTCGAATGTCGCCAGGATATTTAATACCGGTCACAAGTTCCAGAACATTCGACCTGCAACGAGTATTAACTTAGAGTATTAAACCAACCGGAAGCGTTATACGCACCAATTTAAAAACCTACTATGATATCATCGATAATGATTCGCTCGCTTAAAATGAAACTGACTCAATCCGAAATATTCTCATTTCAAAAATAAACTTTGTGTAAATAAAAATTAGGTTTAGTTTTGAAATGAGAATATTTCGTATTGAGTTAGCGTGCAAATTATATATATACTAGCTTTAACCCGCAGCTTCTTCTGTGTTCGAAATACGTGAAAAAAGGTTAGGTATAGTAATTATTTTTAAAGTAAGTCGCTTATAACCGGGAAACTAAGCATCCTATGTCTCAATCCAAAACCCAATTGCATAACAAAGTACAACTAATATTACAAGCGGAACTCTCGCTTCAGTTATAGTAACAAGAAAGGGAGTTCCGCTTGTAATATAAAAAAAGAAAACTTTATTTGCATTTAACAAAGGTTAAATTCTTACATATAAGGTTGAGACCTCCCATTAAGTCGAAACTTGTGTTAGGAGGCCTCGCTCTTCCAAAAACTAAACATTGAGTATACAATTACTTAAAGAAGGTAGGTAAGTTATAATAAAGATTATTACTAAGACTATAACTAACTTAAACAAAGTGTGTGTGTGTGTGTGTGTGTGTGTGTGTGTGTGTGTGTGTGTGTGTGTGTGTGTGTGTGTGTGTATGTATATGTGTGTGTGTGTGTGTATGTGTGTGTGTGTGTATGTGTATGTGTGTGTATGAGCGAGGGCATGAACGTGTGCGAATGTGTGTAGGAAAGTGTGTGCATACGTGCATGCGTATGAGCGTGCATGTCGAGTGTGTCAGTGCTCGTGTGACTGTTAATGTGCCCAGTGAATTTTTGGTGTTGCTTTGCTACATATAAGTTGTACTTTGTTATGCAATTGGGCCCAGATCTTTGCCCATGTGTAAGTCAAGTTTCATCTAAAACCGTTCATCTATTATTGCGTGATTGACTAACAAACATGCAAACATCGAAATATCCAAACATCCGAACACCCGAAAATCCAAATATCCAAATATCCAAACATCTTCTTGTTTACAATATTAGAGGGATAGGTTAGGTTAGGTTCGATATGAAAAAGCAGATAAGTACAACGAAAATGTCGAACGCGAACGCCTTAAGTTGCATGCACATAAGCTCGCTCGCTCGCTCGCTTAAGCAAAGAGTATGAAACCATATTTCATCCTAAATTTTTGAATTCCCAATATTTTGCAGCTTGGTTTTACATGAAATTCCGAAAAACACCAATGTATTTCTAATTGTCATGGCCACAAATCGCCTGTCATGTTTGTGAAATAAGCCACAGTCGTACGCCGATTGGCAAAACATAGTACAACACGAGGAAATGTAACATCTCTGTATTTATGCAGCTTTCAGTTTCACCTATGTTTCACAAATAAAACACTTAACTTTTTTGACATTTTGCATGTCACTTTTGTGAAATAGAGGCAGTGCTTTGACACTCCAAATCCGATAGTGTATATCCCCATCGCTATCACTGACATTTGTCACTTGTCACTCAAAAACGTACGGTGACAGTTACTAACACCGTTGGCGGCGAATCGGCTAGTAGGTAGGAATATAAGGGCTGTCAAACGTGAGTATGGAATCTGTTACGTATTTTGTATTCTTTGATAGTGTGGCCTTTATTTAAGAAACTCGTTGGCTTCTCCAGTTGGCTGAGTGCTCTAAGTATCACTATCACAAAACACGTATCAAACGCAATTCCTTGAGGCAAATTCCTGTGCAATATTGCACAGAATACTATAAATTGAGGCACGGTGAAATATTGCCGTTGCAATGTAAATGCAACATCCACAGGACTTACAACACGAAGAATAGAAACGTCACGGGAGATAAAATCATTAACACATTTAAGCCTATACGTGCCACGGAGGGCACAGACCTCAAACTATAGAAAGGAATTCTTTCTATCATCAGCGCCATCCGCATCCAACGCATTCCCGCAGGTCGTCGCTCTATCTTGTTGGAGGCCTACCTGCACTGCGTCTTCCGGGCCGTGGACGCCATTCGAGAACCTTTTGGCCCCATCGGCCATCAGTTTATTAAAAATCCTAAACAGGTATGTTTATTTTCTAAACACAGTCTGTAATAAAGCTCCCTGCTTAAAAATGGGAAATTACAGAAATGGTGGTGGAAACAGGATTATATTTCATTGGTAACTGACGTAATCCACTAAGCCAGTGTTGTTCAAAGTGTGAGTCGCGACCCCCCGGGGTGTCGCGAGACCTATCCAGGGGGGCCACGAGGCTCAGCTCCGAGAATGTAAAAAAGTTAAAATTACGCTCAAAAAAATGCAACGGTTTGTCTTTGAAATGTTCGTGCTTAGTAGCAAGATGCCGCAGTAGTTTGGATGGCTTCAAACTTTCACGAGATAACACTTCACAACAAATAACACATTGCGGTTTGTCGTCCGTAACAGAAAAACCATATTTTAAATAGTTTTCGTCATATTTTCTATTTTTCTTCTTTTTAGGCTCACTTTCAGATGTTAATCCAGACGTTGAAGGCATCGATGATCATTTTAGAAACTTTTCCATTTCGACGCGAAATAATCTCCAAAATAACAGTCGCACAGTTTAAAAGAGACTGGCTGCCTTTTAATATTTAATAAGGGGTAGGTAGGTTGCGAAACAATAAGTACCTTCTGAATACTTGTGATAAATATAGGTTGCGTTCCAAAACGCATGACTGATTGAATGATAGAAGGGTCCGTTCCAAATCTGTTAAATAAGAGTTGGGTTCAAAGGTTAATCGTACGAATTGGGTTTTGGGGGGTCGCGAAGGAATTTTGATGGTCATTAAGGGCCGTGACGCCAAAAAGTTTGAAAAACACTGCACTAAGCCTATAAAATACGAAAAATCGTGTGCTCATTGAGAGACGAAAAAGTGGCGAAATCGAACGTGGAAGCAAATACACACGATGACACTTCTATTCATGTTATAGTTCTATGGCAACGTCAAACGATGCTGTATCGGTGTGAAATATAAAATGAATTACGGTTTGTTTGGCGATTTTATTTTTGGCTCTTACGAAGCAATGGCAAATTGACACAGACATAAAAACGGGAAAATGTGAGACAGGTAACAAATAGAATTTATCTGTGGCACTGTTTTTTTAGATATGAAATAAATAATGTACTAGCTGTTGCCCACGACTCCTTTGGCGAAGAATTTATCGCTATACGGTGGGAACTATCCAATTTTCCGGAGTAAAAAGTATCTATGTTAACCTAGGTTATAAACTATCTGTGTGCCAAATTTTATCAGAATCCGTCAAAACGTTTTAACGTGAAAGAGTAACAAACATCCACACATCCACACATTTATAATATTAGTAAGAGTAAGAAGTAAGATAATGAGATTTCTATAAGGAGGAGGGCCCAATCCACTTGTATATTTTTTTATTTCTTAAATCTGACTTCAATGGTACCGATACTCAATAAAGAATAGTTCTCTTGTATAGTCGACCAAGAAACTCCTTTACCACCCTAAAGTTCAATGTCAGTTGTATGACTTAAGACATCAAAGGCTATTTTCACTTACAAGTCAATGTGACAATCAGCCTTATTGTTTTTATTCTGATGTAGGAACTGTCACAAAAAATGGTAAAGCACTTACTTGGTCGACTATACCTATTGTACTTTCTTCTTACTGTCCCTCTTTCCAATTCTAAATTTTATGTGTACTCTTTTACTGTCCAGGCTATTCGGTTATGGAACTCCCTACCGATAGACCTACGGCGTGCTAAATCTTTGCCCATCTTTAAATCTATGCTCAAGCAACACTATCTATTATCCTGTGCTTGAAAAATGTATTATTGTGTCCATTTATTTACAAGTATATTGTGTATCACTTATCTATGTATGTTTTATGATGTGTATTATTAGATGTTTCCAGTTGTTTTAATAAAATGTTTGTTTTTTATTATTATTTATTAAATTTTATATTGCACCACCTGCTGAAATGCGTTCCTTGCTTTCTTTCTTTCTTTTTTAAAGGTTGCCTGGAAGAGATCGCTTCGAAGCGATAAGGCCGCCCATTGCTTACTTTATTTCTTTTTTTTCATGTACTTGTTTTTCTGTATTGTATTATTTGTGGTGTACAATAAAGAGTCATTGTATTGTATTGTACCTATTCTTATGTACGGGTGCGAGGCTTGGACTCTAACCCAGAAGGAAGAGTACCAGCTTCTGGTGACGGAACGTAGGATTTTTCGGAAGATCCTGGGACCCGTTAGAAGAGACGATAACACCTGGAGGATCCGCAAGAATGCCGAGATTGAGGAGCTGGTGGCTGAGCCTAATATAATCGGAGAATTTAAATCTCACAGGCTTCGGTGGCTCGGCCACTTGCTGAGAATGGGGGAGGATCGAGGGGTCAAGAGGGCATATTTGGGACGCCCAACTGGACGTCGTCCGGTTGGTCGGCCGAAGTATCGCTGGGCTGATGCTGTGGAGGCGGATCTGCGACAGCTTCAGGCCGGTAATTGGCGTGAAATTGCGCGGGATCGGGCTGAGTGGCGTGCTCTCGTTTCGGAGGCCAAGACTCACTTTGGGTCACTGAGCCAAACTAGTTAGTTAGTTGTATTGTATTGTATTGTATTGTACCTATTTGTGTATTTAATGTTTTCAAGATAATCCTCATTGGAGTACTTGTGTCATTTGTAAAATGTAAATATTTGCTTACCTTAACCTCGGTCATCCTCAAACTATCAGCTGTCTAACAATTACACCATACATATTTGAAAGAGAGTGAATAGAAGGAAAACATATAATACACTAACTCATTTGTTTTAAATAGTCTCATAAAATTTGAGGTGTCCATACGTTGCGTTCGTGATTTCATTTCAACTACTTAAGTACGAACATCCTAAATTTCATCAGACTAATTTTAACAATTGAGTCAATGCACTATGTTGCCCACCATTAACTGAGTACGAAACAGTAATTTTTGTATCACCTTTTTGATTTCATCCTGTAATATACTATGTCAAAAATGTAATTATGTTAAATAGGTACTTAGGATGTAAATAAATAAATAAATAAATATCACGGGACAATTCACACCAATTGACCTAGTCCCAAAGTAAGCTAAGGATAGCTTGTGTTTTGGGTACAAGGCAACGGATGAACATACTTATATAGATAGATACATACTTAAATACATATTAAACACCCAAGACCCGAGAACAAATATTGATATAATAAATATTGTCTAAGTGCTGGAATGATATTCCTCCCCCTATCCAAGGAGCGTCAAGTAAGTACACCTTCAAGCGCAAGCTGAAGGATCACTTCTTAACGCTCCAAAAATCCTATCCGTAAAAACCAACACCCACACATTGATTATACCAGCCTTTTGTTTTTAAACATTTATCTTCTTCGTTTACTTTTTCTTTATTTTAATTTATTTATTTACTTATTAACTTACTAGCTTTTGCCCGCGGCTTCGCTCGCGTGTACTATGAGTATTACAAAGAACCAAGATATCAAGCAAGCAAGCATACAGGCAAGCAAGCAAGCAGGTCCACAATTGACCGAGAAATCGGTGAACATACCTACATCAAAAAAAAAGTGGAATACATAACCTCCTCCTTTTTTAGAAGTCGGTTAAAGAGCCCTTTGCGGCCTACTTACAGTATAAACTTATGAATTTTGAAATTTTAGTTTTCTACAACCAGTAAAACGCAAAATCCCGTTTTTTCCCGTTCCCGTAAGAATTTCGGGAAATGTTTTCTTAATGCTCCCCTACACTCCCCAAGGAAACCACTTGCCAAATTTCAGCTTTCTATGACCAGTAAAACGAAAAATCCCGTTTTTCCCGTTCCCGTGGGAATTTTGGAAAGTTCTCTCTCAATGCTCCTCTACACTCCCCAAACAACCTACATGCCGAATTTCAGCTTTCTAAGACCAGTAAAACGAAAAATCCCGTTTTTCCCGTTCCCGTGGGAATTTGGGAAGTCCTCTCTCAATGCTCCTCTACACTCTCCAAGCAACCTACATGCCGAATTTCAGCTTTTTATGACCAGTAAAACGAAAAATCCCGTTTTTCCCGTTCCCGTGGGAATTTTGGAAAGTCCTCTCTCAATGCTCCTCTACACTCCCCAAACAACCTACATGCCGAATTTCAGCTTTCTACGACCAGTAAAACGAAAAATCCTGTTTATTCCCGTTCCAGTGGGAATTTTGGAAAGTCCTCTCTCAATCCAGCTCTACACTCCCCAAGCAACCTACATGCCGAATTTCAGCTTTCTACGACCAGTAAAACGAAAAATCCCTTTTTTTCCTTATCCCGTGGGAATTTCCGAAAATCCTTAAAACTGTTTTTTACTATTAATTACCTACTTCTATGCCAAATTTGAAGAGTCTAGTAATTATAGTTCATAGGATCCCGTTGAACTGAAAATATAAATCCCGTTTTTTCCTGATCCCGTGGGAATTGTGAAAAATCCTGAAATCAATGTTTTAACTAATGTAATAACTACTTGTGTATCAAATTTGAAGAGTCTAGTTATTATAATTACTGAGATAGGGTCACTCGGAATCGAATATATAAATCCCGTTTTTTCCCGTTCCCGAGGGAATTCCCAAAAATCCTTCCTTAGTGGATGCCTACATTGTATACGGTATCTATGTGCAAAATTTCAAGTCTCTAGGTCCAGTGGTTTGGGCTGTGCGTTGATATATCAACAGTCATTTATTTTATTTAGACATTTCAACCCCATCGCACCCCATCCAGGGAGATGGTATTTTACGTCTGCCACGTCGGATTTTAAAACCGTTGTTGTTTTCATAACCAGCGACCCGATAAACCATAGAAACAACACCCATGTTGATTTTCAGACTTTGTTACCCCTTTCCCCCCTTTTAGGGGTCGAATTCTCAAAAAACCTGACTCACGTGTTTACTCATTTATCATTAGGAGTACTTCTGTGAAGTTTCGAATAAAATAGTCGAACTAATCTTGTTTCCCCATACAAACTTTGGACCCCCGTTTCACCCCCTTAGGGTGTGAATTTTGAAAAATCCTTTCTTAGTGCACCCCTAGACCTTATAAGGAACCTACATGCCAAATTTGGAATCTCTAGGCCCAGTGGTTTGGGCTGTGCGTTGATATGTCAGTCAGTCAGTCAGTTTCTTCTTTTATATATTAAGATTATGCTACTGTATAATAAATCTATACTATTTATCAATTCTTTATCATTTTATTAATTTATTTCTATATAAGTAAGTGGTTCATTATAGTATATTTGTGTATCGTTCCGTGAGTCACAGACTGTTCTGACAGAAAATCAGCGCTGCAGGCGTCTAACGCCTCAGCATAATGCTGAGTCAGCGACCATTTCACTTTTGCGGGGACACACATGCAGAGCTGTGTATGTACATGTTTATTACTTCATTGTATGTTATCTTTGTTTTTTTTTGTGTGAAATTGTGTGTACTTTCTTGTATAATGTGTGTCTTGTAAAAGTGAATAAATGTCTTCTTTCTTTCTTTCTATATTATTCATACAAATATCTGCCCCGACGCGGGAATCGAACCCGGGACCTCAAGCTTCGTAGTCAGGTTCTCTACCTACTAGGCTATCTGGTCGCCGCTTATATATGGAGCAAATCTTATTGCCTTGGCAAAAAAGGATGGTGGCGTACGCCCCATAGCTGTAGGCTCAACATTCCGACGTTTAGCAGCCAAGATCTGCGTCCGGCTCACTAGAAAAAAATTACAGGCCCTCTTTGAACCCGTACAAGTCGGCTTTGGAACCCGCGGAGGTTGCGAGGCAGCAGTCCACGCTGTACGTACCTTCGTAAAAAGTGATTTGTGCGAGGTTCTTCTAAAATTAGACGTAAAAAACGCATTCAATTCGGTCAATAGGGACACCCTGCTAAATGAAATTAAAATACATGTCCCGGAAATTTATAACTTTCTTCTCCAGTGCTACCACTGCCCCTCAAAACTAGTTCATAAATCGAATGAGATTCTTTCGGCCGTCGGTTGTCAGCAGGGTGATCCCCTCGGTCCAGCGATTTTCAGTTTGGCTATAAATTCGATAATCCACAACCTAAATTCAAAATTAAATATTTGGTACCTTGACGATGGGACCTTAGCCGGAGACGCGCAGACAGTCCTAGCAGATTTGTTGCATGTTAAACAGCACTTCAATCGCATAGGTTTAGAATTAAATTATGACAAATCAGAATTATATATTTCAGACAAAGTAAATCCACTAAACGCTTCTCAAATCGTTCAAAATTTTAACAACGTTGCTCTAAACATAAAAATAGTATCAAAGGACAGTCTGCGCCTCCTCGGCTCCCCCATCTTCGAGGAGGCCATTCCTCTTCTCTTAAGTAAATCAACAACAAAATTTAGTAAGTATTCGGACCGCCTTGTCAAAATTAGTAGTCACTCAGCTTTATTTATTTTGAAATTCTGTTTGTTTGTCCCTAAATTCACTTACCTGCTTCGCTGTTGCCCCATTTGGAAATTCCCCCATTTGATCATACCTATTGACAGTCTCATGAAAACCCAAATTGAAAACATTTTGAACATTCATCTCAGCGAGCAGGCATGGACCCAAGCCGCTTTACCGATAAGGAACGGCGGCTTGGGAACCCGCAAAATTTCAAGTGTAGCTTTGCCGGCATTCCTGTCTTCGATCCACAGCACGCTAGATCTCGCAGGTAGAATACTTAAAGCCCCAGCGGGCATTAACTGCGAGATTGCATGCTTGAACGAGGCCACGAACGCCTGGCTAGCTGGACCGAGCCCAAATCTCCCATCCAAACCAAATAGGCAAAGGGCCTGGGATACAATAGCCTCCGTCGCCACCTTACAGACTTTAACAGAACCATCAACAGGCAGGGATCGAGCCAGACTTTTAGCTGTGGCCAAGCCAGAATCTGGTTACTGGCTCCATGCATACCCCTCGCCTAACACTGGAACTTTTATCGACCCAGACACTCTACGCATAGCTGCTGGTCTCCGGCTGGGAGTTGGGATCTGCGCAAGTCACAACTGTGTTTCTTGTGGGGCTCCAGTGGACCGACTCGGCCACCATGGCCTCTCCTGCTTCTCGGGCGCCGGCCGCCTGTCCCGCCACGCCGCTCTCAACGACATTCTCAGAAGGGCGCTCGTTAGTGCCAACGTTCCCGCTGCTCTGGAGCCCCAGATTGTGCGGAGCGATGGCAAGCGCCCTGATGGAATGTCGTTGATACCCTGGAAGACTGGCCGTGCGCTGGTGTGGGACGCCACCTGTACAGACACCCTGGCGGCGTCCTACCTACCAGCAACTACCAAACGTGCGGGGGCGGCGGCGGACGCCCGGGAACGCCTCAAGGCCACAAAATATAGCTGTCTCGGCGCCCAATATCATTTTTTTCCTTTCGGCGTCGAGACTCTAGGTCCTTGGGGTAAGGGTGCACTGGAGTTACACAGGGAGCTCAGCAATAGGTTGAGAGAGGCAACAGGCAACCCTCGCGCCGGCAGCTTTCTCGCGCAAAGAATCGCAATCGCTGTTCAGCGCGGGAATGCTGCCTGCGTGATGGGCACCATGCCAAGAGGCCCACCTCTCTTTTTTTAATTAAGTTTAGTTTTAGTTATTTTAATTTAATAGTAGTTTTAGTCTTGTATTTACACCTGTATATGTTTTTTGTGATGTTGTAAATAAATTTTATATTTTTTATAGTCGTCAAAATAACAAAATCTGTTTTGAAAAAAATATACCCCGTTAAGAATCTTGAAAGATTTTTCTCGTCTGAGGTATTTCCGAACCGGTAGTAGATTTTCCGACATTAATATTTGCCTTATAGTATTATTTTGAATTTTAAAAAATAAATTTGCAATAACTAGTGAGTAGTGTATCTAACTAAAGGCCAGTTTAGACATGAAAGAAAAATCGTGCAAATTGCATTACGTTGCGGCGGTCGATTGTCAACTTCAAACTCGTTCGCTTTGCGACTCCGCAATGTAATGCAACAAGATGGACCGACGAACTGGTTAAGGTTGTGGGATCGCGTTGGGTGCGGATGGCACGGGGCCGATCTGTTTGGCGAGCCTTGGGGTAGGCCTATGTTCAGCAGTGGACGTCTTTCGGCTGAAATGATGATGATGATGATGATTGTAATGCAGCTTGCACAATTTTTCTCCCAAGTCTAAATTGGACTTAAAAGTCATAAACTGCACAAATGCCGACTGTTTTTCTGTACCATAAATTGGAATGATTTTGACCATTTTGATAATTTTAAAATGGCTTTGGAATCAATATAACAAATGTTTGACATGTAGACGAAAAAAAGATCAAAAAATTAAATATTAGAATAATATAGCTCCATCGATATCTTATATGCTATGATACCGCCAATGTCGAGGTTGGAAAAGCCTGCCGGTTGAAAAGAAGAACGACATCTATTGAGAGTACCAAACAAATACGATTGAATTCATTGTCATCCAACTTTTTAAAGTTGCCAATCTACGGTACCAAAATAACTTAAAAACACTGGCAAACAAACAAACTGATTCCACCGCTCGCGCACGAAACTAATTCTCAAAAAATGGTTCCCATTCATCTCTCAGTTATTAAAAACCTCATACCGTGCCTTAGTGACCTGGAAGTGTGTCTAGCGACCAGCTTATCTAGAGTTTCTCCGTCCCTCTGTGACCGACGACGTGATGATATGTCGGGAAGGTTTTGAAGGAGCGACGGAGGTCTGGGTTATTTGGACTGTTTTTATAGCGCAGTATGGCGGGAGGAGGTGACATGGTAATAAACGTTCAGAAAGAAATACCACTACATGACATGGGTGGTATACATTTTACGGATGACAGGACTTTGTGCAAGGTCCGTCTAGATCGCGTTGCCAACCTAGTTAACTAAGGTAAAATAACTCATGTGTCAGTATTTTCATTGGCTACATTGCTCTCGCTGTTGGAAATTGGTAGCAGGGTTACCTAGAAAAATGGTGCTGGTGATCTAGACGGACCTTTAGTGTCTCTACTTGCTATTATTTTTTACTTTTTGACTTTGAATTTGAAGAGCAAATTACTTAAACAGTAGAGCACCATCCATCGAGGTAGAGTTGTTAGAAAAATATGGTTATAAAACTGCAGTGGGCAGGGGTGGGCACTGCAGAGACAAATCGTTTTCAGTAACCGTTTCTTGATCTGCGACGGTTAAACCGTTTTACGTCTCGAGCCAAAACAGTCTTTAAGTCAATTGTTTGATGAAAATTTGTACTTAACGACTGTCCTAAGTAAGTACAGTCAAGAATGCAATGATTCCCTGTCGTGAATCAATCATCGCTACGGACGGTCTTTTTTCATTCGTTCCGTCCGTTTTTAAGACTGTTTTTTTTAATTTTTAATAAATTTCGACGAGATCGTACTAAATACAAACTGAAACATGGATGCATAGAAAAACCCAGAAAAAAGACAAGCTCTGGAAATCGAACTCAGGTCCTCAGCATTCCGTGCTGTGACACCACAACTGGTCGAGACATAGTCACCTTAATTTTTCCTATGCATCACACGTCTCAGCTTGCTCGACACGCCTGGGACACTCGGGACGCCTGTGCTCGATACTGACCCAATGCATGGCACCTCCAATCTTATGTCATAGTAAGAGAGGTGACAGATGGGTGTCATCTACTGGGCGTTGAGGTGTCGAGCTGGCACGTTTACCTTAGTTTTTGCTTCTGGGAAAATGATTGCGAAAATGACTCACATCTAAACTGCAGTGAAAAATTGTGTGTGAAAATCAAGTGAGAAAATTATGAGGTCTTACCTTATACCGGTACTCTTCCCTCATGCTCCGACCTCGTCACGTCATGAATAACTGAGCCGTCAGTGATTGTGTTGAAATATTAAACCGGCGGCGAATTCACGCGCCTCCCTTTTTTTTACTTTACGTGTGTTTGATACTTTATTAGCTTCATCATGTGGAGAAAGGTTTTTAGGTCTTCATCATTCCAACAAGCTCAGCCTCTTAAAAGTACTACGCGATTCATTAAACATTCAGTCTTTGTGAAATGTTGCCATTATGTGACATTTTTGTAACTTTTGTCCTTTTTCAGGGTTCCGTATCCAAAGAATGCCAACGGGACCTTATTACTGAGACTCCGCTGTCTATCTGTCTGTCTTGTTGTGCGTCCGTCTGTCACCGTAGGCACTCTATCTCTTGAACCGTAAAACTACACTTGAAATTTTCTTTTTTCTGTGGCCGCTATAACAACTGATAAAAAATTGGTCTCGCTTAAGTAATATGTGTACGGTCAAGTGTAAAAATATGGGTGCACACAACTTGCGCATAAATATGTCTCATAGCTCTTTTGTCGTCGAATTAAGGTATAGGTATATAACGATGGGAGGATTAAATCGATACTTATTTTTGGACTTGACCGTACCTAGACGAATCCTTTGGTGCGTTGTCTATCTTCTATAGTATTTTTTTTACTACACGCGTGTAAAGTGCTTTATTAGTACCATCACGTGGAGAAAGCTTCTAGCTTTTGTTTTTGTATGACACTAACGATTGGCAGTTGTTTGTCTTATGTCCTATTTTGCTCGCAACTCTGGTACTCAGGAGACAGTAAACCGTCGTATTGCGTAACGCGCGGACGCTCGGGATAAGATTCACTATCTCTTTCTACACTCATCGTTTATCATGAGATAGAGAGAAATGGTGTAAACGATTGTGATTCCAGTGTGTTAGATAATAAGGCCTCTGGGATTCGCTTGTTTAGCTGTTAATAACTGACAAGAATATAACGGAGCGATTGGAAGAGTGACATAAAGATGTTATAAACGTTGCTCTCCTGTATTTATCCTTAGACTACAATGCCATTAAAAATGGTAGTATGTTTTAATAATTCCGGGTTCAATTCCCGTGTCGGGGCAGATATTTGTATGAAAAATACGAATGTTTGATCTCGGGTCTTGGGTGTTTAATATGTATTTAAGTATGTATCTGTATATATATTTAAGTATGTTTATCCGTTGCCTAGTACCCATAACACAAGCTTTACTTAGCTTACTTTGGGACTAAGTTAATTGGTGTGAATTGTCCCCTGATATTTATTTATTTATTTAATAATGTAAAAAATGGAAATGAAATAAAAATATGAACTACTTACCCTTTTATTTCTATTTCTATATTTTAATAGTAGCCTGGTGGAGAGGTTAATGGAAGTCTAAAACGGACAAAGCTACGAGATAAAGATAGTTGTTCATAAATTATTAACATCTTAAGTCACAATCTAGAATAATCTAGATCTTTTCCATCTGTACGCCAAGCTTCAACTAAATCCGTTAAGCCGTTATGGCATGATTTACTAATAAACTTTTCAAACATCCAACTATCCAAAAATCGTCACAAACTTACTCATTTATAATATTAGTTGGATAACTAAATAAAACAAGTTCAGTTACATTTACAGTAGACATCGATATTTTTCTCTTCCCCTCAACCTATCCATGGAATTCCCGATGAAAAGGTCGTGACGTTTTCCACCATCAAAATACACCCCAGACCAATCCTGTGAAGAGAGTAAATCAGTCTCACTTTTGTGTCGCGAGCTCCTGCGGATTGCCGATTGAAATATAGTCGAGAGATCGCAGATTGAAATATAGCACTTTGGTGAATTACTTACCTTTGTGAGTTTCGCAGAAATGGGGATTAAGGGAAGAGGTATTCTAAAAGTACACATTGGTGTAGGACACGACAGAGAAACTTTGATCAGTTAAGTTTAGACTACTGTTATATTATAGCCCAGTGGTTAAACAACCTGACTGTGAAGCTTGATGGCCGGGCAGATATTTATATTACGACTAGCTGACCCCGCAAACGTTGTTTTACCACATCATTTTGTATCTCTTGTTTGTATCTGCTTTAATTAATGTTATGGAGGAAATAAAGTTTTTATCAGCCAATAAATCAGTTGCAATGCAGTTCTATTGCAGTTGCTCTGATTGCAATAGGACTATATTACAACGTCAGTGTGCAGTCAGTCTTTAGGACTGCACGGCAACTGCAAGCGGACTACGCAGTTAGTTTACAGTTTTGATGCAGCTACGTAAACTGCATCAGAACTGCACTCAAGCTGTCATTTTGTAGCTGGATTTTTCTCTCTCGCACATTAAAACTAAGGCATGCACTCACAAGTCTCAACACATTGCTACTTCTCAACATAGCTATATAGCCGCAGCAACATAAATCTTTAGTGTTACCGTTTCACTAAGGGCTTCAGAGTATCCAGCTATTTGGGGCCATCGCGGTGCGGTCCATTACCACGCAATGGGGTATTACTTTTAGTGAAAGCGTTTTCCACCGTTTTCTTTTATTGAAAGTATCTCATTTGACCACAGAGCTAATAGTGTAAGGAATAGACGACGACATTTTACTCAAATAAAAATTAGCACTTTTATAGCTTATTTTGGATCGAAAAATGATGTTACCAAAAGAGACCGTAAAATCCCTAGCCCTAGAAAACCCTCCTACATCCTAGAATTTGATTTCAAAATGTCTGTCAATGTCTTCGCGCGGAGATCCTTCTTCGTAGCGAAATTTAAAAAGAAAATGCTAGTTCATTTTCGAAATTCAAAAAGAAAATACAAGCTACGATATTTAGTGCCTTCAAAAAATAGCTTTATTTGACCTTAAGAAGCCTCCCATAAAGTTAACGGATATCAATGTAACATGCTGTACCTATAGGATTAAATTAAAATATCGTTTTGTGCTTCAAGCTAGGATACAGGTTATCGTCATCAGTAGGGGTCTTTCAAATAAATACAAAATAAATCATTTTGTCGGTTGAAATGTTGATGATTTTAAGTGATACAAGCTAGAATGCTTAGTGTCTTAGAAAGATTAGCTATATTTGTCCCGAAGAAGTCTCACAGTTAACGAAAATCAAAAGTAACATAAGTAGTGTATAGGATTAAATTACATACTTACTCCTCTGGCGCAGCGATCCAAAGTGTGTCTTGGCCTCCAATACGAGTGCACGCCAAAGATCTCGGTCCTGTGCCGTCTCTCGCCAGTCACCAGCCTCAAGTTCGCGCAGATCCGCCTCCACCACATCTGTCCAACAGTATCTAGGGCGACCAACGGGACGCCACCCTCTTGGCCTACCTTGGTAGGCCTTCACTGCACGACCGTCCTTCATGCGCTCGAGGTGAGGTGAGGATTAAATTTAAATGTCGTTTTGTGTTGCTTGCAAAATTGCTTGAAAACGCGAAGCCAGCGTGATTGCGGCTCACGATACAGCGCCGCAGTTTAGTTTACTGCCTGTGTAAATCACTTGAATTGTTGAATGTGCGTGAAAAGCCGCGGGGTGTCGTAAGTGTTAGGTGACAGCGTTAGAAGAGTTTATCAATAAGCAGACATTCTGCTTGTATAATAGATACGAAAGTTTGTCAGTGCGTATTTTGTTATTCTTTACTCTACTCTACTTTTTACTCTCTTCTCTCTTCTTTGACTATATTTTGTTACTCTTTCACGCTAAAACGCGTTTGCCGATGCATTCGTGCGTGTAGAGCTTGTCTAAGCTAAAATGACGCGTGCCCCTCTATTGAATCAGTTGATTTTGATGTGTCCGTGCAAATATTAATTACGATTCTTCATCTGTTTGGGAGCGTCAAATATTCCGTGAACTATATATATATATTGCAACATCACGATCGACAAATAACATGAAAAATCCTGTGCGTAAATGCGGTAGTAGGACGCGTCATTTTAAAATAGACAAGCTATACATGCAGTGCAATCCCTCACGATCAGATATAATAAACCGGCCATTGTGAGTCGGACTCGTGCATTGGAGGCTCCGTAAAACACGAATTACTTGCAGAATTATTCTCATTTTTAAAATATTGTAGAAAAATAAGGTTTAGTTTTGAAATGAGGATGATTAGAACTGAGTCAGTTTTTTAGCGCGGAGTAGTTATACTTAGTTTGTGTAAAAATACTTGCTAATCTCTCACTTGTGCCACAGTCCAAAGCCAGCGCGATGCAAGCCGCGGCCTCCATTTGTTAACATCGCGTTTAACTATTTGGACAGCGTTTTGCTCGCAGTTAGAACCTTATCGGGCTCCTTTCGATGCTTGCAGAAGCGCAATTTTGTACCATACAATGATACAAATATAATTAAAAGTCGGTCAAGTGTGAGTTGATAGTTATACGCGTTTCGTAATCAACTAGCAACATAACATTAACATTTAGCAGCATAGCATAGCGTACGGTTGTGGTACCTACTCCAAAGATGAGCTCTGGTTGACTTCGAAACGCGTCAGTGCAGTTTGGTGGTGGTGATAGTTGATTTTGTGTGATTTGAGCGTGTTCGTACAGTGTGGAGGTAGAGAAACTGCATGAACCCGCATTTCCAGGCCAGCACACGGCGTATTTTAAACGCGCCGTCGACGCGCGTTTGTATCGATACAAACGCGATACGCACGCGGGTTATATGGCTGTTCTATGGAATGAAAAACGCGCTGTAAACGCGCGTTCCTAAAACGCGCGTTTAAAAAACGCCGTGTGCTTAGGCCCTTACATAAACGTAACTATCGTAAGGTCGCGGGTGAGCAAAGTAATTGTTTCAGTTCAGTAACCAAATACATCACTATTTTACTAAATCTCAACTTACCTGCTACTTATATCAATATACAATGTAATAAAGTGCAATGTAGTAACGAGTAAATATCCCATATTCGTAAGTCGTTGGTTGGTATTAACCGGAGGTTAATGGCGGGTATAACAGCGGGGGGTGATTGGAGCGACGTACACTGAAAATGCCAACAACAAGCCGTGGCGGCCTGGTGGTTTTGACCTATGGCCTCTCAAGCAGAGGATAGTGGGTTCAAATCCGGGCTCGCATCTAAAAATAGTCAAAAGTCAAAATATTTTTATTCAGTTTAGGCTATAATAATAATCTAATATAAAAATCTGGTGTCACGGTGTTTGTTATCTAACTCCTCCGAAATGGCTCGATTTTTATCAATTTTTTTCTCTACATTAGGCAGGTCTGAGAATCAATCAATCACGAGTCTTCTCACACGAGCTCGTAGGCTTTTTTTTATACCCCTATTCTTCGCGGATGAAGTCGCGGGCAACAGCTAGTAATAATATACCTAATAAATGATGGGACGATAGACACCAATTGACCTAGTCCCAAACTAAAGCTTATACTACGGGTATTAGACAATGGATAAACGTACTACATATTAAACATCTAAGAATTAAGTACACACATTCATTGATAATAGAGATATCTGCCCCGACCGGGAATCGAACCCAGGACCTCAAGCTTCATGCAGATTCTCTGACCACTAAGCTATCGGTTGTCTAAACTCCACGGTTGTGTTTTTCTTCATCATCATTATCATTTCAGTCGAAATGCTGAACATAGGCCTCCCCCAAGGCTCGCCAAACAGATCGGTCCCGTGCCATCAGCATTCAACGCGTTCTCGCAACCTTAACCTGGTCGTTGCTCTATCTTGTTGGAGGCCTACCTACACTGCGTCTTCCGGTCCGTGGACGCCACTCGAGAACCTTTTTGCCCCATCGGCAATCAGTTCTACGAGCGATGTGCCCTGCCCACTGCCACTTGAGTCTGGCGATTCTTCGAGCTATGTCGGTGACTTTAGTTCTTGCGCGGATTTCATGTGTTTTTAGGGTTCCGTACCCAAAGGGTAAAAACGGGACCCTATTAGTGAGCCTCCGCTGTCCGTTCGTCCGTCTGTCACCAGGCTGTATCTCATGAACAGTGATAGCTAGACAGTTGGAATTTTCACAGATGATGTATTTCGGTTGCCGCTATAACAAAAAATACTAAAAAACAGAATACTAGTAAAATAAATATTTAGGGGCTCCCATACAACAAACGTGATTTTTTTGCTCTTTTTTGCTCGATATTAATAACGGTAACAGGTAGACGTTTGAAATATTCACAGAATATTTAGTTATATTATTCACTTTAAAAATAAATTATTATGTTAAAATAAATCAAACATTTAAGGGGGCTCCCATATAACAAACGTGATTTTTTTTGCTTTATTTCTAAATAAAGGTACGGAACCCTTCGTGCGCGAGTCTGACAAATGATAATTATGGAAACGGTACATGAAATTCGGTGAAACGATATAGAACCGGATTAAACTCAACTAAAACTTTGCTCCGCTGTACGCCGCCCTTTGAGTAATATGGTTTAATCAACAGCTCAGGTTATTAAGCAGCCAATTTAACGCGTGCGCTAAACGCTTAATAACAAAGGCTAAGATTAACTGAGTGATAAAATTGGGCCGGCTTACGTTTAATATGCATTTGGTTTTTCATTATAACGCCCGGTGTGAAGGGAGCAACTATGACGGTAGACGGCTTTAGTTTGTATGTTTTAAAATTAATTTGGAATAAATCTAGCGAATTTTGGGGTCATGCAAGCGAGTTTTTTTTATGAAACGTTTGATACATTTTAGCGTTATTTCTGTAGTTTTTCTACTAGCGACATTGGTGCTGATTTCCCACAAACTGGGGTCTATTAGCAATTTTTCCAGACACATCTGAAAAAAAAAATTACATCTGAAGTAGGTTAAAACATGTTTTCCCGTGGGAATGCGATATTTTCCCGTGGTCAAAAGTAACCTTTGTCACTCTCCAGCCCTTTAACTATGTCCATACAAAAATTCACGGCAATCCGACGCTCAGTTTCAACGTGAAAGAAGGACAAATAAACACACTTTCACATTTATAATATGAGTATGGATATAGATTGTGTTATGTATTGAATCTACTGTCTACCGTGTGGGGGAGACCGAGGAGAGTTGTGACATCGTCGATTTTTGGGAACTTATTTACTGCTAGCAAGCTCGCAACAGCGCGTGTTTGATAGCTCGAGACTTGAACTTAAAAACGCGCGATATTGCGAGCTCGCTAGCAGTTAATAAGTTCTAAAAAATCGACGTTGTCACTTCTCTCCTCTGTCACAACTGTCCTCGGTCTCCCCTAAGTGCTTTGGTGTTAAGAAGTTTAATTCAAATTTAAAACATTTATTTGTAAAAATAAAGTAGGTATAATGATCTTAAAATAAGTTTAACACATGTATTCTGCATGCAAGAAAGCGTAAAAATATTATTTTAGGTCACTAAGATTTAATTTTCAATTTTCGTCAATATTCATTACACATTCATTAATCATTATACCTACACTAATATTATAAAGAGGAAAGATTTGTATTTTTATATGTAACGAATAAACTTAAAACTACTGGACCGATTTCAATAATTCTTTTGCCGTTAGAAAGCTGCATTATCACTGAGTGACATAGGCTACTTTTTACCGCGGGAAAATACCTTTTCCTACTTTTTATCGCGGGCGAAGCTGCGGACGGAAGGCTAGTCATTAATAAATTGAAAGAAAATATATAAAACACGGTGTATAATAATAATATTAATAATTAAATTAAGATCTATTGTTAATGCATCGTGCTAGGACGTGCCGTAAAACCGTGTATTTAAGTACGTACTAAATAAACAAACTAAAGATAGTAAATCGCAGATGAAATGCTGTAAACTGCAAATTACTCTACATTTTACAGTTTTGCGCGTTGTTTTATTTCCTTTGAATGAGTAGTCTATAATACTTCCCTGTTCAATCTGTATTGTATAGTTCAAAAGCGTCTGGTCGACACTACTGGAGACAAAAGGGCTAGCAGCTGTCTCTCTCAACGAATCGCCATCGCTATTCAACTAGGGACTGCTGCCAGCCTTTTGGGCATGATGCCACGAGGGCCTTTTTTAGACTAAACGTAGTGGTTTTTAAGTTAGATATTTAGTTTATAGTAAAGTTTTATTCATAGTTATTTTTTTTCTAATATTTGTATTCTTAGTTTCAATATATAAAATCATGTATCTGGATAGATTTTATATCTACTACAAAGGATGGTTAAATGTAAAGGACTGTAAAGTCTTGTTCCTTTATTATACTAATAAGCTTGCTGTTGCTAGTTTCGCTTTATAGATATTTCTGAACTAGGGACACTGATGTTTTGCTAGGCTTAATTTGCAATATAGACAATGAAAAAAGTTTGGAAAATCCTGCGGAATTTAGCCGTGGGTATAGAATAACAGTTTTTTAGGCGTAGCACACTATGCCTGTCATCAAATAAATCAACAAAAATATTATGTCACGCTCCTTTCACAGTACGATACAAAATATTTTTTATTAGGTAAAAATATGATTCGGTTTTAAATTAATCCTTTATAGTGATCAATAGCTATGCTTTAATTTTGTAGCAGCGTATCTAAATTGGCAGGGCATGTAAAAGGGTTATTAAAAACTGCGCCGACCAGTCTTACTGCCCCACATTCTTCAGTGCTAGAACGGAACGGCGGTCGTTGAAGCGTTCCTGAGCATGTACCGGCTTTTATGACATTGCATTTATTGTATGCACCTATTCGGTAAGCTGCGTATATTAAGAATTACTTTGTGTCACTCGTTAGTATTTTAAATTTCCTCATCATCATCATCATTTCAGCCGTAGCTCGTAGGAGGTCCACTGTTGGGCTTGGCCTCCCTCATTGATACCCAATCAACGAGGTTGGAAGGTGCTTGCATCCACTTTGAACCTGCAGCCTTTATCCATCCATCCATCTCGTTAATGGACGTTCCACGCTGCGCTTGCCAGTCCCCAGAGCCATTCGAGAACTTTTTGGCCCCAATGGCCATTGCCATCTGTGTGCCTGCCCATTGCGATTTCTGCCAAGGTAATCCGTAAAATTTCTACCTCATCAGAAATATTATAAAAATACTCGTCGTCATATCAGTCCAGAGACGTTCACTGCTAGACGAATGCCTCCCCCAAAGAGTTCAACAATGCGCTCCTGCGCAATTGGATTCTGTGACCTTAAGGCAACTCGACTGTTTCGGGCTAATCCGTAGCCCTTCATCTCGGAGCACACGCCATGGCGGCTGCCAAACGCGCACTACGCGCCACTGCTCTGACGAGTATGTATGTATATGTATGAGTATATATGTCGGGTTAAACTCCTTTAAAGAAGTGATTAATACGTATTTTTTCACAGTAGCTTTTTACAGTACCTAGTTAAAAGTTAAAGCCAGTTGTAAATAATTTGAACAATAACAATAAATTAAAAAAAAATAAAACTCCCAGCGCAATTAGTAAATGCCCATTATGCGTCTAAGATATCTTCCGCAGCTAACAAAAGGGCTGTTAACTTTGAAACGTCTAAACCACTTTTTGATGAAACATGTCTAAGATCCATTGCCAAGAAACCTGCTTTCAAATTAAAGAACCGCATCGAAATCGGTTCACCCGTTTAATAGCTAAGATGCCACAGACACACACAAACATACACGCATAGTGGTCAAACTTATAACACCCTTTTTTTGTGTCGGGGTTTAAAAATATTTTACCGATACTGAATCATATAAGTACCAAACTTTTGGGGTGACTAAAAATCTGTATTCATATTCATATTCATATTCATTTATTCATTCAGATTCATGTTCATTACATTAATAGATGGTAGTTTTACAAGATGGTAGGTACATGACACCCTGTCAGGGTATAGAATGTCAATCTATTATAAATTATAACAATATGCATGCATGGATGAATTATTTTATGTCAATACAATTTATGTTAAATATTAATTCAGAAAAATAAAAATATATTAATGTCAATCTTCTAAAATTATTATGATTCAATCTATATATTATAGAGAGAGAGTATTAGATGTCTGTAGAATAAGACCGCAGTGCAGGTTGAACATTAAGTGCATCGAGTTATTTACGAGCAGCATGATAGAGGGCGCGACAGGCGTAAAACTACAGGTTTACTGCAAGATCCCGGCCGCCTGTAAAACCGGCTCCGGCGTTAAGGAAGTACTGAAAAGTCCTGAAATAGCTTCAGATAGGAATCGAATCCAGACTATACACTATATTATTATATACTATACAGGTGGAAAAACCGGCCAAGTGCGAGCCGGACTCGCGCACGAAGGCTTCCGTACCATTATCTGTGTATATATAAAAATTGCGGTTTACGATTTATGACGTATTAATAAAACTACTTACTAGATCTCGTTCAAACCAATTTTCGGAGGAAGTTTACATGGTAATGTACATCATATATTTTTTTTAGTTTTATCATTCTCTTATTTTAGAAGTTCCAGGGGGGGACACATTTTACCACTTTGGAAGTGTCTCTCGCGCAAACTATTCAGTTTAGAAAAAAATGATATTATAAACCTCAATATCATTTTTGAAGACCTATCCATAGATACCCCACACGTATGGGTTTGATGAAAAAAAATTTTTGAGTTTCAGTTCTAAGTATGGGGAACCCCCAAAAATATTGTTTTTTTTTTCTATTTTTGTGTGAATATCTTAATGCGGTTCACAGAATACATCTACTTACCAAGTTTCAGCAGCATAGTTTTTATAGTTTCGGAAAAAAGTGGCTGTGACATACGGACGGACAGACTGACATGACGAATCCATAAGGGTTCCGTTTTTTGCCATTTGGCTACGGAACCCTAAAAACGAACGCCGCATGGAGGGCAACTATAAGTATCGTCACGAGAGTTGAGGTCATGCACACAACAGCATGTCAAGTAATGACTGCGGGATTTTGAGATTTATTCGTACCAATAGCAAGTTCAACAGGCTCAAAAGTGAATTACAATATTAACTAAAAATTTCTTCTACCTATACTGTTTCGTTATAATTATTTAGGAAAATTCGTTTAGTCCAGACAAAACAGAAAATACTTAAAATATTTTGATGTATTTTATTTAAATCAGATAAGCATATATTTCTTATTAATTGTATTATAACAAAATAAAAAAATAAAAATATAACAGGACAATTCACACCAATTCACCTAGTCCCAAAGTAAGCTAAGCATAGCTTGTGTTATGGGTCCAAGGCAACGGATAAACATACTTATATAGATAGATACATACTTAAATACATATTAAACACCCAAGACCCGAGAATAAATATTCGTATTATTCATACAAACATCTGCCCCGACGCGGGAATCGAACCCGGGACCTCAAGCTTCGTAGGCAGGTTCTCTACCTACTGGGCCATCTGGTCGTCAAAATATACACGCGGCGGTGGTGTGGGCAGCTTGCGCGCCTCATGTGCCTGCCGCCCGCCCCTCTCCCGGCCCCCTTTGTCGTCATACCCCCCAGCCCCTGTACCGCGCGGGCGAGGGCTCAATTAAATGGTTTACCTTTCACGAACATTTATGAGAAAAGAAAATTACTTATTTTACTTTTGTAACCCTCTTCAATATAAAATTCCTCAGCATTTTCTGGACAGACTCTTAATTCAAACAGAATTCATCACTTACTTAATTAAATTTTAACAATGGCTGTTAACCATCTGCGAATTGTTATAGCCAACTCTCTTAGAGGGTCATC
Organism: Archips crataeganus; assembly: GCA_947859365.1. NCBI lineage: Eukaryota > Metazoa > Arthropoda > Insecta > Lepidoptera > Tortricidae > Archips > Archips crataeganus. The sequence continues at coordinate 3,066,691 of OX402052.1, forward strand.
GCTCAATTAGAAACTTTCTTTTATATTTTACTAGCTTTTACCCGAGGTCTTTCAATTTGAAATTCAATGGGCATTCCCGAAAATTACATCGTTACATTTACGTTGTAATCATCATTGTCATCATCATAGGACTCCCACTGCTATACATAGGACAGGCCTCTGATAATCATTGATGCTCCGCTCCTATGGCCTCTCAAGCAGAAGGTCGTGGGTTCAAATCCCGGCTCGCACCTCTGATAGCACATTCACACTCGCGTACGAGTTGCGAGACGAACTGCGAGACGAGCAACGAGACGGGAGTGTGAATAGACGCTCGCGGCTCGCCTCGCGCCTTGTCTCGTACTTCGCAACGCTCGCGACGCCGAGCCGAGACACGAGACGAAGCACGAGGCGAGGTACGAAGCGAGAGTGTAAATCAGGTATAAGTTTTTCGGAATTTTTGTGCGAAATCATATTTGAAATTTACCATGAGCTTTACGGTGAAAGAAAACATCGTGTGGAAACAATGGTGTGTGTGAAGTTCCCAATCTGCACTGGGCCCGCGTGGGAACTACGGCCCAAGTCTTCTCATTCTGAGAGGAGGCCTGTGCCCTGCAGTGGGACGTATATAGGCTGGAAGGAGGAGGAGGATCAAGCAAACAAACAATTAATAACTTTTAATATATTAAACAACCTTATAATACAAACTCTTCAACTTTATAATATTAAGTACAGATAAGCACTGCTTTGGATGACAGAAAAATTATATGTAAGCACTTATTTAAATAATTTATTGAATCAGGCGTTACTTTACAACTCTTTGTACTCTAGGCTATGTAACCACAATGAACAGGTAGATAAGGGAACTAGATCGGGGATATACAAGCTTACTTGTAATGACTGCAATGGGATATACGTAGGACAGACAGGCCGAAGTTTTAATACTAGATTTAAAGAGCATGTTTCGGCATATAGGAATGAGCATCCAGATAGATCGAATTTTGCAAAACATTTGTTGGAATTAAATCATTCATTGTTAGATTCAGATTCTTATGAAGTGTTACATTATTGCGGCAAGGGGTTGCGTCTGGATGCTCTGGAATGCATGGAAATAATTAGGTACAACACTATGGGGTCTATTATTAATGAACAGGTAAATTTAGTATCTTCTCCTTTACTGCGGCTTGGGTCGAATTTGAACAGTTAGTATTAATTAAATATGCCTTATAAATAAATAAACAAAAAATTCAAGGTAGTTTTATAATATGTCAATAAAAGTTAATTTTTGTGGGGTAGTTTGAGAATAAGAAAAATAAAGTGGGTACTTGAGAAGTTACAGTGACAAGTTAAAACATTTGTTTTGGTTTGTTAGTTTAACAGTTGGTAGCATAGCATACGGTTGTGGTAACTCTGAAGATGAGCTCTGGTTGAGTTCGAAACGTGTCAGTGTAGCTTGGTGGTGGTGATGGTTGGGTTTATGTGATTTGTGTGTGTTCGTACAGTGTGGAGGTGGAGGAACTGCATGAACGCACATTTCTTGCATAAACGTAACTATTGTAAGGTCGCGGGTGAGCAAAGTAATTGTTTTAGTTCATTTAGTTCACTTATTTAAATTGAAATGAGCTTTTAGTCCAACCTGACTCAAAGTAATTCATATTAAAGGGCACAAAAGTCTGTTTTTCTAATTAGAGCTCCCTGAATTTAAGATGCTCTAACTAAGTGAATGAAATGGAATATGGTCGGGAAGTTTGAGAGCTTAAAGTTTGAAAGCTATTCCAATGCAGTACTCGCCTCTAGTCTTATTAAATTTCTAGAACCTGTGGCACTAAATATAAAATTAAATTTAAGCGCTAGCTAAAGTTTATTCCTAAATTTAAAAGGTACTGTGAATAACTTTTGGAACTATAATATTGTTTGGTTGTCCCATGGAAATGAAAATAAAGATATGAGAACGAGAAATATTTGTTTTGAAAACTCTCCTGTATCCCAACTTTTTCTTTGATAGAAAGATAGAGCGAGAGATATATTATATACACATGAAAAATACATTTGGTAAATGCTCCCCTCATCCAATCAAAGGTGTACTGACTGGTTGACTGGTGATAAGTTTGGCTTGAAGTCATAAGTCTTTTATTGCTTAAAATAATTTAACAAAAGTTCTTAATTTAACAGATAACTGAACAGTTAATTATTCGTCAGTTTGTTGTTCTTTGTACATGTAAGTATCTCAATGGTGGTCATTAGCGTTTATTTTTTATATTGTACAATAAAGGGTTTACATACTTAGAGATAAACTACGATAACATGGCCCGCCCCTCCACATTACTATTTCAATGTGTTTGTCACATATTTACGAAATAATTTTTATTTAGTAGTATCTGCTTTTGTTTGACGGCTGTCTCAACACGCACGCATGCGTTGAAAGTTTTGGTGTGCTTTATAAATACTTTCACAATACATTGGAGACTTCTTGAATTATGGAGGGGCCGGCCATGTTATCGTAGATTACACATTTGGAAGGAAAAGATCCAAATAAAAAAAACGTCGAATAGTATAAACTGAGCCCCACTTTGCATAGTGTTGCGGCATGCCGCAACGCTGTTTTTCAGTGGGACCCATTTGAAAACTAAACACAAAGAGACACACTGTGATGACAAGCCGTGGTGGCCTAGTGGTTTGACCTATGGCCTCTCAAGCAGAGGGTCGTGGGTTCAAATCCCGGCTCGCACCTCTGAATTTTTCGGAATTTATGTGCAAAATTACATTTGAAATTTACCATGAGCTTTACTACAGTGGAGGACATCATCGCGAGGAAACCTGCATACACCTGCGAAGAAATTCAATGGTGTGTGTGAAGTTTCCTATCCGCTCTGGGCCCGCGTGGGAACTACGGCCCAAGCCCTCTCATTCTGAGAGGTGGCCTGTGCCCTGCAGTGGGACGTATATAGACTGGAATGATGATGAATTAGTGCTATTACTGCAATTTATTTCAAATCATCATCATCATCATCTCTTTGCTGAACCTGAGGCCTTATGCGGAACGTAAGCACAGAAGAGACGTGCGTCGCGGCACCCCTTGAATAAGTTTTCATACTAAATGTACGTATAGAAGCGTCGCATAAAGAAGAATTAATTTGCTCACCCGCGACCTTATGATATACAGCTTAACGCAGCTAGTACAAGGTCGCAGGTGATCAAAGTAATTGTTTCAGTTCATTGTTATGTCTGGGGACGCACTCCTCAGAAAGTTGTTGTATTTATGCGTCCGAGTCTTTGATCAATTATAACTGAAGATGCACATTGCCGAACAAAATCCCCTTCAAAGAATGTCCGAACTTTTTTATTTGTTTGCGTAACAATTAAAATCATCACCTACACAGAAATTTGAACCTAGTCTTTACTTCATTACAGTCGAATTTCGGTTGACACTTGACAGCTAAACTTGACAATTTCACGCAACGTACTGAGAAAAAAAGAAGGCCACTTTTATCAAAGTGGCGCTCATTTGGCTCGGACATTTTCGGGCGCGCGACTGTGGATCTACAGTTATAATTGATCAAAGGTCCGAGTAAGAAACGTTAATAGTGCGATCTAGCGGTTTCTCTAATTGACTACTAGATGGCGCTAGGTTGCTACACAGTGGACAAACGCGAGTGAATTTGTTACGTAGACTTTGCTGTTATCTGTGCCACATTGTGATCAACCGTAATCTATGGCATTGTCATCAAACAATACAGTTGATATCGAGCTAAACCTAGCCATATGACTCATACTCCAATTTGTCACGCAATCAGTGATTCAATACATTGCATACTACCTATCTAAGTGCTGGCATGTATCATCATATCCATAATTGATTGCCTTCTGAGCTAAGCGTCAATTACTTGGTTACATCGGTATTGAGCGACTTAGGACTCGTAAAGGATCCCGAGGCAGCATCATCATCATTATCCCAACATAAACGCCCTACTGTAGGGAAAAGAACTCCTCTCAAAACGAGAGGGCTTAGGCCGTACTTCCTACGCGGGCCCAATGTAGATTGGGAACTTCATACTCACAATTTAATTTCATCTTAGGTGTGTGCAGGTTGCCTTATGATATTTTCCTTCACCGTAAAAGTTATACAATACAATACAATACGATACGATACGATACGATACAATACAATACAATACAATACAATACAATACAATACAATACAATACAATACAATACAATACAATACAATACAATACAATACAATACAATACAATACAATGACTCTTTATTGTACATCACAAATAATACGATACAGAAAAAAAAGTACACGAAAGAAAAGGTAAGCAATGGGTGGCCTTATCGCTTCGAAGCGATCTCTTCCAGGCAACCTTTAAAAAAGAAAGAAAGCAAGGAATGCATTTCAGCAGGTGGTGTAATATAAAAATATTAATAATAAAAAGCATGGTAAATTTCGACAGTTATTTCGCTCGTAAATTCCGAAAAACTCAGAGGCGCGCGTAAGGGTCGAAGCCATGACCCTCTGCTTGAGAAGCCATACGTCAAACCACTGGGCTACCACTGCTCAAGCCCAAGCCTCTTGTTATGCTGGCACTACACGATGGGCCATCGCGATGGTCCACTATGATGCGCCAGCGTGGGGAGAGCGTAGTGGTGTCGGATGGCTTATGGCGCGTGCGATGGCCGTGGGATGGCGTCGGTGTCGGTTTTTGACCGCACACCAATTCAAAAGAACGTCGCCATCGTGTAGATGTGTTCTTCGCACCATTTAATGGCCCATCGTATAGAGGAGCTATATAACGTTTTACAAAACCATGCGCTCGGTGTGGGTTATTTCTTCAATATACATATAGATGCGACAGGGGGTATGTATTACAATAGCGAAGTACGAAAGACCGAATGTATTAAAACATCGAATGGGACAAAAGACCGACACGATTTTTTTCTGAAACCGTAAACTTTTCAGAATTTGTTAAAACGGTATCATACAGAACTCATTAGGTTAGGTTAGGTTTGTTTTATAACAATCTTAAAAAGTTAACGGTTTCAGAAAAAAATCGTGTCGGTCTTTTGACCCATTCGATGTTTTAATACATTCGGTCTTTCGTACTTCGGTATTGTAATACATACCCGCGACAGGATATCGATAGCAGTTGAAACGCCCCAAGAACTACCCTATAACGTACATTTTTATGAATTTTACTTTTACAACGCTGCATAGAAACCACACATGAATAAAGCCTACAACGCTGCGCATAATTTCTCCTCGGAAATCCGGCCTTAAATATTTCGGTCTCTTGCATTATTCACGACCAATCACTGCCCAGCTCATTTATTCATAATCGGCTGGACGGTTGGTGCGGACCCGGCGCGGACATTTTTTTATTAGAAATATAAAATATTACCATGGCCGGACATATGGGACGTGTCGTGTTTTTGCGGCGGTTTAGGCTGCCTGTCCAATGAAGCCGAGCGAGGCAGCAATCTGTCTCCCATATGAACAAAAATATACGAATAATGAGATGTTATAATGAGAGAGCTTGGACTGTAGTTCTTACGAGAGTCTAGTGCGGATTGGGGACTTTACACACACCTTTGAATTTCTTCTCAGGTGTGTACAGGTTCGCTCACGATGTTACTTCACCGTAAAGCTCATGGTAAATTTCGAACGTAATTTCGCATAAGAAGAACTCAGATCAAATGATCTCGCACCCACGACCTCTTGCTTGAGAGGCTATACGCTGCCACACCTTCGCGAATTTAGCGAAGATTCATCCAAAATGTTTAAGCGTATTCTAGTACCTACACAGAAAGACTTAAACAAATTTAAATTCAACTTTCTCCAAGATTTACATAATTACTATGAACTCGAGGTTTGCTTCAATTCTCTGCCAACCCGTCTATCTCAATTAAAAAGATTTTAATTAAACGAAACAATGATGTCTTTAGCAAATTAGTATTTAATTTTTAGAGTTCCGTACCTTAAAAGGGAAAAACAAGGAATCTTTATAGGAACTGAAACAATTACTTTGCTCACCCGCGACCTTATGTTAGCTACATTTATGCAAGGATTAAAACGTTTATTTTGGTTTGTTAGTCTAACATCTGATAGCACGGTGAATGGTTTGTGTTGGTTATCAGATCTGGTTGAGTTCGAAACGCGTTAGTGTAGTTTGATGGTGGTGATAGTTGAGTTTGTGTGATTTGTGTGTGTTTGTACAGTGTGGAGGTGGAGGAACTGCATGAACACGCATTTCTTATATAAACGTAACTATCGTAAAGTCGCGGGTAGGCAAAGTAATTGTTTCAGTTCATTAATATGGACCTCCACAAAGTAACGCCTGATTCAATAAATTATTTGAAAAGACTAAAGCTGATTGTCACATTGACTTGTAAGTTAAAATAGCCTTTGATGTTTTAGCCGTATAACTGACTGATAGGGTGCTACTCGAATTAATCGTTGAATACATCACTACTGGTCACAAACTAAAAATGGTCAACGTACAACTATGCAGCACGTACTTGTTACGTACCTCTCAAGTAATACGTAACCCTCAGGGCTGTTTTTCGACTCTCACTTGGCAGGTTGTTACAATTAATTTGCCTTCAAATCGCTTAACGATTAAGGCGATTTGTATTTTGAAACTTAACTGAGAGGATTCTAGCCATGTACTTAGTGAAAATGGTTTCCACCTCGTAATTAAACGTTAGCCGATGTCCAATTTTTGACATTTTGTCATTGAACATCAAAGCTGGGTACATCATACGTTTAATTTTTTAAAATGTGTATTCAATAATCTTAATTTTGTACAAGTTCTGTTGTTTTCATACAAAACTAATTTTGCCAAATATCGATTGTACGAATCAATATTTAAGAAAACAAATTAATGTACAGCAATAGAGCGCGAGATAACAAGCAAGTACTGAAAAACTATAAATTGAAAATTTTAAAAACCCCCAACGGGTTTACTAATGTTTCACAAATTATTTTTCCCAAACCAATTCATTTGGCAAATGTTTCATTTTCCAAATGTTTTTTTTTTCTGAAACTAAACTTTTCAGGATTGTTATAAAACAAACCTAACCTAACCTAACCTAACCTACAGAATAGACCTGAAATTTATCCTGAATAGTTTACAGTTACAGAAAAAATAAACATCTGGGAAATGAAACATTTGTCAAATGAATCAGTTTGGGAAAAATAATTTGCCAAACGGAGGTACACCACTTTTTTTTTCCTTGATTTTTTTCAAGAACTGGTGTAATTGACCACTCACCCGGTACCGGGTTATCATTGAAATTTGGGACACCCTATAAGTAAGTACTAGAATTTATATTGTTTTCTCATGTTTTAGCCTAAAGTGTTTTTAATCAAAATTATGGCTAATCCGTTTAAATGTGTTCTCGCCCGCGCGGTATGACGACAAAGGGGTCCGAGAGAGGTGCGGGCGGCAGGCACATGAGGCGCGCTCCCCGCCCGCACCTCTCCCAGCCCCCTTTGTCGTCACACCCCCAGCCCCTGTACTGTACCGCGCGGGCGAGGTATCATTTAAACGGTCTATCTACATATACAGGGTGTAGACTGTAACATAGTCAATAAATTAAAATATACACCTTTTAACTAATCAGTAATTAAGTCCAAATGGTTTTAATTTTTTAAAATGAAAAAAAAATCTGTTATTTTCTAACAAAATTAATCGGGCCAGCAATGTACTGCAAACCGTCATTATCTAGTCGGACTACTTGACGTTGACATTTACTATCGTTATCAATTGAAAGTGTACTCAATACATTAATATTTTTGCTAGTAAACATTGTGTAGTTCTTAATGAAAGGATCAGTTTTTTGTTTTCAAACATACGTAATAGTTTCCTCATCAACACCTAGGCGTGGATGAAATAATTAAAACACTAAAATAACTTTATCCTGTTTATTTAACGTTTCCAAGAAAAAGTGCACTACTATAAAATCACTGACAATACCTAGTAAAATTATCCCAATCTCACCGGTTAACTTCTTCTCAAGATAACTTGCACTTTCACAACGAAAATACCCTTGGACCGTTTCCCGGTTGCACACCCGCGGTCACAATCAGAATCACGTTCGGTGATTCCTTATTACTCTGGGTTGACAACAAAATAGGTATTATCAATCGGAGGATCCTCATATGCGATGTTTAACACAAATCTTGGCTCACATTTGCTCTTGTTTTGTCATAATTCACGTGCATCGTAATTTAATTTTGTTGATGCTTTTTTGAAGTATTTTGATTGCCCAACTTGACTTACATTAATGAACTAAAACAATTACTTTGCTCACCCGCGACCTTACAATAGTTACGTTTATGCAAGAAATGTGCGTTCATGCAGTTCCTCCACCTCCACACTGTACGAACTGTTGACTTACATTGTCAATTTTACGTGTACTATCAGAGTAACAAACTTATTCTTAATTAAAAGAATAGGTCGCATTTGCAATGTAAGGTTTCTGGTCTGTGAAAGTCTGTGATACTAATATTGAACTTTTTGGAGTTCAACAACGTAAGAAGGTTAGTAAAAAGTTTAAATAGGCGCGGATTGTAGAAAATGTTAACGACTTCCAGTTTTTTCCAATGTATTATCATTCTTGAACAAACTGTTTCGATTAAAATCGCCGTTTCACCCGCTGATAAATAAATTAAAGCCCCGTCCGTACAGCGATATTTAACCGCGCGGTTTTTGATTCGCAATTAGACGCCTGGCTACGTCCATAAGATTCAATTTATTACAGAACTGCGAATAAAAAACCGCGAGGTGAAATATCGCTGTGCGGACGAACATTTGGCTGATCTGAGGGCCAGAACTAGCAACCTAACAGCCTGCACCCAAAGTCAACCAGTAATATGTCTACGAGTAGAAGCAATAACCTAAGGACAAAGTTGACGTTGCTATTACGATAAAATAAAAAAAATCTGTTGACCAATCATCATCATCATCTCAACTGAAAGAAGTCCACTGCAGAAAATAAGCCTCCCCCAAGGCTCGCCAAACAGATCGGTCATGTGTCATCCGCATCCAACGCGTTCCCGCCGTTTTTTTTTTTTTTTTTTTTTTTTTTTTTTTATGATATAGGGGGCAAACGAGCAGACGGATCGCCTGATGGTAAACGATTACCGTCGCCCATGGACACCTGCGACACCAAAAGAGTCACAAGTGCGTTGCCGGCCTTTTAGGTAGGAGTACGCTCTTTTTTTGAAAGCTTGAAGGTCATATCGGTCCGGGAATACCGCAGCAGGAACCTCATTCCAGAGCTTTGCTGTGCGAGGCAGGAAATTTCTGGAAAAACGCACAGTAGAAGACAACCAACCATCCAGATGGTGAGGATGGAAGTGTTGTCGCGTAGGGCGGTGGCGGAAGGATGCGGCAGGGATCAACCCGAATAACTCCTCGGAGCACTCTCCGTTGTACATGCGATAGAAGATGGACAGCGAAGCTACATCTCTACGCAGCGCCAAGGAATCAAGCCCATCAGAAGTTCGTTGGCAGCCGACTATTCGAGTCGCTCTCCGTTGTATGCGATCCAGAGGGAGAAGCTGGTACCGGGGAGCCCCCGCCCACAGATGAGAGCAGTATTCCATATGTGGGCGAACCTGCGCCTTATAAAGCTGAAGGCGGTGGGCTGGAGTGAAATACCGTCTCGATCTGTTGAGCACGCCGAGCTTCTTCGAGGCTAATTTAGCCTTACTCTCCAAGTGGTCGCGGAACTGGACTTCACTCGAGATGTCAATACCAAGGATTCCGATACTGGCTGTGGTAGCAAGGGGAGTGCCTTCGAAAAGGGGTGACGCGACAAACGCAGACTTTTTTGCGGTAAACGCGCAAACCTGTGTCTTAGTGGGGTTAAAACGGACTAAATTAAGTCGACCCCATTCTGAAACTTCTTTTAGGGAAGTCTCAATTTCAGACACAAGTTTATTTCGGCACTCTATAACGTTTTCCCGAGAAATACCGGCGCGGCCGGTGTAAGAGGCATCAACCGTACTATCATCCGCATAACAGTGAATGCCGCCGGATGGCAGCATATCATTGACATGCAGAAGGAAGAGCGTAGGCGATAGCACACAGCCTTGAGGGACACCAGCATTCACAGACATGGAATCGGAACCGTTTAGGTTCACTTCGTCCATATTCCCATTTCGTCCACAATCCCACTTCGTCAACACATTCCAAGCCGATTTTAATGCGGTTTTTATCACTTAGCTTTTAATTTTCAGGGAAGATTTTATTTTGTGATTTAGGTAGGTATTCATGTTAAGAAAAATACTTGCTAAGCACGGTGCGGGTCAATACTATTCAGATACACTATCAATTTCGTTACTAATATGTTACGAAATGAGAATGTGGACGAAATGGGAATATGGATGAAATGGGAATGTTGACGAAGTGGGAATGTGGACGAAGTGGGAATGTGAACGAAATGGGATTGCTGACGAACTAGGAAGTTGACAAAATGGGAATATGGACGAAGTGGTTCCCGGAACCTTGACCAGGTCGTCGCTCCATCTTGTTGGAGGCCTACCTACACTGCATCTCTGTTTTCTCCAAAGTTTAGGACTTTATAACATTAAGATATTTTGATTATGATTCCTAGTAATCTAAGGAATCTTCATTTTAATTTATTGATTATGTTTTAGACTACACCCTGTATATATTTCACTTTTACACGGCATTGGACAGCCACTACATTATATCAAATCGGTTTTATTTTATAAACGCAGTAGGTATTAATTAACTAAAACCATGTTGACAAATTTCAAGTAATTTCCCAGTTTCATAATAATTGCAACGAACCGTTAATGAAAAGTTGCATTTTGCATAATACAGGACAGAGTTTACTGCCATTTTACTGTGATTTCAAGTTAATAGCGACCCTGTCACGTATAATAGAGAATTGAAAATGATTTGGAAATACCGGGACTGAGTTGAAAATGTTGTAATCAATTTCATACCTTTATGAATTTTGGGCGGCAAACGGTTTACTACGCAGTTTTAAGCTTTATTAAGCATTGCTTTGATAATTTATTGAATCATGCGTTACCTACTTTGCGGAGCTCCATATTAATGAACTGAAACAATTACTTTGCTCACCCGCGACCTTTAACCTTGATCTTTTTTTTAAGGTCGCGGGTGAGCAAAGTAATCGTTTTAGTTCATTATAAAATTGTTAAATAGAAAGTAATATACTTTAAACATGAAACTACCGTGAGACTCACTCATAGTGAAAATAAACGGATCACTCACGTCTTAAAACGAGTTTCAAAATCAAAAATCAAAATCAAAACGTTTATTCTGCAAATAGGCCGCAAAGGGCTCTTTTACATGTCACTTTTTTTTAAACTACCAGCGCTTTCGTAAGGACCATCATTGCCAAGAAGAATGCGCCGCAAGAAACTTGGCAGGAAGTCATCTTTTCAAATTAAAATATAATAAATTACAAACTAAAAAACTATATAAATATAGAATTAAATAAAAAAAAATAATAATTATATATAAAAAAAAAACATGTCGAGTTAAACTCGTTTTAAGACGTGACTGATCCGTTTATTTTCACTATGAGAAAGTAATATACTTACTCCAAAGCGATGGTAGCCCTAATGTTTAATAGTTATTTGTTATACAAGGGGGGAAAGTTGTATTTTACCTGCGAGTGTTCATTTGAAACACGAGTTATCGAAAGGATTCTATGATTGCCCACGAGCGAAGCGAGTGGTTCAAAAATAGAATCCTTTCGATAGCGAGTGTTTCAACACACGAGACGTAAAATAACTTTTCACCCGTGTATAACACAAAACTTTTCACCTCACTACAGCGAGGAAAATAAGAAAAAGGATTTGTACTATCAATTATCATTTATTTACCTCTTTGTCAATACTTTAATTTTGAAGTATAGAAATATTGGTAAAATCAAAAATAATGCAAAATAGCCTAAGCATATCCAGTCTTTATGGAACTACTCCAATACCGACATTCCGCAAGCTCAATTCCGCATTTTGCACGGTTTCCCGTAATTCCACAGGTGTTAATACGTCTTCTTCACTCGAATCACTCATTTTTAATAACAAAATAACTAGAAAAACATGCGAATATTTAACATTGACGGCTTAATTAATTGAAAAGTTTTGATTGGCTTAAGTTTTTTTTTATTATTTCGGATGCGTTTGGTTCGCACATCGACTTACTTGGACTGTCAGAACATTTTATCCGTTTTTACAACAAGAATGAAGGTTAATGTTGAATGCTGATATTTATGAATTAAAATAAAGCTGTAAGACTGTATTTAGTGTTTTTTACTCGATGCAATTAATATGTGATGTTCAAAATTCAGCACTTTTAACGTTTTGCGTTTTGTTAGCTGTCAAATATCACTTAAGCTGCCTTCAAATGTCAAAACTCTTTCTTCACAAGTGGATAAAAAGCGATTTTCTCAATAGATGTCAAACAAACAAAAAGGGCTTTCCGAGCTAGTGAGGTGAAAAGATCTTGACAATAGAGCGGGACATCTATTATAGGTATTCCTTTAAGTTGATGGCAATAGAAAAACATGGTGTATAAGCAAACTATTCAAGTAAAGATCATCATCATCATCTCAGACTATAAACGTCCTACTGCTTGGCACAGGCCTCCTCTCAGAATGACAGGGCTTGGGCCGTAGTTCCCACGCGGGCCCAGTGCGGGTTGGGAACTTCACACACACCATTGAATTTCTTCGCAGGTGTATGCAGGTTTCCTCACGATGTTTCCCTTCACCGTAAAGATCATGGTAAATTTCAAATGTAATTTCGCACATAAACTCCGAAAAACTCAAAGGTCAAAGGTGCGAGCCGGGATTTGAACCCACGACCCTCTGCTTGAGACCACGGCTGCTACAATCAGATAACAAAGTAAAGTGTGATACTTTTTCTTAAAAACTACACTTAAAAAAAGTTCTGCACTGACACACGAATGCCATATAGTTACTTATTGATAGTTAAACATGTAACATTGTAATTAACAACAAACTTTATATTTCATGCATCCAGTGAATTTGGGTAGAAAATTAAAAACGCTTCAATGCATATCACTCAAACAGGCTTGGTCGTTATTATTAAATTTGTAAGACACCGTTTATTTAACGCTGAGCTCTGAAACGAAGCCAGCCAATACGTGTAATGGTTCAAGTAACACTGGTCAGTTAGACTCCAGATGTGCCCAGAGGCTCGATAGTCATTTGTCATGCTGTAGCAATGTTCGTACATTGTGTACAAGCAAAAAGTTTATCGGTATATCGTAGATGTATGTACCTATCGAAAATTACATACCTATATTTGATATTCGTTGGTAATTGATGTCGATATTGGAGGTTATTGACAGTCAATATTGGAGTCATCATCCCAGCCTGTATACGTCCCACTGCAGGGCACAGGCCTCCTCTCACAATGGTTTGGTTTGGGCCGTAGTTCCCACGCGAACCCAGTACGGATTGGGAACTTCACACACACCATTGAATTTCTTCGTAGGTGTATGCACGTTTCCTCACGATGTTTTCCTTCACCGTAAACCTCATGGTAAATTACAAAATGTAATTTCGCACATAAATTCCGAAAAACTCAGAGGTGCGAGCCGGGATTTGAACCCACGACTCTCTGCTTGAGAGGCCATAGGTCAAACTGCTAGGCCACCACGGCGTTTTGACAGTAGTTTTTGTTAATTTGCTTTTATTTTCGTGGGCTAATATAAGTCAAAAATACTCGTAATAAAAATAGTTAATCATCATTTCAGTCGAAAGAGGTCCATTGGTGAACATAGGCCTCCCCTAAGATCCGCCAAACAGAACAGTCCTGCGCCATCTACATCCAACGCGTTCCCGCAACTTTAATCAGGTCGTCGCTCCAATTTGTCGGAGGCCTACCTACCCTGCGTCTTCCGGTCCGTGGACGCCACTCGAGAACCTTTATGCCCCATCGGCCATCAGTTCTACGAGCGACCTGCCCTGCCCACTGCCACTTGAGCCTGGCAATTGTTCGAGCTATGTCTGTGACTTTAGTTCTTGCGCGGATTTCATAATTTCTAATGCGATCCCGCAGAGAAACTCCGAGCATAGCCCTCTCCATCGCCCTCTGAGTGACTTTAAGCTTTTTTATGACGCCCATCGTAAGCGGCCACGTCTCAGTGCCATAAGTCATCACTGGCAACACACACTGGTCAAAGACTTTTGACTTGAGACATTGCGGTATATTGGAATAGCCCAAAAATAGCGTGCCTCTTTGATTTCACAACTGTTTAATGAAACACACGCAGTGAAGCTTTAATTAGATAGAGCGAGAAAATATCCTGCGAGTTGCGGTACATAGCTGCCGATGATGGATCACCCATAAATACATTGCCGCGCGCCGCAGCAATGTATCAAAACCTTGCACATTACTCGGGCCGTGTGAACAAGGGTTGTAAAAGTGAGTCGTCCACTCGCTCTCGTTGCCTCTGACAAATATTCATCAGTTTGCCAGGAGTTGTTTTCCACTGGCAGCGACAAAAAGTTTCGTTTCAGTGCCGCAGCGTATTTAGGAACAGTGGTTACCGCGTTTAAAATTATGTGTCGGCTCTTATTACCCGACTGGGGAAGGAGGGTTTTGATTTCGAGAGTATTTATTTATGTTTTTTTTTTTTATATTATAAGTGTGAGAAATCATTCAATTCATATCAGTTGTGAGACTGACTTCCTACTTAATATTATACACGCGAAAGTTTGTAATATGGATGGATGGATGGATGGATGGATGTTTGTTACTCTTTGACGCTAAAAGGGTTTGACGGATTTCGATGAAATTTGGCACACAGATAGTTTATAACCTGGATTAACATATAGGGTACTTTTGTATCCTGGAACATTGCGTAGTTCCCGTAGGATAGCGATAAACGAATTCCTTGCAGACGGAGTCGCGGGCAACAGCTAGTAGGATATATATTTTCGCAGAATACCCGTGGAAAAGGGAATTACACAAGAAACATGGATTTCCGATACTACTTAAATATGATTTCAAAACTTCCCATTGAATTTGAGTTTAGATTCGGTACTCATATGTAAGTCGGTGACTCAAAGACGGACGTGTAATCCAAATAAATGAATTCTAAACATAATGACCACTTTTAGAAGTTAATAAGAAAGTATTATTAAATAGTCAGCTTTTTTCAAAAAAATTAACGCCTACAATGTTATTTATGTTTTATGTTTATGAATGGCAACTCTTTAGAAAAATAAAGTCTCTTCGCGACGCTAAGCACCATCGTTCTGGTGACACCGGGGAATTTATTACCTAGAGTTATAAAGCCAGCCATTAAAACTCCTACCACAGTCTGCGATCTCCCAAACATACTGAATTAAAAAATACAACATGAGATTCAAAGTACAAGATATCACCTGCTAGATATAACCCTACCGGGAAGACCGCCATAGTGACGGACCTATGCCGACTGTACCCATCGAACTGTCTCGACCTTTACCAGAGGCCTTGTTATCTAATACACTCGGAATAGTAGATTGTTCAACAAAGGAGGAAAATAACCAATATCACAAGAGGTTACTTGGCACCCGAGCACAGCGAGGGTGCCAATATTCCGAGGGTGATATTGGTGTTTAACCCGAGTTAAACACTCTGCTTTTCCTTTCGACTACAAGGAAAGTAAGAAAATATAAGTATAAATAAATAAAAATGTCTAAACTGGTCAATATGATCGTTGTAAAGTATTTCAATGGAGTTTATTGTTAAGTAATAATTAATTTAACAAAATTTAGAATGTTCAATATAATAATCGATAAAGTAGGTATTTTAGTAAATTTATTTATAAAATATTTAAGTAACCAATTTGAACCAAGGAGTTAAGCCGAATAGAGATTGTCGTTTACCGTGTTTTTTTTCTTAACATTTTCTAGCTTTTTTGGTTTAAGTCACTAAATAAGAAACTAATGTAAACTAATAATTTAATTTAATAATATTTCACTGGCATTATATAATTTGTAATATGACTAATTAAGAAAAAAAAACCTCAATACTTAATGCGTATGTGTTCCATTGACAGCCAATGCCTTTATTTTTTTAAATTCATATCTACCCTAGGGAAGAAAATAATAGTTATCCTCCCGTATGTCAGATATGATTTGCCTCACTTTCCGAGTATGAGAGATGAAAACATACATAGCCAGTTTGGCTAGTAATGTGTCCAGCCAAGTAGTACTTCAAGGGGGATAAAGGGCTCAAACCCCCTCCTTTCCCTCCAAAAGCATCTTATTTCTTCTGTGATGTTGTGTATTGTTCTAACCCTAGCAAAGCCCAGATTATCGTTTTTTGTTTTAGCAATTGTTCTAGTTATGATAGAATTTAAAACAAAATAACTATGCTATGTACGCACTGTTTGTAAATATTCTGCACGTCGCTGCAAAAACGTCAGGTGTTTCACACGGTCCACCCCATTATTTATTAAGCGCCTGAGTCCAGGTATTAAGTGTCTCGAATAATTGATGGCCGGCGCACACTTTTATTGGATTAGGGTGTGTGAAACGGGCCTTATGTGATATGAAGTTTGTGGCTATTTGGTAGGTTTTTGTAGAATAATACAAAATTCAAAATGTAATCCTACTAATATGTACAGGGTTATTTTTAATTCACTGACATCCTCTTAACCCTGAATTCCTATCACTCAAACAAATGTTTTTTGTTCTACGACTTTTTAAAATGAAGCACTTTTTTTCCCATACAAATACACAGAGTATCGTAAAAATAAGAGGTAATCTCAAATTTTCAAAACGTTATTACACCATAAATATTAAGTTATGACAAAAGCCGTAAAACAAAAAACATTTGTTTAAGTGGTAGGAGTTTAGGGTTAGAAGGATGCTAGTGAATTACAAATAACCCTGTATAATAAACGCGAAAGTTTGTAAGTATGGATGGATGGATGGATGGATGGATGAATGTTTGTTACTCTTTCACGCTAAAACGGTTTGACGGATTCTGATGAAATTTGCTACACAGATAGTTTATAATCCGGATTAACATATAAAATACTTTTTATCCCGTAAAATTGCAATTGGTGGAACGTACGTACGAAAAACGTCACCAAAACGTCAAAAGTGTTTACTCTAAGCATAAGGCTGCGTATCCACCGGTTCTGTGCGAGGATGCGTTGCAAGGGATGTGTTTGTCATGAACCAACAGAAACACTTCATTTACCTATCCTAGCTCAGCTCAGCTCTGGTGGAAACAGCTCAGCAGAGCGAGGTTTTTGTACATACAAAAGAAAGGAAAGATGTGTGCGAGGAATGTGTTGCTAGGCAGCGTTGCTCCGCTCCCGCCTCACCGCACCCCGCCCGCTTATTTGAAAAGAGCCCGCTACACATCCTCGCTACGCATCCTCGCACCGCTCAGCTACCTCGCACATCTTTAGTGGAAACTTTCACACCGTTACACATCCTCGTTAGGCTGCGGCTCCACTGAGGCGGAGACGAGAGGAGCGGAGAGGAGACGTGTAGGGGTCGACCAATCATATCAGTTGAAATCCCCATCTCGTCTCCACACCGCTTCAATGGAACTGATATGATTGGTCGACCCCTACACGTCTCCTCTCCGCTCCTCTCGTCTCCGCCTCAGTGGAGCCGCAGCCTTACACAGCCTCGCGCCGCTTAGCTAACTCGCACAAAATAAATAAATAAATATCACGGGACAATTCACACTAATTGACCTAGTCCCAAAGTAAGCTAAGCAAAGCTTGTGTTATGGGTACTAGGCAACGGATAAACATACTTATATAGATACTAGCTTTTGCCCGCGACTCCGTTCGCGTGGAATTAGTAATTTCGGCAGCTTATTTTTTTTATCCAATTTGCTTTTTCATCAATTATAGCTCTCCTTAGTTCCTCCATATAAAAAAATTACCCGCCCCGCAATTCCCCCCCCCCCCCCCCGCACTCCCCTCCCAACCCCACCCCCCACCGAACCCCCCGCACACCCGCGTTCACATTCACCACAAGTCAAGCGTGCCTATAGAAGTTTTACTTCAAAAACCCCCGATTTTGAAACATTCTTCCGCTCCGCTCCGCTCCTATTGGTGTTAGCGTGATGATTATACAGCCTTTAGCCTTCCTTGATAAATGTGCTATCTAACACTGAAAGAATTTTTCTAATCGGAGCAGTAGTTCCTGAGATTAGCGCGTTCAAACAAAAAAACCTGTTCGATAAATTCTTAAAATAGACGTATCTTTCTTATTTGTGAACAGATTCAAATGAAACAAACACTAAATGTTAATCCAAGAAAATACCAACATATCAGTGAAAACGGCATCCTTCTAGGTTAAGCCGTTTCTGAGATTAGCGCGCACAAACGCACAGACAAACAGACAAACAGATAAACAGACAAACAGACAATAATTCTAAAAATCATTGTTTTGGGTTCTATTGCGCTTATAAATAGCCCTAGTGACAGTGTTTCAGTGTTTTGTTGTGTACAGACACCGACTTGTTACAGATTTATTATATGTATAGATATATATTATATACATAAATACATATTAAACACCCAAGACCCGAGAGCAAACATTCGTATTTTTGATACAAATATCTGCCCCGACACGGGAACCGAACCCGGGACCTCAAGCGTCGTAGTCAGGTTCTCTAACCACTAGGCCATCTGGTGGTCACATCTCTGGTGGATCTTCTGGTGGTAAGGCCGGTATACATTATATTTGACTCAACGGGACCTCCCTTCTAGACCGAGCTTTTTTACTTCGATCCAATAAATATAAAACAAGCTCAACTTATCGAATCCCCGCGTGTTATGATTTCATTACTTGGTGTTTTTATTAAGTTGCGCGTACACAAGTTGTTTGATCGGAATATAATAGAAAACTAAACAATGGAAGCTGATCCGCGCCGTTCTCGGCAGTTTGTGCAAATATTTGCTGCCGTAGCGCGAGGCATAAGCTGAAGCGATTGGACGATGTCAAAAAACAAATAAACAAATAGAAATATCACGGGAGTGTAAAATGCGTATACATACTAGCAGTTGCTCACGACTCCTTCTGCGAAGAATAGGGTATAAAAAGCTTACGATCTATTCTCAGACCTAACAAATATTTAAAGACAAAAATTTTCATAAAATCGGTCAAGCCGTTCCGGAAGAGTTCGATAAACACTGTGACACGAGATTTTTATATATTAGACTAGCTGACTAGGCAAACGTTGTTTGGCTATTATAAATTATAGCATACGACCTCACCAAACAATCAGACTTACCAAATATAGACAAAAAAATTGATAAAAATCGGTCAAGCTTTTTCCGAGGAGTTCGATAAAACACACAGTGACACGAGCTTTTTATATATTAGATATTGCTTTCCCACGTCTTTAACGAATTTAATTTCTCACCCCGGCGCCACACATAACACATAGCACAAATGTTTCAACACATAATTGAACACACATATTTGATCACATGTGAAGCACCGGTATTTGCTTATATGTTCAATAGAACAATCATACAATCAACCATAGATCAAATATGT
Organism: Archips crataeganus; assembly: GCA_947859365.1. NCBI lineage: Eukaryota > Metazoa > Arthropoda > Insecta > Lepidoptera > Tortricidae > Archips > Archips crataeganus. Next base: position 3,086,236 of record OX402052.1, read on the forward strand.
GTTCAAATATGTGTTGAAACATTTGTGCTAAGTGTGGCGCCGGGGTCAAAAATTGGGTTAAGGTAGAGATAATTTATTGAAACAGGCGTTGCTTTGCGGAGGTCCATGTTAATGAACTGAAACAATTACTTTGCTTTTGGTCGTGAGCAAAGTAATTGTTTCAGTTCATTAATATGGTAGAGATGGTTGTTCAAAACACAAAAAAATTGTGCTCATTGACAGCGGGAGAGGCAAAATGTAGCACCATTGTTTGAGGAAGGAAATATGCGCGACATCTGCTATTAATAACTCTTGTTATTCTTACTTTTGTTCGACCTGTGACCTGTAGCAGAGCGATTCTCAAGGTTTGATGAGGGAGTGAAGGACCATGTAGCCAGTGCGAGAAATATCGTGCGAGTTTCATGGCATTTATTTATAAGTTATTTATTTATTTATTGCGTTTCCCATTGTACATTTGGTGTTACACAAATAAAATACAGCTTCAATGTGAACCCTGTAAGGGCACAGCAACAGTAGGACAAATACGCATTTCATTAATAATATATCATTGTTATACTAAAACAGTGTCAGCATAAATTATAAACTATTATTTAAAACATTATTAATCATACCTACACACACATTCGCATTTACCAATTACACCATATTACATTCAGCAATAACTATACTTTTACTATCACAGTATAAATAATAAGTTATAGATAACATTTTTTTTACAAATCCTAGAATAAAATAAAATAAAATCAATTTTCATCAAAAAATTCTTGAACACTATAGTAAGATTTCTCACTCAAAAATGTCTTTACGCGGTGCTTAAGTATGTTCATGTTATTTTCTTGTTTAATTTCTTTAGTTATCTTATTAAATATTTTAATTGACATAGCAAAGGGAGCTGTATGGATCATTATCATCAACAACAACTTGCATAAATAACTCGTATAAATAATAGCCCTTTAAGATCGTGTCACTGTTCAAACGCATGTAAAAAAATATGCGATTCATGTACAGTAAAATGAAACTATCTAGACCAGATAAAGCCTCGAAGGTTCATGCTTTTAAAAGAATAAATGAAGAGGAAGACGTGTATGCACAATTAAGGGCTATTTAAGGCCAGAGTGAATAGGCTCTTACTGAAACAATTAGCTGCATTTTAGGTCCCATTTGCACTTATCATAAGTTGAGATAAATAATTCTAATATATAAAAGTCTCGTGCAACATTGTTTGTTATCGAATTCCTCCGAAACAGCTTGACCGATTTATATGAAACTTTTTTCTATACTTGGTACGTCTGAGAATAGGTCGTAGGCATTTTTTTATCCTTTTATATAGCGAAACAACGTTTGCCGGGTCAGCTAGTAAAAAACACAAAAAAATCGAAAACCACATTTTTGGGACAGTGCCAATCGTTCCTTCCTTGCACCAAGCAACACATTTCGCGGACTTTTACATAAAAACTTATAAGTAAGGTTTTTCTTTCGACGGCCTCGACAAAATGGAACAAGTTGCTGTATTGTTTATACTTACCTTTGCGCACAAAGCTCCTTTGACAGGAGATGTCTTTTCTTGAGAACTTTACATAATTATTTCCATACTTAGTTTAGTCAAACGCAAGTCGAATTCAATATATTTATTCAATTCATGCTATAACAGATATTTATATAAACGTCGAAGAATCTACCAACGACTCGGAAAAACCCGGTCGAGAAGAATCTGGCAAGAAACTCAACCAGGTACAGTTTTTCAACAACGTGCTATTTTACTAAGAAACTAAATATTTTAACACAGTAAATGCACTATTTGGAGCTATGTATCGCCAATGCGGATCAGATTTATCCCCAAACAATAAGTATCCGGTTTAGTAAATTGATCGGTGTCTGCAAAATTGGAACGTCTAGTTTAAATCTCAGCATAATCAAATGTCTGAAGCTGATATCTGTACTGTTACAAGCTACAAGCAATGTGCAGCTAACTTCGCTGTGGCAACCTTAAAAATCAGTACAGCAAGCTGCAATCATCACCACAGTCTATATACGTCCCACTGCAGGGCACAGGTCTCCTCTCAGAATAAGGGGGCTTGGGCTGTAGATCCCACGCGAGCCCAGTGCGGATTGGGAACTTCACACACCATTGAATTTCGTCGTAGGTGTATGCAGGTTTCCTCACGGTGTTTTCCTTCACCGTAAAGCTCATGGTAAATTTCAAATGTTATTTCTTTTGCACATAAATTCCGTAAAACTCAGAGGTGCGAGACGGGATGAACCCACGATCCATGCAAGAGTCTTGCTTGAGAGGCCATGGTCAAACTACTAGGCCACCACGGCTTTATTTGTTGCAAGCTGCAATGTGAATCGAAATGGCATTGTAACAAAATGTAAAGTTGGTTTTTCACATTTGCAGGAATACGCGAACTAACAAAAAGATGACTTGGAAATGATGATGTTTGATGTTCATCAAAACGCGTGAACTAGAAATATTTGCGGTCTCCTAGATATTCGCGCGACCACTATAATATTGAATATCATAATAATCCCAGCCTATATAGGTTCTACTGCAGGGCACAGGTCACCTTTCAAAAACAGAGGGCATGGACCGCCCAGTTTTCACGCGGCCCCATTGTGACTTCACACACATGTTATCTTTCAGTATAAAACTCAAGTTAAATTTAAATGTTATTTCGCACCAACCAACCAACTCAGAGGTGCGACTCTCTGCTTGCATATCTTTTGGGAATCGTTGCATTTCCTGAGCATAGAAATGAATTTCTTACAGGGTCTCAAATACGTGCGAACATTTGTATAATGTACAAATGTTTGCATGCATGTGACTGACCTCTTTTACGTTTCAGTATTTTTTTTTAACTGTTGCTAGTCCTCTTTTTTCAATTTGCCACCATGCCTCAAAGTTAGCTTTCATTTGTTAAAATACGTATACCATATTATCTTCAACAGCATGGCGGTACCACCCCAAATACTCCCATCATCTTTAATACCATTTAATTAACCTGAGTAATTTAAATAAATTCTTGGAGCGTTAAGGCGAGGGTCACGTCCGGCCATGTTGCTTATCGATTCACGGTCCAAGATGGATTCCTCCGCGACTGTTTTCCATTCGCGCCGGCATCCGCTGGGAATTCCTTCCCGTTTAATTTTTCCAGGAATTTAATGCAACTCCCAACTCCCTCTTAAGGCTTAGTGTGAAGCTGGAAAGTGGAAATTCAAGCGTTGACGTGGAAGTGTAAGGCTTACGCAATATGGAAGGTCATGTAGGTAATAGCGGGATGTTTCTTTCTTAGCTTTCACGTTGTCAACGACTTTCGGTCCATTCTTGCATCGGTCTAGTCCTACTAGTTCTATTATCAGTTTCATTGATGGAATTAGTTGGAACGTTTGTCCTAATAGTTACATTGGAACAGAGTTTTTAATCAAATTTTTATTGAAACTTGACCGATTTTCCATTAAGTTACAACCACAATTTTAATTTAATTGAGTACTGGGATCCATAATAATATTAATAATATACAAAGTTCTATCAATATAACTGATAATAGAACTAGTGTGAATAGCCCCATGCTGGGCAGCAGGGTCTCTATTACGCGGATGAAGTCGTGGGCAAAAGCAAGTTAGTTTTTTTTTTATTTGTTTATTTGCCTGTCATGGTGTAGGCCAAAGGCCATGTCTGTGGACCTCCACAACTCCAGGTCTGGCGCAATTCCTTTGCGTAAAAGTCCTAATCGTCCCGGCATCTATTTTTTGATCTGGCTTAGATCTGGTTTTTCTGGTATCCATCAAGTAACGGTTATAAATAACTACTAATAATATTATTACAGAGGCAAACTTTAGTTAATCGCTTGTTTGTAAGAGGAAGTCTCAGGAGCTACAGAATAAAATCATTTACACCTTGAACAATTCTCGTATATTTATTTATTTCTCGAATTTCGGAAACAGCTCTAACAATTTCTATGAAATGTGCTATGTGGGGGTTTTCGGGGACGAACAATCTATTAAGTAGTCTTATCTCTGGGAAAACGCGTGTTTCTGAGTTTTGCTCGTATTTATTATTGTTTGTAAAAAATATTACTTTGATTAAAGGAAATGTAGCCTTATATGTAGATTCTGCATAATTTGTTCTGCATTGCGAGGAGCAAAACGACATTGCAGTTGCACGATTAAAGGGCATTACGAAATAAAATAAAAGCCAATTGAAATGAAGGTTCGCGGAGAAAACTAGCGTAGCGGAATCTCTCTTCTAGTTAATCCATACTTCCATACTTATATTGTAAATGCGAAAGTGTGTCTGTCTGTCTGATACCTCTTCATGCTTAAATTTAGATAAAATTTGGTATTTACCAACCATCATCACCATCATCAACATCATCATCATCATCTCATCATCATCAACATCATCACCATCATCATCATCAACATCACCATCATCATCACACCATCATCATCATAACCACCATCACCACCATCATCACCATCATCATCATCATCATCACCCATCATCACCATCATCATCATCACCATCATCAACATCAACACCATCACCACCATCAACATCACCATCACCATCATCATCATCATCACCCATCATCATCATCATCATCATCATCAACATCATCATCATCATCACCATCATCATCACCATCATCAAAATCATCATAATCATCATCTCATCATCACCACCATCATCATCACCATCATCTTCATAATCATCATCACCCATCATCACCATCATCATCACCATCATCACCATCATCAACATCATCATAATCATCATCTCATCATCACCACCATCATCATCATCACCTTCATAATCATCATCAACATCATCATCATCATCTCATCATCACCGTCATCATCACCATCATCATCATCACCATCATCATCATCATCACCATCACCATCACCCATTATCATCATCATCATCATCACCCATCATCACCATCATCACCATCATCATCACCATCATCATTATCATCATCATCATCATCATAATCATCACCATCATCATCACCATCATCATCACCATCATCATCATCACATCATCATCACCATCATCACCATCATCATCACCGCCATCATCAACACCATCACCACCATCAAAATCACCACCATCATCATCATCTTACCTTACCTTAAATAAGCGTAGTGGCAGAATCTCATAATGAACTAAAACGCAAATATTGCTTATAGTTTTTTTTTAAATGGCTAAATGCTATGATGCCATAGACCTATAAACGTCATGATATGAAACAATAGACGATCACTTTGCTAGCCTTGGCCAGCAATGTTGTATGAAATTCCATTATTGAACTCTCGTCTAGCCGCACACCACGCCGCGCCTGCATTGTGACACTTCGTGGCGTATTATAAGGAACATAACGTCAACATTTCATAGCATGTTTGAGAAAACAACTTTTACTAAATGTCATTTTATTTTTCGACATAGTCACCTTTTAGCATAATACACTTAGTATATATTTTTTCTAAACTTAAAATTCCATTTTTAAAAAAGGTCTCATCTTGAGTACTTAAAAAATCTTGTACCGCAGCGACTACCCCGTCGTCGTCTTCAAATTTCTGGCCTCTCAGGTATTGTTTCAATCTCGGAAATAGGTAGAAATCACTGGGAGCGAGATCTGGTGAATACGGAGGATGCTTAAGGATATTGAACCCAGTATCACGAATTGCAGCCATTGCAACGGCGGACTTGTGTGCCGGGGCATTGTCCTGGTGGAACAGCACAACTTTCGAGAGTTTACCTCGCCGTTTTTCGCGCATCTCATTGCGCAATGTTGCTATTTGTTTGGCGTATAATGTGCCCGTAATAGTGGCTCCATGCTGGAGATACTCAATCATTAATACCCCTTTACCATCCCAAAAAACAGAGCCCATAACCTTACCGGCAGATGGGCTCACCTTGAATTTCTTCGGAGTTGGAGATGATGGCCTTTTCCATGTCATAGACTGCAGTTTCGTTTCTGGGTCGTAATGATGGAGCCATGTTTCGTCCATTGTTATAAATCGCGCCAAAAAAAGTTCCCGGTCTTGCTGCATCAGGTTCAAAGCTTCTTGACAAATCTCTAGTCTAGTTTGTTTTTGCGTGTCAGTAAGCATTCTTGGTACCCAACGCGCAGATACCTTTTTCATACCCAAGCGTTCATGTAAAATATTATACACGCTCCCCGTTGAAATTTCGTTCGTTGAGTTTTCGACTTTTTTCACAATTTCTTCAGTTAGTGCTGTAGTAGGGCGTCCGGAGCGGGGGTCGTCCATTGTCGATGTTCTTCCACGTCTAAATTCGGCGCACCAACGTGCGACTGTCGAATACGGAGGAGCATTAGACCCTAAAGTGTCCCGCAAATGCAAATTGACTTGGTCCGTAGAAAAATTTTTCGAACACAAGTATTTGATAACGGCGCGCAGTTCAATTTTCTCCATTTTCGCTAACGTACCTCAATAGCATTGCAAAGAAATTAACGTATATTTTTTTAAACAAAAGACAGTTAGTTTTTTTTTCATAGCAATCAGCTAGATATTAGCTTTACCGGCCAGTATTTAATTTCGTAATATTAAAAGAGTTTGCATCTCATTCTCACTTTATATTGAACGCCCCTCGTACGTCAGACAAATGAAATAAATATAATTATAATATAATAAAATAAAATATAATTATAGTACCTACTCGTATTAATAAGGATGGTAAAAATAATAATTTGATTATTTGGTGGTCACCCAGAATCTGACGATAACTTTGCCAGTTTCAATAGGAGACAGTTTTTTTTCACATAAAACTGGCCAGTGAGTGAGACCCAGTGAGAGAATCCTAGATTGTATCTGTCTGGCTCATCCGGGGCAGTACCACCCTCTTACAGAACACCGGCGTGAAGCAGCAAGTACTCCTGCTGCGTTTCGTACGGTCAGTGAGTGCGCCGGGGGCCCAATACCTCTCTCCCCCCCTTCCCTTACTCCCTCTCCTTTTGTTGATATTTATGGGCGAGGTGATCATTTAAAAAAAAAAACTCGGATGGGAACGAATTCCAACCCTTAGCAGTTTGTATAAGGACAGATGAACTAAACCACTTCGTGCAGGCCAATGGAATACTAACTACGTAAAGCTCAGTTTAGACTAGCAAGCAAAATTGCAAGTTGCTTTGCATTGCGAGGCCGCAAAGCGAACTAATTTGATGTGGTCAATCGAACGCCGCAATGTAACGCAACTTGCACGATTTTTCTTGCAGGTCCAAACCCGCCTTAAAGCTCCAAACGCGCAGCCAGCGAAGGCGTGGCGGTGACGGTTGTAATATTCTAACATGTATGAACGGTTGTGCGGGACCGTACCGCGAACTCGTGCATACAAGTTAGAATATTAGTTACAACCGTCACCGCCACCGCACCGCCACGCCTCCGCTGTCTGTGCGTTTGGAGCTTTAGGGTGAAGATGGACGAATAGACTCAGCAATAAGATACCATTGGCCTTATGGGTACTGAACCCTAAAAAGGGATGTAGTGGTTCTTCAAAGATCCTAGAGTAATATTGACGGTGAGAAAGCCAAAAACAAAGCACCCAGTAATCTCTGGAGTGAAAGTGGGTCTCTAGTGTTAGCGATTTAAAAAATACTTAGTTAACGCTTCATATTTACTTTTTTAATGGACCTCACTAAAGGAATCTATCCGCTATGTTCTATGATTTGTATCTATTAGTATAGCAAATTGGACATTTTCCTCCAATTTGCTTTACGAGTTTTAGCGAAAGAGCAAATTGAACTGTTTTTCTCTAATTTGCTATACTAGTTCTAATGATAGAGCAAATTGGAGTAAAACAGTTCGATTTCCCTTTTTTTTATTGTGAGAGGGGGCAAACGAGCAAGCGGGTGATCTGATGGAAAATGATTACCACCGCCCATAAATATCAACAACTCAAAGAGAGTCGCCAATCTAATGCCGGCCTTTGAAGTAAAAGCAAGATTTGCTGTAAGTACTAATTCTAATGATAGAGCAAATTGGAGGAAAACAGTTGGATTTGCCTTACTAGTTGGAAAGCTAGAGCCGTTTCTATTTCTTCATAGTTTCATTTTCTATTTATTTCTGTAACTAGTAGAGCAAAGTGGAGAGGAAAAGTTGAATTTGCTCTATCTTTCCAACTAGTAGGGCAAATCGAACAGTTTTGCTCCAATTTACTTTATCATTAGAACTAGTATAGTAAATTGGAGAAAAACAGTTCAATTCGCTTTATCGCTAAAACTCGTAGAGAAAATTGGAGGAAAATGTCCAATTTGCTATATTAGTAGATACAAATCGTAGAGCATAGTGTATAGATTCCACTAAAAGTATCCACTGCTGTAAATAATACCTTTACAAGCATTGTAAAGCTAAGTTAGATCTATAAGCAAGCATAGGAGCATCAATTGATGCCTAAATCGAATAAAGAATATTTGACTTTGACTTTATGAAAAATTGTACAAGTTTTATTATTACAATCGCGCAGAGGTTCGACTGTCAGTTCAGTACATGAATCATTGCAGTACGAATCATGTTCTGTATGTATTCCTTGTATTATTTTGATCGAAATAAAAATATTATTATTATTATTACATTGCTAAGAGTTAGAATTGGTCAATCGTACACGGCAATGTAATGCAACTTGCTTGGTTTTTTTGCTGATCAAAACTGGGCTCTAGGAACCCAGTGACGAATAATTATAATTTGACGTTTCCTGCTGGACGTAGGCCTCTTTCACTGATACCCAATCATTAAGCTAGGTTTACACGGGCTTAGTACTTGTCAGTGTAGGAGTGACAAGTATTAGTGGATTTTTAGCTGTGGGTAGGTGCTTGTCGCTTAGTAAATAGAACCGGCTTCTAATTCCTACTTGCACTTGCAGTTGCACTAATACTAAGCATTTATACAACTTGTTTACACACATGTGACAAGTGTAAGTGACAAGTACTAAGCATTAGCTACTAAGCCCGTGTAAACCTAGCATTACGGTTGAAAGTGGCTTGCATCCACTGTGAACCTGTGCACTTTACCAAATCACCAGTGACGAATACTGAATACTAAAATAAGAAACACGGATCACCTCGCGTATTTGGTAGTCGAGGTATGCCTGACATGATTCGAACCAATCCGTGAACCTTTCTCAAGGCGGGTTCGAATCGAAAGTTAGCGCTTTTACAGTTCAATTACTCGGCACAGCTGTCGGCGGTGATAAACTATCCTCATTTTCTTCTTGTCGCCTTACCTAAAACCCTAAGAATACTTCTAGTATAAAAGTAGGAATTCGCTACTACTGACGCCATACCCCCTTGGTATTGAGTACAGTCCGAAAAGTCCGGGTAAAAACCAGTCTTTGCCCGGCTTATGACTGACGCACCGAGGAAACCGTTGGAACCTTGTTCAACTCAGTACGATTGTGGCTAGGTAGCCAAAAATGTGTCAGAATTTGGACGCCAGTTGAACGCAACTCATTTAAACTAATTATATCCGATGGAACAGGTACCGGACAATTAGAATAAAATTAAAATAATAGTTAGTAGAAACATGTTTAATTAGGTAATTTCAGTTAAATTTATACTCATACTCATACTCATACTCATTTATTAATTGCAACCATGGTATTTACAAGATGTTCTTAAATCTAGCCAGTACAAACATGGACCCTACTAGGGCGTAGCAACATTCATATATTTATAAGAAGTTATCTATTGTTATTAAACACATTTATATTTCAGTATTACATGTCATTCTATAAGTGTGAATCCCAAAGAATTCACTATTCCATGAACTCCTGTAGAGAATATGGCTATTACAAGCACTTATGAATGTAGAAGAATCTACCACCGGTTTAGAAAAACCATGTAAGGTAAACGTCCCTGTGCTCGACACTGACCCAATACATGGCACCTTCAATCTTAATGTCATAGTAAGAGAGGCGACAGATGGGTGTCATTTATTGGGCGTTAAGGTGTGTACGTTTACCTAAGAGAAGTATACGGCAAGAAAATCAACAAGGTATATTTCCTTAGGACTGATCTACAATGTATTTTAATTAAATCTAAAGTATTTAACTCAACTAAATTTTAAAACACTGTAAATACCTTATTTGAAACTAGGGATCGCCAATGCGGATCGGAATGTTCATGATAAATGACTGTTTGAACGGCAATTGGTTAGTCATTGGAGAGGTGCCTCATGTAATTGGCCAGAGAATCCCAAGCATTGCTTTTCCCGGACAGGTGCAGAAGGGAGCAGCAGCTCTTGGACACATGAGGAAGTTACCCGACAGTCGACACGCATGCCACCTATTTTTTTTTTAATTTTCATTGCAGGCGACATTAACAATTCAGTCTAAATTCCATATTAAAGCCCGTTCCAACATCGAGCTACCAACCAGTAAAGTATTACAAATTGTTATACTTACTTCGCCTGTTTATGAAATAGGGGAGTTGTCAAAATTCGAGCGACAGACGTATTGGTTTGAACAATACGCCAAGCTTCAAAATTGAGTTGTTTTAAACCGCTCTCAGGCTGCTCGTGTGATTTTTACGGCTTGATAAGTCTTTGTTATGTTCACGTAGTGATTATATTCTGTTTGGTTATGTTGTTACCTAGATTAAAATTTTAACGATCCCTGATACCCCGGCTAAATGAAGGCAAATAAAGTTGTAATCAAAAACACATGAGATTTTAACCGTAAAATTAAATAATTAATTAATTTTTATTTTAAATTTCTAATGCTAAATTAAACGAATAATGTAGCATAATGTAGCCTTAATTAAAAAAAAAAACCTCCAACGCAATTGGGGATGTCTATTTTTATGCAATGTATACCTATAGTAAATCGAAAACCATTTCGAGATAAATTCTTTTTAACTAGTTTTCTGTAGTTATTTAATAATAATATTATGTAATGTATTTATTACATAACAAATAAGCCTTCATTTGACATTGGTGTAAATTGCGTGACCGGTCCAAGTCGTACTTTATTCTGTGTGTTTAGAATTATTCACAATTTACGGAGTTTGATTTGGACCCACTTTCTGACATCTAACACTTTGACAGCGCCAGTAAAGTGACACTAGTTACAGTGTACCACTACGCAAAAAAAATTAAAGGGGCTGCCTTATTGCACGAATTTAGATAGATTTAGAAATTTGGCAGTGTGGGAGCCCTCAATTATAATCTGACGTCATGAAGCAAAATAGTTTCAATACTTAATTAATTTTGAAAAAAGTAGTGAACTGAATGACAAAATATTGAAATTAGTTTCATATAATTGACTTTTCTATACAAAAAAAATAAAAACCACTGGTAATTTCCCAATTACGCTTGAACGCACACACGTTTGAAAATAAGTAAATGATCATTATACGTCTAATATCCCTTCCGCAGCTAACAAAAGAGCTGATAACTTTGAAACGGCTGAATCAATTTTGATAAAACATATCTAAGAATCATCGCCAAGAAACCTGCTTTCAAATAAAAACACCGCATCCAAATCGGTTCACTCTTTTAAGAGCTATGATGCCACAGACAGACAGACAGAGACACACACACACACACATAGCGGTCAAACTTATAACACCCCTCTTTTTGTGTCGGGAGTTAAACATTAAGTTTCATATCAGCCGCTTTTACATTCAGGCAGGTTAGGCGACCTGAAATAGGGTTTTAGACTCCTTCAACTGCACATTTCACAAAACGGGTGACTCAATCGAACTGCAGTGCAAATATAACTCTTTAAGAATTCGCGTGCTTAACCTCACGAGGCAATATCTTCACGGCTCGAGGGCGTCTCGTGAGTGATACAGCGAGCCGCTCCAAATATATCGGCGGGCGAGCGAGTAACTAGAAACAGAGGCGGCAATTTTTTAATATACACCGACACATTCTACCACATAATGAGAGAGAGAGAGAGAGAGAGAGATGTTTATTTACACATATTCGATACACAGGAAATACAGTTGACAGGAAAAGATACAAATAAAAATCATCGAATAGTATAAATTGGGCCCCACTCAGCATAATATTGCGGCAAGCCGCAACGCTGTTTTTCAGTGGGACCCATTTAAAAAACTAAACACAAAAAAAAACAAACACAAACACATTGTGATGTCACGAACGCCAGCGGAAAGTGTAGTTCGCAACAAAACCTAAATAGGTACAAACCGGAAGTATGTATGGCAACACTTGACCAGCTTAATCATCATCATTTTAGCCGAAAGACGTCCACTGTGCTGATCATAGGCCTCCTCCAACCAAGGCTTGCCAAACAGATCGGTCCCGCGCCATCCGCATCCAACGCGATTCCGCAACCATAACCATGTCGTCGCTCCATCTTGCTGGAGGCCTACCGGTAGTGGTAGCCGGATCGCCTCCGGAGATTCTTAGCACCCCCTGCCCCGCCGTTACGTAGGCCGTTACCATGGTCTGGAATAGCGCGGCCGCCGGGGACTAGGGACCGTTTTATAGTTGGACTAGCCATTAGGGGGTTATAGAAATAGTCGCCACGCTTGGCAAGCGGGTTGACGATCGCAGTGGGATACCGAAAGGTATCGAAGATGCTGCTGCCAGTTCTCCGGTATTATTGGCCGCTCCTACCTAAAATGTTTAAATTTCTTTTGGCGATGACAATGAACCATTGCTACTAAATTCGCACGAGTATGACGCCAACGTCTACTGCACGCGACGTAATAATTTTCACAGCCGAGAGGCAGTAATTGGATGAACAACTGAGTACTCCACTACTGCTCGAGCAAAAATGCTACGTTTGTGTTTGTGCTGTTCCAATACCTAGGTACATTCTTTGATTTGATGTCATTTAGCTATAGAGATGACAGCTACATATCAAAAATTAGGACGTTCAATTTGGTTCATTGAAGTGTCGCTTCTGCAGCAAAAATGTATTACCAACTCCCCGTCCGCTGTATTGATAAATTGAGCAATCGACTGGGAAGATGGCGGCACTGCACGCGACATAATAATTTCCACGGACCGAGATGAGAAATTCAATCTGGGACAATTCCTTTCCCGGTAATTTTTTCCCCAACGCCTCAGTGAGCATCGGGAGTGTATAATTATACTGACAACAACAGGAAAGGAAAACGTTTTGCTTTTTGGGGTTCCGTGAAGGGATAGGTCGCGGGTGTGTGGGGGAAAAAAGAAAGAAAAGAGGTATTAGAGGTAGAGGTAGAGGTAGAGGTAGGTAGAGGTATAGAATAAATTAAAAAAGCTCCAACTAGACAATTTTCATTCGCAAAACTAATAATATTGGTATGAATTAGTTAAATTATTTCAGTCGTAAAATAAAAAACAGGTAATGATAATAAAAATAAGAATTGTACAGCGTGCGTCCCGGGGCTTATGTGTGCATAGTTCACATAGTTCATGGTTCGGGGCCTATGTATAATCACCATCGTCCCAGCCTATATATTCCCAGCTTATATGATTGTAAATAGTTTTAATGACTTGCTAAATGTGACTGATGTTACATGGCCAAATAAACGAATCTTGAATCTTGAATCTATACCTACGTCCCACTGCAGGGCACAGGCCTCCTCTCAGAATGTTGTATGTATAAATGTAAAATATAATTAGTTTGGTTTTTAAATTAAGCGGGATACAGATAATGTTAAAGTACGCGCAGTATTCGCCAATAAACATCATAGTTTGGCGAAATTAGTAATGTAACTAAAAGTAATGTACCTTTTTGAGAATAAATAAAAAATAAAAAAAATAAACAATAAAATACTAAACAACTTGTTGTTGCTCTAGATGTTGCTTGCAATTGCGTCTGCCAAGAATTTGTTTATCGTGAAATTAAACGTTCACTCACTTTCACTCACGTCTTAAAACGAGTTTAACTCGACGTGTTTCGGGCTAATTCGTAGCCCTTCCTCTCGGAGTCGCACGCCACGGCGGCTGCCAAACGCGCACACGCAGGAAGGGCTACGAATTAGCCCGAAACATAAGTCGAGTAAAACTCGTTTTAAGACGTTAGTTTTTATTATTTTTTTTTTTTTTTATGTTAGAAAGGCCAGACAAACGAACTAGTGGGTCACCTGATGTTAAATGATCACCACTGTCCATAGACACCCGCAGCGCTTTACACGATGCTAGTGCGTTGTCGGCCCTGGGAAAAGGAGAGGGAATAGGGGAGGGGGAGAGGTATTGGGCCCCCGGCGCTCTCACTGACCGTACGAAACGCAGCAGGAGTACTGCTGCTTCACGCCGGTGTTCTGTGAGAGGGTGGTACTGCCCCGGACGAGCCGGCCCATTCGTGATGCAGCGGCTAGCTACAACATGGCTCTACCACTACTAAACGCAAGATAGTGATCCGTTTATCACTATCTTGCGGGAACTATGCAAATGAACATGCATTCCGGGATAAAAAAACTATCCCGTATCCTTCCCAGAGTCTTAAACTACCTCCATAACAAATTTCATCTGAAGCGGTTCAGCGGTTTAAGGACGAAGAGGTAACAGACAGGCGGACGGACAGAGTTACATTCGTATTTATGATATTAGTAAGGATATGGAAGTAACAATTAGTACGAAGATGAGATTGAAGGTACCTACATTAAAAAAAATTGATATTTATTTATTTATTTATTTATTTATTTATTTAAAATTACAATTTGTACCTTAACAGCTAGAGCCAGACCGGTGCAAACTTATAGATTTAACAAAGTAGGATTAACTTATAATAATTTAACAATAAACAAAGTAGGATTAACAATAATTCATACAACTTATATCTACTTAATTAGGGTACTGAGCTTTCAGGCATCTGTCCTTCGGCCACACTCTTGCACTCGATCATCAGTCGCCCTACAGTGCTCGCAAACAGGTCCAAGTGCGGCGCAGCCGCGAGCACGGAGTTGAGCAAAATTTGAGTGAAATTTGTTATAAGTGTAGTCATGTGCCGTAGGTACGTGTGTTCGCTCTCTATGAAAAGTGACATCATCATCATAATATTTAAGTGCTAGGCTAGGCTGGACATCCCACTCTTACCTTTACCTCTTTAATAATGAAACATTTTTTTCTGTGCATCTATGTTTCAGTTTTTATTTAGTGTGAAATACATTTTTTTTTCATTTATTTGCTCCATATTGCTCCATATTGTTAACGACCGCCTTAGCCTAGTTGGTAGTGACCCTGCCTACGAAGCAAGAGGTCCTGGGCTCAAATCCCGGTAAGGTGCGTGCTCTTTCGCTACTTAATTCTATGCTCGCTCAGCACGCTGACGCTGACATGTTCGCTGATCGCTTTGCCTGCCTCTGTGGTATTGCAAGGCAATTTCTGTTTACCTAAACGTTGTTTTTTTTTGTTTCTCTTTAGATTGACATTAATTTAATTCCGTTTCATAAGTTTTTCTATTGTGCACTGACATTGTTTGTTATTATTAAGAATTTGACTCTAGTATGTAAGTGACTTGGTGTTAAACTGTAAACTTGCACTATTAATTGAATGAATAAATAAATAAATAAATAAATAAATAAATAAATAAATAAGGGCATTTATTTGTGTGATGAGCACGAATATTTGTTCCTGAGTTATGGATGTTTTCTATGTATTTAAGTATTTATTTACTTTACACTTTAGATGTATTTAATTTATTAACAATGTAGATCTGATTGAAAAAAAATATACCTTGTTGAGTTTCTTGCCGGTTTCTTCTCAACAGG
Source organism: Archips crataeganus (assembly GCA_947859365.1). Classification (NCBI taxonomy): domain Eukaryota; kingdom Metazoa; phylum Arthropoda; class Insecta; order Lepidoptera; family Tortricidae; genus Archips; species Archips crataeganus. Next base: position 3,101,928 of record OX402052.1, read on the forward strand.
GTTTTTTCCGAACCGGTGGTAGATTCTTCGACGTTCATAGGAGCATCAATTGATGCCTAAATTTAATAAAGAATTTTGACTTTTGACTTTTTTTTTATTTATCTATATAAGTATGTTTATCGTCGTCTAGTACCCATAGTACAAGCTTTGCTTAGTTTGGGACTAGGTCGATTTGTGTAAGATTGTCCCCTAATATTTATTTATTTATTATTTACTTATACTTTAGTTCACATTCATACTAATAATTACAATGAACTGCACATATAAATTAGCACTGTATAACTAGGACATACAGTGCTAATTTGTATGTACAGTTCATTGTAATTAGTATGAGTGAGTGTGAACTAAGGTATCGATATTTCCTTCTTGGTCTTCCTTTCATTTTCCCTTCTTTTTCCTTCTATTATAGTCTTAATGTAATTATTGTGCCGTAAGAGATGCCCCAACATTTTCCCTCTCCTGTTCTTAATTGTGCCAATCAACTTTTTTTTGTAAATTTCTATTTACTCCTTTACAAGTAACTCTGTAATCTCTGGTTAGTGAAACCATGATTTTGCAGTAATTAGATAAACTGTTTATCATAGTGCGTATGTGAAAACCAAAAAAAAAAAGTATTTCTATGAAAAAATCCGGTCACCCAGGGGACATACCACTATTTTCATACACATTTCGGGGACAACATTGTCCCCTGGGTCACCCACGAAATAGAAGCTAAACATAATAAAATAAATCTGGCAATTACACCATTACTGACTACAAAAATCTAGGGTTTTGAAAAGTATACTTTAAATAAGGAAAAATAATCAGTTTTTTAATTATTTCGGTTTTCATAGAAAGTAGCCGAAAATCGTTTACAAAAAAAAGTTGATTGACCCAATTATTTTCAAGAAAGATCTTTTTTCGTTAACTGTATTTAAAACTTCCTCATTAGAAAAGTGACAGATTACATTAAAGCAAAGATAAATTAAACATGCTGCATTATTTTGAACCCACACAGTCAAACCTATATCGTAGTTGACCAACTTTTTTAAAGCGATCATTCCGAATTCGAAATCCGAGTAGATAACAATGAAGCCCGACTGTTTGCGCTAGCCAATCGCAGTGTTTTGTTTCCACCAACAAAATGGCGATCGGAATTCTGCCATTAAAGTGTATTTTCTTGTTTATTATTTGCTTTTATAGCTGCGGGTAAAATCATAACCGATTTAAAAATTAAATTCAATTTAATACGACAACAATCTACCCAGCACAGCATTACCTATGTAATGTGCCTGCAAAACTATATAATACATTGTCTGTAACAAATAAGTCACTAAAATACTCAATTTTTTTATTTATGGTTTATAAATAAATAGTAAAACTAAATGAATTGGACACTATTATTATTATTTATTAAATTGAATTTAGAAAAACAGTTCTACAATAAACGATCGATCCCGCAATGTCCGCATCTAATTCGTGGTTGTTTGAGATAATGACTGTATTGTTTGTGTTGTGTACGGTTACCTATCAAAATTTAGAATTATTTTTTCCGAATATTTAAAATCCCGAATGCTTCATTTATCCGAAAGCATTTTTTCTGAAACTATAAATATTTCAGGATTTTTATAAAACAACCCTAACCTAACCTAAAGGGTTCTACGCGATGGTCCTGAAATAAATCCTGAAATATTTACAGTTTCAGAAAAAAATGCTTTCGAACAAATGAAGTTTGCGGGATTCTAAACCTTCGGAAATAAAATTTTCTATACATCGATAGGATCCCGTTGTGTACCTATTATATAGTATTTTTTTTTTCAAAACTGTTGGTTGGTACATATGGCCTCTCGCCTGGTACCATTGTTGAGATTTGGGACACTGTGCATGAAGAGTCTTGCCGATGTTCCACATTAACTGAAGTTTGTAGAGTAGGTACTAAGAAATTCCTATACCACTAAGTTTCATTGTCAGTAAAAAACTATTGTCAATTGAAAGTCAATGTGACAATCAGCCTTGTATTTTTTGATGAAGGAACTGCAACAAAAGAGCACCTTGGTCACCTAACGTAGATGCAACGCAACTACCAAATATACTTATAATAAACGCATACTTAGACGATTAAACACCCAAGACACAATTAATTAAAAATTTACTACAAACAGCAATTAATTAAACGCAGACACATTTAAATTGCAAATCCAATCAATCGAAGCTTAAACCCGTGCGTAGAAACCGAAGGCTTTCACGGGCTTAATTTAGCCAGGAATAGAAGACATGGGGTCTGCCATGGACGTGTAAAATAAGGGTAGTTAGTGGCTCGGCCACCAACTTTAAATAAAACAGTTAAAAGTTATTTTCGTGGATTTTTAGAGTCAATAAAACTTTTATTTTGTATTTTTTTCTTTTTCGCTTTATCAACCCAACTGATCATCATTTTTCCCACAAAATATTGCTTTTATCGATTCACAGACTTTGACTGTGGAAGAGGTTCTTCTGGTGCTTCGTGCACCATCAGTTTCACTTTACCAAATTTTTTTTTAAGTATATAAGAGGTGGCAAACGAGCAGACGGGTCACCTGATGGAGAGCGATCACCGTCACCCATGGACACCCGCAACACGGGGGGCATCACAGATGCGTTGCCGACCCTTTTAGGAATTGGTAAGCTCGTTTTTTGATGATGATTTCCAAGAGTAATTGCACAAGTAACTGTAAAACATATCCAAAGCACTATAGGTATAGATAAATTAGCGAGAGCGTGGAATTGCATATGTAGTGGAATTGTGTGTGTGTGTGTTATGTAGAGACAACAATATACATCTTCTTCTTGAGGTGCCATCTCCTACCGGAGGGCGGCTATCATTAGTGCTATCCTTATCTTGGACACAGCAGCTCGGAACAAGGATCTCGTGCTAAGGTTGAACCAAGTCCGGAGATTCTTAAGCCACGAAGTACGCCTTCTTCCGGGTGGTCGCCGTCCCTGGATTTTCCCTTGCATAATAAGTTGGAGTAGGTCATATTTATCATTGCGCATTATGTGACCAAAGTACTGCAGCTTGCGCTTCTTGACTGCTTTCAAGATCTCTACCTCTTTGTTCACCATCTGCAAAACTCTTACATTCGATACCCATATGTATACATACAGTTCTCTATATTGTTGTCTCTCTCTCACTAAAGTGGAATGCCTATAAACACACAATACCACTACATTATGCAATTCCACGCTCTCAGTAACTCATCTAGTTTCCTCGCTTTCTCCGGGTGCCGCTGATCGGATCTTGATTTTGCTGACAATGGGACCTAATTGTCAGTACTCCCTGTCCAACCAAATAAAGTTATCCCCATTTGTTTGTTTTGAAGTAGGTAACAAATGTAAAAAAAAATATACAACCAAATTGATAACCTCCCCTTTTTTGAAGCCTATCCAGACATTATATCTTCACATTTATTAATATTGCACGAATTAGTTGTTCTCTTGTTCTGTTTCGTCCGTGGACACTACCCCACGCAAGGTGACCGCAAACCGTTAAGGGACCGTCCCTATTGACGACGCCGTGTAAAACCTAATATAGACGGTGCCTAAGATATCGCACCAGTCACAGTACATTGCGGGTTATGACGAGTCATCTACAAATCCATAGCCACGCGGTGCCGTAATGTAACGAAACTTGTACGATATTTCCCACATCAACCAGATGAGGCTTTAATGTATTTATGTGAGGTAACGACACTTAATCGAGACCACTGAGCGCTTATAAACCGTGGGTAGTAGGGTAAATGCCCCACAGTCATAAGACAGATTTCTAAGACGCAAACCACACAGAAGTGGTAGAGCCATGTTGTAGCTAGCCGAATCACGAATGGGCCGGCTCGTCCGGGGCACTACCGCCCTCTCATAGAACACCGGCATGAAGCAGCAGTAATCGGGCGAAACTGCGGATTCAAACTAGTAATATTATAAACGAGAAGAATCCGTTCATTGCTATCCCGCAGGAACTTTTCATTTTTCCGGGATATTATTATAAAAATTATAAATATAAAACTTCATCAGAATCCGTCAAACTGTTTTGGCGTGAAAGAGTAACAAACATGGTGGATGTTTTTGTGGGGACATCCATCCGTACATCCATCCATACAAACTTTCGCGTTTATAATAATACTAGGCGGCTTGGCCCCCGGTGAAGTAGCGTGTTTTCCCGTGGGAATGAGATATTTTCCCGTGATAAAAAGTAGCCTATGTCACTCTCCAGCTCTTCAACTATCTCCATACAAAAAATCACGGCAATCCGTCGCTCACTTTCGACATGAAAGAAGGAGACACAAACAAACACATTTTCACATTTTTTAGTATGGATTATGGAAAGCCGTGGTGGCCTAGAGGTTTGACCTATGACCTCTCCAGCAGAGGGTTGTGGGTTCAAATCCGGGCTCACACCTTTCAGTTTTTCGGAATTTATGTGCGAAATTACTTACATTTGAAATTTACCATGAGCTTTACGGTGAAGGAAAATATCGTGAGGAAACCTGCACACACCTGAGAATAAATTCAATGGTGTGTGTGAAGTTCCAAACTGCACTGGGCCCGCGTGGGAACTACGGCCCAAGCCCTCTCATTCTGAGAGGAGGCCTGTGCCCTGCAGTGGGACGTATATGGGCTGGGATGATGATGATGATGGATTATGGAAGTATGTATTAGTAAGACTTTTGTGTGCATGCGTGCTGTACAGTCAAGTGTAAAAATATGGGTGCACACAACTTGCTCATAAATATGTCCCATAGCTCTTATGTCGTTGAATTAAGGTATAGGTATGTAACGATGGGAGGATTAAATCGATACTTATTTTTGCACTTGACCGTTTTAACTAGAATTACCACATTCCTTGCCACTACTCCCATAAAACTGTTATTGTTAATGCTAAAAATATGCCTATTGAATTTGGCATGTCGATTTATGTGATCCCTTTTTAGAATTCGACCCTAAAAAGGGTCCAAACCCAATTTGCTGTCCCGTCGCTCATCTGTCGCAGGGACTATAAATCTGTCTTCAGGTTCAGGGCAACAGCCTAAAGTGTTTACTGAACACAATCTCTCAAAAACACATACAAGTAGGAGACATTTTTTATCATTATTCGTAACTATAGACATTGGAATCTTAGGAGCGCCTAGAGATGAAATTTATAATAGAATAAATAAGATAAAGGACAATTGACACTTTTTTTTTTGCTATGGGGATGTGTATTTTATAACATATGAAGTCGGTTAAAAACTAAGTCGTGTTCTTACACCATTTATAACTCGAGAATGGCTGAACCGATTTCAATGATCTTTGGTTTGGTTTGTTGGTTTGTTGTTCGTCTTGGTTCAGAATAGCAGAAGAACTAATAAAGTATCGGAAAAATCACGCAATTGAAAGTCTTGCAGATTTTAAGGTTAAAATTTGGTTGCCAAGGTTACGGAAATTTGTTTAACATTGTTGCCAAGATTACAGAAATTTGTCTATGTTGTGAAGTTGCCTGTTGATTATTATCACAAAATCTAGAAAAGGTTTTTTTTTTAACTTCGGGCGTCGTAAATTTCGAAATAGGTATTGTAAATTGGCTGTTTAGGCGGTACGATGTTCGCCGGGACAGCTAGTTACATGTGGGTAGATTCATTCATTCAATTCATTCGTGCCAGCTCTCTTGAATAGACCTATGGATACCATATATATTGGCAATTCCTCTAGCTCATGATTAGGTTTCCTAAACACATTCATTTTCTTTATACTCCGCCAAAGAAAGCCTAAAAGCATTGACACACTGCACACTTGTCGCTACACAAAATGTTTATGCCCCATCAACGTCGCAAAGACGCAAAACACACAACCCTCTTCTTGCCAAGTCAGCCAGTCGTTAGGGCAGAACCCTTAATTCGTGATTTCCGTACCGCTGCCTTGGCATGATGTATAGAGGTCCGTTTTGAACCCCTATTTCATTATCATTAATTATTTCTAAACGTAAGCTTGCGCTGCCCACGGATTGGTTTACTGGCTGCAACGGCTAGACTTTTAAGTCTAAGCTAAGGCTGCGAGATAAAAAGCGAGATTGAAAACTACCAATAGAATTGAAAGAAAGAAAGAAAGTAAGAAAATACATTTTTCTCAAACATGCTATGTAATGTTTACGTTGTGTTCCTTAAAACAGGCTTCAAAATACACCGTTGCAGGCCTAGGCCGGCAATGCGATCTTCTATTGTTTCATGTCACACAGCACCAACCATGATGTTTATAGGTCTATGGCATCATAGCATTTAGCCATTTAAAAAAAAACCTGTAAGCAATATTTGCGTTTTGGTTCATTATGACATTCTGCCACTACGCTTATTTAAGGTAAGGTAAGATGGTGATGGTGATGGTAATGGTGATCTGCCTAGAGAAATATTTCACCATCAACATCATCATCACCATCATCATCGTCATCATTATCACCATCATCATCATCATCGTTATCGTCATAATAATCATCATCATCGTTATCGTCATAATCATCATCATCATCACCATCACCATCACCATCATCACCATCATCACCATCATCATCACCATCATCATCGTTATCGTCATAATCATCATCATCATCATCACCATCATCATCACCATCACAGTCATCACCACCATCATCATCATCAGCATCATCATCATAATCATCATCATCATCATCACCACCATCATCATCATCATCATCATCATCATCACCATCACCATCATGATGACGACGACGATGATGATGATGATGATGATGATGATGGAGATGGTGCATGTTTGAGAAAAGCACTATACAAGCCTCGGCCGGAACAGGGGATGCCGGCCTCGTGTACCACTCGGCCGTCAACTTAGATACTCGGCCGGCAACCCCTTAAGTCCCGGCCTCTGCAGTAATGTACTATATTTACATCAACACAAGACACATCAACATTTTTACAAAACAAAAGACAACGCGAAAGCTAAGCCGGATTTTAATCGGTTGTCGGCGCCTCTGTTCACACTTGTCAAATATCGGGCCAGGATTTTAATTTGGTCGGTTGTCGGCGCCTCTGTTCACGCCCCGACATCTGACCAATGTGAACCGCGTCATACTTACTCATAGGCACATGAGCAGAATAAAAACTTCAAACAACGCCGCGCACGCATTACACTACTACACGCACAACATATGTGTGCGTGACCTGTACAGACAGGACGGGGGGGGGGGCGTGCACCGGCGCCCGCTCGGAGACAAACCGGTTTGAACTACCTCAGTGAGTAGACAAAGTTCAGGTGTGCCGCCAGCGACGACGCGACTGTTTAGCGTTTAGCTACATAGTTCGGGTGTTCGGTTGTTTTTAAAGATGCCTACCTGTTGTAGTGTTTGTAGATATACAGATATTAGATACTTAGGGACTTGTTTGAATAAAATATTTTGATTCTTAATTTTTTTTTTTACCGAGTGACAACCCTATGATAATAGGTAAGAATTTCGAGCTCTGTTCGGAAGTTTTTATTCTGCACCGTATTTATTCATGTGCTCATAGGCGAGCGAGACCCGACTCGATTTTTAGGGTTCCGTACCCAAAGGGTGAAAACGGAAACCCTATTACTGAGGCTCCGCTGTCCGTCCGTCCGTCCGTCCGTCCGTCTGTCTTTCTGTCCGTCGGTCCGTCTGTCACCAGGGTGTATCTCGGGAACCGTGATAGCTAGAGAGTTCAAATTTTCACAGATGATGTATTTCGGTTGCCGCTATAACAAAAAATACTAAAAAATGGAATTACTTAAATAAATATTTAAGGGGGCTCCCATACAACAAACATGATTTTTTTTGCTCGTTTTTGCTCGATATTTATAACGGCAACAGGTAGACAATTGAAATATTCACAGAATATTTAATTATATATTGACTTTGAAAGTAAATCATTAAATTAAAATAAAAAAATATTTAAGGGGGCTCCCATACAACAAACGTGATTTTTATAGATAATTGTACGGAACCCTTCGTGCGCGAGTCCGACTCGCACTTGGCCGGTTTTTTTTCGGACGTGAGGGTTGGCAAACCAACCGATATTTAAAATCGGTGTCAGGCAAGTTATTCACGCTTATAAGCTATTTACGCATATAAAATGTTCTGCCACTGGGACATCGGATTAAAATCCGGGCCCGAAATCCGACCGACAAGTGGGAACCAATTCTTACAGGGGTACTCATTCAAACAAACCCAACCATCTTCTGAAATATTCCGAATAGATTAAAAAAATCCAATGTATAAAAATCTCGTGTGTTTGTTATCGAACTCCTCCGAAACGGCTAGACCGATTTTTATGAAAGTTTTTCGTCTATGTTTGGTAGGTCTGAGAATAGGTTGTAGGCTATTTTTATACCCCTATTCTTCGCAGGCGGAGTCGCGAGAAACAGCTAGAAACTTGTGTATCAATTTCAAATACAGTATTTTATTAAAATAAAAATAATATTTGCTAACAAACGGCATCAATGTGAGAAAACCGTAATACATCTGTACCTAACTTATCTAAGTAAGAAACCTTAATATTTCATTGTCCAATGGTTCCGTCCAGCCAAAAAAGGGAATACCCTATTTAACCTTAATTCCCTACTTAAAACTTGGCTCGCTTAGTATTCATAAATGCATAAAATTATCATTAACATATTTGAGTAATCGTATATTACTCATCCGTATTAGAAATCCATGAAAAAGATTACGGTAACATTTTTAAAGCACTGAACGTTTTGCTCGGACAACGCCATCTATTGATTGCAGACGAAGTTAACACGTCATTTAATCTTTGTACTTGAACGGTTTCGTGAGAAATCAAAAATCTGTATCCAGTTTAGGATGCCTTTCCACCAGAGATTTGCTATGCAGATATGCTGCGAAGATGTGAATGCTACGCTACAAAACTGTGTGAGCGTTTCCACCAATTAACGACCGCCTTAGCCTAGTTGGTAGTGACCCTGCCTACGAAGCAAGAGGTCCTGGGTTCGAATCCCGGTAAGGGCATTTATTTGTGTGATGAGCACGAATATTTGTTCCTGTGTTATGGATATTTATTTATCTATATAAGTATGTTTATCGTCGTCTAGTACCCATAGTACAAGCTTTGCTTAGTTTGGGACTAGGTCGATTTGTGTAAGATTGTCCCCTAATATTTATTTATTTATTTATTTATTTTAATGCTTCGATGCTTCGCGTTATCCTGCTGAAGAATGGAATAAAGAATGGAATTCGCTCCCGTCGTCTGTATTTCCTGATAAATACAACCTAGGTCTCTTCAAGGCTAGAGTGAATAGGCTGTTACTGAACCAGTGAGACCTTTGGCCTCATCTACACTTTTCATCAGGTGAGACAGTGGTCAATCACGGGTCAGCTTTATGTAAAAAAAAAAGAAATGCTAAGCTATTTAGCTGTGCGAGGAAGATGCGCTATGTAGATGAGCACCCGCGAGGCAGCTGTGTGAAGAAGATGCGCAACTTGAGCTATGCGATGTATCGACAGGGGCGCGCGGAGCGGCAGCGCATTAAGGGCCTGAGCTAGCTGACGCGGATTACCCGGAACGGACGCCCGTCGTGCGGACGTCTAATAAGAAATTGTATGAACAGCGCTTAAGTGGCACGGGCGCGTGCTACGGATTTTAGGTAGATTTTTTACGGAGCGGGATCCGCGAGCGTGCGCACGCGGCAGGCGTCCGCGTCAGCTTGCGTAGGCCCCATGGGGGGAGACGCTTGCACCGCCATAGCACGCATCCATTGCACGCATCCGTAGCACACATCCGTAGCACGCATCTGTAGCACGCATCCAGGGCACGCATCTTTCCATATAATAATCATAGCTTAGTTGAACCCGTTTCCACCAGTGCTATGCTATGTGGACCAATGAACATGATTGGTGGATAGCAGACACATCCATAGCAACGTAGCGTAACACTCTGGTAGAAAGGCACCCTAAGGCTACAACAGGCACTTTTGAATGTCAAAGAATCGATCCCGAAAGACCTCTGATGAGAAAAAACCGTCTGAAACTCAACAAGGTATTTTTTTTAATTTAAATACAACCAGATTATAATAACAACAACCAAACATATTTACGCAATGAAATCCCGTTTTTTAGGGTTCCGTAGTCAACTAGGAACCCTTATAGTTTCGCCATATCTGTCCGTCTGTCTGTCTGTCGGTCTGTCTGTCCGCGGCTAAGCTCAGAGACTGTTAGTACTAGAAAGCTGTAATTTGGCATCAATATATATCAGTCACGCCGACAAAGTGATTGAATAAAAAAAGTAAAAAAAATAGACGTAAAGTGGGGGTGATTTTTTTTCTCGGCTAATCCTATAGTGTGGGGTATCGTTGAATAGGTCTTTTAAAATCATTGCGGGGTTGCTAACATGATTTTTCTATTTAGTGATCTGTTTGCGAAATATTCAACTTTAAAGTGAAAATTTTCATTAAAATCCCCCCCCCCCCCTAAAATCTAAACTGTTGGGTGGAAAAATTTGAAAAAATTCAGAAGGGTAGTAAATATATCAAATTTACTAGGAAAATTATAGCGGCTAAGATTGCTTGGAAATTATTTGTAGTTTAAGAGTAAATAGTAGCCTAAGGTATAAAACATACCTAAACTTGGATGATTCCGTACACGTACGAAATCCTTAGAAAAATATTACTTGATTTTTTCGTAATGGCTACGGAACCCTACCTTGGGCGTGTCCGACACGCTCTTGTTTAATTTTATATACTGCAACAAAATGATATTAGCAGTCTTCTTACAAATCCCTTTTCTAGCTTGTGTATTTTTGAGCTTGCAACTCTAAGATATAAATCAAGGCAACTGGCAAACTTTTGCAATATCGGCCGGCAAACTATCGGGCTTGCTAATTTGTTGCATAAAGCGCCCCAACTGTTATTTATTGCCTTTTTTCATACAAAGTTAACGTCAATTTCTTTCTTAGTTCAAATTTTAATAACATAGAGATGGAGAAATGGATGGATTTATGCAAAATGTAATCAAACGTTTGGTAGATGAGTATTTTCACCCAACTGTCGAAGGAAGGTTATGTTTTGAAAGTAGGTTTGGATACGAAGTTTCTATATATCTAATATTATATTAAGTTTGTATGTGTATACAGGCATCCAATTTAATTATTAGGCCACTCTAACCATGTCATAATAATGAATCAATTTGTTTATCTTCTATGACAGTGATTATTGCGTGATGTTAATGTCATCTCGATCTTTGTGAACATGACTGTGTCAACGATAGTGATAGTAAAGGAGTTTGCTTGCGTAGTCTGACTTGAATTGTCAGTATCCATCTGTCAAAACTTCTTTTCAACCGACGAAAACAAAAGGAGGAGGTTCTCAAGTCGACGTGTATATATATATATTTTTTTTTATGTGTGATCACGCATAACTTTTTACAGAGTAGTCCGATTTTGATGATTTTTTTTATTAGAAAGCGTATACCCCGAGGGTGGTCCTATTTAAATTTGGAAATAATATTCCTACCCTAAAGGTAGGAAAACAGGGGATGATTGATTGTTCAGTTACTGATTGTACTATATGACCACGCATAACTTATTACAGAGTAGTCGGATTTTGATGATTCTTTTCTTATTGGAAAGCGTATACCCCAAGAGTGGTCCCATGTAAATTTGGAAACAACATTCCTACCCTAAGGGTAGGAAAACAGGGGATGATTGACTAACTTTTTACTGAGTATTCTGATTTTCATAATTCTTTTTTATTGGATAGGGTATACCTTATACTTGGTATTATTACCCCAAGGATGGGAAAAAAGTATATAAAAAAAAAAAAATAAAAAAAAAAAACCGACGAAAAAACTGAAAAGCAAAGAATAATACCTTTGTGCTGAGGCACCGACTTCAAACTGGTACCTAGATTAAGATCAAACAAAAAGGGTATTATTTTTTGCTTTTCAGTTTTTTCGGCGGTTTAATTTTTTTTGTTAATTATTCTTATTCTTTATATTATACCTATGGCTTTCGGCGCCAATGGGCCACTGATGTTCAAGGCCTCCGCGTCCTTGCAGCTGAACAGCTGGTCAGATGAGTCACGATATCGATAACAATAGCGATAACGATGATAACGATGTCATGTAGCGAAAACTTATTTAAACAGCACTGACGCACTGACGTTGTAATTATCTAGTAGTTAATGCGATAACATAGACATAGACATAGACATAGACATAACTTTATTCGACATCAAAAAAAGAAAAATACACTGACTAATACAGGAGAAAAATAATAATAGAAAAGAAAACAATAATAATAATTAAAACAAAAAAAAACATAATTGAGATGTCTAAAAGGAATTTGACTCAGCATTAAGCTGCAGTAGGTACATGCTGCAGCGCTGATTTTCAGTCTAACCCTTCATATTATCATTGCATCAAAACTTGTTGTTGTTGTTGTTCCATAGTGGCCTAGGAATCAAAGTGGTTGACACCGCGTTTGCGCGTTTGTTTGTGCATGTGTGTGTTTGATCACCGCATCAGCTAAAAGACGTCCACCGCTGGATAAAGGCCTTTCCCAAAGAGTTCTACAACGATCGGTCCAGCGCTAGCCGCATCCAAGTGGTTCCTACAACCTTCACCAGATCTTCGGTCCATCTTGTTGTGGGCCTTCCTAATCCACGTTTTCCGGTTTGCGGTCGCTCTAGAACCATACAAGTTTCATCCAAATCCGTTCAGCAGTTGTTGTGTGATTGACTAACAAACATCCAAACAATCAAACATCTTCACAAACTTTCTCATTTATTATATTAGCAGGATAAGATAGGATAGGATGGAATAGAATAGGATATGACAACCAGACGACCAGACCTGATAAGACGACCAGATGGCCTAGTGGTTAGAGAACCTGACTATGAAGCTTGAGGTCCCGGGTTCGATTCCCGTGTCGGGGCAGATATTTGTATGAAAAATACGAATATTTGTTCTCGGGTCTTGGGTGTTTAATATGTATTTAAGTATGTATCTATCTATATAAGTATGTTTATCCGTTGCCTAGTACCCATAACACAAGCTTTCCTAGCTTACTTTGGGACTAGGTCAATTGGTGTGAATTGTCCCGTGATATTTATTATTTATTTTATTATTTATTATATGAATCAAGGATCTACTCGTATCTATCTACAGCCATTGTCCGTCCACTGCTGGACGTAGGCCTCCTTTATATTGCGCCAACACTCGCGATCCTGGGCTTTCACCCAGCCGCTGCCAGCTGTCCTCCTAAGGTCATCAGTCCAATGTGTCGCAGGGCGTCCCACACTACGCTTTCCCCAATGTGGCCTCCACTCCAGGACACGTTTGCTCCAATGATTGTCAATTCTACGGCAAACGCGACCAGCCCATTGCCACTTCAGCGTGCTAATCCCTCGGGCTATGTCAACAACTTTCGTCTTTTGTCGTTGCCGACCCTATCTCTCAACGAGATACCGAGCATAGCCCTCCGTAGCGGATGAGGATACGTTAATAATACGTTCCCGTATAATTCGTTATTCATCACTTACTGCATCTTAACTTTTGTATGGTCATAATTATTTTCATTCCGGTGCTCGCGGTATTACGGCGGATTTAATTTTAACATGCTTACGTATTCCACGCTAATTGCGTGTCTTTGCGAGCATAAGGCTGTGGCTGGTGATTGCCGGGGATGGAGCGGCGAGAGTTTACATTATTACAGGGTTTAGGCCATACGAGTACAAGTGTGGCAGTGGGCAGGGCCCATGACTGATGGGGCCAGAAGAAAGACGCAGTGTAGGTAGGATTCCAACAAGATGGAGTGACGACCTGATTAAGGTTGCGGGAACGCGTTGGATGCGGATGGCGCAGGACCGGTCTGTTTGGCGAACCTTGGAGGAGGTATACTCGTATGTTCATCAATGGACGTCTTTCAACTGAAATGATGATGATAAGTATAAGCGAACGCTGTTTGTCTGGCATTAGCGATATGATATAAATACTGAATTTAGCTTTTTAACTATGTTAGACATTTTATCCACCGATACATAAAAAGCAGTACCTAATACGCAAAAATATAGGTATAATGTCGAAATTGATCGAAAATATGTCACACAAATTTATTACATCGGAATAAGATTGCTTGGTATTTTAGAGGTTTTGCTCGAGTATAGTATTTTTACGAATGTATGGCTGCGGGTAGTATACGACGACAAACATCATGATATTGTCATTCATTCCGAGTCGACTATCACAGGTTATTTTTTAACTGCAACCGCCTGTGCTACATCATGGTATTTTTAATTCCCACAACCGAATAGCATTTATTTTAGCTTTTAATTGGAAGGATCAACTAAGTTTAATTAAACCTAAATAAGCAAACACAATATAAATCTAATAAAAAAATAACAATCAAATATTTTTAATTTTCATTTGAATACATACCTAATTACTTTTTGACTGTGTCCTTGAGATTTCTGTTTTCCGAATTGATTATAGATCTATCTATTGTTAGCCTCACATGATGACGTCAGTAAATCGCTGTCAGTGTAACCACCGCTCGTCTTCTGTCGCCGACACTTGCTGAAATTACAAATTATCCTGCACCGCCCCCTACAAATTGTATCAAAGGCTAGAACACGGTTCAAAGATAAACTACACCAATATTTCAAAGAGAATTCGCGGTTCTTGGGTTAAGTTTCAACCCTTGCCCTTGAACGGTGGCCCAAGTCACTGATTACAGGCCTTTAATCTAATTAACCGCCGCTGTGGCCGCTAACGATGAAAAATCAATCGCTAAATTTAGAGACATGAAATTTGGCAAGAGTGTTTTTGGCAACGTCCATAAAAAATAATAAAAAAAAAGAAAAAAATCGTATATTCCTTTCGCTTATGGATACATTGTAACATAGGTTGGTGCCTCTTTTTAAGTATACGTGATACCTGTGCTAAGAGACATCTCTGTTCCAATGTGGGTAACTGTTTTTACATATAATTTATTTTGCCTTTTTAATGGAGACTACGACGTAATTTTTAAGAATTCCCGCAGGAATTTTTGCAACATCCTCGAATTCAAACTCAAATGCCAGCTCTATGATTAATCGGAGCGAAATCTTGGGCAGACGATAGGCTTAAACTAAAGTTTAATTCCCACCTTTCAAATGTATACAGATCCAACTCAAAAGTTTCACGATACGAGAGATCTTATCACTTGGCCCATTTCTCGCGAGCCTGCGAATTCAACAGAAAGTATAGTTTGTCAGATGAAATTGCTGAATTCACGTTTCAGACTTGGCTCGGCTTTGAGATGTTAAATACAGCTTGATGTGTTATTTTGAGCGTCGACTGAAGTGGGGCTTTGTTTCAGAGTAACTTTAAGTGTGCAATTGGATGAGTGTGCTCTATTCCTTCGTCTTAAGCGTCCTTGTTGATAAAGATCTTTGTCAGCGCGAGAAATATCGAGTTGTTGTAACATTGCCGTCGATAATCGATTACTTTTTAACCCCCGACACAAAAATACCGACGCATAGTGGTCAAACTTATAAAACCCCTCGGTGTTATAAGTTTGACCGCTATGTGTGTGTGTGTGTGTGTGGGTGTGTGTGTGTGTGTGTGTGTGTATCTGTGTGTATGTCTTTCCATGGCATCATAGCTCGTTAAACGGGCGAACCGATTTGGATACGATTTTTTATTAGTAAGCTGGCTTCTTGGCGATGGTTCTTGGATATGTTTCATCAAATCGGTTCAGCCGTTTCAAAGTTATCAGCTCTTTTGTTAGCTGCGGAAAGGATCTCAGACGCATTATGGACATTTACTTTATACTCAAACATACGTGTGACATAATTGCGTTGGGGGGTTTTAATTTTTTTAATTTATAGTTATGTTGTAATTGCATTGGGCGCGACCCCTTAAATAATAGTAACCTAAGTACCACTTACAGGTAACAGCTAAAATTACTGAAAGTAGCCCCGAAACCTATGTGTACAAGTATGGTTTCATGCTGCTTATAGTCAACGGCCGCTAAGAAGCAAATCCTGACACATTGCACAACAATGATGTTTCTGAATAATTGACAATGGTGACCCACAGGAGAAAACCGGCAAGTGCGAGTGGGACTCGCGCACGAAGGCTTCCGTACCATTATCTAACAAAGCTAAAGCACGGTCGCGGTACATGAAGCATTTCGTACAATGACCTTTTTTGTTATGAGAGGGAGGAACAGAAGCAAGCGTGATGACTAATGGAAAATGATCACCACCGCCCATAAATATCGACAGCTCAGAGAGAGTCACTGATCTGTTGCCGGCCTATAAAAGAAGTATAAGTATAAACCCTTTTCTAAACGACCGCTTTAGCCTAGTTGGTAGTGACCCTGCCTACGAAGCAAGAGGTCCTGGGTTCAAATCCCGGTAAGGGCATTTATTTGTGTGATGAGCACGAATATTTGTTCCTGAGTTATGGATGTTTTCTATGTATTTAAGTATTTATTTATCTATATAAGTATGTTTATCCGTTGCTTAGTACCCATAACACAAGCTTTGCTAAGCTTACTTTGGGACTAGGTCAATTGGTGTGAATTGTCCCATGATATTTATTTGTTTATTTATTTATTTATTTTCTTGAAAGCCCCGATGTCACACTTGACTGGAAACATGCTGCCGGAAGTTAATTTTGTTGACTCTTTATTGTATTTACATAAAACACCTGAAAGTAACAGATAACAAGATATTATAATATACATATAAGTCGAGAGCGATTACGACATTTTTTAAAGATAAAATATGTCTCTATTACCAACCTCTTCCTAATGGTTCTCGAGTAGCGTCCACGGACCGGAAGACGCAGCGTAAGTAGGCCTCCAACGAGATGGAGCGACGATCTGGTTAAGGTTGCGGGAACGCGTTGGATGCGGTTGGCGCAGGACCGATCTGTCTGGCGAGCCTTGGGGAAGGCCTAAGTTCAGCAATGGACGTCTTTCGGCTGAAATGATGATGATGACTTAATTCTTCAACGAAACTTGTTTCAATAAGACCCAAGACACGGGTAAAGCCCGCTAATAAATTACTTCTATATATTTTCCCAAACTAATTACCTAAGTATGTTTGAAAGAGATATACGAGAGTGTTTCGCGACAATCTATTAGGCTCAGTTGTTCTTAAGTTTGAGGAAATGAGTTATAAATCATAACAATCCAAGTGCTTCGGGATAGCGGTATGTAACAATGTTGAAGTAAATGATGTATTATTCAAAATTGAGTCTTAAATATAAGTAAACAATGGTTTATTTATTGAAACTAAGAATACAAATAACAATGAATAAAACTTAACTACAAACTAAATATCTAACTTAAAATCTACTAGATTAAGGGGCTGTTTCACCACCCATTGATTTTAACTGACGGATAAATGTGACGCCGTCTCCGTGTATTCGAACGAAACAAACAGAGACGGCATCACATTTATCCGTCAAATAAATTTGATCAATGGATGGTGAAACAGGGGGTAAGTCTAAAAAAAGGCCCTCGTGGCATCGTACCCAGAAGACTGGCAGCACCCTCGTTGAATGGCGATGGAGATTCGTTGGGAGAGATAGCTACCAGCCCTTTGGTCTCCAGTTGTGTCGACAGTCTTAAATTTAATTTAGTTTATTTTGGATGTCAATAATAAAGAAATGACGTCTTCTCTGTCCCAGCGCCCCACGCTTTTACAATCAAATATTATAATTAAAAGCACATAGTTTACACTTCAGCCCAGAAATAGAGACAACTTGAACGATCCATAGTTTATTTTTTTACCCGAATGCGAAGAAGGAAGGGTTATGTGTTTGACCCGTATATATGTATGTATGTATGTATGTATGTATGTATCTATGTATGTATGTATGTCCATTCCTATGTCCTCTCGTAACTACACAACGGCTGAACCGATTTTGATAAATGATACGTCATTGGATTCGTCTTGATAACGCGAGTAACAATGGATACATGAAATTCTTGAAAAATCAAAATGGCGGATTTTTGGCGCCAAATTGTGAGTCTTCAAAAAAAATTTTTTATTCAAACCTATCGAGTAGGGTATCAAAATAAAGGGATTTTAAAAGAGATCACTAAAATATATACAAGTCATGTGTTTAAATTTAATTTGGAATAGTAAATTGGCAATCAGTGCATTAAAACGACGACGTACCTACCTTCTTACTAAGACATCTTTGAGCAATAATTTTCTCTATGAAAACTATGTGGAAAATTAAGTACCTACATATTTCAAAATTGGTTTTGAACTTTAACTAAATAGCAACGGATTCCTAATTCAAATACTCAATAATTTATCTGGGTCTCAGGAGATTACACTAAAAAGCAAAAAATAAAAAAGTAATTAAAAAAACTAAAAACCCGCCTGCGGTGTAAATAAAATAATAAATTAAAAAATCAAAAACCCGCCTGCAGAAATACTGAAAAGGTGGAAACAAGATAAAATGTTCAAAAACAATAAAACGACTTTAAAACACGTCGATGGCAGTCTTTCAAAATTTAATGCAACGATAAAATGCAGTCGGAGGCATGCATGAAGTGACATTAAATCCCATGCAGCCACTGACTCCCATGCCTCCGACTGCATTTTATCGTTGCATTAAATTTTGAAAGACTGCCATCGACGTGTTTTAAAGTCGTTTTATTGTTATTGAACATTTTATCTTGTTTCCACCTTTTCAGTATTTCTGCAGGCGGGTTTTTGGTTTTTTAATTTATTATTTTATTAACACCGCAGGCGGGTTTTTAGTTTTTTTAATTACTTTTTTATTGTTTTTTACGTGCATTTATAACAGCGTGTTTTTCTAGTGTTTTTTAAACTATTAAATTATTTTATACTTTTTGGTCTTTGATAACGAAATATTTTTAACATTTATACATGGCATGATTTCCATGTGCTAAAAAGAGACACATGAAGGTTTATTTGTTCGTCTTAAATAGAATCGGTCCGACTTATACTTTGTCTTTGGTGCGCGCGCACTGCTCTACGGTAATTATATACCGAACGTAACTCTCTGTTTCTATCTTCACCCACTCACTCCCCAACCCCTTCAATCCCCCAACCCCCCAACCCCCTAACATCTGGGATCAAAGTGCTCGTCAAGACGAATCAAACGAGCCCAAACTCGACGGGGTTGTGTCGTTTTATTGTGGAGTGCCTTTGGCCATCTTCCAGCTCCATCATCAAACCATGGTTACCATCTGGGATCAAAGTGCTCGTCAAGACAAATCAAACGAGCCCAAATTCGACGGGGTTGTGTCATTTTATTACAGAGTTCCTATGGCCACCATCCAGCTCCATCATCAGATCAGCTCCATGTTACCATAATAAAAATTGCATTGTCGTCCAATTAACACATACGTGCAAAATTTCAGCTCAATCGGAAACCGGGAAGTGGGTCAAAATCATGTTGAAAGTTTCCATTACATAGTTACAAGTCGACCTAATAAAAGCGTGTTAGTTACCCTAATGTTCTGCACAAGTTTTTGTGTTAGTCCTGAGACGAATCACATAAACTTTATGAAAAAAATGTAACAAAACTGATTAAAAAAATAAGGACATTTTTTATGGAAATGGCACTAGTGATTTTGAATAAAAAACCCCGATTTTTTTCACTAATCAAATTAAATGTACACTTAAACTGAAAATTCCCATTTTTGATGTACTAATTTACCTGTCTAAATTATGAAACTAGCTTCTGCATAACACCGCCCCAAGATATTCGGGGCTCATTTCAGCTCATCACAAATGCAGCCGCGCTTATCTTTCCTTCCAACTTATAAATTTAATGTCCTCAAGATTTACGGGGGATTACAACTTTACAACTCAGAACTTGGGACCCTACCATGGAAACAGTGTTGCTTGTTGCCGATTTATCGGTAGTTCTACCTATTTTGACTACCGATATACCGGTTTCAGCATTGAATCTTCATTATTTACTCTTTCTTTTTTCCTTTCTTTCATAAGGTTGAGAATTAAAGATTGAGATACCTCTCCAGTTTGTTAAAAAAGAAGC
The DNA here is from genome assembly GCA_947859365.1 of Archips crataeganus. Lineage (NCBI taxonomy): Eukaryota > Metazoa > Arthropoda > Insecta > Lepidoptera > Tortricidae > Archips > Archips crataeganus. The sequence goes on from OX402052.1 coordinate 3,121,951, forward strand.
ACACCCGTCTTACTTATTCCGTTATGGGATATCTTCCAATCATCCTTTGAGTGGATGGAAGGATTTGAGTGGGTTTTAGTCTATGTTCAACGACCGCTTTAGCCTAGTTGGTAGTGACCCTGCCTACGAAGCAAGAGGTCCTGGGTTCGAATCCCGGTAAGGGCATTTATTTGTGTGATGAGCACGAATATTTATTCCTGAGTTATGGATGTTTTCTATGTATTTAAGTATTTATTTATCTATATAAGTATGTTTATCGTCGTCTCGTACCCATAGTACAAGCTTTGCTTAGTTAGGGACTAGGTCGATTTGTGTAAGATTGTCCCCTAATATTTTTTTTATTTATTTATGTAACTATCACGCTATGTTGAATAATTATGTAAGTACCTACTTAAAATAATACACATGTGTGTGAATCTCCAGAAATAGCGAATATTTACGCGTGAGCAACAGTGATGTGACACATATTGACAGGTCGTTGTACGAAAATCTTTGTGCTTCGCAACCGTGCTATAATGCCCTGCCCATTGCCATTTCAACGAGCTAAAAACCGGCCAAGAGCGTGTCGGACACGCCCAAGGTAGGGTTCCGTAGCCATTACGAAAAAAATCAAGTAATATTTTTCTAAGGATTTCGTATGTGTACGGAAATCATCCAAGTTTAGGTATGTTTTATACCTTAGGCTACTATTTACTCTTAAACTACAAATAATTTCCAAGCAATCTTAGCCGCTATAATTTTCCTAGTAAATTTGATATATTTACTACCTTTCTGAATTTTTTCAAATTTTTCCACCCAACAGTTTAGATTTTAGAGGGGGGGGGACGGTCCATTTTAATGAAAATTGTCACTTTAAAGTTGAATATTTCGCAAACAGATTACTGAATAGAAAAATCATGTTAGCAACCCCGCAATGGTTTTAAAAGACCTATCCAACAATACCCCACACTATAGGGTTCGTCGAGAAAAAAAAATCACCCCCCCTTTACGCCTATCGGAGGTACACTAAAAAAAAAAAATTTTTATTTTTTATTTTACCAGTTTGTCGGCGTGACTGATATATATATTAATGCCAAATTACAGCTTTCTAGTACTAACAGTCTCTGAGCATAGCCGCGGACAGACAGACAGACGGACAGACATGGCGAAACTATAAGGGTTCCTAGTTGACTACGGAACCCTAAAAATGAGGTGAGTACGACTTAACTAAAAGCAAATACTACTTGTAGATTTACAATACAGAACCAGCCACCCTATCTAATTATCCCAATGTACAAATGTTGGGCCGAACTTGACTGCAGTCACGTTTAGTGCAGTCAAATAAAAAAAAACTTTTTTTTAAATTACATGGCCTCTAGCAACAAAAACACCAGAATTGTTTAGTTAAGATAAGATATAACAGGGGATTATTTGGAATGATTAATTATATTATTACAATTATACCCAAAACCACTTGAAAAAACTTGGATAAGATATTAGAAACATGGATAAGGTTACTGTTATTTTGCAGTTTATTTGGTTATGCACACGGCCCAATTCTGCGGTGAGTGACGACAGTCTACCTGTCATCAGGGTCAAGCCAGAAAAACTCTAGAGCTTCAATGAAGGTTTTCTGACAAGTAGAATATCTCTAGATTGCGTTAGTATCGTGAGGTCCATTCGAAATTACGTCAGGATGACATTAGTTAGTAACCAATCGTGACACAAAGGTCAAAGTTTTCAAATAGAACCACGGACGCTCACACGCATGCATGCACCCACGCACGCAAGCACATTCAAACACACGCGCACATAATCATGATGATATTTCGCATTTACAATATTAGAAGGATGTCTCTAATATTATTCCTTCTGAAAATATAAATCAGTTAAATCCAAACTCCAAGCAAATAACTCACAATTACCACAAACTCGATGCAAACGCAGACCCTTGGTAGCTCCTTTTTGACGTCACCATGATATATTGACTAGTACCAACAAGTTTATCTCTGCGCACTGTTACACCTTCTACCAAAAGTATAAAGTTTAATTTTGAGTGGTGTAATGATCCGTGTAATTACAAATTTAAGTTATTTCGCTGACAGTCGTGTGAGGTTGTTGTTTGTTACGACTGTTCCTAGATGTATACACTTATATGGATAGAGTTCAGTTAACTAACTTCGTATTGTAGTTACAGATTTAGTACGTTGACATGTGCTAAATATGTAATATCGATTTCTAAATACAACATACGTTTCGCTTTTGTCACCAAATCAAAGATGGCGTACACTAACGTTTACGATTACGTATTCCAACGACAATCTGTGCCTTTTTCTCATTTTCTTCGTCAGCGTTTTGATTTCTTGATATTCGGTAAAGTTTTACGTTAATTTTAAATTATTTAATCTTGGTCTTTATCTCCCTTTCCTTCCTTTAACTTTCCCCCTCTTAAATATTTGCAGAACATATCGTGCCAAATTATAGCTAAACCGTTTAAATGAGTCCTCGCTCGCGCGGTACTGGGGCTGGGGGGTATGACGACAAAGGGGGCCGGGAGAGGTGCGGGCAGCAGGCACACGAGGCGCACTCGCCGCCCACGCCTCTCCCGGTCCCCTTTGTCGTCATACCCCCCCTGCGGTAGCGCGGGCGAGCTCTCATTTAAACGTTCTAGCTATAGACATCATGATATCATTCTTTGCGTTATCCCAATACCTTTTCAACACGCGTCTCTTTTCCTTAATTAATTCCACAATCTCATTAGTTTTCCTTTTCATCTAACTATTCCTCTCCATTCTCATCTAGCGCAACATCTCAAAAACTCATTCATCTATTTCAGATGACTGTTGCAGCGTCTCAGGTAAAATCACGTTGATTGCAACATCTGCGATGACTGAAGAGTCCTATACCAGAGCGGCATCTTCTGCCACAGCAATCACAAACATAGCGAGAGTCCATGGGAGGTGGTCTGGCAGCGCGGAGATTTCTGCCTACGCCTCTCTAACCAATCCCCGTCATGCTTGTCTATACCCCACTTTTAAAAAAACACGACGCCACTCTGGTCTCATTTCAGCCTGAGACTGCCAATTGAGAGGTTGAATATCAAAGCAGACTAGGTCCCTTTTGCAGCAGTCCTTAAATCTAAGCTTAGGACACCCAACCGGCCTCAAAAACTCAAAAATTTATAAAACGGCATCTACGTAAAAAAAATACTTACATAAAAAATACTAAAATAAATAATAAATAAATAAATATCACGGGACAATTCACACCAATTGACCTAGTCCCAAAGTAAGCTTAGCAAAGCTTGTGTTATGGGTACTAAGCAACGGATAAACATACTTATATAGATAAATAAATACTTAAATACATAGAAAACATCCATAACTCAGGAACAAATATTCGTGCTCATTACACAAATAAATGCCCTTACCGGGATTTGAACCCAGGACCTCTTGCTTCGTAGGCAGGGTCACTGCCAACTAGGCTAAAGCGGTCGTTAGAATACTGAAACTAAAAAACTAAAACGCGTAGTGAAAATAAACGGATCACTCACGTCTTAAAACGATAGGATAGTGGTTGGTCGTGCTCCCGAGTTGGAAAACATTGTTGAATGTGCGTACTGCGTCAACGATGAGTGTGAGCGAACCTTTACAAAGTGATGTTGTTAGTGTTGTGTGCTACCCTACATTTGACAATGACAATATAAGTGATGATGAAAACGGGGGTAGTTGTGTGTCGCTGTCAGTTGCGTCGAGTAGCCGCGCGACCAGGGCGGTAGCACGCAGTGCACGTTTGGCAGCCGCCGTGACGTGCGACTCTGAGAGGAAGGGCTACCGATTAGGATTACGGATTATTTTAAGACGTGAGTGATCCGTTTATTTTCACTATGAGTGAGTCTCACGGTAGTTTCATGTTTAACTAAAACGCGCGCTACGAGTAGGTACATTTTACCGTCACTGGTCCTTATTAACGTTTTTCCATGAGTAAAAACGTTTTTTAACGTCCCAGCGACAAGTCACCAAATCAAGAGTAATCTCGGAGTGAAAGGCGGAATTTTTACGTCTGACGGCTAATAGTGCCTTGAATCCCTGGAGCGTTTTATTATTAAAAGTGGCTATGAAAGGACGACTGCGCAGCGATTTTTTTGACTATTCGGGTGTCGCCATCAGAGTTGAGGTCACGCACACAACAACACGTCATGACAGCGGGATTTTGACATTTATTCGTACCGATAGCAAGTTCAACAGACTCGACATACAATTACAAGAATGACTAAAAATTTCTTCAACCTATTTCGTTAAAAATAATTTAGGAACAATCTAGTTCAAACAAAACAGAAATTAAAATATTTTCATCTATTTTATTTATTCACATAAGCATATTTTTCGTTATAGTGAAAATAAACGGATCACTCACGTCTTAAAACGAGTTTAACTCGACATGTTTCGGGCTAATCCGTAGCCCTTCCTCTCGGAGTCGCACGTCACGGCGGCTGCCAAACGTGCAAACATGTGGAGTTAAACTCGTTTTAAGACGTGGGTGATCCGTTTATTTTCACTATGAGTGAGTCTCACGGTAGTTTCATACATATTTTTCGTTATTTATAAAATACCGATTTTTTTGTTGTTGATCATATAACTCACATTTTCATTCACTCACTCGTTTCATTCACTCACTACCTTTTATGCAATCAGTACTTTATGTAGCTGTGTGTCTAATAATTCGCCTCAACTCTCGTGGCGTTACCTATAATAAGGGTACCTTATTTTCAAAGTGTCAAAAAGGAACCGTTATTATGAGAATTAAAAATTGTTTATTTGTGTTTTGACAAGGTTTAAATAAGCGAGGTTGGAGCCTTCTATTAAGCTTGTGTCAGGAGATACCGCTCCTCCATTACAATAAATGGAGAGTAATCCAGAATAAACTATTATAAGTACAGTTGTCTATCTATCCGTCTGTCACAACAAGTTGCTTTGAATCTATTTAACGGATTAAGTTGAAATTTGACACGCGTATACATTTTATGTTAACCATATTACAAATGTGTTACGCAAATAAATGAATGTTGAATAGGGCGCATTTTTGGGGGGCAAATCTGAAAACGAAACGAAAAAGTTTAGCAAACTGTAGGTACCGTGTGATTATGTAAAATTAAAGGTACGGTTGTAAGGATCTTAAATATAATTATATTCTTGTAACTTTTTGGTGCAAAGTTTTAAAATTATTTTTATTAGTGGTTTGATTTGATCTATGGCTTGTCAAGCAGAGTTTCGTGGGTTCAAGCCCAAGCTCGCACTTTTGTGCGTTTCGGAGTTTATGTGCCAAATTATAGCGCTTTTCGGTGATGGAAAAACACACTCATCACACACACATTGCGAAGAATTTAAATAGCGTGTGTGGAGTTCTCAAGTCCACTGTATCTGAGAGGAGGGCTATGCCCTGTAGTATACGTCCCACTGAATAGGCCAAGATGAGTAAAATTAATGAAAATTGACTCCTTATCTCCGAAACTAAAAATTTAAAATATAACGGGGAAGGGAGGAGGAGGAGGAGGAAGGTGAGACGGTTCTAAGAATGGGCAATATAGGTCTGACGTAATTTACTAATGCCTCTTTAGATACTTTTTGGATTTATTCTCCCAGAAATCGGTCCATGCGTAGCCAGCATTACGCAATTTTATTTGCCGCTCACGTCCCGCATAAAACCGACCTGTTGAGGCGTGTTTATGTTTACGCATAATTATGTAACATAACGCTTCTTTTACTGCCGCACTGTTGCAGATTTATTCTTTTCGATAGCATGATAACGTATAACACTGTCAAATATATCCTCCACCTTCTCCACGACATTTTCTAAGCGATGTAGTGCCTAAGACCTAGATAAATGTCATAAGTTTTGTAATTTTGGATCTTATTTCAGCGTCTTTAAAATTCTTTATTCATTAAATAATTTGTACTTTGTTTAGAACCTACATTTGGCTGATTGTTACAGATGTTGTTCAATACAAAATACGCTAGTAGGTACTCGACGAGGCTATTACAAGAACCTTGTCGTGGTGTCTTAAATTCCTTCTAATGACCTTAAAAAGTAGTTATTAAGACGTGCAACGGAAATTACCACTCAATGAGAGGGCTTGGGCGTACGGATTGAAAACTTGAAGGTCTTCGCTGGTGCATACAGATTTCCCCGCGATGTTTTCCTTCACTATAAGGCGCAAGCCACGCAGAAGAGACGTGGGACGGGGGCGCGTCGCAGTCCGCGTCGTTTGTTCACAGTCCGCGTCTCCGCCCCGTCTCTTCTGTCGGGTACGTATCATAATGTATAAAATCAAAATATATACGTTTACAATATATACGTTCAAAATATATAAAATCGAAAAATATAATAGTTAAAATAAATAACAATCAGAATTAATAAAGTACGTTTTTCATAATGGTCGGAATACATACAGTTAAAATGACTAAGTTCACAATGTATAAGTTCAGAATATATACAATTAGAATATATAATGTTTGAAAGAAATAACAATAAAAATCTATAAAGAACGTTTTTCATAATGGTCGAAATCCATACGATCAAAACACATACAATCAAGATGCGTACAATAAGATTGCTTCCATTGTAATGTAAGCATTTTGATAGTATGTTCTAGGATTGTATACTTATATTCTATGTGAAAACACGAACCTTTACGATTAAAACCGAAGCATCCCGAAAGTCAAAGTGGAACCTTTTGTATTGTTTGTTCATCAATTCATCTTCATCTCCAGTCTATTTACGTCCTATTAATGTCTATTAGTGGTGTTGCGATAGCGATAGTATATCGATCGATAGTATCGTGTGATACTATCGTGGGCTTAAAAATCCGTCATATTATTGATAGTACTATCGAAACTATCCACCATCGAAACGAACATTTCATTATATTATACTGTTGCAAAACTATCGCAACTATCGAAACGCGTCGATAGATCATAGATAGTATAGATAATATCGACTCTTTTGACGCGATACTATCGATAATATCGACCAAGTTCAATAGTATCGCCTAATATTCACTATAGAATTGCAGCATGTCGATATTTTTGATAGAACTATCGCGTTATTGACTGATTTTCTCAAGATCAACTATCGATAGCGAAACTATCGCTATCGCAACTACACTATTGTGTTTAAAGCTCATATTTTTGAGAGAGGGTAGCAAAGAGTATTATTACCTACTGCACAGAAATAGGGTAGACATGAGATTGTAACTGGGTAGGTACATTATTTGGGCGATCGAATGAGTCTGTATTGCTGTATGATTACTGGTGCAGTGTGCTTTGTAATTTTACTGTCGGTTAATAATGCCACAGGATAGTATTTAGTTATTTAAAACTCAAAAAGGTGGACTTAAAGTGCAGCTCAGCATACATAGGGACAGACAGACAGCGGAAAGCGACTTTGTTTTATACTATGTAGTGATGTCAATGCAATCTTTAGTATATTTAGTATGCACATTTTCATTTGGCCAAATTTTCATTTCATATCATCACGGAAAATAACATTAAGGCATTTTGTTTTTTACCAAATGCTTTATTTAACCAAAAAATCTTCAAACAATAAAGATTTAGTACCACTAAGTACACTGTAGTAGATTTAGAAACAAGGGTAACCCTACCATTACACCACTACTAACCATTAGAGTATCTAGATAATTTGAAATGAAACAAACTTTGCTTTGCTTTTTTTCGGCGAGCGAGCGAAGCGAGCGAGCTTGACGGTTCGGGGCGGAAGCGACTCGGAATGGTTAGGTTCAAAGGCTAATGCGGGAGCGTAGCGGAGCGAAGCTCCCACATTAGCCTTTGGTGTTAGTTATTTTTTTTATTATTACGTAGAAAACCTTATTTGTTTGATAAAAATTGGTATATGATTTACATTTACATTTCATAATGTTAAAGACAAATACCTAATGGAAATAATCATTTTCTGTGCTGTTTCAAAAAAAAAACCTAACACCGAAGGCTAAGGCGGGAGCTACGCTACGCTTCGCTCCCGCCTTAGCCTTCTGAACCTAACTTATCCGAGTCGCTTCTGCCCTAAAAGGTCATGCTCGCTCGCTTCGCTCGCTCGCTGCTAGCGAGGTACCGGTTAGAGTATACGAAAGGGTGTTTTTATATTTTATCGGTCTTTCGGGTATAGTGTATTACTCCACTACTAACCATTAGAGTATCTAGATAATTTGAAGTGAAACAAACAATGCATACTTTTCGGCGAGCGAGCGAAGCGAGCGAGCAAGACGGTTCGGGGCGGAAGCGACTCTGAATGGTTAGGTTCAAAGGCTAAGGCGGGAGCGTAGCGGAGCGAAGCTCCCACATTAGCCTTTGGTGTTAGTTATTTTTTTATTACCACGTTGAAAACCTTATTTGTTTGATAACATTTGGTATATTATTATTATTTACATTTCATAATGTTAAAAACAATAATACCTAATGGAAATAATCATTTTCTGTGCTGTTACAAAAAAAATACCTAACACCGAAGGCTAAGGCGGGAGCTACGCTACGCTTCGCTCCCGCCTTAGCCTTCTGAACCTAACCTATCCGAGTCGCTTCTGCCCTAAAAGGTCTTGCTCGCTCGCTTCGCTCGCTCACTGCCAGCGAGGTACCGGTTAGGGTATACGAAAGGGTGTTTTTATAATTTTTCGGTCTTGCGGGTATAGTGTATATTATAACCTTTGATTATGTATTTCAACCATTATGGAAAACGTACCGTAAACTGGAGTTACTTTGAAATGTGGGGCTACTTAAGAAAAGAGTTTTTTACCCCGTTTCCTTATTTTTTAAGACCATCTATGACAGTGAAATAAGTACCTTGTTAAATCACCTAACTTTTTACGTCATTTGCTCAATCGAGCTATGAATATTTGCGTTTTTATAACCATTTTAAATCTATCAAAGTAGCCCCAAAATTTCCTAAAGTAACCCTTGTTTACTTGTATACTGTATATAAGGGTCCGCTGCCTCGTAGGGAATCAGAACCTACCAAACTGACTCAGATTGGTGGACACTCAGATGACTTCTACAGGAAGTAAAAGACACGTGTCAAACGAAAGTCAAAAGTAACAAACCAGTACTGTATAAAAATTTTGATTGATATTTTATTTAACTGTAATATTTTATAATTTTATGTATTTTGAACGTATACATTGTAAACATATGCATTTTGTGCAATATGACTAGGAATCATTATGCATTGTAACTATTATATATTTTGACCACTATACATTTTAAACTTATACGTTTAGAACTTATGTCAAATAACTTTATATATTTTGATACATTATATTTTATGATTTTCGGCATTTCAACTGTATGTATTTCAACCGATATGTATTTTAAATTTATACATTATAATACGCACCCCTTCTGTCTGCTTTGTATCGTCACACGGCGGACACGACGCACAAAATACGCGTTCTTGAATCTACATAAGCATGACGACGTCTGTACACGCGTCAATGTGTGCGTAAGCTGCACAGGGCTGACTATCGCAAAAAGAGATAGAAAGAGATAGCTGCGGAAAGTGAATGCCGCGCCGTTCGTTGAGCGCGAGCAACATTGTAATGTAAAATAAAATGAGTAGGTAATCTAATTATCGTAGTAATTATAATTAAAATTATCGTTTGTCTAAATTAAGTGTTTAAAAATAAGTGAATGAGTGTATACCTAGTTCATTTTGTAAAGACAATTAGGGAATGTATGTAACTGTAGATATTGATCTATTGATAGGAAATGATTAACAAATTAATTTTACAAATACCTACTAATATAAGACGTCTATTTATACATTATAGGTAACAAACTTTTAAACCTAGTTACCTACACTGTTCATGTTGCTAATTAAAGTTGGTTATCTACTTTGTTTCGTCCTTCAGAAATCGAAAAAAACTCCTTTCCTTATCTTTGGCTGTTGCCAAACACCCATACACAATATATTCCCATTTCGCAAAAGTTTAGTGCCGTGCGGCCGACATGCATCGCGTGCGTCGCGCACCCGACTGGTGAACAGCGGCGACAAGCAATCGGCGCCTTGGGGGGAGGGGTAACTCGAATCGGTGCGGGGCGTTTCCATTCTGTACGTCAGTACTATTATATATTCTGTGGTATCGCGCCACTTCAAAGGGCTTCAAACTAATTCAACGGGTACCGCGACTGCGACGCCCGTCTCACGTCTCTTCAGTGTGGCTTGTGCTTTCATTTAAAATGTAATTTCACACATAAATTCTGAAAAAACGTTTAATAAATCGATGAACGCCGGCTGCATACACGAAAAAGGATGACGCAATGTAACGTTACATAAGTACATGCTCCTACAGAGCCGCGAAGGCCAGTTGCAAGAGAGCGGCGAACGCCAGGATGTACAATGCGGGGTACGGGGGGGGGTACGGGAGGTTTGAGGGGGTGCGGATGCTTCAAAGGGGGATGAAAATTTCATTGATTTTGCCGTAGGATGAACCGTTTTCAAGATATTTGACAAAATACCGGTTCTCGTCCGATCACCGAGGTTAAGCAATGTCGGGCGCGGTCAGTACTTGGATGGGTGACCGCCTAGTTTCATTTTTATTTTTTGAATGTTTTGTTATGACGTTGTCCATCACGTTAAACTATCATCCGTAAACCGACTTTACAGACAACCGGTTTTTGTCTACCTATATTTGGTAGATCTCAAAATAGGACGTAGGCTATTTTTTATACCCCTCTTCTTCGCACACCGAGTCACACGTAACAGCTAGTATATACATATAGATAAATTTAGCTCAATGGCCGAGCCATGACTTTAGTAGCTGCCAGTTCACACGGAATCATTCCATTATGCACGAATCAATGAAGGCGATCACACTCAGGTGGGTTTAACAGTTGAATACCCTGTTGTTTCTAGCCAGTTTAATAATATAATATGAGTTATTCAGGGCTCAAACTGGGCGGCTAAATAAGCAAATGATAGCTTAAAACCACTTCAAAGCAAATATTACCTACTCTATTAGGGAAGACGAGTTCTTGAGTGGAGACCACGGATCGGCAAACGTATCGTAGGACGTCCTCAGACTCGGTGGAGCGATGATCTTCGCAAGGCGGCTGGCAAGAGCTGGATGAGAGTCGCCGAGGATCGTGCTCAGTGGCGTGCCATGGGAGAGGCTTATGTCCAGCAGTGGACGAACATAGGCTGATGATGATGATTACTATATTTGGCAATGAATATTATCATCATCATCTCAGCCTACATAATGTCCTAATGCAGAGTACAGGTCGTTTCTCAGAATAGGAGGGCTTGGGCAGTAATTCCCACGCGGGCTAAGTGCGCATTCGGAACTTCACACACGTCATTGTATTTCTTCGCAGGTTATTTAACCTATGGCATCTCAAGCAGAGGATCGTGGGTTCAAATCACGGGCTCGTATTCATGTGCGAAATTACATTTGGAATTTATCAAAAGATTTACGGTGAAGGACAACATCGTGAGAAGAACTGCACGCACATGCGAAGTAATTCAATAGTGCGAGCGAAGTCCCCATTCGCAACTACAGCCCAAACCCTTCTGAGAAGAGACTTGTGCTTAGCAGTCGGACATAATTATATTTATAGGCTATGATGGCGATGATGCCTTTTATGTTTACACTGAAACAAAGCAGCAGCCTTCAGCATTTCAAACCATAATCAAAGAACAAATATTTATCTGAAAACGACAGAACATTTCATAAGTAACAACGCTTTGCTCATACAAATTGATTTTCCTAATCACATCATACTTTTAGACGACTATGAAAATCCCAATTCCTTTGAACAAATATTAAAGTAATTTAATAAACTAGTTTCAGCACAAACGTTGCAATTCGCTTGAGCGCTGAATGCAACAAAGAAACCCAGTTTCGTTTTCCTGCGGTCCAAGTTACGGAACTACGTAACTAATGTTTTTGAAACTTTTACGTTGTTTTTCCACATTTAGGATACTTTGTAGCAACCCTGAGAACGAACGTCTGAGTTCAAGTAGCAAATTGCAACGTTTTCATTTTACGTAGTAAGTTAGTGAATATTACCCCGGCGCCACACATATTACAAATGTTTGAACACAGTTATTTGATCACATGTGTAGCACCGGTATTTGCTTATTTGTTCAATAGAACATCCATAAATCAACCATAGATCAAATATGTGTTCAAATACGAGTATGTGTTGAAACATTTGTAATATGTGTGGCGCCGGGGTTAGGAAAAAGCTTTGGTAGCCTCGTGTTTTTGCATTACGATCTTTCAATCAGTCTTAGTTACGTTATCTCTAAGGTTTGGAGAATACTGTGAGATGTCTTGACTTTTAATTTACCTTTTCACCTGTCGAACTTCCGAAAGCGAAAGGTCCACGAGGAATAACTTTGATTCTGCGAAGATTTTCTTGCTTGACAGTGAAACGTATATAACTGTTGATGATGCTAAATTATTAGGACATAGTTCAAAAGAATAAAATAAAAAACAATAAGTCCAACCCTTTAGAGGATGAATGGAAAGAAAATATTTTGGGGTCATAACAGTGAAGCTTAGTGGCTAATCTTCGAAAAAATTTGCCAATTTCTTTTCTAAAAGTGTTAAATTTATGCGTAACGCAGGACTCCAAAAGCGAGGTCGAATTAAAATCGGTTACCACTAACATATTATCTAACACAAAATCGAGCCGCCTTCTTATGAAGCATCTTATTTGTCTTAACCTCATCAATGTCCTTCTTCTTTCCTGTTGTTCTCGTTCCCTTTGTTCCCCAATAACAGGCTCGAATATATTTTCTTTCACTGACTACAGGCCTAGGAAGTTTGGGTGCGTTCAGAATACTTCATCCATCTTCCACTGTTGAACATAGGGGTCCCCCAAGGTTCTCCAAAAAAGCCGGTCCCACGCCATCCGTATCCAATGCATTTTCGCAACCTCAACCAATTAGTCGCTCCAGCTTCATGGAGTCCTACCCACACTGCGTCTTCCGGACCGTGGATGCCATTATAGAGCCTTTTGGCCTTTTCGGTCCTCAGTTATAATGATCGATGTGCCCTGCCCACTGCCACTTGAGTCTGGCGATTCTTCGAGCGACCTGTGTCGGTAAATTAGTTCTTGCACAGATTTCATCATTTCTAATGCGGTACTACTGCCACCACTTGAAACTACTTCGTTAAGTAATAAAAGACTGTGCAGAGTGCAGCCATTCGCTTTTACCTTAGCCAGCGTCAAGAAGTTCGTGGTTTTAACTATTCATTATGACGCGACGTCGCGCCCGTCGGTTTAACAGCCGGAGAACTTCAGAATACGTGCAGTTTTTAACTTATTAGCCCATTCTAGTTTTATTACAGATCTGGTGCACCGATTGGCGTAAAATGTAACTTGGTGGACTATCTGCGTCTAGCATAATTTATGCGACGATTTTTATGTGCTTTTATTTAACTTGGCGTGATGGTTTGGGTCAAATTTGAAAGACGAATTTAACCCACTTCCACTGGTCTATTTATACATAAAAAAATATATATGTAGGCTAAATAAAAATGCAGGTAAGTACATTCAACAAAAACATTTTTGACAGAAACTGTTTGTGCCTTGTACTTCTTGTAGTTCTTGTTTGAATGACGTAGAAAAACAAGACAAAATTTACATAGATTCCACAGGATTGCAGCCCTAGTGGCCTGGTGGTTTGACCTATGGCTTCTTAAGTAAATAAATTATATTTAAAATTTACCATGAACTTAACAATGAGAAAAACACCGTGAGAGGCCTGTTTACACCTCCAAATAAATTTTATGGTGTGTGCGAAGTTTTCAATCCGCACTGGGGTCTCGTAGGAATTACGGCCCTGCCCTGCAGTGCGACGTATGCAGCGCAGGCTAGGAACATGATGATGATGATTGCAAAAAAAATGTATAGTTAATGTTTGTCACCGGGTCCCAAGATACAGGCTCAGCCTAGTTTGGGGTCCACCGGATGCTGCTTCATGTAAACTTTTAGTTTGTGTAATAAATATTTTCTTTCTTTATTTCTTTCAAGTTACGCGAGTCTTTGCTTCGTTCTAAAAACTATATTTTTTTTTAATCACTCGATTTTTGGCTGAATGACGATACCTTTGCTCAAATACTTGCAAAAAAAAACATTAGGCAACCACAGACAGCCGTACTTTTTTCACTAAACGTCAAATCATCGAGTAAGGCGGTAATTTTTGCGTCAAGTGAAATTCAAAGTTTTGATCTCAGAATACCTGATAAATCTAGTGCTATTTTTACCTAGAAAAATATGTATATGGAAGGTAAGTGTTTATATTTGTTGAACAATGTGTGCGTTTTTGCGATATTTTCCTTGTTCCACTAAAATCTTAGATTTATTGACGGTATCGAAAATGATACTCCATGCCATAACGTCTTATTACTTGGTATCATAAACGATACTCCATGCATTAGGCCTTTGTTGAACAGTGGATATCTCCGACTGATGATAATGATGATTTACTGATTTGTCGTAAAAGTGCCTTGGTCTCACGCTTGTATTTAAATAAGAATACGCTTATGTAAATAAAAGTCAAAAAGATAAGGAAAAACCTACAAATAAACCTATACTCGTAGAACACACGTCGATGGCCCAGACGAATCAACGTGTAATCGTAAAACGACAACTTTACAGGAAAAATAAAATCAACTTTAACAAAGATAACTGACAGTTCTGGCAGCCTTTATAATAATATATGCTTATAATATATCATTAGATAGATATAAAAATTACCTACAAAACTGTGTAAATATTTGACCCTTATTTTTAACCATTTTCCCGTAAATAGTGAAAAACCTCTTTATTTTTTTATTCGAATCATAAATCTTCAGGTCATTTTGTGTTATGGCTCATTGCACCGTTATTCGTGTTAAAAAGTGTAATTGCTTTTAGCGCAATGTACATTAACATCTATTTTTGTATTTTATTTGATTTCGCATTCGCTGTTTGCAATTTTGTTCGTGTTAGTTTATTAAAATGATTTTTATTTTATGACTCAAACGTTAATGAGTAGTATGTGAAAGCTTGTATAACTAAAATTTGGCTGACAAGATTGAAGGCGATCAAAGGTGTAATGCTAGTTTACACGAATCTTGCTAACAAAGTTTAATACGAATAAACGTGCAAAGTAATATTACTAAAATTGGAATAAAAAAAAGTCAATGTAGAAAACCATTGCACGTTTATTCGTGTATAGTAACAAAATTGTTAAAACGGCAACACTCTCTTGGAATCTTATTCGTGTTAATTTATATGGAAAATTACCAACGAATAAAAATTAAATACATATTATTCATAAACGGTAAATCGAATTGGCTTAAAAAAAAATTACAACGTGCCTAAGGGTATATAAAAGCATAAGAAACAAAAACATTTTTTTTGTGTAAGAGCCTTTGCACGTTTATTCATTTGGGCCATCGACGTATAGGGATGATGACACAAATTTTACAGAGACGTAGCAGTCTTGTGCGTGTAGTCGCAGAGTAGCAAAGTAAAAGGGAATTAATTGATTTAGACCTCAGCAAAATAACACCAGAATCTTAAGCTCTCAAAATAACACCCCCACTAACATTGCTCTGTAATCCTCACAACTATTCTCATAAAATTTCTTGGACCAAATAAAAATCACGTACGCAAACCAAGGTAAACAAAAACACTAACAACATTCGAAATACCCTACACAAAGTTCCAAAGAAAAACGTACAATGTTAATGGGTAAGCAATTAAACCCTTATAACAAGCGTTTTATTCGATCCTATGTAAATCGGCGCCCGAATAATCGCTTCATGGGAAGCCTTACCCTCGTGTAAGAGTGGCCAATATTTGTAAAGACGGCTAAATCGACCGTAGGTCCGCGTTTAACATAAAGCTGGAGTCTGGGCGCGAACTTGTTACACTGTGCGATGGTTATGTTACAACGCTCAGTTGGGTTGACTTGGAGCGAAAAAGGCAGCATATAATTTGGCAAAAAAATAGCTAGAGCTTGGATTGAATTGACGTATTATCACAAGTACTTGACCTGTGGAACCAATGAAGCATTTGAAGTTAATTGATGCTTGTGTTATCTTTTTGATAATTCTTTAAAACTTCCAAAAATTTTATACTATACAGAAACTGCAGATTATCATCTTTAATTCCATAAACTTGTGAACACTTTAATTATTATTATGATATTTCGATTGATTAATTTCCTAAGTATACCTACTTGAAGTTTTTTCGTGACGCCTAAATCTACATAATTATTACTAATTATTAGCGATAAAGACGTGCGATTAAGCTTCCAAAAGTGTTAGATTGCCACTTAGAAGATAATGTTTCAGAGATTTGTTTCCACAAAATATTTTCAATTTTTTTTTTTCAAATAATGGTAATAAAAGAATGACGAAAGGCGTTATACAGTTGCTATCTTAAGTACATTGTGTTGTCCACATATCTATAAGCAGATTTTCTTTTAGTGTTATAAGCGCTCTTGTCATTATATTATTATTATGCACTTACATTTGGTTCTTGCATTTTTTTTACATCACAGTGTCCCGTGATTGACCCCTAAATCACCTAATGAATAGTGCAAATGAGGCCAAAGTTGTGTCTCATGGATTCAGTAAAAGCCTATTCATTCACTAAAGCCTTAAGTCCTAGGTTGTATCTATCTAGAAATACAGACGATGAGAGTGAATTCCAAATCCTTAGCAGTGACTCCCATTTGACCAAAATCGTCCAACCTTTTGAACTTTTCATTAGTATTGATCAGATTGCAGAAGTCGTTGCGAATTCGTATCGTAGTCTATAAACTGCAAGCGCCACACCCTTCGGATTAAGTTGGTGTAATGAGCCGGGGGCCCGTTGTTTAGTGAACTAGTTAACACGCTCATATTCAGGGTCCGCTAGATTAGCTACGGGACCCTACTTAATCGTGGCGTGTGTCAAATTATTACGGAGATTTTGGCCGTTCAATAACTTGAACGTATAAAAATGTCAATAACACACTGTTTCTGTTACTTATATTGTATAATTTTATAAATGTGAAAATTTGTGTATGCTTGTGTCTTTTATTACCCTATTACGTAAAATGCTCATTTTAAAAATAACACAGTATTGCCTCATTTTTAGGGTTCCGTACCTCAAAAGGAAAAAACGGAACCCTTATAGGATTCCTTGTTGTCCGTCCGTCTGTCTGTCAAGACCCTTTTTCTCAGGAATATCAAGAGTATCAAGCTATAATTTATATCAAATACTCAGGTCTACGGTCCCTTAGAGCTGTAAAAAAATCAAACTTCTAAGCCAACGCAATCAAAAGATACAGCCGTTTATGCCGCAAATTTCCGCAAATTTTCGAAACTCGCAAGGGAATCAAAACCTACAGGGTACTTCCCGTGAACTCAGAATCTTGAAATTTGTTACGAAGCAACGTATTATAGCACAGATAAAGGAAAAATTGCGAAAAGCATAAATTTTTAACGCAATCAAAAGATACAGCCGTTTATGCCGCAAATTTCCGCAAATTGTCGACACTCGCAAGGGAATCAAAACCTACAGGGTACTTCCCGTGAACTCAGAATCTTGAAATTTGGTACGAAGCAAGGTCTTATAGCACTGATAAAGGAAAAATTGCGAAAAGCATAAATTTTTTTGTCTGTCTGTCTATATCATTACCCAATCTACAATGATCCCACACTGCGCACATTTTGCTTAGGAGCAGGGGTCTGCTAAGACTGGATGTTCATAGATACATTTAAATTTGTACGGAAACCTCGGTGCGCGAGTCCGACTCGCACTTGGCCGGTTTTTTGTTTATTGCAAAGCGATAGGGATATACAGTATAAGATCACGTTCTGGGTGAAACCTTTTTGCTGCAACTGCCATTTGGATATTCTACACATTTGCCAAAAAGTCATCCTCAAATAATTAATAGTGAAAATGTTCCATTCAATTTTCTCAGCAATACCCGTGCAAAATATTGAAATCTCAACCGCCAAGTCAGGAGGCGACATAATGCACGGGTAATATATTTATGCAACGTAATTAAATACCACGATGTATTTTGCCGAATTCCTATTAAAATTTAGTGAATTCTAATCTTTAGCGGCCAGATCTAATGATTTACGCAAGTGAGGATGCTCCTTAAATCAGGTGTAATATTGGTGCCATAAATAAGATGTCTGGGAAGTAGAAGTAGACTTCAGTTTAGACTGTGTACTATTTAGGGCTGCTTGCAGGGTCTAGGGTTAAAAATAATCATCATTAACGTTGGCTTAGCAGATA
The DNA here is from genome assembly GCA_947859365.1 of Archips crataeganus. Lineage (NCBI taxonomy): Eukaryota > Metazoa > Arthropoda > Insecta > Lepidoptera > Tortricidae > Archips > Archips crataeganus. Next base: position 3,140,235 of record OX402052.1, read on the forward strand.
ACTCGGTACACAGTGGTCCACGCAAATTCACGTCAGCGGTTATAATATAAATGACCTAGCTGTCTGGCGTCCAGAACAGACTAATGTTAAGGCCCTACCGAGCTTTTGGCGCTAATCGATTTTAGGTATTCTATGCACTCGTCAGTGGCGGGGCGTGAAGAAGTTTGAAAGTAAATCCGGAGCAAAAAAAGCCTAAAAACATCACCCATTTATCCTCTTCTCGAATGCAGTGCAGTAAAGGAATAGAAGGGTTTAATTACTTCGAAAGTTTAGTTAACTCGGAGGGAATCGGGTTGTTAGTACCCTTCGCCACTGGCACTCGTGTTTGTGTGCGTGAGAGCGGCTAAAATCAAAGCCGTGCATAAGTCCGAGCGACACGAGTTCCCCGTCCAATGGCCCGAGGAGAACTAAGGCAGCACTCACGCGGACATGGGGGGAACCCGATGGCTCAAGATAGTTTGGTTATACTGCGCGTGTATTTAGGTATTTTCATCGTATTATATTTATACTAAAACAAATACACATTCTAAAAATGTAGCAACACTACGCCCTAGAAAACATCTTGTTTTATTAACATTCAAAAAGTCATGACCTGACCTGCCGTGCAGTATTTACGAATTTATTTTAATTTGTAGAGACGACTTTCGATGAACTAAAACAATTACTTTGCTCACCCGCGACCTTACAATAGTTACGTTTATGCAAGAAATGTGCGTTCATGCAGTTCCTCCACCTCCACACTGTACGAACACACACAAATCACATAAACCCAACCATCACCACCACCAAGCTACACTGACGCGTTTCGAACTCAACCAGAGCTCATCTTCAGAGTTACCACAACCGTATGCTATGCTACCAAATGTTAAACTCACGCGACTGCGACACACTGCACAAGTGCGACACGACTTTCGTTTTTTTTCTAGATCGAGCGAACTATAAGTAATCGTGTTTCGATAAACACGTGTCATTAGAGTGAATCCTCAAATATCTTACACATGAATTTCAGGACTATACACCGTGAAATTTTAGTGGTTGTTTTCCCGAAACGAGGTGATTTAGTATCGATTGTACAATCGATTTATAATTACTATTTTGACTAGAGTCAAAAATCCAATTGTGAAAAACGAAAGTCTAAAATGACCGCAAACCAATAGTAACGCTTCGTTGGTACGTAACCTATCGTACGATCGTACGCTACTTGTACCAACGAAGCGTTACTATTGGTTTGCTGTCATTTTTGACTTTCGTTTTTCACAATTGGATTTTTGACTCTAGTCAAAATAGTAATTATAAATCGATTGTACAATCGAAACTGAATCACCTCGTTTCGGGAAAACAACCACTAAAATTTCACGGTGTATAGCTTTGCTAGCAATGATACAGCACGAGATTAAATGAATGTAATAAATGCGTCAAAAACTCAGTAGGGCCTTAAAGGAACAAAATAATGTCCATCGATAGGACAGCCCTAAATACTTTTTGTCAATTTAACACCAGTCTATCAATACATCTGGCAATAGATAAGTCATATTATGCTGCCACTTAACAACATCTGGTCATTTCCAACAAGTTGCATGAACCTTATATACGTCACCAGGACATGTTTCAGATACCGACTTATTGGTCTAAGCTCTGAAAAGTCACAGACTGTGAGATGACTTGCAACTGGTTTGTTAATGATAAAGACAAACGAGTGTTAACTGAACAAAAGCATCTTTATGAATAGGGGGATATCTTTAGAACAAAACGTTCCATTACCCTAAGATAGTATATCATGCATCCGGGACGCGAAATTAATTAATGCGCCTCGAGACGCTAATGAAGGCCCATTGTTACAACATTCATCACTAAACATGTGTAACCTGCTTCCTTGAAGCTCAGTTTCTCAGTGTAGATGAGGCAAAAGAGAACAATAGATCCAATGTCTGATACTGCTGTTTAAGTGGCACTGTTTTAAGCTTTCGTGATTTGCTCTAATAATCAATATCGCACCCAGGATTTAATGACGACGATTTATTGCTAAAATTACTACGAAGTTTCAGCCACATTCGAGTGTTTGTTCCGAATCACTTTCGTGGACACTTTTTTGTAGAAATGGCAAAAGAATCCGATACAGTTTTTAATAGTAAATAAAATAAAAAAAAACTAAAGGGGAGCAAATAAGTACACGCCCACTCATAACGCAGGCTCGCTAAAAACGTTTTTCGCCATCGCGAAAACGTCTCAGGTTCAGGTTCCAAACTGACTCGCACCCGGCCCAAAAGTACCGAAAACACCCGCTGCATTACCGCGCTGTGTTGCTAACGATATCCGTTAAACCAGGTACGAGCCCGACCTAGGATCACATCCCCTTTCCCGCATCCGCAACCCTAAAGCCTTAAAGCGTAAAGCCTAAAGCGTAGTAGTTTTTAATTATGTGGTAGAAGTACAACAAGTCCTCTAATAAATAAACGAAAACGCCAACAAAATCTACAGCGGATTCTTAGAAAATGTGACCACGAAAGTGAGGCGGTTGAAACGCTCGAATAATGACCCAGAAGCCGTAGTCATCATCATCAATCATAGTTATTAAGCACCCATTGTAACTAACAAATAATGGATCCAAGTTATCTAAATAAATAAATTTATTATTATTATGTATATTATCATCATCCCAGCCTACATACGTCCCACTGCAGGGCACAGGCCTCCCCTCAGAATAAAAGGGCTTGGTCCGTAGTTCCCACGTGGTCCCAGTGTGTATTGCGTATATGCATGTCTCCTCACGATGTTTTTCCTTCACCGTAAAGCTCATTGTAAATTTCAAATGTGATTTCGCACATAAATTCCGAGATACTCAGAGGTGTGAGCCGGGATTTGAACCCACGACCCTCTGCTTTGAGAGACCATAGGTCAAACCGCTAGGCCACCACGGCTTTTTTTTTGCCGTGGTCATCTGGTCAATAATACAAACTACCCACACTTAATCTTGATTTTGTAGCCTGTTACATCACAAATATTGGCTGAAATATTGAGTTAATTTTACCTTTAAATCGTCGTAAATAATAATAAATAATCGTAAGAAGATATTAATTAAATAGAAGAGGAATCAAAGAAAATGCACATACCATACCTGTTACTCCATGTATTGAAATAGACAGGAACTCTTGCGTTTCCTTTCCAAGTGAGCAAACCAAGGATTGGTCCCAAACATCATCATCATCGCTAGCCGAAACACGTCTACTGCTAGCCATAGCCCATATCTCCAAAAAACACCACAGTGACCCAAATTCCACCGCTAAACATGGTGTAACTTGCTTCTGAGGAGTAACTTAGTTTCTGAATATAGAGGTAGCAATAAAGAAAATAAAAGGAAAATTAAAAGAAATCTCCTAGCAAGATCTTAGAAATAATCACTTCATAAGGTGGCCCATCAAATGGCTAAATTGAATCATGAAATGTTCAGTTAAAACTAACCATTTCGTCCAAACGTCAACGTTTGACTAGAATATTATTACAAGTTAAGTATGAAGTATCTTTTTCTATTTATTTTTTTATTTTCTTCAACTTCATTTTTTATTACTTTTACGGTCATCCCGTGAAACCATATATTTCAAACTAAATACAAACTGAAATATAGATGCACAGAAAAAACCCCAGAAAAAAGACCAATGCTGGGAATCGAACCCAGGTCCTCAGCGTTCCGTGCTGCGTGCTTACCCCTACACCATCACTGGTCTAGAAGTTAGCGACGAATCTTTCCCATACATCGTACACTTCAGTCTGTTATAATCACATTAGGCAGTGATAAAGCGCATCTATGTTAATGCCCTCTACCGAGAGACTTCAACACTCCTTCGGAGCTACCCGCTCACCTGGACCAAGAGATGGCGCTATTAGGCCAACTTTTACAAGTTAAGTATGAAGTATCTTTTTCTATTTATTTTAAAAATAGGGTTTTTTCTGTGCATCTATATTTCAGTTTGTATTTAGTTTGAAATATAGAATATTATTTTTATACAATATAGGCTTGCGTTTGACCAGAATCACGCCTGATGGAAAGCGAAGATGATGCCTACGATGGAGCACGCTTGCCTAGTAAATAGAATGATTCAAGTTTGACCCTAAAATATCACTATCAATGATTTATTACCTATCCTGCGTATATTATGCTGGATAGGACAACATCATTATTAAGATTTTACTGGAAAGATAAAAACCATAACGCCAACAACAATACAGTCACTAAAATTATAATCTAATTCACAGCTCCATGTTCACAAACAGTGTTATCGTCTAATGCTTTGTATATCTGTATGTTGTACGGTTCCATGTTTGTTACCTAATTTCTTGATAAAGGCCGTCCATGATTTATGTCGTTCTGCTTAATTACTTACTGCTCTGGTTTACTGTTTCATATAACGTATGACAAATTAAATACGAATACGATTAATGTACCGAGTAACCGCTTCATTTTATATTTGAGGGCTTCTTTAGCTATTTCTAATAGACTCCAGGGAGTTATAGGTAATGGTTTACTGTACATAGTGTATGACATTTTTATTTATAAGCTAGTCAAAACTGAACAGTGAAATAATAATTGAACTGTAAATTAACAGGATAAGCAACTAGCGATGTGCCGAGTACGGCTTGACTCGAGTCAGACTCGATTCTTGCTTAGGACTCGCCTACTCGAGTGCAAAAATATTTTGATTCGAGTACGCCAGACTCGATTCGGTACTGAAATCAGGGAGAATCGGTTTCGTACTCGCTGACTCGATTCTATTATGCGAGTACAACTGACTCGAGTCTAGTATTCGAGTCAGATTGACTCGCTTGAATTCAATCTATTTTTACTTAAGCAATGAATGAATACTATGCTGTTTGAAGATACTCCTTTTCGATTTTTCCTTTTTGTTATAAAATTGCTAACGGACTTGATTTCTGGACTCGAATTTCTTGACTTTAGTAAACATTCGAATAGATACCAAACATAGTCTCGAGTTGGTCTTCATTGGTCTCGAATCGCGGAATCGAGTCAGGATTCGAATAACATATTGACTGACTTGAGTCGCGGAATAGAGTCCAGATTCGAATGCTACATAAAATGACTCGAGTCGACTCGATCCTTCAGAACAGCGACTCGGCACATCACTATAAGCAACCGGTTTCTACGCAAAAATGAAAAACGTTGTTATGGCCGATGGCTTTATTAATATTTGATTTGAATGCATCAGCCGAGTCGTAGCTCCTGACTAATTTACAAACGCTCTCTCATCTTAAACCGAGGCCACTCAAACTTAACTTGTTCTTTAACAAACTTTTATCTGCAGTCTAGCCACCAACAATCCACCTTAAACCGGTGCAGCAGAGTGCTATGTTAAGAAATTGAAAGTGCTTTAAAGTGGTTTCAAATCTTACTTTCGTGCAAGTTTGTCTGGAACTTTCTGGAAGTTTAATGACTAATTATGCTCCCCCACCAATCTCTGATCCGATGGAATCCAATCGAGGATTAGATTTTTTTTTAAGTTGTTCTGATTCCGGAGTTAAATTGAAGCTGGGATATTGGTTCGTAAGCTCTATTTATGCAAATTGGTCAGTCGAAAATAAGTTATGGCTATGGTCTCTCAGGAAGTTCAAACACGGGCTCGCATCTCCGAGTTTTTCGAAACTTACGTGCATAACTAGGTACACTTCAAATATACCATGAGGTTTAAGGTGAAGAAAAACATCATGAGCGTACTTACAAACTTACACTTGCGAATCAATTCAGTGATGTGTTCGAAGCTCTCAATTCACACTGGGCCCGCGTAGGGGCTACTGCCCAAGGCCTCTAGATCTGAGAGGAGAATCGGGTAGGACGGGTATAGACCGGAGATGATACTGAATAGCTCAAAACATAAAATAACACAAGTTCCGTTTAAAAATGTTCTTTGTTGTTTAAATCGATATTGATACACGAGTGGCATTATTTATTTCCAGTCATTAACAAACATACTTACTGCGCATGACGTAGTAGATTTTACTTAAGAGGTGGCAGCATAAGTGAGAACGGCTAAGAATGGAGAGATGATCCTGGACTTTAAACTTCGAAGTGCCAATTCGCCACTTATTTAGCTCTTGCACTCCACTCTTGGGGTGTGCAAATGTGTATTAATAAGTGCGTGTGTGTACTTGTTTTGTATGTGTACCCCCTGAGATTTCTTGTTCGTGGTGTCGCTATGCTCCAACAGCTCGCCACAAGCCGTCCTGCGATGATTGACTACACTGGTGGCACCACAACACCAACGGGCGATGGAGTCATCACACACGTACGCTTTTATTATTACTATTTATTATTACTTTACTACAAACAACAAAATATTTTAGTACATAGTTAATTACTCAGGACACTTGAGATTCAGGAACAAAGTACAACGGTATCGCATAATAATGCATAATTTTCACTATCTAAGTGACTGGCAACTATATCTACTTTTAAAGTATACCTTATTATATTAATTCTGAGTTTACATTAGAAAGATGTAATAATATTTTCTCAAACATGCTATGAAATATTGACGTTATGTTCCTTATAATACGTCAATAATGGAATTTCATACAACATTGCAGGCCTTGGCCAGCAAAGTGATCGTCTATTGTTTCATACTATGACGTTTATAGGTCTATGGCATCATAGCATTTAGCCATTAAAAAAAAACTATAAGCAATATTTTGCGTTTTGGTTCATTAAGACATTCTGCCACTACGTTTATTTAAGGTAAGGTAAGATGATGATGATGTTGGTGATGATGATGGTGATGTTGATGGTGTCGATGATGGCGGTGATGATGATGGTGATGGTGGTGATGATGGTGATGGTGGTGATGATGGTGATGATGGGTGATGATGGTGATGATGATGGTGATAACGAGATGATGATGATGGTGAAGATGATGATGTTGATGATGATGATGATGATGAGATGATGATGTTGATGATGATGATGATGATGATGATGATGATGGTGATGATGATGATGATGGTGATGATGGGTGATGATGGTGATGATGATGATGGTGATGATGAGATGATGGTGATGATGGGTGATGGTGATGATGATGATGATGGTGATGATGATGGTGATGATGATTATGGGTGATGATGATGGTGATGATGATGGTGATGATAAGATGATGATGGTGGTGATGGTGATGGTGATGATGATGGTGATGATGATGGTGATGATAAGATGATGATGGTGGTGATGGTGATGGTGATGATGATGGTGACGACGACGATGACGATGATGATGATGATGATGATGCATGTTTGAGAAAACTCTATACAAGCCTTGGCCACGAACAGGGATTGCCGGCCTCGTATCTCTAGATGGCCTCGTTGACACTCGGCCATCTATAACTACTCGGCCGGCAATCCCCTATTTCGCGGCCGCTGCAGTAATGTACTATTTTCTGGGTTTTTTTTCTGTGCATCCATGTTTCAGTTTGTATATAGTAAAATATTTAGGAAATTTACTGACACGCCATTAATACGTTTGGTTATCATTATTATCACGATATAAGTAATGCATGTTTTCTGATTGGATAAGCACTATGGTATTTCTATTATTTCCGGAGTAGGAAAAGATCGAATGAAGGTTTAGCGACAATTACAGCAAAAAAAATATCCTTTGGACTTTCTAACCAAATAAATTCTCGACTATAAATTTAATACAATGATAATAGTAAATTACTTAAGCCGTGGTAACCTAGTGGTTTGACCTATGGTCTCTCATACAGAGGGTCGGGCATTTCAAACCCGAGCTTGCATCTCTGACCTTTACGGAATTTATGTGTGAGATAGAAAACTGGGAAGACTGGGAAGACATTCAATGGTGTTTGTGATGTTCTCAATTTCGAGAGGAGTCCTGTGACTTGCTGTGGAATGAACATAGCCCGAGATGATGATGAGTCAATGATGATAAATATCACGGAATGGACTAATATAGGTCTGGGCAGGACAAGTGTTGCGTCACCAAAACGACGGGAGATGGAATAAAAAGTGTTTTGGAGTAGACTCGAAAAGGGGAGTCGTCAGGTTCCGAGCAAGGTGGTTGGATGACATCAGTTTGATCGTTGGCTCGATTTGGGGCTCTACTTCATGTTGGGACAAGGGGAGTAGGGAGTGGTGTGTGTCCTTATTTTTGTGTGGTGGCGGCTATACAAAAATAAGCATAAATTCAATACACATTTACAGCAAATAATATAAAAATAGTATTAGCATTATTGTCGTAATTAATAAGTCGCACACTGATACGTCGCACACTATCACAAATACAAAATTCAAAACCATTGTCAAGAATACACTTTTATGTAAGACGTATTATAAAATGAATGATTATAATAATCGCATTGGCTATCCCTAGTTTCAAATAGCGTATCTACCGTGTTAAAAAACTAGTTGTATTAAATACTTTTGATGTAGGTATATAAAATATATACCTACTTAATTAAATAAAATTGTAAATTTGTTTTGTATAAAATATACCTTGTTCAGTTTCTTGCCGGATTCTTCTCAACAGGGTTTTTCCGAACCGGTGGTAGATGCTTCGACTTTCATAAGTGCTTGTTATAGTATAGCTTAAACTAAATCAAGATATTTTTACTTTGACTTTGACTTCGCATCCCTCATTCCTCTCGTTTAGCAGGAATTCCGCACAATCGTAGATCGCACACTCTCGGGGCCACACTTGCGTAATCACCATCGTATCTTTTTTTTGATACAATATAGGCTTGCATTTGACCCCAATCACAGCTGATGGAAAGCGAAGATGAGGCCTACGTTGAAGCACGCTTGCTTAGCAAATTTTCATTCACCCTAGACTTGAATGTAGGGGAATTAGCACGAAGGCAGTTGAGCGCGGTGTTGTGCGGGCCCGCAAGCAGTGCAAACCGTACAACAAATACGGGGCACTATAACCGGTACGCGCGCGCTGCCGCTGTACAACTACTCAGACCCTTCCTCCAGAATGGCTGCTAATAGGCAACAGGCCGGAACGTGACAAGAGTCGCTTGGCGGCCTGGCTCAGCTCAACTTATAGCCAAAACACATCCACCATTAAATAAATAAATAAATAAATATCACGGGACAATTCACACCAATTCACCTGGTCCCAAAGTAAGCTAAGCAAAGCTTGTGTTATGGGTACTAGGAAACGGATAAACATACTTATATAGATAGATACATAACATACTTAAATACATACTAAACACCCAAGACCCGAGAACAAACATTCGTATTTTTGATACAAATATCTGCCCCGACACGGGAATCAAACCCGGGACGTCAAGCTTCGTAGTCAGGTTCTCTAACCACTAGGCCATCTCGTCGTCTAACAAACTATTGGACAAAGACCTCCCCCACTAAGTTCCAGAACGTTCAGTCTTGCTCTTCCCGCATCCAAGTGGAACCTTGTGATCTTCAGCAGATCGTCAGTCAAACTTGCTAGGGCCCTTCCACGCCACGTCATCCGATTCCCAGTCGCCACTCTACATAGAACTTTACTGCCTTACTAAGCTGTTACTAGCGTAATAATGTCGACATAACTGGTGGTCGACATATCTTTACATACCGACCGAATCTGGAGACCCGGCGCAGTTTATTTATAAGTATTTGAACCAGGTCGCGTGTAAGAACCACTGAAGCGTGTGAAGGGGGTAGCTCCGATCAACATATCAATATCACACGATATTACATTCGGCTGTTTCCACCCACGACAAAAACTCCTTTATTGCCGGTGACATCCTTTCACGGGTCCTTGAGGGAAATCATTCAGTCGTGAACGTGAAATTCGAAGTGTACATTATAGTTACACAGTGGCCGACAAGATGTTATCATTCCAACCTATAAATATGGCCTACTCTCAGAATAAGGGGGCTGGACGTAGTTCCTGCGTGGGCATATTGCACATAGGGCATTTCACACAGACCATTGAATTTTTTCGCAGGTGTATGCAGGTTTCCTTGCGACGATTTCCTTCACCGCAAAGCTCATGGTAAATTTGTAATGAAATTTCGCACGTAAATTTCGAAAAACTCATAGGTGCAAGCCCGGATTTGAACTCACGACCTTCTGCTTGAGAGGCCATAGCTGAAATCTGGCCAGATTTAAAACATTGATTTTTCACGTTGTTTCAAGCCGAAAATGTTATAAAGTCAGGTTGATTTGGCTTAATTTGACAGATTTTTGTAAAAAAATAATTTTGATAAATTCTGCAGTGCACCATGCGTTTTGTGGGAACGATCCAAGCCCTCTCATTCTGAGATGAGGCTTGAATGTGCCCTGCAGTAAGACATAATATAAGCTGGGATGATGATGATCCGTTCTTGTAGGTCCAGGGGACGAGGACAGGTGTGCACATGTGCCCGCGTGAGTGCTTATCCACATTAATATTTCCTGGTCAATCTGACAAAAGGACTTCTACTCTACGCCTGTCGGAATAGAGTTGCCATGTAGAAAAATGACATGTCCTAATAAAAATCCTTACACCACCCTAAAAGTTACATACCTAACAAATAAATAATTTTATTTATGTCAGGTTGATTTTATTGTTATTAATAGTACCTGTTGTACTGCGCAATTTGATTTACGTCTCAGTGCCATAACTCATCACTGGTAACACACACTGGTCAAAGACTTTTGACTTGAGACACTGCGGTATATTGGATGACAAGCTACTGATATTCATAATTTACTAACTATTTAAAATCTTGCTAAATGACTAGAAACTAGGGATATAAATAAAGACACCGTTCCTGGAATGGGCTGAACGAGTGGTTACAAATGGGCCGGGTGAGCAACCACTGACCTCGAGTCGCGGGGTAATCTCTAGCCATCTGTCTTTTGCCCGGACGGAAGTGGCGGTGCAGAGTGTGGAAGCGGAGCGGGCAAATAATTATAACACATATACACACATTCGCTTATGCACACACTCTCACACCTGCAGGCAAACTAGAGCCAGGGTGGGTGTGTCACTGTTTACACACCCACCCCGCCTCTAGTTTGCCTTTGTTGGCGCCTAGAGTGGACCGCAAGAGCTAAATGCTCGAAGGATGGATGTGTTTCCGTAAGTGGCGAGTTGGAATTTTGAAGTTTAAAGTCCAGGAACACCTCTCCATCCTTAGCCGTTCACGCCAATGTTGCCACCTAGTTGCCCCGAGCGAGCAATAGTTTGAGGAGCCTGTTTTGTGAACGGCGAGTCACCGCCTACTAAAAGTTCGGTTTATGAGATAGGTACTAGCTTTGGCTCGCGACTTCGTCCGCGCAGCATTCAAATGTGCGGTAAAGCTTCTTCATCTATCTCATGGAATAAAGAAAAAATCCTAAAGTATGAAGTGATACGCCAAGTGGTCTTTATCAACTCCCTAGGTTCAATGAAGCCCGCGAGGAGTCTACGTTGGCTAGAAACAAAGCCACATTTGAAAGAATCAATATTAAGTAGGTAAGCAGACTAACTAAAAATATGGCTCTGGTCCATTTACTCCGGCCTAGTAATAGATTTAATTAATTAGATTCGTTTATTGGAATTCATAAATCAGTCACGTGTACATTGCGTCATGAAATTGATCCGGAATATTATAGAAGATGTTTGAGTTTGGCCATGGATTATAAGGATACAATAAAATTGTGATCAACAATTAATGTTTCCATTTGGTCGACGTTCAAAGTTTTGAGAGGGGCCCTGTGCCCTAGAGTGGGAACCATACAAGCCGAGCTGGCGATGATCAATTCAACCATCTGTTTAAATATTCCAGATTAATTAAATTTTTGATGTTGGTAAAAATTTAACTGAGTACATCTAATAATAATAAAAAAAATATGTACAATAAGAAAAAGAAAACAAAAATATAAAATAATGATAATTACAACTAAAACATATTCTGAAAGCTAGTCCCCTTAGGCAAGGCGCCGAAGATGCTGGCAGCGTTTCCTCTTTGAATAGCTAAGCTAATTCTTGTACATAAATAATATAAGTATTGTGTTGTATATATAAAAATAATAATACTAATGCAAAAATTCTAAAACGGACGTTTTATTCTACACACCGCTAAAGCCATACCACTTCCACTTCGCTTCCCACTTGGACCACGCGATAAAAGCAAGTCGTTACTTACTTCAGTAGTACGAATACGTATCTTCATTTCAAGCTTAAGAATGTAATTTCCGTTGTCAGTTGATCCACCTAAGTACCTATATTCTTTTAAAAGATAAAACGCTATTAAATGAGTAAAACGAATGGCTAGAACGTGACTAGTCAGTCAGACGGAAATTTGACAAAGGTCTTAATGTAAGTTTTTTAATTGGAATATTTTCCCTTAGTTAGGCTGTTAGACGTCAGAACAGAACAGATGGCCGTTGGGGGCGAAAAGTTCTCGAATGGAAACCACGGGCTGGCACGCGCCAACTATATGGACATATGGACGGATGGTTAGGAAAGGCCGCAGGTTGAAGGTGGATGAAAACCGCTTCCAATCGTAATATCGGTTCGTTTCCAATCGTAATCAGATAACTTTGTTGAATATTACAAGCTTTTATTTACCTTCACCTGTCCCGTTGTCTGTGTGTTATCAAATCTTCCAAGTTCAATTTGACTCACTTCTCGATATGCGATATGATATTGAGCTGAAATTTTGCATGCATGTGGAAATCGAATGACAATTCATACACGAGTGCATAGAATACCTAAAATAAATTAGCGCAAGAAGCTGCCTTAAGATAGAGGCCAATCAGGGGCCTGAAAATATCTTGAATTTCCACAGGTACTTTATATCCTAGAAAATTGTTTCTCACGGAATGGTCTTGTAAACGAATTTTTCGCAGACGATTTCGCGACCAACACCTAGTATATTATTATAACCTCAGAATGTTATGAATAATAGTCATCATTCATAACATAATTACGGAGACAGCGGTCTAGCGAAGACAAATCTCCGCAAAAACTTTTGACGGACATTTTAGTGCGGTAAGAAATGCTCACTCAATTTACGAGGTAGCATATTACGCATTATTTACGAAGGCAGTTTAGATTTTTTTTTATTTAGGACTAGTTTTTTAATATTCTGTTAACAGTATCTGTCAGATAATTTAAGCGCTCTCCTTTTTTTCCTGTGACTTGAGAAAGGGAAAGCGATAGTTTTAACTGATGGATGCTTTTATCTGGAAATTGAAAAATCGGTCCATAATGATATCTTGAGTAAAGGCAAGGATGATATAGACTGGATTGGCAGTCACCATAGTACGGATCGGCCGCGGTTTTTGTAGTTCGATTATTAAAACTAGATGGCGCTAAAATATAGCCAGAGGCTTTGAAGGCAAAACAATAAGACTACAGATGTTTCATATTAATACAAATGTATTATTTTTCAAAAATATTGCATAATAATACATTTGCAGTGATATGAAATATCTGTAGTCTTATTGTATTGCCTTCAAAGCCTCTGGCTATATTTCAGCGCCATCTAGATTTAATAATCGAACTACAAAAACCGCGGCCGATCCGTACTATGGCTACTTGTAATCCAGTCTATATCACCCTTGGTAAAGGCACATGAATAAATATGGAGCAGAATAAAAAGTTCAAACAACGTCGCGCACGCATTACACTACTACACGCACAACATATGTGTGCGTGACCTGTCACAGACAGGACGGGGGGGGGCGTGCACCGGCGCCCGCTCGGAGACAAACCGGTTTGAACTAGCTCAGTGAGTAGACAAAGTTCAGGTGTGCCGCTAGCGACGACGCGACCGTTTAGCGTTTAGCTACATAGTTCGGGTATTCGGTTGTTTTTAAAGATGCCTACCTGTTGTAGTGTTTGTAGATATACAGATATTAGATACTTAGGTACTTGTTTGAATAAAATATTTTGATTTTTAATTTTTGTTTTTACCGTGCGACAACCCTATGATAATAGGTAAGAATTTCGAGCACTGTTCGGAAGCTTTTCTTCTGCTCCGTATTTATTCATGTGGTAAAGGTAAGTTAAGTATTTCTAACTTTGACAGATATTAATATAGTAGATTGACGGGTATTTAGCTGTCAACCGCCCATTTAGCATGACGTACGGTGTTGTTTGTGTTCGCTACGTCATAAGTTCATAACCATTTATTGCAAATGCATAAAGTAAAAAAAAACCGATCAAGCCACCATCTATAACGGCAAAAAAAATCACGTTTGTTGTTTGGGAGCCCCCTTAACCCTTTAACCATTTGACAACCCTGTCAAGACAATCGATTTTGGACCGTCAATGTTGCTAATTAGAATCTGCATTGATTTCTTTATGACGGCAAATATCTTGCCATTACCCACTAAAAAGTTAAATATTTATTTTATCCTGTTTTTATAGTATTTGTTGTTATAGCGGCAACTGAAATACATAATTTGTGAAAATTTCAACTATCTAGCTATCATGGTTCGTGAGATAAAGCCTGGTTACAGACGGATAGACAGACGGACGGACGGACAGCGAAGTATCAGTATTAGGGTCCCGTTTTTACCCTTTGGGACGGAACCCTAAAAAATGGTTAAGTCTAACCCCGGCGCCACACATATTACAAATGTTTGAACACAGTTATTTGATCACATGTGTAGCACCGGTATTTGCTTATTTGTTCAATAGAACATCCATACAATCAACCATAGATCAAATATGTGGTCAAATACTAGGGGCGTTCAATAAAAAGTGAGAATGATTATGTTATAAACAACTTTTACTAAATGTCATTTTATTTTTCGACATAGTCACCTTTTAGCATAATACACTTAGTATATCTTTTTTCTAAACTTAAAATTCCATTTTTAAAAAAGGTCTCATCTTGAGTACTTAAAAAATCTTGTACTGCAGCGACTACCGCGTCGTCGTCTTCAAATTTCTGGCCTCTCAGGTATTGTTTCAATCTCGGAAATAGGTAGAAATCACTGGGAGCGAGTTCTGGTGAATACGGAGGATGCTTAAGGATATCGAACCCAGCATCACGAATTGCAGCCATTGCAACGGCGGACTTGTGTGCCGGGGCATTGTCCTGGTGGAACAGCACAACTTTCGAGAGTTTACCTCGCCGTTTTTCGCGGATCTCATTGCGCAATGTTGCTATTTGTTTGGCGTATAATGTGCCCGTAATAGTGGCTCCATGCTCGAGATACTCAATCATTAATACCCCTTTACCATCCCAAAAAACAGAGCCCATGACCTTACCGGCAGATGGGCTCACCTTGAATTTCTTCGGAGTTGGAGATGATGGCCTTTTCCATGTCATAGACTGCAGTTTCGTTTCTGGATCGTAATGATGGAGCCATGTTTCGTCCATTGTTATAAATCGCGCCAAAAAAAGTTCCCGGTCTTGCTGCATCAGGTTCAAAGCTTCTTGACAAATCTCTAGTCTAGTTTGTTTTTGCGTGTCAGTAAGCATTCTTGGTACCCAACGCGCAGATACCTTTTTCATACCCAAGCGTTCATGTAAAATATTATGCACGCTCCCCGTTGAAATCTTTACATTTTCAGCAATAAAACGAACCGTGACACGACAATCCGCCAAAACTGAATTTTCGACTTTTTTCACAATTTCTTCAGTTACTGCTGTAGTAGGGCGTCCGGAGCGGGGGTCGTCCATTGTCGATGTTCTTCCACCTTTAAATTCGGCGCACCAACGTGCGACTGTCGAATACGGACGAGCATTAGACCCTAAAGTGTCCCGCAAATCCAAATTGACTTGGTCCGTAGAAAAAATTTTCAAACACAAGTATTTGATAACGGCGCGCAGTTCAATTTTCTCCATTTTCGCTAACGTACTCAATAGCATTGCAAAGAAATTACCGTATATTTTTTTAAACAAAAGACAGTTAGTTTTTTTTTTCATAGCAATCAGCTAGATAGATTAGCTTTACCGGCCAGTATTTAATTTCGTAATATTAAAAGAGTTTCCATCTCATTCTCACTTTATATTGAACGCCCCTCGTATGTGTTGAAACATTTGTAATATGTGTGGCGCCGGGGTTAGGGAATCCGTTATCATCGATCATACGAAACGTCTCGTTTTCCTTCATAATCCTCTTAATTATCATTCCTCTTTATTTTCAGTATGTTTTGTCTCAGTTTTTAGGCCATGTTTGCTATCTAATTTACCATGATTCAGTTTATTTCAAAAGCACTTCAGTTCGATAGTACTAAAGTCAATACAAAATGACTCATAATGATTTCACTGACGTTCGGAGCCAAGAGGTTTTAATTGTATGATTATGATTACATATTTCGGATAAGATTAAGTTTGTTATTAATTATTTTTTACGCACTATAGCGCTGTATGAGTGTCAATGTCAAATTAATGCTACTCATTTTTACAAATTACTTACTTACTCTTACTAAAACTGAACTTAAATCGTAGGCCTCATCTTCGCTTTTCGTCAGGCTTGATTGTGGTCAAACGCAAGCCTATCATCATGATCATCCCAGCCTATATAAATAAAATAAATAAATAAATATTAGGGGACAATCTTACACAAATCGACCTAGTCCCAAACTAAGCAAAGCTTGTACTATGGATACTAGACGACGATAAACATACTTATATAGATAAATAAATACTTAAATACATAGAAAACATCCATAATCCAGACTTCCTTTTACAATGAAAGGGCTTGGACCATAGTTCCCACCCGGGCCCAGTGTGGATTGGGAACTTCACCCACACTATTGAATTGCTTCTCAGGTGTATACAGGTTTCCTCATGATGTTTTCCTTCACCGTAAAGCTCATGGTAAATTTCAAATGTAAATTCGCACATAAATTCCGAAAAACTCAGGGATGCGAGCCCGGATTCGAATCCTCGAATCTCTGCTTTAGAGGCGATAGGTCAAACCACTAGGCCACCACGGCTTTTTGCAAGCCTAGGTATATTGTATAAAAAAAAACTAAGTTCTTTTCGTAAGTGTGTACGTACAGTCAGCTCCAGAGAAACGTGACCCCACAGCATCCAAAGTTTGTGTACAGTGGAGGTCAATATTATATTATTAAACGGCTTATTTAAAAGTTTTATTACAAAAATGATTCATACACCAGTATTTACAAAATATTTATACTATAAATCAAAGTTATATTTTCATAAGTGTAAAGAGTATTTTGTTAACTGATAACTATACAATTTTATCGTATTCTCTCCTAAAATTAGAGCAATATGAATCACCAAAGTTTATGTATGACACACTTACTATATTTACGCATTTTGTCATATTTATCATACAGTGGGTGGCGCGGCTTCAGAGGGTACGATGGCTGAGAGACTTTTGAGAAATAGGTGTTTTAATGAAATGTCGCTGTCTCGCCCGAACCCCTCCGTGTCAGTACAGCGAGTTATGGATGTTTTCTATGTATTTAAGTATTTATTTATCTATATAAGTATGTTTATCGTCGTCTAGTATCCATAGTACAAGCTTTGCTTAGTTTGGGACTAGGTCGATTTGTGTAAGATTGTCCCCTAATATTTATTTATTTATTTATTTTTTAAATTTATCTAGTTTTCTAAAGACTCATCATCCCAGCCTGTAATAAACGTCCCACTGCAGGGCACAGGCCTCCTTTCAGAATGAAACGGCCCAGTGTGGATTGGGAACTTTACACACACAATTGAATTACCTCATAAGTGCGTGGAGGTTTCCTCACAATATTTTTCTTCACCGTAGAAAGCTCATGGTAAATCCTTAATATTATAAATACGAAAGTGTGTCTGTCTGTTACCTCTTCACGCTTAAACTGCTGAATCGATTTAGATGAAATTTGGTATGGAGATAGTTTGAGACCCTGGAAAGGACATAGGATAGTTTTCATCCACGAAAAATTGCATAGTTCCCGCGGGATAGCGATAAAAGAATTATTTGCAGACGAAGTCGCGGACACCAGCTAGTTTCAAATAATTTCACCCATAAAATCGTCTCCGCCCAGGTTCGAACGATCACGACATAACGAAAATAATAAATAATATGCAAGACGAGTGAAATGCAGCGCAGCGAGTGCAACGTACATATATGACTGGGTAAAAGGGGTGTATTTTCTTTTGGCAAATTATTTTTCCCAAACTGATTCATTTGGCAAATGTTTCATTTCCCAAATGTTTATTTTTTCTGAATCTGTAAACTTTTCAGCATGAGATTCGAATGTATGAGAAAGAAAGAGCAAACATGAATGACGGGTAGACATTTGAATTTAGAACAGTAAAAAACGGAGGACCTGTGTAAGACGAACAAGACGTTAATTTGTGATTATTTTTCAATATATTTTAGTTCTTCGAAGAATAACTGGTTTTTCTTCAATATACAATCCCACATATAAACTGCTAAACTCATAACATAACCCTTCGTTTCTAATCTGCCATAGTCAGGTTAACTGAGTATCTCTTACCTTTCAGAATTTGCGTGACTCATACATAAGCCAGGCACACTTCAAATGTTTATGTTTTATCGGTTTTATCAAAACCATTTTTAGGAGACAGTATCTAATGTAACAATATGTTGTAAGTCACGAGCTTTAATTTGGGACCCACTTTAGGTTGACAGTCCTGTCATATTGTATATGAATTCAAAGTATATTTTTTCGAAATGGGTCCCAAATTCACGACCGTACCTACATATACGAGGGCAGGTCCAAAAGTTTCCGGCCTAAGAAAGAAAAGAAGCACATACATTTACAAAACCTCTTTCACTTTTCGACACAGTCTCCCTCTATTTCAATGCACTTTTCAGATTGAATTGAAATAGAGGAAGACTATGTGTCGAAAAGTGAAAGAGGTTTTGTGAATATATGTGCTTCTTTTCTTTGTTAGGTAAGGAAACTTTTGGACCTGCCCTCGTACCTACATGTCAATTTTGTCTGTTCATATAGGTCGACCGGCCAAGAAAAAAGAAATCTCAATTTAAGAGGGTACGATGGCTGAGAGACTTTTGAGAAATAGGTATTTTAATGAAATGTCGCTGTCTCGCCCGAACCCCTCCGTGTCAGTACAGCGAGAGCGGGACAACTGCAGCTCAGACCCTAAATAGGCGCGTAAAATTGATCAAAACAGCATTTCGTAATCCCCTGTTTTCTTCTCCAAAACTGGACCAATAAAATTATTTTTTTCAAAAGTAATTAGAGGACAGATTTAGCTATGCCCCTATGTTTTCCTTTTTTTGTTTATATCAGGGATTCTTTTCTGATGAGTGTCTGAAAATTACGTTGAAATTGGGCAATTTTTTCAGTTTTTGAAAGCTCATATTTCTTATGTTAATTGAAATGTGGAAAAAAACGAAACATAGGGGCATAGCTGTGGTAGATACAGATTACACAGTAAAAAAAAATTAGCTCTAAAGCTATTATCCAGGGAAGAAACTGGGGATTACGTTTGTATGGAGAAATGGTGCGCATCGTACCCTCTTAATGTTTAGCTTGGTTTCATGATCATCATCATTCCAGTTTATATATGTGCATGCACGCGGGCCCAGTACTAGTTGTGAAATTCACGCACACCATTAAAGTTTTTCTCAGGGTGCGAATTTCCTCACGATTTATTCCTTCACCGTAGAGCTCATGGTAAATTTCAAAAGGAATTTTTTAAATGAATTCCGTGCAAGTCTGAGGTGCGCGCCCGGGTTTGAACCCACGACCCTCTGCTGGCGAAGCGAAGTTACCACAGCTTCTTACCATTCCCCGTAGTTAAATTTCGCTAAACATTTGTATTGGAAACCTTGACCGCTATGATGCATCTGATGGCCGCCACGCTAATTTCCCTGCTAATTTGAGGAACGTATGTGAATGTCGATTTTGGCCTTCGAAACAAAACGCCATTGCGTTGAGTGCCGTTTCGATGTCATTCCAAAATGGTTTAGGGCATCCTCTGTTTTTTTTAGAGATTGACTCCTAATCTTACCTGGTGAAAAGTGCAGATGAGGTCAAAGGTATACCTCTTTGCTCTATCGGCCATCAGTTCTACGAGCGATGTGCCCTGCCCACTGCCACTTGAGTCTGGCGATTCTTCGAGCTATTTCGGTGACTTTAGTTGTTGCGCGGATTTCAGCATTATTATTTAAATAAATAAATAAATTAATATTAGGGGACAATCTTACACAAATCGACCTAGTCCCAAACTAAGCAAAGCTTGTACTATGGGTACTAGCCGACGATAAACATACTTATATAGATAAATAAATACTTAAATACATAGAAACAACCATAACTCAGGAACAAATATTCGTGCTCATCACACAAATAAAAGCCCATACCGGGATTCGAACCCAGGACCTCTTGCTTCGTAGGCAGGGTCACTACCAACTAGGCTAAAGAGGTCGTATTTAAGTATGTAAGTATGTATCTATTTAAGTATGTTTATCCGGGTTACCTATCAAAATTTAGAATTATTTTAATCCGAATCTTTAAAATCCCGAATGCTTCATTTTTATAAAACAACCCTAACCTAACCTAAAGGGTTCTACACGATGGTCCTGAAATAAATCCTGAAATATTTACAGTTTCAGAAAAAAATGCTTTCGGACAAATGAAGTTTTCGGGATTTTAAACCTTCGGAAATAAAATTTTCTAAACATCGATAGGATGCCGTTTATCTGTTGCTTGATACCTCATAATACAATCTTTGCTTACTTTGGGACCAGGTCAATTGGTGTGAACTGTAAAGTGTCCCGTGATATCTACTTAATCAGTGATACTACAGGCTGAGTAATAGGGTGCTCTCCCACCTGGTCTGTCTAATTCGTCATCATCACCGTCTCTGCGTAGCCCAGTCAGTTTTAACTAGTAGAACGCCTGACTCATACAACAATGTGCTATCTACTGCGTTGAATCGATCGGCAAATGATTAGATTATGGAATATTGAAATAGGCGCGGAATCCTACCGTCCAAACAGTACCGAACGCTACGCTAAAAGTAACGGATGACTTTAAATTTGAAAATCGATATTTAATTTTCGAAATTATCAAAATGGCGCCGTGGTTGGAATTACCTTTTGAGATCGAGAACGTAACTCCGGAAGAAGACAAAGTTATAAAGAAGTGCTTATTAGGTGGGTTAAGTGCATAGTGTTTGTGTGTGTTTTATGGTAAGAAGTATTTCTCTGGCTACATTTTTTTTATTTCCGAGTTAGTTGTATGTAGCACGGAAATGATATTGAAAGGTAATATATCGATAAAGTATTTTTGGTTTTAGGTTCAGTTTATATTTTTCATGAAGGTATTTATTACTTGTAAATAATAGTTTCATGAACCATTATATTCATTACTTATACAATAATAAATCAACTTTCATAAATATAATAAAGTAGGTACCCATTAAAATATCGAAAAGTTTATTTAGGTACTGAGACCGTAACCTTCTCAGAATATATTTTAAACGTCATCATATAAAATCCATTAAGTTAGGTTAGGTAAGGTTAGTTCTAAAACAAATATTTAAAGTTTATGAATTCATAAAAAAACTTTTTTTTTCATAAAAAATTGTATGTATGTATGCATGTAAAACTCTTTATTGTACGTAAAACATGAAAATTAACAGTTAACAAAAGAAACAGATGTACAAAGGCAAACTTATCCCTTAAAGGGATCTCTTCCAGTTAAACTTTTATTGTCTATGTATCTTATAAAAAAAAATACAAAAAGACTCCAAAAACCAATCTTGATTATTATTATTATCTTATGTAGGTAGGTACGAAAATATTTATTTTTGATGTTATATTCCTACGGCGTCTAACTTTTTCAAGCATTCATAGATTTTATGAGTTTTGGGTGCCATCAAATTAAGTAACCAAAAATAAAATATTTTACAATGCGAATATTATTCCTCATGGATTAAGGTAAACGTACCAATGCAACACACCACCACCCACCACCACATGCATGACACCTCAACGCCCAGTGGATGACACCCATTTATCACCTCTCTTACTTTGACATAAGATTGAAGGTGCCATGTTTTGGGTCAGTGTCGAGCATAGGGATGTTTACCTTAATGTAATAAAATTAATCGAGATTACAAATAATCAGGCGAGACAAATGGTGATCTTATCGTTTATAACTATTCCATTCCAGATAAACAATATCACGATGAAAATTTTTGAATTTACATCATTTTTATGTTTGGTACTTATTTAAAATAATGTAACAGTCACAAAAATTACCTATTAGTTTAATTTCCACTCAAAAAGTTTGAACCACATACGGTAGTGAAACTGATATTTATTACTCAAAGTGGCGTAAGTAAACGTTACCTAACTAATAAAGATTACAGATCTATGAGAGCTTACAGATAAACCGTTTACTGCCATATATAATACTTTTGTGTGATAACACGGCTGATAGGTAACATGAATCTAAGATTTCGCTTTCGCACACAATATCAAGTAAATAATTTCTAAAATATGAAAATAAATAAATAAATATTAGGGTACAATCTTACACAAATTGACCTAGTCCCAAACTAAGCAAAGCTTGTACTATGGGTACTAGACGACGATAAACATACTTATATAGATAAATAAATACTTAAATACATAGAAAACGTCCATAACTCAGGAACAAATATTTGTGCTCATCACACAAATAAACACTAGGATTCGAACCCAGGACCTCTTGCTTCGTAGGCAGGGTCACTACCAACTAGGCTAAAGCGGTCGGCGGCCACTATTATGTAGCGGAAATCGCGAGGAAAATCGGGAGCACACGCGTTCGTACGTACCTGCAGTAACCAGACTGACGATATGTGAGGGTACCCTCTTTTTCTAATATACTACATGCCTTCCCCTCGAGACAGTTCACTAACACTAAGTTTCCAATAATCACTAATTGTTCACTAACACTAAGTTTTTCATTATCACTAATTGTTCACTAACACTAAGTTTTCCTTTATCACTAATTGTTCACGAACACTATTTACTCTTCGTTCTGTCCTTTTAGTCCTTACACTACCTACTTATTATAAAATCTGAACTATTATTAAATCGACTCATTTGAGCTACCAGTATCTCCATCTTCTGGTTCTGACAGATTCCTATCACAATCTAAAATCCGTCTCTTGGCCTCCTTGTCTTGTGGTGAGGCAGGCGATCTAATTCGTTTACTAACCAAGAAAATGAAGTTGAAGCAAATAAAAAATAAATAGAAAAAGATACTTCATACTTAACTTGTAAAAGTTGGCCTAGTAGCGCCATCTCTTGATCCAGGTGAGCGGGTAGCTCCGAAGGAGTGTTGAAGTCTCTCGGTAGAGGGCATAACATAGATGCGCTTTATCACTGCCTAAATGTGATTATAACAGACTGAAGTGTACGATGTATGGGAAAAGATTCGTCGCTAACTTCTAGACCAGTGATGGTGTAGGGGTAAGCACGCAGCACGGAACGCTGAGGACCTGGGTTCGATTCCCAGCATTGGTCTTTTTTCTGGGGTTTTTTCTGTGCATCTATATTTCAGTTTGTATTTAGTTTGAAATTATAACACCCTGTCGTTTTTGCGTGGTTAAAAAATTTAAAAAATACATTGCCAATTTACGGTTTACCTTATATCTATAGCTAAAAAAATTAAGCTCTTACTATAACACCTAAAATTTAATTAGGTTCGATTCTTTTAACCTATAGGTAACCAGTGTTAGTAATTAGTTGTAAATATATTCTAATATTCGTGTCAATATAAGGTTAGTTAAAGACAAAATAAGTCACAAATAGTAATAACAAAACAACAAAAACACGATAAGAAGTAGGCGAACACACGTCAAAGATGGAAATTTATTCATTACGCTATTTTCTATCATTTGTAGTTAAATTCTTCTTTTGGTCACTGTCAAACTTGAACTCCTCGATTTTGTATTTATTTTATATAGGTATAACTGACCCGGTAAACGTTGTTTTGCGATATAAATTATAGCTAGGGCCTATTCATAGACCTATCAAATATAGAGAAAAAAAAATCATAAAACTCGCTCAAGCCGTTTCGGAGGAGTTCGATTACGAACACCGTGACACGAGATTTTTATATATTGAAAATATATACCTACCGAAACTAAAACATACTAAAAAAAGAAAACACCACAATACAATACTACAAATATACTACAATTTGGCCGCTTTCAAGTCTAGGGTGAATGAGCATTTACTAGGCAAGCGTGCTCCATCGAAGGCCTCATCTTCGCTTTCCATAAGGTGTGATTGTGGTCAAACGCAAGCCTAAAAATTGTATAAAAAAAAACTCGAGTTTTTATAACGTGTTTAATATTGTTGAAATTATCTCAACCACAATTCGTGACCACGGTAATTGAAATGCGGTCGAAACATTTACTACTAAGCTCCGTAATGCACCGCACCTGTGATGCCCCCCGTGTTACGGGTGTCCATGGGCGACGGTGATCGCTTTCCATCAGGTGACCCGTCTGCTCGTTTGCCACCACTTATATAAAAAAAAATGCTAGGTTTACACGAGCTTAGTAGCTAATGCTTAGTCCTTGTCACTTACACTTGTCAGATGCGTGTATTGTATGATAGTAAGCACTTGTACAATATGTTTACACACTTCTGACAAGTGTAAGTGACAAGTACTAAGCATTAGCTACTAAGCTCCGTGTAAACCTAGCATTAGGCACTTAACTTCGCAGAATCCACTGACGTTGTCTCAAAAGTCGCTAGATTGCGACTAATTGGTCACATTGGCAACAATAAACAAATCAGTTTGTTACAATGAAGTAACAGGGGAAATCACCAACTCAATGTATGGACACCTCAAATTTTATAAGACTAATTAAAACAAATGTTTAGGTCGTAGGCTACTATTCTTCGCGGATGGAGTCGCGGGCAACAGCTAGCAGCTATCTTCTATGTAGTTGTCATTATGGGGGAAAGCTACCCTTCTTTGGGACAAAATACTCCCCAACCTTAGTGTATTAAAATTAAAATAGATATTCATGTTTATGCAGAATGCCCGATTGAAGTAAATACTCGTACCTAAAATGACCTAATGTCATGGGCGTGTTTTGAAGCGCGTAACGAGATTAAGATACGGATTAAATTGCATTAACATAAAAATTTAATGCCCATGATAATAAAAAAAATTATCAAAAAGATAGCGGGAGTTTAGGAATGAATAATCCGACATGTTTACTAGTGCATTTGAACTGGACTTTTGGTGCACAGTGCAACTCGGTATAGGTATAATACATATCAAAAACTAATTGATAAAGTCAGCTAAATGTAAATAAGGCCCCATGGCATGGTGCCCGTAAGGCTGGTATTCTGTCGTTGAATAACTATGCTAGAGAGACAGCTGTCGGCCCTTTGGCCCCCATAATATATGTGTGTCGACCAGAGTCCTTATTATCTAACGCACACGCAATCATAATTGTTTTCACTATTTCTTTGTGTCACACGGTTTACCGTGTACCTTTGGGATAATAGTAGAAAGAGATAGTAACAATGATCCAGACCGCCTGGATGTTAGACAAGGTCAGGCGCTTTTAAAAACAAGATAATGTTCTTGTTGACTGTTGCTCTTTTGAAGAGGCTCAGAGCGACGCAGTTAGCTATGGAATGAGCTTGGGAACTTCACACACACCATTGAATTTCTTCGCAGGTGTATGCAGGTTGTATGACCCAAATGCTAGGTTGTTATTGTATAATACGTTTCACGTGAACAACATGTTATTAGGGCACAATAATACTTAAGCTGTTTAACATAACTATCTTATCACTGATGTGGATGATCAGCGATAAATGAATTAATATATTCACGTATTGTTGCTTCGGTAACCGACATCCAGATAAGTTTATGAGTACTATAAATTAAGTACTAATGTACTAAATGAACCTGCTTAATAATCATGCTGACAACATGGTTCAAAGGTTCGTATACTTTTTAATACAGAATGTAATAAATATAGTACCTACCTGGCTTGAAGCTTGTGGCCTGATGTTCAATCCCCATCGGGGCATTATCTATGAATAATACGGATGTTTGTTCTTGAGTCTTGGGTGTTTTATATATCTATGTATGAATATATCTAAATAAAAATGTTTACCCGTTGTATAGTACCCGTAAAACAAGCTTTTCTAATTTTGGGACTTCCGTAAAGTACAACAAGTAGTTGGGGCACTTTGATCCAATGGAAGGTAACATTGGCCTCGCTGGACCGATCTGTTTGGCGAGCGTTGAGGGAGTCTTATGTTAAGCAGTAGATGTCTTTCGGCTGAAATGACGACACAACTGATTACAGTGCTGGAAAAGTTTGACATGCAAATGTTTTGATGATAGGCGTACGATTGTAAGCGGTTTATCTACAACAAAAAATAAAACATTCATTCTTTGTGACGCAAAGTCACAAATAAAACCCGCCAATAAATAATACTTAGGTACAAATCTGTCAATGATAAAATGTTTTGGCCGGTTCCCTGCTGTAGGACATAAAGGCTGGGATGATAATGATGATGATAAAATAAACGGTTATATCCGACCTAACCATTTTCAAAATCTATTTTCTGTTCCAGGCTACACGAAGCCCTTTGTGAAATGCGGGAAAGAAGGCTACGTCATGCCCGGCGCGTTCAAAAAGCATGCTGAGATTATCTACAACCTAGAAGTTAGACCCGACGACGTTTGGGTTGTCACATTTCCAAGATCAGGTAAGATAGGATAAGGATAAGAAATGTTATCATTGACTGGTGATAGAAAGTTATAGATGAAACTATAACTGCCATGAAACGAACACCTGCGACTCCGAAGTAGCGAGAGAATTCTCGTCAACTGCACGATCTTGATCATAAAGTGTTTGCGATAACGGCAGCTAAAAAACTTTCAAAGCCAGGGTGCTAAGAATCTCCGCGGTAACAGCCACGGATTGGATACTACAAGATGGATGGCGGCAGATGCGGCTTTTCCTATGATGCAGGGTGTGCATGCCAAACGGGCGCAGCGGTGTTAAGGGTGCCGGCACTTTAAAATAATCTACTTCTCTATAATGACGCCGGGCGTAATAAGTACCTAATGATTGCATACGAGCGCTAAATAGGCTAGAGACGCCTCTGGATGGCAGTAACGTGGTAGGCCCAGGAGATACAGGAGGAAAGACCTAGATTATCACGTCTAGGTCCAGTTATTAAGAATCATCTTAACGACCGGCCGGGTACTGCTCAAAAATGGGGTTAATAGGAAACGGGGAGTGTCTTTGTGCAGCACCGGAGTTCTTCTCCAGGCTAAATAACATACTGATCGTAGCTCTTATCGCTCTAGATATAACGAAACATAGATTTTCATATTTGTTCTGTAAGAGATCGCTCAGTCGTTTCATATTGTTCTGGAAGCGATCGATTTTAGGCGTCAACAACATAGCTTTAGAGACTTTATGACAAACAAACGCTTTCTGTTTATATACTTACTATTATAAGGCTAATATATGTAGATAAAATACACGCTTCCACCCGATATCTGATGGTTTAGACCACCTCAGTTAACCTTAAGTGAAATATGGGATGAAAAGCTTGGCAGTAGCTTCGGAGATATCTCTAAGAGGGGCAGGGAACATTTTCTATTACTTCTGTGCCGAAGAAGTCGTGAGCAAAAGCTAGTTTTTAATCGTCAACATCATCATCCCAGCCTATATACGTCCTACCACAAGACACAGACCTCCTCTCTGAATGAAAGGGCTTGGGCCGTAGTTCCCACGCGGGCCCAGTGCGGATTAGGAACTGCACACACACCGTTGAATTTCTTTTCGGGTGTTGCAGTTTACCTCAATATGTTTTCCTTCACCGTAAAGCTCATTGTAAATTTCAAATATAATTTCGCACATAAATTGCGAAAAACTCAGAGGTTCCAGCCCAGATTCAAACCCATGACCCTCTGCTTGAGAGGTAATAGGTCAAACCACTAGGCCACCACGGCTTATCTCAGTTTTTAGTAACTACCCTTGAATATTTAATATAATATTTGCCTTCGCATATGAATAGAATAGAATAGAATAGAAAATATTTATTTTTGAACAACTACAATAAATACAGCTAAAAAAAGTACACAACAGACCATAAACATGAATGTAGTTGCTACAAAAAAAGGACACCCCTCAGCATGTGTCACGGCACGAGGTGCCACGACGCTGATTTTCAGTGGGTCCACATTATGACGTCTATATTTTCATAATACATGGATGATTTAGCGTGACGGATCCAAAACCAGTTGATAAGTCAGTCATGTAGATAATTTTGGTTACTGATAGGTATCGTTAATACCTACTCACAAATGTGCTGTGTTAACCTCTGACGTAAGAGTTGTCGTGCGACAACACATATTTTCCTGGTTGGTGGAGTAATTTTCGATAATAATTTCATTTTATCGGATAAAGCGAGTCTTTTTAAGAATTTACTGTAGTCTGATAAATAAGTGGGTTATATAATTTTAACAAAATAAAAGTACAGAAGACCTTCAATACAATATGTAGTCGGTTCAAAGGTTTTTGCATGATGGAATAGCGAAATCTTCACACACTTTATAATTATTAAGTCAAGTAGTATAAATAATATAAGTCCATGTAAATAAATTATCGTTGATTCTAAGCCTATTTTTTCTTTTATAGGTACAACGTGGACCCAGGAAATGGTTTGGTTGCTTGAAAATGACCTGGACTACGAAACAGCTAGAGAAAAACCTCTACACGAAAGGTTCCCCATGCTAGAGTAAGTAATTCTACAGATACATCCGAAATATGACAGTAGATATTTGAGTTAGTTTAACTAAACACCTGTAAAAGTTTTGCATTGAAATTTCTGATTCAAAATGTGACCTTTGATGCGGTACGCTTGTCAAACATAATTATAAAAAGTAAAACTAGATTTGAAAATATTGTAGACAAGCAACAGCCCGCGATTCTGTCTGCAAAGTATTCGTTTATCGCTATCCCACTGAAACTATGCAATTTTCGGGGATAGAAAATATCCTTTGTCCTTTTAAGGTTCTCAAATTATCTCTGTACCTCATTTAAATCGAATCAGCATTTTAAGCGTGAAAAAGTAACAGACAGACAGATACAGCTATTTTCGCATTTACAACCTTAGTATGGACTAGCTTTTGCCCGCGACTCCGTCCGCGTGGAATTAGTAATTTGGGCAGCTTATTTTTTTATCCAATTTGCTTTTTCATCAATTATGGCTCTCCTTAGATCCTTCCGGAAGAAGTGAAACTTCATAATAAACCAACCCACTCCCAATCCGCCCCAACCCGCTCTCAACCCGCCCCCAACCCGCTCCCAACCCGCTCTCAACTCGCCCCCCACCCGCCCCCAAACCGCTCTCATCCCGCCCCCAACCCGCTCCCAACCCGCTCCCAACCCGCTCCTAACCCGTCCCCAACTCACTCCCAACCCGCCCCCAACTCGCTCTCAACCCACCCCCAACCCGCTCCTAACCCGCCCCCAACCCGCTCCCAACTCGCCCCCAACCCGCTCCCAACCCGCTCCTAACCCGCCCCAACCCACTCCCAACCCGCCCCCAACCCGCTACCAACCCGCCCCAAACCCGCTCCCTACTCGCCCCCCCCCCACCCGCTCCCAACCCGCCCCCAACCCGCTCTCAAGCCGCCCCCAACCCGCTCTCAACCCGCCCCCCCCCCCAACCGCTCCCAACCCGCCCTATCTAACTGGGCTATCTAACACTGAAAGAATTTTCCAAATCGGAGCAGTAGTTCCCGAGATATAGACGTTTTCAAATTCAAATTCAAATTGGTGTTAGCGTGATGATATATAGCCTATAGCCTTCCTCGATAAATGTGCTATCTAACACTGAAAGAATTATTCAAATCGGAGCAGTAGTTCCTGAGATTAGCGCGTTCAAACAAAAAACCTGTTCGATAAATTCTTAAAATAGACGTATCTTTCTTATTTGTGAACCGATTCAAATGAAACAAACACTAAATGTTAATCCAAGAAAATACCAACATATCAGTGAAAACCGCATCCTTCTAGGTTAAGCCGTTTCTGAGATTAGCGCGCACAAACGCACAGACAAACAGACAAACAGACAATAATTTTGAAAATCATTGTTTTGGGTTCTATTGTGCTAATAAATAGCCCTAGTGACAGTTTTTCTCAAATATCTTCAATGTACAGAAACCGACTTGTTACAGATTTATTATATGTATAGATAGAAGTATGGATTAATTTCAAGATACTTAATTATTTGGTGTTGCATTGGCAGCGAACTATCATGAAGAATGTTGTAACTTCTGTAAAAAAACTATGGGAATAAACGTTTTTTCATTTCATTTCATTTCATTTCATTTCAATTTTTTGGGAAAATGGTGTGGTAATTCCCCATAAAGTTTTTACACAGTCCTTAGTTTTATAAATGCCATTCCTGCCACTCGTCAAAAGCATTCTCGCCTCACTTAACAATTTTTTTATCCGCAGAATCACATCTCAAATACCAGAGGTAGCGTTTGAGCTGATCAAAGCGAACTTCATGAACCTCGGTTACTTCCAAGGTTTGAACCACGCTGTGCGAGTTCCCAGCTGGAAGCACATAGACGAAGCACCGTCGCCAAGATTCATAAAAACACATCTGCCGCTGTCGCTGCTGCCGCCAAACTTGCTGAACACTGCTAAAGTTATATACGTAGCCAGGGACCCGAGAGATGTGGCTGTGTCGTATTACTACTTGCATAAGCAGACGGCGAAGAGTTTGATGAGAGCTACATTCGCTAACTTCTGGGAGGTTTTCAGAAGGGATTTGCGTAAGTATTACAATATTCCTTCATTTTACATGACGAATAATTTGTGGTGGCGTCTCTAATGAACTGAACAAATAGAGATGGCATTTATGATATCTCTGACATACGAGTACGACAGTGCGTACAGAACAAAGAGCGTGAAACAGAGCCAAGTCTTATGCTAGTTTTTTAAAATCATTCTAATGCGTATGAGAAGACAACGGTAGATGAATTTTATGGTTTATTTCTTCTAGTACCATGGACACCGATAATAGCGCACACGAATGAGGCATGGGAGCAACGTCATAACCCGAATCTCCATTTTATGTTCTACGAAGACATGATCAAGGTATGTATTCAAATAATATGAATAGTTAACAACTTATATATAACATTATTCTACAAAACGCGTTAATGGTGAGGTATGGAGCACTGGGGGAGTAGATAGATATTAGAAGTATAATGAAGAAAAAATTAAAGTTCTTTACCAGAAAAGGAAGAAATACCAAGATAGAACCTGGGGTAGGTTGCGCCTCGATAGATATAACAACATTAGATATAACTGTAACATTTGGTATAATGCTACATTTGATATAATGCGATTTACTCAAAAAGTAAACTTCGGAGGATTGATATTCATTCTATTTTATATGCATTAGGTTAGGTTAGGTTAGGTTAGTTTATTTTATAAAAGAATCGTAGAATGTTTACTTCTCGAGTAAATCGAATTAATCAAATGTAGCATTATACCAAATATTACAGTTATATCAAATGTTGTTATATATATCATACACACCCATCTCCATCATGCTGTTGCAGTTAGACCGTCCATTTTTTTTTCCAACCTTATTGCAACTATTCTGTTTGGTTGATAATCATTTGTGGCGTTATTAACTTGTTTCTTTTTTGCAGAACCTGCCAAAACAAGTCCGCGGTGTCAGCAAATTCCTCGGGCATGATTATTCTGAAAACCAGATTCAAGTCCTGGCTAATTACCTAAGCTTTGACAATCTCAAGAAGAACAAGTCTGTCAACAACAGCACTTCTGAGAACGGCGTGCAATTAATCCGTAAAGGTAACTAGATTTATATTTTTTCATGTCACCTCCGGGCTGTACAAGTCCCACAACTGGGCCCAGGCTTCTCAGAGTCAGAAGGCTTGGTCTGCTCACGAATTAAAAACTTTACACGCCGTTGATTTGTTTGGCAGGATGTCTGCTGGTTTGCTCACGATGTTTTCTTTATCAAAAAGGTAAATACCGAAACGCTAAGATGTGCGAGCGCGGGATCGAACCCACGATTCTCTGCTTGAGAGGCCATAGATCAAATCACCTAGGCTACCACAGCTTGAGAAGAATCTGATAAGAAAAAGTTACCTAACAAAAATACACGGATTTGGAGGCAGCTATTTGAACTAACTTGAAGATTGCATTATCCCTTGTAATATAAACTCGATAGGTTGTTGTAAGGATCTTTATTTATTAGTTTTTTTATTTTGCTTTAGGAGAAGCTGGTGGCTGGAGAACGCACTTCGATGCCAAAATGGAAATGCAAGCGGAAATGTTCATATCATCACGGCTTAAAGGGCTCGATCTCGCGTATCCTTCCTTTCAAGAAAGCAAGGAGTATTCTTATTTATAAAAATGATCATCTTTTATTTGTAATTGACATAAAGACACTAGCTAACAAAACTTTCGTCGGAATTAACCTTCATACGAAAGGTTAGATAATGACTGTGATGAAGTTAGTTGTTGGTAGAGGCTATCACACTCATGCTGTTAGAATGAATCAGCTATATGATTAAATGAAAAAGGCTCTTAATAGACAAAAAAAACTGGCTGCCTCTTCTACCTTCAGTCAGAACCATTAGGTACAAACGCGGAAATTTTTCGTAAGTGCCTAGATACCTTTATATGAAGAAATAAGGACGTATTTCGCAAATCCCCCAATGCTCTGCAATGAAGATGAAGCTGCGAGGATTAATGCAGTACCAAATACTCCAAAGATATGTAGTCAAGATTACAAGTAAGAAGATAAAAGTGTCATGATTAAAGAAGTAAAATGATTCCAAGATAATGTGTGTTTTTGCACGGACGAAGGCACTGAATGTAGAACAAAGCGAAGAAGACTTTGAAATTAGGAGGTTCTAGCAACGAGCTTACATAGCATCTAGACCTAGTTTTAAATAATAAATGATCTTAAGAAACTCCTTTACCACCCTAAAGTTCAATGTCAGTTGTATGACTTAAGACATCAAAGGCTATTTTCACTTACAAGTCAATGTGACAATCAGCCTTATTGTTTTTATTCTGATGTAGGAACTGTCACAAAAAATGGTAAAGCACTTACTTGGTCGACTATATACACAAATTATACAAAAAATAATAAAAAGGATTATTAAGAAAAGCGTATCGTTCAGGTCGCTGCTATTGGGCAGCGTTCCCATAAGGCTGAGTTTCCTCGTTGCAAGGCAGTGGCAATACTTTGACCGAAGAAAGAGTCAGCTCTATAGTCATCTGTGGATCGGACAAGCTTTTTTTAAAAAACAGCAGCAACAGCAATAGCCGCTAATAAGCAGTATATGCCAATTTTGCATATTTGCGGTGTTTTGTTGTTTTGCCGTTGCAGTCGCCCGCCGTCAATGACGTAGTAGCTGTATTAGGGTAGTTTTACAACCGATTTGGATGCATCGTCTCCAAAATCTTACGATTTTTATAGATCAAAGACCTGTGACATTGATTTCGATTGTAAAAAATAATGTTCCTTTAAAAAAGGCTGAACGCAGTGAAATAACAATAGTAAGAACACTTGCATTTACTTCAGTATATAGTATTAAGACGTCACCATGAGGGGTTCTAAGTACTTACCATCGCCGAGTATGTTATTTACTATTAAAACCAAAGTAGACATTAAGTCTTGAGAGTCAGCAGTGTAATAATGTAGTATAACAAAATTAAGTAAGTGAGAGGTTTATATCAAATTGTAAATATTTTAGCTATAATTTAAGAACTTAATAATTTATAATAATGTTACCAATTGTTAACTACCTCTTAGTTCATTTGTGACAGTATAATAAGTAGGTATTTAAATAAAACGGATGAATGTGTTGTGAATATGGTAATTTACATACGCTTAAGGTTATTTACATGAACAATTAAAATGGTGTACACGCCGGCGTATAAAACTTTATATTAACTGTCGCTTGTAAACTTTATGCCTCGCAGTTCAACTGAGCAGATAATGAAAAACTTTATCTGATATAGCCCCTTAATCATAAAGCTTCTTATATTAACTTAACATTAGTTTGATCTATTGATTTAGGAGTTACTTTGTGGAGGTCTATATCAATAAGGCAGGGTTGCAAAGAAGCAAAAGTATAGTTAGTGCCATTCACAAAGACGCATGAATTAGTCAAAATTAGACATTAATGACATTATAATAAGAGCCACGCCACAAGTCATCATGAATGACTCGATCTATAAGGGTTGTTCATTAGCATATTTTGTTTGTCTTTGTCTGCAAGACAGTTGCTTTTACCAGGCAAAGACTAATCATAATTTCTGTTATAAAAAATCTACAAATTTTATGAATATAAAAGGATTTCTACAACTGTATAAATTACTAGCTGTATACATTATGGCCACTGTATGCAAGAATTGGTACATATTTTTATGTTAGACTGAATGCAAGAGGTGGATTTTTTAAATAAAATGCGAGCTGGTCTCGGAAACTGATTTTTTTCTATTATTAACATTGAAATTTACATTTTGTAACCCTTTTTATGTAGTTAAACTAGCTTTTGCCCGCGACTCCGTCCGCGTGGAATTAGTAATTTGGGCAGCTTATTTTTTTTATCCAATTTCTTTTTCATCAATTATGGCTCCTGCAACCCGCAACGCCCCCCCGTACACCCCCCGCCCCCCGCCCTTCCCCGTGCAACCCACCAGTTGGGCCAAAAGGTTCTCGATAGGCGTCCACGGACCGGAATATAACTTATATGTATGATAATATAT
Organism: Archips crataeganus; assembly: GCA_947859365.1. Lineage (NCBI taxonomy): Eukaryota > Metazoa > Arthropoda > Insecta > Lepidoptera > Tortricidae > Archips > Archips crataeganus. The sequence continues at coordinate 3,174,971 of OX402052.1, forward strand.
TACTAAGTGAAATTAATAGTACATTACTGCAGCGGCCGCGAAATAGGGGATTGCCGGCCGAGTAGTAATAGATGGCCGAGTGTTAACGAGGCCATCTAGAGATACGAGGCCGGCAATCCCTGTTCGTGGCCAAGGCTTGTATAGTGTTTTTCTCAAATAAATCCAAGGAAATGATACGAATGTTCAACTTATATATTCATATTTAATTCAAATTGTTTTTTTTTATTCCCGCCAAAATATTTTTTTTCCAGCAATTTATTTGTAAGCTGTTCCAGTTAATGTTTTTGACGCAAAATCTTGAGATGATTTGTATTTACTAAAAAATTACGACCTTATTAATTGGTTATTTTAATAAATTGTTAACAATAAACGCCAATCCTTATTTATTTTATTGAATACCTGATTAAATCTAGCCAAGTAAGATATTAAAAAGTAAATTCACAAGCTAAATTTTTCTTAATTGGCAGTATGTCATTGATAGTCAATAAAAGAAAATACGACCCACTAAAACAAAAGACAATCTCTTTGCTGGCCTTGGCCAGCAATGTTTGTATGAAATTCCATTATTGTCGTCTAATTTGAAATTAGAACGAATCTTCCTCAACTGCTATACAATGACATACTTCGTGTTCTATTGTCACGACTATAAGAACCACATTTCCTTGGATGTTTGAGAAAAATTATTAACTCAGAGGAACACATTACCGGGTTAGTAAGTATCATACATAATGTCTCAAACTAGATTTTGTCTATCTGTATGCCTAGTTTCATCCAAATCTATTCAACCGTTATTGCGTGATTGATTAACAAGCATCTAAACATATAGACACCCTCACAAAGTTCTCATTATATATATGATGACAGAGAGGTTGCATTGAGCCAGTCTGCAGAATACAATTGAATAATGCCATATCGATACTATATCGTCTGCTAATCTTTGTGACGGAAGACCAAAATACTTTTTGATATATTTTTTTACTGATTACCTTTATCTTTGCCTGCTGAAATTTAAAACGCTTTAAGCACCAAAAATATCTCATTGGAATGCAAGCTCTATGATCATTTGCGTAAAGCTGTTAGTGTTAGAATACCTGGTATGTATAGTGCATTTGGGTTTGTAGACTATAAAAAAAAAGTTTGGTCTCGATGCGGGAAAATTGAATGAACTAAAACGATTACTTTGCTCACCCGCAATCTTATGAGAGCTACGTTTATGCAAGAAATGTGTATTCATGCAGTTCCTCCACCTCCACGCCGTACGAACACACAGAAGCCAAACAATGCATAACGTGTTAGAACATTTATTGGTAGCATAGTGAACTGTTGCGAAACTCCTAGGATGAGCTCTGGTTGAGTTCGAAACGCATCAGTGTGGTTTGGTGGTGGTGATAGTTGGGTTTGTGTGTATTAAGGAACTGTATCACATATTTTTTGCATATAAACGTAACTATCATAAACTCGCGGGTGAGCAAAGTAGTTGTTTCTGTTCATTTTTTTTTTAATATCACTGGACAATTCGCACCAATTGACCTAGTCCCAAAGTAAGCTAAGCATAGCTTGTGTTATGGGTACAAGGCAACACATACTTAAATATATATTAAACACCCAAGACCCGACAACAAAATATTCGTATTATTCATACAAATATCTGCCCTGACGCGGGAATCGAACCCAAGCTTCGTAGTCAGGTTCTCTACCTACTAGGCCATCTGGTCGTCTTAATATGGACCCCCGTAAAGTAACGCCTGATTCGAAAAATTTTATGCAACGGTTGTATAAGTGAGGTGTTAAAAGGAGAGTGATGTGAGTTGCGATACGAGCGAATGTGAGTATCGCAATGGAAGACGGCGCTAGCCATTAAGACCAAATTATAGAGAAAATAAACGGATCACTCACGTCTTAAAACGAGTTTAACTCGACATGTTTCACACTCAATGGAATCGGGCTCGACGCACTACATCCGTTTTGATAAGGCTTCCGTACTTGCGAGAGAAAAGTTTTTCATTCCGCGGAAGGTGCGTGAAGTGAAGTTAACTCGACATGTTTCGGTCTAATCCGTAGCCCTTCCTCTCGGAGTCGCACGTCTCGGACGCACGTCGCACGGGTCTTCGGAGTCTCAGAAGGCCCGAAACATGTCGAGTTAAACTCGTTTTAAGACGTGAGTGATCCGTTTATTTTCACTATGAGTGAGTCTCACGGTAGTTTCAAGTTTAAAGACCAAATTATACACCGTTGCATACAATATTTTTTCAACTTCATCTAACAAATCGACTCAACTCAACTCGACAGGTCTAAACTGGGCTTTAGTGTAGAGTGTAACCTACATTTCAATAATCTGTGGCAGCCAGGTGTATCGTAACAACGACATTACGACACAAGTGCTGTTATTGGGAATAGAGTAAGTATTGACTTTTCTGAAGTCATATTAACTATGTTCTTATTTATTTATTCGCGATCATGTAAAAAACATATAAAAGTACAGAATTAGAAAACTGTACTATAAAAACTGAACACAAGAAAGTTTCAAGGTACCGAAAAACTGGGGTTACTTTAGGAAATTTTGGAGTTACTTTGATAGATTTAAAATGATTATAAAAACGCAAATATTCATAGCTCGATTGAGCAAATGACGTACAAACTTAGGTAATTTATCAAGGTAGTTACGAGGGGCGTTCAATATAAAGTGAGAATGAGATGCAAACTCTTTTAATATTACGAAATTAAATACTGGCCGGTAAAGCTAATCTATCTAGCTGATTGCTATGAAAAAAAAAAAACTAACTGTCTTTCGTTTAAAAAAATATACGGTAATTTCTTTGCAATGCTATTGAGTACGTTAGCGAAAATGGAGAAAATTGAACTGCGCGTCGTTATCAAATACTTGTATTTGAAAAATTTTTCTACGGACCAAGTCAATTTGGATTTGCGGGACACTTTAGGGTCTAATGCTCCTCCGTATTCGACAGTCGCACGTTGGTGCGCCGAATTTAGACGTGGAAGAACATCGACAATGGACGACCTTCGCTCCGGACGCCCTACTACAGCAGTAACAGGAGAAATTGTGAAAAAAGTCGAAAACTCAGTTTTGGCGGATCGTCGTGTCACAGTTCGTTTTATTGCTGAAAATGTAAAGATTTCAACGGGGAGCGTGCATAATATTTTACATGAACGCTTGGGTATGAAAACACGCACACGCAAAAACAAACTAGACTAGAGATTTGTCAAGAAGCTTTGAACCTGATGCAGCAAGACCGGGAACTTTTTTTGGCGCGATTTATAACAATGGACGAAACATGGCTCCATCATTACGACCCTGAAACGAAACTGCAGTCTATGACATGGAAAAAGCCATCATCTCCAACTCCGAAGAAATTCAAGGTGAGCCCATCTGCCGGTAAGGTCATGGGCTCTGTTTTTTGGGATGGTAAAGGGGTATTAATGATTGAGTATCTCGAGCATGGGGCCACTATTACGGGCACTTTATACGCCAAACAAATAGCAACATTGCGCAATGAGATCCGCGAAAAACGGCGAGGTAAACTCTCGAAAGTTGTGCTGTTCCACCAGGACAATGCCCCGGCACACAAGTCCGCCGTTGCAATGGCTGCAATTCGTGATGCTGGGTTCGATATCCTTAAGCATCCTCCGTATTCACCAGATCTCGCTCCCAGTGATTTCTGCCTATTTCCGAGATTGAAACAATACCTGAGAGGCCAGAAATTTGAAGACGACGACGCGGTAGTCGCTGCAGTACAAGATTTTTTAAGTACTCAAGATGAGACCTTTTTTAAAAATGGAATTTTAAGTTTAGAAAAAAGATATACTAAGTGTATTATGCTAAAAGGTGACTATGTCGAAAAACAAAATGACATTTAGTGAAAGTTGTTTATAACATACTCATTCTCACTTTTTATTGAACGCCCCTAGTATTTCACTGCCACATATGGTCTATAAAAATAAGGGCACGGCGTAAAAACTGTTTTCCAAAGTAGCCCCTGCATTTTAAAGTAACCCCGTTTTACGGTAAATAAAACAGCATTTATTTACTTAAAATTACAAGTTTAACAGACTAAAGTGGCAGTGGGCAGGGCACATTGCTCGTAGAACCGACGGCAGATAGGGTGGTAAGGTAATAGATTGGTGATCGCGAACCGGGAGACGTGGCGTCGGAAGGCTCGATGGAACGATGGTCTGGGAAAGGTCGCTGGAACCAGTTTTAGATGCGGACAGCGCAGAACCGATCATCATCATCATCACCATCATTTCAGCCGAAAGACGTCCACCTGCTGAACATAAGCCTCCCCCAAGGCTCGCCAAACAGATCGGTCCCGTGCCATTCGCATCCAACGCGATCCCGCAACCTTAACCAAATCGTCGCTCCATCTGCCTGTGTGTGTTGCCAGTGATGACTTATGGCACTGAGACGTGGCCGCTAACGATGGGCCTCATAAGGAAGCTCAAAGTGACTCAGAGGGCAATGGAGAGGGCTATGCTATGCTCGGAGTAGAAATGATGAAATCCGCGCAAGAACTAAAGTCACCGACATAGCTCGAAGAATCGCCAGACTAAAGTGACAGTGGGCAGGGCACATCGCTCGTAGAACTGATGGCCGTTGGGGCAAAAAGGTTCTCGTGTGGACCGGAAGACGCAGTGTAGGTAGGCCTCCAACAGAACCGATCGTAGTTGAATTATTTGCGAGAGGGCTAAGTCCAGCAGTGAACATCTTTTGACTGATATAATGATGATGACAAGTTTACAGTTGCCGCAAATTTTAGTGAAATTACTTTAGGGTATTTATTCGAGCGTTTCAACCGTCTCATTTGTCTGGTCAGATGTTTTAAGAGGGTACGATGCGCACCATTTCTCCATACAAACGTTATCCCCAGTTTCCTCCCTGGATAATGGCTTTAGAGCTAATTTTTTTTTTAACTGTGTAATCTGTATCTACCACAGCTATGCCCCTATGTTTCGTTTTTTTCCATATTTCAATTAACATAAGAAATATGAGCTTTCAAAAACTGAAAAAATTGCCAAATTTCAACGTCATTTTCAGACACTCATCAGAAAAGAATCCCTGATATAAACAAAAAAAGGAAAACACAGGGGCATAGCTAAATCTGTCCTGTAATTATTATTTAAAAATATAATTTTATTGGTCCAGTTTTCGAGAAGAAAACAGGGGATTACGAAATGCTGTTTTGATCAGTTTTACGCGCCTAATAACGGTCTGAGCTGCAGTTGTCCCGCTCTGGCTGTACTGAAACGGAGGGGTTCGGGCGAGACAGCGACATTTCATTAAAATACCTATTTCTCAAAAGTCTCTCAGCCATCGTACCCTCTTAAGAAATGGCTGTAGATTTTGATGAGGCTGTCGGTTACATATTAGAGGTCCTGTACGTCTGTCATATAACTGGACCTGAAAGCTCGAATAAACGTTACAATCTCTAATGTACTACTTTAAATAGACGCCGTCAAACGGCGTTGTTTGACGGCGTCTGTTTAAAGTAGTAGATTACAGATTGTACCGTCCAGTCGGCTCCCGTCGACGCCCCCTGTGTGTCGAAACCTTTAAGCCCCAAACGCACAGACAGCAGAAGCGTGGCGGTGCGGTGGCGGTGACAGTTGTAATATTCTAACTTGTATGAACGAGTTTGCGATGCGGTACCGCACAACCGTTCATACAAGTGAAAATAGTAGAACCGTCACCGCTACCGCACCGCCACGCCTCCGCTATGTGCGTTTGAAGCTTTAGTGGATCCAGGGAGGGAGCTTTAAGCTTCTTTTATTTCTTCTCCTCCAAAAAGTTTCATTTACTGTCTGAATCTTAATTTTTTATCTGCTTACACTAACCATGTCTTAGTCGGATCCTGCATCTTCAACACATTTTTAAAATAAAGAAACTAAGGGGCTGTTTCACCACCCATTGATTAATTTTTACTGACGGATAAATGTGATGGCGTCTCCGTCTATTCGAACAAAACAAACAGAGACGGCGTCACATTTATCCGTCAAATAAATTTGATCAATGGATGGTGAAACAGGGGGTAAATGTCACGTTCATTTCAAAGTAGCCTTTACCCACGGCTTCGTTCGCGTTAGGGTGGGGCTCCACTGGTGCGTTGCGTTGACGCTGCGACGACGCAATGCACCAGTAGAGCATCACTCTAAACTACAATTGGCAGTAAAATTGAAATTCCGGGATTTTACTAAATTTCAATAACAATCCCCAAAACTGACTTGTATCGTGGTTTTCATTTAGGTTGTATGAAGAATACCTGCGCAAAATTTAATGTCTTTAGACTTAAAGATTAGGATTTTGAGATTGGACATGGATCCTGTTGGAATATCGGGATAAAAAGTAATCTATGTGTTATTCTAGACGTTCATTTATCTAAATATCAAATTTCATTCAAATCTGTTCAGCCATTCTAGCGAGAAGAAGTAACAAAACACACACACGCACGCATTCCCGCACTTTCAAACTTTTGCATTAATAATATTGGTAGGATTGTTGGAGGGGCAAAGGAAACTGTCCATGCAGCCATTATGTGCGTACACGCATGCTATTTTTCTTTTTGTTATCTTTATAATGTTTGTACTAAAAAGTTATTGGATGTCGTTTTCACTAAATGTTTATAAAATTTTATTCAGTATAACCTCGTTGTCCCATGACTAGCGCCGATCGGAAGGACGCAATTATCATTTCGTGTTTTGTTCCAATTTTTTTTTTATTTCTGTTGCAGACGAATTGTGGCGTATTGCCTGTGCACAGCGCCTAACGTGGCTGACTAGCCCGATGCGAGACATATTCGTCCAGTTTTTGTAAGGTCCCGGATAAATGTTTTTTTTTTCATCTCCATTTTCTACAGGTTCACAGACGTCAGCCTATGTTGGTCGTTGAAGCAGCTAAAGGAAATTTGTTAATCAGTCTTATTGAGTCTTGTTTCCCTCTAGTTTCTTCTCAGCTGGCCGCAGACTCCGTTCTATCGACTCTGGAGTGGGCAGGCCGCAGGGCATGCCTAGTCTATCACGTTCCTCAGCCAAAACTTGTTCAGCACCCACTGGAATTAGAAATATGATAATGTTATATTTTTAAAAGCGACGCCGTTTTGGATGTGCTTGATAATTAAACCGGCATCTTGGCTCAAAGAGTGTGTTTTGAACATTTTCAAAACACACTCTTCACACACACACACACACACATACATCCTATTAAATGCTCATTCAACCTAGACTTTAGACTTGACTTGACTTTAGATTTGACTTTTTTACATTTGATTTAGGGGATTAAGCAGGAAGAAGGCAGTTGAGCGTGGTGTTTCGCGCGCCCCCAAGCAGTGCAAGCCGTACCGCAACAGCGCAACAAATACGGGGCACTGTAACCGACACGCGTGCGCTGCTCAACTGCTCAGACCTTAACTCCAGAATGGCTTCTATAGGCAACAGGCCGGAACACGACAAGTCTGAAGTGACCAGCCGCGGCCGAGGCTTACCACCGGAATTGTATCGCTCGTTTAGCACCACCCAGGCGGTCACGTGTAGGGTCTCGAGGGTAAACTTACGGACGCGAGCGATTTCGACGCTTGCTTTTGCATTCACTGTTTCTTTCTATCAAACGGTATAAGATGGTGACAGAAAGAGATGGTTAAAGCGAAGGCATGCGCCCGCGCGTTAAAAGTCAAAAGTCAAAAGTCAAAACGTTTATTCTGCAAATAGGCCGCAAAGGGCTCTTTTACATGTCACTTTTTTAAACTACCAGCGCTTTCGTAAGGACCATCATTGCCAAGAAGAATGCGCCGCAAGAAACTTGGCAGGAAGTCATCTTTTCAAATTAAAATATAATAAATTACAAACTAAAAAACCATACAAATATAGAATTAAATAAAAAATAATAATAATTATATAAAAAAACAATACAGGGATGTATTGGGTCCCATAGTTAAAAAAAAATATATATATATATCAGAGATAGTCTTCCAATGTCACAATCATTAAAAATGAATGTGTTAAAACACATTTCAGGTCAAGTAACCATTAAACTTTTGGATTTCAAAGGCAAGCTTACGCATGCCGCCCCCAAAGTTGGCTCACACGCACTCATGTCATGCTCTGAAAGCAGAGCGGTACCGAGGGCATGTTAGACAATACGGCCTCTGGAAAAATCGGTGTCCATGTCAGGTTGGTCATAAAAGTCTACGAGATTGTCAGATTCTATCAAAATGAGTTTCGAAAGTAAGGCCACTGATCATTATTTTATTGTAAAATCAAACTTACATCGTATCCTGTCCATCTTGTTTCCATAGGCTAGATCCCAGTAATAAGCGCCAAGGAATGTGAGGGGTACCAAGGGCGCCATGAACCCTGGCTTCTTCGTTTTCCTGTAACTATAATAGAAGTTATAAGGTTTAGATTTATGAATAAATAATGTAATAAGCCGTCGTCGGCCGGCTCGTCCGGGGTAGTACCACCCTCTCACAGAACACCGGCGTTTAGCAGCAGGAGGTACTCCTGCTGCGTTTCGTACGGTCAGCGAGAGCGCCGGGGGCCCAATACCTCTCCCACTCCCCTGCCCCTATTCCCTCTCCTTTTTTAAAGGCCAGCAACAGATCATTGACTCTATAAAAAAAGTATTATGATAACTCTTAAATTGACTTACGCTGATATCAATCCTGTGCCAACTACAGAATAAAAAGCAGCTAGCCAGTGGAAGGTGTCCCTGCTGCCGGCTATGACCATCGCTTTTTGGCGCTCCATCATGGCGTTTTGTGCTTGCATCTGCCTTTCCATCTGGAATGGGTTTGTTTAATTTTTAATAAAAAGAGAGAAAGATATATTTATTATCTTCACCATATTTTTTTTGTTTTTTATTTATGAGGGGGCAAACGAGCATACGGGTCACCTGATGGAGAGCAATCACCGTCGCCCATAGACACCCGCAACACGAGGAGAATCACAGGTGCGTTGCCGACCCTTTTAGGAATTGGTAGGCTCGTTTTTTAAAGATCCCTAAGTTAATAATAATAATGATAATAAGCATTAAGACTATTTAAAAGCGAAAAAAATAATATTTGAAGCATAAAGACGTCCCCCAAAGAGTTCCAGAACAATAGATCCCACGTCACCCCTATCAAAGCGGTTCCTGCAACCTTTATCTGATCGTCGGTCCATCTTGTTGTTGTCAGAGTTGTTGTTGGTACCGAGGTTTCACCGAAAGTAAAATGTAACACATAAAATCTATACTAATACTAGCTGTTGCCCGCGGCTCCGTCCGCGAAGAATAGGGATATAAAAAATAGCCTACGACCAAACATACCGAATATAGACAAAAAAGTTTAATTAATTTAATTTAATTTTTGTTTGTTTAATCTGTCAAGCCGTTTCGGAGGAGTTCCATAACAAACACCGTGACACGAGTTTTTTATATATTAGAGACTAGCTGTTGCCCGCGACTCCGTCTGCGATGAATAGGGTATAAAAAATAGCCTACGACCTTACCGAATAAAGGAAAGAAGTTTCATAAAAATCGGTTGAGCCGTTTTGGAGGAGTTCGATAACAAACACCGTGACACGAGATTTTTATATATTAGAGATAAATTTGTATTGTATTGTAGTTAATCTAAAATTAACCCAAATTAATTAACAATCTTTCTTCTTCTATAGGTATAAAATTCTTAAGTCACAGTGTTTGTTATTGAACTCCTCCGAAACGGCTTGACAAATTTTCATGAAATTTACTGTCTATATTTGGTAGGTCTGATGTCGTAGGCAATTTTTTATACCTCTATACTCCATTTAATTTAGAAATTATAAACCACAACAACATTATATTGCGGCTCGTGAACTGTAATCTCTTTACGATTTGTACTACTTAGAGTAACAACTGACGACACGCAAATAAAGTGACATTAAAGGTCTCTACCCATTAGACCGTATCATACCATGACCGTGCTATGAACGTATCAAGCTGCGTACGGACTGCGCGCGCACGTGTACGTGTACAGTGTACGCATACATGGCGTACGGACATGTAGTTCCAGGACACGCAAGCCCGGGTACGCGTACCCGAGTGCGCGCAGTCCGTACGCAGCTTCAGACACGACAAGCAACACGATACATGCGACGCGACGATGTTGGTCGCTGACGGAACGGTCTAGTCGGCATAGTCTCATGACGTATTTCAATACAAAGAATATTTTTTTACCTGACACGCTCCTATTACAGTCATGGTATGATACGGTGTAGTAGTGGGAAGATACCTTTAAACAGTTTTATTTTGCGGCGCCCAGACTATTGTACTGTACTATTTGCTAGGTAAGAAATAGTTGACGAGCCGCAATATACTGATGTTGTGGTTTTCAATTCTAAATTAAATGAAGTATAGGTGATTATTATACGGCAAAACAACGTTTGCTCAGTCAGCTAGTAGTACCTACATTAAAAATACACATAGGTAATGTAATTAAACGTGGATCATTACATTGGAAGCTGTTATTGTCATGACATTTTTGTTTTACTGGCAAGAAGTGACATACCAAAGGTGGCAAAGAATAACGTTTATCATAATTTGTTCGAGCAAAATAAGTAATTAACATACATGTATGTAGACGACTTAAGAACCGTTCAACCGTTAGCTCCAAGCCTTCCCATCTAAGCATTTTTCTTCTTGACAACAATTCTTTTAGGTTGGCTGTAGGTCTGCGTTTAGGAGCAGAGATTTTAGTGCCCCACGTTTGTCCCTGCGGAACATCTGTTGATAGTCTGGGCCACCACGAACTCTCGTGTAACAGGAGTGCCGGTCGTCTGTCACGCCACGCCTGCCTTAATGATATCATCCGCCGGGCTCTTTCTAGCGTAAATGTGCCGGCTATCTTGGAGCCTCCCGGCCTTGCTCGCGACGATGGAAAGAGACCCGACGGTTTGACGCTCATACCTTGGCAAATGGGTCGGCCTCTTATCTGGGATGCAACATGTGTGGATACCCTAGCGCCGTCCCATTTAGCTTCATCAGCACTCAAGGCGGGCGGGGCAGCAGTACAGGCTGAATCAGCAAAACGCCGCAAATACGCAGAGCTCTCAAGAGACTACGTATTTGCAGCTTTTGCTGTAGAAACCTTAGGTCCGTGGAGCCCGGACGCTCACAAACTTTTTGGCCAAATAAAACATATCCCAAATTACCCATGACCATAAGGCTGGTGCATTTCTCGCCCAACGTATTGGCATCACAATCCAGCGCGGAAATGCTGCCAGCCTTATGGGCACTCTTCCGTAGGGACAGGACTTAGGCGAATTGTATATATAGCTAGGTTATTTTTAGGTTAGTTTTTTTTTTATTATTTATTTCAATTGTACCTATTTATCTGTTGTTTTTTTTCATAAATAAAAAGAACCGTGAGCATAGTAAAACTTTATTATTTATTTTAATAGTTCCATATGCCACGATCACATCAAAATGTAGTTAAATTATGTTGTCATATTTTTCAAAACACTTGAAATAAGTTTTCAAGTAATTTATGAGACGAACAAAATTATTTTCACCATCATCATCATCCCAGCCTATATACGTCCCACTGCAGAGCACAGGCCTCCTCTCAGAATGAGAGGGGTTGGGCCGTAGTTCCCACGCGGGCCCAGTGCGGATTGGGAACTTCACACGCACCATTGAATTTCTTCGCAGGTGTATGCAGGTTTCCTCACGATGTTTTCCCTCACCGTAAAGCTCATGGTAAATTTGAAATGTAATTTCGCACGTAAATTCCGAAAAACTCACGACCCTCTGCTTGAGAGGCCGTAGGTCCAACCGCTAAGTTTAATCCCGGGTCGTGGGTTTGAGCTAAGGCTCGCACTTTTGGTGAACCCATTTAACTCTGAGAACCTTATGCCCTGCTAAGAACTTAAAGGTCGAGATGATTAGTATTATGTTGTTTTCGTAATAATAGTCAACGGATATATATAATCAATGTATAATAAACTGCCAACAGATGTCAAAGAATGTAGATCGATGAGCCTGTTTAAAGCTAAGTTAAAAACATACGTTTATGATTGTATATAGGTACTAAGATTATGTTGGACTAATGTACTGTTACTTAAGAATATTTTGTATCTCATGTAAGTGAACTGTATGTTCTTATGGGAATAAATGTCTTTAAACCGAATAGCTAGTAGATAATTTAACAAGACCTTGAGTCCTCAACAAAACGTTGTAGAAGTACTTTCAAGTTTTAAAAACGAACTTATATTATCATCAAATAAGTCTCATTCCATTGACGTAGAGTCAATTCAAGCATATTATATATGGCTAAGTGCTAAATAACAAAATATCGTAAACCAAAAACATCGAGAATAAAATTATCAGATTGGTACTTACGGTTGTCCTCATCATTTCATCTATAAACGCCTGATTCTTTTTGTAATTGGCTTCCATGTTCAAAGATAAAAAACTCCCCATTTTGTTTTTTTTTGTTTTTTTTTTAAACGACCGTGCGATTCCGATGCTTGTAGTATACTGACAAACAAAACAGCAGCTGTCGCACCTAGCGATATCTTTACGTTACGTTGTTTTATTTCTGGCCAGCACGATGCAAACAGTTCAAGGTCTACCTACTGTAAATCTAGTTTAGTAAGTAATTTGGCTGTTGTTTTTTATTATTTTTTGCCTCATTGTTCCTTTTATTTTATTTTATTTTTATATATATTTTCTCTCTAGTCCTCTGGTAAGCTTTCTAAGTAAACTATATGTATAGTGCACTCCAAGGCCCCAAGATACAGGCTCTGCCTAGTTTGGGGTCTGCCAGATATTCCCTTGTATTTTGCTGATGTATGTTTTTGGAAATAAATTAAATTAAATTAAATTAAATTAAATTAAATTAAATTAATTAAAAAATTACAAACTATACCTAACTAGGGAATAAAAAAAACGAGGGCTTGCCATTTTTGCGAATAGAAACGTGTTACTTGACATCATCATCATCAACCATCCTAGCCTATATACGTCCCACTGCAGCAAAGGCCTCCTCTCAGAATGAGAGGGCTTGGGCCGTAGTTCCCACGCTGGCCCAGTGCGAATTAGGAACTTTACACACACACCATTGAATTTCTTCTCAGGTATGTGCAGGTTTCCTCACGATGTTTTCCTTCACCGTAGACACTGTGACTTAACGTAATATTAATAGGTTAAAATAAATAATAAAGCATCTCAATAATTATAAATAAATAAATATCACGAGACAATTCAAACCAATTGACCTAGTCCCAAAGTAAGCTGGGCAAGCTTGTGTTATGGGTACTAGGCAACGGATAAACATACTTATATATATAGATACATACTTAAATACATATTAAACACCCAAGACCCGAGAACAAACATTCGTATTTTTCATACAAATATCTGTCCCGACCCGGGAATCGAACCCGGGACCTCAAGCTTCATAGTCAGGTGCTCTAACCACTAGGCCATCTGGTCGCCTAAATTATGAAGTCAGTGATTTAAAGACGGATTTATTAAAGTTTGCACGTTGTGACGGTTCAGGTTCTGAAAACCGTCTCATTCACAAATATATGTTTATATAATATTTTCAGGCCCGTAAAATGGTCTAAGAGGGAAAAACATTAATTATATGTATTAATGTATTCATATGTACCTTGGTAAGGACCGAAGCTATTACCTTATAATTCGTTGGGATATTTAATTGGTATTCTTATGTACCTTGGTAAGGACCCAAGCTATTACCTTAGGATTCGTTGGGTTATTTAAATTCACCTATATGTATTAATCGGATCTGAATTCAACAGTCCTTTTTTACATGCTGGTACAGCCAGTTTCATGTAAACGAACTCAGTTTTTGCCTATGTTCAGTATTGGGTGGATCTCGGCTGAGATGATGATGATGATGTTAAAATATTTTAATTGCTAAAATGTTCAAATAAGAACACGATGCACGGGCTGACCAAATTACCTGCGAGTCGGGTTAAGCAATACTGCACTTTATGCGAACGACATAAAGAGCCTGGAGATTTAGAAATGAATTCTGTACCAACAATACTGACTGGCGGGTAGACTGCGCGTGAGGTACGGGGTTCTCAAGCTGTTTTCATGCCGATGGATCTAGGGCACAGTGTAGTGAATGATCAGTAGAGTATTTTCATACAAACGGCCGGAACGCGAGAAGTACCTACGTGCCACGAAATCTCGGCATAGCTCGGCTAGCATAGTACGTTCGATCAGCACGGGACCGCACATTTATTACGTACGGAGGTAATTGATATGCTACAGATTGGTAGTGTAACCTTTTTATTGGTATTGTGGCTCGTTTCAATGTCGGCCTTAATTTGAATCGAGACATGTAAAAACATATCTAATGAAGTTATTTAGCAGAATGTGAATTTTTAACAATGAAACCTCGCGCATCCCAGCCGAAGAGGTGCAAATACTTCTCCGTAGCTAATTCGTAGGTGGCAAATATACGTAGCTATGAAACTGAATAAAACCGTTCAAAAGTACAATACGGTTTGTGGAGATAATCGAACTTGGTGCAGTCGATCGAAAGTTATGCGCGTGCAATAGATTCAGTGGAACATTTATATGTATATATATATGTATGTATGTGTGTATATATATATATATATATATATATGTATATATATGTATGTATATATCATATCGTTATTACAAATCTCAACTTCTAATCTTAATTAAGTGTTAAAAATTATGATGATGATAATTATGTGACATTATCAAAACATAACTGAAGAGTGGCGCTCTATCGCGAGGTTGTGTGCCGAGGTCGCGTAGGTGGGTAGAATTAAGGTCGCTGCCGAGACACCCTACTGATCATTATTATACTGTGATAAAGTGTGTTTCGGTGGGTATCGTTTAGGCAAGGGTATAAAAGGGACTGCGCAGAGTAGAAGGGACTTTTTCGCATTTTGACTACGGGTCTGGTAAGGTTCTCCTTGGGTTATTACTTTCTCATTTTTTTATTGTGGCTTTGCTGTGTTTTACCTTTATTATGTGTTGATTTATTTCTTGTGTTAATTAAATGGGGGGTTTTTCTGTGTGATTGCCTGGCTCTGGGTATCTATCGCCAAACATGGTTATAGTATACTCACTGTTGGGAGATTACATGGATATTTGGTAGCTAAGTTGGAGTTTAGCGGGGTCTGGGGGGGATTGCTGTGTGGGAGTGTTATATTAGTATATTGGAGAACTGATCTAGACTTCAGCTAAGTAAGAGCTGACCTCTGAGAAGGGATAAATGGGTCACCTAACGGTGCCAACTGACAGTTTAGCCCATCTCGGAGGCGTTTAAGGCTAGGGTACCACTCCTTGGAGAAGGGTGGGGGTCTGTATTATAACTCAAGAGTCGGACCCAAGTTCTCCCTGGGTGTTGAAGGGTTTGGAGCGCCATAACCGGTGTTTCAACCTCATCATCTACCTAGTCCGCTTATCTATTTATATATATATTACACTCTGGTATTCATCTATCCCAATCCCCTCAGATGGATGCCAGAAGCACACGGGTATAGGAAGTAGGTCTCGAGTCAACCCGCTCAACGTAGGCATTAGTTTAGGATAGGCCCTCTCTTATCAGTTGGAGAGGGGCCCCGCGGTAGTTGTAAATGTGGAATCCGGGTTCCTAGCTTGCCAATTTCGTGTAGAATAGATGGATAGTTTAGCTGCTAGGATAGGTTTATCAGGGATAGGTATTATTACCATTAACTACCTTCTGTTCTTCATTAAACCATAATATGTTGGAGGGCTGTGATATGCCATCTGACTCTCTTAATAATATTACCATTAACTATCTTCTGTTCTGCATTATATTATAATGGGTTGGAGGGCTGAGATATGCCATCTGACTTACTTAATATTATTACCATTAACCAATTATTATCTGCTGTTCTTCATCATGCTGATTGATGTTGGGGGGCATTGCTATGCCGCCTGACTTATTTAATATTACTACCTAAACATGGCAGTTCTTCATTGTGCTATTTTGTGTTGTGGGAAAGGGCTACATTTGATGACATAACTACTAATGCCTGAGGCATTGACTGACTTTGACTATGACGCTCTAGACTTTCCGACGGATGAAAGATTTCAGGGTTTCCCTTTCATCCATATGTCCTATCTAGTAAACCCTAGTAGCTGCGATTTAGTGAGTCAAAATAAAACTCAACAAACTCACTATGAACATTTAATTGTTGAAAAGTAAAATCTCCTTTGAAGTCGGTGGTCGTCTCTGGTAAAGCAACCTTGGATTGTTTGGTCCTGTAGTGGCTAGTTATACCAACTAAAGTCAATGGTAAAAGTTATACCAAATGCTTATTTTATAAACTGACAATGGAAGTCACTCTGACTAAAACTAAGGCTGAAGCAAGTTAGTGGTTTACCGGTACCAAGGGACCCGGTAGCTACTCATTAGTCATTATGATAAACCAGAGAAGTTTACAATTACCACTGAAGTTGGTTTGCTAATGCAGGAGTATTATGATCACAGGATTGACCCAGGGACAGCCTCTGGCTATAACTGACATTCCCTTTGATTGCCCTCTTCTATTATACAATGTTAAAATGTTATATTCTAATTACCTGCAAGGAAAAGGTAGTATGCTCCATCAGAGTACATGCGGGGGAGGTTTGAGTCCCAGTTTGGAGTCGAAGACCACCTTTGAGAGCGGGGAGTGGGCTCTCAAACATAGCCGCAATATAAAATTCCTTGCCTACAAGTACATGACACAGACTATTGACCAATTACTTTATAAATCTGAAATCACCTCTTCCATTTAACTATCTTTACCTCTTCTTCAATACTACTTAAGTTACCTATAACCTGAATCAAAATATGGGCAACCATATATCTTCATTACCATTATAGATAGAATATTATTAAGTTAGAATACCATATTTCTGCCTAATATCTACTCCAAACACTTCTGATTTACTCTTCTAGGCTATAATCTATCTTAAGACTTACTTACCCACTCTAATACATAGATAAAACTCTATAACTGTCTTCTCTTATGCAATTCAATACCAACCATTTCCTCTAAATAAAATTAGCATAAAGTTACTAGCCGCTATATAATAAATATTTATAGGTAGTCCAATCTTTATTCTTCACTAAAAGTTCCAGGGTTACTTAGGCACGGACACAACGAAGGGTTCTCTTAGGTACTAGACGATCACATGGCCATATCACGTATCACGACCAATAGAAATAATCTTAGGTTTCTACGCCGTATAGATTTCAGTATTTAAATTCTTTATTTATTTGGTTCAGAGTTAGATACATAGTTTTAATAAGATAGATAGGTAATTTAGTTCAATATTTCAGCAATTCAATTCAGTTTAATTCAGTTTTCAGCCGTCAAAAGATGTAGGATATATAGCTTCAGGTTAGCGGGGGATTTTTAAACAGGGGGGGGGAGGTTCCGTTACAACGTGATAAGGACGCACGTGATTCTTCGATTCTGACCGCTTAAGCTCCATATAATTTCATACTAAATACAAACTGAAACATGGATGCACAGAAAAACCCAGAAAAAAGACCAGCGGTGGGAATCGAACCCAGGTACTCAGCATTCTGTGCTGGGTGCTAAACCCCTACACCACCCCTGGTCAGGAGTCTAGACAGAATCTTTTCCTATGCATCACCACGCACGCACAGCACATGACACGGAATGCTGAGGATCTGGGTTCGATTCCCAGCGCTGGTCTTTTTTCTGGGTTTTTCTGTGCATCGATCCACCCATGTAGTGAAACACGTAGTACTAGATTGAGACTGTTTATTGAATCATGTAGGTAGACGTACATTATTCCCAGCGTACCCACATATTTGTATATACCACATCCTTCCCGTTATAACAAAAAACTATACAGCTACAATTTATGATTACTAACTATACGTAGAAAAATAAAGATAGTTCAAACACTAAAAGTAATTTAACTAAAAATAAAAAGCTATCTAAAGAAAACAGAAGAAAGACAGAAAAACAAAAATAAAAAATAAAAACAAAAGTATATAAACAAGATAGGTACACATTGTACAACGAAGTGTTGTTGTTGAAAGTTTGTATTTAGTATGAAATATGGATTTCACGGGATAACCGTAAAAGTAAAAATTTGGAGTTGAAAATATTAAAAATACAAAGACTCCCAAAAAACCAATCTTGCTTAAGCTCCAAACGCATAGACAGCGGAGGCGTGGCGGTGCGGTGGCGGTGACGGTTGTAATATTCTAACTTGTATGAACGGTTGTCTGGTACCGTACCGCGAACTCGTTCATACAAGTTAGAATATTACAACCGTCACCGCCACCGCACCGCCACGCCTCCGCTGTCTATGCGTTTACTTGTATGAACGAGTTCGAGGTACGGTACCAGACAACCGTTCATACAAGTTAGAATATTACAACCGTCACCGCCACCGCACCGCCACGCCTTCGCTGTCTGTGCGTTTGTAGCTTTATTGTCCAACGCACGGACGCTTGCTATCGTATTCACTATTTCTGTCTGTCAAACGGTATAAGATGGTGGTGGTGGTCTCATCGTGATCGGAAACGTAACATCTACAGTATCAAAAGCTTCACATTTATAGATTGGCTTAAGCGCTCTGAAAGGAATGTATTATACTAGCACAAATTTTACAACCACCTTCCCCAACATATGAAAATGATGTACGGAGCTAAATTTAAGACTATTATTAAGGAAAATGAAAAAAAAAATATATAAAAAAAATATATTAGGCGACAATCTTACACAAATCGACCTAGTCCCAAACTAAGCAAAGCTTGTACTGGGTACTAGACGACGATAAACATACTTGTATAGATTGATAAATACTTAAATACATAGAAAACATCCATAACTCAGGAACAAATATTCGTGCTCATCACACAAATAAATGCCCTTACCGGGATTTGAACCCAGGACCTCTTGCTTCGTAGGCAGGGTCACTACCAACTAGGCTAAAGCGGTCATTAAATGTTAAATGTTTCAAAAATGTTTTTATAGTTTAAGGGAATACTTTGAATTTAATTTTAATAACATGACATAGTGAATTAAATTGTAATTATAGACATGATCAAGCAATATCTCAACCTAATTTTGATGATTTAATGGGAACTTACTGATTTATTTGACATTGGAATTGATGTGTTATTGATGTACGAGGGGCGTTCAATATAAAGTGAGAATGAGATGCAAACTCTTTCAATAATAGGAAATTAAATACTGGCCGGTAAAGCTAATCTATCTAGCTGATTGCTATGAAAAAAAAACTAACTGTCTATTGTTTAAAAAAAAATACGGTAATTTCTTTGCAATGCTATTGAGTACGTTAGCGAAAATGGAGAAAATTTAACTGCGTGCCGTTATCAAATACTTGTGTTTGAAAAATTTTTCTACGGACCAAGTCAATTTAGATTTGCGGGACACTTTAGGGTCTAATGTTCCTCCGTATTCGACAGTCGCACGTTGGTGCGCCGAATTTAGACGTGGAAGAACATCGACAATGGACGACCCCCGCTCCGGACGCCCTACTACAGCAGTAACTGAAGAAATTGTGAAAAAAGTCGAAAACTCAGTTTTGGCGGATCGTCGTGTCACAGTTCGTTTTATTGCTGAAAATGTAAAGATTTCAACGGGGAGCGTGCATAATATTTTACATGAACGCTTGGGTATGAAAAAGGTATCTGCGCGTTGGGTACCAAGAATGCTTACTGACACGCAAAAACAAACTAGAGTCGAGATTTGTCAAGAAGCTTTGGACCTGATACAGCAAGACCGGGAACTTTTTTTGGCGCGATTTATAACAATGGACGAAACATGGCTCCATCATTACGACCCTGAAACGAAACTGCAGTCTATGACATGGAAAAGGCCATCATCTCCAACTCCGAAGAAATTCAAGGTGGGCCCATCTGCCGGTAAGGTCATGGGTTCTGTTTTTTGGGATGGTAAAGGGGTATTAATGATTGAGTATCTCAAACATGGAGCCACTATTACAGGCACTTTATACGCCAAACAAATAGCAACATTGCGCAATGAGATCCGCGAAAAACGGCGAGGTAAACTCTCGAAAGTTGTGCTGTTCCACCAGGACAATGCCCCGGCACACAAGTCCATCGTTGCAATGGCTGCAATTCGTGATGCTGGGTTCAATATCCTTAAGCATCCTCTGTATTCACCAGATCTCGCTCCCAGTGATTTCTACCTATTTCCGAGATTGAAACAATACCCGAGAGGCCAGAAATTTGAAGACGACGACGCGGTAGTCGCTGCAGTACAAGATTTTTTAAGTACTCAAGATGAGACCTTTTTTAAAAATGAAATTTTAAGTTTAGAAAAAAGATTTAATAAGTGTATTATGCTAAAAGGTGACTATGTCGAAAAATAAAATTACATTTAGTAAAAGTTGTTTATAACATACTCATTCTCACTTTTTATTGAACGCCCCTAGTATGTATTAATTTTGTACTTGCTATTGTATGCTCCAATGGGCAGATTATGTGAGACTGAAACTTGTAAAAACTTCACTGATGTGTAAACCATAATCATACAATAAAGATTATTATTATTATTATAAGATTTTCTCGATAAAGGTGTTTCGGATACCGTGGCCTACCTATCTCTATTTCAGCTAACATATCTATTTGGCTGTCCGTAGCTATGTTCTTAATGGTTTTAGTTTTAGCGATTTTTACTTATAATTACTACAACTGGCGGAACTTTTGTTCTGTTTTGTTGGTGTTTTGTTTTAGAAGTTTTTGTTCTTCGTCCGGATTTTCGTGTTCTGGATCTTCGATCAACTTCAAATAAACCATGTTAAATTTTTCTTTTGAACTTTGATAAATTAACTAACAGACCGACCTAGTTTTATTTATAATTGCATCAAAGAAGTTTACGGATCTCTAAAATATACACTGTACGTAACAAACGACGGATATGGCATCAGATTATCAGTTCGAACTCCAAAAATCTACTTTACGTTGAAAAAGATAAACGCAATGAGCAAAGGAGGATAAAAACGTTTTTTTAGCCAATTGAAGTGCCCCACTGCTGGGCATCCCTCTTGACCTCCAATTATCAGTCTGGTGCGATGTCAGGTCTAAATCGTCCCACCATATTTTTTTAGTTTATCTCATCGCCTAGCTATAGGTATAGAGTATAGCATGTTTTTTAGACTAAAATGTATTAGTGTAGTATTCCTCATTTCAGCCGAAAGACGTCCACTGCTGAGAACATAGGCCTCGCCCAAGGCTCGCCAAACAGATCGGTCCCGCGCCATCCGCATCCAACGCGATCCCGCAACCTTAACCAAGTCGTCGCACAATCTTGTAGGAGGCCGCGACTTGCCTTTGAACGTTTTTGCCCCATCGGCCATCAGTTCTACGAGCGATGTGCCCTGCCCACTGCCACTTGAGTCTGGCGATTCTTCGAGCTATGTCGGTGACTTTTGTTCTTGCTTGTTTAGCATTTAGTATTCATTTCATTGCAAAGTTTTTCCAAAAAATGTATGAAAATGATGCCCCGTTAGGGCGGAGCAGAAGTTAATTACGTTAACTAGGTAGTAGGTAGGGTAGGTAGTTCTGTACTTCATAGGTATAGAATGACTTAGACTAGAATGCATTAGTTCTGTGGTTCACAGCTATAGAATGACTTTTAGACTATAATGTATTTCTTCTTTTTAGTCGTGGCCGTAAGGGGTCTCTCGCTAACTTCGCGAGCCTTCTCCACCGGTCTCTCTTGGTAGCCTGGCGAGCGCACTCCGCCACAGGGATCTTGGCTATGGACTTAATGATATCTATCCATCGGGTTGGTGATCGATGTGTAAATAAAAACTAAGCAATATTTAATCATTACAGCATTGCACTATATTATCTACGTAACAGTCACGCATGAGAAATAATAACTGATGTTGTTGACGTGATAACAGCAATATTAAAAGGGCCTATCACGGTGACGGTAGTAGGTATACTATTACTTTGCAAAATAAATGCTTAATCTGAGATAGTTTTAAAGCCGTTTGACAGATCAATAATGATGAAATGATAATTGAAAATTCCAGCAAGGATAAGGTATTTCTAGCTCCATGTACTAGGTAGTTAGTGATGGAAACAGGATTTTCAGCAGAAATTGGAACTCCGCTAGGTTGCTTCGAAGTGGCCGCTTTGAAGCGATAACGTCGCCTGTTTATTTATTTATTCTATTGCTTTTCTTGTATTTTTAACTCCCGACACAAAAATCCCGAAAAAAAAGGGGTGTTATAAGTTTGACCGCTATGTGTGTGTGTCTGACTGTCTGTCTGTCCGTCTGTCTATTTGTGTGTCTGTCTGTGGCATCATTGCTCTTAAGCGGGTGCATAGCTCTTAAGCTTCGTAGTCAGGTTCTCTAACCACTAGGCCATCTGGTGTGGTCTGGTCTGGTCGTCTAAAACATAGAGTCGAAAAGTGACGAACCTTTTCATTCCGCGACTGTACTACTAACTTATATTATGCGTGAGAGTATGAATATGGGGTCTAATCGCCAATTTTGACTTTTAAACAAATAAGTATTATAACCAATCCACCTATAAACGTCCCACTGCAGGGCACAGGCCTCCTCTCAGAATAAGAGGGGTTGGGCCATAGTTCCCACGCTGGAACAGTGTGGATTGGGAACTTCACACACACCATTGAATTCCTTCGCAGTTGTATGCAGGTTTTCTCACGATGTTTTCCTCCACCGTAAAGCTCATGGTAAATTTCAAATGTAATTTCGCACATAAATTCCAAAAAACTCACAAGTGCGAGCCGGGATTTGAACCCATGACCCTCTGCTTGAGACCACCACAAACAAACCACTAGGCCACCACGGCTTTTTTTGCAACAAACACACCAAAATGCTTGTTTTGATTTTTTTTTTGCCTTAGAGCGAAACCATATTGATTATCATTCCTGGGCTAATAATTGTAAGCAATGTAGAAACTAAAGTACACAATAAATAACCCCCGACGCAATTATGTCAATGTCAATGCCCGTTATGCGTTTAAGATCTCTTCCACAGCTAACAAATGAGCTGATAACTTCGACGATTTTGATGAAACATATCTAAGAACCATCGCCAAGAAACCTGCTTTCTATCAAAAAAACCGCATCCAAATCGGTCCACCCGTTTAAGAGTTATGATGCCACAGACAGACAGACGGACACACACACACACACACACACACACACACACACATAGCGGTCAAACTTCTAACACCCCTCTTTTTGTGCCGGAGGTTAAAAATAACCGTGACATTGATACTAGACAAGTTCTGTATCACATGCGATGTACAACTGCAATGTCCACTTTGCATAGATTCAGGCGTTATTTTGCGGAGGTCCCTGCTAAAACAAATGGAATACCTACTTTTTTGGATTATTCGATGTATATGTCATTATTGTTTCTTCCTATTCGCGATTCTGCTATAGCTATTATTGATCAGGAACCAGTATTTTTAGAGGTCTGAGGTCTTGACCGTCGCTCTGGGTCGTTTCTGATGCAAAGGTTGTCCATCGTGGTTCAGCGGGGCAATGCGGCTAGTGTGTTGGACACCTGTAAGTTATAAGGTCGCGATTACGTGAAACCTTGGTAAAACAAAACATTTAAAAAAAAATGATTATTTATGATTTTTTTGATTAAAATCATTGTCACGTAACACATGGTTTAGTCTATGAGATTAATGGTTTACTAATGTTTCGGCGGAAAACTTTTAGCAAAGTGATTCATTTGTTTCATTTCCCAAATGTTTATTTTTTCTGAAACTGTAAACTTTTCAGTATTGTTATAATTATAAAACAAACCTAACCTAACCTAACCTAACCTACAGGATAGTCCTGAAATATATCCTGAATAGTTTACAGTTTCAGAGAAAAATAACATTTGGAAAATGAAACATTTGCCAAATGAATCAGTTTGCGAAAAATAATTCACCGAAAAGGCAGTACACGGAGATAAGTAGACTGGAATGATGATTTTAATAATTAAGTTTACTATTTTCTGTAAGTAGTTGGTTCAAGATTGGAGTACATAAAGGATTCTTTCAAATACAGGTTGCAAGTTGCAAGTTAAGTATGAAGTATCTTTTTCTATTTTTTATTTTTTTATTTTCTTCAACTTCATTTTTTTTTTTTTTTTATTACTTTTACGGTCATCCCGTGAAACCATATATTTCAAACTAAATACAAACTGAAATATAGATGCACAGAAAAACCCCAGAAAAAAGACCAATGCTGGGAATCGAACCCAGGTCCTCAGCGTTCCATGCTGCGTGCTTACCCCTACACCACCACTGGTCTAGAAGTTAGCGACGAATCTTTCCCATACATCGTACACTTCAGTCTGTTATAACCACATTTAGAAGGAGTGTTGAAGTCTCTCGGTAGAGGGCATAACATAGATGCGCTTTATCACTGCCTAAATGTGATTACAACAGACTGAAGTGTACGATGTATGGGAAAGATTCGTCGCTAACTTCTAGACCAGTGGTGGTGTAGGGGTAAGCACGCAGCACGGAACGCTGAGGACCTGGGTTCGATTCCCAGCATTGGTCTTTTTTCTGGGGTTTTTCTGTGCATCTATATTTCAGTTTGTATTTAGTTTGAAAAATACAGGTTGGTTAAAAATAACAGCGATTTCATATTTGTTGTACATGAACAAAGGTTTTTGTTGAATGGTACTTTTGTTAACCTCATAATGAGAATCGCGTGTTAATTGTAACATTCATCAGATGATAAACAAAGTGTTACGCTTCTTATGACGCGGAGAATACACCCTGTTTTTTATACCGAAAAATCGGTACATTCGCCCTGAAGCGTAACGTTGGCCATTGAGATTAAGGTCCAGAGTTACCTAATCGCATTCACTATTTCGTTCTGTCAAACGGTATAAGATGGTGACAGAAAGAGATGGTGGAAGCGAGGGGCGGCGCGGTAGACAATACGTCCTCTAGTTTTATTTTGTTTTAATTATCATCTCCACCTAATACCTCGCACTGCAGCGCACAAGCCTCCTCTCAGAATGAGATGGCTTGGGCTGTAGTTCCCGCGCGCGCCCAATCGGGCTGGGAAATTTACACACATCATTGAATTTCTTGGTGTGTACAGGCTCACGATGTTTTTCTTTTGCCGTAAAGCTAATTTCGCTAATGCCGTAATTTCGAACATTTAAAAAAAACTCAGAGGTGCGAGTCCGGGCTAAAATAATTGATAGGTACTAAGGAGCAGTTGGCAAAACTGCACGCAATCTGCACGCCAGCTGCGACTGAAATGTATGGGCAGTCGGCAGTTGCAGTTACGTTGCAGTAAGAATGCAGTCCGTCTGTAACGGCCCCAACACAAAAAGAGGGGTTTTATAAGTTTGACCGTTATGTTTGTGTGTGTGTATGTGTGTGTCTGTGGTATCATAACTCTTAAACGGTTAAACCGATTCAGATGCGGTTTTTTATTTGGAAGCAGGTTTCTTGGCGATGGTTTTTAGACATGTTTCATCAAAATTGGTTCAGCCGTTTTAAAGTTGAAAGCTCTTATGTTACTGCGGAAGGGATCTTAGACGCATAATAGGCATTCACTTTTTTTTTAAACAATTATGTGGGACCGAATTACGTTGGTGTTTTTAATTTTTTAATTTATTGATATTAAAACTGGCGCATAGTGGAACCCGCCAAGCCCAGCGATCCATAAAGGCTGACAAGGAAGCCCTTTGTTCGCAACCCTCGTAATTTAGATAAAACCTGTGGAAACATCGTACAGGGTTGTTGACGTTGCTAAAATTTCACCTTCTATGAAAATTTTCACACATTATTATGACTGCCGTTACCTCACCTGTACCTAAATATCACTTCGACGTTTTGACTTTGGACATTGATGACAGGCATTGGTGGCAGTGGCCGCTAAAGATGAGCTTCATAAGAAAGCTCAAAGTCACTCAGAGGGCGATGGAGAGGGCTATGCTCGGAGTTTCTCTGCAGAATCGCATTAGATATGATGAAATCCGAGCAAGAACTAAAGTCACCGACATAGCTCGGAGAATCGCTAGACTTAAGTGGCAGTGGGCAGGGCTCATCGCACATAGAATTGACGGCTGATGGGGCCGAAAAGACCTCGAGTCGCGTCCACGGACCGGAAGATGCAGTGTAGGTAGGCCTCCAACAGATGGAGCGACGACCGGTTTTAGGTTGCAGGAACGCGTTGAATGCGGATGGCGCAGCGCCGATCTGTCTGGTGAGCCTTGGGGGAGGCCTATGTTCAGTAGTGGACGTCTTTCGGCTGAAACTCAAACTCAAACTCTTCATTGCATTTAAATGTGGTGGGTAAAGATCTTAAAAATAATGTACAGCTTCAACATTTACCCTGTGGGCACAGCAATATGTATACATAATGGTGGTAGTAACCACATAACAATATGTTCCTTAGTAAAAAGTTACAGTTATAGTTTACCTATTAACAATATGGCACTAGAAAATTATATAAACTTAAAAATGGACTACATACTACTTTAAATATAAGCAAGCAAATATAATCTATTTTTACTGACTTTATATTTTTGTTTTTAGTTTATTGTACTTTGTAAATTTTACTAACAAATTTTCGTTTTATTTATGTTTTTATATCAATTTATTTTTCGTTTAAAAAATCCTGTAAGGCGTAGTAAGATTGATTGATTAGATGTTGTTTTAGTCGCCTTTTAAATCATTCATCTAGAAATGATGATTATGATGATGATAGTGATGATGAGCAGTGGTTGAATGATTTGGCAGGTTCAGGTGAATGCATTCCAACCGTAATAATTGGGTACCCATGAAGGAGGCCTTGTCCAGTAGTAGTCAACGTCCTACGGTTGAAATGATGATGATGATGAAGAGAATAAGAATCTAATTCTAATTTAAAGAAAGATGTTTTTAAAAACTTAGGCGAGCAAAACTCCACAAATACAATCCTCAAGACAATATTTCCTTATCATGTCCATTTACAGGACATAACGAACATAAAAACGGCATAAAATTATAATTCAAATAACCAACTTACGCAAACTCTTTACGCACATCACACTTATCACCAAAATAAACCTTAAGTTCCAGTGATGAGGTTTGATTTCGGATTGAAGTCGGTGTAAGATACGATTTTGTGGAGGTTCTCTGCCGATTATTATTGCACTAAACAAGCGTCAAGTTATGAGCGTTTTATTCATAATTTCAGCATTTAAACGGATCATAAATAATAAAAGTTTTGATGTTAAAAGTATAATAGTCCGAGAGCTGCATGACATTTGAGACGCAAGCCACAACGAAGAGCCGTGAGACGGGTGCGCGTCGTAGTCTGCGTCGTTTGTTCGCAGGATGCGTCTCCGCCCCGTCTCTTCTGCCTGCTTTGGATTCTATACATTTAGTACCTATGAAAACTGATTCAAGGGGGCGACGTGCCCTCCGTCCCACGCCTCTTCTGTGTGGCTTGTGCCTTAGAGTAAGTTATTTGAAGAATAGCTGGAAGAAGTTGCAAGTTTAAGTCATCAGACGAAAAAGAAGTTTAAGTCATCTACATCCACACACTCATAGACACACACACACACACACACACACACACACACACACAAACACACACACACACACACACACACACACACACACACACACTCACACACACTCACACACACACACACACACACAATACATTATGCGCTCACATTTTGACTTTTGACATTTCTGTATTGTACCTACTAGTTTAATCAGTTTTTTGCCTGTATATACTAACTGTAAACTAAACAGGTAACTACTAAGATGTTAAACCAACTCACTGGGCCCCAAGATACAGGCTCAGCCTAGTTTGGGGACCACTGTATACTGCTAAAAATGTAATATTTCTTTGTGTAATAAAAATTTTCATTTTCATTTTTCAAGTTGCAATGGGCGGGTCGCATCGCTCAAAGAAAAGATAACCGTTGGAGGAAAATTATTGTATCTAAATACAAAAACACAGACCTAGCTCATTAATACGTGTCCGGATAGACAGGATTTATCTCTATTTATAGTTACTAAAAAAAACAATGGTTGTCTAGTGGTTTAACCTTTGGCCTATCAAACAGGGGTCATGAGTTCTAGATCCGGCTCGTACCTCTAAGTTTTTCGGAATTTACGTGCAAAATTACATTTGAAAATGAAATATACCCTGCAGTGTAGGACGTAGGTATACAAGTTGATAAATATCAAACTCCGATATGGCCACCTGGTGATTCTTGATTTTTTAGTGAAAATAGAATAAAATAACGAAAATAAGGATCATATTTCCATGTCATGCGGACATAACTATTGGAGATTGATAATTTATCAACTCATATGGGCAGGAATAATGATAATAAATTAATAGTTAACTAACTTAAACATTTGTGATTAGTTTTAATATAATGCTAATCAAAACATAACTTTCTATGCTTACACAAAATTTAAAAAATAGCCACTTTAATAATGTTTACGCAGCTCTTGGACTAAACGGGATAGTAGCCACGCTGTCTTTTGGCTCGAAATGACGCGTTGAAAGAAGTATTCGCATTGGGAATGCAGTTTATTTTCTTCTTGGTGACTGAAAAAGGCAATCAAAACTGTCTACAAAACAATAGTTGGGGTAAGAAAAGGTTCGTCACTTTTCGACCTTAACTCGTTGACATAGAGTCGAAAAGTGACGAACCGAAGTTTTCTTACCCCGACTATACAGCCGGCCAAAACTATGGTCTACCACCCTACGGTTGAAGTTCATTTGCACGTCATGATACAACGAGGTCGATTTTCCCTTGCAATAATTATGATGACAGTGACTAATGACTTCACTTAGTTAGAAAAGTCAACCTAAAGGTGGCGACTGATTTGTAACCTTTGCTTGTAATGTATCGTTCACGGCGATCGTGTTACATTAGGCTTGATTTCCTCCTACGCTGACATCGGTCGCTGACGTCGGTCGCGCGTACGAATATACACAATACTCTATGGGCCACCGCACAACGACGCTGACGTCCGCGGCAGATTTATTGCTAGGCGCCGCTGATGGCGCGCGTCGGTCTCGCTCGTCAGCGCGCGCGCGTCGGTGCGCTGACGCGCTATACACCACTATCGCGCGCTCAGTGTGAAGCTGACCGACATCGGTCGCTGACGTCGGTCGAGCGTACGAATAAACACAATACTCTATGGGCCACCGCACAGCGACGCTGATGGCCGCGCATTTGTCATACGCGACCGACGGTACGCTCGACCGACGTCAGCGACCGACGTCAGCGAAGGAGGAAATCAATCAAGCCTTACAGCTACGGAGCGAACGCTCGCCTTGAGCGCTCAGTACCTCTACCACGAGTTTACACTAGTTCACAGTGACCGTACTCGCTAGCGACGGCGTAAATGATTTGTATGGAGAATTGTACCTCTACCATGAGTTACACTAGTTTACAGTGACCGAACTCGCTAGCGACGGCGTAAATGATTTTGTATGGAGAATTGTACTTCCGTAAGTGACCGCTAGAGGCGCTGCACAATTCTCCATACAAATAATTTACGCCGTCGCTAGCGAGTACGGTCACGTAAACCAGTGTAAACTCATGGTAGAGGTATTGTACTTCCGTAAGTGACTGCTAGAGGCGCTGTAGAATTCTCCATACAAATAATTTACGCCGTCGCTAGCGAGTACGGTCATTGTAAACTAGTGTAAACTCATGGTAGAGGTACTGTTTGCTTGTGCTCCATTCTGTTTCTTGCTTGCAAACCTGTACTGACTTGTAATGTAACACTCAAAGGGATTCGCGTCGCGTAAAAACCGACAGCTGAGTGGAGCACGCGGCGCTCGCGTCGAGCGGCTCGGCTCGCTGCACTGACTGCTGTAATGCTCGGGTTGTATCATGTTACATTACACCGAAATGTTACAAGTCAGTCGCCACCTTTAGCGATATTTAGATCTCACAGAAACTTTTGTATAAACTGGTAGACCACTTTCTTGGGCGACCTTACATACATGTGTTTGTGAAAACTGGTCTCAATTGCATAACAAAGTACTTATAACTAATATTAAAAGCGGAACTCTCGTTTCAGTTATATTAACTAGAAAGGGAGTTCCGCTTGTAATGTAAGTTCTACTTTGTTATGCAATTGGGCCCTGCCTGGCCAAAAACTATTCTGTACTTACCAATGTAAAATTGACGAATTTTCGAATTTCGTATCGTGACGTTCCGTTAACGCTAATAATATTAGACAGAAGAAAGAAAGAGACGGCACGATACGAACTTCGAATTTCGAATTTGAGCGGAACGCCCTGGCAATCTATACTCCATTTAATTTAGAATTAAATGAAGTATAAATTACGAATATTAACTCCTAGTGTAACTTTAGTCGCAATTTTTTCGTTAAGTTACCTACATGTTTGTTTATATTCAGGAGTTTTCACCAGACTTAAGTGGCAGTGGGCAGAGCACATGCTCGTAGAACTGATGACCGATTGGGCCAAAAAAAGGTTCTCGAGTGGCGTACACGGACTGGAAGACGCAGAGAGCTAGGTCTCCAAAAAGATGGAGCAATGACCTGGTTAAGTTTGCGGGAATGCGTTGGAGGCGGATGACAGTTCAGCAGTGGACGTCTTTTGGTTAAAATGATGATGATTAGGAAGGTGATAGAATAGCTGTCACCAAACAAACACCTGGGGCGAAAAAATTAAAAAAAAAAGTTGTTCTATATACATTTAGTGGTATATACGTGGTTTAGGTCGCGGATTCAATCCCGAGTTTAGAACCTCTGAGTTTTTCGGAATTTACCAGCTTTAAGGTGAGTCGTGAGAAAACCTGCACATACATTAAAAAAATTCAATAGTGTGTGTGAAGTTTCCAGTCCGCACCGGGCTTTTGGGTTAAGCTCTTTCATTCTATGAGGAGGTATGTGCCCTGCTCTTGAATATTGGCCGACATGATGATGATTACGGCGCCAGTGGGCAAGGAGTCACGCCCCTAACCTTGTGTTATTTGATAAGCTAATCACAATTAAATGATTATTGACATATGTAATTTACTATCGAACTTGAATGAGGACTCTTCAAGGATATGAACCTGCTATTGATAACATGTAATCTAAAATGTCGTAGTAATAATGGTATAGTCGTTATATAAATTGAATAAATTCCTTTAGGTATCATCATCAGCCTATGTTCGTCCACTGCTGGGCTTAGGCCTCTCCCATGGCACGCCACTGAGCACGATCCTCAGCCACTCTCATCCAGCTCTTGCCAGCCGCCTTGCGAAGATCATCGCTCCACCGAGTCTGAGGACGTCCCACGCTACGTTTGCCGATCCGTGGTCTCCACTCAAAAACTCGTCTACCCCAACGGTTATCGGTTCTTCGGGTTATATGGCCTGCCCATTGCCACTTCAGCGTGCTAATGCGGTGGGCTATGTCGACAACTTTGGTTCTCTGTCGGATCACTTCGTTACGAATTCGATCTTTTAGAGAAACTCCGAGCATAGCCCTTTCCATAGCACGTTGAGCAACTATACAGGTATACACAGATAAATTACCGATAGCGTGGAATTGCATGTAGTGGTACTGTGTGTTTATAGGCATTCCACTTTAGTGATAGAGAGACAACAATATAGAGATCTCTCTCTCCAATGCCTTGAAACACACACTACCACAACATTATGCAATTCCACGCTCTCGGTAATTTATCTATACCACCCGATTTAATGTAAATTTGGCTTAAAACATCAAAGGTTTGCCACTATAAAAGCACTGGAATCCAAAGAATCTAGGGTCCTATTAACTATCAGTTCCATTAATGGAATTAGTAGCAATTTTTGTCCCAGTAGTTAGATTGAACTAAAGTTTTTAGTTAATTTAACTTTGAATTTCTTTCAAGCTACAGAGAGGAGACGTGGGACGGGGGCGCGTCGCAGTCGCGGCGCCCCTTGTATCACGTTTCATACTAAATGTATAGAAGCGTCGCGA
Source organism: Archips crataeganus (assembly GCA_947859365.1). Classification (NCBI taxonomy): domain Eukaryota; kingdom Metazoa; phylum Arthropoda; class Insecta; order Lepidoptera; family Tortricidae; genus Archips; species Archips crataeganus. Next base: position 3,206,955 of record OX402052.1, read on the forward strand.
TCCAAAGCAGACAGAAGAGACGGGTCGGAGACGCGGCCTGCGACACACCCCCGCCCCACGTCTCTTCTGTGTGGCTTGCGCCGAAGACAATAACATGAGGGGCAGCATGGAGCGTCCATCAACGAGATGGACAGGTGATCTGGTAAAGACCGCTGGTTCATGATAGATACAAACAGCTTCCGCTTCTTTTCGCTTCGGATATCAATGTGGTAGACCTAGGTCCAGCAATGGACGTCCTGCGGCTGAAATGATGATGATGACATTATTGTCATTCATTCTGGGTCAACAATTACGGGCCTGGGGCTAAATTCAGGAACGGCCCAACACGGTCTGCGAGCGGTAATTCAATCGTTTGGGAGATGATAGGAACGGGTTGAGCTTGGGATGAGCCTTATTTTCTTGTTAAATCACTTTGTAAATAAATAAACAAATAAATAAGGCTCATCCCAAACTCAGCCCAAACCTCTCGAAAATCAGTGATTTTTGGCGTTCCTGAATAGCAGTTCAAACCAAACCCAACCCAAACGATTGAATTACCGCTACCTGCCAAGCCAAACAAATTTAAGGCCCGTTCCTGAATTTAGCCCCTGATTTTAACGCACTTGTTATTGTGTCACACAGGGTTATCTTTCCCCGCATAGTAATAGCTATCACCCCCTATGTACTCACCTGACACGTTATCAGAATTCATACTCTTATTTTTCGATTAAAACATCGGCCTTGACTGCTTCACTATATCTTTAAATAAACAGCATTACAGTAAACTTATACGCTGCAGTAAAACAACCAAGGAGCACGTACATAATTATTAATGTGTAGTGATAGCTGGTTATTACCTTCTGTAAAAATACATCATGTTTACATGTCAGGTATTGAATAAGTACATAATTCACAAAAGTATCGTTAGATGTATATAAATAAAACAATAGGTAATTATAATCAAAATACAGTTAAATGTCAGCTAAAAATATATTTGCAATGTCAAATAAATAGGTATTTATTAAATACAATTATACATTAATTTCAGGCCAATAAATAATTAAATTACAGCAAAAAATACTAAACTAACAATAAAACACCTACTAGGTATTACCTGAAGTAAAATTAAAATATTTCAATGCAATAATACAAATAACAAAACATCCGGAATGTTATTGTTTTACTCTTTTTGTATGTTTTATTGTGTGTTACTGTGTTTCTGGTATTGTTATTTACGAAAGATATTTCTTTTGATTGCATAAATAAAACGCTTCGGATAATTTGTCACGTATCTAGGAACACTGAAAATATTTTACCTAAATTCAGCTACACATTTTGTAAAAAATAGTTTGAATTTGTCATGCACTATACTATAACATGTAGGTAGGTCTTTAACAATCCTATTGTGATTATACAGTCGTATTAATGAAACACCATTAAAAGCGAAAGAAGTTCATGACTATCCTAGCTATCAAGTTTAATGCCGAGACCTACATAATTTGAACCCTTTTTTACCCAGTGGCAAAAACATAACTTTTATCGAAATGGTACGAAATCGTTTTACATGATACTTATCTCTTTGACTTACTGATCTTACACTCCTACTGTGCCATCGGCTTGTTATGTTGACTTTATCACCTAATGACGTTTGGATACTCCACTCCACATCATTTGTTTTTATGATTGTGAAATCTTTCACCGTATTTTGCTGTCAGATAATCTCTGCATACATGTTTCATGAAAAGGCTTAAGTTATTTGAGTACAGTTGCCGACATTCCGAACTGGGAAATACACTGGGAGCTAAGTCTTAAATGGGTTCGTATCAAAACCGGTTTTAGGTAGTAAATGTGGGTTAGAAACCGCCTCCAGCCGGTTAATCCTATTAATATTATACTTAAGGTGCTAAGTCATATCATAATGCAACACCATTGGCATAAAACCGAAAATGAAAAAAATGCGACTTACCCCCTTCATCCACTCATGTTTTCAATTATTAGTAAGATCTCTACATTACTAAATAATTTGACGACATTTAAATTAATTCAACCCAAATGGACGCTAACGCGCTGATAACCCGATAACATTATCAAAGTTTCCGAACTGACATTCAAACGCAAACCCGTTCAGTTGCGTTGCGCGGGCGCCGGCGACCGATTGTGTTTAATTAAAGAATCCAAGATGGCGGCGCGGTCGTTTCTAACCAGCCAGTGTGTGACGTTCTCGAGACGCGCTTATAGTTCGAAAACGGACAAAAATGTCGCGTTTCTCGGCCTTGGTAATATGGGAGGCTTTATGGCTGCCAATTTAGTTAAAAAGGTGAGGTTTTGTTTTAATTTATTCTAAATTGCTGCTCGTTTGTTTTGGTAAAGACTACGGACTGGGACTGGTCTGCCCATGCTGCGATGCTCAGGCCTTGTGCTACAGAGTTTAAAATTCGAACCGCGTAGCATGCCGTTCCACTTACGCTAATAATATTTAACAGGAGTTTGAGAGGGACGACACCACATGAACTTCGAATTTCGAATCAGGGGGCTACCCTGTTGTCGCTTGTTGACACTCCTACGTATATTCCTAACCCAATTTAATGCGGGGAAAAATAGGACAACCGAACTTTGTTTGGGTTGACAATTAATTTAAATAATTTGGATCTCATCTCATCATCACCATCTCAACCTATATAAGTCCCACTGCAGGGTAAGCCTCCTCTCATAATGAGAGGGCTGGGGTCGTAGTTTTTTTTTATTACGACAGGGAGGCAAACTATCAAGCGGACCCTCTGCAAACTACGAACTGCACACACACCATTGAAATTCTTAGTAAAAATGGCCATTTAGCTGTTGTTACCTAAGTAGGTATGTGTATCTGCAATAAACACACCAGGCAAAATTACGTGACGTTTCACGCTTTCTGAAAAGGTTGTGGGCCCGATGTCACTAACTGACCAATAGGCAAGATTTAAAATAAATTAGTCCCTCAGATTATCAAAAAATATTAGATTTGTATTTTTTGTTTTGTCAATTAAACAAATAAATGATGTAGATTATAGCCCTTTAAAGTTTCGTGTCACGTCACGCCTTAGATTTTTTTTACTTAGACTACGTCTCGGGGCGACTCCAGAACTTTTATGCGCATTTCTTCAAAGAATGAAAAATAAGTCTTCAATAATTTTTGATAATCTCATGCTGTATTTACACGCTTGCCAAGCATCGGCAACCTTACACAAGCTCAAACGTGTGAACAGGGGTATTTGGCTTGGCTTGCGTGAGCTTGTAAGAGCTTCTCAGCAATTGAAAAGAAAGCTAAGTATAACGAACCAATAACGCACTTGCAAGTGTGTACCCAGATTGCATTCAAGCGTTTGCGCAGTCTCGGCAGGCATGTAAACGTAGCATTACGAACTTTTTTTATTTTTTTTTATTAAAGGACAATCTTACACAAATCGACCAAGTCCCAAACTAAGCAAAGCTTGTACTATGGGTACTAGACGACGATAAACATACTTATATAGATAAATAAATACTTAAATACATAGAAAACATCCATAACTCGTTATGATTTTTTTACCTAGAATTGTGTTTCTGACATTTTATAATGGAAATTAAATAATTATGAAGATAAGCAGGTTATCACAATCGAAACTCCTCGTTAAACTGGGCGTGGCGTTCTGTGTTAACCGGTTTATTTTATGTTTAAACGTATTTATATAGAATTACGCAACGATTGTGCGTTAGATTTCAACCAAGAAATTATTCACGAAGGAAACAAAATGGGCAGACAGACATGCCTAATATATTCCATAAATACAATATTCATTTTTGTCTCATGTTTTTACAATATTACCATAATACTATTAATATTATAATGTAGTTGAGAAAAACTTTTTAACAAAAAAATTAAACCGCCGAAAAAACTGAAAAGCAAAAAATAATACCTTTTTTGTTTGACCTTAATCTAGGTACCAGTTTGAAGTCGGTGCCTCAGCACGAGCCAGGAGGAGTAATAAAAGCCAATCAGTTAGAAGATTATACGTCCACTCCTCCTGGCTAGTGCTGAGGCACGCACCGACTTCAAACTGGTACCTAGATTAAGGTCAAACAAAAAAGGTATTATTTTTTGCTTTTCAGTTTTTTCGGCGGTTTAATTTTTTTGTTAAAAAGTTTTATTTTATACTTTTTTCCATACTTGGGGTAATTTTTTTTCCAAATTTATATAATACCAACTTCAAGGTCCCTACCCTATCCAACTATCCAATAAAAAGAATTATTAAAATCAGACTACAGAGTTACAATCATCCCGTGTTTTCCTACCTTTAGGGTAAGAATATTATTTCCAAATTTAAATGGGACCACTCTCGGGGTATACGCTTTCAAATAAAAAAAGAATCATCAAAATCGGACTACCCTGTAAAAAGTTATGCGTGATCATACAAAAAAAAAACAAATACCTATACACGTCGACTTGAGAACCTCCTCCTTTTGTTTTCGTCGGTTGAAAAACGGTGATTATAATTACATTGGTATTTTCTGTTTGTTCAGTTTCTGTGACATGTTTCATTTCGTTTTCAATTTGTAGGAACCACAGTAGTAATACCTAAAGGGAATGTGAATTGGCCGTTCTCATTCATTTGTGCACCAGTCTAATTACCATTATTTTTTTTTAGTTTTTTTTATTGATAGAGGGAGGCAAACAAGCAAGTGGGTCACCTGTACCTCTACCATGAGTTTACACTAGTTTACGTGACCGTACTCGCTAGCGACGGCGTAAATTATTTGTATGGAGAATTGTACAGCGCCTCTAGCGGTCACTTACGGAAGTACAATTCTCCATACAAATCATTTACGCCGTCGCTAGCGAGTACGGTAACTGTCAACTAGTGTAAACTCATGGTAGGGGTACTGTTGGTAAGCGATCACCACCACCCATGAGAACCAGTAACCCCAGAAGGGTCACTAGTCCGTTGCCGGCCTTTAAGGGAACAATACACTCTTTTCTTGAAGGCCCCGATGTCATAGTTAGTTGGAACACCGAAGACGGGAGTTGATTCCACAATTTTACTGTGCGTGGCAGAAAATTCCGACGGAAACGCACAGTTGTAGATGGACATTCATCAAGGTGGTGACGGTGGAATATTGCTTTGCCATGTTGCTTTTTCTCGGAAAAGCGACACGGTAATTGGACTCCGTGCATTGCACAGATGAGTGAGAAAGCCCGCTATCATATTTACAGATTTGTGCACTCAGTCTAATTACCGCGTTCGCTTTTGCAAGGAGAAAAAGCGGCACGGTAATTCGACTGGTGCACAGATAAATGAGAAGGGCTGATTTTAGCGTGTGTAAGCAATGTTGCCATTTTTGCCTCCCCCGCAGTAAATAAGCACACGTTTTTAAGTGTTTTCATAGCTTTCAGTAGATTATGATACCCGCCAATGAATGAAGTCCTTTTTGAACGACCAAAAATAACTAATTTTGTGAGCAGTGACTTACTGAACTCATAGACGTCAACAAGTCGTTTACGACCGTTTTGGCGCAAAAAGTCGCTTTTTGGTTTTTTATGAATTTACTATAATGTATAGGTAAACCGATTAACTGAGTGCTCGTGTGCAGCTGCCCACACCTCTCCCGGCCCCCTTCGTCGTCTTACCCCCAACCCCTGTACCGCGCGGGCGAGAACTCATTTACACTGTTTAGCTATTATATCGTTACTAGCTGTTGCCCGCGACTCCGTCCGCAAAGAATGGGGGGGATAAAAAATAGCCTACGACCTATTCTCAGACCTACCGAGTGTAAAGAAAAAAGTTTCATAAAAATCGGCCAAGCCGTTTCGGAGGAGTTCGGTAACAAACACCGTGACACGGGATTTTTATATATTAGATTAACCTCACACGACGCGAGGATTAAAAATAATGAAACACTTAATTTATAAGTAATTACTGCTTCAAAACGCTAGCACATAATTAACAGAGTCGGTCAGGGTTAGTCTTAGTCACGTTTTAAAAAATAATATTCTGTGAATTTTTCAAGCGTCTACCTGTTGCCGTTATCAATATCGAGCAAAAACGAGCAAAAAAATCACATTTGTTGTAAGTATATCCGTAACCGTATCCGAAACCGAATTTGTTATCACTGCAAATGTATTATATGCATTATTTTTGAATAATAATACATTTGTAGTAATATGAAACATCTGTAGTCTTATTGTTTTGCCTTCAAAGCCTCTGGCTATATTTCAGCGCCATCTAGATTTAATAATCGAACTACAAAAACCGCGGCCGATCCGTACTATGGCGACTGCCAATCCAGTCTATGTCATCCTTGGTAATTCTTACATCTGTCGTTCGAGTCACTATGTGTACCTACTCTATATCCGTAAGAATAACGGCCGAAATTGTACCACATAAAGTACATATTATTCAATGAATAAAGAACTTCGAAGACGTTTAAATAAGTTCCAAAATTACAAAACGTATGACTCTTTTCTAGGTCTTAAGTTCTACATCGGTTAGAAAAGGCCGGGACACAGGAGGATATGTCACTGACATTTATCATGTTGGTAAAATAGGGGCCAGTGCGTACAATAAATTTCTTCATCGAATCGCTCCACTATGTTACGTGTCGAAGCCACATTTGTTTAAATAAATGGATTCAAGGTCGACAATGAATGTCAATTACTTTAAATAATGTAACCACGCCTTTACACTTTTACACTACCTATATAAATGTTTTCGGCTGGGTTATGTTTTCACGGTCATACAGGGTGTTCAAAACAACGACCCGTACGCGGGCCAGAGGTCAAGTTATAGGTAAAAGTTCTGGAAAAAATAAGAAAAAAATGGGTCCGTTCCGTAGCAGAATTGGCTAAGTAAAGTTTTTTTCAGAGGTGCTAATTATATTTTTTTTCGACAGTCGGCGTTCTGAAGATCGAGAAACTGCAGCTGTTTTATTTTTATCTCCTATTGTTTACTGGAAATATTTTTTTAAGTGTTCGAGTTGACATTTGTGAGATTTAATGGCTGACAAGCCGTTCGTGCTCAGTACTTAGTAGAAACAGAAAAAAAACGAAGTCATCTGTCACTTTTGTCCATGTCAAACCGTTTGCGTTTCGTTTGCTTTGCGTTTTGGACTATTTTTAACGACCTCCGCACAAAATCCGGATTATCAATTCTACCGCATTTCTCCACGAATTATGCACGATAATTAAATCACGATTGAATATTTTCGATCATTATTTTGGAACTGCTTTTTGGACAATGCAAAGTAAACGAAACGCAAACGGTTAGATTTCATTTGACATTGACAATTGGCTTCGTTTTTTTTTCTATTTCTACTAAGTACTGAGCATGAACCGCTTGTCAGCCATTAAATCTCACAAATGTCATCTCGAACACTTAAAAAAATATTTCCAGTAAACAATAGGAGATAAAAATAAAACAGCTGCAGTTTCTCGGTCTAGAAGACGACTACTGTCGAAAAAAAATATATTTAGCACCTCTTCAAAAAACTTTACTTAGCCAATTGCTAAAATCAAACATACTAAATACTCAATTCCTAAAGATAAAACTTCGAAAATCGCAATGTCTAATGTACGAAATTCCTAAAGATGCGTGTCCTAATGCACTTTTAATCGAATGATCTTATTTTCGTAAATCAATATTCCTTTGTAAAAAATGCCTAATGACAATACTTTGAGACTCAATATTTCTAGTACTCAAAATAGCTACGTACAAAAAGCCTAATGACAACCGGTGTCTCAAAGGCAGCGAGCAAGCGAAGCGAGCGAGTAAGACATTTCGGGGCAGAAACGACTCTGATTGGTTAGGTTCAGTCGATAAGATTTTTTGTAACAGCACTGAAAATGATTATGATTGTGTTCTAAGTGCAAATATTGTTCGACATTACGCACTTTATAAATTTTAAACTTGGGTCAACTGGACGGAGGAAAAAAATCGCTAGAACTTTCATACGCTAGCAGTATCGTACATTAGACATTTTAAGAGTAGGCCAACTGGACGTATGATATACATATTTAGAAATTTCGTACATTATAAATTTTAGTTTTCGATGTATAGTACGACCGCTTTAGCCTTGTTGGTAGTGACCCTGCCTACGAAGCAAGAGGTCCTGGGTTTGAATCCCGGTAAGGGCATTCATTTGTGTGATGAGCACGAATATTTTTTCCTGAGTTATGGATGTTTTCTATGTAATTAAGTATTTATTTATCTATATAAGTATGTTTATCGTCGTCTAGTACCCATAGTACAAGCTTTGCTTAGTTTGGGACTAGGTCGATTTGTGTAAGATTGTCCCCTAATATTTATTCATTTATTTTATTTATAGTCTTTAGGAATTTCGTCCTTAGAAATTTTAATTTAAGAAATTTTGCTACGAACCCAAAAAATCCATGTCATTTAATTAAGCGATAATATTCACAAAACATTATCACTTTTAATGTTAGATATTTTCGAAAAAATGTCTATATCTAATTTAATGAATCAGGCGTTGTTCGTTTGCGGAGGCCCATATCAATCAATTTATAGTATTTTATTACAATTTTATTCATGTCTATTACCACTCAGTTGTTAAGCAATCACTGTAGTACTGAGGTAGCGAATGAAAACTGACACAGGCCCACTCACTGCCAAATTTTCGCTTTAATAGTATTAGTAGAAAATAATGGACGGGCTCTTTTTAATATACATAAATATTCATTTTTTTTTGGAGTGAGCTCTTTTCTATTAAATAGTACCAACCTTAAATAAATAACATCATTTTATACGCCATGACCAAACAATGTTCACTATCTTGATAAGTATAAATAACTGACACCCGCTTTTACGTATTCTGATATAAGCTTATAGTATTTATCCAACTGGAGACGTCATACGCACTCATTTTACAAGCAAGCGAAGCATTTTCGTTATATACAGGGTGTATCTAAACTCAACGCTAACCTGGTACCGTGCTAGAGGCCAAGTTATAACAGCTGTGGAAAAATAAGAAAAAAGTCTCTGTCAAGAGATAATCTATATATTCATTATGTGCATAATAATTACTTTAAATTCATTTACAAAATTACAAATTAAATTAGTAACAAAAAATTAAAACTAGATTAAAAGTAAATAAAACTAAAGTAATTTTAAAAATGGTCCTTGCGGCACGGTACCGAAGACGCTGGCAGTATTTCCTCGCTGGATTGTAAGACTGATTCGTTGAGCAAGGAAGCTGACAGTATGCTTAGTATAAGTTTTACTTCACCAAAATACTTCTCGATCGCGTTTACGTAAAAATTTAAATTCTATGGAAACATGGACGCGCGGCCGCGGAGGCGCTGTCCATGTTTCCCTAGTAATTCATTTTTTTACGTAAACGCGATCGAGAAGTATTTTGGTGAAGTAAAACTTATACTAAGCGTAATGCTCTTCGGTCTCCTGTGGTACCTCTGATTCTCTTTGACAAGTATTTGAAGAGACTCAGAGCGCCCGGGCCCCACGCACCAAGGGTCTCGACGCCGAAAGGTGCAAAATTATAATTACATAATTATTATAATAGACATTTTATGCAAAATATGTAATACTAAAAGTGAAATGTGGATTTTCGTTTTCCATTTTTTTCCAGAACTAGTCACACCTCAAAAAATTACCCTTATTGTCGTTAATTCCGGGTCGATAAAATATGGGGTCGTACACTAATCGCCCTATTTCTCGATATCATCCTACATGCAAATAACGAAACTGTCAAACACCCACTTTAGCTTCACGCCTTTCTCCACTTCAATAAAATCTGACAATGTTGTAGATACTTATGGCCAACTGACATGGACAACGAATCGTCCAGGTCCTTAGTGACATGATTTTTTTTGGTTTCGATTATAATCTTACCTTTATCAGCCTAGTTAATCAGGTGACCAAGACAGTTAGCTATAGGTATCGAAGAGATTGTCAGGATTCTATTGAAATGAACTTTACGCGCTCACAACACCGTGTATAAACATATTTTTTACAGTGGGTAGATCGTTAACATCTCCGGTTGGTTTAATGCTCGACGGTATTCTGATACAAACGAGAGAACGCGTGTATGATCTCTAACCCGACAAAACAACAAACTTCCATGCATCTCGCTCATATGTGAAGGGATAGAAAAAGATATCGGACTAAATGCTACGAGCCAAAATATAGAATCGGGATTCGGTTACTTGGAAAATTGTTTACCAGTTTCATAGGTGATATGAGAAAATGGAGAGCGTAATAGTAATAAATAACTTTATCTGTATGCACTACCTCTTAATATTTTTTATTTACGTTTCATCTTACTCGTACAGAATATAAAAGGACTACTTTGGAAGGAACTTATATTTAACCAGCACCATCATCCAGGTCCTCCTCTCAGAATAAGAAGGCTCGGGCCGTAGTTCCCACGGGGACCCAGTGCGGATTGGGAGCTTTACGATGTTTTCCTTCACGGTAAAGCTCATGGCAAATTTTGTACCCACGGCCCTCTGCTTGAGAGGTTATAGGTCAAACCTCTACCCTACCGCAGCTATACAGGGTGAGTCCTTGTTCGTAAACAGAAATTACTGTTTCTAACTCAGTTGATGTTGGATAATATAATGCACTAACTCATTTGTTTTTAATTAGTCTTATTAAATTTGAGGTGGCCACACATTAAGTTTGTGATATAATTTCAACAAATTGTGAACATTCCAAATTTTATCGGACTTATTTTTTACAATTGAGTCAATGAATTATGTTACCCAGTATTAACAAGTTAGAAACAATAATTTTTGTTCACGACGTAGGATTCACCCAGTAGGTGTCTAATATTTTGGGCACATCCAAGTGTAACTACTAAGAGTTTAAGAATTTGGATGACTAACCTTCTTTTGAAGGAACTATTAAGATTTCTTTTCGCTTTTGTTCTTTTACAAATTCCTTATTTTCTTACTTGTAATGCCTCCACTACACGTCCGCAGATGCATCCGCGGACGTACGCAAATGCATCCGCGGACGTACGCAAATGCATCCGCAGACGAATCTCCACCAACCGACCACACGTCTGTTGACGTGGTGGGGACGCCGGACGCTCGCGCTTGAACCCTTTGATGCGTGCCACAAAAACCGACAACAAACGGATCGGTGGCAGATGCGTCTGCGGACGTCAAATACCTACCACAGATGCCCATATTACCCCTTCTACACGTCCGTGGATGCATCCGGAAATGACATCCGCCGACGCATCCGCGGACGTGTAGTGGAGGCATAACGGATCTAAGTCCTGTTAGGTCGCGGTAGCCTAGTTGTTTGACCAATAGCCTCTCAAGCAAAGCCCGAGCCCGGGGTTCGAGCCCGGGCTTGCTCTTCCGACATTTTCGGAATTCATATGCAAAATTACATGTGTTTATCATGAGCTTACGGTGAAGGACTACACGCCTGAGAAGAAATTCAATGGTGTGTGTGAAGTTTCTAATCTGCACTAGCCCCGTATGGGAACTACGGCCCAAGCCGTCTCATTCTGAGAGAAGAAGGACGATGATAAACGAATCTAGAATTAGTGAGAAAAAACACAGTAGTTCCTTTAAAGATACTGGCAAAAGACTCCGAATAATCCAGAAATGTACGCAACATCTTATTCATTAAATCCCTCTCGGTAGATATCTTCCTTTTTCTCCACGTTTAATATAAAAGTCACGATTTAAACCGAAAAGTCGTGTAATGGCAGGCGGGGTTTACGAAATTTCAAATTAAAATCGTTTCAATTCATGCAAAAAATATGGTAAAATATGGAGATGGATACATTTTCCGGGACAGGGGTCGCGATTGGCTACATTAGCCTTTGTTTAGTTTGTCGGATTATGATGGAAATGTGGTTGACATTATTTTCTTGAGGGTTTTTTGTGTTTGATGTTGAAAGCGTAGCTTTTGCACTGTCGAAAAGTGAATATTGAGTGTCTGGTAAAAATTTAGAGTTGTTTTTACAAATTGATTTTTGATGATGTATTGAAACGGCGAGTTTCGGGAATGATTCAACAATTTTATTTAAATGAACTAAAATAATTACTAATGAAAATAATTAAATAATTAAAAAATATAAATTACGGACCGGCAAGCGCACCGTGGGACGTCCACCGAGGAGATGGACGGACGATTTGGTGATGGCCGCAGGTTCAGGGTGGATGCAAGTTGCTTCCAACCGTAATGATTGGGCGTCAATGAGGGAGGCCTACGTCTAGCGGTGAACGTCCTACGGCTGAAATGATGATGATGATGAAATAATTACTTCGCTCACCTGCGACCTTCAAGCGTGAAAGAAGCAAGACAAGAAGCAAGAAGAAGGTCGCGGGTGAGCAAAGTAATTATTTCAGTTCATTGATATGGACCTCCCAAAAGTAACGCCTGATTTAATGAATTACTTTAATTTAACAAAACTACTACGATAACAATCATCATTATCATCGTCGATTTCATTTTCGCTTTCCAACAGGCGTGGTTGTGGTCAAACGCAAGCCTATTTTGTATTTAAAAAAAAAACTAGTAGTGCCGTGGCGACAATTCGATATTGCTGCATGTGTTCGGCTATGAGCCTTAAAGTCGAACCAAAAACCTTCTGCATACTAAATAGATCACTAAATGTTCGGAACTGTACTTTGTTTATAATCCTTGACTTGACGTGACCCTTGCCCATAATAATGAATTCCATTCAAATAAGTCTTGGCAACACAGTTTCAATTTACATGGTGTAAATTTTGGCTACGATCTTGTATTGAAAGATTTGATAAAGTTAATAACAGATTCTACACCAATGTGTGAAATGTTAACCGATTTTTGATCAAATTTTTGACATTATGTCAGTTTGAACTTCAGCTGTAAAAGTTTAGTTTTCAAAATATTGATTAATTTAGTGGCAGAATTATTTTTTGTGTTAGAATACTTAAACAGGGATAAAAGGAAATCTACCTTTATTAAATTGAAATAATCCATATACATACTAATACAATAAATGATAAAGTGTGTCTATCTGTTACCTCTTCAGGCTGCCCTGGCAGACCCTGGGAAGGATGTAGGATAGTTTTTATCCCCGGAATTTGCATAGTTACCGCGGGATAGTGATAGACAAATTCTTCGCAGATGGAGTCGCGGGTACAGCTAATAAAAAAAACTTAGCTTTTACGTCTACTGTACACATCTCAATTAAAAACTCAGCTATATATACTGGGGATATTAGTTCTGACCAGCCTGGTCGCTACAACTCCTGATTTCCACTTCCAGGGCTTCAACGTGACAGGCTACGATCCCTCATCAGAGACCGTGTCTGCCGCAGCCAAGAACGGCGTCAAAGGAGCCAGTTCCATTGCTGCTGCTGTAGAGGCGGCTGATGCTGTCGTCTCCATCCTACCAAGCAATAAAATTGTGCTGGACGCATACCTTGGCAGTGATGGCGTTATCAAACACGTAAGTTAAGCTAAATATTTGAAGTTAGCTTTATCCTAGTTGTGATATTTCAACTAAGGACTTCAAAGGAGCTCAATTGATATTTCACCAATGAAAGAAAGGTCTAGTCTCCAAATAATATCTGCAATGTGCAAGTGCCTTTCTTACCTCCAACCAGTGTGTGTTGCCAGTGATGGCATATGGATCCGAGACGTGCTGCTTTGCAATAGGCCTGATGAATAGTCTGAGTCACTCAACGAGCTATGTAAAATGGTATTCCCTACAATTTCGAGTTATATCACTATCAAATTAAAACAGCGTTATGGTGGATTTCAAATGAAATTTCACGCATAAATTCCGAAAAACAAAGAAGTGCGAGCAGCATAGGTTTGACCCACGATTCTCTGCTTGATAGGCCTTAAGGTCAAACCACCAGGTTACCACAGCTTATAGATGATTATCATCTTATTCCAGGCACCCAAAGGTTCCCTACTCATTGACTCGAGCACTGTGGACCCGAACGTGCCAAAGCAGATCTTCCCTGTCGCCATCGAGAGTGGCGTAGCCTTCATTGATGCTCCAGTTTCAGGAGGTACGTACAATAGGGTAGACAAATACATAACATCACGCCTGTATTCCCAAAGGGGGAGGGCATTTTAATTTTAAAGGTGGTAAAATAGTGACAAGTTGCTAGCCTATCGCCTAAACTAAAATATACGTTAACCTATGTCCTGAATCGCTTCTTACGGCATCCACGGAAGAAATGGACAGGTTTAATTCTAAACCCGACACCACACGAGGGAATAGGGTAGATGACAACGTAAAACAATAATGTCAAGACGCCACTCAAGTAAAAAAAGCTTAGAATTCTAAGTAAAACAAAATCTTGTATGCCCTCTAAATTTGAATGAATTTTACTACCACACGAAGACTTGAACACTGTATGTTTCCATCGTTATCTTCAAACTATAATTATCAAGTTATTTGATTTAGCAAAGCTGAAAAGCAACGCGATACCAATGATAAGATTACTGTCAGATGTTGATCAAATATTAAATCACTGACAATAATAAAATATTTTGTAACGCTTCTAGAGAGTGATGTGATAAAAATTTGATGTTTCATAAAACTTGAGTTGCGTAACTTTGCCCTTTGCACCGATCTTGCACGCCTGATTGTTTTAAATAATACATTTACAATGCATACGCTACAAAAATGCCGTGTTCCGTTGGTCAACATTAAAATATTCAGACGACCGGATAGCCTAGTTGCTAGAGAACCTGACTACGAAACTTGAGGTCCTAGGTTCGATTACTGGCCGGGGCAGATATTTGTGTGCAAAATACGAATGTTTGTGCACGAGTCTTGGGTGTATAATATGTATTTATCTATAAAAGTATGTTTATCCGTTGTCTAGTACCCATAGTACAAACTTTGTTTAGTTTGAGACTAGGTCAATTGGTGTGAATTGTCCCGTGATATTTATTATTACTAGTAGGTATGTAGCAAAATTGCACTTGTGCGGAAAAGTAATTTTTAACTTGCCAATGTTGCGTAGTTTTAAAAACCTAAGCATGCATAGGGAAGGGACACACAGACGGGAGGCGACTTTGTTTTATACTATGTAGTGATGTAGTAATAAGCCTTATTTTACTTACTTAACAACTAACACAATATCGACTTGTACTGAAATAATAATAATTATTATTATTTTATCAAAAATTTCTTCATCTTTTTTCAGGTGTCATGGGCGCCCAGAACGCAACCCTGGCATTCATGGCCGGTGGCCGCAAGGAGGACTTTGACCGATCCCTGCCCATGCTCCAAGCCATGGGTGCCAAGCAGTTCCACTGCGGGGACGCAGGCGCTGGCCAGGTCGCCAAGCTCGCCAATAACATGCTGATGGGCATCACTGGAATGGCCACTGCTGAGTGCATGAACATGGGAATCAAGTGAGGCCAACTATTTACTTTATTCTGGATCTCTACGGAGATGGTGGGAAGAGCCTGGGCTAGCATTTTTGAGTTTTTCGGAATTTACGCGCGAAATTGAAATTTTAGTAGCATAGTTTGAAACTATGGAATTTAACCATGAGCTTTACACTGAATGAAAACATCGCGATGGAACCTGGATGCACCGGCGAATAAAATCAATGGTGAATGTGGAGCTCCCAATCTGCTCTGGGCGCTACAGCCGAGCCCAAGCCCGCTTATTCTCAGAAGAGGCCTGTGCCCAGCAGTGTGACGCATATAGGCTGGAATGATGTCACACAAGATAAACCAAAGTAATTATAATTTATAAGCCCAGTGGCGTCTACTTCAATTCAATCAGCGTTGCCGACCTTTTGAAAGAAAACACTTCATTATTTTTTCTTCCTACTCCGAACTAATGAAAACAAGTCTACTGCAGTTGCAGCATTTTGGTTCAATTGTAAAGCCTGTTCCATGCAGTTTAGCGTTGTTTTCAATCAACCATTTTTCTTCTAGATAGTTCCATAGTACAAGCAAATACAACAGTATTTTGATGATATTTCAGAATGGGTCTCGACCCTCAAGTTTTATTAGATGTACTCAACAACTCCTCGGCCCGGTCGTGGTCTACTGAAGTCTACTGCCCCGTTCCTGGCTTGGTCCCCTCCGCGCCCTCCAGCAGAAACTACGACGGCGGATTCAAGAACGAACTTATGGTTAAGGTAAGGAAACTAGCAACCGACGGCGGGTAGTTCCCATTTATTCTATGGCACATGACGTCATCGGACAGAATTAGTACATTACTGCAGCGGCCGCGAAATAGGGGATTGCCGGCCGAGTAGTAATAGATGGCCGAGTGTTAACGAGGCCATCTAGAGATACGAGGCCGGCAATCCCTGTTCGTGGCCAAGGCTTGTATAGTGCTTTTCTCAAATAAATCCAAGGAAATGATACGAATGTTCAACTTATATATTAATATTTAATTCAAATTGTTTTTTTTTTGATTCCCGCCAAAATATTTTTTTTTCCAGCAATTTATTTGTAAGCTGTTCCAGTTAATGTTTTTAACGCAAAATCTTGAGATGATTTATATCTATTAAAAAATTACGACCTTATTAATTGGTTATTTTAATAAATTGTTAACAATAAACGCCAATCCTTATTTATTTTATTAAATCTAGCCAAGTAAGATATTAAAAAGTAAATTCACAAACTAATTTTTTCTTAATTGGCAGTATGTCATTGATAGTCAATAAAAGAAAATACGACCCACTAAAACAAAAGACAATCTCTTTGCTGGCCTTGGCCAGCAATGTTTGTATGAAATTCCATTATTGTCGTCTAATTTGAAATTAGAACGAATCTTCCTCAACTGCTATACAATGGCATACTTCGTGTTCTATTGTCACGACTATAAGGACCACATTTCCTTGGATGTTTGAGAAAAAGATATTAACCTGTCTGTGGCATCATAGCTTTTAAACGGGTGAACCGATTTGGATGCGGTTTTTTAAATTTGAAAGCAGGTTTCCTGGCGATTTTTATTTTGGTTTGAAAGGGCATACATGTACGGTCATAGATAGAGGGCATAGATGGGATCCTAGATAAATCGATGAAACTCTCCAAATTAATATTTATAATTAGTGAGACGCCTTCTTGTTTAGCTTCTTTTAATTATTTAGTTGTCGTTCACTGTTTTTGTCATGTTAAACTGTTGTTAAAATGGTTCCAACGGAAGACCAGCGTCGGCTGCAAGTCTAACATCATGCTAAGTTGGAACCATTTCGTAACAATTTGTCTCGGTTTCCATTTTTATTTCTTCTTATAAAAAAAATGTTACGAATAAACGTTTATCTTTCTTTTTCCAATTGGGGATGTCTATTTTTTTGCAATGTATAGTAAATCGAAAACCATTTCGAGATAAATGCTTTTTAACTCGTTTTCTGTAGTTATTTAATTTTAATATTATGTAATGAATTTATTATATAACAAATAAGCAATGACCTTTATTTGACATTGGTGTAAATTGCGTGACCGGTTCAAGTCGTACTTTATTCTGTGTGGTTAGAATTTACGCGTGGATTATACTACGGAGTTTGATTTGGACCCGCTGTCTGACATCTAGCACTTTGACAGCGCCAGTAAAGTGACAGAGTGTATAGTGTACCACTACGCAAAAAATAATTAAAGGGGTTGCCTTATCGAACGCATTCAGAAAGATTTAGAAATTTGGCATTGTGGGAGCCCTCAATTATAATCTGACGTCATCAACTAAAATAGTTTCAATAATTAATTTTGTAAAAAGTAGAGAACTAAATGACAAAATATTGAAATCAGTTTCTTATAATTGACTTTTCTATACAAAAAAAATATAAAAACCAGTGGTAATTTTTTTTAGACATCCCCAATTTGATATGATGACATGACCCAAAAAGTCCCCGTAAAAAATATTACAAACAGTAGAACTTACTAACGGACGTGGAAGGAAAGGCCTCTTCAGTATTACATCGTGATTTAGTAGTCTTCTGCCTTGAAAAAGAACTGATAAAAAGGGCCCCAGTCGATCAGCGGTGATGAGGTGTGAGCAAGGACACACATCTTCGACAACTGTTTAGCCTAAGGATTAGAGAACCGGACTTTGAATCTTGAGGTTCCGACTTCATTCTCCGGTCGGGGCATATATTTGTATGAATAATACTAAGGTTTGTCATCGAGTCTTGGAGTTTTAATACGTATCTTTGTATGGGCCCGGGTAATTAGAAAAACTGCGACATTATGAGTAATTAATGTTATACAAATATAGTTCCAATTGTATAATTTTAACTTTGCTATTTTTTTAAACAAAATAAATCAATAAATTTTAGTACTTTCTTTCATACAGATCAGTCAAGAGAGTGAATAATCTAACTAAGCAAATAAGTATGTTTATCCGTTGCCTAGTTCCCTTAGTACATACAAGCTGATTAGTTTGGGACTGGCCCATTAACAACATCACCCGTTAGCCTGTTACGATATTTACAAACGTCACATTTTCCTTTGTCCTCAGGACCTGGAACTAGCGAGCGGGATGGCCCTCGGCATCAGATCGCCGATCCCTCTGGGTGCCGTCGCCACTCAGATCTACCGCACTGTACAAGCCCGAGGCTACGGACAGAAAGACTTCTCCTTCATCTACCAGCTCCTGAAGGAGGACAAGAAGTAATATTAATCTCTTGATGTGACGCTCTTTTGTTTTATTTTCATCAACCCTGCATATATATTTGAAATTACTGTACAAACGGGACTTATCATGCAAACAACATGTTTAACTCGACGTTTCCGCCACATTGCAGCAGCCGTGATCACGAGCTGAGTAAAGTCGTACAGTAAAATTACATAAAGTTTACCACTGACAGATGGTTTGCCTTCATTTCATATTCAACTTTAACGACCTACAAATAAAGCCAATTTTTATTTGTATGTTGTTAAAGTTGGAAATGAAATGAAGGCAAGCAATCTGTCAGTGGTAAACTAAAAGTAAACGTATTTTAAAAATTGTTTGCGTGACAAGTCCCATTTAGTATAATAAATGAGTGAAAATCACGAATGTTTAAAACAGTACATTTTTGAAAGCCTTCAATTCGACTCTACCTGTATATTTTTTAGAGTTCCCTAGCTCAAAATTAAAAATTAACCCTCATTATAATCCTCTTTAATTATACCTAGATTTTTTTTACACCATGTTCAAAATCCGCATTGGGTCCGCGTGGGGCTATGGCTCAAGCCCTCTCATTTAGAGGGGAGGTCTGTGCCCAGCAGAACCGCGATGATGATAGTAAATTATTTTTCATTGACATTATTAAAAATCTTACGAGAAAGCTCAGTAGCTCCGATTAAAAATATAATTAGAATTCGCCATCTTGAATGTCCAATTGCTCACGGAATGCAATTTGACTAGTAATCAACTGCTCAGTTGGGTTTCCTGATTAATTCGGATAATTAGTGCATTGTTCCAGACAACAGCTGCTTGCAATCAAGGAATGCAATGGTTTGGTATCACTGGCCAGTGTTTGAACAAACATTTGCCTGCGTGTTTGGTAAGCGTTAAATACCCTTTTGAAAAATGTGGCCCGTTGTCGTTCCAGCCTTTATACGTCCCGCTGCAGGCAAAGACCTCCTCTCAGAATGAGAGGGCTTGAGTCATAGGGGGGGTGGGGTGGTGTCACCACTTCTATTCTCTAAACTGGAAATACATCAAACATAACTAGGTTCTAGATTAGGGTTGCCATAAGTGTGGGGACTCAGACCGGGACATTTAAAGAAAAACTAGTAAAGGTAGAAAAAAATAAACTATTATTACAGAAATAGGTAACTTTAAAGGTTTAGTCCTTGCCTAAACACAAAACAACTTTTAACACAGCCATTCAATGCCAGCGAGTTTTTTACTTTTTTTTTAGGGTTTTCTGTTTGTTGGCGCTTTTCGCTATATTGGTGAAAATGCACATTATCGGCTACGAGCGCAGCGTGTAGCATGCGCTGCCGCTAGGTATATTACTGTTTACCAAGTCCAGCCCTCTATTAAATTACTATGATTTTTAAACCGGGACAATTTGCTTATCGGCCGGGACGCCGGGACCCCATGCATCAAACCGGGACGTGTCCCGGCGTACCGGGACGTATGGCAACCCTATTCTAGATAATAAATCTGTAACAAGTCGGTGTCTGTACATTGAAGATATTTGAGAAAAACTGTTACTAGGGCTATTTATTAGCGCAATAGAACCCGAAACAATGATTTTTAGAATTATTGTCTGTTTGTCTGTTTATCTGTTTGTCTGTTTGTCTGTTTGTCTGTGCGTTTGTGCGCGCTAATTTCAGAAACGGCTTAACCTAGAAGGATGCGGTTTTCACTGATATGTTGGTATTTTCTTGGATTAACATTTAGTGTTTGATTCATTTCAATCGGTTCACAAATAAGAAAGATACGTCTATTTTAAAAATTGATCGAACAGTTTTTAGAAGAATTAAAAAGCTGAAGAGTTTTTTTGTTAGTTGTTTGAACGCGCTAATCTCAGGAACTACTGCTCCGATTTGAAAAATTCTTTCAGTGTTAGATAGCCCATTTATCGAGAAAGGCTATAGGCTATATATCATCACGCTAACACCAATAGGAGCGGAGCGGAGCGGAATAATGTTTCAAAATCAGGGGTTTTTGAAGTAAAACTTCTATAGGCACGCTTGACTTGGGAGTACGGTGGTGAATGTGAACGCGGGTGTGCGGGGTGTTTGGTGGGGGGGTGGGGTTGGGAGGGGGTGAGGGGGGTTTGCGGGGGGGGGGGGGGGGGTTGCGGGGGGGGGTAATTTTTTTTTATATCGAGGAACTAAGGAGAGCCATAATTGATGAAAAAGAAAATTAAATTTGATAAAAAAAATAAGCTGCCCAAATTACTAATTCCACGCGGACGGAGTCGCGGGCAAAAGCTAGTTTAAAATATTTTTACTAATTCACATCAAGACCACAAGGCACTCCAGATCTTGAAAAATCTAGGTTTTTAAGGTTTTCTCTTTTTTGGGTACAAAGCACTATCTCTGATGCAAATTTTAGTACTCTAGATATCGTGGAAATACCAGGTCAATTATGATGATCCTTAATCAGTCAGTCAGTCAGTCAATCAGTATCAAAATTGCGTAACTTTGCAACCCTACAACTTCCAAACGAATGAAGCTATAAACTTGAAATTTTAGGGTTCTTATAAATACTCTTAGCTTATCGAATGAGCAGAATTTTAGTCTTCCACTATATCCCATGCTAGACATAAAACTGTAGAAAACGAATGAAAAAGAACTAAAATTTTATATGCGACATTATTGCCATGTTTAAGCATTTTATATCAAAAATGTATTGTGACAGATACAAAGAAAATGGCACCCTCATTTGAGTTCTACCCTTTTGTTCCCGTACTATTGCTTTGTTTCATTAGTTTCATTCATATATTCTTATTCCGAGGCGAGGTATTCCAAATCAAGGTCGTAACGTATGATGAGTTCTCCAGATGTTAGGCTGAAATAATAAAAAAGAAAAAACAAGGCAATGAGGTTACTCTGTATTCAAATTTGGAACATATGTATGTTATAGGTAACGCCACGAGAGTTGAGGCGAATGCTTACACACACAGCTACATAAAGTACTGATTGCAAAAAAAATAGTGAATGAATGAAATGAGTAAGTGAATAAAAATGTGAGTTTGCATGATCTTATGATGAAATACAACGTAATACTATGCATATTATATTTTTTCTTTTTTCATATAACCTATTTTTGAAATAAAACAATTTAAAACTGATAACAAAAAAATCGGTATTTTATAAATAGCGAAAAATATGCTTATCTGATTTAAATCTGATCACAATATTTTATTTTCTGTTTTGTTTGAACTAGATGTATTTTCCTAAATAATTCCTAACGAAATTGGTTGAAGAAATTTTTAGTCAATCTTGTAATATTCACTGTTGAGTCTGTTAAACTTGCTACCGGTACGCATAAATGTCAAAATCCCGCTATCATTACTGATTACATGACATGTTGTTGTGTGCGTGACCTCAACTCTCGTGGCGTTACCTATACGCTGGTTGAATTTCATGCCCGTATAATTAAAACAAATTATTATGACATTTAATTAGGGTTTCTGACAGGTGAAATATCGCTAAATGGCATTAGTTTTGACCGCTATGTGTGTGTGTGTGTGTGTGTGTGTGTGTGTGTGTGTGTGTGTGTGTGTGTGTGTGTGTGTGTGTGTGTGTGTGTGTGTGTGTGTGTGTGTGTGTGTGTGTGTGTGTGTGTGTGTGTGTGTGTGTGTGTGTGTGTGTGTGTGTGTGTGTGTGTGTGTGTGTGTGTGTATGTAAGTGTGTGTTTGTCTGTCTGTGGCATCATAGCTCTTAAACGGGTGAACCGATTTGGATGCGGTTTTTTTTATTTGAAAGTAATTTCTTGGCGATGGTTCTTATACATGTTTCAACAAAATTGGTTCAGCTGTTTCAAAAGTTATCAGCTCTTTTGTTAGCAGCGGATGGAATCTTAGACGCACAATCGCCAATTACTTAATTTGAAACATATGTATGTGTGACCTAATTGCGTTGGGGGTTTTTTAAATTTTAATTCATAGTTATTACAAACGCGGTTGTCAATACAGGTTTCTGTGACAGGGAGATCGAGTTATTTATAATGACACGTGGCGAGGTTTTTATTGCAATGTTATTAATGTCTAATTTTGACAAATTCACGCGGCTTCGTGAATGGCACTTAGCAGGCGTTACTATCGTGAGTTCCGTTTGACAAATTTAACAGCAGGTAACTCCCTGAACCATGAGGCACCTCATGATGTGCCTCATAGGTGACTTTACTGGTACGTCCACGAGGCACATGCGCCTCATGACTACGACCGTTTAATGTCATTGGGACGTGTCGAAAGAACGTTGCGTAATACTTCGGGACAGGGAACCTGTAAACATTTGTGTTGGCTTGGAAAAGGCAAAATTTTACCCATTAACAATACGCCAAAAGGTACGAGGAACTTGTTAAAAATTTAAAAAAATCCTGAAAGCCTTCCGCCTAACTGTACCCAAACAATAGTGAACACAAAAAAAAACAATTTCGTTTTAGATACGTCTGTCTAGGAATAACACGGGTTCCGTCCGTGTTTTAGTAGTGGTAGAGCCATGTTGTAGCTAGCCGCTGCATCACGAATGGGCCGGCTCGTCCGGGGCAGTACCACCCTCTCACAGAACACCGGCGTGAAGCAGCAGTAATCCTGCTTGCGTTTCGTACGGTCAGTGAGAGTGCCGGGGGCCCAATACCTCACCCCTTCCCTCTCCCCCTCCCTCACCCCCTTCCCCTATTCCCTTTCCTTTAGGGCCGACAACGCACTGGCATCGCGTAAAGCGCTGCGGGTGTCTATGGATAGTGGTGATCATTTAACATCAGGTGACCCACTAGTTCGTTTGTCTGGCCTTTCTAACATAAAAAAAAAACCTTGCTGGTTTTCATTTGACGCTTGGATTTTTATACATGTCCGATTTTAGCAAATGTACGGATAACTCACGTATATGATGAATTAAGCTCGACATGTTACGGGGGTAGTTGTGTGTGTGTCGTTGTTAGTTGCGTCGAGCAGCCGCGCAAACAGAGCACCGTATCCCAGTAATCCCATAATGGAACTACTGGGATTTTTTTCTCCCAGTAGTTGCATGGAAGTAGAATACTTTTTCAGCTAATCCCATTACAGTAGTTCCATTATAGAATAAAAGCTAAAGGACTTTAAATTTGAAGCCATGTTGTCTAACGCAATTATAGTTTCTACCAATGAAATGTATTCTATTTGAAGGGCAATCTCTGCAATTACCCATTTTTTGTGATAAATTATTATAGATTGTAAGCCACATAAGGAATTGCTTCGCGCTTTTAGCTACCATATTTCGTAGTTCTGTGGTAAGACTTGTGTTTTTTTTGAAAGCATTTATCCCAGCCTGTATACGACCTGTGGTCCCACTGCAGGGTGTGCCTCTTAGAATGAGAGGGCGGTAGTTCCCACGCGAGCCCAGTGCGGATGGGGAACTTCACACACACCATTGAATTTCTTAGCAGATGGTCTGCTGGTTTACTCGCGATGTTGGCGTTCACCGGAAAGGTCATGATAAATTTCAAATTTTATTAAACATTAAACATTAAACATTTATTTCGCACATACATTCCAAAAAGCTCAAAGGTGCGAGGGCTCAAAATTTATATCTCTTTTCAATATTTTGTGTCCAATTGATCTCTAAAAAGGCTGCAAAAAAGTCTGTATGGCTGACTTCCATTCGTTACATAGTCACATTAATGTAAGGACTCCTTTGTGTCGCGAAAAATATGATTATGCCGGGACGGCCCATTGTCCTCTCGTAGCCTAAAAATTCAATATGGCGTCGCCAACGGAAAATTAAAAATGTATGCCTTGTTTGGGTTTGAGTAAGTGGTTGGAATAATTTAGAGCGCGCTGTCCTTTATTATTTCACTTGTAAAAGAAAAATCACTTATCATGCAAATGTGCACGTTACGTTAAAGATAACATTTTTGATGTGTTTCAAAAACACACCTCTTATGATTAAGAATAAATATCACAGGACAATTCACACCAATTGACCTAGTCCCAAAGTAAGCTAAGCATAGCTTGTGTTATGGGTACAAGGCAACGGGTAAACATACTTATATAGATAGATACATACTTAAATACATATTAAACACCCAAGACCCGAGAACAAATATTCGTATTATTCATACAAACATCTGCCCCGACACGGGAATCGAACCCGGGACCTCAAGCTTCGTAGGTAGGTTCTCTACCTACTAGGCCATCTGGTCGTCTAAAATAATGATGATAAAGAATAATGATATAAATGATATGAATGATGATAAAGAATATATAGTTTTATTGGAATTCGAGTGAAAATTTTAATTTTCTGTACACAACGGGCGGGCGATTCAAATTGATTGTTACTGTTTGATCATGTTTCATGTTTGAAATTTCAGAGGTATAGCGTAGTTTCTTTGATTTATTTATTTATTAATCAATAAAAATTACAGCATTACAGTATAACACCAATGCGCTGTAAAATTTCTAAAATACAAATAAAACGACAAGGAAAGTTAAATAATACGACTATTTAGCTATTTTTGAAGGACGTCTTCGTCGTTTCTCTAAAACGACGGAACACCACACCCTCCGGCCAGAAGTCGAAGCGCAGGAACATCTGTTGGTGCTTGGCATGCACTTTTAGAGCCTAAGTGAGCTGAAGTTGTTAGCTCTTTGAGGCTCGAGCGGGTAGATAAACAGCTGGCATCCCTGTAACCGACCCCGTGCCACCTCGCGTGATATCGAAATGCCATTTTTTTAGTAGAGTTTCAAATATATTATGGTCATTTAACTTCGACGTCGTAAATTGATAAAATTTTGGGGTTTGCCTAAGTGTCTTTATTTATTGACTTGAGTTGGTTTTGTGACCACATAGAGTATGTTGTATATATGGCTCGTCACATCTGACATAACTGAGGCAAGAAAATTGTATGAAAAATTAGAGACATTTTTTGTAATCAACAAAAAAAATAGCGCTTCAGATTCACAGTACAGTTGGGATCTTCAAAAAACGAGCCCACTCTTTTCTCAAAGGGCCGGCAACGCATCCGTAACTCAACTTGTGTTGTGGGTGTCCATGGGCAGCGGCAGCGGTGATTGCTTTCCATCCGGTGACTCACCTGCTCGTTTTCCCTCTATCTCACAAAAAAAAACTACCTCATCATTCGAGGCTATATGTATACGTCCCACTGTAGGACACGGTCCCTCGGAATGCCCAGTACGGATTGGGACAAAAAAAACTTAAAAGTGGAAAAAGTAGCAGATTTATTATGGAAAATCCCAATTTGACACGTTAGTAATTAACTTTGGGCATTAGCAATGATCCATTCCGTGTATCGTGATACCCTGGTGTAGACGCCAGGCCGATCGGTGAGAGAGCATCCAACATGGAATGAGTGGACGCCGATGACCACGTTATTGTGGAGCAGCGGTCCACCGTCGTCACCAGTGCAACCGCCAAGTCCACGCTGCTCCGTATGGGCGCAAATCATGTTGTCAGAGATCAAAGTTGTTCCGAAGATCTGTCGGCATCGCTCATGGTTCACCGTGTTGATTTGGACGTGGTGCAATTGCTCTGGTCTCTCTCCAAACTAAAACAAGATCGGAGGTTCAAAGCGTTAAGGTAAACACGGATTGGCGCAATGTGGACTGCTTGGTGGGAAGATAATTGAATTTCGGACAGACTGTGAGACCTGTGAGATTTTTGGATTGGGTTGGGTTAGGTGTCGTCGTTACATTAAAAAATTGTAATACAGTCAGCAAAAGACCAAAAGTAGCTTTAGAAGCTAGTATGAGTCAGCACTGTCTGTTCTGAATGTTCTTTCACGCTACTTTCGCTTTCAAAGCCGAGCGGCAATCGAGAGGAGCAAGAGGAAGCTATTGAAAAGCATCTTTTATTGAAATTTAGTTTTGAGTAAAACTCATCATCATCATCTCGGCCTATATACGTCTCACTGCAGAGCATATGCCTCCTATAAGCATGGGAAGGCATGGGCCGTAATTCCCACGCGGACCCAGTGCGGGTTGGTAACTTCGCACACACATTAAATTTCTTTGCTGATGTATGCAGGTTTCATTACGATATTTTCCTTCACCGTAAAGCTCACGGTAAACAATTGTAATTTTGCACATAAACCCCCTCCCGCCTAACTACCCTCCGCTTGAGAGGCCATTAGGTCAAACCACTATACCACCATGACTTTTTTATACTATTCGATATTTTTATTTGTATCTTTTCTTGCCTAATGTATTTTTTCTTGTATATCGAATATGTGTTAAGAAATCTCTCCATCTCTCTCTCTCTCTCTCTCTCTCTCATACCTGAGTAAGACCCCATCCAATGGCAGTGACAGGCCGGTTGTCAGCCACATTGTACGACGTACCAGCGATGGCACCTCTCTGGGCGACGTCCGAAAAGGTAATAGAGGTTTGCAGGCGAATTATAGCAATGTTATTGTCCCTAGTATTTGCGTTGTAGTCGGGATGGTTGATCACCCGTTGAACTAAGAGAACAGAGCCACCACTGCTGGCTAATGGCGATCCAACACGTACTCTTAACCTCTCTGCTTCGTTCCTGGAAATATAAACAGTTATTTGTATCAGGAGCTCCTTTCTTCTACAAATTGACGGGTTAGGGTTAGCCGAGGAGCCGTAATAGCCTAGAGACCTATGGCCTTTCACGAAGAGGATGTGGGTTCAAATCGCGGGCTCCTTCTGGTCCACTGACCGTTACCGTGGATTGAAATCACAAGCTTTACGGTGAAGGAAAGACTCAAGGAAACCTGCACAAATTTGCGAAGCAATTCAATGGTAAGCACGAATTTGGAAATTTCGAAAAGCAAATATCCGAATTTGATTCGAGTTTTCAAGATCCGTATTTTTACGGATTCAGATCGGATTCGGATAGGGCGTAGTACGAAATCACTGCAGGGCACAAACGACCTCTCAGAAAGGGGCTTGAGCTGTAGTTCGTATGCAGGCCCAGTGCGGATTTTGAACTTCACACACAGCATTAAATTATTTTTCAGGTGCGTTCCAGTTTGATCACGATGTTTGCCTTCACCGTAAAGCTCATGGTAAATTTCAGATTCATTCAGACATTAATTATAAAAACTCAGAGGAGCGAGCCCGGGCTCTAACCCATGACCCTCTGCTTGAGAGGCCATAGGTCCAACCACAAATCACTAACCCTCCATGGTTTGGCTTTGTCATCTATATTAATGAATTTTTTTTTTCACATCTTTACCTTCCATGACAGTGCGCTGCTGTGAGAATTGCAACGGCATTGAGGATAGTGCCACCACAGTGTTGGTAGAACACCACTAGATCAGAGCTCGTGAGTACCACCGCTGCTTGTGGGTACTGTTCCACTGTGGCCAAGGAACCACCGAATATTCTCTCTGAGGCTGCAAATGTTAAAAAAGTTCGATTAAAAGGATTGATTGCTTCAGACGTCACTTTGTGGAGTTCCATTTCAATAAACTACGAGTACAATCTTTTACTTTGCTAATCCGTCTTTTCATGAAGACTTGCCCTCGTCTACCTCCGCACAAATCAATATGCCACGTAGACCTAACCACAACAAAAGCAAATAAAATGCTAACACAATCTAAACTCTACAATTTCATCCTCAAAGTCAAACACACAACCGTTTCCAATCAAAACGGATGAAAACCATAAGTAGTAATATCACATTGCATTCACTATTTTCTTTCTGTCAAACGGTAAGTAATAATAATAATAATAATAAATCTTTATTTATCATACTAAAAGTCACAAAACATAACAACTTATAGACTAAACATATTTAAAAAGGGAACATGTTACGTATACCTGAACTAGGAAAAAAATTTCCTGTGTTTCAGGTGTAAAATAAGGAATACATAAAAAACAAGTCTTAAATATTTAACCACATTAAAAAACAAAAGAAAAAAAATAAAATCTTAGCATTTATAACATAGAACTACAACTCTTACAAACTATATACCTATCTAAGCATATTTATTTTAAGACTGACAATAATTTTTCTGTATCCTCATAGGACATTTGTTGAAGTGCTGTTTGGAGAATTATCTTAACTTTATTATAATTAAGGGAGTAAATGTCTAATTGGGCGTTTAATCTATTGTAAAGAAGTGGTGCTAGGAATGCGTAAAATCTAGAAGAGAAGGGATGTTTCTTGTTTATATTTCGAGGGCAAACAGTATCTTGCCGTCGTTTTTTTGTCATATTTATATTATAAGGAAGTGCGGCGTGCTGTTTTAGTACTGTGCTTATTATAAATAGTTGTCTGACCGTTAGAACTTTACAGGATTTATAAAGGAGGTCCGTTGGATATAGGAAAGTGCGATTAGTAGAGACTTTGAGAATAGCTCGCTGTGCTCTCTCAATGGTTAGCATTGCCGATTTATGTGTACCACCCCATGAAGTAATACAATAAGTTAGTAAAGATTGACACAGAGCGAAGTAAACTTGTCTAATAGTTGTAGCATCCACACATAGGCGTAAATTTTTGAAGACAAACATTAGTTTACGGATCCTTCCACTTAAAGCCTCGATATGTTGCTTAAAAGAGAGTGTTTCGTCTATTATTACACCCAAGTATTTAATATTATTGGCCATTACAATGCTTGGACAATTGCATGGGTTTGCACTAGAAACATCACAACAGTGAGAAATCAGTGCTGACTTATTTGTTGTGGTTAACCTCGTTTTACGCATTGTGAATTGTATATACTTCGTTTTAGATGCATTTAGTGTTAGTATATGTTGCCGAAGCCAATTATTTACCATATTAAACCCCTGTTGAGCAAGCTCATAGACCTCTTTTTCCGAGCTCGCAGAGAAAAGAAGTACAGTATCATCGGCATATGAAATAATTTTACCACCATCCAGTTTTAGGTTACATAGGTTATTTACGTAAATTAAAAATAAAGTGGGACCCAAAATACTTCCGTGTGGGACCCCAAAAGATGTATTTCTCAGATAAGAACTAAAAAAATGGCCTATTTTTATTTACGCATTGAGTGCGCCCATTTAAATAAACTGTGAATAACTTAAGTTGAGTGCCCCTTATGCCTAAACATTCAAGCTTTTGTATTAGTACAGGAATAGAAACCGAATGGAATGCTTTTGAAAGGTCCAAAAATATGCCGAGTGTCTGTTTACCCTTATCAAGTTCCCGCACCAGATAATCTGTAAGTTCGTGAACAGCATCAGCTGTTGATAATTTAGATCTAAAACCAAAGAGGGAACTTGACAATGCAAAATTTTTCTCTAAAAAATTGATAAGCCTGTTATTTATTATTTTTTCTAATACTTTCGATATTGCTGGTAGTATAGAAATTGGCCTGTAATTTTCAATTTGTACTTTACTACCAGATTTGTATACGGATACCAGATTTGTGTAAGTATAAGATGTTGACAGAAAGAGATGGATGGTGGTGATGGTGGTGGTGGTCGCCCGCGCATTAGACTATAGGGCTTCTCTCAGGACTCAATCACGACTAGCATATATATTGCTACATTTATTTCGACGTTTCGACCACATTGCTGTAGTAATCACGAGTAGACTAAAGAGTGGGACATCGGGCGTTCGATTAGCCGCAAGAATTTTTCAAAGAACCTTGCACTTGATTTTATTTTTGTATGCTATTGATAATTTAGTTGATAGTTGTTAGTTGTTAGTTGTTTTATACTTCATTTAATTTAGCATTCAAAAGCACAACAACATTATATTGCGGCTCGTGAACTGTAATCTCTTTGCAATTTGTACTAGAGTAACAATTGACGACACGCAAATAATGTGGCATTAAAACAATTTTATTTTGCGGCTCCCAGACTATTGTACTGTACTATTTGCTAGGTAAGAAATAGTTGACCAGACGCAATATAATGTTGTTGTGCTTTTCAATGCTAAATTAAATGAAGTATAGTCTTATACCTTGACAAGCTCGTGCGCGGCGCTCGGCGGAACCCTGTCGCAGGGAGCCTCTGCTGTCCTTACCGAGATTGTTTTGAACAAGTTCGGTAAATGCTGACTGCGACAGGGTTCCGCGGAGAGCCGCGCACGAGCTTTTCGGACTATAGTTGATAGTTTTAGACGACCAGATTGCCTAGTGGTTAGAGAACCTGACTATGAAGCTAGGTCCCGGGTTCGATTCCCGTGTCAGGGCAGATATTTGTACGAAAAATACGAATGTTTGTTCTCGGGTCTTGGGTGTTTCATATGTATTTAAGTATGTATCTGTCTATATAAGTATGTTTATCTGTTGCCTGGTACCCATAACACAAGCTTTTCTAAGCTTACTTTGGGACTAGGGCAGTTGGTGTGAATTGTCCCATGATATTTATATATTTATAATTATGAGTTAGTATCTCGAAAGTTGCTTGATAGCCATGACGGCCTAATGGTTTGACTTTTGGCCTCTCAAGCAGAGGGTCGTGGGTTCAAATCCCGGCTCGCACCTTTGAGTTTTTCGGAATTTATGTGCAAAATTACATTTGTAATTTACCATGAGCTTTATGGTGAAGGAAAACATCGTGAGGAAACCTGCACACTCCTGAGCAGAAATTCAATGGAGTGTGTGAAGTTTCCAATTCGCACTGGGCCCGCGTGGGAACTACGGCCCAAGCCCTTTCATTCTGAAAGGAGGCCTGTGCCCTGCAGCGGAACGTATATAGGCTGCGATGATAATGATGATGAACCAGTAAACATTTAAATAATCTCTAAAGCATCAACATTATTTTGCTCAACTTTATTGAAACTACACTGTCCCCGGTTGTCCAAGTGCGATCTTCAGACAGTTTCATAGAAAAATGCTTAGGTTGTCCAAGAGACAAAATTTGTGTTACCATACGGACGGATGGACGGACGGACAGACGGACGGACAGCGGAGCCTCAGTAATAGGGTCCCGTTTTTACCCTTTGGGTAAAGAACCCTAAATATTCAAAAAATGTACGGTTTTGACGGAAAAAAAAATTATGACAAATATTACACTATGAATGACTAAGTAAAAATGTTATGCCACCAGACACGCTCCCGATTTTTTTACATCCATATTTTTGTTAATGAAATTTTGACGTCTTTTGCAAGGTCTAGAAGAGATTACTGCTTATCGATAAGGCCGCCTGTCTCTAGTGTTAAGTGTATTTGCGTTGTATTTTATTGTCTTACCTAAAGCAACGCCCAAACTCGAAAATAACAAAAGTACAGCACGCATTGTTATTTCCGTAATAATTGTAACTGGTTATAAAGAAGACTATTTATATACTTAAAAACACGGATGATTATTGATTATCTTCATGTTTTTATCATCAGTGGTATGAGGATATTATATTTCTGTTAATTAAATTGATATCTTATCTCGCTGATTTTCCGTCACTGTAGAATAAAATGATAACTGAAGAAAAGCAGTTTTTCAGTAAAAATAAAAATATGATAGCAACCTCGGTGATTGTTTTTTATTCGTTCACATTTCAATTGGAGAACGAATTTAGATAACATATCGAGAATGGGTCATATCATATCACAGTGTAAGAAACAAAAGTTGACTCTGAGTCAACTTAAAATTTAACCGCACTTCTAATAAAAATACGACTTTTTCGGTAACAGAACTTTATCTATACTAATATATAAAGCTGAAGAGTTTGTTTGTTTGTTTGTTTGTTTGTTTGAACGCGCTAATCTCAGGAACTACTGCTCCGATTTGAAAAATTCTTTCAGTGTTAGATAGCCCATTTATCGAGGAAGGCTATAGGCTATATATTATCACGCTAACACCAATAGGAGCGGAGCGGAGCGGAGGAATGTTTCAAAATCGGGGGTTTTTGAAGTAAAACTTCTATAGGCGCTAATCTCAGGAACTACTGCTCCGATTTGAAAAATTCTTTCATTGTTAGATAGCCCATTTATTGAGGAAGGCTATAGGCTATAAATCATCACGCTAACACCAATAGGAGCGGAGCGGAGCGGAAGAATGTTTCCAAATCGGGGGTTTTTGAAGTAAAACTTCTATATCTCGGGAAGTACTGCTCCGATTTGGATAATTCTTTCAGTTAGGGGCGGGTTGGGAGCGGGTGGGGGGGGCGGGTTGAGAGCGGGTTGGGGGCGGGTTGAGGGCGGGTTGAGAGCGGGTTGGGGCGGGTTGGGAGCGGGTTCGGGGCGGGTTGAGAGCGAGTTGGAGGCGGGTTGGGGGCGGTTTAGGAGCGGGTTGGGGGCGGGTTGAGAACGAGTTGGGGGCGGGTTGAGAGTGGGTTGGAGCGGGTTAGGAGCGGGTTGGGGGCGGGTTGGGAGCGGGTTGGGGGCGGGTTGAGAGCGGGTTGGGGCGGGTTGGGAGCGGGTTGGGGGCGGGTTGAGAGCGAGTTGGAGGCGGGTTGGGGGCGGGTTAGGAGCGGGTTGGGGGCGGGTTGAGAACGAGTTGGGGGCGGGTTGAGAGCGAGTTGGGGGTGGGTTGGGTGCGGGTTAGGAGCGAGTTGGGGGCGGATTGGGAGCGGATTGGTTTATTATGAAGTTTCACTTCTTCCGGAAGGATCTAAGGAGAGCCATTATTGATGAAAAAGCAAATTGGATAAAAAAATAAGCTGCCCAAATTACTAATTCCACGCGGACGGAGTCGCGGGCAAAAGCTAGTTCCTTATAAGCTAAGGAATCCAACGCAAAAAAAAACCACAGAATTCGGTCATTTTCGGACATAGGCCCTTTTGGCTTAGCACGGCAGTATATTATTAGTATTTTTTGTTATAGCCGCAACCGAAATACATCATCTGGGAAAATTTCAACTGTCTAGCTATCACGGTTCCTGAGATACAGCCTGGTGACAGACGGACAGACGGAGAGACGGACGGACAGCGAAGTCTCAGTAATAAGGTCCCGTTTTTACACTTTGGGTACAGAACCCTAAAAATATGTATGACCCAAATAAAAATAACATCAGGTAACTTTTTATTTTGATTTTCGAGATAGATTTTATACAACAGCACTGCCTGAATAGCATCCTTATACGGGGTTCAACATCCTTTATAATGTCAATAAATACCAGAGATAAAAATAAATGATAACAAATAAATTAAATTATAAAATTTGATCATTCTAGATAGTAAAAAAAACATTATTAAGTATTCGTTTGTGTCGTACTTCGGGTATTAGTTAGTGAACGCTATCGCGTGCGCCTGTGCTTCAAACAATATCGCATCAGGCATTCTACCACGAAATTCGATTTCCGAACTTAGTATCGTAACGTTTTGTTCTCGCTTAATAGTACAGTAAAATTACATAAAGTTTACCACTGACAGATGGTTTGCCTTCATTTCATATTCAACTTTAACGACCTACAAATAAAGCCGATTTTAGAATACAGTTACCCACGTTTGCAGATTTATTAATAGCTACTTTATTTGTATGGGTTTAAAGTTGGAATCTGTCAGTGGTAAACTAAAAGTAAACGTATTGTATTAAGAGGGTTTATACTTGCTGAGCTGGCAACGTTGCATTTTTGCTAGTTTTTCTCGATTATTCCATAAAAATTGAATGAAAATTAAAAATGTTTTGTATACAAATTGTTCTAATATATAAGTTAATGTGTTTACTGCGATAATAATTCGTGATAAGACTTTTATTTTCTTTAAAAACCGTTAGGTATTAATTTGTTCGTTTTTAAAGAAAATAAAAGTCTATCACGAATTATTATTGCAGAAGACACATTAACTTATATATTAGAACAATTTGTATACAAAACATTTTTAATTTTGGTTCAATTTTTATGGAATAATCGAGAAAAACTAACAAAAATGCGACGTTGCCAGCTCAGCAGGTATAAACCCTCTTAAACAGAAGAGTGAGTGAGACGGCACGATCTTCGATTCTCGAATTCCGTAGTATGCCCTAGTCTATCACAGTGCAAAAGAAAATTAAAGTTGCCCGTGTAAAAATGTTCGGCGCCCAACCCAAACATTGTCTGTAGTATCGACGAAATTCAAATGACATTCGCGTCACGAACGACCATTACTTGCCGACAGTGACTTCCAATTTTATAAAAACAAAACTATTTCGACGCATAAACACGTAATCGACAAAGCAGAGTAAACTCTATTAAGTCGGTACTAAGGTTTGCTTCAAACTGAAAGCTTATCGACCTTACGCTCTTTTAGAACGCATGCAACCAAAGCCGTAACGTGAAAATTTTAAATTTTACGTTTAAGTGAAATTTTATTGGGCAGCCCTATTTTATTTGGCCAAACTCCAATTTCTAAGGCTGGTATAAACGATAATATTTGAATTTTAAAGATGTCGAACAGTTTCGGGGTGAAATATTGAAGCTTAGGGGTGTTCCTGTGGCGGGTCGCAAAAATGCTGGGTTGCATCACAAAATATATATGAAGCGTTTGTATCAGTCAATACCTTGATGTGATTGTTGAAATCTATAATACATAGCATTAATAATCATCTACGGGCGATCGAGAGGGCTATCAGAGGGGAGGGGAGAGAGAGGGATAGCATTAGAAATGATGAAATCCGCGCAAGAAATAAAGTCACCGACATAGATCGAAGAATCGCCAGACTCAAGTGGCAGGGCGTGGCACATCGCTAGTAGAATTGACGGCCGATGGGGGCGAAAGGTTCTCGAGTGGCGTCCACGGACCGGAAGACGCAGTGTAGGTAGGCCTCCAAAAAGATGGAGCGACGACCTGGTTAAGGTTGCGGGATCGCGTTGGATGCGGATGGCACGGGACCGATCTGTTTGGCGAGCCTTGGGTAGGCCTATGTTCAGTAGTGGACGTCTTCCGGCTGAAATGATGATGATGATTAATCATGTAATGTTTTTTACTTTGGCAATATTTTTGTTCAGGCTTCTGATAATTGCATTAAAGTGCACACTCTATTAACTTAATCCTTTCGCATTTGCTAATTGCGTTTCCCTGTTTGGCAACAATGCCAAGAGCGCAAGCTACAAAAAAATAGTTCACGTATAATAAGGATGATCATAAAATAATAATTCCAAGAAGCGACTCTATTAAAAACTTTACATTAATATTACTAGTTGTTGCCCGAGACTCAGGGGCTGTTTCACCACTCAATGGTTAATTTTAACTGACAGATAAACGTGATGCCGTCTACGTCTATTCGAACAAAACAAACAGTGACGGCATTACATTTTATCCGTCAAATAAATTTGATCAATGGATGGTGAAACAGTGCGTCAGTCTGCGAGATTTTGCTATCTCCACGTCTAATTTCATCAAAATTGACACAGTGGTTTAAGTCTGAAGAGGTAACAAACAGACAGATAAAGTTACTTTCGCTGTTATAACATTAGTACGGTTAATATAGTAGTATACTTTCAAGTTACATCTAAAAGGTTTAAAATCCTATATAATTTTTTGAAATTAAGCATTAGCTTTACGAATTAGTGATAAAATAAAAAAAATCCTGATCCCGTAAATAAGCGCAAGCTCGCAACGAATTCAGAATTTTGATTAACTTTTAATAAAGTTCGAGGCTTGTTAATCAAAGTTCTGTGTATTTCGGTATGCGCTAAGTTTTTGTTTAATTAACCAAGTTTGGTAATTTGAGCGTTTATGAAATAATGTACTGCACACCTTACTGTTGGCAAGACAGCAAAACGACTGTCTTTTATTTACCAGCAGGCTTATTGTCTAAAGTTTCCGATGCTTGCCTTCGCAATCACTATTTCTTTCTGTCAAAGGTATAAAGTGATGACAGAAAGAGATGGTGAAAGCGAAGGCAAGCGTCAGAAGCGTTAGACTTAGGGCCTCTGGACTAGGCAAGGCCTATGTGTAATTGGATGAAGAAAATTATTTTTTACCACGAACCATATAATTTTGGTATTTAAAACAGTCATTTTTGGTCGATTTTGGAAATTCCTAGAGCGGCCAGAACGCGTCGTGGCTAATCTCCGAGACCTCACAGCGTCTTTCAAACCTTGGCGAGAGGGGCAACGAATGTTACATATTCTTTGCGTGCAGATAATGGACGGGGTAGAGAGTCCCACACATAACTAGGCCTCCCCGGTGCCAGTGGGAGTCAGTAGCTCCTAGATTATACATACATACATACAATCACGCCTCCTTCCCAGCAAAGGGATAGGCAGAGACTATTTGTTTCCACCTGGTACGACCCTGACATACATCTTTCGCTTCCGCAACACTCATTAATTCGTCCTTTCATGCATGCTCGCGGGTATGGTTTAGATTATAGTTACTTTCTAAAGCTACTTTTATTTAATTTAATATATCGCTCAAGCTGCCATATTTATAATATAGATGGCGTATATACGAGTTTTCGCATTGCAGTATCCTGAACACTGCGTTGCTAATTGAATTAATAGTTTGCGGCCACCATAGCTTTATAGGTCACAGATTAAAAACAGTACTATCAACCAGGTAATAAATAAGCAATAACGTAGCCCTTTTTGGTGTTCCGTACCCAAAGGGTAAAACCCAAAGGGTATAGAGATTACTGAGAATTCGCTGCCCGCCCGTCCGTCTGTCCATCTGTCCGTATGTCCCCAGGCTGTATCTCACGAACCGTGATAGCTAGACAGTTGAAATTTTCCCAGATGATGTATTTCGGTTACCGCTCAAAAAATAGTAAAAAACAGAATAAAATAAATATTTAAGGGGGCTCCCATACAAAAAAATGTGAATTTTTTGCTCGATTTTGATCACGGCAACTGAACAGGTAGACGCTTGAAATATTCACAGAATATTTAGTTATATATTCACTTTAAAAAAAGAGAGAAAGAGAGAAAGACTGAGAGAGAGAGAGAGAGAGAGGGCTGAAACTCGGTACCAAGCGTTTTCCCAGAGATAATACATCAAGATCAATTTTTCATCCTCGAAAACCCCCATATACCAAATTTCATCGAATAGTTGGAGCCAGTTCTGAGATTCTGATTATATATATAGATATACAAGAATTGCTCGTTTAAATGTATTAGATTAGATATAGACTCTGAGAACGAATAAAAACAGCAAAATTACAAACATACAAAAATAGCTTGTTAAAGTGTTCCATTGCTGGGCAACTTTTGACCTCCACAACTCGCGGTATGACGCAATGTTGGAGGGTATGACATGGAAGGAGTTATGTGAGTCTATTCCAAGATAAGGCATACCGAATAAAAGGCTACATATATGCGTTTCTTATTGGCCTCTGTGGGACGGCACAGGTGCGTTTTTTGAGGAAAATAAGTAAGAATAGTTTATTAACCAATGAAGTTACACAGTACACGGATTAACTTATAACACATTGTTACTTAAGTGATAACATAGGTACTTATATGTGACATTACAGCGGCCTTCGCACTAGACTCTGGGTCTGTATCGCGAGTGCCAATGAATGAATGTAAATGAATATAATATTTTCGCAAAATCGGTCAGCAGTCTTTATTTAAGTTATCAAGGTAACATTTTATGCACAATTTCAGCTCTCTAGGCTGAAAGTTTTGGTCTTAACATTGATGGGTCCACAGAACGACTTTGTGTTCTCATTTATGTTTTTAATAATTGAAAATTGAATAGAAAATAATGTCATTTTTCATCATTTCACCCGAAAGACGTCCACTGCTGATAGACCTCCTCTAAGGCTCGCCAAACAGATCGGTCCTGCGTCATCTGCATCCAACGCGTTTCATCAACCTCAACCAGGTCGTCGCTCCATCTCTTTGCTTACTGGAGGCCTACGAAGTCATTTGATGAACATTTGTCAACTGTCGAAAATAATGTAACAATCGACAAATATTCTTCCTTCTACATTTTCCAGTGGGTATGAGGTCTACTGTTCTTAAACTGTGTTGTATGTGGTTAAATTTTGCAACAGAGGAGATTTCTCAACTTTGTCACACCGTTCGCCTCAAAGCCAGGCCATTATTGCGTCGTTAACCGAGTGGAGGGCCAGACCAGATAAACTACCATAAACAGAGTTACGAGTACTGCGGGGTTTCAAGCATGGACCTTTGTCTCTTAGTAGTGTAATAAAAAGCACCCTATACAAAGTGGAAATAGAAGAGGTAAGGTTATTGTAAAGGTAAAGTGCAAGCCACATAGAAGAGACGTGGGACGGGGGCACGTCGCAGTCCGAGTTGTTTGTTCGCAGGCCGCGTCTCCGCCGCGTCTCTTCTGTCTGTTATGGATTGCGACGCTTCTGTACATTAAGGGGGTGTTTCACCACCTTATTGTCAAACTACTGGTTACGTAACCAATGAATAAACTAAGTACTGGACAAATCTGTCGGCTAGTTTTTTTCAGTTTCACCACTCCGGTCCTGTGCAAACTAAGTACCACTTAACTAATCGTGGGTTTAACAAAAAAGTCGGAATGGCAACGTCGCATTTCACGACCACGCGTTCCTGTTCGCACACTTTCGTTCTAAGAGTCACTCATTATTAAATCAAAAGAAATGGTTAACTATATAATTTTTGAATACATCTATTTTTTTTGCATAAACAAATATGTAACATTATAATTGATCCAAAAACGGTATTTATTTACGATACTTTGTTAACAATAACAAAGAAAAATAAAATCACGTAAAACGAATCGAAAAGTGGCGCCAAACCATTTGACAGATAAACTTTTTTTTAATGGCGACATACAAGTTGACGTAGAACAAACGATTAAGCCACTAAAAAAAAGTTTGTTATTAAAAAATATTACGAAATTTTGGATTTATTTTTACATACTAAAAGTGTACCTACATTTTTTTATTCAAATCTTGATATTTAAATTATTTTATGCAATTTAGCATGACCTCTTTCTTTAAAAAAAAAAAATACTTTGATTTTTATTTTTCTGAAACCGGCTGAAGGGCTCTCCAACCATGGCCACAAAAAAATAAAGTAACTTTATGTGACGGATAAAAATGCTAAATGCCTCCTGATCTGATGGTCAAATTAAGAAACAGTTTGTCCGTCACTTAGCGCTAATCGAGACTGGTGAAACAGAAATTTTAATTCCATCTGTCAAATAAGGTTATGATTAAGCTAATCCGAACTTTAAGAAAAGTGGTGAAACAGCCCTTTAGTATGAAAACTAATTCAAGGGGCGCCGCGACTGCGACACGCCCCCGTCCCTCGTCTCTTCTGTGTGGCTTGCACCGAGCTTGCACCTAAGATTGCTACACCTTATAGTCGTGGTAGCCTAATGGTACCTCTGAAATATGAAGCAGAGGATCGTGGGTTCAAGCTTCGGCTCACACCTCTGAGTTTTTCGTTTTGTATTTTCCTTAGCTTTACGGCGAAGGAAGCTAAGAAGGGCCAAGTAGTCTCTTTTAGCAACAGGTTCATACAAATTTTTTTATTCGCGTTTCTAATGTGGTATTGGTAAAAGTTAAGGGTCTATCCATATCCAATCCATACTAATATTAAAAATACGAAAGTGTGTCTGTCTATCTATAAGTCTGTCTGTATGCCTGTTACCTCTTCTCGCTTCAACCGCTCACAATGTTTTTCTTCACCGTAAAGCTCATGGTAAATTACAAATGTAATTTTGCACATAAATTCAGAAAAACTCAGAGGTGCGAGTCGGGATTTGAACCTTCGACCCTCTGCTTGAGAGGCCATAGGTCAAACCACTAGGCCACTACGGCTTCGACTCGACTAAGAATATGTCTTACTTAAATAAATCTTGATCTCGCTCCGCCAACGCGCATGAGCACACTCGCGAACCCAGACAAGCATATCATCCGTTGACAGCCCCGAAGCTTTCCCGACTTTGTTTTTCACGGCACGAGCACGAACAATTTCTTTTGTCTTCCCAGCGATCCGTGGGTGTTCTACCCTTAGAGTACTAAGCCAGCCGGAGATGGCAATCAATGATGGACCTAGCGCTCTGGCACAAAATAGCTGGAAAAAACCAGCGTTCATTTTAAATAAATATGAGGGGACAATCATACACAAATCGACCTAGTCCCAAACTAAGCCAAGCTTGTACTATGGGTACTAGGCGACGATAAACATACTTATATCTATACATATAATAAATCTGTAACAAGTCGGTGTCTGTACATTGAAGATATTTGAGAAAAACTGTCACTAGGGCTATTTATTAGCGCAATAGAACCCGAAACAATGATTTTTAGAACTATTGTCTGTTTGTCTGTTTGTCTGTGCGTTTGTGCACGCTAATCTCAGAAACGGCTTAACCTAGAAGGATGCGGTTTTCAGTGATATGTTGGTATTTTCTTGGATTAACATTTAGTGTTTGTTTCATTTCAATCGGTTCACAGATAAGAAAGATACGTCTATTTTAAGAATTTATCGAACAGGGGGGTTACTACGAAATTCGAAGTTCGGAGTTCGGATCGTGCGGTCCCTCTCACTCTCGTAATAAATACCATTAGCGTGAGCGGAACGGCATGAAATGAAGTTCGAATTTCGCGCTTCGTAGTATAGGGCCAGTTTTTAGAAGAATTAATAAGCTGAAGAGTTTGTTTGTTTGTTGTTTGAACGCGCTAATCTCAGGAATTACTGCTCCGATTTGAAAAATTCTTTCAGTGTTAGATAGCCCATTTATCGAGAAAGGCTATGGGCTATATATCATCATGCTTACACCAATAGGAGCGGAGCGGAAGAATGTTTAAAAATCAGGGGTTTTTGAAGTAAAACTTCTATAGGCACGCTTGACTTGGGAGTACGGTGGTGAA
This sequence comes from Archips crataeganus, assembly GCA_947859365.1. Taxonomy (NCBI): domain Eukaryota; kingdom Metazoa; phylum Arthropoda; class Insecta; order Lepidoptera; family Tortricidae; genus Archips; species Archips crataeganus. Next base: position 3,248,135 of record OX402052.1, read on the forward strand.
CGTGAACGCGGGTGTGCGGGGGGTTTGGTGGGGAAGGGGTTGCGGGGGCGGGTAATTTTTAATATATCGAGGAACTAAGGAGAGCCATAATTGAAAAAAGCAAATTTGTTAAAAAGCATAAGCTGCCCAAATTACCTACTAATTCCACGCGGACGGAGTCGCGGGCTCGGGTTAGCTCTATATAGCTAATAAATACTTAAATACATAGAAATTATCCATAACTCAGCAACAAATATTCGTGCTCATCACACAAATAAATGCCCTTACCGGGATTCGAACCCAGGACCTCTTGCTGCGTAGGCAGGGTCACTACCAACTAGGCTAAAGCGGTCGTTAATTTTAGTTTTCTTATTCCGTTTTAAATTTTGAATTAAAAGTAGCTGTTGCCCGCGACTCTGTCTGCAAAGAATAGGAGTAAAAAAAATAGCCTTCAACCTATTTTCAGACCTACCAAATACAGACAAAAAAGTTTAATAAAAATCGGTCAAGCCGTTTTGGGGAAGTTCGATAGCAAACACTGTGACACGAGATTTTTATGCATTTAAACTAGCTGTTGCCCGCGACTCCGTCTTAGAAGAATAGGGGTATAAAAATAGCTTACGACCTATTCTCAGACCTACCAACTATAAAGAAAAAAAAAAGATAAAAATCGGCCAAGCCGTTTCGGAGGAGTTCGATGGCAAACAACGTGACGCCAGATTTTTATATATTATTAGAAAGAAAAAGGATAAAAATAGTTGTTGCCCGCAAGTCCGCCTGCGAAGAATTCGTTTTTGGGGTAGTTGGATGGCAACGATTCGTCTGGCCCGACATACGCAGAGATTGTCGCCGTTGGGCGAGAGAATGCACAGATTGCCAGAGAAACAAAATTTCACGTCATACTTCATCACCCATATCATCATTCCATACACCATCACATCGTTTTTCACATGTCCACATGGACATAGTAGGGCCATTACCATTTTCTTGTGGTTACAGATACTGCTAAACGGTCATTGATCGCTTCACCCGTTGGCCTGAGGCCTATCCCTTGGCTGACATCACAGCGGAGACCGGTGCGCGAGCCTTCATCGTGGGCTGGGTCGCCCGCTTTGGCTGCCCTGTCAAAATCACCACCGACATGGGCAGGCAGTTTGAGTCCGAGCTGTTCCACACTCTGTCATCCATCCTTGGGGCAGAGCACCGGCCAACCACATCCTACCATCCAGCCTGCAACGGGATTATTGAGATATTCCACCGCCAGCTCAAGTCCTCAATCATGTGCCACACGAACACGCACTGGGCTGAAGCTTTACCTCTGGTGCTGCTGGGTATCCGCAGCGCCTGGAAAGATGACATACAGGCTTCAGCAGCAGAGCTTGTCTATGGAGAACCTCTACGCCTACCTGGAGAGTTTTTCACGCCTACGTAGGGCGCTACGGTCGACTACATGGACTTCGCAGCCAGACTTCGTGACCACATTGGAAAACTCAACCCAGTTCCAGCCAGCCACCACACGAAGAAGCTCTTTTACGTACCGAAAGAGTTGAGCTCGGCTGAGTACGTTTTTCTTCGACAAGGGCACGCGAAGAGATCGCTTGAGCCCCCGTACTCAGGCCCGTATAAGGTCCTTGAGAGACGTGACAAGACATTTAGAATCACCTTAAATGGGAAGCCGAACACCGTGACTATCGACCGCCTGAAGCCAGCTTTCATGACAAACGACACTATAGAAGGCCCATCCAGCAGCCAGCAAGCCTCATCAATGCCACAGCCTGAAGATTTCTAGATCACTATCGACCATAGCAGGCAATGGTCTCGGCGGGGGAGTAGTGTAGCGGCCGGATAGAACCATTACCCCCCCCCGCCGCAGTCGGTTCCGCGCGTCGGCAAAAGTGATGAAACAACTGCACACGGGCGCGTGGAACTGCGCGGCTGATTTAAAATGGAATACCAGTTAGTCATCAAGCGGCGGCTCATTCCCTGCAGCGGCTCGGTCTGAAGCAGAGCTCTCCAAGTGTCCCTAAATACCCATAACGTTCTTCGAATCTCTGAGTCCATTTATTGTAAATACTTTTGACATCTTTTCCTTATATTTTCATTATACGTTCGTGTGCCTTTTGATACCGTTCTTATTCATTTATATCTTTACGAAGCCTCAGGAGGTGCACCTACACGTTTATCGCTATTCCGCGGTAACTATGTAATATACCGGAATAAAAACTACCCTATGTCCTTACTTTAGGTTCAATGGTTTAAGCATAAAGAGGTAATAAACAAGCACTATTATTACTTCTATGGAATTTTTAAGTCTGCCGCTGGCTGGCCGGCATCATCATCATCATTATAATTTTAGCCAAACGCTGTCCACTTCTGAACATAGACCTCCCCTAATGTTCGCCAGACAGACCGGCGTGTGACAAAGGACTAGCGCCAATCAGCCACCAACAGAAAAGAATGAAAATCCAAAAATAAATTTAATTCCTTTTTCAAACTTGCGCAGCGCGTGACGCCTCCTTTTGACTTAATCCTCCAAGCTCCGCCTGTTTCGGCGAATTTTTATGAAGTGCCACAGAAAGAAACATCCTAAAGGCCGTGCATGCCGGGAATTACGAATGGTTTTTCTTTCAATTTTTGAATAGCAAGAGATTCATTGTTGAACGCTTGCGTCGGACGTGTTATGTTGGGCGGAATGCCACTCTGTTTATGAGATGTTGGTATTACGAATCAAGTCAGGTTTCATTTCATTTGTTTATTCCTGCTAAACTAAAGAGTGGGTTATTTTAACTACTTTTAAGTTGCTACTCGCTATCATTAGTTAGAAAGACAGCTATTTCTGTGCAACATATGTATTTTCAAACAGTAAATGTACCCTCCTCCATTTCAATATAAGTTATCCTATTGTGACCTCATCTATTAAAATTCCATTTTGGCTAGGGAATAATGTATTTCAACATTTTCAACACTTGATCACCGATTGAAAATCACCTTGTATCCTCATCATCATTGTAGCTTTATACGTCCCACTGCTTTCAGATTAAGAGGGCTTGGTCCGTAGTTCTCACGCGGCCCCAGTGCGGATTGGAAACTTCACACACACCATTGAATTTCTTCTTAAGTATAATAATATATGCAGGTGTGTCCATGTATAAATAGATCATCATTTCAGCCGAAAGACATCCACTGCTGAACATAGGCCTCCCCCAAGGCTCGCCAAACAGATCGGTCCGGTGCCATCAGCATCCAACACGTTCCAGCAACCTTAACCTGGTCATTGCTCCATCTTGTTGGAGGCCTTACACGGTTTGCGAGCGGTAATTCGATCGTTTGCGCGACGATAGGGATGAACAGCACTTCAGTGAAGAGCACTTCAGGAACGCCAAAAATCATTGGTTTGCGAGAGGCTTGGGCTGAGATTGGGATGAGCCTTATTTTTTTCTTTCTAGGAAAATAAGGCTCATTCCAAGCTCAGTTCAAACCTCTGGCAAGCCAGTGATTTTTGGCGTTCCTGAATAGCAGTTCATCCCTATCCTCTCGCAAACGATCGAATTACCGCTCGCAAACCGTGTTAAGCCGTTCCTGAATTGAGCCCCAGGTGTGTCCATGTATAAATAGATATTATTTCATATTAAACTCGCTTTCATATTAACATCGCTTCATTCCTGGGATGTGCGTGCCACCTCAACTACACGCCGTGCGTAATCTTATTCCTTCTAAGCGATTGCTCTCCTCCACGCTTGGGTTACACGATCAATTTATTTTCAATTTTTTCCCCCTACCCACGTCACGATGCCAAATTGGATCTGCGAATGCCCTACTAAGGATCTCAAGTGTTTCTGTTTCTATTTATACTTTTTTGTCGGTTTATAATTAATTAAGTAAGTGCCGTCACTTACTCACTTAATTACTTAAGTTATAAAGTAACAAATTTATTATACTTAACTTAAAACACACGGTTGTATGTTTGGAAAGTGAGTTGTTGTAATTATGTTTAAGTAATTTTGCTATTTTTATTCGTTCTCAGAGTTTATAATATTATCTAAATATTCATGTAGTCTTTTGTAAGTATTAGTGCTTAGTACATGTAGGTAGGTATAGTGCGATCCGAGTGTCCCCATCGGTGCTGGCTGATCATTGCTGGGATGCTAAAAGCGCCTCAGCATTATGCTGAGCCAGATGAGAGTCTGATTTACAACCGTAGTGATACACTGTCTTTATTTTCATGCTGTCTATTTTGTAATAATATTGATGTGTCTTGTGGTGTTGTAAATAAATGTATTTTATTTCTATCTAAACTTATAGATGAACTGAAACAATTTACTTTGCTCACCCGCGACCTTCAAAAGGAAAGAAATTAAGGTCGCGGGTGAGCGAAGTAATTGTTTCAGTTCATTTACTGACATAGTGTAGCGTGGGACGACCACCAAAATGAGATGGACGGACGATTTGGTAAAGACCGCGCATGTTCAAGGTGGATGCAGGCCGCTTCCACCTGTAGTTATTGGGTATCAATGAGGGAGACCATCCAACAGTGGACGTCGTATGGCTTAAATAATGACGATGACACCTATAAAAATGTATATTTTATGAAACTAGCTGTTGCCCTTGACTACGTCTGCAAATAATTATTCTTTGCTCGGGAACTATACCATTTTTCGGGATTCAACTATCCTAGGTCCTTTCCAGGGTTTTGAAAAATCTCCATACCAAAATTCATCTTAAATCAGTTCTGCAGTTTAAGCGTGAAGAGATAACAAACAGACACACTTTTGCATTTATAATCGACGTCGAGTTGCATGGCGTCGAAGATTCTATAAAGTGAACATATATAATGGCTGTAAGGCTATACGCGCAAGAGCAACTTTTGTCTCCGCGACTAATTAGTCCCTCATATCAAGTCTATGGGTTAGTATGGAAGTGCGCACACGTAGCGCCGCGACTTCCGGGATAGAAATACACATAACACAAATAAATCGCCTTACGACCAAGTTGTTCGTGCGTGCATAAGTACCCTAAACGAATTTGTAGTGAGAAACTAACGTGTCACGGTACCGTGGTAGCGCACGTGTGTTTACGCACGGCCCGGTGACAAGGTTTTGATTCAACGTGGTTGATCTTTATCCTACTACCTATTTAATATTAGATACGTCAACTAGTTCGGCAGACCGTGCTCGTCTCCATGCGACTGCGGAGTGGGAATCGGGTCTGTGGCTGCAGGCGCTACCCTCTCCAAACATAGGTACTTTCCTAGATAACACCACCTTCCGCCTGGCAGCTAGCTTACGTTTGGGGGCATCAGCAAATCAGCCACATCGCTGTCAATGCGGCGCCATGGTGGACATACTGGGTCACCATGGCCTCTCATGTGTCCGGAGCGCTGGTAGGATCTTCCGCCACGCCAGTATTCATGATATCATCCGTCGGGCCCTTGTCAGTGTGAGAGTGCCGGCAGTCCTCGAGCCCAGCGGGCTGGTCAGGGACGACGGCAAGAGGCCTGACGGAATGTCGCTGGTGCCTTGGAGCATGGGTCGGCCGCTATTTTGGGATACTACTTGGGTCGATAAACTGGCACCGTCCCATGTTCCAAGCACCAACGTCACCGCTGGCGCTGCGACATCCTCGGCTGAAAGCCTCAAACGCCGCAAATATGCCGCCCTAGGAACCAGCTACATTTTTGCGGCGTTTGGCATTGAAACTTTGGGGCCATGGGGGCCAAGTGCGCGTCGGCTATACAAAGATTTGTCGACGCGCCTAATAGAGGCCTCGGGCGACCAGAGGGCTGGCCACTATTTCGCACAGCGAATAAGTATCGCTATACAGCGAGGAAATACGGCCAGCCTTCTGGGCACCTTGCCCATTGACGGCGATTTAGGCCAAATTTTCTATTTATAGTTTAAGTTTTTATTATGCTTGTTATTGTTTTTTAACCTGTTGATTAAATAAAGATATAGGTATTTTAATATTATAAATGCCAAAGTTTGTGAGTATACGCGTGCGTGCGTGAGTTAGTGTATGTTATTCATTCACGCTATAATGGCTCGACGAATTTGAATGAAAAAATGTACATAAATAGCTCGACGTCATCGTCGACACATTTAAGCTAATTTTACTAAATAAATAAATAATATAAATACAATATTATAACTATGAAAGTGTGTCTGTCTATCTGTTTGTCACTTCTTCACGCTTAAACCGCTGTAACGATTTAGATGAAATAGATTGATTTTGAGTACTTATCGAATAAAGTAGAAAGTCATGATGACAATTCTGTAATGGCCTAGGAATTGAATTGGTTAATTGTAGTTAACGAGTTTCTGGTGAGAAACGTACGTGTTGCAGTACTGTGGTAACGCACGTGTGTATTTACGCATGAACCGGTGACAAGATTTTGATTCGACGTGGCTGATCGCTACCTCCAATAAGTTGAAGGCGTGTGCAGCTCGAGCTTGGAGCCGTTAAAAAAATAAGCTAACAGGGAAGTTTAAGACCATCCTACTAATAGCACAGAATAACTAATAGTACTAGCGTACAGAAGGATCACTTTCGAACAAAGCCAACTTTAGGTATAAAAATTTGCCTACTCTTACGACCGTTAACTTATCGTGTGATACGAGCGTTCATATTCCGTCGGGCACCGCTGAACCGAAACTAAGAGCACAGTAGGGTTTCCACTCGCCGATATTTAGGTAGGTATATAAATCAAGAAAGACAAGTGTGTATTGAACTGATTCAGTAAACTACCTTTAAACGCTACAGTATCTTTTATACGGATTATAAGATCGTTTAGAAGTCATTGTTTCTTGCAAAAATCACAGAAAAATAATTACGCGCGACGCGGCTAGCGTGCGAACTGAATGCCGAGTGACAACCTACACTGCCATACGCCTGCCCAGGAGGCGCGCCGGCCGAACATACCTAAACTGCGGGGTGAACCCCCCCCTGCTAATAGTCAATACAATCATCATCATTTCAGCCGAAAGACGTCCACTGCTGAACATAGGCCTCCCCCAAGGCTCGCCAAACAGATCGGTCCCGTGCCAGCAACGCGTGTGCGTGGCCAACGCGTTCCCGCAACCTTAACCAGGCCACCGCTCCATCTTTTTGGAAGCCTAGCTCTCTGCGTCTTCCGGTCCGTGGACGCCTTTGCCCCTTTTTGCCCCATCGGCCATCACTTCTACAAGCGATGTGCCCTGCCCACTGCCACTTGAGGGCCATTTGCTTAGAGGGCGATGGAGAGGGCTGTGCTCGGGGTTTCTCTGCGGGATCGCATTATATATGATGAAATCCGCGCAAGAACTACAGTCACCGACATAGCTCGAAGAATCGCCAGACAATACAACACATTAAGAAAATTTACACGGTAAGCAAAAGGCAGTCTTAACAGATCGCTTTGTAGCAACAGAGCGATCTCTTCCACGCGACCTTTGAAGTAGTTTGAAGACAGAAAGTAACATATTTTTGGGTCATCATCATCAATCATCATCCCAGCCTATGTACGTCCCACTCAGGGCACAGGCCTCCTCACAAAATAAGAGGGTTTGGGCCGTAGTTCCCACGCGGGCCCATTGCGGATTGGTTTCACAAACACCATCGAATTTCTTCGCAGGTATATTCAAGTTTTTACCCGACTGCGAAGAAGGAAGGGTTATTTTCACGATGTTTTGATGATATAAATAACGGACTAATTATATTTTTTTTTACCCAGGACTCTACCTAATTTTAGTAACCACTTGTAGACTGTAACGGTTCCTAAATGTCGCCAGTAAAATTTTAATGAAATCCATCGGATTTCCAACAGAATCTTTAAAAAGGAACAGAAAAATAGACAACAATTTTATCAATAACATTTTTTTCGGAACTGCCATTAAAGCGGCTGTAAAAAGGCATTTGGGCGCAATGGGAATGAAATCCCAGCGCCGCCAACATACGCCGCCTAATTGCTCGTTACGGGGTTGCCATGTGCTGTCGATTGCTTTATTTTTAATTTTTTTAGGGTTACCCTTTCAAAACAATTTACTTTTTATAATCAAGACATTAATAGCTTGTGCACGTTACATTTTTTTAATAAAGAGTTCAAAAAGTAAATTATGCCGAGGAAGTCTTAGTGGTTTGACCTATGGGCTCTCAAGCAGAGGGTCGTTGGTTCGAGACCGTGTCCGAGTCGAGCTTTTGAGTTTTTCGGAATTTATGTGTGAAATTATATTGTTTGTGTGAAGTTCCCAATCTAAACTGGGTTAGCGTAGGAACACCCAAGCCGTATCATTCTGAGAGGAGGCCTGTGCCCCGCAGTAGGACGTTAATAGGCTAGGATGACTGACTGACATGGTACTGGAGGTAGGGTTTTTGCATGAAAACCTGTCGCACACGCATAGCTGTTTGGTATGTATGGTGGCGTCGCATAATCTTTTTATATCCTAATGCTAAACAATAATCATGAAGTTTAATTAAAATAAAGAAGCCGAATTGGCCTAGTAGTTTGAGTTTGATTTATGGGCTCGCAAGGCACAGGATAGTGGGTTAGAATGCAAGTTCGCACCTTCGAGTTTTTTGGAATTTATGTTACACATTTAAAATTTACTATGAGCTTTACGGTGAAGGAAAACATCGTGATCTGCACACACCTGAGACGAAATTCAGTGGTGTGTGTGAAGTTCCCTATCCGCCAAGGGCCCGTGTGGGAACTTCAGCCCAAGCCTTCTCATTCTGAGAGGAGGCCAGCGCCCTGCAGTGGGAAGTATACACCGTGAAATTTTAGTGGTTTTTTTCCCGAAACGAGGTGATTTAGTTTCGATTGTACAATCTATTTATAATTACTATTTTGACTAGAGTCAAAAATCCAATTGTGAAAAACTAAAGTCGAAAATGACCGCAAACCAATAGTAACGCTTCGTTGGTACAAGTAGCGTACGGTCGTACGATAGGTTAGGTACCAACGAAGCGTTACTATTGGTTTGCGGTCATTTACGACTTTCGTTTTTCACAATTGGATTTTTGACTCTAGTCGAAATAGTAATTATAAATCGATTGTACAATCGATACTAAATCACCTCGTTTCGGGAAAACAACCACTAAAATTTCACGGCGTATAGGCTGGGATGATGATAAATTCAAGAAATAGAAATAAACTTAACTAATAACTGTAAATATAAATATGTACAAAGATGGTACCTAGCTTGACATAAGTCTCAACAGTCTGTCCATCTCGGACGTACAATATAATTTAAGATGCTAGTAATTAAAAAAACTGGCCTAGTGCGAGTCCGACAACCGCACGAAGGGTTTGTGCCATTGTCTATAAAAACGGCAAAAAAATCATGTTTCTTCTAAAGGAACCCTCTATTTTTAAAGTGATTATACCTATAACTAAATATTCTGTGGATATTTCAAGCGTCTACTCGTTTTCGTAATCAATATCGAGCAAAAAAATCGTGTTTGTTGTATGGAAAATATTTATTTAATTCTGTTTTTAAGTATTTGTTGTTATAGCGCCAACCGAAATACAAATCATCTGTGAAAATTTCAACTGTCTAGCTATCACGATTCCTGAGATACAGCCTGGTGACAGACGGAAGGACGGACGGACGGGCAGACGGGCAGACGGACGGACAGCAGAGCCTCAGTAATAGGGTCCCATTTTTACCCTTTGGGTACGAACCCTAAAAAGGACAAAAAATAACCAACAACTGAATTGAAAAATGTGGACCTATCGAGCGGCAGAAGCGACGAAATTTAATCAACGCACTCACGACTTTTTTCGAGCGTTGTCGCCTCGTTTGACACGAGGAAAATAACATACGTGAAAATTAAAATATAAACATACTAGCTGTTGCCCGTGAATCCATCTTGAATGGCCGGCAACCCATCCGTAACGCAACATATGTTGTGGGTGTCCATGGGCGGCGGTGATTGCCCCTATCGGCCCTATCATATGAGTATAAAAAAGTCATAAGAGCTGCACTCACCTGAGAAGAATTTCAATGGTGTGTGTGAAGTTCCCAATTTGCACTGGGCCCGCGTAAGGACTACAGCCCAAGCCCTCCCATCCTCTCTCCTTCTCCATTTATTCGCCCTTCAAGCCACTACCGTTTTAGAGTCCATAACATCATATTTATGGCATAATAACTAAGCAGCTTATATTATTTATACACTAGATAGAATGCCAGTAGCAAACACTGGCATACAAAACGTCCAAAAACCCATTTGACAGCTTCATATTACGATCACGTTACGTCATTCAGACTGAAGGGGGACAACTGACATAAAATATAAGCCAACAATTGGCTTATATTTTTCGGGACGTTTTCATGCCGCCTAAGCTCTATCTAGTGTATAAATAATCTAAGCTAAGCAGCATGAGAAACTGATTCGGAAACCCAATCGCAAGTTACGAACAGCCGCTAAACAGTTTATCGCGAAGCTGCCGCTCATAATATCGACCACTTTATAGTACCCTAGTGATGCTAGTTCGGGAGCTAGTAGCGGAACCCTAGTAGACGAGGCAGACCAAGAAGGAGATGGCGGGACGATATGGACGTGTACGCAAAGGACTGGCCTGACATTGCGCCAGACCGGGAGTAGTAGAGGTCAAGAGGGGAGGCCTTTGCCCAGCAGTGGGATACTACAACAGGCTAAATAAAATAAAATATAAAATCTGAAACAGAAATCTCTTCAGCATTGTTATAAAACAAATCTAACATAACCTACTGTAATCTATAAGATGTCATTTCAAAAAATCCTGAAAAATGCACGCTTCTATATATTTTATGGCAAACGTTGTTATGGCAAGTGAAATTATGGCAAATGAAAGGAACCGACTAAAATTGTTAAAGGCGATATTTGGGTTGGAAACCATCTCGGCCTTGATCCTATTAGGCCTACGCTACACTTAACGGAACTTTGGTCGCGGATCTTCCGCGACGGAACGCTAATACATCACACTCCTTGATCAAGAGTCAACTTACTTACTGTTTTTTTTTTACGACGTCGCAGGAGACCGAAGAGCTGGCAGTATCCTCGGACAAAGAATTAGCTTAGCTATTCAAAGAGGAAACGCTGCTAGTATCTTCGGCACCTTGCCTACACATACAGATAGATACATACATACATATTTAAACATACAAGAGTCGAGGGCAAACATTCGTATTTTTCATATATCTGCCCCGACGCGGGAATCGAACCCGGGATCTAGATCTTTTATCATGGGAAGGTAGTGTCACTTAATTAAAAAAAAAATTGTTTTCTGCATATTGACAGATTTTAATTTTTGTTTCAGAATAGTACAAATGACTGCCTTAATTTAATAGATGGGAAAATTATTATATAAAATATTATAACATTAAATTATCAGAGGCTGACTTACAAAATATTTATCTTATTACTGTTTGTTTACTTTTAGTTAAGCACCTAAACCTTTTTAGCATAGGTCGGAAATGTTTTAAAAAAAACATTATTCATCGTTTTGGTATCTAGACTCCCAGTCTAATAGGATACTTTAGGATGCAGCCAGCCAAGTGTTCCAACTTCATCTGCCGGCCTGAGACATCTGGCCAAGTTATTGCAACGTCATTAGGTATTGTTATACGCTGTACCGAACTATCGGCAGGTGCAACTTTGATGGTGTCGCCAAACTTCCTGTCCAAGAGTTCAGCTGTGCTGTTTGAGTTAGTACTTATTAGCCTTGTTGCCAGATAGATAGACATACACCATGTTTTTTTTATATTTCCGTTAAATTTATGGGAAGATCATTCATCACAGCCTATAAACGTCTCACTGCAGGGCACAGGTCTCCTCTCAGAATGATGTAATTTCGCACATAAATTCCGAAAAACTCAGAGGTGGGAGCCGGGATTTGAACCCACGATTCTCTGCTTGAGAGGCCATAGGTCAAACCGCTAGGCCACCACGGATTCAGGTCAAATAGAATTAATTTCTCGAAGAAACTAGTGTCTTAACTACTGTCTTTAAAAAGTAAACTTGTCCGATCCACAGGTGACCATAAGGCTGGCTCTTTCCTCGGTCAACGTATTGGCGTTGCCATACAACGAGGAAACGCAGCCAGTATTATGGGCACCCTGCCCATTAGCAGCGATCTGGGAGATATTTGTAAGTACAGGTTTTTATGTTTAGATTAATTTAATTTAAGTTTTTTATTTTTGTCTTTTAGAATATGTTTCTGTAAATATGTACATATTTAGTGTAAATAAGTGTCTGAAATCTTACTATTTTTGAGATATTATTAAATAATTAAATTTAATGGCTTAACCAGCGTAAAAGGTCTTTCATTACGTCCTATTATTATTTATCTTTTAAATTTCGTTAATAGACAGTTTTCCATTCATAGAAGCTATTCGCTACAAGCAAATTATTGAGACGAGTTCGTTCGACATTACATAGGTACTTATTCTTCTTTTATTATGTTTCACATCAATCTCATAACTGACACTAAAGTATGATTTTTAATTTCGTGGAATTCTGACAAGTGACAGATTTTGACGTAAAAACACCGCTCATGTATTCGTAGGAGATGGCTGCTGGTCGTGGAGCCTTCAATTCGTCTCGTTTGGCATCTAGGTCAGCTCTTCGATGGATTTCGAAGTCCCCAACTTGACGATTCACGAGACCAACTCAAGACGCCTTGCCGCCAAATCTTCCCATAGAGCGGGCTTAATGGAACATCTCTTCATATGCCGTTTCTGAACATCTTTAACTTTTAGAAATTGGCCGCTTGTGTCCACTTGCCATTCTCGAGTTCAGAGTAAAAGTTGCGCTTCGCCACACGCTCCTCTGCCATCCGCGACACATGTCCTCACCACCGAAGTTGTCGCCTCATCAGGTACGACTCAATGCCACCCAATACCAATCAAGAACACTTCTGTATTCCGCACGCGATTTCCAATGAATAAGCATTCTATGAATGATCGAGAACTCCATCTGACAGATGATGATGGCAAACTTTGAACATCGAATTTCCTTAACGATTCAAGTTCTCGGGATAATTCCTCCGATGCTCGTTTGTTTATTTATATTCCGCAAAACTCCTGCCCCTGGGATGGTCATCAATCAATTTAAGCCAACTTTCAATCCGGGAGGTTTTGTTCGCGCCTTCTAGAATGGTCGATTATTTGACTACATAGAAGGAATGTTTTTGTAAAATCGTTTGGACGTCTCTCATCTCGATATGCTCCTGGGCTATTTATTTAATTCTACTGCAAGCCTGCTGGGCCTTTTCAATGAAAAGGACTTGAGCTGTAATTTCCACGCGGGCTAGTATGTATTAGGAACTTTACACACGCCATTGCTCTTCTTCGCACGATGATTTTCTTCACCGCAAAGCTCATGGTAAATTTCATATATTATGTAAATTTCGCACATTAATTTTGAAAAACTTAGAGCCCGGGCACAAACCCATGAACCGCTGCTTGAGAGGGCATGGGTCAATTTTCTAGGCTGCCACGGTTTTTGTACTTAGTGACATGTTTTTTTTATTTAATCCAGAACTGGTATAACCGGAACCAGGTTGTCGATGTAACTGTATAGTTTAAAAAATGCATTAGTATAAACGCATGGTTAATCCGAACTTAGCTTAATCACGAGCTGAAATAACCGATGTCTAATACATAGTTCAAATGAGCCTGCGAAACTAAACGCATAAATTCATTAAAACTTTACATGGCATGGATCCACATGAGAGCCTTTACTTTTAATTAATGCCTGGCTATATTAGTTTAGCCTGACTGTTTCCAGTTTAGATGTCTCAGTTAAGGTGCAAAATAAATAGCTTTCCCGCATCATTTCATCATCATCATCATCACCATCAGTACCACTGCAAGGCACAGGGCTCCTCTTAGAATGAGAGGACTTTGGCCGTAGTTCGCAGTGCGACCAAATTGCGTTAGGGGTTTTTAAAATTTTTCATTTATAGTTTTGCTACGATGTAACATTCCAACGTAGCGTTTGCACTCTTCAAGCAAACTTCCCAGTTGACAGCTACTTACGGAAAAGGAATTCATTTTTTATATTATAACCTACTTGGAGTACCCTTGCTGGGTCGGGTGACATTTTGGAGATGGCAATATTGGCTTTGACGATGAGTTTTATTGAGTCTAACTTTTCCGGGTTGAGTTTTTTTGCAAACTTGTTATTGTTGTTATGTTAATTCATATTTATGCGCGGTTACGTGGTCGAATAAATTTGTAGTAGTAAAATTAAGAGTCATACCTACACATTATTTGAAGCTAGAATCTAGAAATTTGGCTGACAGAACCGCACTGAAGTTATTGTGAGGGTCTTTTTTAAATGACATCAAAAAAAGAGGAGGTTCTCAATTCGTTTTTTTTAATATCAATATAGGCTTGCGTTTGACCGCAATCACGCCTGATGGAAAGCGACGATGAGGCCTAGGATAGAGCACGATTGCCTAGTAAATGCTCATTCACCCTAGACTTGATTTAGAGGCAGTTGAGCGCGGTGTTGTTGCGCGTGCCCCCAAGCAGTGCAAACCGTACGGCAACTTACAGTACAACAAATACGGGGCACTGTAACCGGTACGCGCGCGCTGCACAAATGCTCAGACCCTTCCTCCAGAGTAGCTTCTATAGGCAACAGGCCGGAACACGAAGACATAAGTATAATCTAGATGCCACATTATCCGTCCACACAGAATTGCGATGACAAAAACTTTAAATTACATCGATACAATGCCGCGACCCGTATCAACTAACAAGTAGGCGGTCCCCTTTAATATCTTCACGCCATTTTAGATTTTAAACGTTTCCTAATAAAGTAAAAATTCCTGTGAATCCGAGAACAAGGGTAGTCCCCCGAGGCTGACCCAAGACTTCTTTGTACTTATTTCCAATAGGTGGATATCATTTTCGTCGCGACATTGTATGACAGTATATGACATATGAAAAGGGTGTATGACACTAATTCTGAGAAGGTCCTTGAGTGTTATTATGATTGTATGTTTGAGGTCGAACGCGAAATAAATATTGGAAGGATCGATCAAATTTAATGAGAGTTGGGATGGAAGTTTTAGTATTCTGAGCACGGTTTTTGATTTGATTTCTCTTATTTTTATTCACGTCATACCTAGTTTCAGTCTGAAGACAGGGAGTCAGATTGAACTTTCGATAAGGCCCGACTTAGTTTAATCCTTGCAATCCATTTTATTACCCGACTGCCGAAAGAGGGTAATGTTTTTGAGCGTATGCATTTATAGCTAAAGCAAAAAAAAAGCAGGGGAATTAAGTAATCTGTGACAGGGGTCTAGGCTCCGAATACGACTTTGTCCCCTTCGGTTTCGAGACCCTTGGTCCGTGGGGTCCCAGGAAGTCTACGGTTTCAGATAAAAGCTTGTCGTTCTTTTGACCCATTCGATATTTTAATACATTCGGTGTTTCGGCGTCACCCAAGCTATGTTTAAGAAGCAAGCAAGGTAAGGTTAGATAAGGTAAAGGTGTACGGTCAGCCAAAAATATGGTGTACCACCTACGGTTGAAGTTAATTTTCACGTCCTGATACAACAAGGTCAATTTTTCCTTGCAATAACGATGACAGAAAAGACTCCACTCAGTTGGAAAAGTCAACCTTAGCTATATTTAGATCTCAAAAAAACTTTTATCAAAACGCAAACACCACTTTCTTGGACGACCGTACTGTGGTAGGCCGTAGGGAGGGAGACCCGTTTGGCGTCGGTCCCTACTGGTAAGAGCGGGGAGTGAGCTCTGCCTATAACGGTAAAGCCGCCATACTATTACTTTGCTATCACCAAGAACAAATACATAAGTACCGTGAAAAATAAACCTTTATCCATTTCTGTCTGTATATTATACTTGGGTTAGTCCTTCTATAACCTCTTTAATCTTTCTATGAATGTAATAACATGTTATTTCAAACTAAATACAAACTGAAATATAGATGCACAGAAAAAAAACCCAGAAAAAAGACCAATGCTGGGAATCGAACCCAGACCAGACCAGACCAGTGATGGTGTAGGGGTAAGCACGCAGCACGGAACGCTGAGGACCTGGGTTCGATTCCCAGCATTGGTCTTTTTCTGGGGTTTTTTCTGTGTATCTATATTTCAGTTTGTATTTAGTTTGAAATATATGGTTTCACGGGATGACCGTAAAAGTAATAAAAAAAATGAAGTTGAAGAAAATAAAAAAATAAATAGAAAAAGATACTTCATACTTAACTTGTAATAACATGTTGTCCAACACTTACCTGAGATAAGTATCTGGCCAATTACTACCTCAAATCAAAAATTTACACAACGTACTGTTAACGTTATTTACAAGTAACGGTCAATTCATAAGGAGATAAATAAGTTGCAACGACCATAATAAGGTCTAGTACAGTAGGTACCTACCTACATACACCTACCTCCGCAAAAGAACGCCTGACTAAATCAATTCTCTTTATAGGGCCCATAGTGAGCGACCAAAATATACGTAAGAAGAAAGCTTGTTCAACGTGCGTTTTCTGTATTTGGATCTTTATCATTTATCTTGCTGGCAACATTCAACTTCTGCCTTCACATTTCCCGAGTATTTGGATTACAACGGGCATCTTGACGCAGGTAACGTCTAAAATATAAAGGAGGCATTCTTGAAAGCGCACTGGAAAATGCGGCAGAGAGTGTAGATGGACCTTTTAGGGCGCTACCACATAATGTCATCATCATCATCATCATTTAAGCCAAAAGACGTCCACTGCTAAACATAGGCCTCCCACCAAGGCTCTCAAAACAGACTGGTCGTAACTATTTAAAAATGTTGGGAAATTTATTTAAGACTACCTAAAATAAAGAATCGATCTAAGTTTAGTTTATTTCTATTTTTTAACCCCCGATCTAATGTTAATTTTGATCGCTATGTGTGTGTGTGTGTGTGTGTGTGTGTGTGTGTGTGTGTGTGTGTGTGTGTGTGTGTGTTTGTGTAGCTCTTCGACGGGGAACGGATTTGGGTGCACTTTTTTATTTGAAAGCAGGTTTCTTGGCGATGGTTCTAAGATATGTTTCATCAAAATTGGTTCAGCCGTTTCAAAGTTATCAGCTCTTTTGTTCGCTGCAGAAAGGATCTTAGACGTATAGTGGCCATTTAATTTATCTTCAACTAGCTGATGCCCGCGGCTTCGCCCCCGTTGTATTTTTTCTAAAATTTATTTCATACGAACCTTTTCCTGAGAGTGACAAACGCAATAAAAAAAGAATTATCCAATTTGGTGCATTAAATCAGAAGTTATATGCGCGTACAAACATTTCGGTGATTCATTTTTAGGGTTCCGTAATCAACTAGGAACCCTTATAGTTTCGCCATGTCTGTCCGTCGGTCTGTCTGTCTGTCTGTCTGTCTGTCCGTCCGCGGCTAAGCTCAGAGACTGTTAGTACTAGAAAGCTGTGATTTGGTATGAATATATATATCAGTCACGCCGACAAAGAGATTAAATAAAAAAAACTAAAAAAAATTTTTTTAGGGTACCTCCCATAGACGTAAAGTGGGGGTGATTTTTTTTTCTCGACTAACCCTATAGTGTGGGGTATCATTGGATAGGTATTTGAAAATAAATAGGGGTTTTCCAAAACCATTTTTTGATAAATTGAATATTTTCGGAGATATTCACTCCGAAAGTTCAAAATAATGTGTCCCCCCCTCTAACTTTTGAACCGCACGTCTAATAAATATGAAAAAAATCACGTAGGTTAAACTTAATAAAAACTTTCTAGGAAAATTATTTTCAACTTAATCAGTTGAGCAGTTTTTAAGTTTTTGTAAAAAAATATTTCTAAACTAAGATTGTAATTTAATTTAACCACCGAAAAAAGTGTATTGTGACGGTCGGGAACTACGAAACCCTACACTGAGCATGGTCCGACATGCTCTTGACCGGTTTTTATTTATATAGATTTTGTGACCTAATTGCGTTGGGGGTTTTTATTTTTTTTTAATTTATAGTTATTTTTCCGTCTTTCTTTAAGATCCTTTTCTGTCAGATATTTATTTGGTTATAGTATAAGTATATAAGCACCATAATTTACGTAATGTACTAGTTATGGAGGAGCGGGATTATCCAATAACTATTAGGACTATTAACCTTGACTTTTGCGAAACGATTTTGTAACGAAATAAACATTTTTTTTATTTTTTTCTTTTTCATGCACTTTAAACCACAAAGCGTTGAACTAACAAGGCTTCTTTCTTTTATTAACATTCTTAATACATCTGCAATCCAATATCAATGGTTGAAGCCACGCAAATTTTGAAAGGAAGCTCCTTCGTGAATTTCCACGGTATAACAATATTTGTGCTCATTAAAAATGGTTTTTTACAGACGTCTTATTGAAATACCAGCGTGATGTGCTATTTACCGCTATGGTTCTGGTAGAAAAGTTAATCGTGACCGGAAAAATAGAGGGTAAAACAAGACCAGATCTCGGAACAGCTGGATTTAATTGTCAGCGCTGTACTTCATCAAGCGACTGAACGCAGCCAATGGCGATAGCTAGTGGACAAAATTAATAGTCACATCTTCAGCAGTGAGGGAGCGATTAAGATGATGATGATGATGACGACCGCTATTGGTTCTAGAACGTTCAAAGTGGAAAAGTCGTGTCTACTTATACCTATAGTAAAAAAAAGAAAAGCCGATGCTAAACAGACTTAAATTCCGAAAAAAACTGAGGTGCGAACCGGGTCTCGAACCCATCCCTCTGCATGGGAGGCCATAAAGTTAAATTACTAAGCAACCACGACTCTTTTCACGATGCTCATCATTCCAAAAACTCAGCTCATCACATTTGAAATTCGTCAGCTCAAAGTGACTTATTATCAGTTATCACCATAAAATTGTTTTTTTTTTTGCTGACTGTACTTAAATTGTGACCCTACCTTCACATGTATACCAAATTACAAGTCAATCTGACCACTGCTAGTGGGTTATATTTGACTTCCATGATTTGACCTACACAAATAGGTATTCATACTAATTTGGCAAGCTAAATAAGTTCTTGTTTAAAATTTCATTTTCAATGCAAGCTTTTTCGCTGACTATATTTCTTGCTTACTCTACTTTGTCATCCAACCTACATAATTATACCAAATTTCAAGTAAATCCGACCACTGGAAGTGGGTCAAATTCGACTTTATTAAATAGATTCGAGTTAATAAAAAGCTTTTAAAAAAGCTTCTCTTATTACTAGTTCTGTCGAAGGTACCATAAGATGCTCCTATCACCAATGATACAACCGCTCATCACTCTACAAAGTCAGCTCATCACATCTCAAAGTCGTCAGCTCAAAGTGACTCGTACATCAACGGAGTAGAAAGCGAACCACGGACCGCTACGATCCCTCGCAATGCTGCAAAGAAGGTATTGTGCTCCGAGTACGGCTGGAGAAGATGCGTGTGGTATGAGGCATGAGAGCAGCGTCAGTTGTTAATATTATGTGCTAGTAGACTCGCAAGCAAGTTCCCATATTAGACTGAACAAGTATTACAGGCATACAGGCAACTAAATAGCTTGTTACCAGGTTACCTTGAAATGATCTCTTTTAGGGATAAGTTCGCCTTTGTACTCTTTTTGTTTTGATTTACATACATAACATGTGTACATAATAACTATAAATTAAAATTTAAAAAACCACCAACGCAATTTGGTCGCACATAAGTTTAAAAATAAAGTAAATGCCCATTATGCCTCTAAGATCCCTTCTGCAGCGGCTTTGAAACGGCTGAACGTATTTTACAATCACATTATTTTGCTTATAAAATTGGTAGGATGTGGGGTAATAAGTAGGATTCGGCTATCAAACTTAACTGAAACTATTTAAGATAACTTTTGCCCGCGACTCCGTCCGCGTGGAATTAGTAATTTGGGCAGCTTATTTTTTTTATCCAATTTGCTTTTTCGTCAATTATGGCTCTCCTTAGTTCCTCGATATAAAAAAATTACCCGCCCCCGCACCCCCCCGCACACCCGCGTTCACATTCAACATCGTACTCCCAAGTCAAGCGTGCCTATAGAAGTTTTATTTCAAAAACCCCCGATTTTGAAACA
This sequence comes from Archips crataeganus, assembly GCA_947859365.1. Classification (NCBI taxonomy): domain Eukaryota; kingdom Metazoa; phylum Arthropoda; class Insecta; order Lepidoptera; family Tortricidae; genus Archips; species Archips crataeganus. The sequence continues at coordinate 3,268,172 of OX402052.1, forward strand.
TTCTTCCGCTCCGCTCCGCTCCTATTAGTGTTAGCGTGATGATATATATCCTATAGCCTTCCTCGATAAATGTGCTATCTAATACCGAAAGAATTTTTCAAATCAGAGCAGTAGTTCCTGAGATTAGCACGTTCAAACAAAAAAAAATAGACGTATCTTTCTTACTAGCTTTTGCCCGCGACTCCGTCCGCGTGGAATTAGTAATTTGGGCAGCTTATTTTTTTTATCCAATTTGCTTTTTCATCAATTATGACTCTCCTTAGTTCCTCGATATTAAAAAAATTACCACCCCCCCCTCCGCAACCCCCCCGCACCCTCCCGCACTCCCCCCGCACAGCAACCCCGAACCCCCCCCCCCCCCCCGCACTCCGCGTTCGTCCCATCCCAAGTCAAGCGTGCCCTATAGAAGTTTTACTTTAAGTTTTACTTCAAGTTTTGTTTTGTCAAATATCTTGAAAACGGTGCATCCTACGGCAAAATCAATGAAATTTTCATCCCCCCTTTAATGCCCCCACACCCTCTCCCCCGCACCCTCCCCCGCAAACCCAAACAACAAACAAACAAACAAACAAACTCTTCAGCTTTATATATTAGTATAGATTTGTGAAAATATCTAAAAAAACCAACCTTGATAAGATTGTTTAAGGGCGACATCACGTCCGGGTGAGCGGATAGTTCCGAATGAGTGTTGACGTCTCTCGTTGAGATCTTATAAACTAGTTTTCGTGGCTGTTTGCGCCTGATTGCCTTGGTCTTAGACTCTTAGACCAAGATTTTATTTTAAGTAGTAGAGCATAAAAAAAACATTTTATGCAGCATTTTCTCGACATACAGAACAACTGCACGAGCATGAGAAGTAAATAGTACATTACTGCAGAGGCCGTGAAGTAAGGGATTGATGGACGATAAAACGAGTCCATTCCTTTTCCGGTCGAGGATTGTATAGAGCTTTTCTCAAACATGCATCTCATCTCTCGTGTCTCATCATCATTCACCATCACCATCATCATCATCATCATCATCATCACCATCACCATAATCATCACCATCATCATCATCATCATTTCGAAAAATCATCAATATCATCATCATCATCATCATCATCATCATCATCATCATCACCATCATCATCATCATCATTTCGAAAAATCCATCCATCCATCCATCCATCCTAAAAGAAGATAGATTTTTTATGTCGTAAGAATACTTAGAGTTGGCTGTATGTAATTTTTCCTTTGTCAGTTTGATGTTAGTAAGCAAATTTAAAAAGTTAGAGCAGCGGACAATAATAGTTTTTCATACTTACTTTTATGGCCTAGGCCAAGAAGTAACTTAGGGAGCCATAAGCAACAAACTTCATGGCTTCATTTCGTGACATTAACGCATACATTTTCAAGCATGTTTGAGAAAAAAATATTTACGTCGTTTAGCTTATAAATTGGACCAAAAAAAGCTTGGCAACGTCGCCAACTAGTCGTCTTTTGAAAGTAGACGCACATTGACGACAAAACACGCAAATTACACCGCCGTGGCACTCTGGGGCGTAAAATAGCGTAAGTATTCGCTAACGAAGGCATGCTTATGTGTTTTTTTTTTATAAAAAGCCATGACATGGCAAAGGCGGTTTTTGCATTTCGTCGTTGAGAAAAAGACGAATATCAGAGAACCTCATAAATCTTTTCAGTAAAATGTATTATTATAATCCCACCAAAAACATAAATGTGAAAAATGATAATAATATGGACCAGTGAGATACACCTTTGGCTTCATCTGCACTTTTCATTAGGTGAGAGAGATATTGGTCAATCACGGGTAAGTTATACGTTTTTTTTTACTTATCCTGTTTGTGTCCCACTGCTGGGCAAAGGCTCCCTCTCCTCTTGACTTCCAGATGTCCCTATCTAGAGCACTAGGTCACTCACTCGATTCCACGTCTAGGTTGTCTCACCACCTCCGCCTCGGCTTACCCTGCCGTCGGTGGTCGTCGCGCTGCATCCACCAAGTGACTGTGTGCGCCCATCTTTGTGGGTGCATCCGGCAGACATGTCCGGCCCATTCCCATTTAAGCTTGGCGGTCGCTTTTCCTATATCAGCGATTTGAGTTTTGGAGCGCAATGTGGTGTTCCGGATTCGATCAATTCTTTTAACTCCTCGTATGCTGCGCTCCATAGCTGGTAAACAAACCTTAAGTTTGGATTTCTGGGTCTCTGTCAAAGACCATGTTTGCGAACCGTGTAAAAAAATAACACTATCGAGACGCCTATAGCGGCAATCATTTTTTTTTCTACTTCTGTAGTTTTATCAGTTTTTAACATGGTCGCGAACAAATAAATAAAAAAAATAGAGAACATGACTTCAGAAATAGTACATTGTTGTAGAGGCTGGAAAGTAAGCTATAGATGGACGAGTTTGTTTGAGGGCCGACGCGTAGCGGAGGCCCTCGAAAGTACGAGTCCATCTATTGCACTTTTGGCCGAGACTAAACATTGTGCTTTTCACGACTAATGCGAGGAAATCATTATCATCATCATCATCATAATCATACATCCATCCATTCCGTCCATCCCGTCCATCCTGTCCATCCCGTCCATCCCGTCCATCCGACCATCCGTCCATCCGTCCATCTATCCCGTCTATCCCGTCCATCCATCCATCCCGTCCATCCCGTCCATCCCGTCCATCCGTCCATCCGTCCCGTCCATCCCGTCCATCCCGTCCATCCTGCCCATCCCGTCCATCTGCCCATCCGTCCATTCTGTCCATCCCGTCCATCCCGTCCATCCCGTCCATTCCGTCCATCCATCCCGTCCATCCGTCCATTCCGTCTTTCCCGTCCATCCCGTCCATCCGTCCATCCCGTCCATCTGCCCATCCGTCCAACCTGTCCATCCCGTCCATCCCGTCCATTCCGGCCATCCCGTCCATTCCGTCCATCCCGTCCATCCGTCCCGTCCATCCCGTCCATCCTGTCCATCCCGTCCATCTCGTCCATCCCGTCCATCCCGTCCATCCCGTCCAACCCGTCTATCCCGTCCAACACGTCCATCCCGTCCATTCCGTCCATCCGTCCATCCGTCCATCCATCCCGTCCATCCGTCCATTCCGTCCATCCCGTCCATCCGTCCATCCGTCCATCCGTCCATCCGTCCATCCCGTCCATCCCGTCCATCCTGTCCATCCCGTCCATTTGCCCATCCGTCCATTCTGTCCATCCCGTCCATCCCGTCCATCCCGTCCATTCCGTCCATCCATCCCGTCCATCCGTCCATTCCGTCCATCCCGTCCATCCCGTCCATCCGTCCATCCCGTCCATCTGCCCATCCGTCCATTCTGTCCATCCCGTCCAACCCGTCCATCCCGTCCATCCCGTCCATTCCGGCCATCCCGTCCATTCCGTCCATCCCGTCCATCCGTCCCGTCCATCCCGTCCATCCTGTCCATCCCGTCCATCCCGTCCATCCCGTCCATCCCGTCCATCCCGTCCAACCCGTCTATCCCGTCCAACCCGTCCATCCCGTCCATTCCGTCCATCCGCCCATCCGTCCATTCTGTCCATCCCGTCCAACCCGTCCATCCCGTCCATCCCGTCCATTCCGGCCATCCCGTCCATTCCGTCCATCCCGTCCATCCGTCCCGTCCATCCCGTCCATCCTGTCCATCCCGTCCATCCCGTCCATCCCGTCCATCCCGTCCATCCCGTCCAACCCGTCTATCCCGTCCAACCCGTCCATCCCGTCCATTCCGTCCATCCGTCCATCCGTCCATCCATCCCGTCCATCCGTCCATTCCGTCCATCCCGTCCATCCGTCCATCCGTCCATCCGTCCATCCGTCCATCCTAACCATCCCGTCCATCTGTCCATCCGTCCATTCTGTCCATCCCGTCCATCCGTCCATCCAGTCCGTCTGTCCGTCCGTCCGTCCGTCCGTCCGTCCGTCCGTCCGTCCATCCATTCATCCATCCATCCATCGCATGCAGCAGACGATTACTGTTGATTGGTCCAATAATGTCGTTTCAGCACGCCAGGAATGAAATTCAGAAATTATCTTTCAAAAAGTCGTATCGTATAATGAAATACATATACTGATACGTCCTGTTTTCGATTAGTGTAACTTTGTTGTCGTGTTTGTGCGCCATAAATGAGTCAGCTGTTAAATGTACATATATAGGCAGTTTTGAGTACTGGATTTAGGTTATCTATGGCGACATTTTCGAGCAGTGTCGTGAAATAGTACATTGTTGTAGAGGCTGGAAAGTAAGCAATAGATGGACGAGTTTGTTTGAGGGCCGACGCGTAGCGGAGGCCCTCGAAAGTACGAGTCCATCTATTGCACTTTTGGCCGAGACTAAACATTGTGCTTTTCACGACTAATGCGAGGAAATCATTATCATCATCATCATCATAATCATCCATCCATCCATCCCGTCCATCCCGTCCATCCTGTCCATCCCGTCCATCCCGTCCATCCGACCATCCGTCCATCCGTCCATCTATCCCGTCTATCCCGTCCATCCATCCATCCCGTCCATCCCGTCCATCCCGTCCATCCATCCATCCGTCCCGTCCATCCCGTCCATCCCATCCATCCTGTCCATCACGTCCATCTGCCCATCCGTCCATTCTGTCCATCCCGTCCATCCCGTCCATCCCGTCCATCCCGTCCATTCCGTCCATCCATCCCGTCCATCCGTCCATTCCGTCCATCCCGTCCATCCCGTCCATCCGTCCATCCGTCCATCCTGTCCATCCCGTCCATCCGTCCATCCGTCCATCCTGACCATCCCGTCCATCTGTCCATCCGTCCATTCTGTCCATCCCGTCCATCCCGTCCATCCCGTCCATCCGTCCATCCAGTCCGTCTGTCCGTCCGTCCGTCCGTCCGTCCGTCCGTCCATCCATTCATCCATCCATCCATCGCATGCAGCAGACGATTACTGTTGATTGGTCCAATAATGTCGTTTCAGCACGCCAGGAATGAAATTCAGAAATTATCTTTCAAAAAGTCGTATCGTACAATGAAATACGTATATTGATACGTCCTGTTTTCGATTAGTGTAACTTTGTTGTCGTGTTTGTGCGCCATAAATGAGTCAGCTGTTAAATGTACATATATAGGCAGTTTTGAGTACTGGATTTAGGTTATCTATGGCCACATTTTCGAGCAGTGTCGTGAAAAGACTATACTTACTCTATGCCCCAAACAGCAGTTGTGTAGTAATGTCGTTATTGCGATACACCTAGCTGCCACAGAATAATTAAATGTAGGTTACACTCAACACTAAAGACTAGTTTAGACCTGTCGAGTTGGGTTGAGTCGAGTCGAGTCGAGTTGAGTCGAGTTGAGTTGATGGATGAAGTAGAAAAAATATTGTCTGCAACGGTGTAGGTATAATTTTGTCTAAACGGCTCGTGCCGTCTTTCATTGCGATACTCACATTCATTCGTATCACAACTCACGTCACTCGCCTTTTAAGACCTCACCGATACAACCGTTGCATAAAATACTAAAATTAATTCTACCACAACTTGTTAACTCGGCAGAAGCCGTTGTATAGTTTAATACCCACCGTTCAAACACCATCTACTTTACGAGCTGTTAAATAGACGTCGGGTCCATGGACATATGTACTGGGCCATCAAATTAAGTGCCCGATGCCCTATTAAAGCCGGGAGCGGAACAATGTTTCTGGGTGCGCCCTTAAATAGTTTTAGGGGTAGTATTAACAAGTCTTGTTGAGTAGGGCTCATTACGTTTCAATTTCACTATACCCTTTTACCAATACTCCTAGATTTCAAAAGGACTAAGGCTGGATTTTACCAAACTTTTATTCCGAGGACAATAAAAACCATGTAAGTAATAAGTCGTCTCGTGATCATGGCGCATGCAACTGTGCCGAAATATCGGGCTTCTCTGAAATCTAGGTACGCGGAACAAAACCCGATTTCAGCTCATAATAATAGTAAAGTTGTCTTTGTGACTCTGACCTTAAAAGATCTACCTATTTAAGTGTGAATAAAACTTTACCATATTTCGCCGTAACGCTATTATAAAGAACTTTCTCATTTATAGTTGTGTTTTTCAATCTTGATTTAGAGTTTATCTTAGCTCCATAGTGATTTAATATAACTAGTAAGGTAACTTGGCCGTTGCGGAAACTACGCTGTGCGGGGACAGAGGCGTTTCCGTAGGTCACCCAAGCACGCTCACTATCTCACTAAGATTATGAACGTGAAAGTTTGTATGTTTGCATGGGTGGCTGAATGGATGTGTTGATGTTTATTTCTCTTTCACGCTAAAACAGCATGGCGGATTCTGATAAAATTTAAAATAATTTATTGAATCAGGCGTTACTTCGCGGAGGTCCATATCAATGAACTTTACAATTACTTTGCTCACCCGCGACCTCATGATCATGATATTTACGTTTATACGAGGCCGGCAATCCCTGTTCTTGGCCAAGGCTTGTATAGAGTTTTTCTCAAACATGCATCATCATCATCATCATCATCATCATCATCATCATCACCATCACCATCACCATCGTCGTCGTCGTCATCATCACCATCATCACCACCTTCAACATCATCATCACCATCATCATCATCATCACCACCACCATTACCATCATCACCATCACCATCACCATCTTACCTTACCTTAAATAAGCGTAGTAGCAGAATGTCATAATGAACCAAAACGCAAATATTGCTTATAGTTTTATTTTAATGGCTAAATGCTATGATGCCATAGACCTACAAACGTCATGGTATGAAACAATAGACGATCACTTTGCTGGCCTTTGCCAGCAATGTTGTATGAAATTCCATTATTGACCTCTCGTCTAGCCGCACCTGCATTGTGACACTTCGTGGCGTATTATAAGGAACATAACGTCAATATTACATAGCATGTTTGAGAAAATGTTTTTTGTTTTACGGCTTTTGTCATAACATCATATTTTTGGTGTAATAACGTTTTGAAAGTTTGAGACTACCTCTTATTTTTACGATACTCTGTGTATTTGTATGGGAAAAAAGTGCTTCATTTTAAAAAGTCGTAAAACAAAAAACATTTGTTTGAGTGATAGGAATTCAGGGTTAAGAGGATGTCAGTGAATTACAAATAACCCTGTATACGTCCCATTACATGGCACAGGCTTCCTCTCAGAATGGTAGGGCGTGGGCTGTTAAATTGTTCCCACGCATGCCCGCGTGGATTGCGAACTTTCTGTTTTACTTAAATTACATGCAAATAAATTCAACGAAGAACGAAAGTAATCCTGCTAATCTTAGCTTATACTATTATTATAAATGCGAAAGTTTGTATCATCATCATCATCATCATAATTTCTGCCGAAAGACGTTCAATGCGTCCTGCGACATCCGCATCTAACGAAGAAAAGTTTGTATGGATGGGTGGATATGTTCGTTGCTCTCACACGCTAAAACGATTTGACAGATTCTGAATAAATTAGAGATGGCTAAAAGCGTTATTTTCCTTTCACCGTGACTGTGTACTGTTACAAAAAAATCACAGTGAAAAATAATCGTGACTATGTCACGTAGGTCACTCACAATACTCACCTAACAGTAATAACGATATACGTTTGAGTAGACGCTAGTCACTGTCACTCTAAAGCGCTAGACGTTACTAAATCACATTTTGCGTTACGAGTCAGTGATGTCGATCGGTTGGTGCGCACCGTTAGGTATTTGATACCAAACCGTTACCGTTCCGTGCGTGAGTGACAGTGACAGTGAGTAACGCTGTGACAGAGACACGTAAGAACGAAGGAACTCAAGGAACGACCTACGTTATTTTGCAACGTTGTTCCTCGGTCACGACACGTGTCACGGTGATACTTTTAGATGGCGGACCACTGTGATTTTTTCATCGTGACGTTATTTTTCACCCATCTCTAGAATAAATTTGGCACGCAGATAAATAACCGAAATAAAATATGTAGGTATTTTATATTTCAAAATAAACATGGACAGCCTTTATTAGTAATCATATTTTATTTAACTTTTTTCTCATGTACCTACTAACTCCGGGATAAATACTTTTTACTTTTTTTTAATACTTTTTTTTTTCTTTTTTTTCTGACAAATTATCTTTATGACTATTAATGTATATAACAATCGTTTTTTTACCTCGGAAAATTGCACAATTACAGCGGGATAGCGATAAACGAATTTACAGACGGAGTCGCGGGAACATCTATTTATAAATAGTTACGCTATGGTAGCCTCTGCTACAGAGCTTCCCTTAGGGCGTCCGAAGTATTATTTCCCCCTCAATTAAGTTAGTACTGATTGCTTCAATACATCCTCTTAAAACCGGCTCGTTGCTGATTGAAAAAGTTTTTTTGGGGATCCTTTTTAGATAGGAAAGAACGCAAACAAAAGTTTTAATATAATTTTAATATAAGTCTTTGATTGAAATCATGTTTTACCTCAATTCTTTTTTCTTTTAAAATTAAAAGTGGCTCACATATTTTTAAGTCCCACTGCACGACACAGGCACTGCACGTAAACTAAACTATTAGACATACCGCAGTGTTTTAAGTCAAAAGTCTTTGACCAGTGTGTGTTGCCAGTCATGACTTATAGCACTGAGATGTGGCCGTTAACCATGGGCCTCATAAGAAGGCTCAAGGTCACTCAGAGAACGATGGAGAGGGCTATGCTTGGATTTTCTCTGCGGGATCGTATTAGAAATAATTAAATCTGCGCAACAACCGATATATCTCAAAGAATTGACTAGCTGCTGATTGCTGAAGATTGCTGGCCAGTGGGGCTAAAAGGTTCTCGAGTGGCGTCCTCGGACCGGAAGATGCAGTGTAGTTAGGCCTCCAACAATATGGAGCGACGACCTGGGGTCTGTTGCATAACAAAGTACAACTAATATTACAAGCGGAACTCACGCTTCAGTTATATTAACTATAAAGGGAGTTCCGCTTGTAATATAAGTTGTACTTTGTTATGCAACAGGCCCCTGATTATGGTTGCGGGAACGCATTGGATGCGAATGGCGTAGAACCAATCGGTTTGGCGAGCCTTGGGGGAGGCCTATGTTCAGCAGTGGACCTCTTTCAGCTCAAATGATGATGATGTGAACGTGGAATATTTATTTTACAAACAACCTAAACCTAACCTTACCTATTTATAAATATTCTAAAGAACGGAACCCTTATTTAAAAATCTACTCGTTTCCAACCGGAGTGTCTTGTGCAATCAATGCTCTGAAAAAAGAGGCTTAGAGGCCCAAAACAATCAATTAGGGAAGTTACAGTGTTCATGAATTGCAAATGTAACTTCTTGACTGTTCTGAAATTCTTCACGTCGCTTGAGTATTGATACAATTATGACTCTTTGTGACTTGAGAAATGCGGCGTTTTTTGAGACTGGCATATTTTAAATCCCTTGGGTAATTTAGTGGCGTGTAATGATCTGTATAACAACAGTGGCTAATTTTAAGATTGCATAACGCGAATTACATAATTTCAACTCATATAGGCCATAAATATAGTTATATACAATCGAGGTTAAAAAAAAAAACTTGATATTGTACATTTATTATATATCTTAGACATTTATTTTGACACAGAGCCGGCGTCAGAGATCTCTCTGAAAGTTTTTTGTACTTGAAATTGACAAATTTCCTGAATACAATACCTTTAGGCCAAATCTTCTTATCCAAAAACATGGGTAATTTACTATCATACACGAAAAATTTGTACGCTTTATGATTTGATTACTTTTTAATTTCGATTTTTTCCAACACAACGGTCTCATTTGTTTTTTGATTTATATATGTAGTTATTTCGTCTTCCTTCGTATCTTTGTGTATGTTCGAGATAAAAACAGGAATTTAACGTTCAGCCGCTTTAAAACTGCATCCATTTTCATTAGCCGTAGCTATTTGGCCCCTATAGCGATGACTCGACCTATTTTTTCGATATTTCACAGTCTGCCACCCTTGATCGTCATCATTTTCATCCTCGTTTAGAGCAATAGGCAATTTAACCGTATCGTTGTCAGCTGACGCGCTGGCCGGCCCGGGCAGCGGCGGTGGCTCGATCACCTGTTCGGCGCGATGAGTCACCCCGCTCGCCGCAACGGCCAGCTCCGGTATTGAATTATTTATCTGCGCGGTAGACTGCCTACCCGAAAACACAATTGAACGATACTGACAATCAATTTGATTTTCTGACGGAGGTGAAGATGTAAAATATGGTACAGTATTAATGTCATCGCACATTTGTGAGTTCATTTGTTGAAGATATGTTAACACTTTATTACCTTGTGGCTGCTACTTCATGTTTGAAGTGTTTTATGTCACAAGGCACACAGTGACAAATTGTTAAGTGTAAAGATATCTTTGACCTCCCCGACTTTATGTTACCAAGGGAGGCGTCAAAAATTATCTTTCCAACTCTATGCCACTAACCATATTTTTGACGGTTGGTGTTTGCATATTATTATATTTGACGCGATGGGTGTATTATTGTATAAAAAAAAGCTTTAGACATAACGGCCTCTGGTTCAAAGAAGATCTTCCTTCAAACTTTAATTTAATCCATTGAACTAGTCCATCTGAGCTCTAAATCTGGTACGTTTTCGAAATGGCTCAAAAAGATGCCAAAACTGATTGGGCAAAAAAATAAAATCAAATTATCAAATCTGCTCACAAAATTTCACAAGAACCAGTTGAAAAATGCGACCTATAGAAAAAAAACGGACATCTGAACAGACATACGAAAAAACTTTTGACCAATTTATAACAAAGAGGTTTCGTTGGCTCGGTCAAATATTGAATCTTATTGTCGTTGCATTTAGGATATTTCTAGTTATAGCAGGTGCACTAACAATGTAACCTTAAATAAAGATAGCTCTAGACTACAACGTATTCTTCTAAACACTCGAACGAACTTCGAACAAACTACTTCTTATTAGAGACAAAGAAAACTCGAAACGGTTTGTTTAAAAGTGCAGATGCGTTCAGTATTTGTTTAGTATTTGGTCGAGTAAACCACAAGCTCAGTTTACACGATGCAAGTAATCACATACCAGTAATATTACACAAGGATTCAAGGTGCTAGGAGCACTAGGTTGCTTTTTACTATGTACTACTTATTCTTTATTCGGGATGTCAGTAAGGCACACACATAATATATTTATCATATTCTTTGCGTATTCTATAAGATCTACAACGGGGAATGCTCTGTGGAACTCTTTGACTTCATTCCAGCTGCGGGGTTCCATTACAGATCCACCCGTCGTAAGCGTTCATTTCATCGACATCATGTTGATGAATGGCAGTCTTCGACGGTGCGTTTTAAGCGGTCTTTTTTGCCACGAACTTGCAAAATCTGGAACGAGCTTCCCGCTGGGGTCTTCCCATCGAGTTACGACCTTGGTGCCTTTAAGAGGCGAGTGTACAATTTTGTGCAGGGCCGACAACACACTGGCATCGCGTAAAGCTCTGCGGGTGTCTATGGACAGTGGTGATCATTTAACATCATGCAACATTTAACGATGAAAACCAGTACATTCTTCCGTATGTGTCATCCAGTCCATGGTTTAGTAGCATTCTGTCTAAACACGCCTCAAAGAAAGTAAAAAACTTTAGCTAGAGTGTTTCGAGCGAACAAGGCAGTGTTGAGTCTTTTATTTTCGATACGTATTTCGATGCCAGACCTCCAAAACCCCTACCACTGCACAGAATTTCAAAAACATTTTGCTTTTAAAATTACACATTGCAGTGCAAAAAGAAGTAAATACTTTTTAAATTGACCTTTAAAATTATTCATTTGAAATGATATGAAATGTCGTAATACAACGTTAAATTATTATTTTGTTTTTATTTTACATCGATCATTACACACCCCTTGAAGAGCTCTCGTTTGTATTACGTCCGGAAATGCAATCTATGAGACCATTCTTTAGCAGTTATCATTATGTTAGATGAATTGAACCGTTATTATCGTGTATTTATTGGTTGTTAAAGTCGTCATAGCTATGCAGGTACAAAGAATGTCAAGTCTTTACTAATTATGGTTCAATTCATTGTGGTAAACGGTCGGACAAACAACGGAACTTTAATAATAGAGTACAGTTGACAGTCTACAAATACTTCTACCCTATAACTATAAATTAAAAATTTCATAAACTAAACCCCCAACGCAATTAAGGGTAACATTATACAGGGTGTTACAAAATAACTCCTAAAGCCTGAAACCCCATGAACAGTAAATAAAACTGTAATTTTGCGCGCTGTTCTTTTTTTTCTAAAAAAAATATATACTAATTTAATTCTTTACTGGAGTACTTCCATACCCTTCAGTTATTTTATTACGGGTAATTTTGTAACACCCTGTATGTTTGAAAATAAAGTAAATGCGGCTAAGATCCCTTCCGCAACTCACAAAAGTACTGATAATTTCGAAACGGCTGGACCAATTTTGATCAAATATGGCTAAGAACCATCGCCAAGAAACCTGCTTTCAAATAAAAAAACCGCATCCAAATCTGTCCACACGCTTAAGAGTTATGATGCCACAGACAGACAGACAGACATAAATAAATAAATAAATAAATAAACACCAATTGACCTAGTCCCAAAGTAAGCTTAGCAAAGCTTGTGTTATGGGTACTAAGCAACGGATAAACATACTTATATAAATAGATACATACTTAAATACATATTAAACACCCAAGACCCGAGAACAAACATTCGTATTTTTCATACAAATATCTGCCCCGACACGGGAATCGAACCCGGAACCTCAAGCTTCGTAGTGAGGTTCTCTAACCACTAGGCCATCTGGTCGTCTAACATACAGACACACACACACACACACACATAGCGGTCAAACTTATAACACCCCTCTTTTTGTATCGGGGGTTAAAAAATACTTCTTGCAAAATTACTTAAACATAATTAATTAATTAATTACTATAGGTTAACTTGCCACTTACTATGACTTCTAATCCGAACTGAGCTTGTCTATATCTGCAATGCATAATGGACTAGATTTTTCCTAGCTAGTATCAGTTCAAAACCTATCGCGTCGCAAGCGCAAGTGTTCTAGAAAAAAATGATCTTAGTGCTCTTAGTTGTGTGTCTGGTGGGTGTGGTTTATCTAAGATTAAAATGGAGAGCGAAAAATCAAAGGCTTCTGGAGCTGGCTGCTTTGACCCCTACAATGAAGGGGGGTCTTCCTATTATAGGAAATGCTTTGGTATTTCATGGTGATAGTATACGTAAGTCGATATACGAGATGCATAATGCCTTATAATTTTTTATAAAGCCGTCAAACAGATGCTTTATTGTCTAATGCACTTGGAACCACAACCGTTTTCACCCATTCCGTTACGCGCTGTACAAAATGTAAACGCATAATTTATCATTTTAGCGCAATTTATTATACAGTATGAAGTATCTTTTTCTATTTATTTTTTATTTTTTCAACTTCATTTTTTTTTTATTACTTTTACGGTCATCCCGTGAAACCATATATTTCAAACTAAATACAAACTGAAACAATGGTGGTGTAGGGGTAAGCACGCAGCTCGGAACGCTGAGGACCTGGGTTCGATTCCCAGCATTGGTCTTTTTTCTGAGGTTTTTTCTGTGCATCTATATTTCAGTTTGTATTTAGTTTGAAATACAATTTATTATAGTTGTTAGTTAGTGTTGACGTCTCTCATTGAGAATATTAACATAGATGTTGCTTGTATCAATGCTATAAGTGATTAAGCGAGCCGAGACGAGTGATGAATAGAAAAAAATCGTGTCTATATCCCGACCGGTTGTGCCAGTTGCTTTTTACCCAAAAAGCACGCAGCACGGCATGCTGAGGACCTGGGTTCGATTCCCAGAGCTGGTCTTTTTCTACGCTGGTTTTTTTTTAGACGACCAGATGGCCTAGTGGTCAGAGAACCTGACTACGAAGCTTGAGGTCCCGGGTTCGATTCCCGTGTCGGGGCAGATATTTGTATGAATGATACGAATGTTTGTTCTCGGGTCTTGGGTGTTTGATATGTATTTAAGTATGTATCTATCTATATAAGTATGTTTATCCGTTGCCTTGTACCCATAACACAAGATATGCTTAGCTTACTTTGGGACTAGGTCAATTGGTGTGAATTGTCCCGTGATATTTATTATTTATTTATTATTATTCTGTGTTTTTTCTGTGCATTCATGTTTCAGTTCGTATTTAGTAAGAAATATACGTAGATGTTTTCGTTATCCTGTGGGGTTTTCTGCGATATTTTAAGGGGCTGTTTCACCACTTTTCTTAAAGTTCGGATTAGCTTAATCATAACCTTATTTGACAGATGGAATTAAAATTTCTGTTTCACCAGTCTCGATTAGCGCTAAGTGACGGACAAACTGTTTCTTAATTTGACCATCAAATCAGGAGGCATTTAACATTTTTATCCGTCACATAAAGTTAGTTTATTTTTTTGTGGCCATGGTTGGAGAGCCCTTCAGCCGGTTTCAGAAAAATAGATCAAAGTATTTTTTATTTTTTAAAGAAAGAGGTCATGCTAAATTGCATAAAATAATTTAAATATCAAGATTTTAATGAAAAAATGTAGGTACACTTTTAGTATGTAAAAATAAATCCAAAATTTCGTAATATTTTTTAATAACAAACTTTTTTTCAGTGGCTCAATCGTTTGTTCTACCTGAACTTGTATGTCGCCATTAAAAAAAAGTTTATCTGTCAAATGGTTTGGCGCCACTTTTCGATTCGTTTTACGTGATTTTATTTTTCTTTGTTATTGTTAACAAAGTATCGTAAATAAATACCGTTTTTGGATCAATTATAATGTTACATATTTGTTTATGCAAAAAAAATAGATGTATTCAAAAATTATATAGTTAACCATTTCTTTTGCTTTAATAATGAGTGACTTTTTGAACGAAAGTGTGCGAACAGGAAGTGTTGCCATTCCGACTTTTTGTTAAACCCACGATTAGTTAAGTGGTACTTAGTTTGCACAGGACCGGAGTGGTGAAACTGAAAAAACACTAGCCGACAGATTTGTCCAGTACTTAGTTTATTAATTGGTTACGTGACCAGTAGTTTGACAATAAGGTGGTGAAACACCCCCTAAGTCTCTAATAATTATAGTTACGGAGATAGAACTACTTTGAAGCGAAATTATAAATACCATTTATTCCCTATCCCGTGGGTATTTAGAAGAAATCCCTTCTTAACGTATGCCTACGTCATAATAGCTATCTGTGTGCCAAATCGCAGCATAATCCATTAAGTGGTGTGAGCTGTGCGTTGATAGATCAGTCAGTAAGGGTTGCCTTTAATGTACGGGCATCCCACGGCTATGCCACATGGTGGGAAAGTACCTTGAATTTTATAGATTGAACATTTTACTGAAAGAAGACATTATTTTAATTAAAAAAAAAAAATTTAAACTGCATTCATAGATTTTTAAATAATTACATGGCTGAACCGAGAACCGAACCCGCTACACGAGAAAAAAAATACCGTGTAGCTTTGTTATATCAATCGAAAGGCTTCATCGTAAGGATTATTTTTTTCTAAATAACATAGTGTCAGGAATAAAAGGAAGACCATGAATTATAACATTTTTAATTCAAAATTAATCAATTTAATTTATCAAATGCTCAAAATGAGTCCCATCCTGTTGTATACAAAGTCGCACTCTTTTGATTATTTCACTCCCTGTTGATGGTTACCTATCAAAATTTAGAATTATTTTTTCCGTATATTTAAAATCCCATGCTTCATTTATCCGAATTCATTTTTTTCTGAAACTGTAAATATTTCAGGATTTTTATAAAACAACCCTAACCTAACCTAAAGGGTTCTACACGATGGTCCTGAAATAAATCCTGAAATATTTACAGTTTCAGAAAAAAATGCTTTCGGACAAATGAAGTTTTCGGGATTCTAAACCTTCGGAAATAAAATTTTCTAAACATCGATAGGATCCCTGGGGGCCATCTTATCCAGGAAAGAAAGTGTTCATTGAAATTGTCCCTTGTTCTGTGAGGGCCTACGCTAGCTGACGCGGACGCCCGCCGCGTGCGCCCGCTCGCGGGTCTAAAATGTACGTAAAATCCGTCGCACGTGCCCGCGCCACTTAGCGCTGTTCATACAATTTCTTATTAGACGCGCGCACGACGGGCGTCCGTTCCGGGCAATCCGCGTCAGCTAGCATAGGCCCTGACTGTTATAATAATGTCAGTTGTATGTCCTTACGGCAATGTCACCTTTTCATTTTTTGAACATTTCATTCTTCCTTTTATTTCTGACACTATGTTATTTAGCAATAAATAATCCTTACGATGAAGCCTTTGAATCGATATGACAAAGCTACAGGGTAATTTTTTTTCTCGTGTAGCGAGTTCGATTTCCGGTTCAACCATGTTATTATATAAAAATCTATGAATGCAGTTGAAATTGTTTTTTAAATTAAAATAATGTCTCCTTTCAATAAAATGTTCAATCTACAATATTCAAGGTACTTTCCCTCCATGTGGCATAGCCGTGGGACGCCCTGTATACAGAAGAAGAACTGTGTCTTTTTTTTTCAGATTTATGGAAGGCATTCAAAAGGGTTATGCATGAAACAGCTACCTCCGGAGGCGTTCTAGCAGTATGGTTGGGACCTTCTTTACATTATAGTACGTATTTTAAGTACCACGTTCTATCTCTATCTTAAAATGAGAAGCTGACTAAATGGCTGACGTATTAACATACACTCCAAACAACAGGACCACAGAACACAAACATACAAATTACTGAAAAACTTCTTAGATAAGTTTAAGCTTTCTAATGAAACTTCAAAGTTTGCAAAAAAATATTAGGTTATTAAATTTAATAATGACAGAATTTCAGACACGGTACCAAATTACCTTTTTTATTGCAAATTTGTTGTACTATAAAAGGATATTCAATAACCAGTCATTTTGTATACGGATAGATTACTTAACAATATTCATTGGATCTGCATTAACAAGGAAATAGTTCAATGCAATGAATGGCGTGAACATAATGGAATAATTATACATATAGTTATAGTTACTGGCAACTTGTAGAACGAGTAACTTAACTACGTAAGGTTTTCATTGCGAACGTGTCCTGTCCTTCTATTTGACCTCTGTTACGTTACACTCTGTTAAGTTATTACTGGTAAAACCTTTATCTAAGGTAAAGGCGGGAGAATAAGTGATTATGGAAATTAGGGATGTCGGATAGTTGTTTGGCCGGATACCAGATACCGGAAATCTGGCGAGCCATAACGACGGTTGTCCGGATATACCTACGGCGGCCGGTTGTATGTTGCGATGTTTTTAACTTTGCAAATACCTATCGAATCTGCTTTGGTTTGGTTTGGCAACCGAGTGAGCAATTAATTTTCTGTTATAAACTTTCTTGATTTTCACTCATAATTTTGTAACGTATGTATGTAAACTCTTTATTGTACAAAAAAAAGAAAGAAAAAGAACAAAACACTATTGACAACCGGTGAAATAAATGTACAAAGGCGAACTTATCTCTTCAAGGGATCTCTACCAGTCAACCTTTGAGTGAATTAAAGGAGCATTTAGCAAGGGTGAATAAGTATGTTAAAAGTCAGAAATACTCAGTGAAAGCTACAATACAATTATTAAAACAAATAAAATACATGAACCCATGGAAAGTAACCTAATTATTACACTAAACGGGACTTATCACGCAAACAATACTACTTTGTACTTTGTACTATTTTTGTTGTGTTGTTTTGTATTATTTTTGTGTTTTATGTACAATAAAGTGTTTACATACATATATACAAACAATATTTACCTTGACGTTTCGGCCACATTGCAGCAGCCGTGGTCACGGCGTGGATGGTGGTAAATATTGTTTGCATGATAAGTCCCGTTTATTATAATAATTATGAATTAATTTTCTTCTTTCTCTCTTTGATATATTAGAAGAATGATAGGTACCTATTATACATATTTTCCAGGTTTTTAAAAAATAATATCTTTGCTTAAACTTCATCGTGATTAATTTCATGTTTTAAGGTAAGGGGGTGGTCGATGTCCTTGGCTATTTTTAACCCCCGACACAAAAAGAGGGGTGTTATAAGTTTGACCGCTATATGTGTGTGTCTGTCTGTCTGTCTGTCTGTGGCGTCATAGCTCTTAAACGGGTGAACCGATTTGGATGCGGTTTTTTTAATTTGAAAGCAGAATTCTTGGCGATTGTTTTTAGATATGTTTCGTCAAAATCGGTTTAGCCGTTTCAAAGTTATAAGCTCTTTTGTTAGCTGCGGAAGGGATCTTAGACTCATAATGGGCATTTACTTTATTTTTGTGCGACCGAATTGCGTTGGGGGTTTTTAAAATTTTTAATTTACATTTATTTCTGTCCAAATGTTTTTTAGGTATATGTTTTGCAGTTGGCGATGTCGTTAGTTACCAAAGTAATGGACAAGACTTAAAAATATTTTGTTTATTATTTCCAGTGATAACGGACCCAGAAGATGCAGTGACGGTGATGAATCGCTGCTTAGAAAAAAACAGATACATTTACGGCATGGCCAACGCTTTTCTCGGTAGCAGTTTGATCAACTCTGGTGGTGAGCCAACTATAACTCTTGTAAGTCTCTAAGTAATTGTACAGAAACGGGCGAGGGTCGGTCAAGGAATAAACCAACGGGTAAAAACATAAAAGACTGACCTAAGCACCCCCCAGTGCCCAGCGGGAGAATGCATGCTCCTCTCCCAGCCTTCCAGCAAATGGCTGAGGCAGGACACTGTGGGTAGATTAAGTCCCCTCCCTACCCCTCCCCTCCTCAAAATATAACGCACACGTTTTTTGTATTAATAATCAATAGAGAAGGGGACTTGTGACCGGGTTTTTCAGTCCGTGCAAGTCGGACACTGTCTGGGCCCTCCATTCCCAGTTCGTCCGAAGGGATTTTTCCCGAGCACAAGTCACTCTTCCTACCCTAAAGTAAAAAATAGCAAAGACTTCGCGTCTTTGGCCCCTCTGGCGACTCATTCAAAAAAAAAAAAAAAACTATAACTCTTCTATAAAATGACCCTGGCCTGACAAAAATAGCTAATTGAAAACAAATTGAACTCAATTGGTTTTCATTTGTTGTTTCTCCATCCAAATGTTTTCTTCCTGTGTAATGAATATGTGTAAATATCCCCCTTTCTCTCTCTTTAACTAATGATAGCCTTCCGTCCGCAGCTTCGCCCGCGTTAAATTAATTTTCCCGTAGGAAAAGGTATTTTCCCGCGGTAAAAAGTAGCCTATGTCACTCAGTGATAATGTAGCTTTCTAACAGCAAAAGAATTTTTGAAATCGGTCCAGTAGTTTCGGGGCCTATTCAATGCAAACAAACAAACAAACAATCAAATCTTTCCTCTTTATAATATTAGTATCTATAGATGAAAGCAAATTAGCGCGAGATTCCCTTACTGCTAAAGTACTATCGAACCAAGTGAATCGTTTGAATAAACGTTTGTAAGTAAATGGTTATGCTTAATGTTTTTGGAGAGTTAACATTTCGATTTCATTTCAAAGCAAGAACAGATAACCATTGGGGGAGAATGGTTCTCGAGTGGCGACCATAAGCTGAAAGATATAACGTTGACAGACCTCTCTCTAAGAGAGCTACACTCAACCTGCGGCCCGCGGGCCACATGCGGCTCACTTTAGTCCTATGACGAACCCGCCTAGAGTAAATAAAAGATATACGCTAAATAGCCCAATCGAGTCGTTCCCGAAAAAACGCGCCGAAAAATCTATCAAGTGAAAATTTCGTTCAAAAACCTCAAACGTATTTCATTTAGGAATCTGTTTTTGAGCGTTTTCCAGTTTCGGTAAGCAAAATTATCTATCATAGAGAAAACTATTAATCATTATTTCCAACAATTTGGCCGATCATCATCTCAGCCTATATACGTCCCACTGCAGGGCACAGGCTTCCTCTCAGAATGAGAGGGCTTGGGCCGTAGTTCCCACGCGGGCCCAGTGCGGATTGGGAACTTCACATACACCATTGAATTTCTTCTCAGGTGTATGCCTGGAAACTTGTTTCGTCACGATGTTTTTCTTCACCGTAAAGCTCATGGTAAATTACAAATGATATTTCGCACATTAATTCCGAAAAACTCAGAGGTGCGAGCCCGGCCTCGAACCCACGAGCCTCTGCTTGAGAGACCATAGGTCAAATCACTAAGCCACCACGGCTTATTGGCTTGGACCGTTGCTACATCACATTTGTGGCCCATACAAAAATAGTTGTGTATGGACCGAATGACGACCAATGGATGCAGATGGTAAGGTTCCGTTCATTGTAGTGAGATCTTTGTTCAACAGTAGACGTCGTCCAGCTGGCGATGATGAAGTCCTTCATTAATTAGTCTCTCGCAGTTCCCAGGTGGAAACGCAATAGAAAGCTGGTCAATCCGTCCTTCAGCCAGCACATGCTTGACCGGTACCAGTTTATCTTCAACCTGGAAGCCAAGAAGCTGGTGAAGAGCTTGGAGCCGCTGGTTGGCCAGAAAGAAGTCAGCGTTTGGCAGCAAGTGGCTGACACTGCTGTAAACACTGTTTGTAGTAAGTTTTAGATCCGTGATATATCTTAAACCCTTAATATGGCCCTATTAAGCGCTATTGAATACAATATTCCTGACATACCTGACATAAGTCAAACCGCTGGGTCACCACGGCCCATAGCAAAAAAATAGTGATTACCTAAAAAAATGGGCACCAAAAGAATAATTCATACTTAACTTGTAAAAGTTGGCCTAGTAGCGCCATCTCTTGGTCCAGGTGAGCGGGTAGCTCCGAAGGAGTGTTGAAGTCTCTCGGTAGAGGGCATAACATAGATGCGCTTTATCACTGCCTAAATGTGATTATAACAGACTGAAGTGTACGATGTATGGGAAAGATTCGTCGCTAACTTCTAGACCAGTGATGGTGTAGGGGTAAGCACGCAGCACGGAACGCTGAGGACCTGGGTTCGATTCCCAGCATTGGTCTTTTTTCTGGGGTTTTTTCTGTGCATCTATATTTCAGTTTGTATTTAGTTTGAAATACAAAAGAATAATGTCTGAAATTATATGTTTTAGTTTATTTCAGTGACTGTTTTTGGAATATCTAAGGAAAATGAATCTCTTGTAAACAATGACTACATGGTGACAGTGGCGTCGATATTTGCTGTGTTTTCTGAGAGAATCTCAAAGCTGTTTCTTCACCCGGATATATTGTTCAACATGAGCCCGCTGAAAAGAATCCAGGATGAGCTTATGAAAATCATCAGTACACAGTCTTCCAAGGTAAAAGAACAGATTAAAACTGTTTCCTACTGGCAGCAGTAACAGTGCTGATCATATCCTACCAATATTATAAATGAGAGAGTTTGTGAAGATGGAATATTTTAGACTATCGCGGTCATTACTAATATTATGCGTTGAAATCGGGTTTTGTCCCGCGTACCTAGATTTCATAGAAGCCCGATATTATTTGTGTAGATGTTTGGATTTTTGGACGTTTGGATGTTTGTTTATTCAATCCCGTAATACCTAGTACAATTTCAGAAATAGGGTACAACTAGTTCTTTCTCCAATTTTAGGATCTGCTCAGAATCAATGTATCGATTATAATGCAGTAAAATAATATTCCCAGATTTTCATACAAAAATAAGGTGTCAGTTTTGTTACCTTCAAACACCAATGTATGAAGAAAAGTAACAAAACTGACCTCGGGACACTTTTTTCTCTATGTAGAATCGATAGTGCTACTAATTCTGAGAAGATCCATGCAAAAAAAACCGGCCAAGAGCGTGTCGGACACGCCCAAGGTAGGGTTCCGTAGCCATTACGAAAAAATCAAGTAATATTTTTCTAAGGATTTCGTATGTGTACGGAATCATCCAAGTTTAGGTATGTTTTATACCTTAGGCAACTATTTACTCTTAAACTACAAATAATTTCCAAGCAATCTTAGCCGCTATAATTTTCCTAGTAAATTTGATATATTTACTACCCTACTGAATTTTTTCAAATTTTTCCTCCTAACAGTTTAGATTTTAGAGGGGGGGGGGGGACGCTCGATTTTAAAGTTGAATATTTCGCAAACAGATCACTGAATAGAAAAATCATGTTAGCAACCCCACAATGATTTTAAAAGATACCCCACACTATAGGGTTAGCCGAGAAAAAAAAATCACCCCCACTTTACGTCTATGGGAGGTACCCTAAAAAATTTTTTTTTTACTTTTTTTTGTTCAATCACTTTGTCGGCGTGACTGATATATATATTGATGCCAAATTACAGCTTTCTAGTACTAACAGTCTCTGAGCTTAGCCGCGGACAGACAGACAGACAGACAGACAGACGGACAAACATGGCGAAACTATAAGGGTTCCTAGTTGACTACGGAACCCTAAAAATCTGTGAACAATAAATGTATTGTACCCTATTTCTGCAATTCCCCAATAACGGCTGAACGGATTTATATGAAACCTGGTGTACAGATAAAGATCTGAATTAAGACATAATGATACATAATATCCAGGTAAATGAGTTTCCGTGACATAATATTTAATTTTTGTACAAGAAGAGAGGGTAAAGAAGAATCGCGGTTCAAGAACGTTGCCCTTTAAAACTTTCAAGATTGTAAATGTGTCTCGTGAAGGCATTGTTAACGCGGGCAAAGCAGCGGGTTAAATATACTATGACATATTTCACGGTAGATGCTTAGATTTGGATGCATTGCTTTTCACGGCTTGTAATTTAATATGTAATATCCAGTGATAAACTATTAAGTATAATACAGATAAAATCATCTTTGTAGGTTATTGGCCAAAGAAAAAGAGAGAGAGCAGCTGAAAAGGATTCTATCAAAGCGAGGTCCTCTATAGGTAATACCGTTTAACAACCAAATAATAATTTTCTCTTGATACATTTGTTTTTGGAAATATACGTCATAATACTAACGATCAGGTACTCTCTTTGAGTTGTTGATAATGTTGATGTTCATGGACGGTGGTGATCATTTCCCATCAAATGACCCGCTTGCTTGTTTTCTTTCCTCTCGAGATAAATAAGACATACATAGTATTTTAAATATACTTAATTTGATTGTACCTGCAATGATATCATAATTAATATAATAAAAATCCACCGTAGACGTAGTTAGATGCTTATCATGGCTTTAAGGTAGACAGTGACAATATCACGAAAGTCAATAAAAATGGAAAACATCTTGTAAAGTTTTGGTTAGGTGCACCCTGACACAAATATAACTTTCTGATCCTTGGTATTGATTAAACTCTTACTAGTTTTTCATGGTGATCATTATTGCAAATTGTTGTAGGTATTGTTTATATTTTCCTCAATTTAGAAATTGGGTGTCCAGAAGCATTGGCGTACTATATAGGTATATTGCATTCATTCATACTTGTCTTATTTAGTAAACAAGTTTATACGTATAACCTCAAAATGCACTTTTTTTAGCTGAAATTGCTATTTAATCACAAATAAAAACAAACCCAGGCAGAAGGTTAACATGGTATCCACTTAAATAAAGCTGATCACTTAAAATCAACAAAAGATATATCTATTGAGAATAAAAATCAAGTTGATAAAGATTTAAGGGCTTGTGAGGTTAATTAAATGAGGTTAAGTTAATGTTACGTGGGAGTAGTTTTTGTTTTATAATTTAGTATGAGCTTTGCTAACTTTACTGGTTAGGATCCGAGAACCTCCGGAGCGTGGGTACTACGACACTGCCCAGAACTGGAATAAAGTGGATATTATGAAAGCTAATTAACTAGCTACTAATGTTTTAATTTCCTCAGCACACAGATTTGAATCTTTCCTGGATATTCTTCTGGATTTAGTTGATGATGATTTGTTTGAAGACCACGA
The DNA here is from genome assembly GCA_947859365.1 of Archips crataeganus. Taxonomy (NCBI): domain Eukaryota; kingdom Metazoa; phylum Arthropoda; class Insecta; order Lepidoptera; family Tortricidae; genus Archips; species Archips crataeganus. The sequence continues at coordinate 3,292,121 of OX402052.1, forward strand.
AGTGCAAGATGAGATGAACAGCATCATAGTAGCAGGATATGATACACTGGCCACGTCAATTCCTTACACTATTATGCTTATAGGCAGTCATCAGGATGTGCAAGAGAAATTGTACGAAGAGTAAGTCATTACAAAAATTGACATCTACAGTTGGTTTTGTATGGACGTAGTGCTAAATAGATCACTAATTTGAATAGCAGACGATTATGGATGATTATTAATACTAAACATGACTTTATCACGCATACGATGTGTGTGGTGTCAAGTTCGTTTATGCCTGCTATACACACATGTAACGATATATCGTAGCGAGTAATCTGTGCAAGCCAAAATTGGCAGATTATTGTCATACATACATTCGATAAATCTGCGCAAATCGGTTGCACAGAGTAATCGTTACAATTGTAATTTGCCTGTCACGTTAAGCTTCTCGACGTTGCTACCGTTCCTAGAAATTACCAAAATACCCTAAAATTCACATGTAAAAATTTTTGATGATAGATCTTTATTTTTCAATGCAGCGTTAGTAATTTTTTTGTGTTAAGTGTTAAGTTCCTGTATCATCGACCTAAGCAAAATAGTGACTATCGTCGGTTTTTCGATGTTCATTTTACTAATTGCCTTTGTTCGTAAACAGGATTACATCAGTAGTAGGACCCGACGAAGAAATAACGAACCACCACGACTTGCCTTACCTAGATGCAGTTATCAAGGAGTCTCTCAGACTTTATCCACCTGTGCCAATCATATCACGGGATTGTGACGAGGAAATACAACTCAGTAAGTACAATGCCATTCAAACTTTCAAAACGACGTAACTAGGAGATGATTAGGTATGATTTGGTCAAGGTTGCCGAAAGCTGGATATAGAAAATGTACGTGCTTAGGACACTTATAATATCCTACAAAATAGTTTTACTTCTGACAGCGAAAGCTTAAAAATAATTATTGACTATCTTTTTAACAATAAAAGTTAGAACACTGTTGTCTTTAAGAAATTAACTTCATTTATTTTTACCTAGGTATGGCATTTTCCCTTAAAGATAAAAGAAATAAAAAACACGGTATATACCTACAGAACTGTAAAAAATCTTTTCCTCTGGAAATGCGGTGATGATTTAATATGATTTCAGAAAACTATAAGCTTCCAGCTGGCTGCCACTGCACTATTGGCATATGGGCCATCCAGCGCTTACCCATTTGGGGTCCAGACGCGGAGCAGTTCCGACCTGAGCGGTGGCTGGACCCTGAATCTTTGCCTAGGAACCCTGGTGCACATTGCGCCTTCAGCATTGGAAGACGAAACTGCTTGGGTAAGGTTTGGGACGAGAACAATCTCGGAAATAATGCTTTTCGATTTCATTTTTTATCATTATTTTTTACGCACGCATTATGACGTGATGATGAGGGAATGGGTTCAATTTCCAGCCTCAGCCATACTTTTCTGATTGTTCAATGTGTTTCTAGTTTTTAGTACCTAAGTAAGATTTAGAAAAACCGGCCAAATGTGAGTCGAACTCGCGCACTGAAGGACTAAGTATCAATTTCGGTTATAAAATTTTTTTATGTCACAAATACTACGTGGGTCACTAAATAAGTTTTGAGATAAAGAAAAAGTATTCAACATATAGCTACAATTTATTTTACATTTTTTCGAAATACTCTCCACGATGCTCTATACAAACTTCCATTCGTCTGAACCAATTTTGGAAACACTTTTGCCAGTCTTGATCTGACAGGTCAGAAATACCTACTTCGTAGGCAGCAACGGCTTCTTCGGGACTCGAAAAAAACTTGCCTTTAATTTTTTCTTTGACTGTTGGAAATAAAAAGAAATCACAAGGAGCTAAGTCAGGGCTGTAGGGTGGGTGAGCTAGGATTTCAATACCGGATTCCTCAAGAAACGCCTTCGTTCTGAGGGACGTATGTGAAGAGGCGTTATCGTGATGCAGCATGATTCCGCGAAGCCCGGCCTTTGGTCTACGCTCTCGCACAGCTTGGATGACTTCCGGCAATGCTACTGTTGTATACCATTCCGAATTAACCGACCTACAATTTTCCAGCATAGATGTCGATAAATGTCCGCTTCGAGAAAAAAAACTAGCCACCATTTTTTTACCAACGTTACGAGGTCTTTGCAATTTTGTTGGTAACTCTCCCCCTGAGTAGACCCAAACCGACGATTGCTTCTTAGTTTCGGGATCATACTGATAGATCCATGTTTCGTCGCCTGTAATGATTTCCGAAACACGTCTTGACGCCCCGTTTTCAAAACGTTGACGCATTTCACGGCACCAATCCATACGAGCCTGTTTTTCGGTTTCGGAGAGCAAACGCGGGATCCAACGGCAACAAAGCTTCCTGACTCCAAGATGTTGATGTAGAATGGTGTTCACGCTCCCCGAAGTAATGCCCAGGATCTTCTCGATGTCCTTGTATGTAATTCGTGGGTCTTCCCGTACCAACATTTCCGTAGTCCACACATTTTCTGCAGTTACTGCTGTTTGCGGGCGTCCGCTTCTTTGATCGTCTTGAAGTTCAGTTTTACCCCTTTTGAATTCACTAAACCTCCTAAAAATTGTTGCCCGTGAAGGAGCAGACTCTCCCAATGCAGACTGTAGTTGTTGCAAACTTAACTGTTCAGTTAAACCAAATTTAAAATCGTAATAGATCATGGCACGCAAATGTTCGCGGTTAAGTTCCATCGTGTCAGCAAAAAAACGCGGGAAACGTTGTAGTAAAATGACTGGAACATCATATTTTTTTAAAATTGAGAAAATGGCTCATTGCGTTCTATTTTTAAATAAATTTGCTTTTTAAAAACATAAAACACAGATGTGTTCCATTTTTAAATTTCGAGCATCTCAAAACTTATTGAGTGACCTACGTACTTACCTATGCATAGTTCGCTATTACGAGGGGCGTTCAATATAAAGTGAGAATGAGATGCAAACTCTTTTAATATTACGAAATTAAATATTGGCCGGTAAAGCTAATCTATCTAGCTGATTGCTATGAAAAAAAAACTAACTGTCTTTTGTTTAAAAAAATATACGGTAATTTCTTTGCAATGCTATTGAGTACGTTAGCGAAAATGGAGAAAATTGAACTGCGTGCCGTTATCAAATACTTGTGTTTGAAAAATTTTTCTACGGACCAAGTCAATTTGGATTTGCGGGACACTTTAGGGTCTAATGCTCCTTCGTATTCGACAGTCGCACGTTGGTGCGCCGAATTTAGACGTGGAAGAACATCGACAATGGACGACCCCCGCTCCGGACGCCCTACTACAGCAGTAACTGAAGAAATTGTGAAAAGAGTCGAAAACTCAGTTTTGGCGGATCGTCGTGTCACGGTTCGTTTTATTGCTGAAAATGTAAAGATTTCAACGGAGAGCGTGCATAATATTTTACATGAACGCTTGGGTATGAAAAAGGTATCTGCGCGTTGGGTACCAAGAATGCTTACTGACACGCAAAAACAAACTAGACTAGAGATTTGTCAAGAAGCTTTGAACCTGGTGCAGCAAGACCGGGAACTTTTTTTGGCGCGATTTATAACAATGGACGAAACATGGCTCCATCATTACGACCCAGAAACGAAACTGCAGTCTATGACATGGAAAAGGCCATCATCTCCAACTCCGAAGAAATTCAAGGTGAGCCCATCTGCCGGTAAGGTCATGGGCTCTGTTTTTTGGGATGGTAAAGGGGTATTAATGATTGAGTATCTCGAGCATGGAACCACTACTACGGGCACATTATACGCCAAACAAATAGCAACATTGCGCAATGAGATCCGCGAAAAACGGCGAGGTAAACTCTCGAAAGATGTGCTGTTCCACCAGGACAATGCCCCGGCACACAAGTCCGCCGTTGCAATGGCTGCAATTCCTGATGCTGGGTTCGATATCCTTAAGCATCCTTCGTATTCACCAGATCTCGCTCCCAGTGATTTCTACCTATTTCCGAGATTGAAACAATACCTGAGAGGCCAGAAATTTGAAGACGACGATGCGGTAGTCGCTGCAGTACAAGATTTTTTAAGTACTCAAGATGAGACCTTTTTTAAAAATGGAATTTTAAGTTTAGAAAAAAGATATACTAAGTGTATTATGCTACAAGGTGACTATGTCGAAAAATAAAATGACATTTAGTAAAAGCTGTTTATAACATACTCATTCTCACTTTTTATTGAACGCCCCTAGTATTAACTTTTCAAAGGCTGGATTCTCATTAGAATTCGTGCATCTCTTCTTTTGGATTTTTTTCTTGAAGCTTATATTCTGAACTACAGTCCGACAAGCTCGTGCGCGACCCTCCGCGGAACTCTGTCGCAGTCAGCGTTTGCCGCACTTATTAAAATTACTAGTTATTATTAGCAGAGGCTCCCTGCGACAGGGTTCCGCGGAGGGTCGCGCACGAGCTTGTCGGACGATAATGACAACTTTTCATCAAGGTTTGTTTCTTTGCAGGGAAATATTACTCCATTTTGTTTACGAAAACGGTATTGTCGTATATTGTTCGACGTTTCCGCATCTCAGCAGACATCACTCAACTTAGGTTTAAGTTCGAGATTATGCTGAAGCCTACCTGTGCCGAACGTCTAACGTTTGAACTCAGATAATCTTTCGATGTTTCGATATGCCTTGCTTTGTTTCAATTTACTCTTGGAGATATATCGATTCTGTATATAGAGCTTTTCGATATTAGGCACTCAGAACTTGATTTGTATGAAATAAAATATCTCTCTTTGTTGTTTCTTCATTCCTTAAAATTTTCAATTCACTCTTCTATACTACATTGGCGTTACCAACTGTTTTAACTTGTTTTTTTTACAATTCATGTCCTATGTTTAACCAATAAATGAATTTTGAGCTTTGTGGGTTTTCTTTTTACTATGTAAAACCTAACGTCTCTTCCACTTTTCTCAACTAGGTAGTAGAGTAATAGAATTACAATTTGAAACAAACATGTCATATGTAGATTTCTATTGACACGTGATATTTCATTTCCTAAATTCCTGGCATTTCACGTAGAACGTAATAGGTACTCTATACGTTTTTTATAATGATAAATATTCCTCCTTATTGTTTAAAAAAAAGTTTGTATCTTTTAATAGATAATCTCACAAAGTGGACTTTACTGAACGTGGCGCTAGGCTTAGTTTCATTTACATATTTTGTTTGAAGCTTTTTAGAAGTAACGACGACATCCTTTTGCAATATTCTGAGTAGAACACAATCTAATTTCACCGAATCGTGCCACACTCTCGAATATATTATGAGAACGTGAGTACTCCAGTCTTTGTTAAGTCACTAGCTTTTGCTCCAATTTTCTGGCATACGCAAATTTCAATCACATTTAAGTAAAAATAATTCAAAACACAAACAAGTCCATTCGGCAGTCCTTCTTCTGAATTTAAATTTAATGAAAATAATTAATTAATCATCCTGCATAAAATATCCCGCTGCTGGAGAAAGAACTCTCCCCTATTTCTCTATTCATCTAGTATCTAGTTCATGGCTATTATTTTAAGCTCACCGATTCGGATTGCGGCTTGCGTGCCTTGCCCAATCTCACTTCAGTTTGGCAGCTTGAATTGAACCTACATCGGTATCGTGTGCGCTCCAAACGCAGCGTAGTGCTTCTGACGCTTGCCTTCGCAATCACTATCTCTTTCTGTCACACGGTATAAGATGATGACAGAAAGAGACGGTGAAAGCGAAGGCAAGCGTCAGAAGCGTTAGACAATACGGCCTGTCAACGCGCTTCACTCCAAGCATACAGCGCTTCCTTGTTCTTTAGTAAATCTTTAACTTGATCTTCTGCACCTCCGCAATGATCATGTTTGAGTACCATATTAAGTTAGAACAGGCATATACTCTTCTTCTGATTTCAAATTAAAAAACAAGTCCCTTCGTTGGGATAGTGATGGTGACGGTGATGGTAAAACAAAAACTAAGATATTATATAGAAAAAGTTTTTTTCTCAAACATGCTGTGTAATGTTTACGTTGTGTTCCTTAAAACAGGCTTCAAAATACATCGTTGCAGGCCTAGGCCTGCAATGCGATCGTCTATTGTTTCATGTCACACAGCACCATGATGTTTAACATAGGTCTATGGCATCATAGCATTTAGCCATTTAAAAAAAAACTATAAGCAATATTTGCGTTTTGGTTCATTATGACATTCTGCCACTACGCTTATTTAAGGTAAGGTAAGATGGTGATGGTGATGGTAATGGTGATTTGCCTAGAGAAATATTTCACCATCAACATCATCATCACCATCATTACCATCATCATCATCATCGTCATCATCATCATCACCATCATCATCATCACCATCATCATCATTATCCTTAATGTCATAATCATCATCATCATCATCATCATCATCATCACCATCATCATCACCATCACCATCATCAGCATCATCATCATCACCACCACCATCATCATCATCATCATCATCATCATCATCACCATCATCATCACCATCATCATTATCATCATCATCATCATCATCGTCGTCATCATCACCATCATCAACATCACCATCTCCATCATGATGACGACGACGACGATGATGATGATGATGATGAACTTAGATACTCGGCCGGCAACCCCTTAAGTCCCGGCCTCTGCAGTAATGTACTATTATTCTCCCACCAAATCAAACATAAAATCCTAAACCTGCTTATTGCCAAACCGTGGAATCCTTACTAATATTATAAATGCAGAAGTGTGTCAGTCTATCTGCTGTCCGTCTGTCAGTCTGTCTGTTTATGTCTTCACGCTGAATCGATTTAGATGCAATTTTGTATATAAATAGTTTGAGTTCCAGGAAAGGACGTACGATAGTTATTAAATAAATAAATAAATAGGTATCAAGGGACAATTCACACCAATTGACCTAGTCCCAAAGTAAGCTAAGAAAAGTTTGTGGTATAGGTACAACGAGGGGCATTCAATATAAAGTGAGAATGAGATGCAAACTCTTTTAATATTACGAAATTAAATACTGGCCGGTAAAGCTAATCTATCTAGCTGATTGCTATGAAAAAAAAACTAACTGTCTTTTGTTTAAAAAAATATACGGTAATTTCTTTGCAATGCTATTGAGTACGTTAGCGAAAATGGAGAAAATTGAACTGCGCGCCGTTATCAAATACTTGTATTTGAAAAATTTTCCTACGGACCAAGTCAATTTGGATTTGCGGGACACTTTAGGGTCTAATGCTCCTCCGCATTCGACAGTCGCACGTTGGTGCGCCGAATTTAGACGTGGAAGAACATCGACAATGGACGACCCCCGCTCCGGACGCCCTACTACAGCAGTAACTGAAGAAATTGTGAAAAAAGTCGAAAACTCAGTTTTGGCGGATCGTCGTGTCACAGTTCGTTTTATTGCTGAAAATGTAAAGATTTCAACGGGGAGCGTGCATAATATTTTACATGAACGCTTGGGTAGGAAAAAGGTATCTGCGCGTTGGGTACCAAGAATGCTTACTGACACGCAAAAACAAACTAGACTAGAGATTTGTGAAGAAGCTTTGAACCTGATGCAGCAAGACCGGGAACTTTTTTTGGCGCGATTTATAACAATGGACGAAACATGGCTCCATCATTACGACCCTGAAACGAAACTGCAGTCTATGATATGGAAAAGGCCATCATCTCCAACTCCGAAGAAATTCAAGGTGAGCCCATCTGCCGGTAAGGTCATGGGCTCTGTTTTTTGGGATGGTAAAGGGGTATTAATGATTGAGTATCTCGAGCATGGAGCCACTATTACGGGCACTTTATACGCCAAACAAATAGCAACATTGCGCAATGAGATCCGCGAAAAACGGCGAGGTAAACTCTCGAAAGTTGTGCTGTTCCACCAGGACAATGCCCCGGCACACAAGTCCGCCGTTGCAATGGCTGCAATTCGTGATGCTGGGTTCGATATCCTTAAGCATCCTCCGTATTCACCAGATCTCGCTCCCAGTGATTTCTACCTATTTCCGAGATTGAAACAATACCTGAGAGGCCAGAAATTTGAAGACGACGACGCGGTAGTCGCTGCAGTACAAGATTTTTAAGTACTCAAGATGAGACCTTTTTTAAAAATGGAATTTTAAGTTTAGAAAAAAGATATACTAAGTGTATTATGCTAAAAGGTAACTATGTCGAAAAATAAAATGACATTTAGTAAAAGTTGTTTATAACATACTCATTCTCACTTTTTATTGAACGCCCCTAGTAAGTCACGGATAAACATACTTAAATAGATAAATACATACTTAAATACATATTAAACACCCAAGACCCGAGAATAAACATTCGTATTTTACATACAAATATCTGCCCCGACACGGGAATCGAACCCGGGACCTCAAGCTTCGTAGTCAGGTTCTCAAACCACTGGGCCATCTGGTTGTCAATCAGTCGTCAGTTATTATCCTGAAAAATTGCGAAGTTCCCGGGGGATCGCGGTAATCGAATTCTTTCCACACGGAGTCGCGGTCAATAGCTAGTATACCTATAATAAACCGGAGACTGTGCACACGTCTGTATTTGAAGCCAATATTGTAGTAAAAATATATCACAGAGAATAATAATGATGTTTTGACAGTTTAGTCCTTCAGCGGATAAATACGTCTCCAAATTCTATATATAAAATAATAGATGAACTAAAACAATTACTTTGCCCACCCGCGACCTTACAATAGTTACGTTTATGCAAGAAATGTGCGTTCATGCAGTTCCTCCACCTCCACACTGTACGAACACACACAAATCACATAAACCCAACCATCACCACCACCAAGCTACACTGACGCGTTTCGAAGTCAACCAAAGCTCATCTTCAGAGTTATCACAAGTTTTGTGGGGTAGTTTGAGAATAAGAAAAATAAAGTGGGTACTTGAGAAGTTACAGTGACAAGTTAAAACATTTGTTTTGGTTTGTTAGTTTAACATTTGGTAGCATAGCATACGGTTGTGGTAACTCTGAAGATGAGCTCTGGTTGAGTTCGAAACGCGTCAGTGTAGCTTGGTGGTGGTGATGGTTGGGTTTATGTGATTTGTGTGTGTTCGTACAGTGTGGAGGTGGAGGAACTGCATGAACGCACATTTCTTGCATAAACGTAACTATTGTAAGGTCGCGGGTGAGCAAAGTAATTGTTTTAGTTCATTAATATGGACCTCCGCAAAGTAACGCCTGATTCAATAAATTAAAATAATAGATATTATAATAATATTATATCCATATTCTCAAAATTATGCCGTAATACATTATTCAACGACTGTAATCACGTGTAGTCCAAAATAGAGGTTTTCCAGCGTGCATTTTTTGCTTGAATTATACTTTCATTGTATGAAATCTCTGAAATATTGTTTTATAAAATTTATGTGGGACTAATTAGAATGATACTTTTTCAAACAATAGATAAATTTGCTCATTGATTGATTCAGGCGTTATTTTACATCCAAGTTCAGAAACTTCGATCATCGATGGTGCGATTGTAGCGGTTTCCCCATTTTATTACTAAATGGCGCCAGAAGTCACTACAAAGTACATTATATTTTTACCTTGCATGGTAGAAAACTTGGTTGCGGTTTGGTTGGTAGTTTATAAATAGATAGATCATCCAAATCTGTCATCTGTGCCCTGCAGTGGGACGTGACGTATATAGACTGAGATTGTGATGATGATGAGATCGTCCAATTAGTTTGATCATCGGCAAATATCGAGAAAGACAGGTTCAAAAAATAAACAAATTGTGAACTTCTCTCTTTATAAAAATGAATTGGCTATCGTAATTCTAATGTCATGCGGTCGGTCTCTGTAGGTTTCATAAGTATCTCGTACTTGAACTTCAATTCGTAGATGTTTGATTTTACGTGGAACCGGCGGACCACATGCACCAGTACAGTCTTCGTAAACATTGTGGAGTAAAATTTACCTGCAATTAAAAACGTTAGCCTTAAGTACATCTTGCTTACTTCCTATCAGGCGTAATTATGGTCAAACGCACGCCTATTAAGTATGTACAAAAAATACTTATAGTAACAACCACTACAACTTTGCTACCACTGTTTTTGTTCATAATAGGTGTTCGTTTGACCACCATGACGATCATGCTAACTTGTCCAGCAAGGAATGTTGTCCGGATTGTTAAGGAGGAGCAAAAACGCTTTGTACAAATGTTACGTGGCACTACAACAGTATTTTTTATACCTAACGTCTGACGACTTTTATAATGATCTGCAACCTTCCACATTTTCATTAATTTTTGCGTCTTAAAAAATCACAGTCACTAGTGAAAAAAAATCATCCATTGCTTTCTAGATCTAGAAGCAGCAAATTCTTACTCAAACCTTACCTAAGCAGTTTCGTTTCCCAAGGCTGAAAGAGCAGAATGCTCCAGGGCTTTTGGGCAGAGATTCAGGGTCCAGCCACCGCTCAGGTCGGAACTGCTCTGCGTCTGGGCCCCAAATTGGCAGCCGCTGGATGGCCCATATGCCAATAGTGCAGTGGCAGCCGGCTGGAAGCTTGTAGTTTTCTGAAAGCACATAATGCAACGCCAAAGTTACACTTTCATTGTTCAATAGAATACAACGACTGCGGTCTATCTTGAAGAACTTCAAGCTGAACGATTACAGACGTTCTTTATCGGTGAACTAATACTTTATGGGAAGCTTTGTTAAAATTAGCACAATCCGGTACGATTACCGGATGCCTGTTAGCAACGCTTATTTTTTCACAAGTCAACACTCATTACATCTTTCTTCAATTGTTGGATATTAATCTGTATTTAATGTCAATTAGCCATGCTAACTTTTTAAATATGTATTGAAATCTCAAAACCATTTCGAGAAACAAGCTTTCGGTACAGTTTCTGTATATCAGATTTTAAAAAAAGTCTTACATTATTAAGATATTCGTTGAAATGTTTTGACCTTCAAATGCCCTTTCTGTGAGTCATCAAACGAATAATGGATAATGATTCTTTTGCCTTATTTAAAAAAAAATCGACTGACGTCTGTCTAGTCTATATCAAACATAAACTCAAAATTGACATTGACGTGTCGTTTCGTTTTGTAGTTTGTTTGTTTATTTGTTATTTAAGCACAAAGAGTAAAACCATATACCTAATAAGGTTTAAGCAGCATTTTAAAGGACGGCTAATAACGAAAAAGCCGATTCTCGCAATTTGCCACAAGTGGACAATGTCATGATACTGGAGTTCATGACGAATTCTAGCAACCACAACATCACTGAAATAAGAGGAGCTACTCAACGGTCAAGACTTTATTGTTAAACCATTGTGTACAAGTAATGTGTTTGTTTTAAATAGGCACATACATTTAAATGATCTTCACAACAAAACTGCAAATAGTTCTTGAAGTATTTTTGCTTCACTTCTCGACACCATTCCTCTCGCCGTCGTTCTGGGATTGGTACGAATAACAAATCCGGGTTATCCCTGCTGTTATTCGAACATAAAGGGGCGAAACACTCGTAGCCTTCCATTTCAAACAAGTTCAGTTAGTGATTTCAAATTTTTTTGAGGTTAGCCGTCGGCGGTGACGTTAACACCTTGATGTTGACTTTACCATAGACTTTACTGTATTTTTTTTGTGCAGGCAAAGACTACATTATCCATTATGCGTTTGATGACGTCACGTCAGCAATATATTAATATATTTTTTAATGTAGATAGGATTCATTAAAAACAAAAATACCGAAATTAGTTTCTTAAAATAGTCTATATTTATCAAATAAATTATAAAAACCATACAACAAAAATATGAAGCATGGCCAATTGTGTTTACTTACTGAGTTGCAATTCTTCGTTACAATCTCTCGAAACGATTGGTACCGGCGGGAACAGTCGCACGGACTCCTTAAAGACGGCGTCTAGGTAAGGTAGCTCGTGGTACTTGTTAAAATCGTCCTTGGGTCCCACTACCGAAATTATCCTAAAAATGTAAATAAACAAAGTATTAATAATAAATTTAGGATAAATAGAAAGGAGCGTAGCATAACTTATGAATGAGTGTATGGAAATATGCGTGCTCTAGATGCATGCTCTGGATCTTTCTCGAGCAGCTTATGTAGCTTAGCATTAGTGAAAACAGTCACATAGTTTCCTAGCGTAGCTTGCACATCCTTGCAGCTTAGCTGCATAGCAACATCTCTGGTGGAATGACACCGTATGAGATAGCATGAGATGTGTGCGCATGAGGATGAAAAAGAAGCAGGCTGACTTTAAAAAAAATACGATATTTGAAGAGATAGAATACAACAATAGAGATTCAATAGAGAGAGTTTAGACCGGACGACCGGATAGCCTAGTTGTTAGAGAACCTGACTACGAAGCTTGAAGTCCCGGGTTCGATTCCCGGTCGGGGCAGACATTTGTGTGAATAATACGAATGTTTGTGCTCGAGTCTTGGGTGTTTAATATATATTTAAGTATGTTTGTCTGTTGTCTAATACCCATAGTGCAAGCTTTGCTTAATTTGGGACTAGGTCAATTGGTGTGAATTGTCCCGTGATATTTATTTTATTTATTTTTATTTTTGATTGCTCGCCCTTTGTAATATTTTTGAGCTTAATTAAATTATACTTTATTTTACTTTGAAAATTAGTTTTGAAAGAAAGATAGAAAGAAACATTTATTTGTGACAAAATAGTTAACATAGAAAAAGAAAAAAAAAACAATAAAAGTAAAAATAAAAAACTATGATAAAATAAAATGCGCGTGGCACAAAATGGTCCCAAATCAGTAAAAAATTGACAATCTTATGAACGGCGCTGATTTTCTTTTGGGACCATCAAGCCATAAAACATAAAAACCACGAGAAATCAAAGTGAGACCGAAAACTTGAGACTCAGAAAAAATAAAATAATAGTACATTACTGCAGCGGCCGCGAAATAGGGGATTGCCGGCCGAGTAGTAATAGATGGCCGAGTGTTAACGAGGCCATCTAGAGATACGAGGCCGGCAATCCCTGTTCGTGGCCAAGGCTTGTATAGTGCTTTTCTCAAATAAATCCAAGGAAATGACACGAATGTTCAACTTATATATTCATATTTAATTCAAATTGTTTTTTTTTTGATTCCTGCCAAAATATTTTTTTTCCAGCAATTTATTTGTAAGCTGTTCCAGTTAATGTTTTTGACGCAAAATCTTGAGATGATTTATATTTATTAAAAAAATACGACCTTATTAATTGGTTATTTTAATAAATTGTTAACAATAAACGCCAATCCTCATTTATTTTATTAAATCTAGCCAAGTAAGATATTTAAAAGTAAATTCACAAACTAAATTTTTCTTAATTGGCAGTATGTCATTCATTGATAGTCAATAAAAGAAAATACGACCCACTAAAACAAAAGACAATCTCTTTGCTGGCCTTGGCCAGCAATGTTTGTATGAAATTCCATTATTGTCGTCTAATTTGAAATTAGAACGAATCTTCCTCAACTGCTATACAATGGCATACTTCGTGTTCTATTGTCACGACTATAAGGACCACATTTCCTTGGATGTTTGAGAAAAAAACAAATGTAGCACTAACATACATACCCAGTTTTGAGCAAGAAGGTATGATACAGGTAAACATTCTAAGGGTTGTAATATTGACAATGACTTACTCTTCATAAAGCTTCTTTTGCACATCTGGATACGTGCCAATTAGCATCAGCGTGTAAGGAATCACTGTGGATAGCGTATCATATCCAGTTGCTATGAGAGTGTTTAGCTCATCTTGCACTTCGCGGTCATTAAATAAATCATCTTCAGCAAAATCCAGGAGGAGGTCCAGGAACGATTCGAATCTGTGAGCTAAAGCGTTAGAAATACTAATATTATCATATTCAACATCTAAATAAATAAAAGATGAGCTGATGAATGATAAATTTGACTAACATTATCAACTGACAGCTTAAAATACAAGGACTAGCTTGAAATTTCACACAAAACTTCATTGCGTAGACGAGCAATAAAGACTGATTTTAGAAAATTCACCCCCCTTAAAGAAGTGAAAGATGAAGATGAAAAAATTAGAGATAATGTATTGGAAAAATTTAAACTGCTAGAGCTGCATCCTTCAAAATTTAGATAAGGTACAGCTAAATCGTTCAATGTATTTTGAATATATCAGAAGAAAATTAGCCCCTTAGGGCCACTTGCACAGTTCAGGGTTAAAATATTAAATCGGTAACCCTGGGTTAAGAATGACAGTTCCATACATTTTGACACTTGTTTACCCTGGGTTAGCAGTTAACTCGGAATTAAGTAGCTAACCCAGGTCCGCGCACCGCGCAAGCCCCCCTTAGGGGGTGAAATATGGGATGCAATATTTTGCGCTGTAGTTAGTTTCAGAGATAAGGAGGGTCACTTTTTATTACAGACGAAGTCGTGGGTAAAAGCAAGTTAGCGTTATGATAGACATTATTTTCCATTGAACGTATGTATGTTTGTGTCAAATTATCGGAACCACCTTGATCATGGCTGATGATACCCGTCTATCATTAAAGTTATCCTTGGTCTACATCGCGAGGAAAATTTCGTGTTATGATTTGTTTACAACTAAGTATAAGTAATAACTTTTTCTCAAAAATATCCGTAATAGTTGTCATTATTCTTTACATATCACAACGCGAAGTGCATAACGAAAGGCGAAGTTCATGGTTAGTAAAAAATTCAAAAGTTAAAAACATTGCAGGCTCGATAAAGTCGACAACAATGTCGCATACCTACAAATTCCATTATTGTCAAGTCTCAAACTTTAAAAAAAGTTAATTCTGCCATGGTAATAAGTTGGCACTATTCGTATACAGCCAACTCAAATGACCGGTATCAGTTGTTTTGTTGGAACTCCGGACTTTTTTTATTATGTTTGAAACAGCTTGTGGTGTTTTCGGTGGAAAAATACACCTGCAGTCTTTTTTAACAAAAAAATGCGGGAAAGGTTTAAATGGCATTTAATTTTAAGGTGATTTGCAATTCTTTGTACCTATTTAAGTTAATAAAAGTTTATTCTAATTTTTTTTCCTTCACCATTTTTGAGAAAAGCTTTATTTTATTCTCGGGTGGAATAGCAATTGCTGGCTTCGTATTAGTTAAACGGACTCGCAAGCTCGTATGTTTAATACTCATGCTCAGCCAGCAATTGACTACTTCCAGGCCACGACAATAATGTTGTTGTTGTTGTTCATTGTTCACCAACAACCTTTTGGACACTGTCAAACTCGAAAATGTTGTTTTTATTTTTACAGTTTTCTTGGGGCTTGGCATCAAAACTCAGTTCCTTATCATTCCGGGTCATCAATTTGTTGCAGCAATTGTGGATTAACATAGTGAAATGTTAACTGAATATCTTATTATTTCTGGAGTCTTGTGTAGTATTTAATTCATCATCATCATCATTTTCAGCCGAAAGACGTCCACTGCTGAACATAGTCATCCCCCAAGGCTCGCCAAACAGATCGGCCCTGCGCCATCCGCATCCAATGCGTTCCCGCCACCTTAACCAGGTCGTCGCTCCATCTTTTTGGAGGCCTACCTACACTGCGACGTGCTGATACGTGGCCACTAACGATGGGCCTCATAAGAAAGCTCAAAGTTACTCAGAGGGCGATTTAGAGGGCTACTCTTGGAGTTTCTCTGCGGAATCGAATTAGAAATTATGAAATCCGCGCAAGATCAAAGTCGCGGATATTGCATCCCACTGCAGGGCATAGGCTTCCTCTCATAATGAGAGGGCTTGGGCCGCAGTTCCCACGCGGGTCCAGTGCGGATAGGAAACTTCACATACACCACTGAATTTCTTCGCAAGTGTATGCAGGTTGCCTCACGATGTTTTCCTTCACCGTGAAGCTCATGGTAAATTTTAAATGTAATTTCGCTCATAAATTCCGAGAAAGTCAGAGGGCGTCGGGATTTGAACTCACGACCCTCTGCTTGAGAGGCCATAGGTCAATAATGTTTATAGGTAGACTAATTTTCATCTTCTACGTTGGTAGAACATACATCTACATAGACCAACGTAGAAGATGAAAATTAGTCTACCTATAAACATTATTGACCTATGGCCTCTCAAGCAGAGGGCCGTGAGTTCAAATCCCGACGCCCTCTGTATGCAGGTGCCAATAATTTAAGAATAGGCTCCATTAGAAATAAACTGCATAGCGAGCGACAAAATTAAACTGTACTGTGCCAGTCAGTACATATTATAATCAACCAAGAACGTTGAACGAAGATCAATTTAAGAATAACATTATTCCTTTTATAATTCGTCAATTAATAAGCATGGTAGAAATCAAGATCATGATGTTTTTTATAGATCATAAGTTATTCTAAACCAATTATGCTATGGATTTTTATGACCTTCAGAATATGTTTACTACATCGTTGATCCGGAATAAATGATGAACGATAGCATAAGCTATTGCCCGTGACTTTGTCTGCGCAGGATTTAATGGAATTCATTTATTGCACATAATGGTATTACAGATGATTTGGTTTAGGCTAAGGAATCCATTATGTACCCTGTTGGGCGCAGCAATTAAGTTAATTAAGTATTATTAGTGGTGGTATTATTAGTGGCTCGGTGGGGCGATGATCTTCGCAAGGCGGCTGGCAAGAGCTGGATGAGAGTGGCCGAGGATCGTGTTCAGTGGTGTGCCATGGGAGAGGCCTATGTCCAGCAGTGAACGAGCATAGACTGATGATGATGATGATGATGATGATGCTGATGATTATGATGACGATGGTGATGACGATGATGATGATGATGATGATGATGATGATGATGATGATGATGATGATGATGATGATGATGATGATGATGATGATGATGATGATGATGATGATGATGATGATGATGAGTGGTAATTCAATTCTTACAAGTACCTATTTTATGATTAGTGACATGAATTATAATTATTTTACTAGTATCTCGCGATTTGAAAGAGCCTTCAAAAGTATATCTACGTTCATAATCATCATCATCATCCTAGCCTATATAAGCTTGGGTCGTAGTTCCCACGCGGGAACAGTGCGAATTGGGAACTTCACGCCAACCATTGAAATTCTTAGCAGGTGTGTGCAGATTTCCTCACGATGTTTTCCTTCACCGTAATACTTATGGTAATTTTACTTTACGAAGCTGTTTGGCTTTGATGATGGTGCTGCCCTACCACACTCCGACTGACAAACTGACTTCACAATTTTGTTCATAGTTTATTAATTTATTACTTTTCCATTTATATATTTGTCATGGCTTTCTAATGTATTTTTCTGTGTATAGTGTAAAGAATATGTATAAATTTTACGGCAAAATAGGCGGAGAAGGTAAGGTCAGGAGACACAAAATGTTATGGCTCAGTAACATAAATAATAAATAATAAATAAATAAATATTAGGGGACAATCTTACACAAATCGACCTAGTCCCAAGCTAAGCAAAGCTTGTACTATGGGTACTAGACGACGATAAACATACTTATATAGATAAATAAATACTTAAATACATAGAAAACATCCATAACTCAGGAACAAATATTCGTGCTCATCACACAAATAAATGCCCTTACCGGGATTTGAACCCAGGGCCTCTTGCTTCGTAGGCAGGGTCACTACCAACTAGGCTAAGGCGGTCGTTATGTATGTGGTCGGTATGTCTTGCTTCTTGGGCGCCTTGTCTAATGCGTAAGTCCGAAAAGAAAAAGTTTCTAAATAAGAAAATAAATAATTAAAATGAATAAGAGATTTGACCGGCGACAACATCATATAGAACAGCTATATTCAAGCTGTCTATGGACAGGACGAGATTCAAGGACCTGACTGCCAACCATCAATTCAATACCTAATGAAGTGGCACTATAAAAAGCTGATACCGTTGGCCGATGGGGCCACAAGGGTTTCTAATGGCGTCCACGGACCGGAAAACCCTCTAACAAGACGGAACGACTTCATAATAGATTCATGACAGAATTTATTTTTAATTAAATGAATTACCTACCTACTGGGGATCTGATTACGCCATTTTCTTTGTCAGCCTCTCTTTCTTTCTTTCTCTGTGCGACGATCTATAAAAAAAACAATAAAATTGTACAAGTGATTATCATTGAAATGACAAGAAACATAAATATAAAAGAGTATTTGTCAAAAACCTGGCACAGCGGCTGAAGCGGCCGGGAAAAGGAAAGTATTAAAATACCAGGTTCTCGATTCAGCTTACAATTTTGTTGCCGTCGGTTTTAAGACCCTGGTTCCTTAGGTTTTAAGTTAGATGTTTAGTTTATAAGTTTTATTTATTATATTGTTATTTGTATTCTTAGTTTCAATATACAAAATTCGATTTCTCAAAATATTTGTACATTTAATATTGAATTCTGACTTGCATAGTTTACAGGTTATTAGCGGAAATGCAACTGAGCCTAACTGAAAAAGCCTCCCAAAATGTCCTAATTCATTTGTATGGAAATTTCCTGTTTTGCTACCCACCACAAACCAAATAAGAATCGGGTCGCTGTCGTGTATCTTGGTAGCCAACATTGGATGCTAATTACCTTCAGACTATACGACCTGACCATGAAGCCGTATTATCTAACGCGCAGACGCGTGCCACCGCATTTGCCATCTCTTTCTGTCACCATCTTATACCGTTTGACAGAAAGAAAAGTGAATGCGAAACGTTAGACAGTACGTCCTCTGACCTAGTCATTGATAGGATAAAAAATGAACTGAAACAGTTAATTTGCTCACCCGCGACCTTATGATTCAGTTCCTCCATCTCCACACTTCCCAGTCCACACTGGGCCCACGTGGGAACAACGGCCCAAGCCCTCTCATTGTGCCCTGCAGTGGGACGTGTATAGTCTGGGATGATGATGATGATGATGATGATCTCCACATTGTACGAACACACAGAAATCACACAAAGTGCTTGGAACTCAACCAGAGCTCATCCCCGGCACCATCAACGCTACAACACTATCTATGGTAGGTACCAAATGTTAGATAGACCATGATGACGATGTTGTGTTAGGTTCAAAACGCGTCACTTTAGTTTCGTGGTGGTGATAGTTAGGTGTGTTTGATTTGTGTGTGTTCGTACAGTGTGGAGGCGGTGGTGTGGTTCAACTGCATGAACACACATTTCTTGCATAAACGTACTTAACTGTCATAAGGTCGCGGGTGAGCAAAATAATTGTTTCAGTTCATTAATATGGATCTCCGTGATGTAACGCCTGATTCAATAAATATCATTATTATTATTATTTATTTAAAAATATGGCTTCTGTCCTATTTTAGGACAATTTTGCCAGTGTCAAAGTAACTTGATAGTAAAATTCCAGAAACCACGTGGAGACAACTTGCGCATTAAAAAATGTCAGACACGAGAGCAATTATAGAATTTTGTGATCACTGTTAATTAAGGTCAATCGCCGCATAAAACACTATCAAAATTATACTTCAACTAGCCAAAGAAACAGAAATACTAAAATTATATACTGTCTACATCCGCCATGTTCGAATGCTAAAAATCGAAACCCGACAGGATTATTAAAACATGGTAATTATTTTACCTTGACAGACTGTTGACGGATGGTCCTTATAACGTCATCCTGAGTTTTCTTTAAAGGACTGAACTCGAAGATCGCGTCAGAGTGAAGAATAACCTTAGCGATTCTTTGAGAAATCATGCCAAATATACGTCTGACGGCTGCTTTGAAGTCCTCAGTGACCAATGATTCATTGGCTTTAGATATACCTAGGACTGTAGCTGCAATAGATAAAACAGATATAAAGTCTTTATTCTAAAAAAAAAAAATTATAAGTATCTCGTCCCTCTCCATCGTAATGTGATATAGTAACATGGATTAAAACTATTTATAACACAACTAAAGCACAATACTTATACATTATATATGTACAACTATCGTAGACTAAAAATAAGTACTAGAAGAAAAAAAAAACAAAAATATAAAATAATGATAATTATAACTAAAACCTATTTATTATGAAAGTTGGTCCCCTTAGGCAAGGTGCCGAAGATACTGGCAGCGTTTCTTGTTTGAATAGCTAAGCCAATTCTTTGTCCGAGGAAGCTGCCAGCTCTTCGGTCCCCTGTGACGTCGATTAACCTCTTTTAAATTTCCCTAAAGAGCTTCAAAGCGCTAGGACCCAACATACTAAGGGTCTCTACACCGAATGGGACAAAAGCCTTATTCGCTGCCTAGACCCCTGTATAGTCCTTTCGCTTTTTCAGCTGCTTCAGAAGCTGCACCAGGTCTGTTGCAAGTTCTATGGAGATGGGAAGTGGCCAGGGTGTCTGAACAAGTAGCATCCCATACTAGCATTAAAACTACTGTGGTTGATTGTATACGCATCTTGAAAGCATACCTAACAAACATTAACATTTATTCGTGACAAAATGCTCTTTTTTTAAAACGGAAACAGATATACCTAAATTGTAACGCAATGGTCCCAACTCAGCATGCATCTGACGATGGTCTTCCGTTCGTAGCAGAAACGAGATGGAGATGGAATAGTTCATTCTAGTATAGCGTTAGGAACTAGTTTTTTTGAAGTACTAGCCCTAACGTACACAATAAATGGGTATAACTTACTGCAAACTGTGTTTAGTGTGACGTCAGATACTTTCAGCCAGATGCTGGTTTCTCCTTTCCCAGCCAGCGGCTCCATGCTCTTCACCAGTTCTTTCGCCTGGTGGTTGAAGGCTGGTTGGTAACGGTCCAGCATGTGCTGGCTGTATGAGGGATTGAAAAGCTTCCTGTGATGTTTCCACCTAGAACCTAAGATCGATCTCGATCGATTAAGTAATAGACCGTTAAGTCGTGGAAGCATGTTAGACTTTACATTTTTAAGTTAAACTAGCTGTTGCCCGCGACTCCGTCTGCGTGGAATTAGTAATTTGGGCAGCTTATTTTTTTATCCAATTTGCTTTTTCATCAATTATGGCTCTCCTTAGGTCCTCGATATAAAAAATTACCCGCCCCCGCACTCCCCTCCCAACCCCACCCCCCCACCGAACCCCCTCGCACACCCGCGTTCATATTCACCACAAGTCAAGCGTGCCTATAGAAGTTTTACTTCAAAAACCCCCGATTTTGAAACATTCTTCCGCTCCGCTCCGCTTCTATTGGTGTTAGCGTGATGATTCTATAGCCTATAGCCTTCCTCGATAAATGTGTTATCTAACACTGAAAGAATTATTCAAATCAGAGCAGTAGTTCCTGAGATTAGCGCCTTCAAACAAAAAAACCTGTTCGATAAATTCTTAAAATAGACGTATCTTTCTTATTTGTGAACCGATTCAAATGAAATAAACACTAAATGTTAATCCAAGAAAATACCAACATATCAGTGAAAACCGCATCCTTCTAGGTTAAGCCGTTTCTGAGATTAGCGCGCACAAACGCACAGACAAACAGACAAACAGACAAACAGATAAACAGACAAACAGGCAAACAGACAATAATTCTAAAAATTATTGTTTTGGGTTCTATTGCGATAATAAATAGCCCTAGTGTCAGTTTTTCTCAAATATCTTCAATGTACAGACAACGACTTGTTACAGATTTATTATATGTATAGATTATCAAAAAAACAAACAAAAGGTCTCGATGCTTTTTTTAAAAGCCGAGGTAGCCTAATGGTTTGACCTATGGTATTTCAAATAGACATTCGTAGATTCGAACCCGGGATCGCACCTCTGAGGTTTTGGAATTTATGAGCAAAATTGGGCCATTCTACTTTTAAGTAACCAATCTATTGTGAAATATAAGGCATACCTGGTGATTTTTTTTTCAAATAAAAATAAATAAATAAAAAAATAAATCTTTATTCAAAAATACTTTTACAATATAACATCTATAGTCTAAACATACAAAAGGTAAGAAACACTTATGCCTGAACTAGGATGTTCCTGTGTTTCAGGCGAAAATGACTTAAATATAACTATCTTAAATTAAATCTTAAATGTAAATAACTTATATAAAAACTGAAATACCTAACTAAATTTAACGTTTTAAAGCAAACAAACTAATTCAAAGAAATTTTGTGGAAAAAAATCGTAACTCCGCGGAAAATACATCAATTTCCATACAAATGGCGGGGACATGCATGTCCACTGCGTTACCTATTTTAAATGACCCAATTATTAAAAAATAGTGTGTGCAGGTTTCCTCGCGGTGTTTTCCTTCACCTTCAGCTTCAGTTCATGGTAAATTTGAAATAATATAAATTTGGCACACAAATTCCGAAAAACTCAAAGGTGCGAGTCCGGATTCGAACCTACGACTCCTACGACCCTCTGCTTCAGAGGCAAATAGGTCAAACCACTAGGCCACCACGGCTTTTTTTTCTCACTAATTAAAAAACTTACCACCAGAATTAATTAAGCTGCCGCCGAGGAAACTGTTGCCCATATCGAAAATGTAACGGTTCTTTTCCAAGCATTTGTTTGTTACAGTGACTGCATCATCTGGATCGGTTATCACTGGAAATAATAAATAAGACTTTATTATACTAATTACTGGGTGGAACCAAAACGATGTTTCTTTACTTAAACAGGTGGTAGTGTTGCTTAAACTGAACAACTTTCTCCACTTTCTAGGTCGAAAAACGAAAAAAACGAAAAAAAAAAATTCATACTCCCATACAAAATAACGACTTTAAGGTCGCGGGTGAGCAAAGTAATTGTTTTAGTTCATTAATATGGACCTCCGCAAAGTAACGCCTGATTCAATAAATTATAAAATATATTGGTTAGCTGACCGACTTAACTATGGAAAGGTGAAAATAATAATTCGTTTTTCGACCTATGTTCCTTGCAGAACCCCCCCCCCCCTCCCCCCCGACCCCCGTCCTCATCCCCTCTGTATATTATCGTATCGCGATCGTGGTCGCATCGCGAATTTTGTCGCAATATGAGGGAGGCCTACGTCCAGCAGTGGACGGAAAATGGCTGTAGATAGATTATATATTAATATAATTCCACCTATAGACGTGAACGTTTGTATGAATGGATGGATGCTTTTTACTATTTCACGCTAAAACGATTTGGGGTCATTTTAAAATTTTGTGCAGGTAAATTTGCACTAACCTAAAAAAAAGTTGATTCTGTTTACACTTCTATTTTCTGCGGTTTTGTGGTTAAATTATTGATGATATTCAATCGGCTTTAAATCACACATAATCATTAACTTATATGAATGAAAAGAAACCAGCCGAGAGCGTGTCTGCAGCCGTTAGGACAAAATCCTTGGATATCTTATTAATTTTACTATTAATTATACTGTCCGTATTAAACAAGCAATATTTTATAGGTCAGGCTCAGGCTGTTATTTACTCTTAAACTTCTAATAATTTTCAAGCAAACTTAGCCGTTATAGTTTTCTTGTTACTTTGACATATTTCCTCACATCCTGATTTTTTTCAAATTTTTTATACTAACCAACGGTTTAGCTTTTGGAGAGGGGGGGGGACGCTCGATTTTAACAAAAAATTGCACGTTAAAGTTTAATATTTTACAAACGAATGACTATATCGAAAAATCGTCTTCAAAACTTTGAAATGATTTTAAAAGACCTATCCAACGATTCCCCACACTATAAGGTTAGACGAGAAAATAAAAATCACCCCTTCTTTACGTCTATGATTTTTTTATTTTTTATTTTACCCATATTTTTTTTAAATTTTTGTTCTTTTTCCTTTGTCTAGATAATTGCTACAGATATTCATGCAAAATTACAGCTTTCTAGCCCTAATAGTCTCTGAGCTAAGCCGCGGACAGACGGACAGACAGACATGGCGAAACTATGAGGGTTCCGTTTTTGCCATTTTAGCTCCGGAATCCTAAAAAGATGCTTGGTATTTAAATATTTTTTGTTTAATGCATGGTAACAGAGTCTCCATACAATAAATAACACTGTAAAATAGTAAGAAGTACTAAAATTAAATAGTAAAAATTAATTTAACACAGTAAAAGTGTTCTGCGCGGAATTTGAAAATGGCTCTTTGTCGGATGCTGATGAATTTTGGCATACAGATAATTTTGTAACCTGGATTTAGTCAAAGTTACTTTTGTCCCGGAAATGATGAATCCTCTGCAGACTGAGTTGCGGGCAACAGCTATATAGTTCTCTATAAAACAAGCTTAGCAATTAGCAAGCGTTTGTGAGTAAGGTAGTTAGCATAAAGGTCGATAATATCAACTAACTGTATTGTAAAGAAGGACCCAGCCATATGGCTAAAACGCCACCAGCCTCTGTTGTTGCATTCAAAACCTTTTTGAAGGCTTCCCATAAATCTGGAAGAAAAAAAATAACAGAATACAAATATTAAGAAACTATAACAATGAATAAAACTTTACTATAAAACCTTTGATCAATTATAACTGTAGATCCACAGTCGCGCGCCCGAAAATGTCCGAGCCAAATGAGCGCCACTTTGATAAAAGTGGCCTTCTTTTTTCTCAGTACGTTGCGTGAAATTGTCAAGTTTAGCTGTCAAGTGTCAACCGAAATTCGACTGTAATGAAGTAAAGACTAGGTTCAAATTTCTGTGTAGGTGATGATTTTAATTGTTACGCAAACAAATAAAAAAGTTCGGACGTTCTTTGAAGGGGATTTTGTTCGGCAATGTGTATCTTCAGTTATAATTGATCAAAGTATAAAACTAATATCTAACTTAAAATTACTAGACTAAGGGGGTGTTTCACCACCTTACTGTCAAACTACTGGTCACGTAACCAATGAATAAACTAAGTACTGGACAAATCTGTCGGCTAGTTTTTTTTCAGTTTCACCACTCCGGTCCTGTGCAAACTAAGTACCACTTAACTAATCGTCGGTTTAACATAGAGGGGTATGACAACGTCACATTTCACGATCACGCGTTCCTGTTAGCATACTTTCGTTCAAAGAGTCGCTCATTGTTAAAGCAAAAGAAATCGTAAAGTATGTAATTTTTGAATACATCTATGTTTTTGCATAAACAAATGTGTAACATTATAATTAATCCAAAAACGGTATTTATTTACGATACTTTGTTAACAATAACAAAGAAAAATAAAATCACGTAAAACGAATCGAAAAGTGGCGCCAAACCATTTGACAGATTAACTTTTTTTTGTAATGGCGATGTACAAGTTCACGTAGAACAAACGATTGTGCCACTGAAAAAAAGTCTGTAATTAAAAAATATTACAAAATTTTGGATTTATTTTTACATACTAAAAGCGTACCTATATTTTTTTATTCAAATCTTGATATTTGAATCCTCGTTTGCAATTTAGCATGACTTCTTTCTTTAAAAAATAAAAAATACTTTGATTTATTTTTCTGAAACCGTCTGAAGGGCTCTCCAACCATGACCACAAAAAAATTACCTGACTAATTAAAAAGTTATGTGACGGATAAAAATGCTAAATGCCACCTGATCTGATGGTCAAATTAAATAACACTTTGTCCGTCACTTAGCGCTAATCAAGACTGGCGAAACAGATATTTTAAATTCATCTGTCAAATAAGGTTATGATTAAGCTAATCCGAACTTTAAGAAAAGTGGTGAAACAGCCCCTAATTCTAATAAAAGCCCCCGTGGCATCGTACCCAAAAGGCTGGCAGCATTCCCTCGTTGAATGGCGATGGCGATTCGTTGAGAGAGATAGCTGCCAGCCCTTTGGTCTCCCAGTGGTGTTGACCAGAGAAGTTCTGTGCGCCGGGACCCAAAACCCGGGGTCTCAAAACCGACAGGAATAAAATTGTAAGCTGAACCGAGACCCTGGTATTTTAATACCTACTTTCCTACTCTCGGCCGCTTCAGCCGCTGCACCAGCTTTTTTTGTGGTAGCCTGAAGGTGTGAAGGGGCTAGAGTAGAGGGGGAGGGGGTAGGGTAGGGTAGGGTCGACGCAGGTTGCGTCCCAAACTAAAACCCGTCCCATCCTCCAGGGAATCAGAGACATTTGCCATCATCCCGCGCAAAGCCATTTGGTTGTAATATTGACGGCACGTTTGTACAATTACATTGAAATTCATTCATTTCTCAACTAGCTTTTACTCGGTGTTTGCGTGGTCCAGGGCCCGTACTTTTCATGCCGATGACATCAATTTGACGTCACGCTGCATATAGGATGGTCCCAAATAGTTTTATTGTAATTATTAATCATTAGTCGTCAATCATTTTAATCATGTACAAATGACTTCAAAAGTAATTTATTCACACGTAGAATAATTAATACCTTCTTAATACGTGAAACGTAAATGAAACTGTTTGTTTTTATACATAGGTAAACTAGCTGTTGCCCGCGACTCCGTCCGCGATGAATATGGGTATAAAAAATAGCCTACGACCTGTTCTCAGACCTACCGAATGTAGAGAAAAAGTTTCATAAGAATCGGTCAAGCCGTTTCGGAGGAGTTCGATAACAAACACCGTGACACGAGATTTTTATATATTAGATTTTATTAAGTCGTATTGTTACCATATTTCAATAAATACGTAGAAAACAGAATTCTTTCTTAACTTGAGGCACGCCATCCTTTTTGCATTAATTCCTACGTAGAGAAAATCTAAGTCATCTTCAGCGATGCCAGATCTACGGAAAAATCCGTAGATCTACGGATTTTAGGCCTTGTGCCCAGACCTACGGAAATACTTGGCTAATCTACGCAATTTCAGACTAGCCTCATTTTTTAAAATTTACCTACTAGTTTCGCTGACAACTAGCAACAATGAACAAAACGGAACGGAATGAACGGGTAAACCGAAGCGTATGAATAGAAAATTTCTTCCTTGACAGAATAGATTTTCGATTTTCTATTGCCAATTTACTTTAGCCAGACTCTAATGTAATTTTGAACAGCATTTAAATGTTCAGGTGCAGTCGAATATACCTAATTTAAAAAAATCCGTAGATCTACGGATTTTTCTTCAGGTGATTTACGGAATTCTACGGATTTTTTCGCCTGGACCTACGGATTTACATAAAATGGATATGGCAACACTGGTCATCTTTGTGTTCATACGTAATGCAATATTCATAAAAATACTTTTGTTTTGTAATCGTATTTTTGTTAGTTGCGTCGCACATTTGGTTATTTTTTAAT
Organism: Archips crataeganus; assembly: GCA_947859365.1. NCBI lineage: Eukaryota > Metazoa > Arthropoda > Insecta > Lepidoptera > Tortricidae > Archips > Archips crataeganus. The sequence goes on from OX402052.1 coordinate 3,319,276, forward strand.
GATTGATTAATAATTGATTATCACAACTACTCAAATTGCAATCATCCTGCATGGCATCAAAAATATAAGGGTTCTAGCGTGATCTATAATGCCAGCCCTATCTTCTTAACCTATTTTGTATAGGTATGCTGAATAAATTAAAAATTTAAAAAACCCCCAACCCAATTAAGTCTAAGATCCCTTCTGCAGCATGCAAAAAAAATGATAACTTTGAAACGGCTGGACCAATTTTGATAAAACATTATCTAAGAACTATCGCCAAGAAACCTGCTTTAAAAAAACCGCATCCAAATCGGTTCACCCGTTTAAGAGTTTTGATGCCACAGACAGACACACACACACGCACACACATAGCGGCTCATTTTGAGAGGAGGCCTGTGCCCTGCAGTGGGACGTATTAGGCTGGGATGATGGTGATGACACATTTTAGTTAAAATATACGGTAGCCTAGTGGGTTGACTTGTGTCCTCAAGCAAAGGCTTGCAGGTTCGAGTCCGTGAGCTCACACCTTTAAATTTTGAAAACGTGCGAAATTACGATTAAAATTGACCATGAGCTTCACGTGAAGGAAAACACCGTGAGAAAAGCTGCACGCGCTGCGAAGAATTATAGTGAGCCGTAGTTCCTACCCGGGCCCAGTGCGGGTAACGATCTTCACGTACACGATTGTAATTCTTCACGGTGTGTGCACGTTTCCTCACGATGTTTTCCTTCACCGTAAAGCTCATGGTAATTTGCAAATGTAATTCCGCACATAAATTTCGAAAAACGCAAAGGTGCGAACCCGGGCTCGAACCCACGTCCCTTTGTGAGGCCATAAGTCAAACCACCAGGCTCCCACAGTTTTTTTTTAATTAACTTTTTAATTTTAATATGTAATAATAACTGACAATTATTTTCTGCTAGTGTTTTCCCGTAGGAATGAGATATTTTCCCGTGGTAAAAAGTAGCCTATATCTCTCTCCACCCCTTCAACGATGCCCAAACAAAAAATAACTGACAATTATTTTCTGCTAGTGTTTTCCCGTAGGAATGAGATATTTTCCCGTGGTAAAAAGTAGCCTATATCTCTCTCCACCCCTTCAACGATGCCCAAACAAAAAATCTCGGCAATCCGTCGCTCAGTTCCGACGCGAGAGAAAGACAAACAAACCAACACACATTTACATTATAGTAAAAACATACGGATCACTCACGTCTTATAACGAGTTTAACTCGACAATGTTTCGGGCTAATCCGTAGCCTATCCTGGAAGAATCCAGGAGCCACACGTCACGGCGGCTGCCAACTTAAAGAAGAAAGAAAAGAAAAGAAAAAAAAACAAAAAGAAGAAAAAGAAGAAAAAGAAGAAAAAGAAGAAAAAGAGAAAGGAAAGAAGGGCTACGGATTAGCCCGAAATGTGTCGAGTTAAACTCGGTTTAAGACGTGAGTGATCCGTATAATTCTCTTGACTATGAGTGAGTCTCACGGTAGTTTCATGTTCAAAGACACTTTGAAATTTATAATAGTAAAATAAAATAAAATAAATTAAAAAAAGAGCGTACTCCTACCTAAAACGCTGGAAACGCACTTGTGACTCTTCAGTACCTCTACCATGAGTTACACTAGTTTACAGTGACCGTACTCGCTAGCGACGGCGTAAATGGTTTGTATGGAGAATTGTACTTCCGTAAGTGACCGCTAGAGGCGCTGTACATAATTCTCCATACAAATCATTTACGCCGTCGCTAGCGAGTACAGTCACTGTAAACTAGTGTAACTCATGGTAGAGGTACTGGTGTCGCAGGTGTCCATGGGCGACGGTAATCGTTTACCATCAGGCGATCCGTTTGCTCGTTTTCCCCGTATACCATAAAAAAAATGTACTTACGCGTATTGTCTCCATGGAATACTAAAGCATTACCAACCACAGGAAGATATCCTTTTAAGGTTGGGGTCAAAGCTGCCAGCTCCAGAAGCCTTTGATGTTTCAATCTCCATTGATATCTCTTATACAGCGCACACGCACAAAGCACACCTAAAATTAGTAGGAACATTTTTTAAATCTTCGCTCCGCACTATATAGACGTGTGTGCCCAACGCAGATTAAGCGGACTTATGGTTACATGTTAAGTAAGTAGTGGTAAGCCTTTCACTTCCAACCTTTTATTTTCTCGATGACAGCTCCCGTACAATGTAACTGCGTGCGTTTAGTTGCGCAAAAATTAACTTTTAAATGAGAGATATAAAAAATACAACTGCCTAATTTTGTTCCTTGATCCCATATAAGATTCATCTAAGACACATTAAGTCCACATATGTGCAGTAATTTTTTTTAAAGTACGATAAATAATAACGCACTTACATTCTACGGGAGCCGTCATCGAGAAAATAAATGATTGGAACTACTATAGTGGTTTAACCTATGGCCTCTCAAGAAGAGGATCGTGGGTTCAAATTCAAATCCCGGCTTGCACCTCTGAGTTTTTCGGAATTTATGTGCGAAATTACACTTGAAATTTACCATGAGCTTTACGGTGAAGGAAAACGTCATGAGGAAACCTGCATACACCTGCGAAGAAATTCAATGGTTTGCGTGAAGTTCCCAATCCGCCCTGGGCCTGCGATGGGAACTACAGCCCAAGCGCGCTCATTCTGAGAGGGGGCCTGTGCCCTGCAGTGAGAGGTATATAGCCTGGGATGGAGGTAAAGCAGAATATCGTGGATTTAAACGGATCTACACAGCGTAAAAAGTTTTTGTTAATAAATAAAACAAGTAATATTATTCTAAGGATTTCGTATGTGTACGGAATCATCCAATTTTAGGTATGTTATGGGTGGATTTTTGAAATAATTTTTTTACGTATTTTCCGTGGGCAAAATTTTTTTTTTACTTTTGGTGAAATTGATCACTCGTTGAGATACTCCTTCGGATTAGGATTTCAATGCTATAAAAGGCCCCAATTTAAAGTCAATAATTAAGTAGTTATTCGACATTGAAAAAAAAGCACCATCGAAATTACTATAGTGACAGCGAAATTACGTCTTTATTAATTACATAGGAAATAAGTACAAAATTATAAACCATTACTATGATTTATGTATGTAACTATAATTAAATTTATGTACGTGTACATATTCGTGTATAGTTAGATTAATAAAACATTAAATTAAAGTGGAAAACTATTTATTTAAGTTTTTCTTAGGAACAATACGTGAGAAATAATATATAATTTCGAATGTGTCATTATTAATATAAAATATCACAATCAACATGGTTACAAACTTATTATTAATGTAACTGGGTACTGCCGTTTCGCAACTATGTTTTTCCCAAATGATTAATTTGGCAAATGTTTCATTTTCCAGCTGTTTACTACCAAATGTTAAAACTAAAGTTAAGGTTAAAGTAAAGTTTTAACATTTGGTATCATAGCGTTACGGTTGTGGTACCAACTCTGAAGATGAGCTCTGGTTGAGTTCGAAACGCGTCAGTGTATTTTGGTGGTGGTGGTGACGGTTGGGTTTGTGTGATTTGTGTGTGTTCGTACAGTGTGGAGGTGGAGGATCTGCATGAACACACATTTCTTGCATAAACGTAACTATCATTAGGTCGCGGGTGAGCAAAGTAATTGTTTTAGTTCATTGATATGGACCTCCGCAAAGTAACGCCTGATTCAATAAATTATTGAAAATATTATGGTCATTAAACTAATTGTGTGTGTACATGTGTGCGTGCGCGTGTGTGTGTGCGTTTGTGTGTGTAGGTGTGTGTGTGCGTGAGTGCATATGTGGTGTGTGTGTGTATGTGTGTGAGTGTGTGGGCGTGTATCACGCAAAACATATGAATAATATTTAACTCAACGTTTCGACTACATTACAGTGGCCGTAGTCACGTAAATACAGACTAGAGGTCTACTCGTGACCACGGCCACTGTAATGCGGTCGAAACGTCGAGGTGTACTCGTGTGTTTTGCGAGATAAGTCATGTTGTGTAATTTCGCTGCCATATCTGTAATTTCGATGGACAAAAATGCCATCGAAATTACGCCACGGAGGATTACGACAATTAGGTATTTTTGCGATTACTGCTAAACTATATAAATGATTAATATAAGCTCTTTACTGTGAAATAAGGACTAAGTCAACTAGTAAATAAAAATTTAACTATTTAATTAAAACCATTATATATCGTACAACAGGAATCCACGGAATTTACTTTTAAGCGAACCAAAATACATCGCGCGAAAGACTCGCCTTGGTAGGCACACAAAACTCAGTAGTAGGACGTCCACTCCGCGTGACAGCCGGAGCACAACTAACGTACTCTTCCACAAAAATGTGAACATGGCGATATGATCCTTCACCGATGAGATATTAGCAGGTATTTGCGCAAGGTAATATTGGTAGCTAGAGGTGGGACAAACACATTATGGCCAACCTATTTTTAAATAAAATTGTATTTAACATACAAAAGTTATAATCGAATGCGTTATGTAATTAGCTTCATTTTGATATATATATTAAGTCGAAAAATGACACAGACACAAAGTTATGCTCAATTGATTCAACAAAACCGCGTGTGGGACAGGCCTCACAGACTTACTGCAGTTAGTGTTTCTAAGATTTGGATATTTTTTATGCATTCTTAATTGAAGTCAACAATGTTTGTAATGTTAAAACTCATTGTATTATATTGTGTACAATGTATATAAAATTGTGTGGTTTTAATATTTTGAGTGGTTTTTTTTTAATTGACTTGGGACGTCCAAAAAAGTCGCTCTGAAAATACACCCTTATACCTTAGGCTACTATTTACTCTTAAACTACAAATAATTTCCAAGCAATCTTAGCCGCTATAATTTTCCTAGTAAATTTGATATATTTACTACCCTTCTGAATTTTTTCAAATTTTGCCACCCAACAGTTTAGATTTTAGAGGGGGGGGGACGGCCGATTTTAATGAAAATTTTCACTTTAATGTTGAATATTTCGAAAACAGATCACTGAATAGAAAAATCATGTTAGCAACCCCGCAATGATTTTAAAAGACCTATCCAACGATACCCCACACTACAGAGTTAGCCGAGAAAAAAAAATCACCCCCACTTTACGTCTATCGGAGGTAACCTAAAAAAAATTTTTTTACTTTTCTTTATTCAATCACTTTGTCGGCGTGACTGATATATATATTCATGCCAAATTACAGCTTTCTAGTACTGACAGTCTCTGAGCTTAGCCGCGGACAGACAGACAGACAGACAGACGGACAGACATGGCGAAACTATAAGGGTTCCTAGTTGACTACTGTAATGTATTTTCTACACGGGGTAGCGGGGTGGTGCTGCGGGTGGGCAATTAAACCAAGTAGTAGGTGCAACAAGATGTATATTATTATGTATACTTAACAATTCCTTCCCCGGCTATCCCGCCCTCTCCACACACTTACATACATAGACCATATAGGCTTAAGCTTAAATCCTAACTCACTACTACAATTCACAGGGTCGTGAATGCAATTGGCCAGTGATCCGATATACCAAATGTATCTAAACTAATATAGGGGCACTCCTGTACCTGGGCTGTGAAACGGCCAAACCTGGCTGCGGGCCACTGTAGGCCACACTCGGACGGCGTCTCGTGCCCGACGTCCCAGCGTCGCCGACAGCCGCCACACTGCGCAGACCAACCTGCTTCACAACCACCAAGACTCCTTGAAACGCTTCTACACGAAGCCACAACGGCCACACACACAAGGCCGTGTCTTAACACCTCCTGTGGACGGATCATGGATTAGAAATAACTCTAGAGTGGTTCCTTAAGGACAGGAGGAACCGGCTTGCTCAGTTCGGTGAACGGACACCATAGAAACTTGAAAACTACATAAGCACGCACCGTGGAGGAAATGCGGACTTGCTTGGTCGCCTGGGTCGCGCTGTCAACTCCAACGAAGGTGCAAGACCTCGGACACCACAGCAATCTACAACCAAAGATCAAGGATTAGCGTTGTCGACCCAGAGGAAAGGCAGGGCTCCAGTGGCTTAGCCACATACCAAGTGTTCAGGATGATTCCGCGTGCGACGCTCCACGTCACCCACTTCTACTACACCACCGTGCTGAAACAAAATGAAAAATAAGTATACCAGGACGCTAACAGCGCATTCCACGCTCTTACCAGGTCAATCCAGAGAAACTCACCCAAAACAAGGATTAATTCCCGCTTGGAACACGACAAACACTGCGAGCATCAACAAAATGGCCGTACACCCCAAAGCCGGCCTCCTTCACGTAGAGCTGTCACTATTGCCATATACGGTTTTTTTTTTTTAATGAAGCACTTCACTAGAGTCAAAATCCAAATTTTAATTTCCAAAACCAGCACCCACGTCCAAAATAATTATTTAATCCGCATCCCTGCAACGATTTACGCAAACAAAGTTTGATTTGAAAGTCTCTAGATAATTGGAAAAAACGCCGAAGTATGAGAAAAACGGAAGAAACATCGACTCAAACGGCCGTGCTGTCACCTGTCAAAATAACAACCTTACACTACGGAACCCTAATAAAACCCGACTGCGGTGTAAAAACACAAAGTTTAAATGATTTCGTCATGCACGAGTCCGACTCGCACTTGGCCGGTTTTTAAAATTGAAAAGTCATTTTCATTACTGAGACTGCATCTAAAAGGTAAACTAGTTTATCAAAAGCTAAAAATTGTATAGTCAAAAAATCCAGGATATCTAACAATAAAAATATTAATAACTTATTACAAAACAAAATAAGAAGAAGAAACAATGCCCACAAAAATACACGTCAACATTAGAGAAAAATGCTTTTTTTTTACCTATCATGTCCGTCAAAGTTGAAAGATCATTTTCGTACATCAAGTGGATTTTCACAGAAAGAAAACGTAGAATATGTAAGGTTTAATTTAGTTGAGAACAAATCTTTAGTAATATATTTATAATTGTTACGTTTTCTATATTGGCAACACCAATAATATTTATTAATGAAGGTAGACGAGGTTTTAAAAAAAAAGGAGAAAAGGAGGTAGGTTTGGTCAGTTACTTCGGGAGAGAAAGAACGGCAGGTTGTACAGAAAAACAAAAAAAAAGAGAATATAAGTTTATAGGCCTGGTTAGCTATTTCAGGAAATTTATTTACGGCTTTGCCCAGCTCGCGTATCCTCTGACTAGATTATTAAAGAAGGAAGCAGCCTGGCAGTGGGGTAAAGAGCAAGAAGATGCATTTAAAATGCTTAAAGCAAAACTAGTTGAGCGTCCCATATTAGCCATATATGACCCGAAAGCCGAGACAGAGCTCCACACGGACGCTAGTAGACTAGGAGTAGGCGGCATCATATTGCAACGTCATCAACCGAACGATAGCTTTAGACCAGTGGCTTATTACAGTCGGCAAACGACTCCTGAAGAGAAAAATTTCCACTCGTATGAGCTAGAAACTTTAGCGGTGATTTGTGCTTTAAAAAAGTTTCGAGTGTATTTGTTGGGAAAGGAGTTCAGAGTCGTTACCGATTGTAGTGCGCTACGGTCTACGTTTGAGAAACGAGATCTCATACCTCGCATAGCCAGGTGGTGGCTGGCTTTTCAAGAATTTAACTGTTCAATAGAGTATAGAGCTGGAGTCAAGATGTCCCACGTGGACGCACTATCTAGGAATCCTATAGTCGATAGTGAAACCGAGAACATTGATCCATACCCAGCAGTGATGGCCATTAGCGATGAGGACTGGTTACTCACCCTGCAGCTTGGGGATAGCGAGTTACACAGGATTCGAGATATTTTATGTAGCGGGCTTGATGAAAAGGGACTTGAGTATATAAAAGATAACTATGTAATCAAGGATAACCGGCTTTTTAGGTGTATTGGGGGAGACAAAGATAATTTACGATGGGTTGTCCCGAAGGGCGCAAGGTGGCAATTGTGTAGGCTAAATCACGATGAGGTGGGACATCTTGGTTATGAGAAAACTTTAGAAAGAATCAAGAAGACTTACTGGTTTTCAAAGATGTCCCGTTTTGTTGGAAAATATGTACGCGCGTGCATCGAATGTGCTTACGCAAAACATAATAACAGCAGTCGCGAGGGGCTCCTGCACCCCATTGAAAAGGTGCCGAAGCCATTCCATACCCTACACATCGACCACCTTGGGCCTTTTGTCAAATCAAAGCAAGGACACACCCATATTTTAGTCATAGTTGACTCATTCACGAAATTCGTTTTCATCAAATCCGTTCGCAACACAAAAACCCAAAACGTGATCAAAGTTTTGGATACGATATTTGACACTTTTAGGACCCCAGATCGATTAATCAGTGACCGCGGTAGTAGCTTTACATCCCATGCCTTCCGCAAGTTCTGTCAGGATAGGGGTATTAAACATGTGTTGAATGCAGTAGCGAGTCCGAGATCGAACGGACAAGTAGAACGCTACAACCGTACCGTATTGGACTCGCTTACTGCATCTAACCTTGGTCATAATGAAAAAGACTGGGATACTAAATTAGGAAAGATTCAATGGGGTCTGAATAATTCTGTACAGAAAACGACTGGTAGAGCGCCGTCGGAAGTATTGTTTGGCACAGCGATGTCAAGTGAAACTAAACCAATACTTAATGAAGTAGCTGATGTAGTCCGCCAAGATCTTGATATGGACACTATACGGGACGAAGTTAAGTCTAGGATTGACTCAGAACAGGTGAAGCAAAAACAACGTTACGATAAGGGTAGACATCCTGCTCGTACTTACGATGTTGGAGATCTAGTTAATATTACCAAGACTGCTTTTCAGAATAATGGTAAGAGCTCGAAGTTATTGCCTTCTTATGAGGGGCCCTACAAAGTAGTCAAATCCTTAGGAAACGATCGATATAAGGTTGCCCCAATCCCCGGCTTTGAGGGTATGAAAAATAGGCGCAAGACCACGTTAGCTGCTGATAGAATGCGCCCGTGTATCCACTTACCCGCGTTAGAATTAAATGAAGATGATGATGTGAGTGATGATAGTAATGGTAATGAAGACGCGAATGAAATTTCAGATTAAAGTACTGTCCCCACCACATGTAGAGATTTTCATATTAGTCCAGGTCAAGGGTGGGGACAGAATGGTCTGACGATGAAAATGTAAAATTGATTGGTTCAAGGAATATCTAATGGTAATACCTCTAGAAATGATTGGTTCGAGGTAGTAGTTTTAAGTCCCTCGAGAAGTGATTGGTTCGAGGTAATAATTTCAAGTCCCTCGAGAAGTGATTGGTTCGAGGTAGTAGTTTTAAGTCCCTCGAGAAGTGATTGGTTCGAGGTAATAGTTTTAAGTCCCTCGAGAAGTGATTGGTTCCAGGTAATATTTTTAAGTCCCTCGAGAAGTGATTGGTTCGAGGTAGTAGTTTTAAGTCCCTCGAGAAGTGATTGGTTCGAGGTAGTAGTTTTAAGTCCCTCGAGAAGTGATTGGTTCGAGGTAGTAGTTTTAAGTCCCTCGAGAAGTGATTGGTTCGAGGTAATAGTTTTAAGTCCCTCGAGAAGTGATTGGTTCGAGGTAGTAGGTTTAAGTTTCTCGGGAAGCGATTGGTTCGAGGTACCTGTTTGTATACATGGGTAATAGGCAAAATTCCTCAAGAAATGATTGGTTTGAGAAAACTATTACAAATAAGAACATGAATTGAAAATTAAGATAACTGATTGTATTATTATTGGTACTATTTAGTTTGTTTTATTGTGTAGTTCTGTGAAGTGAAAATGAATGTGAGAAGTAGTATTAAAGTAGAGTCATAATTCATAATATACCCACCATCAAAATGTATAAAATTAATGTTACAATGAGACTATTTTTGTACACTGAATTAACTGACCGAATGTAAGGTTCCACCAGGTGCGTGTATGGGGACCATACACGGCATCAGGATGGACGAATGTAAGGTTTAATTTAGTTGAGAACAAATCTTTAGTAATATATTTATAATTGTTACGTTTTCTATATTGGCAACACCAATAATATTTATTAATGAAGGTAGACGAGGTTTTAAAAAAAAAGGAGAAAAGGAGGTAGGTTTGGTCAGTTACTTCGGGAGAGAAAGAACGGCAGGTTGTACAGAAAAACAAAAAAAAGAGAATATAAGTATTACCAGTGAAAGTGTCTTTTACTAAGGATATTCCTAACAAATAACTACATACTAACAATTTAGAACAAAATATAATAATTATACATCGTGAAATTTTAGTGGTTGTTTTCCCGAAACGAGGTGATTTAGTATCGATTGTACAATCGATTTATAATTACTATTTTGACTAGAGTCAAAAATCCAATTGTGAAAAACGAAAGTCGAAAATGACCGCAAACCAATAGTAACGCTTCGTTGGTACCTAACCTATCGTACGATCGTACGCTACTTGTACCAACGAAGCGTTACTATTGGTTTGCGGTCATTTTCGACTTTCGTTTTTCACACTTGGATTTTTGACTCTAGTTAAGATAGTAAGTATAAATCGATTGTACAATCGAAACGAAATCACCTCGTTTCGGGAAAACAACCACTAAAATTTCACGGTGTATATATAACGAATGTCATATATTAAACAGTAAAAATTTTTTTTTTCTAATTGCTGTCCTTTGCTCGACTTGTTCCGTTCTCGTACCTACGCGTAAAAACATGGTTACATCACTAGTCTGCCAGAAACGTCAAATGCCACCAAAATGCTACGACCCGCCGATGTCTATTAATCAAAAATACTTAATAGCGTTACGGAGATTAAAAGTTTTGAAAATTCAAAATTCTTAATATGTACAAAATTTTAAACTGTCTATTAATCAAATACTTAATAGCGTTACGAGATTAAAAGTTTTGAAAATTCAAAATTCTTAATATGTACAAAATTTTAAACTTTTTGTAATATTTTTTTGTGAAGCATTATTTAAATTATAACTGGTAATCATAAGATTATTTGTGCCGAGTGTAGTGAGGGGGTTCTTAGTTGATTCCCGAGCGAAGCGAGGGAATTAAGACAGAGTCCTGAGAGCAGTGAAGGATTTAAGCGCGCCTAAAACAAAATCAGTTTTATTCCTGAGGAGTATACCCTACTTTTCTCACCTTTTGCGAGACAATAAAAACCAAGGCTACTAGAAAAATACTCGAAATAAACCCAGAAGCACTGATTCCGAGACAGACTTTGCGCCTTTCGCAGTTTTCCATTTGTCGAAATCGTCGTAAGCTTTTAAGTATTTTTCCTTCGACTTCTCTGGAATTAGATGATTAACAATGCCTAAGGCGCGGACCTGGGTTAGCTACTTAACTTTGAGTTAACCGATAACCCAGGGTTAGCAACTGTAAAAATGTATGGAACTGCCATTCTTAACCCAGGGTTACCGATTTAATTTTTTATCTCTGAACTGTGCAAGTGGCCCTAAGGCGTCTAATTTAATGGAATCCGGAGTCAAATCACTTTCGTCACTCAATATTTTCTTTATGTTTTATCTTCTTTTGCTGTTTTGATACTTAAAATTGCAGCGTATTGAAACATTCGCGGCTTTTGTTTTAAGTAGGTATTTGAATTTGTTTTTCGGCTGCGGAGTTGCAAATAAAAGAGGCGCGGCGCGGCCTTCCTGCCGCTCCCTCCGGGCCCCGCCGGCCTGCACGCCGTGCGATTTTGAAGAAGTTAGACTTTAAACCGGCTGTATCTTTTGATTGCGTTGGCTTAGAAGTTTGATTTTTTCACAGCTCAAAGGGGCAGTAGATTTAAGTATTTGATATAAATTTCAGCTTGATATCTCCATGCATTCCTGAGAAAAAGGGTCTTGACAGACGGACGTACGGACAACAATGTGATCCTATAAGGGTTCCGTTTTTTCCTTTTGAGGTACGGAACCCTAAAAATAACTTGATTGAATACAAATGTATCTCGTGACGCAATCTCGTATCAGTGGCACGGTCGTGTCCCCGCCAAGTCAAGCACGGTCATCCTTTTCCATAAGCGACAGCACTTTTGACCCTCTGTAATTTCATTTTGGATAAAGAAACAAGTTTGATGTTTAGTATCAAGAGGAAACACTATGCAACTTTAACAAGTTTGATATAAAGTATCTTTTTGTATTTTTTTTTCCATGTCGTCAGACTCGGTGGAGCTATGATCTTCGCAGGGCGGCTGCCAAGAGCTGGATGAGAGTGGCCGAGGATCGTGCTCAGTGGCGTGCCATGGGAGAGGCCTATGTCCAGCAGTGGACTAGCATAGGCTGATGATGATGATGATAAGAGCTCTCACGAGTACGTATGAGTCGCGATGGTACGTATACAATGGGTGGGGATGGGGTAGGTGCATTCGGAAAAGTTTGTTCGGAAGAGGATTTCGGATAAACGGGAGTTTACTTTAGTTTAGACTGCGGGGTAAGTTAGCTAACGAGTGATGAATCGAGCACCGCTATGTAATGCTCGATTGCTTAATATAAATTTTGCTTAAGTTTATCTCATCATTTTTAGGTTAGTGTAATGCTATAGCTTGTCTAATTTAAACCGACGTGGCCCACCGTCGCATTTACGCACAGTATTTTTCATTCGTTTTGTCCATCGTGATGCTGCGCACTGTATGCTTAGTATAACTTTTACTTCACCAAATACTTCTCGATCGCGTTTACGTTATAATTTCAATTACTATGGAAAGTTAAGTTAAGTATTTGGTATGGAAATTTTCCATAGTAATTGAAATTTTAACGTAAACGCGATCGAGAAGTATTTGGTGAATTCAAACTTATACTAAGCATACAGAGTGCTTAGTATAAGTTTTACTTCACCAAAATACTTCTCGATCGCGTTTACATAAAAAATTCAATTACTAGGGAAACATGGACAGCGTCTCCGCGCGCGCGCTTCCATGTTTCCATAGAATTGAAATTTTTACGTAAACGCGATCGAGAAGTATTGAAGTGAAGTAAAACTTATACTAAGCGTACTGATCATAGTTCACGGAATAGTCTACGCTCCCAATACAGATGAAGAGTCGTAAATGTCGTAACTAATATTTGCACGCACACATTAAAATCAAGTGAATCAGTAGAGAGCTCTACACACGGCTACTGCGACGTCCGTTTTTTTCTTCGAACTTGGCTTGCCACTGCCGCGTGTCTAGCTGTTACACATAAAACCCGGATTCTGGCGAAATTGGTTTGCCAAACCAGTTACATCAGTAAGCATTTATAATGGAGCGATCAGGTTAGGTTTTACCTGGGTTCTAGGTCAGACAAACCAGTCTGGCCTGATATTGGATTTTGATACAATTTAACCCTTTCGAACCCAAGTGAGTATGAAAAGTGTTACAATAACGGACTTTGCGAAATGTAGTAATATTATCTTTAAATTTGGAATCCCCAAAATGATGTAAAGTTAAATTTCAAAATGATGTAAAGTTCAATTTTAATTGCCATTAAACGTCACAATTGTATCAACCGGGTTCGCAAGGGATAATACAATTCAATGACTATAATATTGTACACCACAAATAATACAATACAGAAAAATAAGTACATGAAAAAAAAATAAGGTAAGCAATGGGCGGCCTTATCGCTCCGAAGCGATCTCTTCCTCTCTCTTACTCTTTTTTTTCTTTTTCTTTTTAGGGTTCCGCACCTCAAAAGGAAAAAACGGAACCCTTATAGGATCACTTTGTTGTCCGTCCGTCCGTCCGTCTGTCAAGACCCTTTTTCTCAGGAACGCGTGGAGGTATCAAGCTGAAATTTATATCAAAAAGTTTAATGGTTACTTGACCTGAAATGTGTTTTAACAGAATCTGTTGTGACATTGGAAGACTCTCTCCAATATTATTATTTTTTATTTTTTCCTTTTTTTTGACGGTGGAAGCATTCTACACTTCCGCTGAACGTAGATATAGTTAAGATGTAGGTATAGTTTTAGTTTTTTTAACTAAGGGACCCAATACCCCCTGTATTGTTTTTTTTTATATAATTATTATTTTTTTTTTAATTTAATTCTATATTTGTATGGTTTTTTTTTAGTTTGTAATTTTTAAGAGTTTTTAATTTATTATATTGAAAAGATGACTTCCTGCCAAGTTTCTTGCGGCGCATTCTTCTTGGCAATGATGGTCCTTACGAAAGCGCTGGTAGTTTAAAAAAAAGTGACATGTAAAAGAGCCCTTTGTGGCCTACTTGCAGAATAAACGTTTAGATTTTTGTTTTTTTTTTGAAATACTCAGGTCTACTGACTGTCCCTTGGAGCTGTGAAAAAATCAAACTTCTAAGCCAACGCAATCAAAAGATACAGCCATTTATGCTGCAAATTTTCGACACTCGCAAGGGAATCAAAACCTACAGGGTACTTCCTGTGAACTCAGAATCTTGAAATTTGGTACGAAGCAAGGTCTTACGAGGGGTGTTCAATATAAAGTGAGAATGAGATGCAAACTCTTTTAATATTACGAAATTAAATACTGGCCGGTAAAGCTAATCTATCTAGCTGATTGCTATGAAAAAAAAAACTGTCTTTTGTTTAAAAAAATATACGGTAATTTCTTTGCAATGCTATTGAGTACGTTAGCGAAAATGGAGAAAATTGAACTGCACGCCGTTATCAAATACTTGTATTTGAAAATTTTTTCTACGGACCAAGTCAATTTGGATTTGCGGGACACTTTAGGGTCTAATGCTCCTCCGTATTCGACAGTCGCACGTTCGTGCGCCGAATTTAGACGTGGAAGAACATCGACAATGGACGACCCCCGCTCCGGACGCCCTACTACAGCAGTAACTGAAGAAATTGTGGAAAAAGTCGAAAACTCAGTTTTGGCGGATCGTCGTGTCACGGTTCGTTTTATTGCTGAAAATGTAAAGATTTCAACGGGGAGCGTGCATAATATTTTACATGAACGCTTGGGTTTGAAAAAGGTATCTGCGCGTTGGGTACCAAGAATGCTTACTGACACGCAAAAACAAACTAGACTAGAGATTTGTCAAGAAACTTTGAACCTGATGCAGCAAGACCGGGAACTTTTTTTGGCGTGATTTATAACAATGGACGATACATGGCTCCATCATTACGACCCTGAAACGAAACTGCAGTCTATGACATGGAAAAGGCCATCATCTCCAACTCCGAAGAAATTCAAGGTGAGCCCATCTGCCGGTAAGGTCATGGGCTCTGTTTTTTGGGATGGTAAAGGGGCATTAATGATTGAGTATCTCGAGCATGGAGCCACTATTACGGGCACTTTATACGCCAAACAAATAGCAACATTGCGCAATGAGATCCGCGAAAAACGGCGAGGTAAACTCTCGAAAGTTGTGCTGTTCCACCAGGACAATGCCCCGGCACACAAGTCCGCCGTTGCAATGGCTGCAATTCGTGATGCTGGGTTCGATATCCTTAAGCATCCTCCGTATTCACCAGATCTCGCTCCCAGTGATTTCTACCTATTTCCGAGATTGAAACAATACCTGAGAGACCAGAAATTTGAAGACGACGACGCGGTAGTCGCTGCAGTACAAGATTTTTTAAGTACTCAAGATGAGACCTTTTTTAAAAATGGAATTTTAAGTTTAGAAAAAAGATATACTAAGTATATTATGCTAAAAGGTGACTATGTCGAAAAATAAAATGACATTTAGTAAAAGTTGTTTATAACATACTCATTCTCACTTTTTATTGAACGCCCCTAGTATAGCACAGATAAAGGAAATAAAATCCATTCGCATTTTTTCCCAAATGGTTTTTTTTCTCACTGTACTTTTTTACTGTAGCTTATTTTCACAGTAGCGTTTTTTGCCAATTAGAATTGACATTGCTACTAGGAAGTAACGATTTTGGTAAATTGATCTAGGCATTTAACCACATTCAACGAATAAACGACAATAAAACAATACAATGTAGCATCTTAGGTTATTATTGGGGTCAAAGATTAAACGAGTCTTGCCCTTCAAAATAATTATTAATATTGTTACTTACGTCACTCACTCATTTGCATATTAATGGCCAATAACATAACATGGCGCTGGTAATATTTGAGCACGCAGGCGATGGCAAGAAATCATGATCATCATAACCATCCCAGCTTATTATTAGCTTATTTAACGACCGCTTTAGCCTAGTTAATAGTGACCCTGCCTACGAAGCAAGTGGTCCTGGGTTCGAATCCCGGTAAGGGCATTTATTTGTGTGATGGGCACGAATATTTGTTCCTGAGTTATGGATGTTTTCTATGTATTTAAGTATTTATTTATCTATATATGTATGTTTATCGTCGTCTAGTACCCATAGTACAAGCTTTGCTTAGTTTGGGATTAGGTCGATTTGTGAAAGATTGTCCCCTAATATTTATTTATATTTATTTATTTATTTATTTATACATCTCACTACAGGACACAGGCTTCATCTCAGAATGATAGGGCTGGGGCCATAGTACCCACGCGGACCCAGTGCGGATTGAGAACTATACACACACTCTTGAATTTCTTCGCAGTGAAACGTGTTTCAGTAAGTTTGTGTAGGCTAAATGTTTATGAATAGGTGGCTATTTTTTTTGTTGTTGTCCATTATTAAATCAATCTATGGCCAATATTCGTCGCTACTTTGAATATAAAAAAAACAGCCAAGAGCGTGACGGACACGCCAGGGATAGGGTTCCGTAGCTGTTGCAAAAAAATCCATGCATGTATTAAAATAATACTATCCGTGTTAAACTAGTAATCCTATCCAAGTCAAAGTCAAAATTCTTTATTCAATTTACGCATCAATTAAGCTCCCATGAACGTCGAAGAATTTACCACCGGTTTGGAAAAACCCTGTTGAGAAGAATCCGGCAAGAAACTTAACAAGGTATCCTATTCTAGCCTATTATCATTTCGTACTAATCATCATCATCATCACTACATAGTATAAGGGCCTACGGTAGCTGACGCGGACGCCCGCCGCGTGCGCACGCTCGCGGGTCTCGCTCCGTAAAAATCTACCTAAAATCCGTCGCACGCGCCCGCGCCACTTAGCGCTGTTCATACAATTTCTTATTAGACGCGCGCATGACGGGCGTCCGTTCCGGGTAATCCGCGTCAGCTAGCGTAGGCCCTAAAACAAAGTCGCTTCCCGCTGTCTGTCTGTCACTTTGTATGCTTATATCTTTAAAAGTAAGCAACTGATTTAGATGCAGTATTTTTAATAGATAAAGTGATTCAATAGGATGGTTTATATGTATAATACATGCATAATATAGTAGAGAAACACTGATAATTTTAGTGATTTCTAATCTGATGTGTTCACATTTTTTTTGCGCTTACATTGCATTCGCTGGCTGAACCCTATGAGGTAGATCAAAATAATTGTACTACCTACAGTATATTGTACACCTTAAAAAGTTGTATATTTGGTATCAGCATTGCACCCGTGCGAAGCCGGGGCGGGTCACTAGTAATTATTATAAATGAGAAAGTTTATGAAGCTGTTTGGATATAAATAAATAAATATCACGGGACAATTCACTACTATAGAATACTTAATATCCCGTTAATGTGTACCAGTGGATTAATAGTTTACAGAGTGGATGAGGATGGGTGTCCTTCCCGAAAACAGGTGATATAGTGTTGCTTAAACTGAACAACTTTCTCCAAGGAACATATTTCGAAAAACGAGTTTTTTTTTCACCTTTCCATAGTTAGTCGATCAGCTAACCAATATATTTTGTACTAGCTTTTGTCCGCGACTCCGTCCGCGTGGAATTAGTAATTTGGGCAGCTTATTTGGCAGCTTATTTTTTTTATCAAATTAGCTTCAATTCAATCAATTATGGCTTTCCTTAGTTCCTCGATATAAAAAAAAATATTTTTTAAAATACATACCTTTAAAGAACTATGTTTTAAGTGTTTTGTAGAGCAATAATAAACAAGTTTAACCAGAAATCGTCTAAGAAGTCGAGTTAGACCTGTCAAACTACTAGATACATGAATGTTCAAAAATGAACATTTTAACTATAAATAAAATAGAGCTAATAACGAGAAGAAGAGATAAAAATATTATAATTTGTAGTTTCTGATAGCTTCTAACCGGCTCTACAATAACAGCTGTTTACTCGTTAATCGTGTACGCATGCGTAAACGCTTTAAATGGGGTGTCACGTAAAAATTAGCCGAGCTCTAAGTAGAGGACGTTCTCTGGAAACTTTTGACTAGTTCTACAATAACCAACGATGCACTCGTTGACCGTGTACAGTTGAAGGCTTAAATATCTATACAGCCATCGCATCAAATATATGTAAACATCAACTTTATGGTTAATGGCATGGAGTTGTATAGACACGTTTGACGCCTTGGTAAATCAACTTTTTAATGCCACCCGTTGCTATGTGTGACGGTTCAGAATACTGAAAACCGTCTCATTCACAAATAAACCCTAATTTTTCTATAAAACAGCATGAAGTGTCACTTGGATAACCCGGGACAGAGTAAACAACGCAAAAAATTTGATTCACCCAATTTCTGTGTAGGAATCCACAAGTAAATAAAATCACTAGCCTACAACTTTTTCGAAACAAGTTTTTTGAGATTATTTAGATGGCCGGATAGCCTAGTTGTTAGAGAGCCTGACTACGAAGCTTGAGGTTCCGGGTTCGATTCCCAGTCGGGGCAGATATTTGTGTGAAAAATACGAATGTTTGTGCTCGAGCCTTGGATGTTTAATATGTATTTAAGTATGTATTTATCTATATAAGTATGTTTATCCGTTGTCTATAGCACCAATAGTACAAGCTTTGCTTAGTTTGGGACTAGGTCGATTGGTGTGAATTGTCCCGTGATATTTATTATTTTATTTGTCACATTTCGGGTACAGAACTCTAAAGATTGGCATTGTAACCATGCCTTTTATTTCGCGAGACATTTCTATCATTCGTATTGTTAAGTCTATGATATCTTAATATATAAAAGAAGAAACTGACTGACTGACTGACTGACTGACTGACTGACATATCAACGCACAGCCCAAACCACTGGGCCTAGAGATTCCAAATTTGGCATGTAGGTTCCTTATAAGGTCTAGGGGTGCACTAAGAAAGGATTTTTCAAAATTCACTCCCAAAGGGGGTGAAACGGGGGTCCAAAGTTTGTA
Source organism: Archips crataeganus (assembly GCA_947859365.1). Lineage (NCBI taxonomy): Eukaryota > Metazoa > Arthropoda > Insecta > Lepidoptera > Tortricidae > Archips > Archips crataeganus. The sequence goes on from OX402052.1 coordinate 3,338,363, forward strand.
TGGGGAAACAAGATTAGTTTGACTATTTTATTCGAAACTTCACAGAAGTACTCCTAATGATAAATGAGTAAACACGTGTTTCAGGTTTTTTGAGAATTCAACCCCTAAAAGGAGGGAAAGGGGTAACAAAGTCTGAAAATCAACATGGGTGTTGTTTCTATGGTTTATCGGGTCGCTGGTTATGAAAACAACAACGGTTTTAAATCCGACGTGGCAGACGTAAAATACCATCTCCCTGGATGGGGTGCGATGGGGTTGAAATGTCTAAATAAACTAAATGACTGTTGATATATCAACGCACAGCCCAAACCACTGGACCTAGAGACTTGAAATTTTGCACAAAGATACCTTATACAATGTAGGCATCCATTAAGGAAGGATTTTTGGGAATTCCCACGGGAACGGGAAAAAACGGGATTTATATATTAGATTCCGAGTGACCCTATCTCAGTAACTATAATAACTAGACTCTTCAAATTTGATACACAAGTAGGTCTTACATTAGTTAAAACATTTATTTCAGGATTTTTCAAAATTCGCACGGGATAAGGAAAAAACGGGATTTATATATTCAGTTCAACGGGATCCTATGAACTATAATTACTAGACTCTTCAAATTTGGTATAGAAGTAGGTAATTATAATAGTAAAAACAGTTTTAAGGATTTTTGGAAATTCCCACGGGATAAGGAAAAAACGGGATTTTTCGTTTTACTGGTCGTAGAAAGCTGTAATTCGGCATGTAGGTTGCTTGGGGAGTGTAGAGCAGGATTGAGAGAGGACTTTCCAAAATTCCCATGGGAACGGGAAAAACAGGATTTTTCGTTTTACTGGTCGTAGAAAGCTGAAATTCGGCATGTAGGTTGCTTGGGGAGTGTAGAGGAGCATTGAGAGAGGACTTTCCCAAATTCCTACGGGAACGGGAAAAAACGGGATTTCTTGTTTTACTGGTCGTAGACAGCTGAAATTCGACATGTAGGTTGTTTGGGGAGTGTAGAGGAGCATTGAGAGAGGAATTTCCAAAATTCTTACGGGAACGGGAAAAACGGGATCTTTCGTTTTACTGGTCATAGAAAGCTGAAATTTGGCATGTGGGTACTTTGGGGAGTGTAGGGGAGCATTAAGAAAACATTTCCCGAAATTCTTACGGGAACGGGAAAAAACGGGATTTTGCGTTTTTCTGGTTGTAAAAAGCTAAAATTTTTAAATGCATAAGTTTATACTGTAAGTAGGCCGCAAAGGGCTCTTTAACCGACTACTAAAAAAGGAGGAGGTTATGCATTCCACTTTTTGTATTTTTTATGTAGGTGTGTTCACTGATTTCTCGGTCAATGGACCTGCTTGCTTGCTTGCCTGTATGCTTGCTTGCTTGATATCTTGGATATGGATATGAGGTACACGCGAGCGAAGCCGCGGGCAAAAGCTAGTTACAAATATTTAATCATTCATCCTACGTGGTGAACGCTGAGACGTATCTACTTGGTGCGTTGCTCAAATTTCAGAAATAAAATGATCTTTTTAGTGATTTTAAGCGTGCTTTTTATGTGTGCCGCGTGTATACGATTTCAATGGAGAGTGAAACGCCAAAGGCTGCTGGAGCTGGCTGCTAAAACCCCCACGTTAAAAGGTTGTCTACCATTTTTTGGCAATGCTCTAGCCTTCCATGGAGATAGTACGCGTAAGTAACCATATCAAACAATTCACGGTTAATTCCTTTAGCCTATTCCTTTGCGTCTGCACAATATTATGTGCTATGGTAGCTACGAGTATGCTCCGTGGATGTGAAAAGTACGTTACGAAACTAATGTGACCGTTTAATAAGTACCTACAGACACAAAGTGACCTTGGGTTGGTGCTAGTGTTTTTGGCGACGGTCGGTTATAAAAAAATCACGCAGCAGAGAAACTAGATAGGTATAGTTTTTATCATTTTTAACCCCCGACACAAAAAGAGGGATGTTATACTCGTAAGTTTGACCGCTATGTGTCTGACTGTAGCATCATAGCTATTAGACGGGTGATCCGATTTGGATGAAGTTGATTTTATTTGAAAGCAGGTTTATTGGCTATGGTTCTTAGACATGTTTGATCAAAATTAGTTCGGCCGTTTCATACCTTTTGTTAGCTTAGACGCATTCTTAATGGGCATTTTCTTTATTTTCAATTATTTGCCCTAATTGCGTTGGAGGTTTTTAATTTATTTTATTTGTATAGCGAAACCGTTTTAACTACTACTCATTTAAACGGTTTAGCTATAGTTATTAATGCTTTTGTTAACAGGTAAATTTTACTCTATAATGTTCACGAAGACTGTGATGGCGCATGCAGTACGAAGATTCCGAATAACGTCAAATATTCATGAACTCGAATTCAAGTTTGAAATACTTATGAAGCCTACAATCAAAGATCGCTTGATTTTGGAATTACGATAGCCTACAAATTTACAACAGACCTCAAATAAAAACAGAATATTCTTAATAAGGAAAATGAATGACACCTTAACGTACAACAATAATTTCCAGATATGACTCTATGGCTAAACCGTTTAAATGATTCCTCGCCCCCCAGCCCCTGTACCGCGCGGGCGAGGACTCATTTAAACTGTCTAGCTATAGAAACAAAACAGTTTATTTTAGCCTTTTACTATTTTTCATTTATTTCGAAAAGCTCGCAACTAGTAAACACATTTTTCACACCACCTGCTCGACAATGCCTTATTATATATCATGCAAACCTCTCTCAAAGTAAATCATTATAGCCCTTGGCTTTCGCCGGGCAGTAATGTTGTACTGAATTTCATTATAACCCGCCGGGCAGTAATGTGATTCTCACTTCTCGTAGTTTTTATTGGTATGCACTTAAAGTCTAATTTCAAAATCGCTCGGCGTGCCGGCCGGCGCGCAGCCCGTGCACGTGCTGGTGCTCAAAGTGCCCAGCCCCGCGGGGGCCGCGCCGCGCCTCATTTATTTGCAGTTCCGCGGCCGAAAGAAAACAAAGTAAAAAAACCGGCCAAGAGCGTGTCGGACACGCCCAAGGTAGGGTTCCGTAGCCATTACGAAAAAATCAAGTAATATTTTTCTAAGGATTTCGTATGTGTACGGAATCATCCAAGTTTAGGTATGTTTTATACCTTAGGCTACTATTTACTCTTAAACTACAAATAATTTCCAAGCAATCTTAGCCGCTATAATTTTCCTAGTAAATTTGATATATTTACTACCATTCTGAATTTTTTCAAATTTTTACACCCAACAGTTTAGATTTTAGAGGGGGGACGGCCGATTTTAATGAAAATTTTCACTTTAAAGTTGAATATTTCGCAAACAGATCACTGAATAGAAAAATCATGTTAGGAACCCCGCAATGGTTTTAAAAGACCTATCCAACGATACCCCACACTATAGGGTTAGCCGAGAAAAAAAAAATCACCCCCACTTTACGTCTATGGGAGGTACCCTAAAAAAATTTTTTTTTCCTTATTTTATTCAATCACTTTGTCGGCGTGAGTGATATATATATTCATGCCAAATTACAGCTTTCTAGTACTAACAGTCTCTGAGCTTAGCCGCGGACAGACAGACAGACAGACAGACAGACGGACAGACATGGCGAAACTATAAGGGTTCCTAGTTGACTACGGAACCCTAATACTTAAACAAAAGCCGCGAGTGTTTCAATACGCTGCAATTTTAAGTATCAAAACTGCAAAAGAAGATAAAACATTAAGAAAATATCGAGTGACGAAAGTGATTTGACTCCTGATTCCATTAAATTAGACGCCTCAGGACCACTTGCACAGTTCAGGGTAAAAAAATTAAATCGGTAACCCTGGTTTAAGAATGACAGTTCCATACATTTTGACACTTGTTAACCCTGGGTTAGCAGTTAACTCGCTCGGAGTTAAATAGCTAACCCAGGTCTGCGCAAGCCGGCCTTAGAAATTGTTAATAATGTACTCCCAGAGAAGTCGAAGGAAATAGTACATTACTGCAGCGGCCGCGAAATAGGGGATTGCCGGCCGAGTAGTTATAGATGGCCGAGTGTCAACGAGGCCATCTAGAGATACGAGGCCGGCAATCCCTGTTCGTGGCCAAGGCTTGTATAAAGTTTTTCTCAAACATGCATCATCATCATCACCACCATCATCACCGCCATCATCATCACCATCACCATCACCATCACCAACAACATCATCAACATCCATCAACATCCATCAACATCCATCAACCAACATCAACCAACATCCATCAACATCCATCAACATCCATCAACATCCATCAACATCCATCAACATCCATCAACATCCATCAATATCCATCAACATCCATCATCCAACATCCATCAAAATCCATCAACATCCATCATCCAACATCCATCAAAATCCATCATCCAACATCCATCAACATCCATCAACATCCATCAATATCCATCAACATCCATCAACCAACATCCATCAACATCCATCAACATCCATCAACAGCCATCAATGTCCATCAACATCCATCAACATCCATCAACATCCATCAACATCCAACAACATCCATCAATACTAAAACTGCATTAAAGGGAAAATATAAGTACATATGGGTTCAAGACCTAAAAGTTCTAGTTAAAAAGTCAGATCAATCGAAGATCTATAATGTTAAATCGGACGCCTACCTAACGAAGTATTTATGCTCGGAAGACGTGAGCGCAACGAAATAAGGCGTGTGAACACACGGAGTGATTATATGGTATAAAATTCAACGATCCCTTAAGCAGCATAAATGAAAACATTGAGTTCCAAAAATTTGATGATGTTGATAGATGGAGTAACTATGGAGTAAATTCAGAAAAAAAACAGATAATTCATTTAAACATTAGGTCATTACGAAAAAACTACAATGAGTTACTATGTATATTGAACAAGTGTAAAAAGTGTATAGATATTATAATACTTAGCGAGCTAAACATAAAAGAAGAAGAATTACCTGTTTATCCTTTGGACGGATATGATACTTATTCTATAACTAGAAAAAAACGCAGAGGAGGTGGGTTGCTCATATACGCCAGAAAAAACCCAGACATTGATTTGGTTGGTACAAGGGGGCATGCGACGGAGATCCTACATTTATTAATTAAGAATCTAAATTTCCGAACCCACGTAGTAGGTATATATAGACCACCTAACACAAACAGAAAACGCTTTATAGAAAAAATTAACGTTATGATGCAAAGTATACCGAACGAGGATCAAGTAATAATTGCCGGAGATACAAACATCGACACTATGGTAGCGAGCAATATGACTGAGTTGTACAAAAACACCTTGTGTGGTCACGGCCTCCAATGTATTATCAATGAATGCACTCGGGAGGAGGTAGCGGGCGAGCGGCTAGCTGCGTCATGCATCGATCACGTGTGGGTGCGTGCACGCATCGGACAGCGCGTTGCTGCACACATGCTCACCTGTAAATTGTCAGATCACTATCTAGTTGGAGCTAACCTGAGCACTGGTACCTGCTGTGATGGATTGTTGCCTAGTAAATTAAATAAGAGTAAAAAGGTATGTGTCTTAAATAATAAGTTAGTTAGGGAAAAGTTAAGCAGGGTCAATTGGGGGGAAATGGTTGACATTGCCTGCCCTGTGACTTTGTATGGCACCTTGTGCAACACGTTTGGAATTATCTATGAAGGGTCTAAAATTAATATGAACTGTAAGGAAAAAAGAAAGTCTGAACCATGGATAAATAACACTGTTTGTGATATGATTAAGAGAAGAGATTACTGATGTGCTATTTCGACTTTGGAAAAGTAACCCAAAAAATGTTACAGCTAGGTTAAACTACACTAATTTCAGAAATATGACCAATAAATATCTATATATAACTAAGCAGGAATATAGGCAAAAAGAAATTCCAAATTGTGAAAATGATTTAAGAAAAATATGGGCTACCATAAATAGCTGGTTAGGGGTGGAAAAACCCAACATAGATAAAGTTATATTGAAGCACCTTTGCAAAAAAGATTCAGTAGAAAGTGTTTGTACAAGGTTCGCCAAAGTCTTTACGGAGGAAATAGCGCAAATTAAGCATAGCTGCGAGAAGAAGTTTCTTCCGCGTCAAAGCTATGTAAGGGATTGTAATGTTAGCTTTCGTTATCAAAAGGTATCACCAGGTATTATTGAAAAAATTATTGAAAAAATGAGTAGTGGAAAATCCCCTGGATGTGATGGCATTAGAATACAAGATCTCAAATATATTAAAAAAGAGATAAGTCCTGTTTTGGCGAAATTTGTTAATATGTGTGCACAAACGGGTATGTACCCGGATGGTTTAAAAAAATCACTCATACGACCTATATTTAAACAAGGAAGTCATATAGATTTATCTAATTATAGACCAATAGCAATATTAAGTGTAATAAATAAAATAGTTGAAAAAGTTATAGTTGGGCAAATTAGTACTTTTCTAGAGGACAATAAGGTGTTATCTGATGCACAGCACGGGTTCAGGTGGGGGAGGAGTACGTCTACTGCCTTGGCACGATTTACAGACGAAATATATCAGCATTTAAATAACAAAAAATATGTTGGGATTATTTTTATAGATTTTAAGAAGGCATTCGATACATTGGATCACGAACAACTACTTTTAGCTATGCAAGAGTGTGGTGTTCGTGGCCCAATGAATGAATGGTTTCGTAGCTATTTAAGTGGGCGTACTTTGGTTTCCACCGTAAACGGTGTGAGTGGTAGCGAGGCGAACGTATTGCATGGTGTGCCGACCGGCTCGGTGTACGGGCCGGTCGGGTACATCATGCATGTCAACAGAGTGAGCAACGTTGTACAAAACTGCTCCACCTATATGTATGCTGATGACACGTGTTTAGTGTATGCTGATAAAAAAATTAAAATTATTGAAAAATGTTTGCAAAGTGATTTTGAAAATATATTGAAATGGTCTCACGATAACGGAATTATTTTGAATATTGATAAAACTAAGTGTATGCTAATTCATTCGCCTTATAAAGTAAAAACATGTGAAAATATTAACATTATCGGACACACATATGATTGCTTGCATGGTGTAGAACCAATTTGTAGTTGTAAATGTATACAGTTGGTAGATAAATATAAATACCTATTTGGGCCTAACAATAGATACCAACATGAACTGGAAATTGCATACAGATATTCATTGTAACAAGTTGAGATCGATATTATACAAAATTATTAGTTTAAAACGGACGGTTAGTAAAAAAGTGTTGATTATGTTATACCACGCACTGGCAGGTTCAATCATTGGATATGGATTAATGGCATTTGGCCGCACTTTTAAAACCTATCTAGACAAATTGTTAAGTGTTCAGACTAGATTATTAAAGGTTTGAGTAGATAAAAAGACGAGAGAAACATGTAATGGAGATTATAAAAGGCTATTTAAAAAATTGAATGTTTTGCCGGTGCATGAGCAGGTTAAGTATTTGATAGCAATAGACCAATATCAGGAAACTGAACACAAAACTCGCAGGACGTATGTAGAGAGATGTAGAGACACGTCGCGTCATATGTATGTCGAACCTAAAGCTAACAATTATTAGGTATGGTAAAAGAACGAGAATGTATGTAACTCCAAGATTGTTCAATAATATTTTTCCGGAAAATGAATGTAATAGTCTGCAAATGTTTAAGAATAAATTAAAAAAGCTTTTGCTGGAAAATTTTGATTCGCAAAACTAAAATTGATATGGATTGCCTGGTTAGATTAGTGTAGTTGTGGAATAAAAATAGGCATGATAGTATAAGTATGAAATAAGAATTGTATGGCATGCGGTCCGGGGCTCATGGGTGCATGGTGCATGGCTCGGGGTCGTGTGTTTTATAATGTATGTACCTATAATATAAATAGTTTAGTTTTTTAATTAAGCAGGGTACAGCTGATGTTAAAGTGAGCGTAGTCTTCGCCAATAAACATTATAGTTTGGCGAAATTAGTGATGTAACTAGAACTATGTACCTATTTGAGAATAAATTAAAAAAAAAAAAAAAAAACATCCATCAACATCCATCAACATCCATCAACATCCATCAACATCCATCAACATCCATCAACATCCATCAACATCCATCAACCAACATCAACCAACATCCATCAACATCCATCAACATCCATCAACATCCATCAACATCCATCAACATCCATCAACATCCATCAACATACATCAACATCCATCAACATCCATCAACATCCAACAACATCCATCAACATCCATCAACAGCCATCAACAGCCATCCATCCATCCATCCATCAACATCCATCAACATCCATCAACATCCATCAACATCCATCAACCAACATCCATCAACATCCATCAACATCCATCAATATCCATCAACATCCATCAACCAACATCCATCAACATCCATCAACATCCATCAACATCCATCAACATCCATCAACCAACATCAACCAACATCCATCAACATCCATCAACATCCATCAATATCATTCATCATTCAAACCATCTGATGTTGATATGGCTATAGGAAAACTGAATGACGATTTATCTAGGATTTCAGCATGGGCTTCAGATAACTCACTTTTGTTGAATCATGACAAGACGAAGTATCTCATTTTTGGCAGCAGGCAGAAATTATCTAGTCTTAATCCAGTCCTAGATGTTATGTTGATGGGTGTGCCTGTGGATCGTGTTTATGAAGCACGAAATCTTGGTCTTGTCATGGACTGTGAGCTGCGATATGAGAGTCACATTGCAAACACAGTCAGAAACTGCTTCTACAGGCTCAAGGTGTTATACAAACTGAGACCGTTTATTAGTGAAACTTTACGTATACAACTTGTACAATCCCTTGTGCTATCTAAGTTGAACTATATGGATACAGTTTTTGGTCCACGGCTCCTTGCCAAAACAAAGAAGCTCATACAGCGCGTTCAAAATGCCTGTGCGCGTTTTTGTTTCGAGATCCCGTTAAGAGCTCATGTTACACCATTTTTGAATAAACACTTAATTTTGAAAATGCAGCATCGGCGTAAGCTTCACTTGGCTAGCTTGCTTTTTGGCGTTCTCAAGTTTAAAGCGCCACTGTATCTCTTTGACAAGCTTTCTTCAGCAACTTGCATCAGGGGTCGTGTGGCTAGACAGTGTGCAGCACAGCTGTTCACTCCCCGGCATGCGTCTGCAGCTTTTAGAGGCAGTTTCCGTTATGCAGCGACTAAGTGCTGGAATAATATTCCTCCGCCAATAAGCAACCCGCAAAATATTCATTCCTTTAAATTGAAATTGAAGAAGTTTATTTATGAGCACCAGAAAGGACAGGAAACTTTGAGGCACGATACAAGTTGTATTTAGTTGACTTACTTTATTGGAGCGTCCCATCCTTCTTGCAAAATCTTAATTTTATTGTACGTAGCAACTCTTTGATGAGTGTATCTATATAGTTACTTCTAACTATCTAAGTATCTGCCACTATCTTTATAATAGTGATTTAAAAGTGTGTATTTTAGTTTGTATTAATTTTAATTGGTAAATAATACTCTGTGGATCGGAGAAAGGAGATGATTATTTTGGTTACATTTTTAATTAAGCACTGTTTAGTTAGGTTGTTGTAGTAATTATTTATACTCTTTGGCTATTGTTTGTTTGTTGTTGGTTTTATGTTTTTTAAAAGTTTAGGCAAAGACAAAGGTTGGATCCATACAGCCAAGTCATTTAGGGCCACCACAGACCGAGGTGTCTCCGTCGCCGTCGCGTGCACGCCCCGCGCTTCGGTCTGTGGAAGCTATAAATGTTACTTATTTTCATTTTTATTTATTTATTTTTTTCTTTTATGTCAGTGTAATATTTGTTTGTGTGGCCTTCCGTGATTTTACTATACTGTGGCCCGGCGGAAGACCAGTGCTGGTTTTTTAACCAGCGACATGCTGAGTCGGGACCCTTTGTAGCGACATCAACATGTCTACCTATGTCTATGTTTGTATTTTTAGTTTTAGCCTGTGTACGTGTTATTGTTGCTATAAATAAATGTTTTTCTTTCTTTCTTTCTTTCTTTCAATATCCATCAACATCCATCAACCAACATCCATCAACATCCATCAACATCCATCAACATCCATCAACATCCATCAACATCTATCAACATCCATCAACATCCATCAACATCCATCAACATCCATCAACATCCATCAACATCCATCCATCCATCCATCCATCAACATCCATCCATCCGTCCGTCCGTCCGTCCGTCCTTCCGACCGTCCGTCCATCCGTCCGTCCATCCATCCATCCATCCATCCATCCATCCATCCATCCATCCATCCATCCATCCATCCATCCATCTATCCATCCACGTCGACCACGTCGACCTATTAAACGTCATGGTGCTGTGTCACATAAAACAATAGACGATCACTTTGCTGGCCAAGGCCAGCAATGTTGTATGAAATTCCATTATTGACCTCTCGTCTAGGCGCACCTGCAACGTGACAGTTCGTGGCGTATTATAAGGAACATAACGTCAATATTTCATAGCATGTTTGAAAAAAATACTTAAAAGCTTACAAAGATTTCGAAAAATGGAAAACTGCGAAAGGCGCAAAGTCAGTGTCAGAATCAGTCTTCTGGGTCTATTTCGAGTATTTTTCTAGTAGCCTTGGTTTTTATTGTCTCGCAAAAGGTGAGAAAAGTAGAGTATACTCCTCGGGGATAAAACTGATTTTGCCTTGGGCGCGCTTAAATCCTTCACTGCTCTCAGGACTCAATCTTAATTCCCTCGCTCTCGCTACGCTCGGGAGTTAAATCTGGAGTCCCTCGATACGCTCAGGATTCAATATCGCGCCCGTGACATAATGCAGTGCTTTATCCCCTTGGTGTACAATCTACTATTACAATTACAATAAATTATGGAATGAACAATATTTACGCCATTATCACGTCAAGATTTCGAAAGACTCTTTCGTGTAGACATGTTGAGATTATACATAAACTAGCGACCCGCCCCGGCTTCGCACGGGTGCAATGCATGTATTGTACACATAAACCTTACCTCTTGAATCACTCTATAAATTAAGAAAAACCGCATCAAAGTCCGTTGCGTATTAGTTTAAAAATCTAAGCATACATAGGGACAGACAGACAGCGGGAAATGACTTTGTTTTATGCTATGTAGTGATAACTGCAAAATAAAAAGTTGATTGAGTTGGCATACGAGTGACGTCATAACTAACTACATACAAAATCTACGCCAGAATTGTATTTTAACATCACATAAAAAGTGCGTCCGTTGATTGGTTTAGTCAACATCCTTGACTTTTTTGTTTAAACAATCGTGAGACTTATGCCTTTTTAGGGTTCCGTACCTCAAAAGGAAAAAACGGAACCCTTATAGGATCACTTTGTTGTCCGTCTGTCCGTCCATCCGTTCGTCTGTCAAGACCCTTTTTCTCAGGAACGCGTGGATTTATTAAGCTGAAATTTATTTCAAATACTGAAGTCTACTGTTTCTTAGAGCTGTGAAAAAATCAAACTTCTAAGCCAACGCAATCAAAAGATACAGCCTTTTATGACGCAAATTTCCGCATATATTCGAAACTCGCAAGGGAATCAAAACCTACAGGGTACTTCCCGTGAACTCAGAATCTTGAAATTTGGTATGATGCAAGGTCTTATCTAGCACAGATAAAGGAAAAATTGCGAAAAGCATAAATTTTTTTGTCTGTCTGTCTATATCAGTAACCAATCTACAATTATCCCACACTGCACACATTTTACTTAGGAGCAGGGGTCTGCTAAGACTGGATGTTCATAGATACATATAAATTTGTACGGAACCCTCGGTGCGCGAGTCCGACTCGCACTTGGCCGTTTTTTTTAAATCAATTTTAATATCCATAATTGTGTCACGTGGTGTAGGAGTTGCCCTGTTGTGAAGCTGGCGAGGCAATACTTCCCCTGAGTATATAATCAACGCCCGGTAAACTAAGTTTCGTTCTATTTTTGCCTCCTTAGGGATCGTTTAGCTTCCTTGAAAATGTTCTTTCGAGATTATCTGTTCTGTGGTCAGATTTCGTTCGCAATTTTGGTGAAGAAATAACGTTCAAAGACATTTTGCGTTTCAGTTTGACATCAAAGTAAGACATTAAAGGAAGGCTGAAAACGACAGTGTTTCATTTCATCCTAATTTTACAGTTTTGCAGATTGATTTTCTGGGCCACAGTATACTTAATTCTTTCATAATCTATAACGTGTCTCTACTTTCTGGACAAAGACCGAAATCCTGAGTAGAGTTCGTTCTCAGGAATGTTCTACTTTTGTAAAACTCTTAAGTTTTTTTTTTCAAAATACAACTAATACCTACAAACAAATCAGCAATAAGTAGGAACATACTCTATCAGTTGTTCGCAATGAGTTTTGCGATTCAGAACTTGATTAAGTTGAAATAGGTATACCTACATACAGGTTCTTCCAAAGTATTAAGTCGTAAATCAGTAATTTCTCCGTTAATATCGTGGCGTTTGGTGCGAGGCTTTCTACAGGGCTTAGAAATACCCTAATCAACACGTCCTATTCGTCTATGTCCAGAGGGTAGAGACACGTTGTATAATGCAGTGGGCAGGGCAAGGCACATCGCTCGTAGTACTGATGACCAATGGGGCCAAAAGGTTCATGAGTGGCGTCCACAGACTGGAAGACGCAGAGTGAGTAAGTCTCCAACAAAATGGAACGATGACCTGATTAAGGTTACGGGCACACGTTGGACAGGGATGACGCAGATGTTGATGATGATTTTAATAGATACACCTTGTATATAGCTAGACTAGACCGTTTAAATGAGTCCTCGTCCGCGTGGTACAGGGGCTGGGGGGGTATGACGACAAGTGCCAAGAGATGCGGGCGTAGGCACATGAGGCGCGGTCGCCGCCCGCACCTCTCCTGGCCTCCTTTGTCGTCCTACCCCCCACCTCCTCTACCGCGCGAGCCTTGTGTTGCTACCTCGCATGATATTTCTCCTGTTTATTATTAATTCTGTGGTTTTAAGACAAAGACTCAGCACCCTCAAAGGTTAACGACAAGCGTCGTTGACAACCCTAACGGAATACAAAACAGTTTCATTTGCCGTTGTTAGAGTCTACAAAAGACTGCTAGGGCTGAACACCCCGTCATAAACTGGATGGGCAGCTGTAATTGAGCAGCCGACAGCGACTGCCGGTAATGACACGATTGGGAAATGGCCGCGTGTCACACAGAAGTCGTATCATCATCATTTCAGCCGGAAGACGTCCACTGCTGATCATAGGCCTCCCCCAAGACTCGCCAAACAGATCGGTCCCACGCCATCCGCATCCAACGCGATCCCGCAACCTTAACCAGGTCGATGCTCCATCTTCATGGAGGCCTGCCTACACTGCGTCTTACGGTCCGTGGACGCCACTCGAGAACCTTTTTGCCCCATCTGCCATCAGTTCTACGAGCGATGTGACCTGCCCACTGCTCACTAAAAACAGTTACCAGGGAAATAATAGCATTTGAGAGTCATACACGTCCGTTTATTGCACAAAATTCGTTTAAATTTCAAATTTATGAGCTTTTCACGAGCACTAAACCAATCTTGTACCTGGAAATATTTACGCCCAAGCTGAGTTCTAAGAACTGAGACCTAATGAGCTTTGAATAAGCCCACGAACAAATCAAATCATTTGAATTCAAAATTTCTTCATTATCTATGTCTCCACACTTATGACAGAAAACGGTCGTGATTATCAGTTGAGGATCGGTAGAATGTTTCACTATTCATTGTTACTTCTCTTGAACTACTGATATTATAGTAGATTTAAGGTTGTTTGAAAAAAAAATTGAGTAAGCAATTGATTCGGAGTTAAAAGTTTACCTTGTGGAGTGGAGCATTAACAGCAGTCTTCGCTTGGTCGACTATCTTACTCTTTACGCCGGAATTGTAAAATAAAGCACTTAAACTTAGAGTAAAGGCTCTGGAGCTCAATTTCTGAAATTGTATCTGAAAACACATTAGAAAAATTAAAATTAATTAGAAACGATGAAAGCCGCATAGCGCACAAGTACTAAAATCACCCCCATAGCTCGAAAAATCACCAGACTCAAGTAGCAGTGAGCGGGGCACATCGCTCGTAGAGGCTGATGGCCGCTGGGGCCAAAAGGTTCTCGAATGGTGTCCACAGACCGGAAGACGTAATGCAGGTAGGCCTCCAACAAGATGGAGCAACGACGTGGTTCAGGTTGCGGGAAGGCGTTGAAAGCGAATGGCACAGGACCGGTCTGTTTGGCGAACCTTGGGAGAGGCAAGGTGTTCAGCAGTGGTTTTCTTTTGGCTGAAATGATGATCTGCGACTACCAATTTCTGATAATCTGATTTAGTGATACGGTATACATCGAGCGGTAACTAATGTTGTAGCAACTCACAGATATTTCCCATTTTCAAAGAACAATGGGGGTTGAAATCGTTCGCGTTTGTAGATTTACCCTCGAGACCCTAGGTACACGTAGCCCCTGGCAACGAAACCTGGTGCTAAACGAGCGATACAGCTCCGGTGGTAGGCTTTGGCCGTGGCTGGTCACCACCCTATAGGTTGAGCCAGGCTGCCAAGCGACTCGTCGAGTTCCGGCCTGTTGCCTGTAGAAGCCATTCTGGAGGAAGGGTCTGAGCAGTTGTGCAGCGCGCGCGTACCGGTTACAGTGCCCCATATTTGTTGTACGGTTTGCACTGGTTTCAGCCTATTCCCCTCAAATTCAAGTCTGGGGTGAATCAGAATTTACTAGGCAAGCGTGCTCCATCGTAGACCTCATCTTCGCTTTCCATCAGGCGTGATTGTGGTCAAACACAAGCTTATATTGTATAAAAAAAAATCGATTGATGTGATTTTAAAAATTGGGCTCTCCATTCCGTGTGACGACAGGCCAGGGGCGACAGCTCCGGTCGTTAGCGCGCCCTGATATTAGTGAGCGACATTGACAAGAGAAAAACGTTCACGAATTAATGTATCGATCGCTTTTTGTTAGGTTTGCTTTTTCTGTATTATCGCGTAGTATTCTTTTTGGCCAGGTACTTGGTTATGTCGTAGTCCTAAATTTAATTTAAATCAGTTTTGAGGTAAAGTGGTTTAAGGTTGAAGAGGTGTCAGACAGACAGACTGACAGACACACCTACCTTCGCATTTATAATATTTAGTACCTATGGAAGTATTGATAATATGGATCCCGCAATTTCAATTTGACTGTGTGATTAAAGCTAGCTAAAGCTGGTTGAGAAATCATCGTTTTCATTATCATTCTAGCCTACTTTTTACTGCAGGACACAGACCTTCTTTCAGAATGAGAGCACTTCAGCCGTAGTTCTCACGCGGGCCTAGTACGGACTGAGAACTTGAACTTGAAACACCATTGAATTTCTTCGTAGGTGTGTGGTGTGCTGCTCTCCTTACGATGTTCTCGTTACCGCAAAACTCGTGATAAATTTCAAATATAATTTCGCACGTAAATTCCGAAAATCTTAGGGGCACGAGTTCGAGTCCGGGCTCGAACTCTCGTGGGCTCGCATGGTCTCTCAATCAGACGGATGGCCTTTTACTTGAGAGACCATAGGTCACATCACTAGGATACCACGTCTTTTTTAATACTCGTATCTAAACAAATTTATTTAAAAAAAACAGACTCAAAACTATTCGATTTTCCAATTTGAAATTCATCTCACGGGCATAGATCGAATCACATCGTTGTTGCGTTGATGCTGGCCACGTAACGTTCCTAAACATAGTTCCTAATTTAAATTAAAACCAACATTTTCCATTAGTTGTGTCATCAAATTTGGCAGCGGCCATCGCCAGTATCTAGGTATAGTACAATTTTAGTGGAAACTAATATTTTTTTTGTTTAAATTCACAATTATCACAACGTGCGTGCGTGTGTGGTTGCCTGTGTATAAGTATGTATTGCAAATAAATTTATGTCTATACATATCACATAATCACAAGAAGTAGCCTCTTAGGTCCCAGTATAATTTATTAATTGCAAAATAAATCAATTAGGTATAAATAAGAATAAACTAATGAACTTAGTAATTCTGTGGAGAACAGTCAAGTGCATAGCATAACTTGCTCAAATATGTTGCATAGCTCTTTATGTCGTCAAATTATGGTAAGTATCGGTACATAAATATGAAAGGATTAAATCGATACCTACATATTTTTGCAGTTAACCGCAGAATTTTTTATACGAAATAAGAACTCTAAATATACCTAGTTATGGATATAATTTTCAAAATCTCGTAACTGGGAATTATTAGTCCAGTCTATCTCTCTTCTGGTCATAAAAGTCGGGGCTAACAAGGATAGGCTTTTCGGGGACAGATTTCCAGATATTTTTTCAGTTAAAAAAATAAACATTTCAATTTAATCTGTGACTGGCAGTTAATAAAATGCCAAACGTCATGAAAAAAATAAAAAAGTCGAAAACTCCGTTACTAATTTGAAACGATACTGGCCGTTTGTAATTCGAACCGATGTTGCTAATGATCGGTACGCGAATAATCGAGTTGCAGTAATTCATTCACAGCTGTACCGTATTCGGGTTCGAGTAATATTCAATTACTATCGGAGTTCGGACTTTAATCGATTTTGCTTTGTGGTCGAGGTGTGCTTTTGGAATTAGGTTTTGAACGTCGACATGTACAGTGGCGGGTAGAGAATTAGGTTGAAAATGGAATGACAATTTTGTTTGGTACTTACTTAAAAAGGTTTGCCCTTTTTTGCATTACGCATTTCCTCACGATGTTTTCCTACACTGTAAAGCTCATGGTAAGACTCCGAAAATTTAGAAGTACCAGCTCGGGCTCGAACCCACGGCCCTCTGCTTGAGAAACCATATTATTATGATAGGTCAAACCACTAGGTTACTACGTCTTATATAAAACCGGCCAAGCGCGAGTCGGATTCGCGCACGAAGGGTTCCGTACCATTATCTATAAAAAACGGCAAAAAAAACACGTTTGTTGTATGGGAGCCCCCCTTAAATATTTGTCTTATTTTAATTTCATTATTTATTTTTAAAGTGAATATAAAATATAACTAAATATTCTGTGAATATTTCAAGCGTCTACCTGTTGCCGTTATCAATATCGAGTAAAAACGAGCAAAAAATCAGGTTTGATGTATGGGAGCCCCCTTAAATATTTATTTTATTCTGTTTTTGCTACTTGATATACGCCTCTAATAGTGCATTTTTAAGCTTAATCTTAAATGTTGCTTTACTTATATTATCATACGGAAACTTTATGGTATTAAAAATTCGAGGAGTGTAGTGTAGCTTGGTGGTGGTGATGGTTGGGTTTATGTGATTTGTGTGTGTTCGTACAGTGTGGAGGTGGAGGAACTGCATGAACGCACATTTCTTTCTTGCATAAACGTAACTATTGTAAGGTCGCGGGTGAGCAAAGTAATTGTTTTAGTTCATTAATTCGAGGAGTCAAATAGTCCAATGTTCTTTCCCCATAGTAATTACAACTTTTTGGTTCAACATAATGCGGCCTCTTATCAGGTCTCAATGACCTAGAATTAAGGTGTCGAGTCACCTTGTGGTCGTTGCAATTGAACTGGTCAACGGCCACAAGATACCTAAACTTTTCTTGGACAGGGAGGACCCCACACATCATATAGCTGATCATATGTTTAAGTCTAACTCTTTTACTCACAAGCTGCTTTAAAAATCTTAATTATAATGACTTAATCTTACTTAGGTATATAGGAAGGAAAAGTCCTCCCATAAACAATGAGACCGTACCCAATCAATGATTCCACTAACGTATGAACTGTTTAACTATCATGATTCATGAGATACAGCCTGGTGATAGACGGACAGACAGACAGACAGACGGACGAACGGACAGCGAAGTCTCACTAATATGGTCCCGTTTTTACCCTTTGGGTAAGGAACCCTAAAAAGCAGTAAAATATAAACCCTCCTGAAAAATACATAGGATTTCGTAACAGGAAAGCTAACGAGTGACAGCACAGTGACAGCCGAATTTTTTAATCCCACGGGAGGGAGGCGAAAACTCAGTATTGTTTTTATCTGTGTGCCATCGCTATAAGCAGTAGGATTGCCAAGGTTTTACTATTTTTCGTTCATAGGAGTAGTCTAAAGATATTTTTGTAAAAAAATAAACGGTCTATATAGTAATATTACAAATGCGAAAGCTTGGTGACCACACTCTCGTGGGCGCGCAGTATAATACTATAGCTAAACCGTTTAAATGAGTCCTCGCCCGCGCGGTACTAGGGCTGGGGGGGGGGGGTATGACGACAAAGGGCCGGGAGAGGTGCGAGCGGCGAGGGCGCCTCGTGTGCCTACCACCCGTACCCCTCCTGATCCCCTCTGTCGTCATACCCCCCCCCTTTACCGCGCAGGCGAGTACTCATTTAAACGGTTTAGCTATAGAGGTGAGAGAGAATACTGCCGTGTGACATAAATAAATAAATAAATAAATAAATATTAAGGGACAATCTTACACAAATCGACCTAGTCCCAAACTAAGCAAAGCTTGTACTATGGGTACTAGACGACGATAAACATACTTATATAGATAAATAAATACTTAAATACCTAGAAAACATCCATAACTCAGGAACAAATATTCGTGCTCATCACACAAATAAATGCCCTGACCGGGATTCGAACCCAGGACCTCTTGCTTCGTAGGCAGGGTCACTACCAACTAGGCTAAAGCGGTCGTTAAACATAAATATGCGCAATAATACCTGACGGGGATACTGTGGCAGGACCTTTTCATTAGGCGCTTATCTCTGTGCTATACTTATCACAAAACACGAACTCTTTATTGCAATCAAAAAGATCTTCTTGAAAAGTATACCTGTACAGTGTAGCGACTCCTAGCGCCACCTAGTCGATTCTTCCAACTTTTTTTACGAATCATGTGTAGTTACCTGAATAAATAATGAAATGTACAATAAATAAAAATAAAATAAATATCACGGGACAATTCACACCAATTGACCTAGTCCCAAAGTAAACTAAGCATATAGCTTGTGTTATGGGTACTAGGCAACGGATAAACATACTTAGGTATATAGATAGATACATACTTAAATACATATTAAACACCCAAGACCCGAGAACAAATATTCGTATTATTCATACAAATATCTGCCCCGACGCGGGAATCGAACCCGGGACCTCAAGCTTCGTAGTCAGGTTCTCTACCTACTAGGCCATCTTATCATTATTGTACACAATCTATCCAGTTAAATGTATAACTGACATAACCAGGCAGGGGTCACCAGTGTCACATTCACAAACAACCCAACAAAACTCGTTTTGAGATTATAAAAAGTTTCAGAGTTTGGAAGAAATGATACACATATTCCCTAATATCGTATATAATAACGAGTTATAAAGACTTCCAAAAGAAAAAAGTACATTTGAATAAATTTCATCATCAGTCAATCGCAACCGTCATCATCATTTCAGCCGAAAGACGTCCACTGCTGAGCATAGGCCTCCCCCAAGGCTCGCCAAACAGATCGGCCCTGCGCCATCTGCATCCAAGGCGTTCCCGCCACCTTAACCAGGTCGTCGCTCCATCCAGGCCTACCTACACTGTGTCTTCCGGTCCACGGACGCCACTTGAGAACCTTTCGGCCCCATCGGCCGTCAATTCTACGAGCGATGTGCCCTGCCCACTGCCACTTAAGTCCAGCGATTCTTCGAGCTACGTCCGTGACTTTAGTTCTTGCGCGGATCATCGCGGTATGTTTTTGGATATGAGTCCCTCCTGAGACGGGCTAAAATTGTAGTAAGTACTCGTGATTTTGAATAAAAAAAAAAACAAAATTACTTATTTAAAAAAAGTAAATAGTACATATTAAATAATGTTCAAACCAATTGTTTTAGTCTTAGAATAATCAACCGCAGCCAGAAGTTAATTCCATTCTATTGTGAAATACCCAAGGAATAAAAACTCCACGCATTGTTAACAGAAATTGAACAGAAAACTTGACAATGCGTCCTGAACTTGGGGGAATTTGTCTTTCTTTCAATTTCTACGTTAAACCGAGTTCTGCAGGGGCGTTAATTACTTGCCTTTTGTTAAAGTTTTCGTTTCTACTGCTCTTTTTCTATGGTTTATTGCGTAACTTTATTAAGACTGGCACTATGTCTTAAGCTATTCTTTTGCTCTCTTAACACGGCTTTATTAGTTTAATTTATAACGAAGTTTATTATAACTAAATACGTTGCGTTGCGCACATATAAAATTTATGATCAACTAGCGACCCGCCCCGGCTTCACACGGGTGCAATGCATGTATTATACTTATAAACCTTCCTCTTGAATCACTTTATCTATTAAAAAAACCGCATCAAAATCCGTTGCGTAGTTTTAAAGATCTAAGCATACATAGGGTCAGACAGACAGCGGGAAGCGACTTTGTTTTATTCATTCACACATACACCATTGAAAAAAGTTTAGGTACTAAAAGTACTTATACCAAATTAACCGACCTGCGCTCCATGACTCAGATCACTCATGCAGGTCGAACGGCGTCTAAGCTGAATTGGGACTGGGCTGACCATGTTTGCCGCATGCCAGACGAGCTGTGGGCCAAGATAACCACCGAGTGGAAGCCCGACAACTCGAAAAGGTGACCTGGCAGACCCAGTCAGCGATGGCGCGATGAACTGGACTTCTTTTTGGAGGACTGGCCTTCGAATGCAGCGGACAGAGAGCAGTGGAAACGTTGGGGCGAGGCCTTTGCTCAGCAGTGGGACAGAATAGGCTAATAATAATAATAAAAATAATAAAATATTAGGGGACAATCTTACACAAATCAACCTAGTCCCAAACTAAGCAAAGCTTGTACTATGGGTACTAGACGACGATAAACATACTTATATAGATAAATAAATACTTAAATACATAGAAAACATCCATAACTCAGGAACAAATATTCGTGCTCATCACACAAATAAATGCCCTTACCGGGATTTGAACCCAGGACCTCTTGCTTCGTAGGTAGGGTCACTACCAACTAGGCTAAAGCGGTCGTTTAATAATACCAAATTAAATTAATCCCGAAGTCATTTTAACAAACATTATACGTACCAATTGTTTCCCAAACAGAAAATTTGTCGTTTTTCAACTTCGTAATTTTCAACCGTTACTAATTTAATTTCTACTGAAAATGAGCGAATTTGGACTTAAGTAGAGTTAAATTATTGACTGGTTCTGCGATGTTAATTTAAATAAGACTTAGGGAAATTTTCTGTTTCGCGGAAGTTGTCGTTTTATTCATTTACTTTAGCGAAACTGTATAAATTGGGGCTGCAGCCGTTATAACTGTTGGTCTTTATGTTTCTTTGTTCTATTACAATTTATATAACAACTCTTACAAAAGTATTAACAAATTCATGATAATTATGTTTTAATCTTACTTATTAGACACAGACCAATAGGAATAGAAATTAATGAAACTAGGTACTTGAACATTAAGAATTTATACTAAATTAATACTATATGATTTAAAATAAAATAAAATGACATGTTAAGACCCCTTAACGGCCTACTTACAGAAATATTTTTTTTATTTTGGAATACATTAGAATTTTGTGTCTACGTCCTACGAGTAAGTATTTGACCAGTGGTATTGTAGACAAGTGTTCTGTATTGCCGCGTAAGTTCAGTGTTAGTCTGCGTACGCGAGGGACAGTGCTAATCCCGCCATCGGTCTTGATCGCGCTAGGCCTGAAAAATGGCCGTGACGGGCGTTTTGCCACTTTTATTAACGTCCCGTCTTACGTGACGGAGCAATTTTAACGATAAATTGACCACGGACACGTTGTAATGACCCCCGTTTCAACGGACCAGGAGCTTGTTCTTTATACAAGCTTTTATTTAACTCTGAAGGATATTAATCTGCAATGAATTTTTTTTTTACATTAAACTGAACCGTGATTGACCACTATCTCACCTGATGAAAAGTGCAGATGAGGCCAAAGGTGTACCTCACTGGTTCAGTAACAGCCTATTCACTCTAGCCTTGAAGAGACCTAGGTTAAATTATCCGACTCAAAAGCTTCCAAAGACTCTCAGCTCTAAAACAAAATAAAAAAAAATATTTATCCAAGTAGGCCGTTAAGGGCTCTTTACATGTCTTTGAACATACGACTCCCGTGAGATTCACTTATAGTGTGTACTCCGTGATGAAGGGCTATGAATTAGCCCGAAACAGTCGAGCTAAACTCGATCGTAGATGTGAATTAACCGTATTTTTTCACTTATCTTTACGTGTCTTTTTGTCTGCCAGCGCTTTCGGAAATACTTGGAAACTTGGCACTAAGTGATTTTTAACACGCTTTTATTAGCTTCATAGTATGTTAGTTGTAACGGAAACTTTGAACATGATTTTGACCCCATTGAAAACGTCGGATTAACTCGAAAATTGATTGGCATACTTATCAAGGACCGATGACAATGCGTTTTTTTTAGTTTTTTTAAAAAACTGTTATTATTTCTAAAACATTACATTACACGCATTATACAATGAAAACTTACTGAACAGTTACAATACAGCATTTTTATTAAATATTTAAAACAAGCGTTAATAGATCAGAGAATTAGTGAGTTGAAGTGGTAGTGGGCTGGCCATGTTTGCCGAAGAATTGACAACCGTTAGAGTAAACGAGTTCTTGAGTGGAGACCGTGTGGTAAGCATAGTATGCGACTACAGACAGTCTGCGAAAGGCTGGTGGTAGAAGCTGGATGCGTAGAGCCGAGGGCATGGCGCAATGGCGCATTAGGGTAGGGCTTCGTCCAGTAGTGGACTGCTACAGGCTGATGATGATGATGATACACTGATTACTTTACAGGTGTGTGCAGATTCTTTACGATGTTTTCCTTCACCGTACGCTCGTGGTAAACTTCAAATGTAAATTCGCACAAAAATTCCCAAAAATACAGAGGTGCGAACCCTGGCTCGAATCCACGTCCTTCTGCTTGCAAGGCCATAGGACAAACCACTAGGCCAAGGACCACGGCTTTTCGACTTCATAGTTGCACTATCTAATTGACAACATTTGATATTTCTAAGACTATATTTTGTTTCGCTCTCTGTATAAGCTAGCAGTATTTTCAATGATTACAATGGATATTGTAACTTATTAGTAAAATAATAAGATTGAATTTCCAACTAAATGCATGTGGTTTCTAAATCGCCACTACCTCTTTAAGAGTTAAAATCTCGTGTCACAGTATTTGTTATCCAACTCCTCCGAAACGGCTTGACCGATTTTTATAAAATTTTTCATCTATATTTGGTAGGGCTGAGAATAGGACGTAGACTATTTTTTATACCCCTATTCTTCCCAGACGGAGTCGCGGGCAACAGCTGGTAAAAGCAAAAAAATAGTAAATTTAACCAACATAATTGTAGCGAAAATGTGGCAGATTGTAAATTTAATGCAGTAAATTAGTTAGCTCTTAATTAACTCGGTCACATAAAACATGTTAATATTGAAATATCCACGGCTGGAATAATTTATAAACACTTGATATTTTGGGTAGGTAGATTAAAATTATTATATACCAGTCGGATGTTGATTTTAATCGTGACCGCATTCAACTTTTGAAACTGAGTTTTGAAACCACGAAAGGAAAGGTAATAAAATAACAAAAGCGGGTATTTAAAAAGAGCATAATGCCGCAACCAAATTGAAACCAATTCAGTAAGTAGTTTTGAAAATTTTCAAAGCAGATTAATAATGCCATTGCAACGACTCATAGTACAGTTGTATTCGAGCATAAATCACATTTAAACACCTCTCTTGACATCCTTGAAATGATACCGTGAATTTAAGTGCGTAAAAATCAGATGCTTATTTTGCACGTACTAATCTTTAACATTCTATAATCCTATTTAGTATTTAAATGTAATAATAATAAATAGCGTTTTAGGCCAAAATTTTTTAGGCCCATTAGGGCCATTTTAGGGTTTTAGGTCAAAATTTTAAAGATCGTGAATTTTCTAGTAAAACTACTTCTAACGCGGGAAAGACCGGGGGTAAATCTATACATTCATAAAACTCCACTCAATCATACTGTGCCAATGTAACAGCAATATTAGGAGATTTGCAATTGCTTTTTATGCGGAGACTTGGCGGCTGACTGGCCGTCAGAATGCTCTGTCATACCGAGTGCGCTTCTCCACTGTTTGATGCGGTACGATCAAACAGTGAGTCAAGTAATAGCAGGATTCAGAACATTTAAGTAGGTATGCTACGTGCTATGTTTTGCGGTGCATCAGGCGCAAACCACACAGAAGAGACGTGGGACGGGGCGCGTTGCGGTCAGCATCGTTTGTTCGCAGGCCGCGTCTCCGCCCCGTCTCTTCTGTCTGCTTTGGATCGCGACGCTTCTATACATTAAGTATGAAAACTAATTCAAGGCCGCGACTGCGACGCGCCCCCGTCCCACGTCTCTTCTGTGTGGTATGCGCCTTAGGTATCTACATTTTTAAAATGACAACTATTCATCGTCCCAGCCTATATACGTCCAACTGCAGGGCACAGGCCTCCTCTCTGAATGAGAGGGCTTGGGCCGTAGTTCCCACACGAGTCCAGTGCGGATTGGGAACTTCACACACACCATTGAATTTCTTCGCAGGTGTATGCAAGTTTCCTCAGGATGTTTTCCTTCACCGTAAAGTTCATGGTAAATTACAAATGTAATTTCGCACACAAATTCCGAAAACTCATCGGTGCGAGCCGAGATTTGAACCCACGACCCTCTGCTTGAGAGACCATAGGTCAAACCACTAGACCAGCACGGCTTACTTCTGTATATTTATCCTAGTTTATAGTTTTATTCTTCATCATCATCCACTGCTGGACATAAACCTCCTACTCGGTTCCCCAAACCGACCGGTTCTGCGCTGCATCCAACGCGATCCCGCAACCTTAACCAGGTCGTCGCTCTATTTTTTTGAAGACGGATAAAAAACGAGGACCTTTGGTGGTGCGAGGCCCCTCGGACCGCGAAGCCGTAGGCCACAACACCTACGCCTTCCTCCGCCTCTGACCAAAACCCCCTCATCCAATGGAAACGCCCCAAGAAAGCAATTACCACCAAGGCCGGCTACAGCTAACCGCCATCAATATTATGTTAATATACCCCATCACACACAATATACCCTTACCCCTCTATAAACGTGCCCCATAAAAGCCTTCGCATGTAGCTTGCCCCAATTTTATGGCTAACAATCGGGGTGGAAATAACTGATTTTATTAGTATTTTCTTTTGCTACAATCGTAATTGTTGGTTTTTATTGCCGACGCGTTTTGTGCTTTTGTGTGTTTTAAGACACGTAAATATTAGGGGTTTGCTTTGTGCTAGGGTTAACGGTTGAATTTATTACTTATAAATCAGAAATAATGGTGGATTTACTTTTACAAAAGGTCACTTTTGACGTGACAACGTCTAATAAATCGATGAACGCCGGCTGCACGCACGATAAAGGATGACTCAGTGTAACGTACTTAACGCATTGTCCCGTTACGCGTCCCGTTACGCTCGAGCCGATGAACGATCGGAGCGTGAGCGCGGCACGAGCGAGCGAAAGGCACAATGGGCTTGAGCGTTCGACATCAATGTTTTGTTATGACGTTGTCACGTTAAACTATCGTCCATAAACCGACTTTACAGACAACCGGTTTTTTTAATGTTTTTTTTTCTATGATCCTTGTATAAAACATTAATGCTGGATTGTACAGTCAGCATCAAAAGTAGCTGATCACTTTTGTACCTTGTCGCTCTGCTAGGTGCAAAACGTCATACTTGATTGACAATTGTGTTATTACGACAAAGTACAAAAGTTACCAGCTACTTTTGATGCTGACCGTACCAGGCGAGAGGTCAACTTATACCAGTACTGGAAAAAATGGAAAAAATCTATTTCATTAGTTTAGCGATCCCAATTAGGGTACTCTCTAGAAATATATACTTGCATTTTACCATACGTGTATACGCCTAATAAGACCATTTCAAAACATTAACTCAATTTTTAATATAACCCAAATTGAAAGAATTCAAAATAAATTATTAAAGTCACTATCTTACACATCACTATCATATATATCACTGTCATAATGTAGTGTGTGTGTGTGTGTAGTAAGTTTTTAAATAAGATTGGTCCAAGAACAGATCCCTGCGGAACTCTACATCTAATGACGCTACCGGCAGAATTTGAGATGGTTTCATATTTATCATCGTTATGTTTAAGCTCAATATATTGACGACGATTCAGTTGAATATTATGTACTCTGTAACAACTATACAGCTAGTAATCCGACAGAGAATATAGCGCCCATCTGACGCGAGTGTCAGATCCGCTGTGTAGCAACTTTTATGTTATCTACGACCGCATCACATTATCAAACAAACTAATTAAGTTAATATACAGTTTACCCACAAAGCCAAACAGCAAACAAAGCAGACAAGTAATCATTAAAATGGATGTCATTAGCTTTGAATGGGACCCTCAAACTGATCGGGACGAAATAGATTTGCCACCATTATACTGATTGATTTTCCAGTGAGATTTGGAGATAGGTACCTACCTAAATACAGTCAAAACCACTCATTTATTTTACTGATACTGCCAACACTCTAGAGGAACTGACCATTGTGAGACTCAATAAATTCCTTTGGAATTCGTGGACTATGCAAACCATTTAGACAATTGATTGATTCACGCGTTGGTTATAATGAACTATATACTTTTGGTTCACCACTCCACAACACGTGCCAGACAACTATATCTAAGCAAAAGTGCATTTCAGCATGAAAACGAATACGTGGGGCACAGATTTAGCTGCCTTACACGAGTGGTTGCGAAGTGGCAAGGTAAAAGATTCCAGTTCAACAACGAAAGTCTGAAACAGCTGGGTTTTTTACACATAATCATAAACGTTTCGAGCGTTTGTTCCGACTCAACGTTAGACACATTTTTATAGAAATGGCATAAGATTCTGATACAATTTCAAGTTATTTTGTAGAAGTAAATGATTTCTTATAAATAACTGAGAATTTCAACAAAATCTACAGCTAATTCATAAGAAATGTGATCTCGGAAGTGAGACTGTTGAAACGCTCGAATAATGACGCACAAATTATGTGTAAGGATTACTGCTAACCATAAACCATTTAATTCATTGAATCAACTGAAACAATTACTTTGCTCACCCTCGACCTTACGTTAGTTACATTTATGTAAGAAATGCGTGTTCATGCAGTTCCTCCACCTCCACACTGTACGAACTCTAGTAGATTCAATAGCGCATAGCATAATGGTTGTGGTACCTACTCTGAAGATGAGCTCTGGTTGACTTCGAAACGTGTCCGTGAAGTTTGGTGATGGTGATAGTTGGGTTTGTGCGATTTATGTGGGTTCGTACATTGTGGAGGTGGAGGAACTCCATGGACACGCATTTCTTACATTAACGACTATCGCAAGGTCGCGGTTGAGCAAAGTAATTGTTTCAGTTCATAAACCATATTTCTCAGAGGGTAGCCGGTTGTTGACCTTTCCGGTTAGCTTAATCTTCCAAAATAACTATAAGTAAACAACCAACAAGAACGAGTAACCCTTTTTGTCTGTCTGTTTTAAACTCCGTTCCACTTTCCATCTCGCGGCGGTAAATTCTCATACACGCTTGTTTGCATAACCGACTTGTACCGGAATAATCCGGTAAAAACCGGTATTTACCGGACCGTTCCTTGTTTTTGTAAGCACTGCGTTCGCAACTTTGTTTCGGCTTGAAATTTATACGTTAGTTCGGAGTTTTTGCATGTATTAAGCTTGCAAAAATAAAATAATTACTGTTGTTATTTAAGTACTACTTACTTGATTCTGATGGAGCCATTTTTTCTTTTTGAATTGAAAGTACTAGATTTTCCGTTGTCATTTTTAAAGCTCTGTAGTCCTACAAAGAACGAGCAAAGTAATTGTTTTAGTTCACTACAAAGAACCCTCATAAATATTTCGTTATGTCCGTCTATCTATCGGTCCGTCCGCGACTAACTTTATGATTGTTAGTGCTGGGAAGCTGTAATTTTGTATGGGTATATTATATCAACCACGCTAACAAACTGAAATAATAATAGTACATTACTGCAGCGGCCGCGAAATAGGGGATTGCCGGCCGAGTAGTTATAGATGGCCGAGTGTTAACGAGGCCATCTAGAGATACGAGGCCGGCAATCCCTGTTCGTGGCCAAGGCTTGTATAGAGTTTTTCTCAAACATGCATCATCATCATCATCATCATCGTCATCGTCGTCGTCGTCGTCGTCGTCACCATCATCATCACCATCATCATCACCACCATCATCATCTTATCATCACCATCATCATCACCATCATCATCACCACCATCATCATCTTATCATCACCATCATCATCACCATCATCATCATCACCATCATCATCATCACCATCACCCATCATCACCATCATCTCATCATCACCATCATCATCATCATCATCATCACCCATCATCACCATCATCATCATCAACATCATCATCTCATCATCACCATCATCATCATCTCGTTATCACCATCATCATCACCATCATCACCCATCATCACCATCATCACCACCATCACCATCATCATCACCGCCATCATCGACACCATCAACATCACCATCATCATCACCAACATCATCATCATCTTACCTTACCTTAAATAAACGTAGTGGCAGAATGTCTTAATGAACCAAAACTCAAAATATTGCTTATAGTTTTTTTTTAATGGCTAAATGCTATGATGCCATAAAACTATAAACGTCATAGTATGAAACAATAGACGATCACTTTGCTGGCCAAGGCCAGCAATGTTGTATGAAATTCCATTATTGACCTCTCGTCTAGGCGCACCTGCAACGTGACAGTTCGTGGCGTATTATAAGGAACATAACGTCAATACTTCATAGCATGTTTGAGAAAAATTATAAAGAAAATCTTTTCCTTAAGAGATTTTTTTTATAATTTTATTATTCCAGTTTGTTAACCTCTTGGTTTTCCTACACCTAAAGTGGAGTCACCTAAACTTTTTTTTTCGTCTACATCCATAGTGTTAGAGTATCGTTGGACAGATCTTTTGAAAAACAAATGTAGGTTTGCTGAGACTAAGTATTTGCTAAATATACCTATTCAGCTTAGAGCTAATTTCTTTACAGTCAAGTGGAATGGGACCCGGGTATGTCCTAATACTGCAGACAATACCGGAGGGCGGGCAACAGCGTCCTCAATGTTATGTTAGCGGCAGAATTTCGGTCGCGCCATACAATATGCAGGTCATCACGTGACACAATGTATGTATGTATGTATGTAAAACTCTTTATTGTACGTAAAACATGAAAATTAACAGTTAACAAGAGAAACAGATGTACAAAGGCGAACTTATCCCTTAAAGGGATCTCTTCCAGTTAACCTTTGAACGATTGACAGGACACCAGAGACAAGAGTAGGCATACAATGCAGAGTAAAAAGAGTCGAAATCAAAAGTAAACCCAAACCAATAAACTTAACATAATCAATACATAAACATACAAAGAATACACGCAAGTACACACTAATATAATATATCATGAATACAGAAGACTAATACATATCATATCAACATAAATAGACTAACTACATAAAAATTACATAAATACATTAAT
The DNA here is from genome assembly GCA_947859365.1 of Archips crataeganus. Taxonomy (NCBI): domain Eukaryota; kingdom Metazoa; phylum Arthropoda; class Insecta; order Lepidoptera; family Tortricidae; genus Archips; species Archips crataeganus. Next base: position 3,368,120 of record OX402052.1, read on the forward strand.
ATACGCATATACACTAAACAGAGAATGTAATGTGATGTATGGCGCAACCGAAATTTTGCCGCTCACGACTCACAAAATTACGGTTAGTGGCTTCACCCTAACTTACTGCCATCACCAACCTGCCTGCCAAGCGTGAAATTGTCCCTAACCCGCGGTGGCCCCGCTATTCCAGGTTAAGGTAGCGGCGAGAAAGGTGGTTTGATAATATGGGGACGGCGAAGGATCGGTCTGTTAACCGAGCCTTGCAGGAGACCTATGTTCAGCAATGGACGTCGTTTGGTTGAAATTATGTCGATGAAAATGAAGTGGAACTAACTAAATTCTTCTTCTAAGTCGTTCACTCTTTGCAGAGTGGTCGTGGTCATGACGAGTTGCTCCCCGGTCTGTATTGATCATCATCATCATTTCAGCCGAAAGACGTCCATTGCTGAACACAGGCCTCCCCCAAGGCTCGCCAAACAGATCGGCCCTGCGCCATCCGCATCCAATGCATTCCCGCCACCTTAAGCAGGTCGTCGCTCCATCTTGTTGGAGGCCTACCTACACTGCGTCTTCCGGTCCGCGGACGCCACTCGAGAACCTTTCAGCCCCATTGGCCATCAGTTCTACGAGCGATGTGCCCTACCCACTGACACTTAAGTCTAGCGATTCTTCGAGCTATACCGTGACTATAGTTCTTGGGCGGATTTCATCATTTCTAATGATATGCCGGATGTCTCTATTGATATGCCATTGATATCTATACTTAGTTGGATTTTTCGCCACAACTAAGTATGGAGTTTAGAAAGTAAGTAAATGGACTGTGTTACGTTTATATAGCAGAGAACCCGTGTACGGGTTGGGTGGTCTGGGTCAGGGGCTTCGGCGGTGTGATTTGAGGGACGTGTCGTATCCCTCTTGGCTTGAGCCATGTGTTTAATTGTAAGGTTGGTAGGTTTTTTATCTAGTTAAGGCCTATTGGAACTGACATGTTCAATCCACTTGATCAAAGTTCCTTAAAATAAAGATTTAAAAAAAAGTATGGAGTTCTTAATGCAATATGATCAAGAGGTTGCAAATTATTTTGACGGTCTGCCGCCCCCCTGATAGGTCTACTTAGTGAGAAATTAAATTTCATCTTAAACTTACCCCGGTTTAATTATACAGTACATTAACTGCAAGCGCGCAGTAAATTAAAGTGAGAGGGAAAAAGGCGAGTTTTTAAACAAGAGCGAGAGCGCGTGTCCATAGTGCATAGGTACGGGAAAGAAACATTTTTTGATAAATTTTACTACTTGAATTACGTATTAATTGAATACCCAAAAAATATACAAAAATTTATTAAAATACGGAAGCTTAAATTAAAATTCCTACCTTTTTTTTGTTTCCTTAAGAATTTTGGCCAAAAACTTACTTTCATTATCGTCATATTATTATCCGCCAAAACCATTCAAGTGATTACTGGCTAAAAACAGCTATCAAGGGTCCAACTAGTTGGAGCCCTTCTCACGCCATGTCTTTCGATACGCAGCACACTTGAACCTTACTGCCTCAGCGGCCGCTGGTTCTACGAGAAAGCTTTACTTTAGTTCCGAACCACTAAATCAAAAGGTTCAAACGCTACGACGGAAGACAATGGACACGAACTTTGAACTTTGTTCGAACTGTGATTTATGCCCTCATAAATAATAAGTATCGAATAACTGTACAGCATGAAAGACAAAACAAAAGCAAAACAGAGGCAACGCTTCCAGCACGACTTGCCGCGACTCTGACACTATGTTTCTGACTAACAACTCCAGTAAGAATAAGATAGGTATACGATGCGATGAGCCAAAGTTCGAGCTACGTCGATGAATGAAAAGTTTGCGAAGGGCTCTAAAGATGAGCTCTGGTTGAGTCCGAAACGCGTCACTTAGTGTGGTGGTGGTGATAGATGGGTTTGTGTGATTTTTGTGTGTTCATACAGTGTAGAGGTGAGGGAAATGCATGAACACACATTCCTTGCGTAAACCTATCATAAGGTCGCGGTTGAGCAAAATAATTGTTTCAGTTCATTGATATGGACCTCCGCAAAGTAAAGCCGATTGTCTAATTTCCTCGCAATCGCCATCGCGTTCATTTTTTTTTTTTATTGATAATGGGAAACAAACAGCGAAAAATAACATTTGTGATTATTTTAAATTTAGATAATACAAAAGCCATAGTAGTTTCCACTAGTGAATTATAATAATAAATAATAATAATAAATCGTTTATAGGGTAAAACAAAAATTTTTTAACAATGGTATGATGGTGTTTGAGACCACCTAGTAGGTATTAACATACCTGTATCAGGAGGCCTCGCTCTTCTATTTATAAGAAATAAAATCGGATCAAAGTCGGAGACATATTCACACTCTGCCACCTCAACACTGCAATTATTGTCAAAAATTAATAAGATTAATAGAAGCCGTACTTTGTCAAGGTGTCAGAGCGCAAAGACATCACCGACCCCGACCGATCGTGCCAGTTATGTTATCTTAGCATAGATTCATAAACGATTATTATAAAACAATTAACAAAAAATATCAGTAACTATACCTAAATTTATACTAAACCACAGGTATTAAATTTAGATGTTTATATGTGTGCGTTTGTGTGTGTGTGTGTGTGTGTGTGTGTGTGTGTGTGTGTGTGTGTGTGTGTGTGTATGTGTGTATGTGTGTGTGTGAGAGTATTAGTAGTATATTTATGCAACAAATATATCGCATAATATGAAAATTTAATTCATTTACAGAGATATTTATAGAATTAAATATAAGTATAAATATATGTATAACGTCTGTGTACTTGCTTGATTGAAAAATGAAGCAAATTACATTTATATTAAAATGAAATTAGCTTCATCTCACAATCAAACGATTACCAGTGCTTAAAACTATTTCAATAAGTCTTCCGTGTCATAGTAACTAAGTCCTGTTAACCACTTTATTAAGATTTCCTTACATTTATAGGATGTAAGAGAAAATATGTCTATTTCTTTGTTGATTTTATTATATAAACGGGCAGATTGTACAAGAAACTGTCTTTTTGCATAGCCTGATCTACTAGGGGGTACGGGTGCCACTGCATTTGGTCTTCGTCGCTCAGTAGTAGGAAGTTTATAGGTGAGACCCTTATGTAATCTCAGCACTGCTGAAGCCACATATAATTTACGCATGCTCAGGAGCTTACATTCATTATAGAGTTCAGATGTAGGGTATCTATAGGGTTTGAAAAGAATAGTTTTTAATAAGCATCTCTGCCCTCTCTCTACTTCCAGGTACTTTGTTTTCGTATTATAACATTATGGTTGCTCAAAAAGACTTAGTTTTTACAATTGACTAATTACATTACTAAAATAATAAGGGAAATATTTATGTGTATATAAAGTAAAAGCAAAAGCAATAAAGTACCATGCACAAATTCAGCCAACAAAAGGCGAGTTCAAACGACTCAACTTATCACAGTTCATAATAATTATGTAATCATGCTCATGACTAAAATTAAATTAATTAAATTATAATTAGATAACATTGTTATTTATTCTTCATATTTTATACAACTTTTTTTTTAAATAATTTTATTATCTTTTAATTGCAGAGACAAATTTTTGATGAAATGAAAAATATATCGACATGAGAATATTTATCGGCATCGATCTATACGAGTCGTCATTGACGGGTGCTCGTCGGATCTCATGACCATTAATGCTGGGGTGCCTCAGGGATCGGTTCTCTCTGCTACTCTTTTTCTGCTGCACATCAACGATTTGCTCATACCCGGTATCTATGGGTACGCGGATGACAGCACAGTCACAGAGAGGTACCTATCTTACAGCCGAGCCAGTGGTGACGAGATCGGGTCACTCAGGGAGGCTATGGTACAACGGACGAATAAGGCCTTGGAGGCCGTGTCCGACTGGGGATCGGCCAACTTGGTCCAGTTTAATGCTGCCAAGACACAGGCGTGTCTGTTCACCGCAAAGCGGAGTCCATTCACCTTGGCTCCTACTTTCCGGAATGTATCCTTACCACCCAAAGACCACCTTGAGCTTCTTGGACTGAGCGTGCCATCTAATCTCAACTTCGGCGCGGCCATTGAGTCCAGGGCGAAAACTGCTGCTAAGAAACTTGGTATCTTATATAAGGTGGGACGGTATTTCACGCCGGAGCAACTTTTTACTTTATACAAAGCACAGGTCAGATCATGTATGGAATACTGCTGCCACCTTTGGGACGGTTCTGCCAAGTATCAGTTGGCGGCGTTGGATTCGGTGGAGCATCGAGCCCGAAGACTCATTGGTGATAGTTCGTCAATCGGTGGTAGGCTACAGAGCCTCGAGCACCGTCGTCGAGTTGCTTGTTTGTCTGTTTTTTATCGGATACATTTTGGAGAGTGTGCGCAGGAATTACATGATTTAATTCCTCCATCTCCATTTCACCATCGGACATCCAGGCGGGGGGAGCGTCTTCATCCTTATGTGGTTAGTATTCCAGTGGCCCGTACGAAGCGCTTCGCGTCATCCTTCCTAATGCGAACTGCTAAAGAATGGAATTCGCTCCCGTCGTCTGTATTTACTGATAAATACAACCTAGGTCTCTTCAAGGCTAGAGTGAATAGGCTGTTACTGAACCAGTGAGGTACACCTTTGGCCTCATCTACACTTTTCATCAGGTGAGATAGTGGTCAATCACGGGTCAGTTTTATGTAAAAAAATAAAAAAAAAAATTATCATTATAATTTTTACATTAGTGTCCGACCGAAACACTATTTTTAGCCGAAACCGAAACCGAAACCGAATATTCGGTTTTTTTCTGATTTCGGCCGAAACCGAAACCGAAACCGAAATTTTTGAAGACGTCAAACAAAATATTCAAAATTACTGTACAAATCGTAAGGAAAAGGTTATTGCAAGGATTTCTTATATGAGAACAGTTACTTTTTTTGTTAAACAAAAAAAAACGTTTATTTTTAATGAAAAATGACTTGGCATAGGTATTATATTATTCAAAACAAACAACCTATTCTTATCACGTCTAAACTAAATTCACAATCCTAATATCAAACGTATTGTTCATTAATCACAGCATAAAATGCAGTAACAGATTCTAAAAAGTAAATAATGATTTAAAGAAAGAAAGAAAGAAAGAAAGAAGACATTTATTCACTTTTACAAGACACACAAATACAAGAAAGTACACACAAATTCATACAAATAAACAAGGTTCACAAAACAACGAAGTAATAAATACACAGATCTGCATGTGTGTCCATGCAAAAGTGAAACGGTCGCTGACTCAGCATTATGCTGAGGCGTTAGACGCCTGCAGCGCTGATTTTCTGCCAGAACCGTCTGTGACTCACGGAACGATACACAAATATACTATATAAACTACTTAATAAAAAGATAAATTAATAAAAAGAGAATGAATTAACAAACAATTTAGATTTATTATTGCGTAGCATAATGTGTAAATAAATAAATACAATAAAGAAAAAGTAAACTGCGAAAACATAACCCTGTAAAACAACAGGTTGGCATATCAAGTGCTGGTTTTATAGGTAGGATTTTTGGAGCGTTAATAAGTGAGCTTGCGCTTGAAGGTGTACCTACTAGACGCTCCTTGGATAGGGGGAGGAATATCATTCCAGCACTTGGACGCCGCAAACTTAAAACTCCCTCGAAATGCCGCGGTCCGGTGTTTAGGCACAAGAACCATAGCACTCCTGCGCTCACTCTTCGACCAAACAATTTTATTGAAGAGGTACAACGGTGTCCTGTAGCGTCTCACACCGAACAGCAAAGTGGCGAGGTGCATGCGCCTGCGTGCAGGCATGTTCAGCAAGTTAGCGGCGTTCAGGTACGGAGTGATGTGGGACCGGGGAGGGACACGGAAACAAAAACGAGCGCATGCGTTTTGCACTCGCTGTAAAAGCCTCTTGGAACGACCAACAATGCAGCCGTCATAAACAATATCACAATAGTTTAATCTGGACAATATAAGCGATTCACAAAGGTTAACACGCAAATCAACACTAAGGTAATCGCGTATACTGTACAGAACCTTGAGGCGGTAGAAGCAGTTACTCACAACTTTTAGGATGTGGTTCTCAAAGCTCAGCTTGCCGTCCATAAGTAGACCAAGGTTATTGGCTTCTACCACCCGTTCTATTGGTTTACCCATAACGGCAACATCCCCGGTAGTCAGAGCATCAATAGTATTCCGAATTTGATACCTCGATCCAAAAACTATATACTTCGACTTGCCGGGGTTGAGGACTAAACAGTTCCTCTCCGACCAAGCTGAAATACGATCGAGATCTGCATTGACGGCGTCTACAGCAATGGAAGTTTCTGACGGCGCGCAGGAGACGTACTGTAATAAATAAACAACATTCACCATATTTTGTCGCGCGCCATGTGGTTCACAAACAAACGTCACAAACTGCATGCATACTACTATCGCTGGTCCCAGCTGGGCCGGCCGCCGATGCATTACCTATACCTACCCGGCCGAGCGTGCCCGAATTAAGCCGAGCGCTCCCGATGCGTGAGCCGCGAGAGGCCGCGAAGTAATTTCGGCCCGGCCGAAGATTTCGGCCGGATTCTGGCCGAAACCGAAACTTCGGCCGAAATCACTTTTTTGGCCGAAATTGGCCGAAACCGAAACCGAAACCGAAACTTCGGTCGGACACTATTTTACATGCTCTAACAACAAATCTGTTCCTTGCATATGCAGTTCGATGGAAAGGTAGTGCGAATAAGGTGGAAGACCGGGTGCGGCGTTCGGGGCAGCGCAGAGATATGCTTGAGAGAAGGGCAGGCGAGTCCAGCAACCCGTTTAGGATTTTAAACACTGCAGTTTGATCTCTAATTTCACGTCGAAGTTGAAGAGATATAATATTGTTTGTTTTAAAATCTTTGAATTTATACTTCATCCGCCTAATAAATTTATTTTGAATCTTTTCTATTGCATTAATAGGTTTGATATTGGTTTATTTTGATAGTTCTTGTATGGGCTGACAATTGGTATCGGAAACAGCCAATCACAACCATACAAAAACGAACATTTCAAGCCGATGTCGGGTGTCAATAAATTACACAATTAACCTGTAGATTCATTAAATTAAATGACTTTATTTCCTACCCCTGGTGATTGACTACGGTAACAAAAATCCAAACATTTAAACAAACTCTCACATTTGAAATATTAGTAGAATATAATAGTATAGGATCTTTCAAGCGTTATCATTATAGCATTTGCTAGGTGTATAACTTAGAACCTAAACTTAGAAACCCCAATCCTAGGTGATCATAATTAGTCCTGAAACTTTAGCTGTATAATAAAAGCCTTTATTAGAAGTCAATAAGTGAAAATTGCTGATGACTTTTTGACGAGGGTATAGCATGACCACGAATATAGTCGGCATGGACTAAAACGGTCAGTGCGATTGTGTTTTTGTAAAACTTTCATGCATTAGAAGTTGTATTAACAGCTGGACTTATTTGGATGAAGTTTGGTATATAAATAGCGCAATCTTGGGAATAAAGCCTATAAAGTTTAATTTTTATTTCAAGGCATCAACCCATAGCGCAAATACAAGCTAAATTTAATTGAAAATAATTTTTAAAGTCATTTTCATCATCATTTCAGCTGAAAGACGTCCACTGCTGAACATAGGCCGCTCGCCAAATAGATCCGCCTCCAACGCGTTCCCGTAACCTTAACCAGATCGTCGCTCTATGATGTTGGAGGCTTACCTACACTGCGTCTTCCGGTCCGTGAACGCCACTCGAGAACCTTTTATCCCCCTCGACTACCAGTCCTACGAGCGATGTGCCCTGCCCGGTGCCACTCGAGTCTGGCAATTCTTCGAGCTACATGGTGGTTTTAAACAACGTAAATAGAGATTGGAGATTATGATGTAATCATTCAGTTACTTTAATCCCGAAATTTTAATATCATAGCCCGATTCATGCGAGTGATGCTGAGGATAGAGGCTGGCATAGTATTCTAAATTACCTTTTAAATTACTTCTGGTAACTGTTGCCCGCGACTCCGTCTGCGAGGAATTCGTTTATCGCTATCCCGCTGGAACTAAATATGCAACTTTCTAGGATAAAAGTATGCTGTGTGTTATCGAGGCTATAAACTAACTGTGTGTGTTTCATCAGAATTCATCAGAATACATCCATACGTCCATCCTTAGAAACTTTGTGTGTGTTGCCAGTAATGACTTATGGCAATGAGACGTGGCCGCTAACGATGCGCCTCATAAGGAAGCTCAAAGTCACTCAGAGGGCAATGGAGAGGGCTATGCTCGGAGTTTCTCTGCGGGATCGCATTAGAAATGATGAAACCCGTGCAAGAACTAAAGTCACCGACATAGCTTGAAGAATCGCCAGACTCAAGTGGCAGTGGGCAGGGTACATCGCTCGTAGAACTGATGGCCGATGGGGCAAAAAGATTCTCGAGTGGCGTCCACGGACCGGAAGGCGCAGTGTAGGTAGGCCTCCAACAAGCTGAAGTGACGACCTGGTTAAGGTTGCGGGATCGCGTTGAATGCGGAGGGCACGGGACCGATCTGTTTGGCGAGCCTTGGGGGAGTCCTATGTTCAGCAGTGGACGTCTTTCGGCTGAAATGATGAATGATGACGATAGAAACTTTCACGTTTAAAATATTAGCATGACGTTACACCGAACGAATTGTCTATTTCCACTGCTCCTTTAGTAGGAAAGTAAGCGATTTTGCCGTGAGTGGTAAAACATAGCGTGCTTCGATTGTTCCAACCTTTTTAAGCTATGGCAAGTAAAGCAAAGGGGAGTTAATTGATATCGCTAACTACATCGTAGAAGTTGTAATCACGATTTTTGTGTTCCGGTATTAAATATTTAACCATTTACTTAGTTCTGACAGCCTACTACGTCTGTAAAAGAACTAAGTAGGTAACTAAAATAAAACTATCCGAACCCGTTACATTCTAAATTTATTGAACTTTTCACTGGTTTACGCTGTTTTTCGATTACGCGCCAAAATCTGTCTCGTAACAATAAAGTTTTTTTTTAAACTATTACCACTGTGACATTTGTCACACGTTCAGAAATAAAATAAAATCAACTCAATCAGTATTTTCCAAACAAAATATTACTTCTGCAATAATATTTTATTAACAACAAATGACCCAAGATCACAGGCAAAATAAAATCAACTTCTATTATTAAAGTCGAAATTTGCGATGTTAAGAAGCGGTCCCAATTTCAGAAAATTTACATTAAAAAATTAACATGAATTCTATTGACATGAAATTATTATTTATTGAAATACACTAATGTGTCAGAAATAATTTATAATAAACCCACGCTCCTAGTCGCTTCTGGCGCAAAGGTGCCCATAACACTTGCGGCATTTCCGCGCTGGATCGCCAAGGAAAGCCTTTGCCTCAGAAACGATTCGGAGCGGGGATCTTCACCCCTCTGCCTAAGACGACGGCCTATGTCCTGCACAAGCCGTCTCGCGTCCTGCCCCCAGCAACCCGCCGTTTCCACCGCCAATGGGACAAAATGGTACCCCTGCCCCAAAGGGGCATACTTCTGCCGCTTCATTGCCGCCTGAAATTCATAAATTACATATTATCAACAAAACATAAGTCAGATCACTGGCAAAATATTAGACGAAGAATTAGCTAAATGGTAGATATTATTTGCTTAACAGAAACTTGACTAAAACAAGATAGAATGGAATTCAATGTAAATTATTTACTTAGCAGAAACTTGGCTGAAGCAAGATACAATGTAATTTAATGGAAATAATTAAGTAATAGCATGTGCCTTCTGCAGAGAGTCTGAGTCAGGTGGCGGGTTTCTCATTAGTTTAAAGGAGTTTTGACATTCGTTTGACACGTGCTTTTATTTAAATTAGACGGCTGAATAGCCTAGTTGTTAGAGAACCTGACTACTAAGCTTGAGGTCCCGGGTTCGATTCCCGGTCGGGGCAGATATTTGTGTGAAAAATACAAATGTTCGTGCTCGAGTCTTGGATTTTTAATATGTATTTAAGTGTGTATTTATCTATTTAAGTATGTTTATCCGTTGTCTAGTACACCCATAGTACAAGCTTTGCTTAGTTTGGGACTAGGTCAATTGGTGTGAATTGTCCCGTGATATTTATTTATTTTTAATGAAGTAGTCACATTATTGACAAATGGTTTAAAATTCAAAGAATGCTAAGATACGGCCTTTCTGTTCACGTGTCCATTTTCCTGCGGGCTAGCTGGGAGTAAATCGCAAAACATACAACACAACTTCAGACCAAGCTGTATCATTCTAGGAAGAGGTCATTACCAGGCAGGGAGACGTTTATAGGATGAAGATAACGTCAATATCATAAAAAAAAGATAATTGAATGATGACTGACATATTAACGCACTGCCCTAACTATTGAGACTTGAACCTTGAAGTTTGCACAAACCTTTTTTATCATGTAGGTAAGAACCAAGGACTGATATTTGAAAATTCAGCCTCAAAGGAGGTGAAATAAGAGATGACATGTCATGTTGCAAGGAAAATCGAAACTTGTAGAATTACAGATCACAAATTTTAGGATTTTATTTACATGCTATCACCGGCCTACCATTTCTTTTCTGATTTTTTTTAATGTATTTTAAATGTAATAACTAGACCCCGGATCTTTGTGGCAATGACGTCACAATAGGGTAGTTTGGGGAGTAAATGGAACGGTGTTAAGTAGCAAACATTGCGATACAAAACGTCCACAAATTTCTTTTGACAGCTTCATATTACGATCGCGTTACGTCATTCAAACTGAAGGGAGGCAAATGACATATAAGCCAAGTTGGCTTATATTTTTCGGGACGTTTTCATGCCGCCGAAGCTCTATCTAGTGTATAAATAATCTAAATTATTACGAAAAACTAACGGGTTTTAACCAAGTACATTTTATTAATTCAGTATGAAAGTTAAACCTAACCTAGTATAAATAAATTAATAATTAAATAATTAATTTGTAATTAAATAAATTAATCAATATTATTTTTTGGTATGTTACTACAAATTTGTACGTTGAACTGGCTTTTGTTGAATAAAAAGTGACTGAAGTGAAAATGTTATTATGTTCCACTGTTCTATTTCCATTTTCCTGAATGGAACTTTGGTTTTTACGGCCGTTTACTTTTTATTCGTCAAAAGCCAATTTACCCTACAAATGTGTGGCTTACAGTTAAGTAATATATCAAAAGATAATATTGATCAATTTATTCAATTTACTAGGTAATTTTTATCGTGTATTACTTAGTCTTATTAAAAGTATTCGGTTAAAACCCGTTAGTTTTTCGTATTAATTAACACCGTTCCATTTATTCCCCAAACTATCCCATTGTGACGTCATTGCCACAAAGATCCGGGGACTACACTAATAAGTTGTAGCTACAACTTTAACATTTTCTGAAAATCAACCCCTAAAAAGGTGAAATATTAGTAATGAAATATTGGCACGGTAGTTTTGGAGATGAGGTGGAAGGGTCACTTTAATTTCGTACGGACAATCACGTGTAGGTAGAAGCTGGTAAAAGCATATTTTAAAATAATAAGGAAGTCAATACAGGCGAAGTTTTCGAACTAACGAAGGTTTTATTGAAAAGACTAATGGGGTGTTGTGGAAGCGAAAGATTATGTCAGGATCTTAGCAGATGGAAACAAATATTTAAGTATGCGCAAACTCTATATTACGTTAGCAATCCTTAAACTGCATGTAAACCTAACTTTTAAACCTCAGACTACCAAGCGTAGAAGAGAAATCATGTTGCTCCTGTCCCCTCTTTCAAATCTGTGTTTGCAAGCAGACAGTACTGTATACAATCACCGCATATGTATAATGTAATCAATAGAAGAATACCAATTTTCTCCTGAACCAGTTTGATTGTAAAAAAGCGCTGATTAGTTATATCACGAATCTCACCTATAGTGAATGTGAAAAGATCCTTTTGTATTAATGTAGCTACCTATACTATCTTTTGCTATCTTGTATGTTGGTTTGGTGACACATGCATACACACACGTACACACACACATTCTCTCACACACACACACACACACACATACACACACACACACACACACACACACACACATATACACACACACACACACACACACACATACACACACTCATGCTTTAGTTTTTTAAGAAATAGATTAAGTATTTTAGTAAATATTGTATGAACGCAGATTGTAATCTGAGAAATGTTCTATTTTTTGGAAGAGCGAGGTCTTCCGCTACAGGTAATTTACTTACCTACTAGAAGGCCTCAACCTCAACGTGTAATATGATACAGTTATATCAATAAACGATTATTATTATTATTATTATTCTCTGCCTATCCCTTTGCTGGGAAGGAGGCTAGGTATGTATAGGTATATATGGAAATATTATTCGACTTTTTATTATTTACCAAAAATAATCCAATGCATCCATCAACAGACCGAAATTAACATTTCACTGTTTGCAAACGGTTAATCATCCGGGTATAAAAACGGGGGTAATTTGTCATCCCGGCCCTCGCCCTTGGCCATCCATCATGCCTTCCCCAATATCATTCGTGTGACACGCACCTGGGTCTTCTGGATATTTTTTGGGCGAAAACGATGTGTCCGGGATTTTGAATTTTGCGGGACACGACGGGAGATGGGGAGCGTTTTGGCTAGAATTGTAACGGAGGCATTCTTAACGGAGGCGGATCTGGAGGTGGAGGTTAATGGAGGCGGAGATAAAAACGGAGTTGGAAAACAAAAGGGGTTTATAAAGTAATAGAAAGTTAAAAATGTGGTCTACTCCGACTAGTTCCATTATTAGTTCTATTGATGGAACTAGTTGGACTTTTTTTTCCGAGTAAATAGTTACATTCAACGAAGAGGGTTTCCTTAAATGTTTTTATTTTATTTCGTTGAATGTAACTACTGGGGAAAAAAGTCCAACTAGTTCCATTAAGGAAACTATCTTCGTTGAACGTAACTACTCGGAGAAAAGGTCCAACTAGTTCCATCAGTGGAACTGATAATGGAACTAGTCGGAATAGACCAAAAATGTTTACATATTTCAAATTATTAATATTACTCGTATCTATCTATATCAATCCTAAACTAAAAGCCCCAAGTTTAAAAATCTCTGCGTCTCATTGAAGAGCACGGGCCCGCCTGGTGAGAATTTCGGGAAATGTTTTCTTAATGCTTTATGATACTCAAGAAAGTCTGTAAAATGTCAAAATAGCCACTGTGATTTAGGCAGTGCGTTGTATGTCGGTCAGTCAGTGACGTTATTCTTTTATGCCTATGTATTGAAAGAAGATGTTTGTTAAAACTGGAAGGTATCTACGGCAATAGGTGCAACACATATGTGTTTTCATGCAGAGAACCATCCACCTTCACTTCCACATGAATCAACATTTCCCACATAAGCTTCCACGTGTGAAAAACCTGATTAACTGAAATTGTTATCATCCAATCTGGAAGTACCGGTGCACAAATTGCTATTAGTAACGAAACTTGCCAGAAATCTTTTTCTAGAATTTTATAGGTACTATGAAGAAAAACCAAGTTTTTAGTAAATTACACGAACGGGCAAATCGTTTTAATTGGAGTGATCATTATACTAAAATAAAAATAATCTTAATTGGAGGAATCACATTAACATACGGGAACATGTGTGCTTAAGAGCTTTTTGTTGCTTGGTGCAAGTTTAAAACGATTGTCGTGGTGGCCTAGTTAGTGGTTTTACCTACTTGCCTGTCAAACAGAGAGTCGTGGGTTCAAATTCCAGCTCGCTCCTCTGAGTTTTTTGGAATTCATGCGCGAAATTACATTTGAAATTTGCCATGAGCTTTACTGTGAAGAAAAACATCGTAAGGAAACCTGCACACACCTGAGAATAAATTCAATGGTTTGTGTGAAGTTCCCAATCCGCACTGGGCCCGCGTGGGAATTACGGCTGTTGTATTTAAGGCGGGATGATGATGCTGAAAAACGATAGAGTTAATCAAAGCGTCTTATGTATTTTTTTAGACAGCTCTGCTGTCGTATACCTATATAACTGTGAAAAAATTAATATAATATATGTTAGTAAAGTTGACCCGAACTGGCGAGATCTCGCAAAAGGTAAGGACTGTCTTATAGTGGTCTAAGAAATAGGTTACGACAGCCAGTTAGTCGGTAGTGTTCAATTAATCTTTTTCTGATCATGATTCCGTTAAAAATGGGTACCTAAGTATTTTTTTTTAGGTTAGGTTAGGTTTTTATTCATTTAATAAACAAATATGAAATAAAAAACAGTAAAAACTTAGGACTGACTTAAATCTAACCGCTTTGAATCTTAACTCTATCGTTTTTCAGCATCATCATCCCGCCTTAAATACAACAGCCCTAAGTATTTTGTATTTATGTAATTTTATTATTGAAAATTAAGAGAAACCAACCAGCTTGTGACCATTGGACACGGGTATGTCCTAAAAAAAGAAGGTTCCCGCGAAATTATTATATTCATTGTCTAACGCAATATACACCCCTTTTCAAATTCTCAAAATTCAAATTTATTTCACTGCAACTGCCCAGGTTTGTTTAATTTACTACTTAAGTTACATAAAACAAAACAAAAAATCTACCGCCTAGCGGACATAAGAGCCTATCATACTGCCTCGTACGGCCGCCATATTGTTCAGGATGAGAGTATGCGTGAGGTGTGCAAGCTTTTCGTGTAAACGGTCCCGCCTATCATTTAAACGTCTTAGTAAGCGTTCGTGTGTGAATTCATTAGTTAAAATTTGTAACACAATTAATTGTTGAAATCCTTTCTGCCTGTAATTAGAGCTCCTTAACGCGTTTCAGTCATTACAGGCTGTTATCCAAAAGTCACGGGATAATTAACATTCTGAACGTTTACATGCGACTAACTGTTATAATTCCTTTGAATATTAATAACTATAGTCCCTTAGGAATACTACGCTTTCTCGGGATAACGTATAGGTATACTTACTTACTTACTTACTTTCACAAGTTATGTATAAAGTATCTTTTTCTATTTATTTTTTATTTTTTCAACTTCATTTTTTTATTACTTTTACGGTCATCCCGTGAAACCATATATTTCAAACTAAATACAAACTGAAATATAGATGCACAGAAAAAACCCCAGAAAAAAAAAGACCAATGCTGGGAATCGAACCCAGGTCCTCAGCGTTCCGTGCTGCGTGCTTACCCCTACACCATCACTGGTCTAGAAGTTAGCGACGAATCTTTCCCATACATCGTACACTTCAGTCTGTTATAATCACATTAAGCAGTGATAAAGCGCGCATCTATGTTATGCCCTCTACCAGCATTGGTCTTTTTTCTGGGGTTTTTTCTGTGCATCTATATTTCAGTTTGTATTTAGTTTGAAATATATGGTTTCACGGGATGACCGTAAAAGTAATAAAAAAATGAAGTTGAAAAAATAAAAAATAAATAGAAAAAGATACTTCATACATAACTTGTAAAAGTTGGCTTAGTAGCGCCATCTCTTGGTCCAGGTGAGCGGTTAGCTCCGAAGGAGTGTTAAAGTCTCTCGGTAGAGGGCATAACATAGATGCGCGCTTTATCACTGCTTAATGTGATTATAACAGACTGAAGTGTACGATGTATGGGAAAGATTCGTCGCTAACTTCTAGACCAGTGATGGTGTAGGGGTAAGCACGCAGCACGGAACGCTGAGGACCTGGGTTCGATTCCCAGCATTGGTCTTTTTTCTGGGGTTTTTTCTATGCATCTATATTTCAGTTTGTATTTAGTTTTACTTACTTTCGTTGGCTCAACGACCCGAAGTGGATCTTGGCCTACGACATCAAAGTGCGCCATTGCTTCCTGCTCTGTGCCAAGTCTGACCAATCGGACTCGTCCAGCTCTTTCAGATCCTTAGCCACTTCATCTTTCCAGCGGTATCTTGGTCGACCCACCGGACGCCATCCGGATGGTCCCCAAGATACACTCTTTTGGCAGCTCGATCCTCTCCCATTCTTTCCACATGCCCCAGCCCATTTTATTTCCCCTATGATATTCGGCTCAGACACTAGCTCCTCTATTTCCCGGTTGAACCTTCGCCTCCAATTTCCGTCATCGTCCCTTGTTGGACCCAGAATCTTTCGCAAAATCTTACGTATAGGTATAGCCTATCTAATCAAGCAAAGTGTTTTCTATAATTAAAAGTTTTTTTAAGGCCAAAATAGCTCCTTAGAACCTTGTGCATACGAAGGATATGTCGTCAGTAGTGATCGTTATCAACGTGCAGTTTTCGTAGCAAAGTACGGTTGGCAAAAAAATACTCAAGTATTTATAAAATTGTATATTATTTACACTTATTAAAATTAAGCCAAATAAACAATCAAAATCAGTAAGCCTACGGGCACGAGCGATTTCAACCCCCAAAAGTTTATCAGAGTGTTGACCTGTTGTTTAGTAATAATACGTCGTGTTTTTCCAAATGCAGCGCCAAAAGCCGTTTTTAATCCGCAACTAAACAAGCGCATCCAAACAAGGATTTTGTTCGTTATTAAAACAAATACGCGCCCGGCTAATCCGTATGTTTGCGTATGCACCGCGGCTCTTGACCCGCCGGACGGTGTACGTGACATTTTATTTCGCAGTGCGCGTGTACGGAGTCACGGCTGCATGGAGGGAATCAAAGTCAAAGTCAAGATATTCGATATAGGCTGTAACAGAGGAATTATTTCAAAAATTCTCCAGAAAATTCTCCATTAAAAATATTCCAGGATTTCACAAAAGTTCTCAAATTCGAGAATTCCCATTTTTTTTTCAAGACCATGTTTGTGCACCATAAGCATGGATGTCTAAATTACACGTGTCGACGAGTATGCGCTTCATTGTTATTAGAAACTTGCCCTTCATGTACTTCTTCGTGGATAAGTAGCTAACAAATATGACAAAGAATATTTAAAAGCGAAAAAGTTTTTCGGGTGCGCCGGTGGGATTCGAACCCACGTCTCCTGGGTATGCGCCCCAACGGGTGTTCTACCAATTGAACCACGTCACATCCAACCGACTCCCCCGAAAAACTTTTTCGCTTTTAAATAATCTTAGATTCGGTGAGCAGCCGTACTGCTAATAAAATAAATAATATTTATGACAAAGAATGTCAAAAAATTTTTTTTTTAAATAGAAATTATAAAACCATATACATAGTCCAGTGCACAAACAACCATATTTACAGGGTGTTCTCGCGTTACTATTTTCGCTGTGCGGATTAGACTAAACCCTACTAATTGGGGTTCAAATTTTCACGAGCCAAAGCTTTGGAAACCGATACCGATATTTGCCTAGAAACCACTATAATATATTGGGTTACCCTTGTTTCATCAAAAAACTTTTGACAAAATTCATTTCCCAAATATTTCATGTTCCAATTTTTTTTCTGTAACTGTAAAAAATTCGGAATTGTTATAAAACTAACTTAACCTTACCTATAGGGTTCTAGAGAATAGTTCTGAAATGAATACAGTTTATAGTTTCAGAAAAAAAACACGAGTTGGGAAATGAATCACTTGGGAAATAGTACATTACTACAGAGGCTGGGAAGTAAGGGGTTACCGACCGTATATGTCACAAATTTACGTGGATTGGACATTAAAACAAATGCGAGTCGGACTCGCGCACGAAGGGTTCCGTACCATCATCACTACATAGTATAAAACAAAGTCGCTTACCGCTGTCTGTCCCTATGCGCATCTTTTATCTTTAAAACTACGCAACGGATTTTGATGCGGTTTGTTTTAATAGATAGAGTGATTCAAGAGGAAGGTTTATGTATAACACATGCATAATTGCACCCGTGCGAAGCCGGGGCGGGTCGCTAGTTATCATTAAAAACGGCAAAACAAACACGTTTGCTGTATGGGAGCCCCCCTTAAATATTTGTTTTATTTCAATTTAATCATTTGTTTTCAAAATGAATATATAACTAAATATTCTGTGAATTAGCCGCGCCTGAAACGCGATACTTCGCGGCCTATTATAAGGAACATAACGCCAATATCTCATAGCATGTTTGAGAAATTTTTTTTTCAGCGTAAAAGCAATATTTCTAATTATATTTGTTGGAGTTACACATACCCTCTGTATCCCCGAGCAGAGATAGATGCATAAGACGTACTTCTCCACCATAATCATAAAAAGAATTGGTAATTTTTTTTGACATTCCCAATCTTAAGTAAAAGTGGTTCTTCGGCTAAAATTAAATTAGAATATCATAGCACGTCCACCTGTGCTCCATGACTCAGATCACTGATGCAAGTCGAACGGGGTCTAAACTGAAGTGGGACTGGGCTGGCCATATCTGCCGCATGCCAGACGAATTGTGGGCCAAGATAACCACCGAGTGGAAACCCAACAACTCGAAAAGGCGACCTGGCAGACCCAAACGGCGATGGCGGGATAAACTGGACTTCTTCTTGGAGGACTGGCCCTCGTATGAAGCGGACAGAGAGCAATGGAAATGTTGGGGGAAGGCCTTTGCTCAGTGGGACAGAATAGGCTAATAATAAAAATAATAATCATAGCACGTAAGCTTGCTACTCTGTCTCGTTTATACAAGAAGGTTTTTAGTTTCAAGTACATCCTGTACAAGTCAACGAGATCCTACGCCTCCCCCCACCGGAAATAACTTGAAAGCAGGAAGTGGGAAAACGAAAGCTTTATTTTGTTTCTCAACTTTCAGCAATTTCGGTCAAGCCCCAGTGAAATAATTATATTTCAATTAAAAACTTTTCGTTGAAAGTTTGGTATTTTGCTTTAATTTATTCTGTAAAATATTTTTTTTTTTTTTTGTCACGTGTAGCGAATCGACCGAGCATACAAAGTGGAACTACGAGATATTTCAAACTAAATACAAACTGAAACACAGATGCACAGAAAAAACCCCAGAAAAAAGACCAATGCTGGGAATCTGGGAATTTTACTGGGTAAAAGTAATAAAAAAATGAAGTTGAAGAAAATAAAAAAATAAATAGAAAAAGATACTTCATACTTAACTTGTGGAACTACGAGAATTACAGTAAAATAGAATTGCTTATTAAGAGAGAACAACATCCTTACTATATGAGGACCCACTGATATAAAGATAAGGGGAACCGAAATGTTACGTAACGTGGCGTCCATGTGGCTAATAGCCATATAGGGTAAACCACTCAGTTATTGTACATTGTACATGCACAAGTTTAGTGGTTGGCCACTTTATGAAAAACATTTTCAAGCGTTATCTATCTATCGTTTGCGTTTGATTGACATTGACTAAATGGTACTGTGATAATTTTATAGTCAAGTTATGTAGCTAATCAAACGCAAATAATAGACAGCACTTGACAACGTTTTTTTTAAATGGTCAACCACTGGTGCATGGGCAATAACTGGGTACTTTACCCTACGTATTTATTTTCTTAGCTCAGTATGAAACGAAACGCTGCTCGAGTTAAAAATAGATTATTCTAAAGGCTAAGGTTCAAAAGGGATTTCGTTTAACTCGTTAGTACTACATAAACCCAATTTATAAATATGACAGTTACCTCTTTTCGCGTTAACCGAGTAATGTTCAGCAAGGTTTCAGGAGACACAGGACTTCAGGAGCACAATAAAACAGCACCTTACCGAATTGATGTAATATTGCAAAACAGACTGGGCTTAAATCAATCTGCCATCTGCATAGTTCTTATCTAAGGTAAATGTCCCTGCGCTCGACACAGACCCAATACATGGCACCTTCAATCTTATGTCATAGTAAGAGAGGTGACAGATGGGTGTCATCTACTGGGCGTTGAGGTGTCGAGCATTGGTACGTTTACCTTACCTAAGTACATTACAAACCGCTGAATTGATTTAAATGAATTTTGATAGTTTATGACCCTAGGTAGCACATAGGATACTTTATGTCCCGGAAATCACCCCTCGATGGGGAAAAAAGGGTACCCGACCTAACGATATACTCGGCCGGTATTAGAAATTAGAAAAACGTGAAACTTAGAATTTAATTTTATATTTTTTTCTTTTTTCTTATTGTACATTTTTTTTTAGTCTAGGATAGTTGTACTTATATAATATAAGTATTGTGTTGTAAATAAAAATCTTGTTTTTATTTTAAATTTGATAATTATTATTATTAACGACGGACGATTTGGAGCGATTCCAGCCGGACTGGCAACACTTTGCCGAAGCCAGGGACGAGTGGAAGGAGAAAGGGGAGGCCTTTGCCCAGCAGTGGGACACTGTATAGGCTATTAAAAAAAATATATATATTATTATAAAGTTTTTGTTATTATCACCCCTTAAAGGGATGAAATAGTGGTGAAATTTATGAACATCTGATTTTTTTGTGTGAGCCAATGCTATTTTGCTTTATTCGATAAAGGAGATGAAAAACCTCGCCATAGATTTTGATTCTGCGTGAACGAAGTTCCAAGCGAAAGCTAGTAGGTAGTTTATAATTTACTGTCCACTTGTAACCCAGCTCATTAAACAAAGGAAGCATCTGCTACGATTTAGCTCACCGTTCAACGGCAGTCGTTTACGCGTTTACGATGCTTGCTGCTTAGCGCGTTTTTATGGCCGACTCAAACTGCGTAGCGCCCAAAACGCAAGCGGAGAATAAATCTGGGACCCTAGTGAAAAAGGCGTTAAGTCTGCAGAAATTAAACAGCTATTTTCTATTTTATGTATAAAGGAGGTTAAGTCGATATCAGCTGTTCAACTTCTGCAGAATTAACCCCTTTTTCACCAGGGCCCCTAGGGTCATCTATATCATCATCATCATTTCAGCCGTAGGATGCCCACTGTTGGACATAGGCCTCCCTTATTTACACCCAGTCACTACGGTTGTAAGCGGCTTGCATCCATGTTTAATCTACGGCCGTTGCCAAATGCTCCGTTCACCTTGTTGGTGCACGTCCTACGCTGCGCTTGCCAGTCTGTGGTCTCCATTCGAGAACTTTTCGGCCCCAATGGCTATCCTGTTTTGAGTGCTATATGTTATATGCCTTGCCCATGGCCATTTCAAAGAGCTTGTCTGTTTCGCTATGTTATCTATACTTATGACATTTTAAAGTTGCAAAAAATTGCAATTGGAACAGGTCAGATTCTTTACACAATATCATGACGCTGTTTTTGAATGGGATCCATGTAAAAATTAAACACAAGAAATAAACATGCATACTGCGACGACACGAACGCCAGCGAAAAGTGAAGTAAAAAGTTCATAAATAAACTTAGGTAAAACCCGGATGCGCGTATTTGAACTATGAAACCGTAACGAATTAAAAAAATGCTTCTTTTCGCACTAGTATCGTAAATGACTATTGTAGGTCTACACGTCTGCCCGTGATAACCTAGTGGTTCGACCCTTGGCCTCTCAAGCAGAGAGTCATGTGTACAAGCCCGTGCTCGCGCCTCGAGTTTTTCAAAATGTATGTACGAAATTACATTTGAAATTTACAATGAGCTTTACGGTGACCTGTGAAGAAATGAATGTGTGAAGTTCCCAATCTGCACTGGGCCCGTGTGGGAACCACGGCCCAAGCCGTCTCATTTTGAAAGGAGGCCTGTGCCCTGCAGTAGGACGTATATAGGGTGGCATGGTGATGATGATGACGTCTGCCCGCTGCCGCTATTGACTCGGATCCCCATTTTCCTGAGTCATTATAATACCGTTAGACAGCCGATTTTAATTTTAGGACCGAAGCGAATTCCCGCTGATTCGCCGTTATCGCACCTTATTACCGGTAATATTGCCGGTATACCGGTATCCAACAAATTATACGATAAATCGCAAATTAAACGCGTTTTTATGAATCATATTTCCTCGGTATTGCCATTTTGCACATTTTTGAAGGGTCCGTGCATTAACGTTTTTTTATTTGCGTTTTTAATTAATGCTTTAAAAGTCATTTTATATTATGCAACGAGTATAACATGTCTGTGTATTTGTTTATGTTTTGAAGGGAAAGATTTCTTTCAATAAAATCTTACCAATATTTTTGTCATTACTGGGAAAACATTTTGACTATTTTTGACCTTCACAACTCGAGAGTTGACCAAGCAGACCAGAGGCCATACTGTCTGACGCACGAGCGCTTGCCATGACTTTCACCATCTCTTTCAGTCGCCATCGTATACCGTTTGACAGAAAGGAATAGTGAATTCGATAGCAAGCATCGCGTTAGAAAATTAGGGCCTGAAGGCTTAGCGCATGGTCAGGCCAAAGCAGAGGCGCTACTACGAAATTCGAAAATCGAAGTTCGTATCGTATTATCCCTCTCACTCTCGTGTCAAATCATATTAGCGTGAGCGAGACGGCACGAAACGAAGTTCGAATTATGCACTTCGTGGTAGGGCCTCAGGCCAGGCAGGTGAGGCAAGCGGAAGCGGAGGACTGCGTCTCTGTCCATAGACGCAGAGCTAGATAGCGGAGCGCTGTTGCGGACTGCGTTTTGACGTGACAACGTCTAATAAATCGATAAACGCCGGCTGCACGCACGAAAAAGGATGACGCAATGTAACGTTCATGTACGTACATGTACGTCATGAGAGAGCAGTGAACGCCAGGATGTACAAGAGAGCAGCGCGCGCCAGGATGTACAATCTTATATAGTACTAGGGCTCGGGTATTTTTAATGGGGGGGGGGGAGGTGCGGGGGGTTGAGGGGGGAGGGAGGTATTAAAGGGGGCATGAAAATTTGATTTTGCCGTAGGATGCACCGTTTTCAAGATATTTGACAAAACACCGGTTCTCGTCCGATCACCGAGGTTAAGCAACGTCAGGCGCGGTCAGTATTTGGATGGGTGACCGCCCGGTTCCATTTTTGTGTTTTTAATGTTTTGTTATGACGTTGTCACGTTAAACTATCGTCCGTAAACCTACTTTACAGACAACCGGTTTTTCATATGCGGAGCAAGCCCGCGTTTGGTTCTCCGCCCCACTTACTAGTTCTGCTTCCCGCCACTTCAACTTAGTAGTAAGCAACTACTTTTGCAACTGGGGGTTGAAATCGCTCGCGTCCGTAGGTTTACCCTCGAGACCGTACACGTGACCTCAGGGTGGTGTTCAACGAGCGATACAGCCCCGGTGGTAGGCTTCGGCCATGGTCACCACCCTATACTTAGGTTGAGCCAGGCCGCCAAGCGACTTGTTGTGTTCCAGCCTGTTGCCTATAGAAGCCATTCTGACGGAAGGGTCTGAGCAGTTGTGCAGCGTGCGCGCATCGGTTACAGTGCCCCGTTTTTGTTATACGGTTTGCAATGCTTGGGGGCGCGCGCAAAACCGCGATCAGCTGCCTTCTTCCTGCTTATTCCCCTAAATTCAAGTCAAGGGTGAATGAGCAATTACTAGGCAAGCGTGCTCCATCTTAGGCCTCATCTTCGATTTTCGTTAGGCGTGATTGTGATCAAACGCATGCCGACATTGTATTTATAAAAAAAAATCCCTGACCACAGAAAAGGAGCGGAGATTTTATGCAATTCTATTGGTGGATTTTTATCTCTCTCATCGCTCCGCTACCTCTCTACGCTTCGGTGGCCAGGTAGCCCTGTACAAGAGGTACCTACTTTTCACCTGTACAAATACACGTGTAACGCTATCTCACTGGGGTTAAGTTTCAATTTATCGGAGGGTGGAAATATGGAAATACCTCCCCATATCAAACTAAGTTCAGATATCACAAAGGGGTTTTCAGTGGATCAAAAATATACGCTAACGTTCGTTACAGAACGGAACCATTGAATTAATATGAATTCAAAATATTTTGGTATCCTATTATCTCGCCTTATTCGTTTTTCATTAAATTCTTATTTCGTCTCATTCTGTATTCGTCACTTCGTCTTGTTCGCTATCCGTCATTATCTTATTTGGTCAAATTCTGTAACTTGTCTCTCTCAAATTCGTTTTTCGTCACGGTCTTCCTTGGACTCATTCGTCGTTCTTCCCTTTCGGTTTTTGTCTCATTTTATTTACGAACATTTATTTACCAGCACCGAACGTATCGAAATCATTTTGGCGATAAGTAAATGAGACAAAAAACGAAAGGGAAGAAAGCCGAATGAGTCCTTTGAAGACCGTCAACTAAGCTAACTAACTAAGGACGGCTTTTATGAAAATTCAACCCTTAAAGGGGTGCTTTGTAATAAATAAATAAATAAATAAATAAATAAATAAGGGTTAAAATCTTGTATGGAAAATCGTAACAACAAAAATCGGATTGAAGCTTCAGATGCCAAAATTTAAATTTTGATTTATCTCTTATTAATAATTATTTATTTTGTTGTTCATTGTTTTTCAATATCAACCCTAAAACGAGTAAAATAAGTAAAAAACATCCCATCCGTATTTTGGCTCAAATTTCTTAAGTAAAAGATGGGTACGGAAGTGAATTCCATTTATTTTAGCGCGGTCTAAGTAACGGGCAAAAGCTAGTCAGTCTGTTACATTTTAACGTTTAAATGCGGTTAGAAGAAGGATATTATGATACTTACGAATGAAATCGCAGCCAATAATTCGTTTTGATATAGGTAAGGCGTGGCTGGTTCCCTTTTTCATACTTACGTTCTTGTTCACGTATCATACGAAGGTATGATTTTTAGGGCTTTTTGCGAAAAGCGATGAACTAGCTACTAGCTGGCAGTGGCTGGATGAGGGAAGCCTAGGATCGTAATATGAAGGAGACCTACGTCCAGCAATGAACTATAATTATGTTATATAGGTGTATGTAACATTTAGATCGGTCAGTATGGGAAAGTCTGAAACTACAAGGGTGTTGTATTGAAAAAAAAATGGTATTCACTTCGAACACCTACTAAAATAAATGAAAGGATATAAAAACAATGCATTTTATTAATTTTAGACATCATGTTTCATGGTAACATCTATTTTAGTTTTATTCTTCAAAACGACCGGGTTCGATTCCCGAACTGAATACAAGTTTTTTTTTTAAACGGATAAATACACTTTTTCTTGTTATTAAAATCGATGACATGGTTCCTGAGAACAGATCTTCGTATGTCTTATAGTTTCAGACTTTCCCATACTGACAGATCTAAATGTGACACCTTGTATAGAACGTAGATAACATTTATTTTTATCCTCTTGGTTTGAATTTTAAAGCTATTTTTTCCTCCTGAGTCCCGACTTTTTGTAACTGATGTATGTACTTGCATCTTTGACCAGTGTGTGTGATGACTCATGGCACTCAGACGTGGCCGCTAACCATGGGCCTCATAAGAAATCTCAAAGTCACTCAGAGGGCGATGCAGAGGGCTATGCTCGGAGTTTCTCTGCGGGATCGCGTTAGAAATGATGAAATCCGCGCAAGAACTAAAGTCACCGACATAGGTCGAAGAATCGCCAGACTCAAGTGGCAGTGGGCAGGGCACATCGCTCGTAGAACTGATGGCCGATGGGGCAAAAAGATTCTCGAGTCGCGTTCACGGACCGAAAGACGCAGTGTAGGTAGGCCTCCAACAAGATGGAGCGACGACCTGGCTAAGGTTGCGGGATCGCGTTGAATGTGGATGGCAAGGGAGCGATCTGTTTGGCGAGCCTTGGGCTCCCCCAAGGCTTGCCAAGGCCTATGTTCAGCAGTGGACGTCTTTCGGCTGAAATTATAAATGATGTACTTAGTGCATACTTTCGCCGCCACACATTGCTACGCGCTACGCTCGTAGCCAGTATCAGCGTTTTTCTGCTTTGTAGCGAAAACTGCCTACGGACGCAGAACACGGCGTGATCTTTTCACTCAATGTGTTAAAGACCTACTCGTAGGTGACACTCGTAAGTTATGTAATTTTTGAAATTATTTAATCAGTGGTTCTTTATACACCGTGAAATTTTAGCGGTTGTTTTCCCGAAACGAGGTGATTTAGTTTCGATTGTACAATCGATTTATAATTACTATTTTGACTAGAGTCAAAAATCCAATTGTGAAAAACGAAAGTCGAAAATGACCGCAAACCAATAGTAACGCTTTGTTGGTACAAGTAGCGTACGATCGTACGATAGGTTAGGTACCAACGAAGCGTTACTATTGGTTTGCGGTCATTTTCGACTTTCGTTTTTCACAATTGGATTTTTGTCTCTAGTCAAAATAGTAATTATAAATCGATTGTACAATCGATACTAAATCACCTCGTTTCGGGAAAACAACCACTAAAATTTCACGGTGTATAGTACAATAGGTTTGTTCTTTATTAAGTACCCTATAGGAGTCACGAGGATATACTACGTTTACGGTATTATTACCTTTATCACTAAATATGAGACACAAAGAGATTTCGACGAAAGTTTGAGGTTTGGATATTTTAAATTCCAGAAATTGATCTATACTAAAGTATTTACTTTGGGAAAGTAAATTATAGACTAATTTTAAAAATTAATGAGTGGCGCCATCTTTTGGCGAATGGTCGAACTATCTCGAAAAACGTCAATCGTTTGCTCAGTCAGCTAAGCACTGATATTGTAAGGCGCACTTGCACGGTCTAGGGTTAAAAATTTAATCTCAAACCCTGGGTTAGGGATGACAGTTCCATACATATTTACACTACTCAACCGTGGGTTAGCATTTTAAATCGGGATTAAACATTAACCTTTGGTCCGCGCAAGCCCAGACTAGTATGGAAACAGGCCATTGATAAAAAAGACAAACAAACGTTTTGCTGAAAATATAATTTATTTGTAACATTCCAATAGTTGACTTATGGACTAAATTACAATGGGTTTTTTGTGGGAAAACTAACAATTTACAAAAACAAGATAAATACTTATAGGTAGGTACTTAGACTATATTTGTTACAAAAAAATTAAAGCAACTACCTTACCTTAAAAGGATTTCGTATTTAAGAAGTGATAATTATATTGATTAATCCATTCTAACCCCTCTTTCATAAACGCTTGTTAAACTTATGTGTAATTAACATTCGTTGAGATTTGATTTGTCAACAAATCAAATGTCACTTTGACATTTGATTTGTCAGACACAAATTATACATAAGTTTCCTAAAGCTTTTAATGAAAAAGAAGTTCCGTTTGTAATTATTTTTCAGTGAACCATTCTTGTACTTGTCAATGACGTTCATTTGACATTTGTTTTATAAAGATCCTCTGTTAATGAGGGTTTTCTATGAGAGGCTATTTGGCGCTAGTATCGTCAGGTCCGTTTGACAACTTTGACATTTGTTGTATGGGTGTAACGTCAAATAGACTTTACGATACTAACGCCATCTAGCGATATTCCACCTGTCAGAAAACCCTAATTGCGCGGTCGAGACGCTCGCCGCACAGTGATTACCTCGCAGAACACGCAATGAACAGCGAAAACCATGCGAAAACGCTCGCCGAGCCCCCGGTCGTGTAGTCACCACGACAACGTCACCTATCTTTATCTTAGACCCGAGTTCACCAGCATTTAAACGGATGGTTAAATAGTTGTCAAATGTACTAACAACTGATTTAAAAACCGGCCACTTGGCACTTGCGAGTCGGACGCGTGCGCCAAGGGTACTAATAAATTTGTAGGTATGTCCCTAAAAAAGAGAGTCCTACTTTTAAGCGAAATGCACTCTGTGTGGGGTCATTTTATGAACTGATTATAGCTAAACCGTTTAACTGACTCCTCGCCCGCGCGGTGCAGGGGCTGGCGAGAGGTGCGGGCGGCGAGCGCGCCTCGTGTGTCTGCCGCCCGCACCTCTCCCGGCCCCCTTTGTCGTCTTCCTAGGGATATTCGATATACATCGATGCATCGAAATCACTCGATGTTTGCAATGCGATACATCGA
This sequence comes from Archips crataeganus, assembly GCA_947859365.1. Lineage (NCBI taxonomy): Eukaryota > Metazoa > Arthropoda > Insecta > Lepidoptera > Tortricidae > Archips > Archips crataeganus. The sequence goes on from OX402052.1 coordinate 3,395,984, forward strand.
ATCGATATCCGATGTTTTGAAAAGCTTTCGATGTATTCGATGTATCGATGTATTTTCATAAAACATCGAATCGAGGATAACCAATTAATTTCATAAGAAACTCAGTTGGATGTCTAAACCACTATCAAAAAATTTAAATAAAAACATTTGAACCAGCGATGATTTGCTTGAAAAGTTGTATTTTCTTAGTATACAAATTTCTTGATCATTCAGCATCCTTGAACACACACAATAGATGTGCAGACATGCACAATGCTGGTGTAGGAGTAGTATATAATTATAAATTTGATGTTTGCATGGAGTGTCAGAGGGCTGACTATTAGCATTGTGATGTAATGTTACAAAAAGTACTCGATGTTCAGAAAACATCGATGTTTCTAACCGATACATCGAAAGACATCGATGCACAGTTCCGATACATCGCATCGAAAAAAACATCGATGTTTTTTCGAAGTGGACACCCCTACGTCTTCCCCAGCCCCTGTACCGCGCGAGCGAGAACTCAGTTAAACGGTTTAGCTATAGTTGCGGCCCTCTTCATCCTCCGCTTAGCAAATTTTATTTATACAGATGACATACCGAGTTAATTTTAAACAATTAATAACAAAAGACAATATGATTGCAGAATCTAGTTTGAACAAAGTTTTTGCGACTTTACCTTTCGTTGCGGTAAGGCGGAATGCCAATGACGTTTGACCCGAATGGTTACCGAGCTTAAATACTGGCATTTTTAATAGTTTTCAAACTATAATAAAAAAAAAACAATGGACGTTTAATATTCGTTAAAATGCATGGAACAACAAGGCAATTTAGGAATTTAAATTAAAAATGCAGTAACTCATTCTTGTTTGTTGGGTATGGCTTAATTATTATTTATCAGGTTTAGTCACGCTATGTTATAAGGTACCCTGTTTCTATATTTAACAATGATTTTCAAAAATTATGATTATGAGTCAACACGCCCAGGTTACCACGGCTCTAACGAAAGAATGTCGGCGGGGTTGTATTGCTAAGATTCCGCTATCAGTTCATTAATTTTTTAGCGAGCTGTTTCGTTATGTTTTTGATATTTACGATAAATCATCTATACATGATATAAAACGTGACTGACTATGCAAAGCCTAAAGCGGAGCTAACTTATTTCGTATTATAGAGATGCACTAAGAAAGGATTTGGAATTAGTATTTGTTTTTCTTTTGTTCCACAGAGGCAAAGCCAGCCAGCCAGTGACATTTATAAGGTACTTTAACGTGTTCGCCTCTAACTCACTTCGCCTTAGGGTTTTAAAACTTTTTTTTTATCGCTGGCAACCCTACTCTACGTGTTTCGCTGCAGGCGTTAGACAGTCGCAATTCTAAATTTGAATATTCCTAACTGACAAAGTGTTAGGGTTGGCACGACAACGCAATACAATACTACATGTGTTAGTATTTTAGAATATGCAAGTTGAAGTGACAATGGGTAGGCCACATCGCTCGAAGAACGTATAAACGTTCAGGGAGAAAGATTCTCGAGTGGCGACCACGAATCGACTCGCGAGGCGTTGGCAGGCCTCCCACTAAGTTGACTGACGGCATCGCTGGATGGATGCAGGTAGCGAGTTGTTCTTCATTATGGCGCTCTAAGAGGGAGACCTTTTGTTCAAACAGTACCTAGACGTCTTTCGAATGATGATTATGATAGTAAAATTGTTCTATGTTCATGTTTTGTTTGTACAAGTTGTCCAGGGGCCTGTTGCATAACAAAGTACAACTAATATTACAAGCGGAACTCTCGCTTCAGTTATATTAACTAGAAAGGGAGTTCCACTTGTAATATAAGTTGTACTTTGTTATGCAACAGGCCCCAGGTAAACATTTTAATTACATATTAGTTCAATGTAACGTCCACCTTCATTTACGAGTACCTTCACTTGTAACGAACACAGTACCTAACGCTAGATTCACTATTCTCTGTAAAGTTCCTGTTATCTTATGTAACAGATATCAAGAATGCCATCTCTTTTTACTTTCAATTGAATAGAGACCGCAGCGCAGATATTTTATCACATGCATAGAACCCCGAAAGCAAATTTAACGTCAAATACTGAATAATCAAGTAATAATTGACAACAAAAACTCGTATATGTATTTTGTAAAGTCTGTAACGTATTATTAAGTCTACTTTATAAACCAAGAAGTACGTACCTTCTTAGTTTATAAAGTAGACGTTTAGTAGAAATTTAAATATCTAAAAAGAACATAAAAAAATAGTTTTGACAGCCCTACTTAATATGCAACGCTTCTAGCGCTCCAGGGGCGCCACGTCATGATACTCGAAATTTGAATATTTCCCATCGCAATTTCAAACGACTTTCGTGAAATGAGTTCGAACTAATTTTGCAGATTTTTTGTAATGTCTGTTTTTCTTATAAGTTCAGTGCCCACTTTTTAGCGAGCTAGATAGGTAATAAAACTAAAACCAGTGCTTCGACACTTCATACAATAGAGTGATTCCCCAACGCCATCGTTGACACTTAGCGATTCTATTCGCGTTCAGATTTCATACCAAAATTAAGGCTTATGCCGCGAATATTTATAGAAACACAGTCTAGCTTTATTTTACGGCTTCAATCCCGCGGAGAAACAAAAATATCTAGCTATAGAACTAGACGCCCGAGATCTCTACCTAGAGCTAATTTCAAAAAATCCTTTCTAAGGTGCATCACAAGGAATATACCTGCCAAATTTCAGGTATAGAAGCGTCGTGATCCAAAGCAGAGAAAAAAGACGGGACGGAGACGCGGTCTGCGAACAAAAGACGCGGACTGTGACGCGCCCCCATCCCACGTATCTTCTGTGTAGCTTGCGCCTACTAGTCAATGCCTGGGTTGTTCCCTTTCCAACATCTGTTCCGTTTATTTTTGCACTCAAACTAAATTCAAAGAAGCGTTCACTAAGTCACCGTTCAGTTTGATTCGGTTGGCGACTGTCTGGTAGGTAAATCGGGGCTATTATTGCTCGCCCTCAAGATATTGTACGACATTTATGAAGAGCAGAAAGGAGATAGCAATATTTCTTTCTAAAACAGTGTCAGGAACGAATTCTTTTTAGTATTTATAACGTGTACTACACAAGATTATTAAATTGGTGTAACGGGAATTTGGACTACTTGTAATTCAGCCAATGTCTTCAATGGAGTCAAGAATTAGAATAAAGCCCACTCCAAAAACATGATTCACCAGATTTCACTTAAACCTGGCGACATCGAGATCAAACTCCTTGAGGTTGTAGTTAAAATTACAGTGAGACACAGGAATGATGAAATTATGGATCACTCGGGTCTAAATGTTTGGTTTACAATTGTCGTAAACGCAAGCATTCCCTGAGAAAGGGCTACCTCTGGACATCCACTGCATTCACAGTCATATATTTTGTCACCGTTTTCGGGTCTAATTTCGATGGCACATGATTTTTGGTAATTCACTTCAATATAATAATCACAATTAATATAACAGTTTTAATGATTCACAGTTAGTAAATAGGGACGATGACACCATACAACAATAATTGCAAAACGCAACTCTACCAAAAAAACACATTTAGCTTTCAATACTTACAACATTACATTTTGAGCTGCTTTTAAACAAGTAAACAAAATGACGTCGAAATCGACTATGTATTACCATACAAAATCTATGGGAGAATCATGATTTAAGAACTCATAAAGTATAATGGTGTCATGAGCCCTTACATTAGACATATTTGCTGAAGGACGCAGACCATGATTACATTTAATTAATTACCGATATTTCGATGCATCCAGCGTCATGATCATGGGTAGACAAAATAGCACAAACCCTAAAATAAAGTAAAAGCCAAAATATGATTTGGCGTTTACTACACAATTTACTGATACCTACCACTACCAGTACCAATTTACTGAGCTTGAAGAGTCACAAGACTTAAGTGGCGGTGAGCAGGACACATTTCTAGAACCGACCGCCGATGAGGCAGTAAGACTCCTCCTCGCCTTCCAGAGAATGGCGACCGCGAAGCGGAAGACGTGGAGGAAAGCCTCCTACAAGATGGACCGACGATCTGGTAAAGGTCGCAAGAACCACTTGGATTGTAGAAGAGCAATAAAAATTCGTGGTGCTTCAATATGGGCCTGATGAATAGGCTCAGAGTCGCTCAACGAGCTATGGAGAGGGTTGTTGTGCTCGGAGTTTCTCTACAGGATCGAATCAGAAACGAGGAGACCCGTAGAAGAACCGGGGTCACCGACATAGCTACACGGATTAGCTCGTTGAAATGGCAATGGGCAGGTCATATAGCACGCAGAACAGATGGCCGTTGGGGCCCAAAAATTCTGGAATGGACACCACAGACTGGCAAGCGCAGCGTGGAACGTCCACCAACGAGATGGACGGATGATTTGGTGAAGGCTGCAGGTTTAGGGTGGATGCAAGTCGCTTCCAACCGCAATGATTGGGCAGTGGACAGTGGACGTCCTACGGCTGAAATGATGATGATGATGATGAATAAAATTTTGAGTATTGAGTATTGGATGCGGGCAGCGTAGGACCGATCGTTATGGAACTCTTTGGGGGAGACCTCTGTTCACCAGTAGACGTCTTTTGGCTGTTACGATTAGATTTCATCCCTGAAGTAATCATGGTCTACAGCCTGTAGCAAATATAATCTAACACAATAAACATGTTCTTAGTAAATAACATAGCTTCAATACTATTTAAAGGCAGTGATAGTTAAAGAATTCTAAGTGCACTGTAACAAACTAAATAAGAAACATTCGTTAATTGAGCTTACTTAACAACTTCAGGGATTCGTTTTAAATTGAGACTGCAGTCTTAGTAAATAATGTTTTGCCATCGGGTAAACTTGGAAATTAAGACCAAATACTTCTGAAGTGTTAGGCAGCTATCGTACGTGTTTATGTCCAAAAAACTTCCCGCACTAACGGAATTGCTCCCACCAGAGCCCAAATCTTGGGGTCTGCAAGGCTAAAGCAAATCGGCAGTTACTGAACCATTGAGTTCACCTTTAACCTCATCTGCACTTTCATCAGGGCCTCAGGCTATCATAAGGGTAAATAACAGGTAAGTTAGTTTATGAAACACGTCTATCATTTAATATTACCTTTTATTAACATTTCGTCGTTTCATATTCGCCCCATGGGAAACTATAAGTCACTACATCTGTACAGATTGTAAAAGCGGTTTCTTGTCTAATAATGCTTGTTTCTCAATTTAAAACCAACCCTTGACATCCCACAATCTAAACCTAGTAACGTCCTTACCTAATTATATTTACATCAACGATTATTTTAAATTAATTTAAAACGTTTTTTCGAAATAATCGCAATAAAGAAACATAATGTACAGAACATTTACTGTAAGTTTAGTTAAACATGGGTGGCTGAATCTTAAAGCATTTATAACAGTTGATGGTAATGCGCGTGTTCTGCCAAAAAATACAGGCAATGGCCGTTGGTTGTGGGAAATGTTCAGTCTTGTACGGTTTTCGCATAATGCATGACGGGTTTTCCTTTGGGATAAGTTTGTAGCAAATACACGATTATTGACGTGTGGCAAAAGATGTAGCGCAAAGATAACTTAAAGATAACTCCTATCGTAAATGCTTTATGCTTGAATATTCGCAGTGATATCAGAAGAAAAGTCTTCTCTTCTAACACCAATGCGTCTGTATTACTTTATTCCTTTGCGTATTGTTAAATTTTTTTACTGATAATTCCTCCAATGTTCGTAAAGTCACCTTGTGCTACCGACAACAAAATTAACCAGTAGATAGGTAGCACTACTTCTACTAGCATTTTAACCGCTGTCAGTATCCGTGCCATGCCAAGAGTCCCCCAACCTCAAGGGATTCCGAAAGTCAAATATATTGGCTTATACTAAAATAATGTTCTTTTGTTTTACTTTCCAACGGAGCCCCGTGTTCGTTAGTGCCCAAGGACCATAAAATGTCCCTAAGATGATTCTTATCTACAACCACCCTATTGCAAAACTTGTGGTAACACTGAATAAGGACAGATTTTTATAATTACAAAGTAAACTAAAGCATTGTCAGTCTCGCGGGTCAACAAGAGAAGGCCAATGTTCAGCAACTTAAAAAAATGCTAATGCCTGCCGTGATAATCTCTAAACGATCATCGTCCGCAAAGTCAGTGCTGACTGATTCTGAGCGCAGTGATAACTTTGTAGTCATGATGGGAGGAGTTCTAAAAGTTACACACCTCAACGATGGTAGTTAAAATTTGTATAAAAGTTTTCAATTGTGACACGAAAATTAATTATACAATAATTCAATTAATATTGGGTAATTTGATGATTTAACGTGATCCAACATATTGATCTCCACCATGGTAGGTGTTCCTTTAATCAAAACCCATGACAACTTAGCATTTTTCATTATTATCATTATACAATTACTATGTCTCTGCGGACTGTGAACATTACTATGGTAAACGTAATGATTAATATTTGATTTGAAAATTGTGATGAACATTGTCCTGTACATTAATTATATATTTATAATTGAATATCACGCTCTGTTCAAACTAATAGTGCATTAACTTGCATGAAATCGAGCTCGAAGCATTTTAAAAATCATTTCGTTCACACCGTTTGATGCAGGTATATGAAGTTGATCTAAGACAGGTTGCTAGCTAACGCATCGCATTCGTCACAAACGTCAGCAAAGATCTCTTACTCTGTAGATCACGCATTCAGGTATGTTATCACACTCTGCATCTCTGCCTTTTTTTGAGTGTCAGTCTGTGCGTATCTTTAAAAAGGGACAACCAATTGGATTTTCTTTTGTGCGTAATATATTTAAGGATGTAGCAAACGTTTTGACTTAGTTTTAGTTGGAACTGGGCTATAAAAAGTGTGGGACAGCTATTTACCTAATTTAACATTACTTCTTGGCTACTATCACCTGGTAACCTAACCTATGATTTTTCAAGCATACGATTAGTATATCGTCTATATATACAACTAATTACAAAACAATTGAGCTCCTGAGGACATGAACCCCCCTTTTGAGGCAACGAGTATGTGCATGAAATAACCGTTACTATAACATAAGCGTGTAGCGAACCCCAGCAAAATAGGTCGCAGTAAAGATAACATTACATTGAAAGAACGCTGCCGTAATAAACCACCTTGATTTAAGATTATTACTCACCTAGAGCTTATGCGAATGTCACGCAAGCTGGCTGCATTCTGATTAGCAACTCAGTCCTTTGCACCTTCGCACAACCTTAGCGTTGATCCTTTTTAATAGTCCACAAAGGAGGGTTCCGGAGCTCAGTACAGCGACTGTCAATGCAGACTCCAGTCCAGTGGGAGGTCCCTAGACGTGGATCGGGAGTGGAGAGAAGGCGGCGCATGCGACGCGCCGCGGGCCGCATGTCAGTAGTCCAAGGATTCTTCATCAGGTGACCGCTTGCGGCAGCAAAGACGCCATGCTGCACCCAACGCGCAAACCCCTAAAGCAATAGCTAGTCCAGCCCCCAAAGCTGGAGCTGTCCAATCTCCCCCACCTGCGCTCCTAGCACCCGCACACAATTCTGGTGCCTCATCATGCAGCTGCCCTAAAGGAATACCTCCCAGTGCGTCTAAATAACCTAATCGACGCAAACTATCTTCCGAATAAGCCTCTCTAGCTGACTTCTCTTCAGCTGTCCAAAACTTCCGTTCTGTAGTAGTCACATTCGGACAATTGATGACCCCATTGCAGATCAGTCTTGCTGGAATACATAATGCTTCACCAGGGCATATAAAATCACAGCCCAAACTGGAGTCTGACGATTTTATAGCCCCACCATCAGTCAAACGGGAGGTCATAAGGGTACCGTCCGAGTTTTTAGGCAAATGGTACAGTCCAGTCCAAGCAATTTTAAATGTAGCGCGCGCGGGCGACGCGCTTCCAATAAAAACGATTCTAATTGACCTAGTTTTTTCCTTTTCTATAACCAAGGGATCATCCAAAGACTCAAATCCGAGTTCTCCTGCGGATAATATCGGCAGTTCACGAGCCAAAGACACATTTTCTCCACAAACTGACAAATACGGCTCTACTCTTCCAGGCAAGTAAATTTGAATATTTCCGTCATCGCAGTGACGTGACGCAAACTTAATGCTGTCAAAGTGGAGCCAAATGTCTCTCTTTTCCTCAATTTCTAAGTCCCAAATGCACTGTATCTTTTTAGGCGGTTCAGTGTAACCTAATGCTTCTAGATGGGGATACACTATTTCACCATCAGAAGCAGCTGCGAGAACTGCTGGGCCGCAAAGAGGGCCGTGAACAAATTCATATCGAGCTTCGAAAAGAGGAGACGGATTTTTAAAATATGATGCAGCAGCGTGAGCGTTGTCAACAATCAGCTGTAGATTTAGCGCTTCTCCTGAAGATACCACCCGATAAGGTCTTGCTCGCGATACGGTATTGGAGTGCTTAGCACACAAGCAAGACCCAAGTGACCTTTGAACCGCCAAGTGTAAAGGTAGAGGAGTAGTGCTAACTCCTAGAGAAGCATTAATGCTTTTTCCAGCAGCAGTTGGCTCCCAGACGATCAATTTATCAGCGCGGTCTTCGTAGCAATTCTGACAGGATACTGGAGTATATGGATGTTCCTGAAATAAAGATATTATTAGTATATTTCTAATAACCAGGGTTCGAAAAATGCAATCAAAATTCACTGTTATTCTAACTAACTAATTGGTTTTCATAAGTCATTAATTTCAATTGATTTGGCTCTCATTTTGCCATCCCTGGTAATTCATTGCAATGTTTTGGATACATCTGCTTATCAAGCAAGGGACACTCAAGGCTCTGAGCAAACTGAGCACTCTTCTTTCTTTTTTTTTTGATTGGTGCTTAATGTGGTATCTAAATGTATTTTGGATCATTATTAATATTGAGTGTATTTACCAATATTAGCAGCTTCAACTATTCATGTAATTTTACCTTAAAGTTGATGCTCAGAATTGTCAATATGACTCTCGCATAAATCCTCTTGTCCGTTACAAATCTGTACAAGCAATGGACGTCTTCTCCAGGCGGTGCTTGTTTGTACACCAGCGTGTTGAGGGGAGATCTGAGGCGACCAGCCCTCTGCTTCCAGGAGGCGATGACTTCATCGCATGCAGTTCCTTGGACTGGTTCTCCAAAGCGAGTGTTGTTGAAGAAGTCATAGTGCGCCCAGTAGTATAATGATGAGCTGGAACAATAATGGAATCGATAATTCGAAGCGTGATACTTACAAACTGCTTGGCAATAACCCTCAGCCTATCTTTACACTGTTTTTACTCTGTCACTTTTTGCAGGAGGTGAGTACACACGTACAGCACACATCAAGCTCTCATAAACTCATATCAAATTTAAACGGTAGACGTTGTGTTTTTTTAATTTAAATTGTGTTGTTTGTGTGTGACATGCTGACATGTATGTCATAGTTGGGTATTTCCAGAATGTTAGCCATCCTTACCCGCTATAGCTTCCAGTCTTGCTCTCGAATCTAACAAACATGGCATTCCCAGTGGACACAAAGTCGTGCTTCTCCATAGGTCTACTGAAGGTATCACAGAAGGTCTTGATAATGCGAGCGTCATCAGGCCTTGGTGCATCATATAGAGTGAGGGACTCCCCACAGTCTCCCGTCCAGGGCACGATGGGAGATTCTATACGGTTTATTCGGAAGCTGTGGATAGATGAGATGATCAATAAAACAGTCGGGTCAACATTAAAAAAAGAAGCGGGATCTGAGTAGATTTTTTTTTGTATGACTACTTGCATTTTACTTAACTAAAATATCCAATTGACAACGTTAGTTATTAGATTATATTCACTAAGCTTTTCTTAGTATCTATGGTCATAATTTTCTGTCCATCACATTTACGTCATGAGTTATCATTTCAAAGCAAAACTTTCTTATCTGAATTCAGACATGGAAGTGAAAATTTGTTAATTACCTTGGAAAATATAGCCTGACCACTTGACCGGGGAGGCCTTGCATCAGGTAAGTGCATGACGTATGTGGCGGGTACCAATGAGCGACAGACAAGAAGATCCCCTCAGTGTCTCCTGACTTCTTCAGGGATTCGGCAGTGAGGAGCCAATCACACTTCCCAACCTTTGACCCTGGAGCTTCTACGTGCCCTGGCCAGTTGCCGACGTTGAAGTGGAAGCCAGTGTTGAGGAGAGGGCCTGAGTATAAATGGAGACAAAAATACATAATAAAAACATAGAAAGAAATACTATTGTATTACAACAGCACAACACGTGCCCGTGAATTACACAAACAAAAACATACGTCAACTATTAGACCCTGTTTACATTACTCCAATAAATTTATTCCAGTAGCATGACATTGCGGGGCCGCGATGCTAACGAGTAACAGAGATCAAATGAGCGCCGCACGACAGTGGCATGCTACTGGAATGATTTTACTGGAATAACATAAACAAGGTATTAGATCGATAGACGGTTATTTTTTTTTGGAGGCAACTTGTTTCTATTATTAATAGGTACCCTTAATTATATTAAATATTATCTTCACTTGTAACTAACTATTTCGTATATGTGCAAAGCTCCAGTGATTCTGAAGTAACCGAATAACTGTACAGGATTTTTTTTAGGTTCAGCTAGGTCAAGCAGAAACCTTGATGAATCGATTTAGTGGTGGTGACAATTTATTTACACTGTGATCGTCTTTTTGTGTGGCAATTGATAGAAATATGATGATAGGAATACTTTGTTCTTTTTCAAGTACTTCTCCATTTCATGTAATGGATCATGTAAAGCTGATATTAATTCGATAACATTTCTAACAACTTACCAGCAGGGGAACTGACGAACTCCACGAAAAGATCCTGAGACGTTCCAATGATGGAGTAGGGGAACTTTCCCATGCCACAGAAGGTGCCAATCACGAAAGCCGACTCGTCTTTGCCGTCGTAGATCTTGATGTAATCGTACGGGCAGTTCTCAGCACCTGGAAATATTTTGTCATATAGAACACTAGCTTTTGCCCGCGACTCCGTCTGCAAAGAATTCCTTTATCGCTATCCCGCAGGAACTATGCAATTTTCCGGGATAAAAACAATCCTATGTCCTATCTAGGGTCGCAAACTAACTACATACCAAATTTCATCTAAATCGGTTTAGAGGTTATTAATTCCCCATACAAACTTCCATCCCCCTTTTCACCCTTTCAAAGGAAGATTTCTGGGATAAAATCTATCCTATGTCCTTTCTCGGGACTCAAACTATCTCTATACCAAATTTCATCTAAATCAGTTCAGCGGTTTAAGCGCGAAGAGGTAACAGACAGACATACACCCTTTCGCATTTATAATATTAGTATGGAAGTATGGTATGGATGAATAAGCCGGAATGTCGCTCGTGGTTTATCGGGATCGTATCGATAGGTTTAGAACGTGGAGGTATCGATGGAAAGATAGTAATTTATAGTAGCTTTTACCCGTAATATTGTATGTAGAATTCGACCGTCGCTATCATACGAGTATTAAACTATGTTTCGGGATAAAAATTATTCTACAGTTTATGCTTCATCAAGCTCCGTTCGTATGTTAATCAACTATAGCTAAACCGTTTAACTGAGTCGCCCGCGCGGTACATACGGGGACCAGGAGAGGTGCGGGCGGCAGGCACATGAGGTGCGCTTAGGGTTGCCAGGTGTCCGGCTTTAGCCGGACATGTTTCGCTTTTTGCGGTCGCGTCCGGCCAAATATGTACGTGTTCGGCTTGTCCGGCTTTTGTCAGGCTTTTTGTCAGAGTGGCGATTCGTACGACGATGGGCGGACGAGCGCCCGAGCGGACAAGGGCGAGCGGAGAGCAAACTGTCTTCCGCCCGCGCATCGCGCCGTCAAGCTTTCGTTAGGCTTTTTATTACTATCGCACTGCGCGCGAGCACGGCCTTGCCCAGTCTTGCCACGCCGCCCCCGCCCGCATCGGACGGACACATACACACACTCAAAAATCCCTTTTTTTAGCATCCGGCTTCGGAATTCAAAAGTCCCACTCTTAAATGTGTGTTTTATTCGATATTTTTGACAAAAATCCCTAATTTTTCTTAATGTCCGGCTTTGGGACCCAAAAGTCCGGCTTTTCTGACGGGTAAGTTCGGCTTTTTGATTTTTAGAGATGGCAACCCTAGGTGCGCTCGCCGCCCGCACCTCCCTCGGGCTCTTTGTCGTCATAACCCCCCCCCCCCAACCCCTGTACCGCGCGGACGAGGACTCAATTAAAAGGTTTAGCTATAATTCCATTCACCATGTTTGAGTAACAAATATCCAATATTATTTTCCCATTTATTTTAGTGCGATCAAAATTATTGAAAATTTTATTGAACGAGCTGACTTTAGCGCATCGTAAAAATACTGCCATAAAATTTGTTACGAATTTAAATTCAGCCTTTCTTTTTTTTATAACCCGTTCAGCACGACCATACGAAAAACGCTCGTCAAAAAACCTGCTTTTATGACATCATCATCATCATCCCCGCCTCATCCTCTCAGAATGAACAGAGGGCTTGGACAGTAGTTCCCACGCGGGCCCAGTGCGGATCGGGAACTTCACACACACCATTCACATTTCTTCACAGGTGTATACAGGTTTCTTCACGATGTTTTCCTTCACCGTAACCCGTAAAGTTCTTTTCGAGTTGGAAACAAAATAAAACCTGTAAATTATTTGTAGATAAAAAACTCATGTTACCCGCGACAGGTCGTAACGAGGGTTCCCAAGTTTTGACAGTCCCTGAGAATTTAATATCGGCGGGAAGTTTCTGGAAACCTCCCAGATTTAATGCCTATTATTGGGTGAATGTTATTTATGTGCGTAATAAATTTTTCGCACCTTGCCACAGGTAAAATGATATAAAAAATGAGAGATGGCGGGTTATTAAGGGGATACCAGTAATTGGGTGTTCCAACGAAGACAGGTTTATGATCATACCGAATAAATTGGTGCCTAGGTTCGGGCAAGAAATTGGAAAATGGTGTGTGGAAAGCGAAGTGCGTCATTAACGGGAACTGGCCTGCTTTGAAACGTTCTGCTACTCAATGTTCATAGTGGATGACTCTATCTATATACAGAGTTTTAAAGCTGCTAATGACTTACTACTTGCTATGTAGTTATTAAGGCCTTTAACCAGAAGTGGAATGTCTATAGGCTATTAAAAAAAACTTCTTAATAGGTACCTAACTAATTTTAGGTTAAGAAAAGATGGCTTAGCTTTTGATTCAAAAATGAGCTTAATTTTCCATAGCGTAAATATTAAAATATAAACATTTCTTAAACTTAATAAATAGTTGTAATTTTTTACGAGTACGAGAAAAATGTAAAAACAAAACGGGCTTTAAAAAAAATACCGCATAGAGATCGGTTCAGTATTTTTTGAGAAATTAATAGACGCAGTCAAATGGCTACCGCGCCTACCGGTGGCTTGCGAGTGTAAATTATGACTCAAAAACTCCGATGACAAATCTTTACGGGGGTTTTCAGTTGACCTATCCTAACCATCTGCTGAAATATGGCACTGACCGGAGTGATAGAAATAAAGACAGACATAGGTACCTGATGTAATGGGTCTCATAGGACAAGTCATGATGTTCTCACAGCGCTGCCCGTCTATATTAAACTCTTCGTTTTCTATGTACAGCTTTATGTAAGGCAATCTCGTGTTAAGATGATATCTGAAACAATGATAATTTGTATATTAATCGTGGAAATCGGGGTTTCTATGGTTTAACATAATTTAGCAAGTCATAATGTATCATTCTTCATAATCAATTTTAGTCATAATCATAAAGTTATTTAAGTATTTTTGAAAAGGTTTTTTCTTTCGAAATTGTTATAAAACAAACCTAACCTACTGCCTAAACCTAAGCTACTGCATTTTTTAAGATGACATTCAAACAAATCCTGAAAAAAAAATTTCAGAAAGACTAACGTTGATTATAAAGAACGATACATGATGACTTATTAAAGATAGGTACCCTAATAAGGAAAAAGACCAAGCAAATCTTTCCAATTTAGTTTTTTAATAATCTTGTTACTTAGTATGTTTTAGTTATTATTTTTAGCATAAGTTACAACCTGTATGAAAGAGCGAATTCCTCCTAATACAAGTGCTTTACTTAAAAGGAGGATTCGACACCACCTGTTAAAACGTTTTATTAAAAAATAAATAATTTTAATTTTTCTTTTTTTTTTAATTTATATTATGGGAGACCAAGGTGTGACTGAAAATTGTTTAGTTTATTCAATACAAGTTCTAATCCGCTGTTTTTCTTTAGTTAGAAACACCATCGTGTCATGAGAAACATGTACAGTCAAAAACATAAATAATGTATACAGTTATCGCGCCAAAATATGTTAAACATCAACCTTATGGTCCATGACATAGAGTCGATAGATATTTTTGACACCTTCTTAACGTATAATATATTTTTTCACTTGACCGTACAATCTTAGAGTTTTTCCAATTGCTCGAACAACGCCATATATTGATTGCGAACAAAGTTAACGCGTCATTTTGAAAGCCAAGGTGCTTCAACGTTCTTTGACAGCGTAATAGAGGGCTATTCTTGTTTAAAATTAAAATATCCCACAGGAACGCATTACCGGGGTAATATTAGGTAAGGTAAACGTCCCCGCGCTCGACACTGACCCAATACATGGCACTTTCAGTCTTATGACTGTCATAGTAAGAGAGGTGACAGATGGGTGTCATCTACTGGGCTTTGAGGTGTCGAGCATTGGTACGTTTACCTTGTGCAATCCAGGTATTTGTATATCTGTACGCCCAGCTTAATTCAAGCCGATATTGTGTGATTGCTAACAAACATCCAAATATCTATACCACCAAACATCTTCACAAACTCTTTTGTTTGTAATATTAAGTAGAATTGAATATAAAATTGCATTATAATTTACATAGCCGTCAAATTATGTATTATGTGCATTCAAAGAAATCAGTTTTCTAAAGGCAAACGTGGATTCGATATTTGCTCCAGAATTAGGCACCTACTGCAGAAAAAACCCCAGAAAAAAGACCAATGCTGGGAATCGAACCCAGGTCCTCAGCATTCCGTGCCGTGTGCCATACCCCTATACCACCACTGGTCACTGGTCACTGGAATGCTGAGGACCTGGGTTCGATTCCCAGCATTAGTCTTTTTTCCGGGGTTTTTTCTGTGCATCTATATTTCAGTTCGTATTTAGTATGAAATATATGGTTTCACGGGATGACTGTAAAAGTAATAAAAAATGAACTTGAAGAAATAAAATACAAAACGATACTTCATAGCTAACATACTTCAGTTTAATGCTGAGTAAAATTCCTTTTCGACATCTCAACTATGTTTTTTTGTTTTAATTAATATTATCGTTTTTTTTATTATTTTTCTCCTGTATTAGTCAGTGTATTTTCTTTTTTTTTGATGTCGAATAAAGTTATGTTTACTTCTGATTAACTTGTACATTTTAAAAGGTATTATATAAACGGTTATTATGTAGAATTGTGTGTAAGTCTAACTGACAGTTACCTGCAGTGTAAATTCCTAGGATACACTCCTGGATACGCCGCCGACTGTACGTAGCAAGTCTGCAGACGACAGTCTCGGAAAACTCGCTCACAGTACGATCTGCAAATAAATCAAAACGTTACCCACAAAATAAAGTAGTGTTAGGTTAGGTCACCATCATCATTATACCAGTGTAGGAAGTAAACCCGCTGCTCCCTAGTTCATATTACAAACGGTCGACTCATTCACTCGCCGCTTTCGCGCCTTTTTTCATTTCTGTAAGCCTAGCAGCTTAGTTGCAATAATTGCCGCGCGTCGCGCTCAGACATCTGTCTCACTCTCTCACGTGCAAACCAAATCAGTCGCTCTCGCTCGTTAACGTTCGTTCGTTCCCAGCGCGCGCGCTAGATCACGCCAGTAGTCCGCTTGCCGCCACCGTCGCGTGAAGTTACTTTCTAATGCCCAGTTTAACTTGTGTACCTAAAAGTTATTAATCTTAACGTTTTGTATATTATTTTACTGCATTATAGTTCTTTCAAGTGACTCATACATGTTTTATTGCATCTCACTTCCACCTTCACTACACCAGCCTTTATACGTTCCACTGCAGGGCACAAACCTCCTCTCAGAATGCGAGGGCTTGCGCCGTAGTTCACACGCGGATTGCGAACTTAAAACACACCATTAAATTTCTTCTCAGGTGTGTGCAGATTCCCTTACGATGTTTTTCTTCAGGATACATTACAGCTCATGGTATATTTCAAATGTAATTTTGCACATAAATTCCTAAGAATTCAGACGTGAAAACCTGGGTTCAAACCCTCAGCCTGAGAGGCCATAGGCCAAACCACTAGCCCACCGCGGCGGCGGCTCGGTCAAACACTTTTCGGTAAGGTAAACGTACTAATGCTTCACACCTCAACGCCCAGTAGATGACACCCATCTGTCACAACATAATATTGAAGGTGCCATGTATTGGGTCAGTGTCGAGCACAAGTACGTTTGCCTTACTTAAGTTTTAAAGTGCAACCCAGCGCACAATTCAACAAAAACCTGTCTAGTTTCTAACAACTAGATATAATTTCCGCAAACTATTGTGAATCGCATTCGCAGACATCGTAGTTATTCGTCTCCAGCAAAAGTAAATAGAAATCCAGGTATTCTGAAGACAAGAATAGAATATGGGCATTGAATAGCGGCTTGTTATGGACTAAATATTGTTAGGTCTCTCCAAACGAGATGCGAGCCGGGGACAAAGAAAACTGGCAATTGTACTCCGGAATAGAGGTAAGATCATAGCCAGTGCTCCGCTTTCTTGGGAACATTACTTTTTAATTTATTGAATCAGGCGTTACTTTGCGGAGGTCCATATTAATGAACTAAAACAATTACTTTGCTCACCCGCGACCTTACAATAGTTACGTTTATGCAAGAAATGTGCGTTCATGCAGTTCCTCCACCTCCACACTGTACGAACACACACAAATCACATAAACCCAACCATCACCACCACCAAGCTACACTGACGCGTTTCGAACTCAACCAGAGCTCATCTTCAGAGTTACCACAACCGTATGCTATGCTACCAAACGTTAAACTAACAAACCAAAACAAATGTTTTAACTTGTCATTGTAACTTCTCAAGTACCCACTTTATTTTTCTTATTCTCAAACTACCCCACAAAAATTAACTTTTATTGACATATTTAAAACTACCTTGAATTTTTTTTTTGTTTATTTATTTATAAGGCATATTTAATTAATACTAACTGTTCAAATTCGACCCAAGCCGCAGTAAAGGAGAAGATAACTAAGATAACTAAGGGAACTAGATCGGGGGTATACAAGCTTACTTGTAATGACTGCAATGGGATATACGTAGGACAGACAGGCCGAAGTTTTAATACTAGATTTAAAGAGCATGTTTCGGCATATAGGAATGAGCATCCAGATAGATCGAATTTTGCAAAACATTTGTTGGAATCAAATCATTCATTGTTAGATTCAGATTCTTATGAAGTGTTACATTATTGCGGCAAGGGGTTGCGTCTGGATGCTCTGGAATGCATGGAAATAATTAGGTACAACACTATGGGGTCTATTATTAATGAACAGGTAAATTTAGTATCTTCTCCTTTACTGCGGCTTGGGTCGAATTTGAACAGTTAGTATTAATTAAATATGCCTTATAAATAAATAAACAAAAAAAAAAAAAATCAAGGTAGTTTTAAATATGTCAATAAAAGTTAATTTTTGTGGGGTAGTTTGAGAATAAGAAAAATAAAGTGGGTACTTGAGAAGTTACAGGGACAAGTTAAAACATTTGTTTTGGTTTGTTAGTTTAACGTTTGGTAGCATAGCATACGGTTGTGGTAACTCTGAAGATGAGCTCTGGTTGAGTTCGAAACGCGTCAGTGTAGCTTGGTGGTGGTGATGGTTGGGTTTATGTGATTTGTGTGTGTTCGTACAGTGTGGAGGTGGAGGAACTGCATGAACGCACATTTCTTGCATAAACGTAACTATTGTAAGGTCGCGGGTGAGCAAAGTAATTGTTTTAGTTCATTAACATTACTTTTAGAAAAGTAATCTACTGATATTAATAAATGCGAAAGATTGCGAGTGTGCGCGTGCGTGCGTGCTTGTTTTTCACGCTTTAAATTAAAAATCTTTAACGACCGCTTTAGCCTAGTTGGTAGTGACCCTGCCTACGAAGCAAGAGGTCCTGGGTTCGAATCCCGGTAAAGGCATTTATTTGTGTGCGGTAAAGGCATTTATTTGTGTGATGAGCACGAATATTTGTTCCTGAGTTATGGATGTTTTCTATGTATTTAAGTATTTATTTATCTATATAAGTATGTTTGTCGTCGTCTAGTACCCATAGTTACAAGCTTTGCTTAGTTTGGGACTGGGTCGATTTGTGTAAGATTGTCCCCCTAATAATAATATTAATAACCCCCAAACGCAATTAGGTCACGCATCAGTGGCGAAGGGTACTATCAACCCGATCCCCCCCGGGTTGACTAAACCTTCGAAGTAACCAAACGCTTCTCCTCCATTACTGCACTTTCAAGAAGAGGATGAATGGGGTTTTTAGCTTTTTTAGCTTCGGCTTTACTTGCAAAAATTTTCACGACCCGCCACTGTCACACATATTAATATGTTTAAAAATAAAGTAAATACCAATAATGCGTCTAAGACCCCTTCCGCAGCTAACAAAAGAGCTTATAACATTAAAACGGTGGAACCAATTTTGATGATGCATATCTAAGAACCATCACCAAATTCAATCAATTACAATTTCAAATAAAAAAATCCGCACCCAAATCGGTTTACCCGTTTAAGAGCTATGATGACAGATAGACAAAGACACACACACATACACACACATATAGCGGTCAAACTTATAACAACACCCCTCATTTTGTGTCGGGGGGTTTAAAACAAAGGCTCAAGCAGAAATTTTAACAAATCTCTAAGGGATATGACTAAATCACGCAGAATGTTAGAATGGGGAATCCATTTTATCATTTGCCTAGAAAAAAAACAGTCATTTGTTCAAATCCCTAAATTTGTTTAGTGAAATAGCTAAATCAGCCAAAAAAGACAACTCGTTTTTAGGGTTCCGTAGTCAACTAGGAACCCTTATAGATTCGCCATGTTTGTCCGTCTGTCTGTCTGTCTGTCTGCCTGTCCGCGGCTAAGCTCAGAGACTGTTAGTACTAGAAAGCTGTAATTTGGCATCAATATATCATCATTAAAATCGGCCGTCCCTCCCCCCTCTAAAATCTAAACTGTTGGGTGGAAAAATTTGAAAAAATTCAGAAGGGTAGTAAATATATCAAATTTACTAGGAAAAATATAGCGGCTAAGATTGCTTGGAAATTATTTGTAGTTTAAGAGTAAATAGTAGCCTAAGGTATAAAACATACCTAAACTTGGATGATTCCGTACACATACGAAATCCTTAGAAAAATATTACTTGATTTTTTCGTAATGGCTACGGAACCCTACCTTGGGCGTGTCCAACACTCTCTTGGCCGGTTTTTTTTAATTTCATCTGGTTTTTAGTGATCTGATAAACTTCCTGGAACACGTCGGTGAGTTGACGAAACTAACTTACTGAGTCAACTTGTTTCGTCATTTCACTAGAAAAGGGCCCAATTACATAACAAAATACAAGCAAATAGTATTAGTGAATTTCAATACAAAATACCTAATACTATTAAGAGGGTACGATGGCTGAGAGAATTTTGAGAAATAGGTATTTTAATGAAATGTCGCTGTCTCGCCCGAACCCCACCGTGTCAGTATAGCGAGAGCGGGACAACTGCACCTCAGACCGTTAATAGGCGCGTAAAATTGATCAAAACAGCATTTCATAATCCCCTGTTTTCTTCTCGAAAACTGGTCCAATAAATTATTTTTTTTCATAAATAATTAGAGGACAGATTTAGCTATGCCCCTATGTTTTTCTTTTTTTGTTTATAGGAGGGACTCTCTCCTGATGAGTGTCTGAAAAGGACGTTGAAATTGGGCCATTTTTTCAGTTTTTGAAAGCTCATATTTCTTATGTTAATTGAAATATGGAAAAAAACGAAACATAGGGGCATAGCTGTGATAGATACAGATTACACAGAAAAAAAAATTTGGCTCTAAAGCCATTATCCAGGGAGGAAACAGGGGATTACGTTTGTATGGAGAAAGGGTGCGCATCGTACCCTCTTAACTTGTAATTTTGGCCACGATCGTAGATTTGATCAAATCACCCAGTAGATACTTTATCATTATCATAATCGCTGAATGTTTTTATTGAAATTATAAAATCTGTTGAGAATAATCCGGCAAGAAACACAACAAGGTATCTTTTTAAACATATCTACATTGTTATTTACTTACACAATAGTAAGGTCAACGTCCTTGTGCTCGACACTGACCCAATAGTGTACATGACACCTTCAATCTTATGTCATAGTAAGAGAGATGACAGATGGGTGTCATCTACTGGGCGTTGAGGTCTCGAGCATTGATTGGTACGTTTAGCTTATATAACTAAATAGAATAATTATTTTATGTGCAAAATCTAAATTGGAAGTGACCTTAATTAGATTTAAATTAAATTAGCTCTCTTAAATGACCGAATCCGGAACACGGTGCTGCGTTCTAAAACACGCATTGTCGATGTCGGTGCAAAGACTGCCAGGTTGAAGTGGGACTGGGCCGGCCACGTCAGCCGAATGCATCCACTGCGGTGGGCTAAAAATGCCACTAATTGGGCGCCACGGGATGGATGGCGACGACGGGGTAGGCCCAGACGGCGGTGGCGGGACGACCTGGACATATTTCTCGACGACTGGCCTCAGGCTGCTTTGGATCGGGAGAAATGGAGGACATGGGGGGAGGCCTTTGCCCAGCAGTGGTACATCAATCCAGGCTAGATAATAATAGCACTCTTAAAAACTTCCGCAGATTAGTACATTTCATGTTTCTACAAGAATTACTAAATTAGTAATCAACTACCCATTTAACTTCCCCGAACAACCCCATTACTATTCAGCGAGCTATAATCAACACAAATTGTAACCCCTTTCCATAATTTCTTACAACAAATTCCAATTTACCTGGAAAACGTTCAAGTTATAAAACAGTACAAGAATCCATATTCAAATGACGCTAAGACTTCAAAAGGAAGTTTCAACTACGTGACAGACACTTTCAATTGTGAAATGGCTTTAATGAAGGCCGTATTTCGATTTCTAAACCACCTTTACTTTGGATTTAAGTCGGTAAATTATAAGGTGCAAACTCGAAATGTCTCTGAGCTCGTCATAAGCTCTTGTGGGATGTTGAATCAATTGTCAAATACGAAAATATTGGAAGGTTTCCTTTATATTATGGCGCGTTGCGTTTTCATCTCCTTTTTCTAGTTCTTCTTAAATTCTGTTCTCCTATTGACGACACTACGTAATTAAATGAAATACACGTTTAAAATGGTTACCAACTATAATAAAAGGGAATAAACAGACAAATAGAACTTAGCACAACCCGTCTGACAGAGCAACTGACTTCTCCGTCTCTGTCAGGCGGGTCTTAGTGGAATTTAAAATAGGAACAAAAATAACGAACTACAAAAAAGAGGTTTTGCCAACCAGTCGCCAACAGCTCCTGTACTCCTTTCTATCCGCCGTGTTCTACTAGCCGTGGTGGCCTAGTGGTTTGACCTATGTTCTCTCAAGCAGAGGGTCGTGGGTTCGAGTCCGGGCTCGCACCTCTGTGTTTTTCGGAATTTATGTGCGAAATGACATTTGTAATTTATCACTAGCTTTACGGTGAAAGAAAACATCGTGAGGAAACCTGCATACACCTGAGAAAAATTCTATGGTGTGTGTGAAGTTCCCAATCCGCACTGGGCCCGCGTGGTAACTACGGGCCAACCCCTCACATTCAGTTATAGAGGAGACCGATATACATACATCATCTGTGAAAATTTCAACTGTCTAGCTATGAGATACAGCCTGGTGACAGATGGACAGACAGACTGACAAACATATGGACGGACAGCGAAGTCGCAGTAATAGGGTCCTCTTTTGTACCCCTTTGGGTACGTAACCCTAAAAAAGAGATCCAACGTGTCCTAAGCAGATATACATTTACTTACAATATACTTTAGTAGATTACCCTAAAGATTTACATCCTAGCCTATGATGGCCTTCAATAGGCTCTATCAATCTCCCTAACGGCTCAATAGCCTAAAAAATCATGGCGACAAATCTCCCAAATACATCAAGTTCGGAGTAGCCAATTACTTAAGGGCCTTCGTGAAATGACGGGTAGGGAGGAACGGGGATAAATACTAGAGGATATAGAAGCGGCCGGGGAAAAGCTTTTTAGTTAAAAGTGTTCGAATCATTTTGTGCAACAAATGTCAAATAAATACGATACGTTACCATGACGTTAAGTTTATTGTACTAAGTAGGTAGCAATTAGGTTGGCATATCCATATAATAAGGATTTGCCACACTGGATGCGTTCTGCGGTCACGGTCAGGTGAAATTGAACGCAACCCGCATTATGTATGAAGAACATTGTCGGTCTCTATATATTTTGTATAGATATGCGATCTGACCGTGCGGTCCACACACGCAATATATAGAGACCGACAATGTTGTTCATACATAATGCGGGCTGCGTTCAATTTGACCTGACCGCGACCGCAGAACGCGTTTTAAGATTATAAATATTATTATTTTGTACCATAAGTTAATATAAAATTTAGATGTCAGGTGAATGAATGAATGATGAAAGATGAATGGGTGTGTGCCTGAACCCATAAGGGTACCACTAGAAAATAAGATAAAAGTTATGAAAATGATTAGATAAAGATTAATAATGGCCTTGTCTATGACAGGGGATAATATTGAAAAATAAAAAAATAAAAATAATAAAAAACCGCAGAACGCATCCAGTGTGGCAACTCCTATAATAATCGACGGGATAACCTATATAACCTATTACTTATATAATGTCGACTTGGAGCGAAGAGAGCGCCACCGAGTGGCTAAGCGAATATAATTTTGTATTAAAATCCCAATTTTCGAGTTTTTGTGTGTTTACACGTTATTCTTTCATTATAATCACTATCCCAACCTATTAGCCTATAACTCCCACACGCCTCCTTTCATAATGAGAGGGCTCGGGCCGTAGATCATATGCGGACCAAGGTCAGATTGAGAACTTCACACATATTATTGATTCTTAGTATGTGTTTATAGGTTTTCGCACGATGTTTGCCTTCGCCGTAAAGTTCATGATAAATTTCAGATGTTAGGCTATCGCGGTTTTTGCTTATCATTAATTTATTCGTTATTACTTTACTTAATATTTAGTACATTGAGCCAGTTTTAATATGACCAATGTCTACAATTACGTTTCACGTATACCAACTCAGTGTGCAGAATAAGTAAAAATACTTAAGTATTTTCTCCGTGATACGGGTCGAAAAGGGAACACCCTAACCACCAAAATGACTCACCCTGTGGCTCGGAACGACCACTCTGGCCGCGACGTGACTAAAATGGCAGATAAACCGTCACAGTGGCAAACCATTACAGCCATCACAGATTTATGATTGTAATCAACTCTTCGGACTAAGATTAGTTCGACAGGCGAAATGTGAGTAATAATTTACGGGAACATTAATGCCCTTATTCATACTAAAAGAAAATAAAAAAACACGACGACCAAACTGGCCTTGTGGTTAAAGAGCCTGACTACAAAGCTCAAAGTCCCGAGTTCGATTCCCACGTCGGGGCACATAGTATTATAAACAAACTAAGAAAGTATTTTGAAAATCGGTCCGCAATTGGCAGAGATATCGATAACATACATAGAAAAAAAATACATGCAGTCGAACATAGAACCTCCTACTTTTTTTGAAGTCGGTTAAAAATACGAATGTTTTTTCTCGAGTCTTGGATGTTTAGTACGTATTTTAGTATGTATACCCAAGCTTTGCTTACTTTGCATTGGGACTAGGTCAATTGGTGTGAATTGCCACGTGATAATAATTCGAGGGGTGAAAGGCTAATGGCGTTACGCGACATTTTTGTAACATTACAGGAGAGCGTTTTAAAGTTTTAAAAAATTGAAAAAAATTCGTTGTTTTTGAATTTCTTAACTGATTTTGATTATAAATACATAGTTTTTCTTAGAATTTAATACCAATTCTGATGTTTAATATATTCATTTAATCAAACGAGAGGATAACGAAATAAGTGTCGCTTGAGACAAAAATTCTTCTACCTCTTATTTTTTAGAGCAAGGAAAAACGACTTAAACGACGTTTCAAGTCTTTTTTGGAATACAACTAAATGATTTAAGAAACAACGACTAGGAAAATTAGCGCAAGGCTAAATGACTTAAGTGGATTGTAACTGTAGTTTTCGTGTAAAGCTAAAAGGTTTAACTGCCTTGTTACGAGTACAATAGATTACGGCTAATATGCTCAAAGTCCCATTCCATTAGTTTTTAAAAGCAGGAAAAGTAGCTTATGGAACGATCACTACTCTGGTCGTATTAATTTAAATCCCGGTAATTTAGAATTTTATTTGAGATTGGTGTTTGAAACCAATATAAAATCTATCAACATGAACATTGTAGAAAACAAAAAAAATAAGATAGAGAATAAAATGCAGAAAATGACGTGAAAAACATTTTTATTACCGACAATGATTACCTCAGTCAGCCACCTGTAACAAAACTTAACAAAAATACAATTATCAGTATTTTAGAAACTATTTTTTTTTAATTATAATCATTACCTCAGTCAGCCAACTATAACAAAACTTAACAGAAACACAATTATTAGTATTTAACAAACTAATAATTTTGACGTACTAAAAATAATCTTGTACAAGAAAGAGACTTAAACAAAATTAAACTTTCGGTTGAGACTGATTTTGTAAGATTTAGAGGATATTCACTATCACCAAAAAATCTCCCTGACGATATGGGACCGACTGAAGCACCCCGCGCGAGCGCACTTCTACTATTCGCGAGTAGGTTTTAGATTACAAAAACATTTTAGGTTGGTCTTAAACAACGTTGATTAACTGCTGTTATAGTAAAACATATTTGCTGAAATTGAATTGTAGTGAAAGAAACTCGATTCAAGTACAAAAATATTCTTTATGTCTTAATTTATGTGACAGCTTTCTTTTAAAATAATACAAGAAATAATAATTGAAATAACCAGTTCACCTTATATTGGAGAAAAGCTAATTGCTTTAAGTAGCTTTGTTAAGGTAAAATAGACTTAAAGTCAAATAATTCAAACGACGTATTTTGTTTATTTTTGTTGCAGGCTAATTGATTCAAGCGACAAGTTTCTTATATTTTTGTGGAAAGACATTTGCTTTAAGCGACTAATTTCATACATTTCGGTCACAGGCTACTTGCATTAAGCGACATTTATTTGTGCATTACGGAGCAAGCTAAGTAATTCAATCAACCATCAGCTTTTGAAATAGAATATGGAAAAAAGCTTTAAAAACCATTTGGCTTCCATGACGAGAAAGGATAAACGGTTTAAGTCATTGCCATAGTATTTTTTTATAGCTCAAGTCAAACGTGTTAAGATAATAGCAAATTTTTGTGTCGCTTCAGTCAGCAGTGGAGTGAAAAACAGCGTCCAAATCTATTTGCATCAAGCGACAAAAAATAGCTCTGATTGACGTGAAACCCGGCTCAAACGACGCGGAAAAATTTGTTGATTCCGAATATGTATATAACTCAATATCGCCCATAGTGTCGCTTAACGCCATTAGCCTTTCACCCCTCGATACATACTTAAATATATATTTTTAAACACCCAAGACCCGAGAACAAACATTCAAACTCAAATACACATCTAAACTTTGGTCTAAGAATTTTAGTAGTTACATTATTTTCTATAATTTATTGAATCAGGCGTTACTTTGCGGAGGTCCATATTAATGAACTAAAACAATTACTTTGCTCACCCGCGACCTTACAATAGTTACGTTTATGCAAGAAATGTGCGTTCATGCAGTTCCTCCACCTCCACACTGTACGAACACACACAAATCACATAAACCCAACCATCACCACCACCAAGCTACACTGACGCGTTTCGAACTCAACCAGAGCTCATCTTCAGAGTTACCACAACCGTATGCTATGCTACCAAACGTTAAACTAACAAACCAAAACAAATGTTTTAACTTGTCACTGTAACTTCTCAAGTACCCACTTTATTTTTCTTATTCTCAAACTACCCCACAAAAATTAACTTTTATTGACATATTTAAAACTACCTTGAATTTTTTTGTTTATTTATTTATAAGGCATATTTAATTAATACTAACTGTTCAAATTCGACCCAAGCCGCAGTAAAGGAGAAGATACTAAATTTACCTGTTCATTAATAATAGACCCCATAGTGTTGTACCTAATTATTTCCATGCATTCCAGAGCATCCAGACGCAACCCCTTGCCGCAATAATGTAACACTTCATAAGAATCTGAATCTAACAATGAATGATTTGATTCCAACAAATGTTTTGCAAAATTCGATCTATCTGGATGCTCATTCCTATATGCCGAAACATGCTCTTTAAATCTAGTATTAAAACTTCGGCCTGTCTGTCCTACGTATATCCCATTGCAGTCATTACAAGTAAGCTTGTATACCCCCGATCTAGTTCCCTTATCTACCTGTTCTTTGTGGTTACATAGCCTAGAGTACAAAGAGTTGTTAGTCTTAAAGGCAACATTAATATTGTTTGATTTTAAAATGCCATAAATCTTATCAGACAAACCCCCGACGTAAGAGATGCTAGATCTATATTTGTTAGTAGACTGAGAAGGTAACGCAGCGTAAAGCATGCTATTTACTAACCGTGCCTGCTTCTTTTGAACTAAACTATCTACCATTGATTTTGTATAACCATTTGAGATCGCTATCTGATAAATAGTACTCAACTCTAAATCATAATGTTCCTTAGAAAGAGGCACAGTCAACAATCTATTAACATAACAATGGAAAGCAGCCAGTTTATGCTGCCACGGATGATTAGAAGATGCTGGTATAACAGCATCTGTGTACGTGGGCTTACGGTATATTTTAAATTGATGTTTACCATTTAATTTTGAAATCGTTAAATCCAAAAAGTTCAACGAACAATTTTCCTCCAATTCTTTTTTGAACCTTATCTTTACGTGCTTGTTATTCAAACCATTAATAAACATTATTTTCCATAAGTAGGTATGGCATGCAGTGTGTTACGAACTATTTTAATGCGTTTTTGCCAACGAAGCTTGCTTCTAAGATATTAGATGGTGGCACTCGTATATTATACCCTAGGAAAGCTGCAAGGAAAATCATAAAAATGGGTCTTACCCTGCCACGACTTCCCCCCTCCTGTTCGGATATAACTCAGGATGTTGCCCGTAGCGGAGGTATACTTCAAACTGCTGCTCGGCCCTGTATAAAAATAATCTTGTTAACTTAGAACATGTCTTTATCGACAAAAAATATACAAAATCGATTTCCACTGAGATTTAAAGATAACATTTAAAAAACAACAGACAAATAAAGTTTCTTGTCATTCCGTCACCAACTGAATCAACCGCAGAAGTAGTATACATATAAATAGATAATACACATTTTATTCAACTTTAATAATCTATTGTTATTAATCAAGGTAAGTTTAATACTGGTGTTACTATAGATTGTAGTTCACTTTTGCTAAACTACTTTCTAAACCTCTAATAGGTACACTTTTAAAACCAATAAAAGTATTATTTATTTTTAGGTGATAATAAGAGGACGTAAGATTAAGAACTGGGTTAGTACAAGTTATGTATGCAGTTTTTCATGTCCCTAAAATCGATGACATAGTTCCTAAGAACAGATCTTTGTATGCCTTACAGACCTGCCCAAACTGACCAATCCAAATGTACTACTCTGTATATTTTTAGGACAGTAATAATAATAATAATAATACGTTTATTTCCAAATAGTATTAATACTTAAAATTTTACATAGAATGTAAATTACACCTAATGTCGTTTTATACTGAATGCTCATCCATCAATCATCATACTAAACCAAAGTAGTTAAAAATTACACATTTTTCAGAAACTTAACTATTTATTGTGAACCATTCTCATCGAACCAATTTATTTGAACCCGATAATACCTCAATTAAGTCTTGGCTCATTCGCAATCTTTGACACCCTAACCCAATCACAATACGCCACGGCGACGCTGCGAGCGTTTTTGTATACATTGCGTTTCTTGCCAAGTAACTACCATACGACAGCAAAACCGACAGAGCAATGAACAGAGTATATTCTTCATGGTCGTAGTCCGACCGGTATCTCCACTAATTTATCTAGATCTCACCTCGAATCGAAACTGAAGTAGGTTTGATCCGTAAAGTTGTCGGCGTGGAACACTATCTTCACGAAGTTGGTCTCCGATATGAAAGTCTGCGGTTGTTCAATCTCGCCGCAGAAGAGGCCTGGCTCTTTACGGTTTGAGACGTCCGTCTTCGCGTTGCCGTCCACGATCTAGATAAAACAGAAGAATGAAATTGATACTTACGAGTATATTTCATAATTAAAATAAAGTGGGGTAGAGTAGTTAGGGATCCTTAAGACGTGGCGTGGTAAAGCTCGTAGAAGCCACTTGGAAGCGGGCAGCGCTGTGCTGATCGATGTGGAACTCTTTAGAGTGAGGCTCCACTGATTGCGTTGGGGGTTTTTAAAAATTTTAATTTATAATAAATATATGACATGCCACATTGATGCGTTGCGTCTACGCACGCGACATTTCGACGGATCGACGGACAAGAGACGAAGCGGGAGGAGGGTGATGCCGCTGTGCTGTCTCTTAGAGCGCACGCAGACAGAGAGCGGTGGGTCTAGAGTTCTGAGTTCCGCGTTCGGAGTTCTGCGGTCTTTCGAATGTACTGCGTCCCTTACGATACTTAACGCACACAGCAGGCGGTCAGACCGCGGCGGTCAAAGCAGAACGCCGCGTTCTAGTGTTCTTTTGCCGCCGAGACAGAGAACGCCACGTTCACCGCAATGTCTGAAGTTACAAATACAGAAAAACTGATCAAATTGGTTAGAAAAAGGAGATTTAAGTCATGTACACTACAAAAATCGTGACAAAAAATCAGAAACTTGGCTTGAAATGGCCGCGGCAAGGGATTCTTCTCGTGTTGTGTTAGGTGCACCCCATATTTCTACTTTTTTAGAAGTTTCTAGGCTCCACAAAATCAATGCTTCTTCATCGAAAGATGAACTTTCTTGCGACATGTTGCACATACAAAAACATGGAACGCAAGAGTTTGACCGCCTCTTGTGTGCGTTGGAACTCTCGAGCGGTCAAAACGCAGAACTCGGAACTCCAGACCGCTCTCTATCTGCGCGCGCTCTCACAGTACATTTTTGTCGTGCGTCGACACAGAGGCATAGCATACAATGCGTTGATTCATTGCGATGACGCGACGCAACGCAACGCAAAGCCTCGCCTCTAGGGGAGGCATTTTTCCAGCAGTGTACGGCCTACGAGTAATGAGCCCTGTCCACTGCCACTTAAGGGTTACTTGGCTAAATTTAGTCATCCTAATTAGAAAATGCTAAATCATTCAGCTTGTCAGAAACCACTCTTGCTTCTAATGAGGATACTTTTTAGGATCCTTACTAGCTAAACTAACACTATACTAAATTAGGTTTCTAAATCATTTAGAAACCTTAATTTAGCCAAATGTATGTAATAAAATAAGGCATTTAAGTCTGACAAATCTCCGAGTCATATTAGTAACTTTGTTCTCCTGCGGATCTCCTTCCTGATTCGATCATGCATTTATAATTAAATCATCCCACATTTATCAAATATGCTCGAAGTTTCTCTGCGGGATCGCATTAGAAATGATGAAATCCGCGCAAGAACTAAAGTCACCGACATAGCTCGAAAAATCGCCAGACCCAAGTGGCAGTGGGCATGGGAAGGGCACATCGCTTATAGAACTGATGGCCGATGGGGCAAAAAGGTTCTCGGGTGGCGTCCACGGACCGGAAGACGCAGTGTAGGTAGGCCTCCAACAAGATAGAGCGACGACCTGGTTAAGCGCAACCTTAATCGCGTTGGATGCGGATGGCACGGGACAGATCTATTTGGCGAACCTTGGGAGACGCCTAAGTTCAGCAGTGGACGTCTTTTGGCTGAAATGTAGACTTTAAAAATTAAACCCCAGTATTAAATAAACTCCATTTAATTATAATTTAAAAACATAGAAAAAATACAATCAAAACCATATTCGTTTGCTTCCGCCATACGTCTCCCCGCTACTCCCATAGAGTATTATAAAAAACAAACTTGTCTTTTTTACTTTTCCTACACTCGGCCATCCTGTAGTTGTATGACCTCAGACAACTAAACACAGTAGGTCCTCATGCACACAGGTAACTGCAAATTTGTGTTACATCATTTGGTTATTAACATAAAATAAAAACCACTATCTTAATAGGTACAAAACAAATGTAAACAAAACATCACTATACTTTGAAGAACATTTTTTAAATTCTCTAGAAAGTCTACTCTCTTAAAACTTTAATAAATGGCTTTTGAAAAGTAAATCAACTTAGTTGAAATATTTGTAAAGTTCATACACCTCACATATGTCAAACATAACAAAACAAAACCAATTCGACACCTACTAACTAAAACTACGTAACCACTCCATGTAACACCTTATAACACCATAGAACCACTCAGATAAAACAGCCTTGTTTAATTCTTAAACAACAATAAATAATAATAAAATTAATCATTTGTTTTACTGCTGCCAACTTTCTCCTTGTACCATATTTAAATGCAAACTTATATTTGTGACCAATCTCAGGAATCACTATCTTTTACTGACTTTCTGATAGTCCACACATACCTGCATTGAGTTATATTTTTTCTTCTAACAAAAACAAGTGGTCTACAATTTTCAAAATAACTAGGATTAATAATTTTCTTATCAAAACACTCACCAATTCGTCGTTCAAGTACTTGGTGCTCCTTAATTGCTAACTGCCTCGCTGTTGTTGCCATATGCCATAAAATAGACCTCCTACCAATAGAAGCTTTCTTGGTCTGGACAGGCTTATGTTTTACTACCAACTTCTGAGCTCCCTCACGTACACATACATCTGGCATATAGATTACAGCCTGTTCAGTATCTGAAAACAAACCCTGCACCAACCCATCCTCGCTTCGCGGAGTTACACTCACCTATAGAAAGTTATTGTAGCTACCTCAAATATTGGATAGCCCAATATTATATTATAAGGTATTACATCTTTTGGCACTACATAAAACAACAAATCATAACAGGAGCCGTCGATCTGCAATGCCATCTTACTTTTACCTAAGGCGCAAACTTTTACTGAACCGAGTCCTGTTATGATTGTTTCATCCTTAATAAAAGACCTAATATTTATCTGCGCAAGTAAGTCCACCGATATTAAATTCACCTCACTGCCAGAGTCTATCAAACAATCAACTTTTACACCATCAACTTCTAATGTCTTAACAGAAAAATCCACTTTCATTACACAGTTTATGTGATTCGACTTTGTAATGTTTATATTTTGCCGGCTATTTTGACAACATTGACACTGATGACAGCTCGAACCGCCATTGAACTCTACCGCAGTGCCCTCTGTGCGCACCTCGTTCAAATTTTCTGCCATTTGTTCTGAATTCGCGTGCATTGTGCGCAATCGCGATTGTTGCCAGCTCGATGTTCGTGCTTCGCTGCTCTCTCCTTCACTGCGACCATTACTGTGCTCTTTCCCGTCTCGTTCACTCTCACCGCGCGCTCTGTTTGAATTCATTGCCGGACAATGTGGAGCAATATGACCAAAATTATCGCACTTAAAACATTTTATTCCATTGCGGCATGAATTGGCCATATGACTTTTCTCTCCGCATTTGTAACAATTACGCTTGATTTTTGCCTTTTCAGTCTGGAACTCTATCTGCGAATCAAAGAGCTTTTTCTCTTCACTTTTCATGGTTTCATAAATAGCAAGAACTTCTTTTAATTTACTATAGGACGTGACCCCATATAGAATGATCTTATTCGACGGCGCGTCTTCAATGCCGTCTACGATATACTGAATGGCCACGTAATCCGCAAAACCGCCACGCCTACCCAGCTCCTTCATCACGTACATATATTCATAACAAGTTTCATCCTTCTCTTTCTTCCGTGATGCCATCATTTCATGAATTTCCTTTACGTTAATATTATAAGGAAATTCCTCTGCTAGCGCCTTTTTCAATTCGTCGTAAGACTTAAATGTTTTTTCAGACTTTAACCAGAGAGCGGCTGTTCCAACTAAAGATCTTCGAGCTATCAGCAATTTTTGCGCTGGCGTCCAGTTAAATATCTCAGCGTTATCTTCTATTTCTTCTGCCCACGCTGTTACTGTTAAAGTCTTGTCTGTCCCCGAAAATTTGACAACTGCTTCTTCGACTTGGTACAGAAGCCCCTTTGCCGATTGCACTGTTACTGTTAAGCTATCTTTTTCCGTCATTTTTCTCGCCTCTTACACCTTTTATAAACGCCTTGAACACCTTATTAGACACCTTTAAAAGCTTCTTTTATCACCTTTAACACCTTGATCACCTTTATCGTCTTAATTCTTCATTTTAGTTTTATTTCATCTTATGTCAAAT
The DNA here is from genome assembly GCA_947859365.1 of Archips crataeganus. NCBI lineage: Eukaryota > Metazoa > Arthropoda > Insecta > Lepidoptera > Tortricidae > Archips > Archips crataeganus. The sequence goes on from OX402052.1 coordinate 3,428,824, forward strand.
CGCCATATTTTTTCTTCTTACACGGCGCTTTTTGTAAAATGGTTTATTTCTTCACTTTTCGTAACGTAAACTCTTCAAAATAATTAAAATTCATCCCGGACGAGCCCCCAAATGTAGACTTTAAAAATTAAACCCCAGTATTAAATAAACTCCATTTAATTATAATTTAAAAACATAGAAAAAATACAATCAAAACCATATTCGTTTGCTTCCGCCATACGTCTCCCCGCTACTCCCATAGAGTATTATAAAAAACAAACTTGTCTTTTTTACTTTTCCTACAGAAATGATTATGATGATGATGATGATGACAAATATCACCGAATCGATCTACAATTTTGGTAGAACCGAAGGAATCAAAACAAGCAATAAGTAGACAAAATTAATTTTGATCCGACATAGTCCGTTAATTACGAAGCGTCTGTCCCGAGTTTTTGTAAAATAATTTCGCAAATTAATTAGTCAAATCGACAACGCGTTTTGAAACTCAATTATAAAATTAAACAGACAGATTTCAAAACTTCGTATCAAAGTTTCAGTTTTGTTATTGTTTCCACCAGCTCGTTTAATGACGGTTGATGGAATTTACAGTATTTTTTGTGTCAAACTCCTGAGAGATGAGAGATACATTTTTATTTTTGGGAACCGTATTAAGTAGATGGACTGCTGAAATAAATATGTATTTTAAACATGAAACTACCGTGAGACTCACTCATAGTGAAAATAAACGGATCACTCATGTCTTAAAACGAGTTTAACTCGACATGTTTCGGGCTAATCCGTAGCCATTTCTCTCTCTTCTTCCTCTTCTTCCGAGAGGAAGGGCTACGGATTAGCCCGAAACATGTCGTGTTAAACTCGTTTTAAGACGTGAGGGATCCGTTTATTTTCACTATAAATATGTATTTTTATTATTGGTACAATAACAAATAATTAAAATTAAATTAAATTGAAAATTAAGAGTGGTACGTCAACAGCATAAATAAGTGATCATTTATGTACCTTGTCACTGTAACGTCATGTTTGAAATGTCATACAAAATTGTCAAACGATTGAAAACGACAATGTACAGAAATTACCACTTATTTATGCTGTTGGCCCTACCATACCATACAAGAAAGGAGTTGTTTTTTACAAATACAAATCTCAAACTCGTAATGATAATAATAAAGGATAAGTTCACTTTTTTATATAGGTACATACAGAAACTATCTGTTAATATCATAATATTTTCTTGTACAAACAAAAGTTTTAAATACATTCATAGAGACAAATATACGCCTACTATCCACAAGTCATAGAAAATGTTAATATTACACGCTAAGTAAAACCTAGGCATGCCTTAAAGGATTTAACTAAAAGGACCATTAATTTTACGCGAAGCTATATGACACTTTTAAACGGTTCGAAAAGGCAAGAGGATATTTATTATTGTCTGTAAGTTTTTTTTTCGTTTTTCAGTCTTGATTATTAAGACGAACAAAAGACTCTATGAGACTTTTGAGACAAAGCCAAGACGAGGTTCATACAAGTTCAAAGCTTATCTACCTACATATATCTTACTGAGAAGTAGCAGCTACTATTTTATGGCTTGGGTCAATCAACCTTTTTTTGTAAACGATTTTCTGCTACTTTCTATGAAAACCGAAATAATTAAAAAACTGATTATTTTTCCTTATTTAAAGTATTCTTTTCAAAACCCTAGATTTTTGTAGTCAATAATGGTGTAATTGCCATATTTATTTTATTTTGTTTAGCTTCTATTTCGTGGGTGACCTAGGGGACAATGTTGTCCCCGAAATTTGTATGAAAATAGTGGTATTTCCCCTGGGTGACCGGATTTTTTCATAGAATTACTTATTATTTTGGTTTCCACGTACGCACTATGATAAACAGTTTATCTAATTACTGCAAAATCATGGTTTCACTAACCAGAGATTACAGAGTTAGGTACTTGTAAAGGAGTAAATAGAAATTTACAAAAAAAAGTTGATTGACCCGCTTAGTAATAAACTTCATCGTCGTCATCATCAACATTGCAGCCGAAAGACGTCCACTGCCGAACATAGGTCTCCCCCAAGGCTCGCCAAACAGATCGGTCCCGTGCCGTCCACATCCAATGCGATCCCGCAACCTTAACCAGGTAGTCACTCCATCTTGTTGGAGGCCTACCTACACTGCGTCTTCCAGTCCGTGGAAGACGTCCATTGTTGAACAAAGGCCTTTAGAAACTCACAATGAACGACTACTAGCCACCTGCATCCACCGGTTGCCCGCAACTCTCGTTACGTCATCAGTCCACATAGCCCTGCCTTCCTCATTGGTAATTTATTAAATCAGGCGTTACTTTGCGGAGGTCCATATTAATGAACTGAAACAATTAGGTACTACCCACTTTGCTCACCCGCGACCTAATCATGAGCGAGCGAGAGCTTGCGGGTGAGCATAGTAATATTTCAGTTCATTCCTCATTGATTTATATATTAACTTATTACAATAAATAGACTAAATATTTTTTTTTAATTTACCTGCAAGTATCCTTTGTGGCAAGTTGTGCCATTGATGAGGGTGCCAACCTTGAACTTCTTGAACCGTATCCTGAGGATCCAGTCCTTCGGTGAGCCTCGAAATGCTCGAAACCTGAAAGAAAATTTCTATAAACCCATGGGCGCAATGACGAGGACTTTGCGGAACTGAAGTTCTGCAATGTTCGTCCGATTTGCTACCACTATCTTACTCTTAGAAAGCCGTGGTAGCCTACGGCGTCAGCCACACAAAAGAAACGTGGCACTGGTCCGTTGCAGTCACCCCATGAATCAGTTTTCATACTAAATGTATAGAAACGTCGCGAGAGGCAGAGACGCGGCCTCGTCTCTTCTGTCTGCTTTGGATCGAGACATTTCTATACGTTTAGTATGAAAGTTGATTCAAGAGGCGCTGCGACTGCTACACGCCCCCGTCCCACGGGTCTTCTGTGTGACGCCTAGTGGTTTGACCTATTTATGACCACTCAAGCAGGGAATCGTGAGTTTTAACCCAAGCTTGTAAGACATGTTTATGTGTGTTTATTACTTATTTATTTAAGGAGAACCAACAGCTTAAAATACAATTTATGTTATCGACATAGCAGCACAAAGCCAATTATAGGAACTCACAAATAATCTATACATATATAATAAATCTGTAACAAGTCGGTGTCTTTACATTGAAGATATTTGAGCTAGGGCTATTTATTAGCGCAATAGAACCCGAAACAATGATTTTTAGAATTATTGTCTGTTTGTCTGTTTGTCTGTGCGTTTGTGCGCGCTAATCTCAGAATCGGCTTAACCTAGAAGGATGCGGTTTTCACTGATATGTTGGTATTTTTTTGGACTAACATTTAGTGTTTATTTCATTTGAATCGGTTCACAAATAAGAAAGATACGTCTATTTTAAGAATTTATCGAACAGTTTTTAGAAGAATTAATAAGCTGAAGAGTTTGTTTGTTGTTTGAACTACTTACTGCTCCGATTTGAAAAATTCTTTCAGTGTTAGATTAGCCCATTAATCGAGGAAGGCTATAGGCTATATATCATCACGCTAACACCAATAGGAGCGGAGCGGAGCGGAAGAATGTTTCAAAATCAGGGGTTTTTGAAGGAAAACTTCTATAGGCACGCTTGACTTGGGAGTACGGTGGTGGTTGTGAACGCGGGTGTGCGAGGAAGTTCGGTGGGGGGGTGGGGTAAGGGGGGGTTTGCGGGGGCGGGTATTTTTTTTATATCAAGGAACTAAGGAGAGCCATAATTGATGAAAAAGCAAATTTGATAAAAAAATAAGCTGCCCAAATTACTAATTCAACGCGGACGGAGTCGCGGGCAAAAGCTAGTGATAAAATAAATTACAAAAGTTAAAGCTAAGTTTAAACAAGGTGACACGCACTATGTCACACAACACATTAATAAAAAAGAAATTGCTAATTATCCCCCACCCCGCCACAAAACCTCTTCTCACAGATGTGAGACATCATCATGTTATGTGGTAACAAAAAAGGAAAATTCAATACAAATGATTCAGGATTTGGAGGCTGTGTTAGTTAAACTCAGATTCACGCTACTTACCAGTAAATTTCTACGCATTTCGGAGTACATACAATACAGTTGGACTGATTTCAATGATTTTCTGTATGTAGACAACAAAGATTTTACGCAAAGCCGCGGGTATATACTAGTTGTACCTGTAAGTACATGTGAGAGGACGTCCAAAGTTCTCTGGTGTGACAGGAGGCGAGGAAACATCCTCATATATCTCCACCGTCTTGTTGCAGTGGTCCCGTTTCGGATCTGAGGGCAAAAACATTTTTGTTAGATATAATTTTATATTTCATACTAAATACAAACTGAAACATGGATACACAGAAAAACCCAGAAAAAGAGACCAGCACTGGGAATCGAACCCAGGTCCTCAGCATTCCATGCTGCGTGCCAAACCCCTACACTACCACTGGTCAGGACTCCACAAACCAATCTTGATAAGATATCATTTTTATTATGATCTTTTTAGCTGTGGATTTTTTTAATCAAAGTCAAATTCAAAATATCTTTATTTAGGACTGATTTTTCAATGTTCAGTTAACAGTATCTCTGCCGAGTCAGGCCTAGGTAACGTAACTTGAGATACGTTAGTTACGCTTAACAGTGCTAAATCGTCATTTTTGATGCTATACTATCTGATACATATCGAAGATTTTCATTTTATGCCATAATTCAATAAAAACACCGATAGCCGAACTAACGTATCTGGGATTTTTGTACGCACTTGTAATGGATATCTCCCGTATTTCAAATACGTTAGATAGGTCATACAGAACTCGCCCGCAGAATCGAAATTGAAAAATCTTTTGGTGCAGTTTAATTCAAATCAGGTTGTTGTTATATGTTATAATAGGCATTTTAATTATATTTCATAATACGTAACACCTTCTGAAACGGGAACGTATCAAAATATATAAAGTTTAAAACGAATAATGGACGAAATACATGATGGTCATAATATATACTAAAATTTTCTTTGAAACTATTGATAAAACGAACTTTTTTAATCTTGTAATCTACAGATTGGTTTAGGTTAGGTTAGGTTTATTATGGTTGGTTTATCCTGTAAAGTTGAGAATTTCCAAGAATAATTATATCAAATGACCATTATGTATTTTCGTCCATTATTAATTTTAAACTTTATATATTTTGATACGTACCTACCCTCTGAAACCAAGGAGAGCTATATTGATTATAATTTTATTAAGAGTATGTTTAACTAGAGGGGAGGGAGTGGGAAAAAAGATAATAATATTTTGTTATAAGACCTTATAAGTATTATTTATTAAAAAAGATACCTAAAAGTTAAGAATGAATAGAAATCCTGTTACTGTGATAAAATTCAATAAAAAGTTTTCTAGCTTCCACTTTACTTATTATTAACCTTCTTACCTATTTTTATATCTATAAAAAAAAATAACGGGGCTAGATAAAAGAGCCTACCTACTTTTAATTTACTTAAATGTTCTGTTTCTTGGTTCCCAAAAGTAATGTAAGTAAAGATACAGGTCATAGCCATTACACAGTTTTGGGTAATAAAAAGAGCATGGTCACGCTTAACTAACGTATATTCAGATACGCAACTTTGCGTTACAGAATTTTGTATGAAAAGTAAGGCCGTGTAAACTTTAAAAACCGTCTTTTTTCCAATTGATTCGTAGCACAGTGTTAAAATTAAAAATACATCGTCACAATAATATTTCTAACCTACTGTGTAAATTACAAATTTTAAACTGCATTAGTAAACAAGCAATGAGATGAACAAAAACAAAAACTTTGATCGCGTTTTTCTCTAATCGTCGTTTTTGGAGATACGTTACTTAGGCCTGACCACGGCAGACTGTCAGATAAATGTAAGCTCTGGGCCCTGTTTCACCAAAGTGTAAATTTTCGCACCTATTAATACACATTATTAGATTATTACATACAAATTACATTTAATATACGCGTATGTTGACCACGAAATTCTACAATTGTAACGCAAGACTGACACATCTTTAATCGCATGTCAAGATTTACCGACAAATCTACAAATACGTCGAGTACAAAAACACATTTGTAGTGTCAAGAACCCGCTTGTGGTACAACAGTTTCTCGACATATCTCACTGACAATTTGTCACGTTGGTGAAATAGGTCCCAGTCCGTTTTTTCCTGACTTGAGAAAAGGAAAGCGATAGTTTTAACTAACGGATACTTTTATCTGGGGATTGAAAAATCGGCCCTTCAATTTAGGTTATAAGAAGAACATAAATTTCGAATAATCTACCACCGGTTCGGAAAAACTCTGTTGAGAAAAATCCGACAAGAAACTCAACACTATACACATTTATGTACATTTTGTACCAGAAATGTGCGAGGTAGCTAAGCGGTGCGAGGCTGTGTAACGGGGATGTGTAACGGTGTGAATGTTTCCACAAAAGATGTGCGAGGTAGCTGAGCGGTGCGAGGATGCGTAGCGAGGATGTGTAGCGGGCTCTTTTCAAATAAGCGGGCGGGGTGCGGTGAGGCGGGAGCGGAGCAACGCCGCCTAGCAACACATCCCTCGCAACGCATTCCTCGCACACATCTTTCCCTTCTTTTGTATGCACAAAAACCTCGCTCCGCTTTCCACCAGAGCTGAGCTGAGCAAGGATAGGTAAATGAAGTGTTTCTATTGGTTCATAACAAACACATCCCTCGCAACGCATCCTCGCACAGCTCCGGTGGACACGCAGCCTTTAGTTTCTTAAATTTGTTCTTATAGCTACATTCGGAGTAAAAAAGGTTCATCACCTTAAAATTGTCATTTGCTTGCACCAAAGCAATTGTCAGTCCTATCAACATTTTTTTTTCAAACGAAACAAATTTTTTCGTATTGACGTTTCCTTTTTTCAAAAAGTACCTACTAAGAGTCTATGACTCAAAGGAATCAATTTAAGAACTGCCAAAGGTTCTCGGACCCGTACGGATTGTAGGATTATGTCTATGTATTTCTCATACACACGGCTCTTTATTTACTCGGGACGCTCGTCAAACACGCTAAATCAAATGTAATAATACTCGACGCTGATGTATGGGCCTGACGGACCAAAGTTTGCGTCCTGGGGCGCGAACTACACTCCGGAAAACAAAAAACTTACTTTTCACTCTTGTTTTTGCGATACACACTATTGAGTTCATCGAGAGTATTTTTCCTTTGGATTTTCAATTCTACCCATGTTTTATTTATCCCTAGTAAGAATTTTAGATGACTGCATTAGCGATCCTTACTTTTAAATGACGTATCCATTTTGTTAAAATTTTTAATTGTATTACTTTGGATGTATGTAATAAAATAACATTCGAGATCTGGGGCTAAATTCAGGAACGGGCCTTCACGGGTTTGGTAGCGGTAATTCAATCGTTTGGGTTGGGTTTGGTTTGAACTGCTATTCAGGAACGCCAAAAATCACTGGTTTGCGAGAGGTTTGGGCTGATTTTGGGATGAGCCTTATTTATTTGTTTATTTATTTATTTACAAAGGGAAATAACAGGAAAATAAGGCTCATCCCGAGCTCAACCCATTCCTGTCATCTCCCAAACGATTGAATTACCGCTCGCAAACCGGGCTGGGCCGTTCCTGAATTTAGCCCCTGTTTGAGCAAAAAATGCTTTGTTGAGTTTCTTGCCAGATTTTTCTCAACGGGGTTTTTCCGAACCGGTGGTAGATTCTTCAACTTAATAAGTGTTTAAATTAAATACACATTTATCTTGACTTTGATTTTGTTTACCTGCCGGAGTATACAAAAATAGTAGAACGTTCACATTTTAACATATTGCAATATAAATAATCAATCATTGTCTAAAATTTAAATTCATCTAATAACTTGCTGCTTTTCTGACTCTCGTCTCATTTATAAAGAAATAAGAACTACACGGCAGCGACGCAATATGATGGTATCTATCAAACAATTTTTTCACGCTGTAAGTTGGCCGTGTGGTGTCGGGTTTAGAATGAGGGTTTTCTATGAGAGGCTATTTGGCGCTAGTATCGTCAGGTCTGTTTGACAATTTTGACATTTGTTGTATGGGTGTAACATCAAATAGACCTTACGATACTAACGCCATCTAGCGATATTCCACCTGTCAGAAAACCCTCATTACACCTCTCCATTTTCATGGATGTCATAAGAAGCGACTATGGACATAGGTTAAGGTATATTGCATGCGATAGGCTAGCAACCTGTCACTATTATACCACTACCTTTAAACAATTGCCAATTGCCAATGTAACGTTTCGTGTGCTCTGCGTACCCCCTTTGGGAATACAGGCGTGATTTTATGTATGTATGTATGTAAGTTGGCCAGATCATTTTGTCTTGAAGTCAGCGTTTGGAGATAATTTTTAAAAATTTGCGTGTTTGTATTTTGTGGCCTACATATGAGTTCCACTAAAGCCGTATTGTCTAACGCTTCTTACCTTTGCCTTCGCTTTAACCATCTCTTTCTGTCATCATTTCATACCGTTTGACAGAAAGAAATAGTGATTACGAAGGCAAGCGTCAGAAGCGTTAGAATATAACCCTGCTGGACATAGGCTTCGTCTCTCTGCTACTAATTTTAATGACAAGAGCAATCCCTTCCTTTCCTTTAAGTCAACCTGCCTTTCGTTTTTGATTTCTTCTTTGATGATCAATCATTTTTTTATAAGTTTTTTTATATATATATTATTATTATGTTCTCCTCAGCCAGTGTGTACACAATTCGTTAACTTCGCCACAGCTCACTGCGGTGAATTATGGAGTGAACACTCCGCATTTTGTCAAAAGAGTTGCTGGAGCGTCGAAGTGTTTATCAACGTTTGAAACCGGGACGACAAAAATATAGTTTCAAAGTAGGAGTCGTTTTTGGCTTGCAGATTGTTCTCTTTTGTCTTTTTTCTTTATTGCAGGTGGAAGGAGAAAGCAAACTAAATTATCGCTCTACTAATTGGTTTATTGGTTGGTAATAAAATGAATCACGTCATTTAAGCGTACAGGTCTAGGGTGCTGAATTATACCTAAATTTACATGTTTGTAATTTTATTTTTCAACGAATCTGATTTTAATTAACAAAATAGGTATACGGTCGCGTGCTTTAATTTGGGACCCATTTGGAAAAAATATCCTTTGAATTCCTATACAATATATGATAGACAGGACTGTCAACCTTAAGTGGGTACCAAATTAAAGCTCGTGACGTACCTACATTAAAAATAAAACACAGCGACACAGCAGTAGTTAGGTACTTATAAAAAGGTTGTATCTCAAAATCGAATTTCTTATAATGTTCGTGAACTTTATTATGCGCTTTAAGGTTTACTTTAGTTTAGATTTCGGTTTAAGATAAGAGCTTCGAGTAAATTAACGTTATACTAGAATCAGAATCAGAAGTGTCAAGTGACAGATAAAAATAAATGAATTACACTTAATGAGCTTGTATGAACAAGGTAACATTTTAATGTTCTTAAATGAACATGAAATAAATAATATGCTTTTTTAGGTCAAATTTGAACTCAGAAAATATGAAATGGTAAAATTGTTGTTATAGAAAACAGGTTATTTTACCTTTACATTATTAAATTTAGATTTGACTCGTTTTTCGTTACTATTCCGAGTCCGGATGTTGACGACTATGGTGTTGTATTTCTTTATATTCTTTAATCTAACAAACATCGTTATTAAATTACAAATTAAAAAAAATAAGCTTCCTTAAGTTTGTCAAATTGTAAAGTTGCGTTTGCTGATACCTTCCTTTTTCGCACTATTTGTTGTGTTTCTCGACCCTTCTTTTGGAGTTTTACATCGACAAACTTTCATTAGACATGTTCGTATTTTATACATTGCATATAACAATATGATGACCGTTATAATATACACCATAGATAAATGATGGACTCCAAATTGTTCCATGTAAGTAAGATTTTGACTTTCCAATTCATCTAATTTCCTTGAAAGTTCCGTCAAATGATTGCTAGCTTCTAGAAGATTGTTAAAATTATTAACGTGATGGATTCTCTTTAGCGGCATCTGGTTTAATGTTTTGTTTATTAAAGAAAAATTACAACATTCATCATCGATGATACTGAAGTTCGAAATTGTAGTATTAGTATTAATATCAACCGAGTTACTAGGTATAAATCGTAACGCATAGAAATACGCTTTGCAATGTTTTGGCAGCGTCATAATTCCTGTACCAAAAAGGACTTCGTTATAGGTATTCATTGGACATTTAAACTTAATTGTTCCCCGTTCTGATTGGACAAACAACCATCTGTTATGATTTATTTTCTGGAATACATTTATGATGCCATGTAAAATTTTTATGTTACACATCTTCGGTATCTTTGCTGCTGGATCAGTTAGCAAAGTGGTTTCGCATGTTGGATTTGCTTCAGTTGAATATATATTACTTAAAGGACAAATATAGTTCTTATTGGGTATAGTTTTACATTTGTCAATTGTCTGTAGTAGTAAATAGGATTTACGATCTTTTGTTATCGCGACGTAAGAACGACTAGGTGCTATTAAAGCAAAGGTATTTGGCTTGGCAATGTCATAAGGGACCGGCAATGGCCAAATATGATACAAGTCAAACGATTGTGGAATTACTAGTGGGATCTGTATTACTACCACTACTTTATTGTTACTATAGTAGCATATTAAGTTATATATTTCTAACACTTCGTGGATATTTTCTAGAGTTAATTGAAATGGGATATCATAATCCTTCGGAAGTCTGTTTCGATGTTGTTCTAGCTCGCTGTATAGTTGGAAAGGGCTAAGTACAGTTGGATGCAAAATGTTTACTTTGCTAAATAGAATACCATTGTTAACGTCGTCTATGTCGAAAGATAAAGCCATAATGATACCCTCTAACGAAGATAGAAGGGAATTCAATTGACTTTTTATATGCAACTTGTCGTTTTGATCTATCTGCGTTTGTATTTGGTAAAGGTTATTATCTATCATCTTTTCGTTTTCTTTTATTCTTATAATAGTATTGTTTATAGAATTAACAGTAGATTTGACGACATGTATGTTGTCTTTCATAAAGTGTGTTATTTGTTTCTCGCCTGATTGCACTTGTTGTATGGCTTTATTGATTTTTACAGCATCATCAGAATCCAGAGTACCAAAAAGCGTTTTAAGTAAAGAGCCACCTGCGTCAACTAAACCTCTTTTGATACGATCGGTTGGTTCATCATGAAGTAAATAAGAAATTGAAGCAAACTTTTTGATATTATTTGCATGCTGACTTTTAAGAGATGAAAGTGTATTTGCACAGTCTGTGTGCAAATTTTTAGAAGCGTACGCGCTGCAATACTTCCCGATTTCACTGAACAAGGATTCTACTTTGTGTAATTTAGGCTGAATATGACTTATGTCTATATAAGTGACTAGATTCCAATTATTATTAGTAAACTTAACGTCAAGTAATTTGTCGAAAAACAACCCATGACTTCCTTTTATTGGCTTCACATTTACTGCATGGCATAAATTAATGACACATCTGTAATAGAGAAATTTTGTTATTAAAAATCAAGTTTTTTTCAATGAATCGATGTTGTGAGAAGGTTAGAAAATCATCTAGGTACTTCACAAAAGAAAAATTAAAGGTTTCTTCTATTTACATTGCTAAACGTTACTGAAAACCAATTCATACTTAAGTTTTTGATCAAATTGGAAATGAAAAAGAGCATTATACACAGTACCATCTCGATAAAATTGGCCAAGAACTAAGGACTTGCGTAAGCCGGAATAAAATAATAGTTACCGCTCAATTAAATCAATACTTACAATAACATAATTATTGTTCTTGTCATAGTCCTCATTAAGATGCAATCATACAAAAAAGCTTTTAAAAATTAACGATCCTTTGGTAAGTGATGAAGAATGAAAATAAAATTCCAAACGTGGCAATTCCGAAAACACAAGTAGGTACTCCAGCTGTAGCTGAACTCACACGCAGTTTCGATCCAGTCACCTGTGACTCCACGTTTCAAAATGTTCTAGTGCGTTCTTTTAGTACGTGCAGGACCACATCTTATTTATTCACTATTTATCTTATCTTCCGCTGCGTTTGTAATGAATGTGAAAAGTTGCTGTACAAAACATTGACCATGTTTTTAAAATCTTATGAAATACTTATCCAGCAAAATCACAAAAAAAATTAAACACACTTCCAAATAGCTAATAAAGTAATGATTAAGATTGTAATATTTTCGATTGACTTTAATGAAATTAACTTAAACGCGTTAGTTCTGTTCAACGAATGAGGAATAATTGATTTAGTTACAAAACTTCCAATCTGTTTGTAAACATTCCGTTTGTGAAAATAAACACACTGCGAATGATTTATTGCTTGTGTTATACATTTGTTAGATTTCAAAGTGATTAAACGGTTATACTCGTATTTAGTTAATAAAAAGAAAAATGAATGGAATGAAAAATGAATGATGAATGAAATGTAAAATTTTCACAGATGATGTATTTTGGTTGCCGCTATAATAAAAAATACTAAAAAACAGAATAAAATAAATATTTAAGGGGGCTACCCATACTTACAACAAACGTGATTTATTTTGCTCGTTTTAGCTCGATATTGATAACGGCAACAGGTAAACGCTTGAAATATCCACAATATATTTAGATATATTCACTTTAAAAATAAATTATAAAATATAGAATAAAACAAATATTTCAGGGGGCTCCCATACCAAAAACGTGAAAGGGATTTTTTCCGTTTTTATAGATGTACTTTGGTACGGAACCCTTCGTGCGCGAGTCCGACTCGCACTTGGCCGGTTTTTATTTACAAATGTTAAATTAGCACTAAACATTTCAAATGTACGAGGTGATTTATTTCTCGTTCCATATCAATAAAAAAACTTTTGACGGCTGTAACAATGTAAACCGTGCGCGGATAAAATAGATTTTATATTTTACAATTCGCTTCAAGGCATAATCGTAAAGATGTTATATCTTGAAGGTAACATTGTTTTAGAAACTTGTTCGTATTGCTTTAAGTGTCAAAACAATGTTTTTCATAAAAATATAATGGGCATGCGATATTCCTTTCACTATTCAGTATACTCCTTAAATATTTTATGAATGATCAAATTCAAAGTCAAAAATATCTTTATTCGACTTAAGCTACACTAAGCACTTATGAATGGCACAAATCTATTTTCAAAATAGATCTAAGTACAATGTTGATTAATTGCGTAAATCTAAAGTATTTAACGCAACTGAAAATTTTAACAGAGTAGATACGCTATCTGAAACTAGGGAACGCCAATGCGGATCGGAATTATTTCCAAACATCTCTGTCCATCCGCATCTAACTATTTGTTTACCGCGCCTTGAGGGAGGCCTATGTTCAGCAGTGGATGTCTTTCGACTGAAATGATGATAATGATCTCTGTCCATTATATTGATATACCTATTCTTCTGACAGTTGATTTGACATTGTCTTTTGACAATGGATTTGAATTTCTTTGTTTAATGTGTAATAGTTTTTAATTTTTTTTTTGTAAAACCTATGAACTTTCCCAGTAACAATTTTCTGATTTTATCCAGTCTAAAAGACCTTTGTCAATCAGTGTGAATCGATAAATGAACACAAAAACCGGCTAAGTGCGAGTCAGACACACATAAATTTGAATGCCAGGAAAGAGTTCTGGTACTAAGTTCTCTGAGCCAAGCAGCGAACAGAGATAAAAAGACACGGCGAAACTGTAAGGGTTATGCTTTTGTCATTTTGCATCGGAATCCTTGAAACTGTTATATGGTTTCATATTGGTCTCTGTTCAAAATTCCACGTGCTCATTATGCAGAAATTGTATGTTTGCTTATGCTACGTGACAATACGTAATACGCGTTTTAATTGATACAATGCAGTTCGTGCTTTCTCATCACATTATAGATTTCTAATTAATTAATTTTAATTCTGCCTAGTGGCTGTACCAATGTCTGAATACTCCAAACGTCCCGCTGCTGCACACAGGCTTCCTTTCAGAATTATAACAACTTGGACTGAACTTCGCACACGGAATGGTTTTTTTCACTATAAAACTCATGATACCCAATATTCAAAAGTAATTTTACATACAAAGAACTTCAAGTGAAACTGTGGAATCAACTTCCGACAGCAGTGCTTCCAGACAAGTATGATCGGGGTTTTCAAAAAAACGGTTTCCACTTCCTTTAAAGGCCTGCAACAGATCAGTGACTCTTTGAGTTGTTGATCATTATCCATCAGATGACCTGCTTGCTCGTTTACCTGCCTCTCGTAATAAAAAACTTAAGAGGTACGGGTCTGGGTTTCAACCCAAGGTCCTTTGCTTGAGAAGCCATAGAACAAGTAACTAGGCTATTACATGGACGTAAATGGACAGCCGGAGGTAGAACTTGATAAATAAAAAGACAAATGGATGACGAAAACCGCGATATTAGTAAGCAGATATTAGGCATTCTTTATTGTCCAACGAATTTATCATTTCTATCTATCAAATGAACGATTCTGAGAGGAGGCTTGTACCCTGCAGTGAGACGTATATAAGCTGGGATGATGGTGATGATGATAAAACGATATAAGACGACGGTAGAAGTAAATGGTGAAAGTGATTGCGAAAACGTTAAACAATGGACGTTTAGGTATTATAGTGGGCATTTTGATACAGTAGACAACGTGCCCCCAAAGGCTATTTTGCCACACGCAGAGAAAAAATAATAATATTAGATACATTATTACTAAAGACTGCTACTGATGTAAACAAAAGCCACCTTGCCCGCGACAAACTACGTAAAAACAAACGAAACTCGCCAACACGTAAACATTGCCTAAAGTTTCGCAATAAGAAACTGAGGTAGTTCTTATCCAAGCAACTCCCCTGGCACCAATAAAACTATAAAGAAAGCCGCAAGCACACCATATATTTCTACAAAGTTCGTTGCAACTAAAGCGTAAGGTTTTTCGCGTTAGCAACTTAGGTCCCAACTCCGAGTGACAAAGTATTTGATGAAATGCTAGTAATTTCTAATCCATTCATAAAAATTGTTCCTATCACAATGTTTGTAACTACATAGCCCTCTTTTTCTGAGAGTAAGCCTGTGCCTAGCAGTGGAACTTACATAAGCCGGAGATGATGATGATAAAGATGTTTGTAATCCTGGTAATATTACAAAATAAATGAGAATGATTGTGAAGATACTTAGATAGATGGTTGGGTGTTAGAATGTCAGTTAGTCAATCACGCAATAACGGCTGACCGGATTAAGACGAATCATGGCTTACATTTCTTAATTGGTTACAACTAATAATAGAAATGCCCATACATGGGAAAAGATTTTAACACTAAACAAGAATAGATGGTATTGTCCAAGGAAACGTAGTGCTTTACAAATGTTACCGTCATCTTTTTTTCCAAGATTGCAAAATAAATCTTCGATGAAACTGAAATACCGTGTAAGGGCACTTTCAGAAAAAAGTGTACCCTGTACTTTTTTTTAAAAAACCTAACAAATTTTGGGTTATTTCTACTCAGAATCACAAGCACTATCGATTTAAGCAATAAAAAAAGTGTCCCTCTTTTAATTGACAGTTTTGTGAGGCAGCTAACCATACATGTTGTATGGACCGTCACAAAACGGACTAATAAATTTTGTATGGAAAATTAAGGATAATTAAGGCAAAACGGGTAGGTACATTTTTTTCTGAAAACCCCCGTAACCAGCTTCTCCATAAGGTCTATTTTGTCTAATTTGCACTGCTGTTTCATTACAAGTTGAACCTTATGGAAGTTTCACTGACGAAATGTTTCTCCTGAAGGTATTTCTAAAGCGAGCACAGCCGCGAGTTAAAGCTATTTTATAAAAAAAATAGTATTTCCTCAAAATAAGGCTTTGTACGGTTTTTTATTTCAGGAACAAAATAACTGCCGCCGCTGGCTACTACTAAGAAGCAGTTGGGTGAAATCAAAATAAATTATATTAATAAGATAATGAACGTTTATTGTTATTTGTTTTTAAATTAGCCTAAATGGATGCCCCACTGCTGGGCAAAGGCCTCCCCTTTTTCTTTCCACCCGTCTCTGTCCCTCGCAAAATCCCGCCAAAATGGTCCAAGTCATCCCGCCCTTTCAGTTTTGGTCTTTGTTATTATTATTTCACTTAAATTATCATTATTTTGCACATGTACTTAACCAAATTATGTTTCGTTTGGAAAGAAAAGTAAATTCATGAAATGAGGACAAGCGATTGAAAACCATGAAGCACGAAGTAAACCATGAGAGAATATCAGTCAAACATGAGTGACCACGCCACACTTCATTCCTCAACAAAATAGTACGCCCAAGTAGGTAGCTGAAGAAAATACACATTTATATTAGAAAGCTATTACAACTACTATTAACAACGCCAGCAACTAACATTAATGGCCTGTCAGAAACAATGCTCCGTTCATCAGCACTGCCATGGGTTAAGGGTGCTTTTACACAGTGCAAGTGACTGCCTTGCTAGTGAGAACTGCCTGGCCACAGGTAACTGTAAACTTCTGTGTAAAAATATGAAATAGCACTGTAATCCTAAATCATCAACGCTCACTCCAAAAATTTTGATTTAGCTGAAATTGTGTATACCGGTTCCCTTCATGATGTAGACAAGAGGCCATTATTGTCTCTTACTCGTTAACATGCGGTTGTATTCACCGCCCTTTCTCACCGACATCTTATTTCGTTTGATAGAAAGAAATGGAGTGAGTGACTGGATTTTGCAAAATTCGCACGGATTATGGAGTTCTGCAAGGTGATGTTGGACAATATAATAGCCCTATGAGTGAGGACAGATTTAATTAAAATCTCCTTCCTATAGGTCAAGGAGTTCTGTAACGAAGGCAAATCCTCAGTTCTAACAACGCAGTTGCTAAGCTCCTAGAAATTGCTCTTAAACCATTGTGCTTGAGAAATGGATACGTGCAAAAATTACGGCTATCTTTTCCTATTGTTGTTTTTATTTTTAAATCGAAACTATATGAGACAGTGTGTGCTAGCTTTTTTACTTCTCATTTACGGATAGTTAAGTAACTAAGGTCTGGTGTCCATGATGGTCTCTTAATAGTTATGGAGTGGAAAAATGCAGCAAGCGAATTTACTAACTCTATAATTTTATTGTGCCTAGGCGATTCGTTGTCTAATTCGCTCAGTGTAAAGGAACCTTTAGTCCCCAACTTGGCACTAACTCGCCCCGTCGATAGTCGATTGACAAAGTTGCTGGTAACGCCAAAGTTTGCGCGGTTGCCGTTCCTTAGCGTTTTATAAGGTGAGAAAAGTTTGTTTTGGTCTCTAGGAGTTTTAAATAAATGTTACCCGCGTTGAAGAATACTGAACGGCGGAAGAGTTCTTATTTTAAGTGTGTAGCAGACTTGAGTTACTTGTTTATCTACTTAACTACAACACACACTACACTATGTAGGTTCTTTGGGAGAGATTATGAGAGATTATGAGAGATTATGCGGAGGTATAGATGATGATTATGATGAAGTGGGTTAAAATCAATGCGTGTATTATGAAATATTTTAACAAGTCTAAAATTTTATTTTATTTCGTCTGCCAGCACCCACTTTGCACCATTTTAGTGATCTTTGGGAGTACGTTGTAAAATCGAAAAAGCATAATGGCTAAAAAGCCACGTATATTTATTTTCCGGACTCAGTCTGTTACGGAGCTCAGCCAGATTTAATAACTCAGAAAAAGGTTATTGCAGAGATTTTGCTTCAAAATTAAATGTCACTGAGCAATATAATTTAATAGAAGAACAGACAAAAACGGCGGCAGTTGTGATACCTGCACCTGTGAAGCAAATCAATGGAGTGTGTAAAGTTCCTAATCCGTACTGCATCCGCGTGGGGACTAAAGCCCAAACTCTCACTATATGAGACGAGGCTTGTACTTAGCAGTGCGACCAGACTCAAGTAGCTGTGGGCAGAGCAAATCTCTCGTAGATGGCCGATGCACGATGAGGCTAAAAGGTTCCCGAGTGGCCTCCATGGACTGGAAAACGCAAGACAAAGCCTCCAACACGAAGGAGCAACGACTTGGTTAATGATGCGGATGGCGCAGGATCGGTCTGTTTGGCGAACCTTGGGTGGACCTTTGTTCACCAGTGGACGTCCTTCGCCTGAAATGATGGTGATGCAGTCCATACCATAATAACAATCATAATTGACCCAGACGTAAATATAAAATTCAAGCCAAGAAAGAGTAAAAACTAGGCGCTTAGCAAGTCTGAATAGAGCTGAGGGCTTCATCAAACGGCTGCATTGCGGCTTGCGAACGAAAGCTGGACAAATTGAATTCATTTTGAGAACACTCCGAAACGCTTGGTATAAGCCACAGGATATTCGCGATCTTTGCGAGTTTTATATCGGTAATACCGTCGATATCAATGAAAACTGTTCGCTGTCTAAATAATTCATAGCAGTGTTACTTTGTTGGTTTTATTTATCAACCAATTACTATCCTACTACGCGACTACCCCCACTTAATACTTCCAAATATTTCGCATAGTCATAAAGTATTATTACTTATAGAGCATGTGGCTTAACTATGCAAATAGGGAAGCCTTGCGCAATTTGTTGCGAAGTAACAAGGTAATTAGCTTAAGTTCAGAGGTTTGATTCTAATACACATATTATTACAGCTCTAATAAATGGTGAATGCAACTGCGAGCATGTGCGCGTTAAACATAATGCCTCCTTTTTAGGGTTCCGTAGTCAACTAGGAACCTTTATAGTTTCGCCATGTCTGTCCGTCTGTCTGTCTGTCTGTCTGTCTGTCCGCGGCTAAGCTCAGAGACTGTTAGTACTAGAAAGCTGTAATTTAGCGTGAATATATATACCAGTCACGCCGACAGTGATGAAATAAAAAAAAAAAACAAAAAAAATTTGGGAGGTACCCATAGACGTAAAGTGGGGGTGATTTTTTTTTTCTCGACTATATATATAGTGTGGGAAATCATTGGATAGGTATTTGAAAATAAATAAGGGTTTGCTGAATTTTGAATTTTGAATCAAGTGAATATTTTCGGAGAAATTCACTCCGAAAGTTCAAAATAATATGTCCCCCCCCCCCCCCTCTGACTTTTAAACAGCAAGTCTGAAAAATATGAAAATAATCACGTAAGTTAAACTTAATAAAAACTTTCTAGGAAAGTTATTTTCAACTTAATCAGTTGAGCAGTTTTTGAGTTTTTGTAAAAAAATATTTCTAAACTAGGATTATAATTTAACCGCCATTGCAAGCATTTTTTTCTTTAAGTACCTATAAGATCACGCTAACAGTATCTTCATTCAAATAAAAAAAATAAAATGGAAATCGGTTCATAAAATAAAGAATTACATCTGAAAAACCATCAACATACATACTAGTTCTAGTAAGACTGCACAGATTAGATTAGTTACCCAATTCGCCGATAGATGGTTCTGTACCGCCGACGTTGAAATTCTGTGCGTGGTGGGAGTTGGGACCAAAACAACCACATTAATAAAGTATGCAAAGATTTTTTCGTACCTGCTACGGAACCCTATCTTGGGCGTGTCCGACACGGTCTTGGCCGGTTTTTTAAATTGCTCTTAACTATATCCCCACAGTCTACAGAGCATAAAGTGGAGTAAAAGAAGGCAAGCAGCTCATGGCAAACCCTACACTAATTCTCCATTGGTCTAACTAGCACGCCAGTAAAGTAAGCAAGCAATTTTATTTTACATATGGATTGGAGCCACTATGCATGGTGTGATGAGCAGCACCATGGTTCGGCGAGCTACAAGATGTGCGTTCAAATGGGACAAAGCATTATAGTCGCTGTCGGTTGTTACTTGAACCGTGCTAAGTCGGAGTCTTATCTAATTACGATGGACCTCATTGGGAATATGAAAAGAGGCTGCAATGGAGACTGGAGCTTAACAGAATGAGGATGATTTTCAATGCGGTCTGCATCGTTTTAGAATTGAATACGCCTTTCATTAGTATACTAACGCAGAGCGGTTTATCTGTTCATTGCACTGCCGTTACTATAGCTGCGCATTAATTAGTTGAAAGAACACGCAATGTATTATATAATCGCGCATCATGTCGCCGGTTGATTAAGTCATGTTCGTAAAAATCAATATAAAAAAAATATATAAAATTAAATTAAATACAATCTTGAAAAAGGTAAATCTTTACCTAGTAGCGAGCTTTACGGTGAAGGAAAACATCGTGAGGAAACCTGTATACATCTGCGAAGAAATTCAAGTGTGTGTGAAGTTCCCAGTCCGCACTGGGGCCGCGTGGGAACTACGGCCCAACCCCTCTCATTTCGAGAGGAAGCCTGTACCCTGCAGCGGGACGTATGTAGGTTGGATGATCATGATGGATGATGAAAAAGGTAAAGTATCCAAGCTACTCCAAACCGGATGACGTGGCGTGGAAAGACCCAAAATAAGATGGACCGACGGTTTGGTCCAGGTCGCAGGAACTTGGATACTTGGATGAGGGCAGCAGCCACAGGAACGATCATTGTTAAACTTCTTTGGCCAGCTTTTGACCAGCAGTGTACGTCTTTCAGCTGATATGATGATAATGATGATGACTCAAGCTACCAGGGTAAATAAAAAGCATTTTTGTAACAGCAGTTTAATGATCCTACGGCTAAAATGATGATGATGATGAGTTTAATGATAGATTTTACGGCACATTCGTTTTGGCAATCATAGCCTGTAAGGCTCACAAAAAGACGTAATATAAAAGAGCACTTGATAACTATTTTAGTAGATACATTTAGTATTAAAAATTCAAATTCAAATACAAATTGTTTATTGAAATAAATAATTATTTACACGAAAAGTCGTTAGTAAGCGCTGAGATTATGTCTATGTGTTAGTAAACTAAGACCGACATACTAAAGTACTGACTCGATACAAATTGACCTTAATGGAAAACTAACAAACAAAGGACACGTTTGTTCAATTTCAAATTAATTTACATGAAAATGTGTTGTAATTTTCCATTGTCTAATAACAAAATTAATCCACTTCGAAAACACATTGCAACATTAAACGAAAATACTTAGTTTTCCTACGTTCGTTCTAATTTCAACGGAATTACTATCTTTAATCTAATTTTCTTTCTCGAGCTCTAAAGCTATCCTCACATACGTTATCCCGTTAAACTTCCAAGTGAATACACCCCGTATTGTTTGGAAGATAAGGCTGGGATTGGTCTGGTAACGGCGTTTTAATCAGCTGATGGCGCGAGCAGCTTTTATTCCGTTGTAAAGTACACAATTTCTGCAGTTCGGAAACATGGAACTACAATTGTTTGGAGAAGCCTTTCGTTGTTTCAGTATTATATTGGACGAAAATTAAAATCCAATGTTTATTCGTTAAATAACTAAAATAGAGATGTGAGTGAAACTTTATCGCATTTGTTTTCCAACAGTCCATTAATGTACACTAGAATAAAAACTTTTGAACAAAAAATTAAACCGCCGAAAAAACTGAAAAGCAAAAAATAATACCTTTTTTGTTTGACCTTAATCTAGGTACCAGTTTGAAGTCGGTGCCTCAGCACTAGCCAGGACGAGTGGACCTATAATCTTCTACCTGACTGGCTTCTATCACTACTCCTGGCTCGTGCTGAGGCACCGACTTCAAACTGGTACCTAGATTAAGGTCAAACAAAAAAGGTATTATTTATTGCTTTTCAGTTTTTTCGGCGGTTTAATTTTTTGTTAAAAAGTTTTTATTTTATACTTTTTTTGCATCCTTGGGGTAATTTGTTTTCCAAAAAAAAATTTTTTTTTCATTTTTTTTTGGGGTAATTTATAATACCAACTTCAAGGTATACCCTATATCTATCCAATAAAAAATAATTATGAAAATCAGACTACTCCGTAAAAAGTTAGTCAATCATCCCCTGTTTTTCTACCCTTAGGGTAGGAATATTGTTTCCAAATTTAAATGGAACCACCCTCATGGTATACGCTTTCTAATAAAAAAAGAATCATCAAAATCGGACTACTCTGTAAAAAGTTATGCGTGATCATACATAAAAAAAAAGAAAAAAATATACACGTCGAATTGAGAACCTCCTCCTTTTGTTTTCGTCGGTTGAAAAGAAAAGACCTCAAAATTGTACCCTGTGGTACTACAAGTTCCATCGATCGTTCACGTGACTGCAAAATGAGCGGCATTTTAATTGTCTAAAGAGTCTGATTAAAGAAACATTGGGACGATATTGCATACTAACTCATAAGAATGACTGATTAATTATCTTGTTTTGGTTGCAGATGCAGATACGCCAACTTCTTTGTACCTTGTTCCTTTTCTTATTAAAAACCTTTCATCTTTACCAGATTTCCAAAAAATAAATTATATTTATTCTGTTTTTTTATTTAGCCTATTTTTGTGTCCCACTGCTGGGCAAAGGCCTCTACTCTCTTGCTCCACTCCTGCCTATCAAAGGCGAGCTCCCGCCATCCCACATTACAGGCATCTAGGTCTCCTTCCCTCCCTCCACCTCCACATAATATAAGCGTCATAATTATTATACTAAACGAGCCTTATCACGCAAACAACTAACTCCCTTCCTTCCTTCCCTTCCTTTTCTTCCCTTAGGTTGAGTCAACTCGTGACCAGGGCTGCTGCAATGTGGCCGAAACGTCGAGGTAAATATTGTTTGCGTGATACTTAAATCCCGTTTAGTATAATAATTATGAGTGAAAATCACGAAAGTTTAAAACAGTATATAACAGCATAATCGTATTTATCAAAACGTATCTAAGTAGACTTACTTAAATAAATAAATAAATAAATATCACGGGACAATTCACACCAATTGACCCAGTCCCAAAGTAAGCTAGGAAATCTTGTGTTATGGGTACTATGCAACGGATAAACATACTTATATAGATAGATACATACTTAAATACATATTTAAACACCCAAGACCCGAGAACAAACATTCGTATTTTTCATACAAATATCTGCCCCGACACGGGAATCGAACCCGGGACCTCAAGCTTCATAGTCAGGTTCTCTAGAACCACTAGGCCATCTGGTCGTCTAAACTTATCTTCCCTTTCGCAGCTGAAGTAAAATCGAAGGTTCATTGCTCGAACGCAGACGGGCCTGATCGCATTAGCAACAAGTTACGACTGCACATGCTACTTGTTAAATTACTCGATGCCCTGACCAATGTAAGGCTATATACATACAGTACAGGTGGAGACAACGTGCTCTTAAACTTACAATATCGTTTGTATAAATTCAGGTATGTATTACTAATTTTTTTCATTATTTATTTATTACCATTTTTTTATTTTTTGGGGGCTGAAATCGCTCGTATCCGTTTACCCTGGAGACCCTTCACGTGACCCCTGGGTGGTGCTAAACGAGCGATACCTGGGCCCAATTGCATAACAAAGTACAACTAATATTACAAGCGGAACTCTCGCTTCAGTTATATTAACTAGAATGGGAGTTACGCTTGTAATATAAGTTGTACTTTGTTATGCAATTGGGCCCTGGTGGTAGGCTTCGGCTGTGGCTGCTCAGCACCCTATAGGTTGAACCAGGCCGCCAAGCGACTCTCGTCGTGTTCTGGCCTGTTGCCTATAGGAGCCATTCTGGAGGAAGGGTCTGAGCAGTTGTGCAGCGTGCACGTACCGGTTACAGTCTTACAGTGCCCCGTATTAAAATTTGTTGTACGGTTTGGACTGGTTAGGGGCGCTCGCACCACAGCGCTTAATTGCCTGCTTTCTGCTTATTGTATGTATGTATGTAAACTTTTTATTGTACAAAAATAAGGAAAAAAACAAGAAAACATTATGCCCCTAAATTCAAGTCTAGGGTGTATGAGCATTTATTAGGCAAGCGAGCTCCATCGTAGGCCTCATCTTCGCTTTCCATTGTGGTCAAACGCAAGACTATATTGTATAACAATAAACTTTGCTATGTTTAAAATAAAATGGATGAACTTGATTTGTTCTTCCGCGATGTCACGCTATGGCAATTAGCCGTGATTGCATTGAAAATCTGTAATAACGTAGTTAATTTGTCAGAGTACAATTATTAGTGGTGGTGGTTTCGGTTGTGGGTTTAGTTGCGTTTGCTTATATTTTTATTTTACAAGCGGAGGGAGAGCGGTAAAATTAACTGCTTGGCCACAGTTATTCAATGTAGTGTGGCTATTTTATAAAGCTTGAGCGCTCTACTTTGCTTAGAAGCAAATCAAGTTTACTAATTTTACTACGACGAGCTTTAACCTATGATTTCACCCGTAGTAGACAACGCTTCACGAGAAACATTTAATATCTTAGCCCGTCGCATGACCAACGACTTCATTGGGTAATTTTGTGTAAGTATACTCTATGTTAAAAGATGATTGAAACTAAGTAAAACTTAGCAAATCATGAACACTTATTCACACGCCACTTTGTACTTAGTGGCGCGCGGGACATCCTACGGGTAAAAAAGGTCTGAAAATAGTTACGGTAACATTTTCAAAGCACTTAATGGATTCCCTGAGAAATGAAATAACACACGAATTATTTGTACC
Source organism: Archips crataeganus (assembly GCA_947859365.1). Taxonomy (NCBI): domain Eukaryota; kingdom Metazoa; phylum Arthropoda; class Insecta; order Lepidoptera; family Tortricidae; genus Archips; species Archips crataeganus. The sequence goes on from OX402052.1 coordinate 3,453,496, forward strand.
AACAAAGGCAATAACTACTGGTACATCAATACAATTTTACTATCACTATTCTCGATAAAATATCAATGTTTAATATAATGCGTGCCTCATTTATTATGTCTGGACGAATAAATTGCACTAAATCAATGAGTAATATTCCTTATTCTTTGTCATGGGAAGATAAATTGCGGTAAAGTCGGGAGTCGACATTGACATTCACAAAATATCGTCATAAATTACTAATTTCATGGCTTCTAATGGAATACTTGTAAGATTATGGTAAAATAACGTAGCTGCGGTGATAGAATGTTGGCGAATAATATTAGGTAAGTAGTCAGGTATCAAAAAAAAATACCTAAGTGACCATAAACAGACAAACGCAGTGTGACAATTTTAGTTGTCTATCTAATTACGGTTCAACAGGCTCAGCCTTTTGTTGTGACATACGAACGGAAAGACAGGTTGCCTTGGTTAGAGGAGGTTCAAAGTGTAAACTTAGGTACTGATAGCTAAACAACTTTTTATAAAGCTTGTAAATTGATAACTAACCTTTGCTGGTGAAAACTTTTGAGGGCATTTCTAGGAAGTCCCTTTACATTTCATTTCTTTGGACTCAGGTCAGAAAAGCAAGGAAGATTCTTACAACTATTTTACTAAAATATTCATTCTATCACGAACAAAGCTAAGCTAAGTTTCTGCTGAAATCCAGAGAACCTCGCAAACTTGAGCAAAGAATAACAATTTAGAAAAAAACTACTTTGGTAGCTACAGTACCAAACAACGTTTAAACTCTGTAGCTGAAACAACAAAAAGTACACAGTAATCTGACATTAATGTGTTCCGAATAAAGATTAGAGGCAAGTTTTTGTTGCGAAAAATCCCAAAAGTGTGCCGAGAAAAAAGGCTGACCTCAATCAAAAGCACATAATGGTTTGGGGATTCAATAAGAGACTGCGGCCCGGTCACATTTGTTAGCCTAAGATCTACCCGTAAGATTCCGCACCTATCCCATTCCGATTTTTGTTTTATACAATAAAAGTAATGAAGAAGCTTTACCACAAATTGGAATTCTGCGCGAACAACGTTGAGGGCAAGAGCTAGTAACAACTATTGTTACCACCTACCTGATACACATACCTACCCTGTGTGGTGTTGTTTACGCACCTATATGCAGATTTAAATCGTGGGATCTTTTATTACAACGTGATCGACCAGCACAGCGAAAAAATGTCTAACCCATTGCGTGTATTGCCAATTAACTACTACGCGGTATGCGTCTTAAACGTGCACTGAACAGAAAATCACTCCCTGTGCCGCCCGCCGTACGTATTTTTGGCAGTCTTTAGGTACAGCAAAATGATAAGGCAGACTTATTAGAGTAAGTGATCAAATCACAGCGGGACTTAAGACGCTTTGAAAGATTATTTCATTATACTGGGTGAGATCAAAATGGTGATACAAAATAAGTGTTTTTCTTACTCAGTTAATGCTGGACAATATAATTCACTAACTATTTTTTTTTAATATTATTTATTTTATTTATTTTATTAGCAATTACGTCTGCTCACCGAACCTAAGATTTAAAAGCGAAAAAGTTTCCGGGTGCGCCGGTGGGACTTGAACCCACGTCTCCTGGGTATGCGCCCCAACGGGTGTTCTACCAACTAAACCACGTCGCATCCAACCGACCTCCGCGAAACCCACTGTTGGCTTATGTAAGCGATTAAGAATTTCGGGGAGGTCGGTTGGATGCGACGTGGTTCAGTTGGTAGAACACCCGTTGGGGCGCATACCCAGGAGACGTGGGTTCAAGTCCCACCGGCGCACCCGGAAACTTTTTCGCTTTTAAATCTTATTTTTTTTTAATTAGTCTTACTTAACTTGAAGCGTACCTACATACATTGAGATGATGATTTTATGGCAACAAAGTATGAACATCCCAAATTTCATCAGACTAATTATAACAATTAAAAAAAAAACTGTTTATTTCAGTAAAATACATTGTTGCATGCATTATCCTAGCTACTAATCTTAATTTAAAAAGATTTTTTGAGTTAAGAAGTCTACCTATGTATACAGTCAAGGTCACAAACACAATGCACGTTACCCAGAAGTCTGAGTTCAGTTAGTTCTGAGACGAGGTTTGTGCCCTGCAGTAGTGATACGTATATAGATGATAAAGATAGTCAAAAGACACAAAAAACTTCAAACAACTAGACTAGTTCCCTTGTATCAGAAGTTTGAAAAGAACTGTGTATCAATACGAATCCCGACAGCCAATTCGACAAGCAATCGCGTTTCGCTTTGTCTTTGTCTAACTACCTCAAAGCAAAAGAGACAGATTTAGCGACAAACGACAATGCTGGCAGACCTACTACTGTAATTTCCTTCGGTGGATAAAAAGAGAGAAAAAACAGACAAAGCCAGGGCGAAGCCGAAGTTAATTGGAAACCGTGGTAAATTGGATTGAGGTCTAATGTTCAAGTTTTACTTAGATTTTGGTGACAAAATAGTGATTTTATCTATGGCAACATACAATATGGAATGACTACTAAAAAAGAAATATCTGGGTTTATTAGGGTACTGGCTATTTTAGCATTCATAGACTAAACTTATGAAAATTGTTTATACAATATAAAAAGAAAAACCTAGACTGATTAACTGACTAACAGATTTACTTACTCGCTGACTTTCTGACTCACTGACTGACTGAATCATCAACGCACAGCCCAAACCCTTGGCTCTAGAAAGTTGAAACTTGACTTGGGTCTAGAGAGTTGATAGGTTGCCTTTATAATGTAGTCAAGGTACGGATTTGACCAATTCAACCTAACTAAGTAGGTAACTAATTATATTAATAGGGATGTTGACACCATTAAAAAATAATTCGGAGACACGACTCCAGTAAAAAAACGCTTTATTTTAGCCCTGAAACCAAGATTTATTTTCGATTAACTGCAAAATTACATTTTTTGTTGCTTTAAAACAAATAAATAGTTAGTTAATTGAGTATGCGAACAAGTGACGTCATATGTTGCTATTGCCATTCAAACTCTATGGGAGAAATGTGTTTTGACAGCTCATAAAAAGTACGTCAGTTGATTGGTGGTGTCAAAATCCCTATTATCCTAGACTCTGAAAAGTTAGCATACATACATTTAGATGACAATAACAGTAAAAAAAATGATTTCAGGGTTTTTGGAAATTTCCACAGGATAAGGAAAAAACGGGATTTTAATATTCACAGACTGATACCTAGGTACTATGATGATGGAATTTTGGATGTTGTTTTGCCTGATTTTTGCTTTACCAATATCAATTCTGCGCGGAAGAAGTCGCGGGCAAAAGCTACTTAATTTAATGATCAAAAAATCTCATTGAGGAATACATATATTCCGGATTCACGATCTTATTCTGCACATACCATTTGACAGAATAAAGTGGAGGGTGCAATTGTGATTCCGAATGTGTGAGAAAATATTTGACCTCTGTTATTTTATTTTACTACCTCTAGTAGGTATTCTAGTAGGTATTTGCGTCAGTAACTTTTACTTAGGAGAGAGATTTATTTTTAATCCCCGACACACCGGGCGGTCTCGTTTCATGAAACCACACTCGTGTTTTAAGGACCCCTATTACGATACAGTTGCATAAAATACTATTATTATACACCGTATGCCATAACAGGATCAATACAATTAAATACAAATAAAAAAATTGATGACGAAATTTTTAGGAAGACAGCAACATGCTTCAATTGATAAATTCAGACAACTTCGTTTAAATTTACCGGATAAACAAAATTTCGACTAGGTCTAATTTGTAAATTACACTTACTAATTTCCACCCCCTTTAATTATGGCTAATCGGTTCCGAGACGTAATACCAGTAATTATCGTGATCAAAGCTGAACACTGTGTTATTATATAAATGCCGTATAAATGCCCCGTGGATTTGATTTGAAATGTAATTAGGTGCTTCTAGCTGTAATCAAGTTACCTACAGTTTAGATTTTGAACTAAAATTTCCTGTTTCCCGAGTTCCAGAGTACGAATTGGTCGTTAGGTCGACATTAAATTTGTTCTTATTATTATGTTTTAGCTATCGTTTTCTCCCATAATTCCTTATGTCCGATCTGAAATTTAGTATCGGTTTCGGCGCGTTCCGAAGTTGAATTAATGATTACATCATGTACAGGTTTGAAAATAAATCAGATGCGCATCGGCGACCCTTTCTTTCAAACAACGTATCTACTGTGTTAAAAAAAATAGTTGTAATAAATACTATAAAATAATAGCTGTGCGTGTGCGATTGATTTATTTTTATTGGAGCTGTTACAAACATTTTGAATTGGTTGTCTGGATTAAATTAAAAAGTGATGTGGTTGACGTTTAGACGGTTTAAAAAGTATCGGCCGGTTGGCTGACGGGGATTGAATGTGGAAGAGCGGAAGGAATAAGACGTGTTCTCTTTGACCTGTATTGTTGAAGAAAATATATCTATGTTTTGAGTGATTACGTGAGTTTTACTATATTAGTAATTAAATAGCATTTATGATTCTTCGACTAAAACTTTAACTTATCGGGTGGCACATTATTGTCATTCATTCCAGGTAAACAGTTCCAGGTCGAATTTTAACCGCACCGAACGATAGCATTGTTTTTTTGCTGGTCTGGTTTGCCGCTGGCCTAGCAGTTCAAACCTTCAACCGCAAACGCCCCCATCCCCTAATTTAAGTAAAATACTGAACAAAAAGGGGGGACGAAACAGGGCCCAGCCATTAACGCCTGGCATGCAAAAAGTGCGGCGGCCTCGGCAAATTAGACCAATCTTTTATCAGGGTCCATCAGAGTAAATACCTACTAAATTACTGACTGTGAGTCGTACAGTTTTAGCGTTTGATAAACATAATCCAAACCTAAGGGTTACACTCTTGTCCGAGTAAACTCATATGAGCCATCTCCTTGACCTCCTGGTACAACACGACACTGACTTTTTTCCTTATTTATGTAGCTGTGCCTAGTTAGACCTTTTCCTCTCTATTCCTCGATATCTTTCCTTCCAAAATAATCCTAAATAAACTGTCGTGCCGTATCATGTGTCTAACTACTTAATCGTTTTCTCGCATCTAGTATTTACAGTATTCAGTATTGTCCGCGACAAATAGATTTGTACAAAGATTCAAGGAATGGATTTGTATAAAGATACCATGAGTACCTAAATGAATAATAAATAAATAATAAAAATAAATATCGTGGGACAATTGGCACCAATTGATTGACCTAGTCCCGAACTAAACAATACTTGTTCTATGGATATTAAGCAACGGATAAACAAACTTAGGTATATAGATAAATACGTACGATACGTATTAAACGTCCAAGACTCTAGAACAAACATTCATAATATTCATACAAATACCTGCCCCAATCGGAAATCGAACCCAGGACGTCTGGTTCTTCATAGTCTGGTTCTCTATCTACTTGACTATCCGGAAAGCAAAATATTTAGTGTATTATAAGGTAATATATAGTGTTTGATGCTCCACGAATTGTAAAGCAGTGTGTGTCACTGCTAAAACGGCAACAATTACACAGGAGGCGGTTTACAAATGATCCGTCCGGCTCCAAACCGGCCCGGTTAACGTGATCCAGCTCTAATCTAGTTTACTTTGAGATACAAACAACACGCTAATACCTTTGGGATCGGAACGGCCTGGAGGAAAGTAAGTAAATTTAACACAAATAATATGAAGATTTCACACGACGTTCTTTTCAAACCTGCCGGGATTAAAAGAAGAAGAAAAACGAGGCAGAGGAAGGTCAAGATTGACCTATTTTGATCAGGTGAAGACAAAAGTGGGTGTCGTGTCGTATCAAGACCATGAGGAGTGGCGGTAACTCCACCCTCCTTAATTTTAGAATAATATGAAGATGCGTAGGTATTGATCCATACTGACGACCTGATAGCCCTATGGTTAGAGTACTTGACTACGAAGCTTGGAGATTTTGGGTTCAGTCCCCATCGGGGCAGATGTTTTGTATGAAAAATACGAATGTTTGTTCACGAGTCTTGGATGTTTATTATGTATTCAGGAATAATATCGATCTACTAAAGTATGTTTATCCGTTACTAGTATCTATAACACAATCTTTGCTTACTTCGGGTCAAACTAGGTCAATTTTGCCGAGTAATCTCAAAGTTTGCCATTTAAAATCAAAAATTATTGTATCTATCTCAACTAACATTCTGTGTTAGTTTTTGTATGTGTGGGTGTGTCGGTGTGTATCATTTTTGGGAGTTCCCATGGGAATTCAGTAAAATCTTGAAATCCTAAATCGACTGCCGCGAGCCGCAAAGATTTAAGCGAGTGAATAAAGTAAAGACTACCACTTACCAGTTATACATCAAATATCGAACCCATTGTAACAAATCAAGCCTCCCAAGAAAACTACAGAAATAGCAATATCTCATTTTTATCTGCGTCCACTAAAGCGTAACAATCGTTTGACCTCAGCCAAAAACAAAACGCCAAAACCGTTGCCCATGACATGTTTCCACATAAATTAAGCCAAAATAAACAGTACACTCGTTCCAACAAAAAAAACCTTGTTTATTGCCTTACGCCGCAATCTTGCTGCAGTAAAATAAAGCTAATAGCGTTGGGAATAAGTGCTGTTTTATTCTAGCTCCGGTACTCCGATAATCCCAAATGAGTAATCTTGGAGTTCTGGGTTCGCTTTTCGACGATGTCGATCGATTTATCTTCCTTCGAGTTATTTGGCTGCTGACCGGCTACCATGGTTACGGTGATTGAGCGGTTGAGGCCTTCCAGAGGATTTAATATTCTACTACCCTAGACCCGCGGCTTCGCTCTCGTTATCAGTAGAGATCGATACCAACGAGCAGTTTTCGTAGCAAAGTATATGTTTAGCAAAAAAAACAATACATGAGAAAATTCCATATTGCAAACGTTTACTTCAGGATATAATTCACTTCAGTTACCTTCTTGTAGCTTCCGTCAACGTGTAAAAACACTTTTCATCTCTCATACTCGGAAAGTGAGGCAAATCATATCTGACATACGGGAGGATAACTATTATTTTCTTCCCTAGGGTAGAAATGAATTAAAAAAATAAAGGCATTGGCTGTCAATGGAACACATACAATCAATGGAATAATTAAGTGTATTGAGTTTTGTTTTCTTAATTAGTCATATAACATATTACAAATTTTATAATGCCAGTGAAATATTATTAAATTAAATTATTAATTTACCTTAGTTTCTTATTAAGTGACTTAAACCAGAAAAGTTAGAAAATGTTAAGAAAAAAACACGGTAAACGACAATTTTATTATCCACACAGCCTAGGCTATCTCTATACAGCTTAACTTCATGGTTCAAATTGGTTACTTTCATATTTTATAAATAAACTGTTGTCTGTTGTCATTGATTATTATATTGAACATTCTAAATTTTGTTAAATTAATTATTCCTTAACAATAAACTTCATTGAAATATTTTACAACAATCATATTGACCAGTTTAGACATTTTTTTTTATTTATACTTATATTTTCTAACTTTCCTTGTAGTCGAAATGAACAGCAGAGTGAAAAAAAAAAAAAAAAAAAAAAAAAAAAAAAAAAAAAAAAAAAAAAAAACGGTTGCCTAGCTACGAGTAAACATTTCAAATCTTGTTTACCAAATCATATTTACTCAATAATATTTTATATTTCGTTCTTAATATTAAAATTATCAGTGACAAATAATATGTGTACTCGCTAACCCATAAATTTAAATAAATAATCATGAAAAATTGAACCTATAAATGGATTCCATTAGTTCTGATAATATTATTTTGACAAGTCAACATGAAAATCTTTCAAGTACCGTGCAGTGCCCGCATTGCCCCAGATCTTTCAAACGCAATGGATTACAACGTCATATACGTGCTGCCCACGATAACCATTCAAGCACGCAACGAATTTCTGATTCAGTTGTGTACACATCACGCCTGGAAGATGCTTTTGGATCGCCCTATCTTAACAATATAGGATCTAAGACTGGTGCTTGGCAAAAACGCTGGGACAAAGTTTGTTGTCTTCACGGTAAACTTTACGATCTTCCCTCTAACACAACTAGCAGAAAATTTATCCATACACTAGCTGATGAAATAGAACTTCTTGTCAAATTAGATTTTCCTTCAGAACGTGTTTTAATCTTCATTTCCGTAATGTTACAACGAGACCAGAACATAAAAAAAGTAAAAGACATAACCAGATTACTTGATCGCCGCCTCAAATTATGGGCCGAAGAAAAATACGAAATCCTCATAACCGAATCTATTAAAGCAGACATCTCTCTTTGTAGTGCTTTTAACAGAAAAAATGGCAATAATGATGACGTCACCAAAATATTCACACGTTTAATTTTGAAAGGCAAAATTCGAGAAGCTCTCAGTTGGCTCTTAACAAAAGATACGAGGAAAATCCTTAACACCGATGACGAAGTTGATACTTCTGGAAAAACGGTCAAAGACGTCTTAGAAGAAAAACATCCCACCGCAATTACCCCAGACCCATCCTTATTTACGCTACCTGAAAATATTTCTGAAATGCCTCCACTACTCGATGTTGACATAACCTGTGGCCACGTCGAATCAGTCACTAGGAAATTGCATGGTGGAGGAGGGCCAACAGGTACCACATCTGAAAACTGGAAAGATTACCTCTTACGTTTTGGCGAAGCAAGCTTACACCTAAGGATTGCCATAGCTCATCTAACCATGAAACTTAATAATGAATATGTTCCATGGAGCCACATACAAGCACTCATGTCAAGTCGCCTTGTAGCCCTTGACAAATGCCCCGGTGTGAGACCAATCGGTATTGGTGAATGCCTTTGGAGAATCCTATCCAAATGTATGATTGAAGCCACCGGCTCCGAGGTTACCGAAGCATGCTCCAACTCGCAACTCTGCAGCGGATTAAGCAGCGGCATCGAAGGTGCAATACATGCAATGAGCGATCTATTTGAAAAAGAATGCCAACCCGGCTCAAACTGGGGACTACTTCTTGTTGACGCAAATAACGCTTTTAATTCTGTTAATAGACAACTTGCCCTTTGGCAAGCAAGATTATACTGGCCACACTGCGCTCGCTTTCTTTATAATACCTATAATGGTCACGCAGAGCTCGTCATTCACGATTCTGACATGAGAATTTATAGCAAAGAAGGTGTTACTCAAGGAGATCCACTAGCTATGCCTTTATATGCCCTTGCTACTTTACCTTTAATAAATAAACTCAAAGATGACCATAATACCACTCAATGTTGGTATGCGGATGACTCTTCTGCCCAAGGAAATCTTAATAACCTGTATCAATGGTGGGAAAAGATAAGTAGCATAGGGCCTGCCTACGGATATTTCCCCCAAGGCAAAAAATCATTCTTAATAGTATCTGAGACAGACAAACAGAAAGCAACTCATATATTCAAGAATACTAATGTTACAATTGTAACTGGATCTCGCTATTTGGGAAGCTACATCGGAGAAGGCAAAGAGAATTTTGCAAAAAAGAACGTACATAAATGGGTTTCCACTGTAGAAAAATTATCTCTCATATGTAAAGATTCACCACAAGCTGCCTATACTGCCTTAACCAAAGCTGCACAATTTCAATGGTCATTTTTGTTACGAGTCCTAAAAGATGCCGCAGAATACTTTGGTCCTTTAACAAATACCTTACGCACAATTTTTTTGCCGACCCTACTAGGGGGTGATGTGTCATCAAGCTGACTTATTTTCTTTACCAATACATAAAGGAGGATTAGCAATATCTGATGGTGCCACCACTTCAAATTTATACTATGATACATCCAAAAAAGGCTGCACAGTTCTTTCTTCCTCGTTAATTGAAATGAAACATATGGAACTTGCAGAACATCATAATTCCCTCAAGGATGCACGTAAAGAATACCATAAACAGAAAGAAACTCGTGATGACAATCTTATGGATTCTATCTTAACCAAGCTCCCTCCCATCAAAAGAAGAGCCATTGAAAGATCAATTGCGACCATAATGAAAACAAAATCCTCCAATTGGTTATCCGTTATACCCACAAGAAAAGATCATTTTGACCTTTCCCCATATGAATTCCGTGATGCCCTTTCAATACGCTACCATCGAACACCAATCTCTATGCCAAAATCTTGTGATGGATGCGGCAATAACGATTTCAATATTGATCATGCCCTCTGTTGCAAAACTGGAGGTCTAATCACGAGACGTCACAACGAAATAAGAGATCTCTTTTGTGAATTATGTCAACAAGCGTGGGGAAATGTAGTCAAAGAACCAATTATCACTGAAGGTGATAGTGGCCTACGAGGCGATTTAGCTTGCCGCGGCGTGTGGGTTGCCCAGAGGGAGGCGTTATTCGATATCCGTGTCGTTGACACCGACGCTCCTTCTTACATCTCACGCCCTGTTGCTTCTGTCTTAAAATCTGCCGAATCGGAAAAGCAAAACAAATATGCCAATGCCTGTTTGGGGGTAATTACAATAGAGAGATCTCTCTCCAGGCAGATGTTATGCCTGGGGACCGAAGTCCAATTGATGAAAGTTGGAAGTTGTATTTATGCAGCCGAGTTGAGAAACTTCGATAGCGTGATGTAGGATTGTAGAAATTAGTTCCTTATGTGACGACTAGATGGCGCAAGTAGTCGCTACATCAGCCCCCCTTTTAGACCGGAGGTCGATACGAATTGCAGTGGAGTGCAGTCTGTGCGTAATGTGGGCGCTTGCAAGGGCCAGTCGCTCAGAGCCTCGTCGGCGAGCATTGTTGTTCCTCTGCTACTTCTGGATGCCTGTCGCGTGATTGCTCGGAGCCTTGTTGGCGAGCGTTGGTTGATTGATTGGCAAGTGGAAGTAGTGGGAGGAGGATTTGCGAACTGTAGACACCAGGCAGATAATAGATACATGCTAATGGTGCACAGTGCGGTGAGATGGCTTGCTGTGAGACTGCGTCATCGTCTTGTGTGTTTGAAGGTTGCGATTTTTTGTCCAATGTCGTGGGTCACCAATTTGGGGGTAATTACAATAGAGAGATCTCTCTCCAGGCAGATGTTATGCCTGGGGACCGAAGTCCAATTGATGAAAGTTGGAAGTTGTATTTATGCAGCCGAGTTGAGAAACTTCGATGGCGTGATGTAGGATTGTAGAAATTAGTTCCTTATGTGACGACTAGATGGCGCTAGTAGTCGCTACACCTGCGAGCTGCGTCATGCCACATTTACACCCCTTGTCACCTCCGTAGATGGAGTCTTTGCACCACAAATGGCCACCTTTGTGAAACACCTCGGGGAAGCACTTGCATCTCGCTGGGACCGCTCTTTGTCTTGCGTCTTGGGCTGGCTAAGAGCTCGGATAATAACTTCTATATTTAGAGCGACTAGCATGTGCATTCGAGGCACCCGACATAAATGGAAGCCAGCAGCGAAGCTGTTTGGCTTTGATGATGGTGCTGCCCTACCACACTCCGACTGTCAGACTGACTTGACATTTTTTTTTTCATAGTTTACTAATTTATTAGTTTCCATTTTTATCTGTTATTACTTCCTAATGTATATTTCTAATTTATATAGAATATGTGTAAATAAATTATATTTACAACTCAAAGCAGAGTGTTTAACTCGGGAAAAACACCAATATCACCTTCGGAATATTGGCACCCCCGCTGTGCTCGGGTGCCAAGTAACCTCGTGCGATATTGGTTATTTTCCTCCCTTGTTGAACAATCTACTATTTATTAGCATTTTTTCTGATTGACGTGAAAAACTGACAGCCATATCCGTTGAAATGATTTTGATTGTGTAATTGGATTAATTTTAATAAGTGCGATTAATATTTAATTTTAAAAATATTTGTGTATTTTTTTGACAACTGTACTTTGCTACGAAAATTGCACTTTGATAACGATCACTAGTTATCAGTTATGGTCATCAAATTCTGGTGTTACTTTGGTGGGTGCCGGAGAAAAGTTAAGAGGATACGATGCGAACCATTTCTCCATACAAACGTAGTCCCCTGTTTCCTCCCTGGACATTAGAGCAAATACTTTTTACCGTTAAATCTATATCTATCACGGCATGGCCCTATTTTTTTTTATTCCTATATTATAAGAATTAGAAGCTTTCAAGATCTATAAAAATTGCCCAATCACGTCGTAATTTTAGACACTTATGAAAAAAAAATACTCATATTAACAATAAATCGAAGACATATCAGCATAGCTAAAGTCTTCATCAAATTATTTTTAGAAAAAAAAAATAGACAAGTTTTTAGGAGAAAATAGAGGACTACGAAATGCTGTTTTGATCAATTTTATGTATTAACGGTCCGAGCTGCAGTTATCCCTTTCTTGGTGTATTCATACGAAAGGATTGCAGCGAGACAGCGATGTTTAAAACCGGCCAAGTGCGAGTCGGACTCGCGCACGTAGTGTTCCGTACAATTATTTATAAAAATCACGTTTGTTGTATGGGAGCCCCCTTAAATATTTTTTTTATTTTAATTAATTGATTTATTTTTAAAGTCAATACATAATTAAATATCCTGTGAATATTTCAAGCTTCTACCTGTTGCCGTTATCAATATCGAGCAAAAAAATCACGTTTGTTGTATGGGAGCCCCCTTAAATATTTATTTTATTCCGTTTTTTAGTACCTATTTGTTGATATAGCGGCAACCGAAATACATCATGTGTGAAAATTTCAACTCTCTAGCTATCACGGTTCCCGAGATACAGCCTGGTGACAGACGGACGGACGGACGGCCGGCGGAGCCTCAGGAATAGGGTTTCCGTTTTTACCCTTTGGGTAGGGAACCCTAAAAATGAGGACTGCATTCGTTGGATGTGAACCAAGTTACAAGTCGAATATTAGGCACGTCTGCTCCAAAACAAATAAAACAAAAAAAAAGAAGCGCTTTCGTGATATTATTGTTGAAATTACTTTCGGATTAAAGTACACGACTAGAATAAAATAAGTAGAATTACACGTATTAATGTAGAAACCAGCAAAAATATACAAAGGCCCATGCATTAATTTACACTCGTACCGCAATTTCACAAAAAATCCCGAACCTAACAAATCTGGTCCATAAACTATCCCCCGGGATACATATGCGGTCCCGGGAGCAGAATTATGATCCCATTTCGTGGTATAATAATTCCAGCAATGCACTTAAGAAAATTGAACTGTATGAATGTTATTGGGTCGCTTGGGTTAGCTCCGGATTGGTCGGGTGCCATTTTCTTTTTGGGTTTTATTGGCCAGTTCTGTTATTTACTGTTTATAAATGCTTTTTAGTATAAAAAGTTATTAAATATGTTGTTAAAATGCGATACTTTAAAAAGTATACTAATAGGATGTTTTGAAATTGCGTTAAAATTATATTATAACGCATTGCCTTACGATTGGTTTTGCTATTCGCCCACGTCCAAAGTTACCTTTCATTGGTTCGAAGCACCCCACCTTACGGTACTCGAGTCAACAGTCAATATCTTTTTTAACGCGAATCGAATTTCCATATAACGTAGATACATCTCTTGATAAACCCTTTTAAATACTACTATTTAATACGCTACACTGTGTGTGAGAACGAACGGGTTCCCAGACGGTATAAACCGTTTATTCGATGAACGAATGGTAACGAACCGAGGGGACCGGCTGAATGTAATGAATGATTTAAAAACGGATGAGCGCTTCGTTTGGAATGCTCACGCATTACTCTTATGTTTAAAAACATAAAATTACTTTTTTTTAACAAGGAAAATGGGATGTTATAACCGAGTTTGTTTTATTCATTCAAATGATATCATTTAAAATTAAAAAAAATATTTTACCGACTATTTTTATACTCACTCACTCATGCTAAGCTTTTCCCTCGACTTTTTTTTGCGAAAATTGGCGCCTCGCCTCTAGTTTCCAAAATTAAGAATTTCGTCAACATTTCATTCCATTTTTCAAACCTTTAGGGGTTGATGAACCCCTTTGTGATCAGTTACATTTCGAAATATTACGAAACGCTGAATACTCTTTTTTATACTCGTTAATCCGTTAATCCAAGCAAGCATCACGATGCGGCCAGCGGGTATTTTCCATTTAAGTTCGACCACATTATGCAGTGATCAATTCTAAAATACGGACTTGTATAATATATTTGCACCTTATAATACCGTTAGCTTTTAACACTGCAAAATTAATTGAAAAGTTATCCTAAGTGAGCTAAAAATTTATTTTACATTTAATCATAGTGATCAAATAGTGGCCAAATCATCGAACGCTGAATACTCCATCAGGTATTTCCATTTGATAAAAAGCTTAGCCACATCATGAAGTGATCAATTTTATGATTCGCCCACGTATTCCCACCTTATGTCTTTGAAACCTTTTTTCACTGCAAAATGAATCGAATATTAACTTAACTGAAATTAACATTTAAACATACATTTATATATTCATGGTGATCTTCAAACGAAATATGAACTTTATTACGGACGTACATCGCAATCACATCAAATATTGAATAAAAAGTAATGAACTCATTAATGCCACTTCCACAAATAATGACAAAGCTTTTATGCAATTTTAAATCATCGCTTTTGATGTGCAAGTTGATAATATATTCATAAATATAAATTTTGCTTCTTACAACGAGGTAGTGTACATTAACTATCATGAAAATGAACGTTTTTATACTCAAGTACTTTAATCTGTTGATTATATTATTACTATCATTATTACAAACAAAATTACAAGCAAAGGCGCTTTTCTATGATACTGGCTAGTGTAATGAAAATTCATTATACAACTGAAAAGAGTTTCAAAAATAGAACGTCGTAACTCAAACTCGTTCTTCATTGTCAAATTATGACGTGACACAAATGATCTGATGATTCGTTGAGTTAATACCACAGACCATTTAATTTGTGCAATGCGCTGACGCTTGCTTTCGCAATCACTATTTCTTTCTGTCATACGGTATAAGTTGGTGACAGAAAGAGATGGTGAAAGCAATGGCAAGTGCCCGCGCGTTAGACAACACGGCCTCAGGCCAGGCTGTTGAGTATTATTTTGGAGCCATGGTAGCCTAGTGGTTTGACCTATTGCCACTCAAGCAGGGAGTCATAGGTTCGAAACCGGGCTCACAACTCTGAGTTTTCGGAATTCATGTACGAAATTACATTAGAAATTTACCATGAACTTTATGGTGAAAGAAAACATCAATTCAATGGTATATGTGAACTTCACAATCCGCACTGGGCCCGAGTGGGGCATACGGCCCAAGCCCTCTCATTCTGGGCCTGTGCCATGTAGTGAGACGTATATAGGCCGAGACGATTGTGACGATGACATCAATGATAGTTTAATTCATTGAAAAAAAGAATCTGTTAATCATAGAGTCATTAAGGTTTCCATATACTCTATGAACGCTTTACTCGAAAGCACTTGTCCAACTTCCCGCTTCATGGGTTTATTGTAACATTCCGTACAACTGCTATAAATAACACCAATTCTCAACTCCAATCAGCCGAATTCATCCGAGAACAGCCGACAGAACCCGAACGATCCGGTCGACGGAGCGATTCACCTAACCGATTGCGTTTCATAGCCGTGCTATCGTTTGATTGCACGATTTCTGGGACTGTTCAAGCGGCTCAGCTTTTGAGGCCGTGTTAGGTTCGAGGAATTTGTAGAATACATATCGGTTAGCAAGTGCATTCTGAGCCTTGCAACCATTACGGTTTTTCATGGGTGTTCACTGAAATATTGAGCAAGTCAGCATGGTGAATACTGAATAGTTTTCAAGGGATATTCTTTTTCTAAATATTGACCAATTTATGAACAAGTATTTTTGACTTCGCTGGAAATCGTGGCAAGTGGCGACACCTTGTTCACAAAGGCCAATCAAAGCACGCCCACGCCTGGTTTGAGTCACTGAGCGAAAAACGCATAAAGCGCCACAACCGGGCCACCAACCCCCGACCATCTGGGGCTGCGTACACTTATCACGAGTGCGGCCGATCTTATCCCGTATCGGTCTTTTCAGCCACGAGCGCATGGTGCCGCCAGGGTGCTACTTAAATCATCTGTCACAGATGTAAAGGCCTATTATTATTATTATTTTTGACTTTAATCCTTGTCAATAACTATGTTCTTTTTGTTCGTTTTCATCTCAGAGCCAAATCCAAAAGGCTACCTTCCATTCCATTACAGTTAGATACTACACTGTTTTATTTTCTATTTCCTTTAAGGGAACATTCAAAAGGTCACATGAAGTCAATTTCTCTAAGACACTGATCTCCTAACTCTTTTTGTTAAAAAAAATCGTCATGAACTTCATTTAATTAATTATGCGCGAAACATTATTTGTACAACTAAGCCTAAGCTATATGCTGTTGAAGTTAGTATTCGACACTAAGTTTTTGTTACTGTAATTGACTTTTTTAATATAACTGTTAACTCAATATTTATTAATATGCATGAAACAATTATTTTTTGCTTAAGTTAATTATCAGCTGGTAGTTTTTTGCTAAGCCATTTGACAAACTTGACGGATCAAAAATAAAACAAGGTGTATACTATCAAGTAATTCATGTTTTCACAAAGTGCTAACTTAACTTATAGTGGTTTACAAATTTTGACATTGATCGATGTTGGAAGTGTGCCACGTCAAAGGCTTAATACATTTTGAATCGAAAGTTCCGATGTAAAACTTTTACAACAATAACGCAATCAAAGTTTCCTGCTGAAATATACCGGATTAATTTTAAAACGCGAAAATTCGGACATGTGTGCGTGCGTGTATGCTTATAGTGGGCCCGCATGGAAACTGTAGCTCAGTCTATCTCATTCTGAGAGGATGCTGTGTCCAGCATATAGGGCCAGATATAACATGACATTGATTCGCTCGAATCAAAACATTCCACGACCACTCTTCCCGCATCAGTATTTTATATCAAACTTCGCGCAACAAGAAAAATGTGCAACACTTGTAGCAAACAGTGTAGTTTCGTATGAAATATCCGCCATTATACTTTATAGCGTAGTAATAGCCGTTTTTAATGTGCCTCGACTCGGGGCTGTCAGCAAACAATAGTGAACGTGAGCGCTTGCACCAAATTGCGGAGTAGAAACGCCGAGCAAGCCACGAGAGAATGGGCTCGTTGAGAGCACGAATGTAACTATATTGACGCGGCAGTCGGAGAAGTTAGAGCCAGTTTCTTGAAGTTAAAGGAAATTTCTGGTATTGTAGAACAAAATAGACGATGGCCTAGTGATTAGAGAATCTGACTACGAAGCTTGAGGTCCCGGGTTCGATTCCCGTGTCGGGGCAGATATTTGTATGAAAAATTCGAACGTTTTTTCTCGGATATTGGGTGTTTAATATGTATTTAAGTATATATCTATCTATATAAGTATGTTTATCCATTGCTTAACACAAGCTTTGCTCAGCTTACTTTGGGACTTGGTCAATTGGTGTGAATTGTCACGTGATATTATATTTATTTATGATATTTAAATACATTTTTTGATGAATAGGTATTAATTACTTAGCTTTTCCGCCGTCATAAGAACAATGTTTGATGTTTTATTTGGGAAACAAACATTTTTGTTGCCAAATACTTACCTATGTTGACAAATAAAGATACTTTGATTTTGCATAAGCGCAGCGTACTTGCTTGATGGAGTAAATTTTGATCATATAAACACTATTTTTCATAATACAGGAATTTGTCTACCTAACATAAGTGTTTTAACTGCAATACTACCTGTCTCAGACAGAAACCTAGAGAAAACCGGCGAAGTACGAGACGGGTTTCACTACTGAGCATTCCGCAGAAATCTAAAAGCCAAAATAAAAGTATGCATCTTATAAAATTCCTATAAAAATAAAATATTCATTAAGTAATTTTTGAACTTTTCCTCTGGGTATGGTGCTGCTAGCCAAATTTCCGAATTCTTTGTCAGCGGAATATGCCCTTTAGGTGTTGATTCCCAATTTTTTTGTTTGAGTTTGCATTCATTATTTTTAACTTGGTACCTACACATAAGAAAAAGTGGCTTGCCAGCCAGAAGCAACTTAATTTTTTTTGAGATCCGGAATCCAAAGTATATATATATCATTTATTGAATCAGGCGTTACTTTGCGGAGGTCCATATTAATGAACTAAAACAATTACTTTGCCGCAATTACTTTGCAATAAGGTCGCGGGTGAGCAAAGTAATTGTTTTAGTTCATTATATATATCAATCGCTTCCCTCCTCTAACTTACAGTCCTGACCAGCGATACGTCTATTGTTAGAACCCCCCTATGTGTCAACCCGCCGAGATTGCGGGTATTGGTGCTGATAGCGCGATCTGATAGATAATCACTGCAATTTTCTGATACACTCTTTGTAAGAGATATTACTATAAGGTCAAACAATACAATACGACTCAACACAATAACTCCTTATTGAATACCAGATAATAAGCTAGACGGAAAAAATGTAATAAGTATTTTGGAAGTTATGAGCCGATTCAGGGCATAGGTGTACTTATAGCTGGTGCGGTTTAAGCCAGAAGATGGAAGTTACAAATCGGTTCATGGTAGGCTTATAGGTTCAGTTCGGTTTAAGCCAAAAGAGGTAACTGACAGACAGTTTCGCATAAAACTTACCCGTGACCCTATCTCACCTGATATCTATCAGTATCTAGTTCAAATAGTGCTAAAGGTGTATCTCACCGGTCCAGTTACAACCTATATATTCACTCTAGCCTTGAAGATCCCTAGGTTTTGTCTACCTAGACAAACAAACGCACGCATTTGTAATATTAGTAAAATTTGTCGCATATTTTAGGTACAAAACCTGACAGTGCGTTTGGCCTAACACGTACTTGCCCGGTTTTTATTCCCTAAAAGAAAAGCTTTAATAAACCATACTTTTTAAAATGTCACCTTTGAAAAAATTCCAGTAAAATCGAGGTGGACGAGCAATATGCCAGGCTTAGTCTAAAATAGACTTTCATAGGGCGGTAGCTTGCTTGATGACCTAGATTTTGAGGCTTTGGTCGAGAACAAAGTGAAAATTCATAAAAATCGGCCAAGTGCGAATTGGGTGCCACCGTTAAATATTCGTATGACTGGATGGCCTAGCTGTTAAAAAACTTGTCTACATTTCTTGAGGTTGCTTCGATCCTCGATTGGGGCAAATATTAGGTGTGACAAATAAGTACGACCGCTTTAGCCTAGTTGGTAGTGACCCTGCCTACGAAGCAAGAGGTCCTGGGTTCAAATCCCGGTAAGGGCATTTATTTGTGTGATGAGCACGAATATTTGTTCCTGAGTTATGGATGTTTTCTATGTATTTAAGTATTTATTTATCTATATAAGTATGTTTATCCGTTGCTTAGTACCCATAACACAAGCTTTGCTAAGCTTACTTTGGGACTAGGTCAATTGGTGTGAATTGTCCCATGATATTTATTTATTTATTTTTGATATTTTAGTATATTTATCCGTGGCCTACTTAGTACCTATAAAAAAAAGTTTTGCTTACTTTGGGGCTAAGTCAATTGTTGTTTGCAATCCAGAAAATGGCCAACGGCTGATGTGGCCAAAAGGTTGTCGAGTGGCGTTTACGGACCGGAAGACGCAGTGTTGGTAGGCCTCCAACAAGATGTAGCCACGACCTGATTAAGATTGCTGGAACGCATGGCATGCGGATAGCACAGGACCAATCTGTTGGTGACCCTTAGGGGAGGCCTATGTTCAGCAGTGAACTTCTTTCGGCTGAAATGATGATAAATGATGAATCCAGAATAATTCAGTGAATCACAATTTGAATGAAGGCTGTGCCCTGCTGTGGGACGTATATGTATAGGCTGGGATGATGATAATTTCAGTAGATAGTTGGGCTAGTTTGATTGGTAACCCTTGTAATTTTCCTACCTCCTTTCAAGATTTTTTAAATGTGGTTGACAATGGTATCGGTAAACTCATAATATTTTTTCCTCAGAAGAATAAACATAAATCTTACAGTCGAGACAGCTTCAAATGTAAAACTCTTAAAACATTCTAGAGTTTTCAGAACGCTTTCTTAATTTAACTTACTAACTAAAGATTGCATAAGTGACGCTTTAAATGAACAAAGTCAACTAAGGTTCGAGTTAAGATTTTATCACGGTGCCGTAAGTAGCTTAACTTTTAAGAATAACTTAACTTGGATTTGGCTTAACACTGACTTAAAGTGACGCTTAATCTGGAATGCTTGTCGCGTGACTTTCAATCTTTTCAGATCTTTTGTTTACCTATTTAGGGTTCTGTACTTAAACGGTCCCTAATACTAAGACTTCGTCCGTCATCTTCGTTGGTATTTATCCTTTTAACCACAATCAGAAGACACTTATCTTGATATATTCAGTGGTCGATGTAAATAAATTGATTTAATAAATTTACTGGACTGAAAAAATTACTTTGCTGACTCAAGGGCCGCAACTTAGGTAGGTACCTAGGTAGGTAGATGAGTCGCGGTAGAGCAAAGTAATTGTATTAGTTCATTGATATGGACCTCCGCAAAGTAACGCCTGATTCAATAAATTAATAAAACTTAATTAAAATAAAAAATAAAACAGACTTCAAAAAACACCCAAAAACTAAAAAGAAAAAAAAACTGAACCGACTGCAAACAAAAAGCATAAAAATATCTTTCTACTAAGGGTGAGGCCACACTAGCGTAATTTTGTGAGTCGTGAGCGGCAGAATTTCGTTTCGCGCCATACAATATGCGGGCCATCACGTGACACTCACGTGACACACAATGTATGGCGCAAACCGAAATTCTGCCGCTCACAACTCACAAAATTACGCTCGTGTGGCCTCACCCTAATCTGTTTGAAGTCGGTGCCTCAGCACGAGCCACTTTCAGCACTCACTTTGTATTATAAGCTTGTTTAGTGTAACGTCCACTACACATAGTGAACGAAAGATATAATTTAAAAAAAAACCTATTCTTAACCCTAGGCGTGAATTTTGACTCACAATTGGCCGTCTTTATTATTTATTTTAAGTAAATAAGTATTAAAGCAAACTTAGATTATATCGAGCACAATGAACAAGACTTCAGTCTCCATCAGATAAGTTTATAACGGTACAAGGTAACAAAAATAATAATACCTGCAGCGGTTTGCGGTGAATCTCCCGAATAATTTACTACAAAAGTGATAAGAATGAGTTTTACGTAGCCTACGGCACAACGACTTCTTTCTAAATATTTTGGAAGGCAGGATTTAGAAGACAAGAGATGTTTAAAGATAGAGGGAGGCCTAGAATAACATTTCTAAGCCAAATAAAGGACGCCTCGTATGAGGAACTCAAAAGACTGGCTCAAAGAAGAGAACATTGGTGACTACTCCACCGACAAGAGCATGGTGCGGTGGCGGTGACGTTTGTAATATTCTAACTTGTATGAACGAGTTTGCGTTACGGTACCGCACAACCGTTCATACAAGTTAGAATTTTACAACCGTCACCGCCACCGCACCGCCCGCCACGCCTCCGCTGTCTGTGTGTTAGGAGCTTTATAGTTTCGTCATGTCTGTCTGACCGTCCGCCTATCCGTCCGTTCGTCTGCGGCTTAGCGTAGAGATTATTAAGGCTAGAAAGCTGTAGTTTTGTACGGATATAATTTAGCAATTACCCTGAAAAGTGATAAAACAAAATGTAGAAAAAATCTTTTAGGTTACCTCCCATATACGTAAAGTGGGGGTGATTTTTTTTTCTTGTTTAACCTTATAGTGTGGTGTATCTTTCGATAGGTCTTTTAAAATCATTACGGGGGTGTGAAGACGATTCTTCAATATAGTAAGTAATTCGTTTGCGAGATATTCAACTTTAAAGTGTATATTTTTGTTAAAATCGACGTCCTCAAACCTACTAAAAGCTAAAACTGTTGGTATATTTTTTTATTAAATAAATCAGGGTGGGAGGAAATACATAGATAGGTATATCAAATTAACGGTGTACTTCCGTTTCGCAAATTACGTTTCCCAAACTGATTCATTTGGCAAATGTTTCATTTCCCAAATGTTTATTTTTTTCTGAAACTGTGAACTATTCAGGATATATTTCAGGACTATTTTGTAGGTTAGGTTAGGTTAGGTTAGGGTTGTTTTATAACAATCCTGAAAAGTTTACAGTTTCAGAAAAAATAAACATTTTGGAAATGAAACATTTGCCAAGTGAATCAGTTTGGGAAACGTAATTTGCGAAACATTAGTAAACCTTTTTCCAGAACTGGTATAATTTTACCTTTCGTCTGGTACCAGGTTATCATTGAATTTTGAGAGACTCTGTCTGTATATAAGCACGCTTATAAGTGCACTACTATTGAGGTTGAATATAATGTACTAAGCGTAACTTTGGAAGCAGTGAACCAAAACGCAAAGTGCTCCACATTCAGCTGGGGCTTTACTTTGCTTAATTTACAATTCAAGAAACTTGCACTTTGGGCAGCATGACGGCTTGTAAAACTTTAATGTTGCTGCAACGAACGAGACAGAGCGAAATGGGTCCAAAACAAACAACGAGGAGACGAATTGTATTTCGAACAATGGCGGTTTGGAGCTGGTTGATATTTCCGCTGTACAAATGTTCGGATATAATTGTTCTGGAACCTGGGCGAGCGAACTTCAAAATCAAAACCTTTATTCTGCAAGTAGACTGCAAAAGGCTCTTTACGTGTCTATTTTTATACTACCAGTGCTTTCGTTAAGACTCGTGTTGCCAAGCGGAATAAGCCGAAGGAAACTTGGCAGAAAGCTATTTTTGCAAGACGAAAATTATATAACAATTCATTTACATTAAGGTTGGGGGTATTTACACCAATGCAGGGTAACTTTAGGCCGTGTGATAAACTACATACAGAAGGGTCTAATAAAAAATATAAGAAAGTGGGCGGTCAGCTATACCAACTATGTAACTTTAGCCATTGGTATAAACTCGGTCCAGCTTTTATCCCAATAGCTACCCTTCAAGGCCAAAGTAACCCGAACTTACGGTAACTATTAATACAAGCACTTGCTCGAAGCAAGACAAAAGTAAATTGAAAATACATAACAGCCAACTGACAACAGATAACTGTTCAGTATCGACACATATTTCATTATCATTATTTATCTATTTAGTTTTTATGGAGATGTATGAGGTTCGTTAGTTACGAGTAAGTACTTTTTTTTTTAATTTATTAAGAAAAAGTTAAGAGTCATCTAAGTCATCATTATCGCAGGCCTGTACACGATTCACTGTTATGCACAGGCCTCTGATTGGATGGAGGTGGCTTGGGTTGTACTTAGTTCCCACGCGGGCCCAGTGTGAATTGAGAACTTCACCCAAACCATTGAATTGCTTCATATGCGACTATGCGTGTGTAGGTCTACTCATGTACTGTACTGAAAACCTTCATGACAAAGCATTTTCACGGCACTACAGCATGACGCGAGCGATGGTCAATCATTTACGACAGCATCTTGAGCCGAGTTTAGACTTGCAAGAAAAACCGGTCAAGTTGTATAATTATAGGTACAGTCAACCAATTTGATTCCTAGGCCACTATAGAACCATGTCATAATGAAAAATTCCATGTCATACCTAATTGTTTATCTTCTACGACAGTGATTATTGTGTGAAGTATGTCATGATGATATTTCGATCTTTGCTAAAATTTGTCCACGCTAATGAATAGGAAAGGAGTTTTCTTATGTATTAATTACTTTATTTGGCAGTGTTCGTCTGTCAAAACTTCTTATTCCTCTCATGTCATGAAGCGAAAACGTTTATAAACTCTTTACATTTATTGTATGTTTTGATCGGAAAGTTGATAATCTTTTGACGTTGTAATTATATAGTAGTTAATGCGATAAGGTTCTATAGTGGCCTAGTAATCAAATTGGTTGACTGTACAAGTGTACATTGCGGCGCTTGATTGACCACCTTAATCTCGTTCACCTTACTGCCTCGCAATGTAATCCATCTTGCACGTTTTTTCTTCCAGGTCTAAACTAGGCTTTAGACTCAAAAATTGCCGTCAAAATGCACGGGAATCAAAATGGATTGATATACCTAGTTGAACCGTGTATTTTACAGCTGATTATCAAAGCGCACGCATTCCAAACGTTTTCTAAAGCAAACACTTAGGATCAATTTCAACAAATTAAACTTGTGCAACCTCAAAATTCCATTTCGAAAACGTACTGGCAGTAACCGCAATAAAAACTTTAAAAACAAAAAAGAACATTCATTTTAAACCGCGGCGGACTTTTCAAATTTCGAACACTGCCGCATATTTTTAAAAAGTTAGCTGCTCCAACGCCTCTTGAACTTAGTCTACGCGAAGTTGCAAGTATTCCAATCCAAGAACTAGTGTAATATTAGGTACAGTTCTTCCATTTCAAAAAGCACGTCTCGATATTTGACCTTAATCCGAGGAGGATAAGAGCGCTGTCGGTTGCATTTCAACTCTAAAGAAAACTTTAGCCATTCCGCACATACCTGGCTAGGAGATTATCCGATTTCATTGAAAAGTTTTCGAATATTCTTGAATAAAACGTAGGCTAATTTTAGATCGTCGACGTCCATTTGAAATGTTGACTTACCTGTGGAAAAATAAAAAAAAAAGGTTAGTCTGGCAATCGAAAAACTAGAGAGCTTGTGCAGTGTTCTATCTACTGCTAGTATCATAGATCCATCATCATCATCAACTGAAAGCCGTCTACTGTAAAGCAAAACCCTCCCACTTGGAATGCTAAAAGGACCGACAACCCGCCATTTGCATCCAACGGTCGCCCGCATCATCATAGATTTCCATATTTTTAATTTTTTATACACATCCACATCCTTACTAATATTATAAATGCGAAATTAACCCTGTCTGAGTATCTGTCGGTATGTCTGTCACCTTGTTACTCTTAAACCGCTGAACCCTGAGGACATAGGTAAGTTTTATCTCGGAAAGTTGCATAGTTCCCGCGAAACAGCAATAAACGAATATTCGCAGACAGAGTCGCGGGCAAGAGCTAGTTTAAAATATACTACCGTGAGGAATGTTATAATAAAACTTTGTGCAAGAAAAATATACTCTCATCGAACGAGCGTTACTAGGTCCTTACAGGCTCATAGAGTGCAAGGAATATATAGTCTCTTCTTTTCTTTTGTCGTAATACTAAAGATAACAAAAATGAAAACCGTTATTATAATACTGTCGTGTAATTAAATTTTGCGCAAAATGCGTTCCTAATTCAAAATTATCTTCGAGATAGCGAGCAACTGGCAGGCGGTAAAAGCAGCCATTACTTTATTTACTCATCGACAAAGTTAAAATGTTACATAAGCCAAGGATGCCAGGAAAATGTGTTACCAGAATATTCTAAAGTAATAATGCCGCTCGCGTAATCGTCGTAAAAACGCGTGCTAAATTATACCGTCAAAATCCGGGTGAAAAAATATTTAAAAAGGTATAATAACCGGTTCTACGTGTTAACAAAGTGAAACACTCGTTTTAACCGGGTAGCATTTGTCTAAACACATTTCTCTTACAAATTAACTCGGCAGAAAAATCACGTTGCGCCGCGGGAAAAATGTACGGTGACGTGTACTAACGACGTAACTAAGTGAACAAATGAATGAATGAGTGAATGAGTGAGCGAATGAACAAATAGGCCGCAAACGAACGGTTAATGTCGAATGACAGTGAATGATTGGAGGGCGTTAATCACGAAAAGGGTTGACGTGCTTCGAAAAAGGAACGCGAATGGGATTCGATTTCCGTCTTTTATTGATGTTTTGATGGAGGTTTGTTTGTAGTACTTTAGTTTTGTTTTTCTTTCGTTTATTACTTTTTAGTGCTATTGTTTTTTGGTCATGCTGTTAAAACTTAGTAACAGGTCAATAACTAGTGAGGGATATTACTTCGACATAATTGGCTAAGCAAAGTTTTTTGAAGAGGTGCTAAATATATTTTTTTTCGACAGTAGTCGTCTTCTAGACCGAGAAACTGCAGCTGTTTTATTTTTATCTCCTATCGTTTACTGGAAATATTTTTTTAAGTGTTCGAGATGACATTTGTGAGATTTAATGGCTGACAAGCGGTTCGTGCTTAGTACTTAGTAGAAATAGAAAAAAAAACGAAGTCAATTGTCAATGTCAAATGAAATCTAACCGTTTGCGTTTCGTTTACTTGGCATTGTCCAAAAAGTAGTTTCAAAATAATGATCGAAAATATTCAATCGTGATTCAATTATCGTGCATAAGTCGTGGAGAAATGCGGTAAAATTGAAAATCCGAATTTTGTGCGGAGGTCGTTAAAAATAGTCCAAAAATCACACCAAAACGCAAAGCAAACGAAACGCAAACGGTTTGACATGGACAAAAGTGACTTATGACTTCGTTTTTTTTCTGTTTCTACTAAGTACTGAGCACGAACGGCTTGTCAGCCATTAAATCTCACAAATGTCAACTCGAACACTTAAAAAAATATTTCCAGTAAACAATAGGAGATAAAAATAAAACAGCTGCAGTTTCTCGATCTTCAGAACGCCGACTGACTAGCACCTCTTAAAAAAACTTTACTTAGCCAATTGCCTTAAAGGTGGAATCCAAAAAGTTAGTCTACATTAAACGGTAGTTATAATACAAAACGCCTAACTGAAAAAAAAAGTTCTGCTCTTTTAAAAATTATCAGATTATTCATCTATCAGACAGTGTCCAACTTTTTCAAAATCAAAACCTTCATTCTGTTATGGCCACGAGGGCTCTTTTTACAAGTCTAAGTAAACTATACCTACTACCAGCGCTTTTGTTCATCATTGCCAAGAAGAATGCGCCACAAGGAACTTGGCAAAAAGTAATTTCTTCCGACAACTTTGAACTCCAAAACTTAACTTTATCTGATAGTACTTAGTGCCTACACCCTGTAAAATCACAGGCACGCAGAAATTTTCTAGCTTGTCGTCGCCGAAATCATTCTTTTGCTATGTTTTATGGAAGGATCTCAGGGAAAATAATCGAAAAGTTCTATGTATTCATATACATAAGAAACCTGATTGATTTTTAGTGCTCTTAGTTAAGCCCTTCCAGTCCATAAGGTGCACTGCACATCTAGATCGTCCCACCAATGCCTCCTGGGGCACTTAATCGCCATCATCCATCTTGTGGCATCCATTCCGTAGCTATTTATTTATTCACGGCTATTTTAGCCCACCTATTTGGATCCATGCCGCTGACACCGCTCAAAATCGGGACGAATGAAAAAAATGAGATGCCTTTGCCCATTAGAAGGACACATCTTTAGGTTAATTAATCCATACTCTCTCTTTCTTTTTCTTTCTTTCTTTCTTTCATACTAATATTATAAATGTGAAAGTGTGTTTGTTTGTTTGTCCTTCTTTCACGTCGAAACTGAGCGACGGATGGCCGTGATTTTTTGTGGACAAAGTTGAAGGGCTGGAGGACATAGGCTACTTTTTACCACGGGAAAATAAATCTCATTCCACCGGGAAAACACGTTTTTATCTACTTTAGCGGGGGTGAAGCCGCGGGCATCAGCTGGTCTTCTATATAAATAAAAATGAGTCGCCAGATGTGTTGCTAAGCGCAAAACTTGTAAACGAGTTTACCAATTTTATTTTATTTAAAGATTACTTCTATTTCATAGAAACTTCTTACGGGAAAATTCTCACGGGATAAGGAATAAACGAGATGTATATACGATTCAAAGTAACCCAATTCTGTAACTAGTTGTAACTAGAAAGAAAGCAAGAAAGAAAAACATTTATTTATAACAACAAAAACACGTACACAGACTAAAATTAAAAGTACAAACATAGGCATAGGTAGGTACATGTTGATGTTGCAACTATTATAGAGGCTTGATATTTGGCCGGTGTAATCTTTTAAGATCATAGAGGTCCAGTTCTCGCGGGATAGAGAAAGGGAGTGTTCATAAATTATATCACTGCGCGATCGAAGTTGCTAGTAATTAATGAGCCTAACCAGACACAACCCCTTTTTTAAGACGGGTGCTTTAATTTTAGCTACTAAATAAATAAACAAAGAACATTTTGAGTTTATCTTTGACTTTGACGATCATGTAAGCCCCGTAACGATGTATCCTGCCGAGTCATTAATGGTGCCAATTTATCAGCTTATTACGCCCTCTCCGTTTGCTCAGCACACACCCGAGAGCGAAACGAAACGGAACGTGTAGGTATATGGGGTTCCGTATATCACATTATTTTCCAGTGCACACAAGTATCACAAAATGAATCCTTCGTATATTCTAAATGCGAAAGTTTGTTCGTATTTCTTTTTGCATGTCTACGCTTGTTTCTGATGCCAGTCCTGTCAATGATTAGTTCCTGATTCGTCATATTCCTAACTCGTCAAATTTCTGTTTCATCATCTGCTCCGCCTGAAGTAAATCACTGTGTAAAATAACCGAAGGTAGTCCTAATAATAATACTAACATCGTACGCACGTATTCACGATTTCATTTGACTGTACAATAACGAGTTAGAAATAATAATGACGAATCAGGAATATGACCAGTTAGGAATATAAAGAATCAGGAATAAATCAATTCAAAATATTTTCCTACGGGAACTCATTCATAAGTGGGATATTAAATATTCCATGTCTCAATCCTAACCTTTCTCCATATGTACGCCGAGTTTCATCTATATCCATTCGTGATTGAATAACAAACACTGAAACATCCAGACACTCAAACATCGTCACAAACTTTCTTATTCATTATATTAGTAGGATAGGATTAGTATCAGTAGGTATAGGTATCGCCACGAGAGTTGAGGTTATGCACACAATAACATGTCGTGTATTGACAGCGGGATTTTGACATGTATTCGTACCGATAGCAAGTTCAACAGACTCGACAGTGAATTACAAGATTGACTAAAAATTTCTTCAACCTATTTCGTTAAGAATTATTTAGGAAAATACATCTAATTCGAACAAAACGGAATGTTTTGATCTATTTTGTTTAAATCAGATAAGGATATTTTTCACTATTTATAAAATATCGATTTTTTTGTCGTATATATTTCTTATCAGTTCCAAATTGTTTTATTTCAAAAATAGTTTATAACTATTGCGTAGGTATTTCATCAAAAGATCATATAACTCACATTTTCATTCCCTCGCTCATTTCATTCATTCATTTCATTACTCTTTTTGCAATCATTACTTTATGTAGCTGTGTGTGTAATCATTCGCCTCAACTGCCGTGGCGCTACCTAATACTGTTTGTTATTCACCAAATTCCATGAAAATCTTGAAATCTGGTACACGGATATTTTCGGAGTCATTATAAAAGACCCTTGCACCTTTTGTCCCGCTTTTTCCCGGTTTAATTGTCAGCGTCCGGATATTAACGGCCTTCACGCCCGGTCGACTTGAACTGGCATTTTATGCCGTCATCAAACTTATTTTATGTATGTGGGAGCAATTTCTTGTTTGTTTACTGATGTTGGTGGAATTAAAATTCCGTAATGATGCCCGTGGGTAAATGAAATGGAAAACATTTTTTTATTGGGACGACGGAAAACCTATATATATACTGAGAGGGAGAGAGAAAAGTTTCATCATCATCATTTCAGCCAAAAGCCGTCCACTACTGAACATAGGCGGACCATGGTTCGGCAAACAAATCGGTCCTGCGCCATTCATTAACCAGGTCGTCGCTCCATCTTATTGATCGTCTACCTAAACTGCATTTTCCGGTCCGTGGACGCCGCTCGATAGAGTCGTGGAAGAGATTGATTTACACATATTCGATACACAGGAACAAAAATACTATTGGCAGGAAAAGATATAAAAAGTTTTTAACAAAAAATTAAACCGCCGAAAAAAACTGAAAAGCAATAAAATAATAAACCTTTTTTATTTAACCTTAATGACTAAGTTCTTAAACTAATGTAAGTACACCTAAGTAATTTTGAGCCGATGCCAAACAATCACGTGCCACGTGTGTGCCCGTTCGGGTTGCTATCCTGCTGAGATTAACGCTCGCTCGTGAACGCTCGGCATTTTCCGGCGAAGGACACAAATATAATCTAAAGGTAGGCGCACTCAGCAACGTAGTGGGTGCCGTACGACGGTTACCGATGGCGAGGCAGACCCAAGCGCAGTTGGCGAGACGGCATGGACGCGTAATTAAACGATTGGCCAGATTTCGCTCAGGACCGGAAGCTATGGAGGACCATAGAGGGGAGGCCTTTGCTGAGCAGTGGGACACAATTATATTAGGTATCAAAATAAATAGACAAGAAACAGAGTACACATCCAAACTACATAATACGAATATTATCACTACTTAAAAGAAATAGTAGATTGTACACCAAGGGGATAAAGCACTGCATTATGTCACGGGCGCGATATTGAATCCTGAGCGTATCGAGGGACTCCAGATTTAACTCCCGAGCGTAGCGAGGGGGTTTTTAGTTGATTCCCGAGCGAAGCGAGGGAATTAAGATGGAGTCCTGAGAGCAGTGAAGGATTTAAGCGCGCCCAAGGCAAAATCAGTTTTATCCCCGAGGAGTACTTTTCTTACCTTTTGCGAGACAATAAAAACCATGGCTACTAGAAAAATACTCGAAATAGACCCAGAAGCACTGATTCTGACACTGACTTTGCGCCTTTCGCAGTTTTCCATTTGTCGAAATCTTTGTAAGCTTTTAAGTAGTTTTCCTTCGACTTCTCTGGGAGTACATTATTAACAATTTCTAAGGCCGGCTACTTAAGTCCGAGCGAGTTAACTGCTAACCCAGGGTTAACAAGTGTCAAAATGTATGGAACTGTCATTCTTAACCCAGAGTTACCTATTTAATTTTTTTACCCTGAACTGTGCAAGTGGTCCTAAGGCGTCTAATTTAATGGAATCAGGAGTCAAATCACTTTCGTCACTTGATATTTTCTTAATTTTTTATCTTCTTTTGCAGTTTTGATATTTAAAATTGCAGCGTATTGAAACACTCGCGGCTTTTGTTTAAGTATTTGACTTTGTTTTCGTTCGGCCGCGGAACTGCAAATAAATGAGGCGCGGCGCGGCCCGCGGGCACCGCGGGGCTGAGCACGTTGAGCACCAGCACGTGCACGAGCTGCGCGCCGGCCTGCACGCCGTGCCATTTTGAAATTAGACTTTAAGTGCATACCAATAAGAACTACGAGAAGTGAGAATCACATTACTGCCCGGCGGGTTATAATGAAATTCAGTACAACATTACGTCCCGGCGAAAGCCAAGGGCTATAATGATTTACTTTGAGAGAGGTTTGCATGATATATAATAAGGCATTGTCGAGCAGGTGGTGTGAAAACTCGTATCTATAATCAACATGCAAACTAAACTGAACCTTGAAGCGCATCACGTAAAGTTCACTTTGTAAGATCATTATACGTTTAGAGAGAGGTACGAGCTTCATCCAAATTAGTGACGATTATGCCCCAAATTTTAAGTCGAAATGGGTAAAATTTTACGTACAAGATTTGATCAGATCATACAAACAATGAAAGTCATAAGAATGAAACCTTTGATAAAAATGTCTCCAATATTCAAAGAAATAATAAACCTCCAAATTCCTCCAACGCCAACATTATCATACAACGAATATTAACATTCTGATCATTAAAATCAGTTCCTTTTCAGTAAAACCGTAATACTAAAATCGTTTGATTCCAAGGGTTCATTAAAATGGGACTGGAACACACACTCGGGACTCCTTGAAAGGTAAAAGAAATTTCTTACAAAGTTAACGGAGCAATTATTTATCTGGATGGCTGCCTTATTTGATGTGGTGGTATTTGTTGTTAGGGCCTTGGGTACTCTTGAGCTCTTTGAACGAAATTTTTATGGATGCCGAGTGGAAATGTCGTGGAAATCACATATACAAGGTGGGTTATATCATATGGGTCAGTATTACGAACTCTGAAACTGTAAGACGATAAAAATATACGAAGCGATATTAACCTTTTCGACGCCAACGACTCATAATAATATATCAGCCCCGTTGGTTCTATGGTATATCAGTGATATCAGTCACGGCTTGCAGAGCGATATCTACCTACATGCATTTCTGTAGGGTTCAACTTCGCGTTTGACATTTCGATGTCATGGCGTATGAGTGAGAGCTGTTATATTTGACAGAACGTTGAAAAGGTTAAAAGCTTGTTATAAAGTACGGTAGAAAAAGCAAGTTTTGGTGGCCGTGATGATATACAGAACTGCGACGTAGACACTAACAATGTGACTAATAAAAAGGTTCAAAGTCACTCGAAGTGCGATGGAGCCGGCTATGCTTGAAGTTTCTATACGTGATTGAATCAGAAATGAGATCCACAGGAGAACCAAAACTACTGGGTTTACTAATATTTCGGCGAAAAACTTTTCGCAAAATGATTCATTTGGCAAATGTTTAATTTCCCAAATGTTTATTTTTTCTGAAACTGTAAACTTTTCAGGATTGTTATAAAACAAACCTAACCTAACCTAACCTAACCTACAGGATAGTCCTGAAATATATCCTGAATAGTTTACAGTTTCAGAAAAAATTAACATTTGGGAAATGAAACATTCGCCAAATGAATCAGTTTGCGAAAAATAATTCGCCGAAAAGGCAGTACACGAAACTACTGACATAGCTTGGAGTTTAGCTAGACTTAATGCCGGCGCCAAACATAGCACAAATTAAGTATGAAGTATCTTTTTCTATTTATTTTTTTATTTTCTTCAACTTCATTTTTTTTTTATTACTTTTACGGTCATCCCGTGAAACCATATATTTCAAACTAATACTTCATACTTAACTTGTAAAAGTTGGCCTAGTAGCGCCATCTCTTGGTCCAGGTGAGCGGGTAGCTCCGAAGGAGTGTTGAAGTCTCTCGGTAGAGGGCATAACATAGATGCGCTTTATCACTGCCTAAATGTGATTATAACAGACTGAAGTGTACGATGTATGGGAAAGATTCGTCGCTAACTTCTAGACCAGTGATGGTGTAAGGGTAAGCACGCAGCACGGAACGCTGAGGACCTGGGTTCGATTCCCAGCATTGGTCTTTTTTCTGGGGTTTTTTCTGTGCATCTATATTTCAGTTTGTATTTAGTTTGAAATATAGCACAAATGTTTGAACACATATTTGAACACATATTTGATCACATGTGAAGCACCGGTCTTTGCTTATTTGTTCAATATTTGATCACACATTTGCACTATGCCATGCGTTGTCGGCTTTTCGAGCGCACATCAAAGCGTTCAAAGGTCAAATGTTGAGTAGGCCCACACTTGCACAAAGTTTAGTTGCTCGCATAACAGGCATAATGTAACTCATGAAATATACCTACCTTGTTCTGTTACGATACATTCCACACAACCACTCGCGCCTTCTCTTAGGCCATTTTAATTTTTGTCGCGCATGGAGTAAGTAATAATTACAAGCGGCTAAATTATATAAGTAGACCACGTCAACAAACCCGTCGTCCATCTTGTTTCTTGACTTTGCGAACACTGTGGACTGAACATGCATTTGAAGCAAGTGTGGCAGGTACATAAACATTTTTTCAAATGTGTGAGCAAAGTCTATCAAAGTCTTTGTTCAAATATTTGTCTATGTGTAGCGTAGCGCCGCCATTAGTAGCAGAGGGCAGGGCACAATGGCCGTAGAACCGACGGTCGATGGGGCAGCGTGAACATTTTACCTAAATCAGTTTAAGAGTGAAAAGTAGCAGATAGACAGAATTACTTCCACATTTAATATTACTAGCCTTTACCCGCGGCTTCGCTCATCATCCCAGCCTATATGCGTCACACTTCAGGGCACAAGCCTCCTCTCAAAATGAGAGAGCTTGGGCCGTAGTTCCCACGCGGGTCAGTGCGGGTGCTTTACGGTGAAGGGAAACACCGTGAGGAAACCCTGCGAAGAAATTCAATGGTATGTGTGAAGTTCCCAATCCGTGGCTTCGCTCGCGTTAACTATTTTCTTGCATTTGAATCGAAATTCCGTGAGATTTCCCAAAAAATCTTCATCAACGTTTTTTAAAAAAATGCCAAATGTCATGTCAATGTTTTTGGGATCTTACCTAATCCCGTGAGAATATCGAAATAAAAAGTATTTAGCTTATGTGTTATTCCAGACATCCAGCTATCTACATTCCAAATTTAATTCAAATGCGTACAGCTGCTGTAGTGTGGAGGAGTAACAATCGCATGCACGCAGGCACGTATACTTTCACAAACTTTCACGTTTCTATACTACTATTATGTTATGGATGGCAAATGTACAGTCGCGGTTCGTCATTTTTCGACCTTGAATCGTTGAAATAGAGTCGAAAAGTGACGAGCCTTTCATTCCGCGACTATACGTTAGGCACGAAACCCTTCGCATCGCAGTCAGACTCGCATTTTGTCCGTTTTACTGCCATATTATTGCACGCCACCGTTTAATTAGCAAACATCTGCAAAATCAGATAAACCAAACCGACGAGAAGCAATAAAATCCCATCGGAAAATGACGAGGAAAATCTGTTTCAATACCGGAGTGTTTTCGTCAAACGCTGAAACGCCGTATAGAGGGTGTTATCCCGCCGCTACACGTGGGTTAAGTCCTTAATCAGGGGGCTCACTGAGCCCAGGATCGGCAGGTAAACACCTGGAAAACAGGCCAAGGGCACAAGGATCCCTTTAAGGGCTCCAAGCATGAGCGGGAGCGTTTTAAAATTCTTCGAGCAATTACAGACGGGCTGGATTCCTGCTGCTTTCTAGCTGAAAAAGTATTGGTTGAACGCAGTTCTTTCGCAGTTGAGATAATGGATTGAAACTGAAAACTTTCTGCGTGGTCCGCTTTTAGCAGGTGTGTAGTTCTGACGACTCCACACTGACCGTAACCTAGTTGTTCAGTGTAATGCAGTTGTATTGCAGTTGGTACATTAAATTTATAGAAGATGCATCTTGGGTAAGCCGTCTATAAGGTGGACTGGTGACCTCTGCGCTTATTATCTAACGTGCGGGCGATTCCTATCGCATTCGCTATTTCTTTCTGTCAAACGATAATAATATGATGGTGACAGAAAGAGCTGAGAGAGAAAAATGCGATTACGAGCGGTAGTGTGTTAGGCAATATAGCCCCAAGTGAAGGTCGCAGGACTCTCATGTAAGCGGGCGGCGCGA
Organism: Archips crataeganus; assembly: GCA_947859365.1. Classification (NCBI taxonomy): domain Eukaryota; kingdom Metazoa; phylum Arthropoda; class Insecta; order Lepidoptera; family Tortricidae; genus Archips; species Archips crataeganus. Next base: position 3,488,755 of record OX402052.1, read on the forward strand.
GACTGGTTATTTTCACCGTGTTTTTGGCGTATTTATTGCATTCATTTAAACTCGTGCTATATCATTACTAGCAAAATTCCTTTGTAAGATATTTGAGGATTAACTCTAGCGACTAGTCTTTTCGAAACACTTTACTTGTAGTTCGCTCGATAGAAAAAAAATCCAAAGCCGTCTCAAAAATATAAATTAAACTCGTAGTACGACGTTAATACTGCACGGAAGGTCATGACTTTTTGAATGTTAATAAAACATGATGTTTTCTAGAGCGTAGTCTAGCTACATTTTTAAAATATGTATTTGTTTTAGTAATATGATGAAAATACCCAAAAACACGCGCAGTCCAACCAACCTATCTTGAGCCATCGTGCCTCCCCCAAGCGGCCCCACGCCCGAAATCGCCCACCCAAAATCGATTAGCGCGAATAACGCGGTACCCCCTTAAGGAAGACCTATGCCCTGCAGTGAACGTCTTTCGGCTGACGATTCTCACTTTGAAATAAATTTTTCTTCTGTAAAAACTGTTTTTTTTTTATCTCCAAAAGATATGGCTTCGGTATCGTAACAGCCTCAGATAAACGCAGATGATCAGAATTATTTCGAAATATGGCCTCCGTAGTACGGTACCTAAAAAAACTACCAGATTCCTTCGCTGCCAGCCTTTTGATCAACAATTGTGTCGACCAGCCCTTTTTAGGGTTCCGTACCCAAAGGGTAAAAATGGAAACCCTATTACTGAGGCTCCGCTGTCCGCCCGTCCGTCCGTCCGTCTGTCTGTCTGTCCGTCTGTCCGTCTGTCACCAGGCTGTATCTCGAGAACCGTGATAGCTAGAGAGTTGAAATTTTCACAGATGATGTATTTCGGTTGCCGCTATAACAACAAATACTAAAAAATGGAATTAAATAAATATTTAAGGGGGCTCCCATACAACAAACATGATTTTTTTGCTCGTTTTTGCTCGATATTGACAACGGCAACAGGTAGACACTTGAAATATTCACAGAATATTTAATTATATATTGACTTTAAAAATAAAACATTAAATTAAAATAAAAAAATATTTAAGGGCTCCCATACAACAAACGTGATTTTTATAGATAATTGTACGGAACTCTTCATGCGCGAGTCCGATTCGCACTTGGCCGGTTTTTAAAATCACTATAAAATCCACGTCGGGACACCATGAAATTTAACGACATCGTTCCTCTTCTACCTTGTACCACGGCACATACCCACTGAAGCAGTATGTGCGTAACCTTATGAATATTTAACTACTGGATCCTCGCGATTTTCGGCTCAGCAGCGACGAAATTCTGATCATCTGCGTTTATCTGAGGCTGTTACGATACCGAAGCCATATCTTTTGGAGATAAAAAACAATGTTTACAGAAGAAATTTCGCGTAAGAAGCAATACATTGCGGCGTTTGGGTGATCAGTTTTGAGTATTTACCAGAGTGGCCCAGCAATGTAAAACTTGCATCACTTTTCGAGCGCTGCACTCTGTGTCCTAGTACTCGGATACAGTTTTTGAGAGGAGTTCCGCATATTTGTGAACGAGTAGTGGTTGTCGCACACCTGTGAACTCTTCACGGGATCGATATTGCCTAAACTCGAATCGTTCTTTATTATTTGTGTGAAACTTTACAGTGTATACACTAATGCCTGCTGATAAAAATTTTAGAGTAGGTATTTGAAGCAACTTAAAAACTTAACGCTTTCATTATGATATTTAAATACAATATCGCAGAGCTGGCTGTAAGTTAGGGGCATTGTAGAAGGGGACCAGCTAAAAGAAAGAAAGAAAACAATTACAACGATACACAAATCTTAATCGTTAAAAATTTCCTTACTTCTTTCTATTGTGACAAATTACCTAGACGCTAGAATCTCTCTCATTTTTAGGGTTCCGTAGTCAACTAGGAACCCTTATAGTTTCGCCATGTCTGTCCGTCTGTCTGTCTGTCCGCGGCTAAGCTCAGAGATCGTTAGTACTAGAAAGCTGTAATTTGGCATGAATATACATATCAGTCACGCCAACAAAGTGGTAAAATAAAAAATAAAAACCTAATCCTATATTGTGGGGTATCGTTGGATAGGTCTTTTAAAACCATTGCGGAGTTGCTAACATAATTTTTCTATTCAGCGATCTGTTTGCGAAATATTCAACTTTAAAGTGAAAATTTTCATTAAAATCGAGCGTCCCCTCTAAAATCTAAACTGTTAGGTGGAAAAATTAGAAAAAATTCAGAATGGTAGTAAATATATCAAATTTACTAGGAAAATTATAGCGGCTAAAATTGCTTGGAAATTATTTGTAGTTTAAGAGTAAATAGTAGCCTAAGGTATAAAACATACCTAAACTTGGATGATTCCGTACACATACGAAATCCTTAGAAAAATATTACTTGATTTTTTTTGTAATGGCTACGGAACCCTACCTTGTGCGTGTCCGACACACTCTTGGCCGGTTTTTTTTTTGTACGTAACTTGCTTTCCGTATTGAACGTCTGTAAACCCTTTATTGTAGGTACACAAAGATAAAAAATCTATTGACATCAGTTGAGATACTTCTACAATGGTGAAGTTCTACGTGTAAGGGATCTCTATCAATCAACAGTTTGCTTACTATTTTTTGATGCTCAGCTCAAATAAAGTCATTGTATTATATTGTGTCGTAGAAAAAAAAAACAGAATTAGTCACGAGCTGTGAAAGTGTAATAGAAAAGAGACATTCAATAATTATTTGGGCAACATTAAAATATTAAAAGCACCACAATATAATTCAAAGACAAGGAGAATTAAAAGCCCCCTAATCCCCAAGCAAGACACCCGATCTTATTTGTATAATATTCATCCAATTCAAAACCCTCTCCATTCATCGAGCAGCCAAAATCCTAACATGATAGTTATCTATCTAAAACCCTACTCATAACTAGGTGTATTTATAGACTGCCGTTTCAAACTAACCCGAAATAACCTTCCAAAACACATAAACTTCACCTCACAACATACAAATGTATCATTCAAACACTTTGTATGAGTCCGAAACTAAATACGCAAGGGCCCTTTAATAGAATACATTCGACCCTGGCGGTCAGTTTACAGAATGGGTCCCGAATGAGATGGCTGTTTGGGGCGAATTACCGTTTCATTACCTTGAGAGACGGATAGTGGATAGGATCTGAGGGTCAATTTGTATTATGGCCAGGGGAGTTGTCAGGTATGACATAGTTACAGGTATGGTGATATTTTTTATATAATAGGAAGGGAACGAACAGACGAGTCACCTGACACAGTTATAGTTATTATAGTGGTACAATTTAGCGAGTACTAGGACCGTGTTAAGGCGACTAAGAAAATCGGTTATCAACCGAGTTCAATGTCAGTTGTATTTAAAACATCAAATGCAATTTTTACTTACAAGTCAATATGACAATCAGATTCATTGCTTATGAAACTAGCGTGAGACTCACTCAAAGTGAGATAATAGCTGGTTTAGCTGGGTCAAGGAGGAAGGGCTACGGATTACTCCGAATCATGTGGAGTTAACCCCGTTTAAAGTCGTGAGTTATCCGTATTTTTTCACTATGAGCTTCCGTGTTTTTATTCTTATGTAAGAAATATCATAAATGTTAAATCATTTACTTGGTCGACTATACAAGAGATCGCTACCACCAGCTTACACGCTAATCCAGCCGCCAAACAGCAGTGCCTCCGGACTGTGTAATCAACATCACAACTTTTGATAACTCTACCATTTGGTACAATGCTAAATTTAGTTATGATTGCAATTTACTCATGAACGCTCGTAACATAACAAGCAGGATCAATTTGTATTATGACCAGGAAAGTTCCCAGATATAGTTTAGTTACAGACATGGTATTTATACAAATATTATTTATTTTATTAGCAGTACGGCTGCTCACCGAAACTAAGATTGTTTAAAAGCGAAAAAAAAAAAACACACGCCACTGTTGGCGTATGTAAGCGATTAAGAATTTCGGGGGAGTCGGTTGGATGCGACGTGGTTCAATTGGTAGAACACCCGTTGGGGCGCATACCCAGGAGACGTGGGTTCGAATCCCACCGGCGCACCCGAAAAACTTTTTCGCTTTTAAATAATGGTATTTATACTTAGTTTTGCGGGCGGTAGGACCATAAACAAGTTCCGGATCACTACCATCGTCATACTCGTAAATTCTGCGTCCAAGCAACATTGCCTACATGTTGTAGAGTGATCGATGTAACAACTTTTGATAAGTATACAATTTGGGGTTTGTTAGATCAACCAGAATCGTTATTTCTTAATAGCAAAATTTCCATTCGCATTTTTCTCAAATGCTTTTTTTTCCTCACTATGTTTTTTTACTGAAGATTATTTTCACAATCGCTTTTTTCCCAATTTTAATCGACACAGAAACTTAGGTAGGTTTAGGTTATGTTAAGTTTGCATCGGCCCGAAGGGGCAAAATACAAAAAAAACCGGCCAAGTGCGAGTCGGACTCGCGCACCGAGGGTTCCGTACAAATTTATATGAATACACCGTGAAATTTTAGTGGTTGTTTTCCCGAAACGAGGTGATTTAGTATCGATTGTACAATCGATTTATAATTACTATTTTGACTAGAGTCCAAAATCCAATTGTGAAAAACGAAAGTCGAAAATGACCGCAAACCAATAGTAACGCTTCGTTGGTACCTAACCTATCGTACGATCGTACGCTACTTGTACCAACGAAGCGTTACTATTGGTTTGCGGTCATTTTCGACTTTCGTTTTTCACAATTGGATTTTTGACTCTAGTCAAAATAGTAACTATAAATCGATTGTACAATCGAAACTAAATCACCTCGTTTCGGGAAAACAACCACTAAAATTTCACGGTGTATATGAACATCCAGTCTTATCAGACCCCTGCTCCAAAGCAAAATTTGCGCAGTGTGGGATCATTGTAGATTGGTAATTGATATAGACAGACATACAAAAAAAATTTATGCTTTTCGCAATTTTTCCTTTATCTGTGCTATAAGACCTTGCTTCGTACCAAAATTTCAAGATTCTGAGTTCACTGGAAGTACCCTGCAGGTTTTGATTCCCTTGCGAGTGTCGACAATTTGCGGAAATTTGCGGCATAAACGGCTGTATCTTTTGATTGCGTAAAAAAAGTATGCTTTTCGCAATTTTTCCTTTATCTGTGCTATAATTGAAGAAGTGAAGTGAAGTGAAGTGAAATTGTTACCTTAGTATTCCAATACCAAACCGCTGATCTTCATAACACAAGTTATCCTAGCATGAAGGTCAGAGGATCTACCTTAATGTCTTTTAGCAAGCCTACTTACTGCATTATATTTTAGTTGTTTCGAGTGATTTTAAGATGCTTACTATACATAGGACTTGCATTGTTTGTTTATGTGTGGCTTATTATTATTCAATAAATTATTATTAAATTATTATTAATACGTTGCTTCGTACCAAATTTCAAGATTCTGAGTTCACGGGAAGTACCCTGTAGGTTTTGATTCCCTTCCGAGTTTCGAAAATTTGCGCAAATTTGCAGCATAAACGGCTGTATCTTTTGATTGCGTTGGCTTAGAAGTTTGATTTTTTCACAGCTCCAAGGGACAGTAGACTTTAGTATTTTATATAAATTTCAGCTCGATACCTCCACGCGTTCCTGAGAAAAGGGGTCTTGACAGACAGACGGACGGACAACAAAGTGATCCTATACGGGTTCCGTTTTTTCCTTTTGAGGTACGGAACCCTAAAAAATAAAAAATATTTATTTGCTTAATAATTCACAAGTGTACAGAGTAAGTATTCCTGACGGACCCCAAACTAGGCTGAGCCTGTATCTTGGGACCCTGAAAGCACACAGAAGAAGGAGCTCCGCGTCAGCGGAGCTCCGTCGACACTGTTTCTGTGTCAATTTAAATTGGGAAAAAACACGATTGTGAAAATAAGCTTCAGTAAAAAACCATAGTGAGAAAATTAATAAAATTCGCATTTGGGAAAAATGCGAATGGAAATTTTGCTACAAAGAAATAACGATTCTGGTAAATTGATCTAATAAGGGGGTGTTTCACCACTGCTGGTTACGTAACCAATGAATAAACTAAGTACTGGACAAATCTGTCAGCTAGTGTTTTTTCAGTTTCACCACTCCGGTCCTGTGCAAACTAAGTACCACTTAACTAATCGTGGGTTTAACAAAAAGTCGGAATGGCAACGTCGCATTTCACGACCACGCGTTCCTGTTCGCACACTTTCGTTCAAAGAGTCACTCATTATTAAAGCAAAAGAAATGGTTAACTATATAAATAATGAATACATCTATTTTTATTTGCATAAATAAATATGTAACATTATAATTGATCCAAAAACGGTATTTATTTACGATACTTTGTTAACAATAACAAAGAAAAATAAAATCACGTAAAACGAATCGAAAAGTGGCGCCAAACCATTTGACAGATACTTTTTTTTAATGGCGACATACAAGTTCAGGTAGAACAAACGATTGAGCCACTGAAAAAAAGTTTGTTATTAAAAAATATTATGAAATTTTGGATTAATTTTTATATACTAAAAGTGTACCTACATTTTTTTATTCAAATCTTGATATTTAAATTATTTTATGCAATTTAGCATGACCTCTTTCTTTAAAAAATAAAAAATACTTTGATTTATTTTTCTGAAACCGGCTGAAGAGCTCTCCCACCATGGCCACAAAAAAATAAACTAACTTTATGTGACGGATAAAAATGCTAAATGCCTCCTGATCTGATGGTCAAATTAAGAAACAGTTTATCCGTCACTTAGCGCTAATCGAGACTGGTGAAACAGAAATTTTAATTCCATCTGTCAAATAAGGTTATGATTAAGCTAATCCGAGCTTTAAGAAAAGTGGTGAAACAGCCCCTAAATGTTCACTAACTTTAGCTAGCTAAATTAAATCCTGGATAAAACTACAAATACAAATTCATTTATTGCCAAAAAATACAAAGAGAGCACAAATAAGCAAAATAAAAACAAAAGGAACCGGCTCAGCAATAGCCGAGCCCTCGCGGCACGCCGCGAAGGCTCGGCGCTGGTTTTCTGCCGGGCCCTTCCGACTCTGAGCGAATAAACTATTCTTGGGATAGTAGTTGACACAAAATTATGATCTATAAATTTAAACAGAGAACATTTAATAATAACTTATTTAGAATTTATAACCTACATTTAATATTAAAAAAAAAAACAAAACAGGTTTCTTGGCAATGGTTCTTACATATGTCTCATCAAAATCGGTTCAGCCGTTCCAAAGTTATCAGCTCTTTTGTTAGCTGCGCAAGGGATCTTATTTAGACGCATAACGGGCATTGACTTAATGTTCAAACATACGAGTGACATAAGTGCGTTGGGGGGTCTTTAAAAATTTAAATTTTTAGTTACTATACCCCTATTCCTCGCGGACGGAGTCGCGGGCAACAGCTTGCAAGATTTATAAGGAAGTTAGGAAAAAACAATAAAATAAAAAAAAATGACAAAAGACAAAATAATAATGACAGAAGACAACATTGAATCCAGCCAGGGAGGCTTTATCCCTTGTTTATTTGATTCGCTATTAGCAATTCTTTAACTTTTGATTTGAATGTTGGTTGGGACATACTTTTACGAAGTGGTGGCGGCAGATCATTCCATATCTTTGCTGCCGAAAATTTAAACCCACCCCTTGTGCCTTTTGCCTTGTGCTTGGGTAGTATAGCCTTGTCAGTAAGCTTGCTTCTCGAATAAAATCGATGTAACATGAAATTGTCTAAAAAAGCTATATAAAATCAAATAAAACCTATTTTCCTCCTATTATCTGCGTACGCTGGCAACTCGGAACACCATTTTACGGCACGCACTGCAAATTACGAGTTGCCGAGTGCCCTCGAGTTGTGTCGAAACAAAACGCCGAGTGTTGCCATCGTAATTTAATTCCCGGAATCTTGTTATATTTTCGTTTCGTTTTTATTGCCTGATTACCTCTTATTACACTCTGGTCCACAACAAAATTTGAACAAGGGAAAACTGGACAAAGAATTTGGTTTGACATTGTACGCCACCATCATCTGAGCAGCTTTTAAATTCACTTACTTCTTTAAAACTTGTCTAAGTACGTTATTTTAACATCACCATCCCAGCCTGCATAGATGCCAGTGCAGGGGACTATTTGGATCCCTTACCGCTCCAATGAAAAGCTCCAGCACCCACTAGAGTGCAGTACCACCGCCATTGAGAGCCTATGCCTTAAGAGATACTTTAAAAAAATATTTGCAAGCCTGGGTCGCTAGTAAAAAAACACTTTAGTCACATCTGTCTTGCAATCCCTCAACTCCACGACTACTAACGAATGTCTCAATTAAAAATGTAAAGCACACAGTTAACGGCACATAAAAGATCCCTTGATTGCCGACATCAAATTGCATGTATTTGAAAATGTCACCAATGTTACATACACGAAACACTAATGAGCATCTTCCCGCTCAGAACTCGTCAGATGTTTAATATTATACATAACGAAGCTAATGTATGTGCTCATTATTTCTTACCTTTTCCGTCCGAGGAACACGGCCATTTTGTAACGAAATTGCTCGCTGCTTTTACAGCTTTATGTTACAATTTGAGCAAGTTTAATAAAGAATCGGGCTTCTTGACGAACTCGTGTAAATGCAGCTATACAAAGAACCTACCTCTGTCTTAAAATATGTCAGAAGTTGATTGAGGTTACTTTGACTGAACGCTACAGATTTCTCGTCGTAATTTTTATTCAATTTGAAGTCATCCCTGTTGACGTACATTTTGAACATCAACATTGTTACGGAAACATTTTGTCAACCACAATTAAAATATCCGGTAAACGTCCCATTGCAAGGCACAGGCTTCCTCTCAGAATAAGAGTGCTTGTGCCGTAGTTCTCGCTTAGCGTGGCTTGGGAACTTCACACACTTTATTGAATTTCTTTGCAGTTGAGCAAATGACTATGTTTTTCTTGTAATTTCGCACATCAATTCCGAAAAACTTAGAGGTGCGGGCCTGGGCTCAAACCCACGACCGGCTTGATAGGTTATAGGTAAAACCACTAAGCCACGACTTTTCCCCAGAAAATTGACTCTTAATAAATAGTAATAAACTTTGGATATGTCGATTAAAGAAAAAAGGGAACAGTGTAATTGGGTGTATCAACTTTTTATTGCCGCCCGTTGCTATGGTTACACAAATTTTGTCTCCTAGACAATCGGAGCATTTTCTATGAAACAGTATAAAGATGTCTCTTGGACAGCCGGGGTCAGAGTTAACACCACAAAAAAGTTGATTCACCCAATTATGAATCTGTATAGGTATGATAATCCTAAAAATAATGAACTGAGTTCAAGAATAACAGTGTTCCTCTTTATTCTGGGGTATATTAAGATCGTGTAGAATCTGCAGGGTCCCCCAGCCTTGAATTTTAAAGTAGTTAACATTAGATAAATAAATAAATCATGGGACAAACGCTAATTGACCTAGTCCCAAAGTAAGTAAAGCTTGCGTTATGGGAACGTAAACGGATAAACATACTTATATCGATAGATACATACTTAAATACATATTACACCCGAAACCCGAGAGCAAATACTCGTTTTTTTCATACACATATCTTCCCCGATGCGGAAATCGAACCCGAGACCTCAAGCTTCGTAGTCAAGTTCTCTAACTACTAGGCCATTTGGTCGTCTAAACATTAGACAGTTAACTTTTCATTTAGACGTGTCCTAACGGCTGAAGCCAGGAGGCGGCAATCGCGGGCATTCAGGAAATTCTTTTTACGTCACTCGCATTAGAACTTTCCCAGATTTTATTGTAGCTGACGACAACCTCGCTTTATTCCGAGCAGTTTTTAATAAAACAAAATGAAAATCTTGCACGAGGGAGTCCGAAGGGATAATGATTCGAGTTAAGCCTTGCGAAAAGCGACCCTACACCCTTAGCCATAAAACACCCTTATAACTCGCCTAAGGGCTCTTGTTTCGCGCGAGTTGAATGAATAGAAATGGCGGGAATAATTTTGAAGTGGATTTGGAACATCCATCAATGTCGACAGGCTTACAATTTCAAGTTTACGGGATGTGAAATTGGTATGATTTTGAGGAAACTATTGCCACGATTTTTGTAGCCACATTTATGAAAATGCCACAGGCAAGACACGAAAAATTTATAAAATTGTAATGACATGTAAGTAGTGTAAAAGTAACAGTGAGTTTTTAATAGTATCAACTAAGCGAAACCTTAATTTAAATTACAATACATAAAATACACTGACCCTTAATTTAGCATCAAATAGTATGCAATACAAAAACCAAGGTACACAGAGAAACAATTACAAGGTAAGCAACAAACGGCCTTACCTCTTCAGAGCGATCTCTTCCAGACAATTTATCACAACAGAAAGAAGAAAGTAAGGAATCGATTTCAGCAGATTGCAATAGGATAGGTAGAGCCAATAGCAAACATTAAAAACTAAGGATACATAATGTACAATGCATATTTTGATAAGTGTATGTAGATGACTAGATACGATAAGAGTACATAGTAACTTTATAAATAAAGTAAATAATATAACTCAGGCAAAATGATCAGATAGTTCACCCTAAGCATAGACTTAAAAATCGGATGAGTAGTCTCGACGCTACGGTGGAACACGCATAAATACAAACATACAGACTGCTAAAATCATTACACTTCCTTTTGGCTTTGTAGTAGTCGTGTAAAAAAATAATAATAATAAAAATAAAAAAATATCACGGGACAATTCACACCAATTGACCTAGTCCCAAAGTAAGCTTAGCAAAGCTTGTGTTATGGGTACTAAGCAACGGATAAACATACTTATATAGATAAATAAATACTTAAATACATAGAAAACATCCATAACTCAGGAACAAATATTCGTGCTCATCACACATATAAATGCCCTTACCGGGATTTGAACCCAGGACCTCTTGCTTCGTAGGCAGGGTCACTACCAACTAGGCTAAAGCGGTCGTTAACGGTGTAAAAACAGGTAAAGTTTTGCGCGCTTTAAGTCACGAAAAGAAGTTCTAACCCAAATAGCCTGGACAGCATAAGAATAGACATAGAATCCAGAATTGGAAAGAGTAAAAGTAATGTTTCTAGTAGAACTTGGAAAAAAGTTACTTAGGTGTGAACTACCCAAATACCGCTTGAAAGGATTCATGTAAATATAACCATTGAAGTGTCGCTCGGGTCTTTAACGTTGGCCTGATACTGTCCTGTGTCTTGTTCTTACTAAGCTAGGAATGCTTCATCTGCACTTTCTACCAAGCGAGATAGAAGATGAACAACAGAAAAATGTTGGCTAGTTTTTAACGTGACAACGTCTAATAGATCGATCAACGCCGGCCGCACGCACGAAAAAGGATGACTCAGTGTAACGTACATAACGCATTGTCCCGTTACACGTCCCGTTACGCTCGAGCCGATGAATGATCGGGGCGAGAGCGCGGCACGAGCGACCGTAAGGCACAATCGGCAAAAGTATGCAATCATTTCATCAATGTTTTGTTATGACGTTGTCACGTTAAACTATCGTCCGTAAACCGACTTTACAAACAACCGGTTTTTTTTGTAAAAACGAGAAGGCAAACTGCATGACATATTTCCCAAAGCGTTACACAACTAAAATATGTCGTAAAGAAAACAAATCTAAAGCTGTTTATTGCACGTTATTTTTCACGCCACGCAACCTTTGCAGTGCGTGACCGGAATGGCGCGGACGATTCACTACATCGTAGATACGTGACAGGGAATACTTTCAATTCGAGGCGAAAAAAAATGCCCTAGGACGTGTCGGATTACTACTACGCATAAATCCTACTCAAAAATCATACGTTACATCATTTATACGATAGAGTACAACCGTGCTCCTTAGGTTGAGCGGTATCTGCCTACCTACCGTATATGGAACGAACTTTACGAAGGATTTTGTAATGGACACATATGAAAGTATGTATCATTGTTGGAAATCATCCTTCGCTTATTGTGTAGTATAAGAACAGTATTTATTCAGCTTTACCCCAAAACTGAATGATCTGCATTGCTCACTAATTTTTTCCCTCTTTAAATACCTATTAGCTTTATGTTCACAAGTTTATACTTCACATGTGCAGTGCGCGTGAGTATATTAGATCCAGTTCTTACCAAGAAAATGTCACTTAGTTCTGGCATTGACAACACCAGAGGCCTTATTTTTCTAACGCACTTGGAATCACAATCGTTTCCACAACTTTTTGTTACACAGTATAGGATGAGGATAGAAAAGGGTGGTAAATGCGATCGCAAACAGCCACGCGTTACACAATACGGCCTCAGAACATCATGAATCATCATCATCATCATCACCATTGGCGTCGCAATCGCGGCCCCCCTTGAATAAGTTTTCATACTAAATGTATAGAAGCGTCGCGATCCAAAGCAGACAGAAGAGACGGGGCGGAGACGCGGCCTGCGCGCAAACGAGGCGGACTGCGACGCGCCCCCGTCCCACGTCTCTTCTTTGTGGCTTGCGCCTAAAGAAGTGCCGTTAATTGTATTTACAAACTCTGCATTAACTTTTAATTGCACTTTGTTGTTTGTTAACCGGCTTTTGGTGGTCGGTTTGGCTAGAAATATAATACCTACGTTTATACGGAAAATAATGTAAGTAGGTACACATATTAAAATATACAGCCTGTTAGCACAAAATTAAATGTCTACCCTAAAACTTATTATAGAAAAATATCAATTTGCCTACGGTCCATCCTAAAAGTATATTGTGTTTTAGTACCACATCTATCCTGTCCTGTTGTATTATATCGCTATTATTCCTTGCATGACGCTAGGAGAGTGCGGCGAAACATTGTCCTCCGCCCTTTGTCTTCTTGTTTAGCCTTTTGACGCGTATTTGGACGGGAAATAATAAAAGTTTGCCTCTTTTTTTTCTGTAAAAGATGACGTAACCTTTTTTGGAGAGTGGCCGTCTTGTTTTTTAAAGGAATATTGGTACAGTGTTTTGCAAAGGAAAGAATTTATTTATACTTGGCTCGTGAGAATAAATTTGTTACTTTTCACGGTTGATTTCGCTTGATGATAAAATAAATACGTAATGTAACGACGAGTATTGTATTTATTGAGTGCAAATTAAGGTTATGTTCTATTGTTTGACACGCTAAAGCCAACTTCTAGACCTGTGATCAACATCTAAGTGATCAACACTCGGAAGTCTACCTTATATTCATGGCTATAAAGCTAATTGATCTAAGCAACATTTACTTAATCTTGCAGGACAATTTAAGTTACCTATATTATTTTTTCGGAAAAGAAATCTTGACAAACTATTGAATAGACTTGTAGGTATTAATTTTTTACCGCATCCATAAGTAAAGAAGGAAGTTTTCTGATTTGTTTTTGTAAATAAATACGTATTATTTTGAAAAATTTATGTTTTTAACCCAAAATACATTAAATTTACATTTTTTTCTTTTACTTAGCCCGATTTTGTGACTCTAGAATCTAGAATCTAGATACGTGGCAGCGTGCCCAGCAAAGTTCAAAAAAAAGGAACTGGCGAAGTAGCGCAATATGTTACACAAACCATTTGGAGACACTTTTTACTTCATAACTCAAAATTTATTTGACACATCATTGAATTATTTCAGTATTACATTTATTTGCTCTCCAACATCTCTACAACTTCTCTCCCATTTCTCCAGTTGCAACTGCCAATACTTAAGTATTTATGCGGCAATAAGTGTTGCGCAAAGTTTGTACATTAAGGCATTAGTCCAAGGGTACAGCCGCAGGGGACGGCGGCTGCATTAATCCTGGTTCGGTCACGCGCACACCCGCCGGGGTATTGATTTGTGGACATTAATAAGTAAAATAGTTGATAGCGGAAGGGAGTTTGGTAAATAATGCAGTAGGATCCGGGAACCTTTGGCATTCGTGTTTGATCAAAAAGTGAGGGAATATTATCGCCTTGAATATTATTCTTTGATTTCAAGAAAAAATGCAGAACGCTCAGTCTGCGAATAATAATAATAAATAAAATAATATAAATATTAGGGGACAATCTTACACAAATCGACCTAGTCCCAAACTAAGCAAAGCTTGTACTATGGGTACTAGACGACGATAAACATACTTATATAGATAAATAAATACTTAAATACATAGAAAACATCCATAACTTAGGAACAAATATTCGTGCTCATCACACAAATAAATGCCCTTACTGGGATTCGAACCCAGGACCTCTTGCTTCGTAGGCAGGGTCACTACCAACTAGGCTAAGGCGGTCGTTCAAAATAATTCGTTAATAATCGTATCGTAAATCGTCGAATAATTCGTTTCTTGCTTTCCCGCAGGAATTATGCAATTTTCCGGGATAGGAAGTATATGGGATATGTTAATTCAGGTAATAAACTATGTGTGCGTTTTTCATCTCAATCCGTGAAGCCGTTTTAGCGCGAAAGAATAACAAACATCCGCTCATCCATCCTTCCATACAAACTTTTACGTTATAATATTAGTGGAAGGGATGGGATTGTAAAAATAAATAATCAAAATCCGAAGCCCATCGTTTCGTTTTTATAAATCTTATATGTCAGTAACATGAAAATCTTTAACATTACCATCTATCCTTAAAAATAATAATAATAATAATACAATACAATACAATACAATGACTCTTTATTGTACACCAGAAATAGTAAGCGATACAGAAAACAGGTACACAGAGAGAAAGTTACAAGGTAAGCAATAGGCGGCCTTATCGCTTAAGAGCGATCTCTTCCAGGCAACCCTTTAACAGAAAGAAGGAAGGACTAGTTTACAGCAGGTGGTGCATCAACAGCACCACCAACATAATCTAGCAGCATAATCTATCTTTACTAAAGTAAAAAGAACATACAAATATTGTGGGTTTGTTTTTATGTAGAGGGTTCTCTGGAACTGCACCGATTTTAAAGGATTCTCTGAATACGGGCTACTTTTTACCCTAGCTTGCGAATTTCCCGCGGGGCATACGCTAGTTCTCCTTCGTACCTACTTCTTTCTGAATGCCATTTTTACTAATCATTTTATATGCAATAAATAGTTTTGACAGAGAGAGAGATATTTACACATCCCTATCTTCTAATATTCTAATATATAAAAATCTCGTGTCACGGTATTTGTTACCGAACTCCTCCAAAACGGCTTGACCGATTTTTGTGAAACTTTTATCTCTGTATTCGGTAGGTCTGAGAATAGGTTGTAGGCTATTTTTTATACCTACCCAAACTAAGCAGGATAAGAATGGGTTGAGCTTGGGATGAGCCTTATTTTTCTGTAAATTCGCTTTGTAAATAAATATATGAATAAATAAATAAATAAGGCTCATCCCAATCTCAGCCCAAACCTCTCGCAAACCAGTGATTTTTGGCGTTCCTGAATAGCCAGTTCATCCCTATCCTCTCGCAAACGATTGAATTACCTCACGCAAACCGTGTTGGGCCGTTCCTGAATTTAGCCCCTGTTAATTGCATAAAAGGTAGATAATTTTGTAAAGACAACTCCTGTGCATCCTTCTGATGCAATACTCCTTTCTCCAATATCATTTTGGCTAATTGCCTTTTCAAACATACCTATGTCACGTTCCGAAATGTGCCCACGAACATTTATTGTTAAATATGATAATGTTGCATTCAATAATTGAGTTAATTAATTTAACATCCAAATTTAATGTAACGAGCAAACAAAATGGTCATGAAAAGTGATTAATATCAACACCTAGTTAATAATGCAGAAAGTTAAAGTGAAATATAATGATTGACAGTACTTTCAATTAAGAATTGTTCAGCTCCGTTTTGATAAACGTTTGAAAATAGTTTTGTTAAGAAAGTGAAAGTTTAGCGACCCCTAGTGTCATCTATTTAGTTATCAAATAAGTCTATTTAATAGAGCAACAGCTACATCCCGCGTCGCGGTGAAGTTTCTAAACTCGGATGCATTAATACAACTTCTGGAACTCTTCCTTTGAACTTCGCTCCCCAGGCATAACATTTAGAGAGATATCTCTCTATTGCGGCGTATGCCCACAAAAGCAACCAGGGTCAAAGTCTAATAGAAACTGAATTCCTCCGATAATTTGTAGCTACACATTTGCCCTTCTCGCCCGGACCCTAAAGATAACTTACTGGTTTTATACTGTGACGAAACAATTGCAAGTTGAAGTCTATACTTGAAGCACATCTGAAAACAAGTCGCTAGCACAGACAATAAATCACGGTGACAGCGAGCGCACTGCAACTGCGCCCGAGGGACAGTTTAAAGCACTCTGCTTCGAGACCTCCCGTTGGCGCTGTGTAAGTTATGATGCTTATGAGTAGTGACATTAGTTTATGAATTGTGAGTATCAAAACGAAGAATTTATGAAGCTTTTTAAACCAGAATATTTCAAAGCTGATACTGATAAATCGGCTAGACAGAACTACAGCCCAAGACCTCGGATTCTGAGAGGAGATCTGTGCGCAACAACAGGACGTATAGAAGACGAAGATGACGATGAAATACGAGTATGTACGAGGTATGTCGACGGCTTTAAACACAGAGAGAGGAGATCTGTGCGCAACAACAGGACGTATAGAAGACGAAGATGACGATGAAATACGAGTATGTACGAGGTATGTCGACGGCTTTAAACACAGAAAATGATATAAAATACTTATAAAATAGTATAAAAATAGTTTAAGTTCTGACTATTTATTTTCTTAACTTATATTCTTCGGGACTCAATAACGAACTATTTATTGCTAAAATCACCTCGACGTTTCGACCACATTGCAGCGGCCGTGGTCACGAGTCGACTGAAGTGCAGGGTATCACGTTCATCTAGGTGCACCTTTTTTCGCGTTTTTCGCTGGGTGCGAATCGCACAAATTTAAAACATTATAAAATTTCTTATTTATAGAAAAAATACATATTATGCATATGCCGTGGTAGCGTAGTGGTTTGACCTATGGCCTTCGAAGCAGTGGGCCGTGGGTTCAGACCTGGCTTGCACGTCTGAGGTTTTCGTAATTCATTTACAAATTT
The DNA here is from genome assembly GCA_947859365.1 of Archips crataeganus. Lineage (NCBI taxonomy): Eukaryota > Metazoa > Arthropoda > Insecta > Lepidoptera > Tortricidae > Archips > Archips crataeganus. The sequence goes on from OX402052.1 coordinate 3,505,893, forward strand.
GAAATTTACTACGAATTTTCCGGCGAAGGAAAATATCGTGAAGAAACCTGCACACACCTGCGAAAAAATTCATGAATTCATTTATGAAGATCCCAATCTACATTTTTTGCGCGTGGGAACTACGATCTAAGCCCTCTCATTATGTGAGAGGGACAGCTCTGCGTAGGACATATACAGGCTAGGATGATGATGATGATGATTTCCATACGAACATTCCAAGTTCAACTACAAACCTAATACGCAAATTGTTCTGGCCGAAACTTTTAGCTTTACAAAAATAAAAAACTTAGCACGTCCTCACTCAATCAATTCAGATCCATTCGTAAATAAATTCAACGGCGAAACTTCGTCAGCTGTCACTACTACTCAAAAGAAAATGTTTTCATATCCATCTTAATAAAAACACTGGAACAAGAAAAGGACATTAATAACAAGACCTTGTCCCAGACGAAGTACAAATTCAATTGTGTTTTTCTTTTACAAAGTCGGAAACAAATTATCGGGTGTTTCGGTTTGAGAAAATATATTTCTGCACCCCTTTATTCTACACTAGCTTTGGTTCGTGTCTTTGCCGGTGTTAGAAATACTTTCACGAGAAATATTTGCGTGATTTTATCTGCGTGATATATTTCTTTTGAAACCACAATAAACCTTTGATAAAGTATCTACTTAAGTGCAGAGCGGAGCGCATTGTTCGAAAAACTGATTTCCGTTAGGGCCAATGTGTCCTTGAGTAGCGACCACGCATCGGGAGACGCAGCGTGGGTAAACTCAAGGTGGGCTAATGACCTGGTGATGAATGCAGGGGATCAGGAGAGAGACCAGAAGAGATAGAGACACATGGAGAGAGAGGAGAGATTTACAGAGAACCAACAGAACCCACCCTAATGTAAACTTATCTCCAGCAGCGGACGTCTTTCCAATGCGATGATGATGACGTCTTTTATGAAAAAGCTACTTCATACGGTCCAATCACATCAGACTCCTGTACAGTAAACATTTAAAACGAATAAAACTATGACCACAAAGAATCGTTCAGAGCACTGTTATCAAAATGGCCCATAACGTTCTCTAACTTATTATTATTGTGCTTGAACTTCTATCGGTTGGATCGGCGCCAGCGCGTCTGTGATCGACAGACAAAGTTGATTCGATTGTTTCCATAATCAATCTACATTATGTATCCGAATGAAAAGGAAAGCTTAAAACTGGTTGATTGCGAAGTGGATTATAATATCATGACATACTTTTTACCAACGTGCAGTCTAATAGAACGCAATACGAGTAGAACTTAATCTTCTTCTTCTAATATACCTTCTAATATATATATAAATCTCGTGTCACAGTGTTTGTTATCGAACTCCTCCGAAACGGCTTGACTGATTTTTATGTTTTTTTTCTATATTTGGTAGAAAGAACTAAGAACCCAAGAAGTAAGAACTGATCTACGAAATTACCGTCTGAAGAAAAAGAAGAAAAGCAATCGACGACGTCATTTTCCAGGTATTCTAAAATTGGATTAAATCCATCTAAAAATAATGTGTTAAAATCTTACAACAAAATACTTACTTATACTTTAGTTTAAGTGGCAGTTTGACAGTTAAATTGAAATCTTCATTGAGTCTTTGTCTAAGTGAAAGCGACATTTTTATTTTTGTAATGTCACTGTACTGTTTTTGGTGATCAATAAAGAATATTTGTATTGTATTGTATTGTATTGCTGGTTTCATATTTAATGATCATGCTAAGTATTTTGACAGCTTGACAATGTGGTATCTTCTGGTATCTTCAAGAAGATTTTGATCATTTAAGTTTTATCACAGTAGCTATCTCAGTCTTCGTTGAGATAGTAGAGTACGAGAATAAAAAGCACAAAACGGATGAATGAGAAAGTAAAATTTTATATACACACAATTTTATTTACACTGTTTGTCGACATGTTCAAGATTTTGAAATGTAACATTGAGTGACAAATTAGTGGCGTCCACATTTTAACTATAGTCGACGTCACAGAAAGCTGCAGAGTTGACAGCTTCCTCGGACAAAGAATTAGCTCAACTATCCAGAGACGGAACGCTGCCAGCATCTTTAGAATCATGCCTAGATTAGAAGACTATTTTTTTATGTTTTATTTTTTTTTCGATGTAGATATTGTTCAGGATATTCTTTTGTCCGTCGTTAGTAAGGCCGCCTATTGCTTACCTTGTAACTTTCTCTCTGTGTACCTGTTTTCTGTATCGCTTACTATTTATGGTGTACAATAAAGAGTCATTGTATTGCATTGTATTGTATTGTATTGTATTGTATTGTATTGTTAGTTGTCTTTGTACAATACGTTTACTTTTAGTTTACCACTGACAGATTGCTTCCCTTCATTTCATTTTCAACTTTAACACTATACAAATAAAGTAGTTATTACAAAATCTGGAAACGTGGGTAACGGTATTCTAAAATTGGCTTTATTTGTAGGTCGTTAAAGTTGAATATGAAATGAAGGTAAACCATCTGTCAGTGGTAAACTTTATGTAATTTTACTGTATCAGTAAAGGCATTCATCATCGACTGGACAGCTCCAGAATTCTAATGTGCAAGGAAATCCGACCGGACGTTGTTGAGTGACATCGTATATCGAAGCCCTCCTACACATTATAGGTATAGGAATATTACATATTACACAATTCACAAGGGCCGCTCTATTGTGGACCCTGCGATGAGTTTTTAAGTCTAAGTTAAGTCAAGCGATCCATATTAGGGCTCACGCTAGGAAACAAGTTATTTATTCGTAAGTTCTGTAAATATTTCTTTTATGTTTTATTGTAGTCAGGGTCGCCGTCATATCGATGTATAGGATTATTAAGTATGTCTAATCTATTAGCCCGATCATTTTCATCATCCCACCCTGTATACGTCCACTGCAGGGCACAGGCCTCCTCTAAGAATGAGAGGGATTGGGACGTACTTCCCACGCGGGCCCAGTGCGGATTCGGAACTTCACACTCACCATTAAATTTCTTCTTAGGTGTGTGCAGGTCTCGTGGTAAGTTTCAAATGTAATTTAGCACGTAAATTCTGAGAACTCAGAATTGCGAGATGTTAGCCGGAATGTGTTGACGAAAACGTGCAACGTGCAAATTCTGGGTTTATCTTGTCAATCATCATCATCGTAAGCGTCATACGTCCACCGCTTTGCAGTATGTAGGCAAACCCCAAAGAATGCCACAATGGCGTGTCCTGTGACCTTTATCAAGTCATCAGTCAACTTTGTGGGAGCTATCCACGCTACTTCTTCTGACACATGACCGCAATTCAAGCAGACTTATTGCCTATTGCTTCTGAAGCTTGCCTTCGCAATCACTATTTATTTCTGTCGGTACAAGACAGTGACAGACAGAGATGGTGAAAGCGAAGGCAAGCGTCAGAATCGTTGGACAATACGGGCTCAGATCACATTTGTCCCTACCGTCATCAACTTTTCGAGCAATATGTCTTGTCAATGGCAATACGCCTTTTTCAAGTTATGACATTTGGAGCGCGTCACGTGTCGCATTACGTGGGTAGGTAATGTCATAATATGGCACTGTTTCTAACCCTCCACTATAATAATTATTATTTGAGTCACGCACGCACGGCGTTGCGTCGCGTATGAACGCATTCGATCGATCTAACTGGCCTTTAATACCGGCAGGAAAAACTGCTGGTTATTATTATGAGTTGAACTCGGGTTTTGTCCCGCGTACCTAGATTTCAGAGAAGCCCGATATTTCGGCACAGTTGCATGCGCCATGATCACGAGACGACATCGGGCTTCTCTGAAATCTAGGTACGCGGGACAAAACCCGATTTCAACTCATAATATTAGTAATGACCGCGATAGTCTAAAATATTCTGCTGGTTATTATTTTAAGGTTGCCATTTTTTTATTGCTTGACGGCCTAGTGGTTCGACTTATCGGTTTCTCAAGCAGAGGGTCGCACCTCACGAGTTTTTCGGAATTTATGTGCAAAATCACATTTGAAATTGCTCGCACCTGGGAAGAATGCTAATGGGGTGTGTGAAGTTCTCAATCCGCAATGGGGCCGCTTGGAAACATCGACATTTCCTCTTATTCTGAGAGGAGGCCTGTGCCCAGCAGTGAAACGTATTGTATAGGCTGGGATAGTGATGATGATGCTGATGAGTTTTGACGACCAGATGGCCTAGTGGTTAGAGAACCTGACTATGAAGCTTGAGGTCCCGGGTTCGATTCCCGTGTCGGGGCAGATATTTGTATGAAAAATACGAATGTTTGTTCTCGGGTCTTGGGTGTTTAATATGTATTTAAGTATGTATCTATCTATATAAGTATGTTTATCCGTTGCCTAGTACCCATAACACAAGCTTTCCTAGCTTACTTTGGGACTGGGTCAATTGGTGTGAATTGTCCCGTGATATTTATTATTTATTTATTTATTTATACTCAATCAATATTCGTGGAATCACAGTTGCCCGTATCTTTAGCGAGGACTATCATTCGCAAGCAAATTATAACTATATTTTAAAATTTTTAAAAACTCCCAACGCAATTATGTCACTCGTATGTTTGAACATTAAGTCAATGCCCGTTATGCGTCTAAGATCCCTTCCGCAGCTAACAAAAGAGCTGATAACTTTGAAACGGCTAAACCGATTTTGTTAAAACTTATCTAAGAACCATCGCCAAGAAACCTGCTTTCTATTAAAAAAAACCGCATCCAAATCGGTCCACCCATTTAAGAGCTATGATGCCACAGACAGACACACACACATAGCGATCAAACTTATAACACCTCTATTTTTGTGTCGGGGGTTAAAAATGAGAATAACAACCCTAAAAAGGTTGCAGTTTAAAGGCTAACTACTTTTAGAGCGTCAGTCCAATGTGGAATGTCCAAAGTTTTCCCGTCCGTATCTAATTGATTCTAATTGCGCCGGAGATATGCTACCTTATCAATTTACCTAACGAAGTGTTCTAATTCGCCAGGTTCTCGCTGGAGCGGTGCCAAACGTGCTGTAAGGGGTACGTTACACTGGGCCAGTGAACGCGACGGTCTGGCAGCCAGGGCGTCAAATACCGGTATTTTCCGGAAACAGTATCATGCCCTTACACCAGGAACCGGTATTAACATAGGTCCTACATGATACCGATATCTTGAGAACTGGTAAAATTGATGAATGAACTGAAACAATTACTTTGCTCACCCGCGACTTTACGATAGTTACGTTTATGCAAGAAATGTGCGTTCATGCAGTTCCTCCACCTCCACACTGTACGAACACACACAAATCACACAAAACCAACCATCACCACCACCAAACTACAGTGACGCGTATCGAACTCAGCCAGAGCTCATCCTCAGAGCACCACAGTCCACAACCGTATACCACCACCTAAACCACCAAAAAATGTTAAACTGACAAACCAAAACAAATGTTTTAACTTGTCACTGTAACTTCTCAAGTACCCACTTTATTTTTATTTTCCCAAACTACCCCACAAAAATTATTTTTTATTGACATATAAAACTACCTTAAATTTTTGTTTATTTATTATAAGGCATATTTTATTAATTTGTTTTGGTTTGTCAGTTTAACATTTGGTGGTTTAGCATACGGTTGTGGTGCTCTGAGGATGAGCTCTGGTTGAGTTCGAAACGCGTCAGTTTAGTTTGGTGGTGGTGATGGTTGGGTTTGTGTGATTTGTGTGTGTTCGTACAGTGTGGAGGTGGAGGAACTGCATGAACGCACATTTCTTGCATAAACGTAACTATTGTAAGGTCGCGGGTGAGCAAAGTAATTGTTTCAGTTCATTAATATGGACCTCCGCAAAGTAACGCCTGATGCAATAAATTAAAATTGATGAAATTTACCGGTTTTAAGAAGTTAAAATACCGGTACTCGAATGTGTGCATGGAGTGAATGAGAAAGAAAAAGAATACACTGCCACTTCAAAATTAAAATTAGGCTATAAGAGGGAGTTGAAGAATCGAAAATTCGAAAAAAACTGTGTTGAGAATAATCTTGTAAGAAACTCAAAAACATCAGTTTTTCAAAACATCTATAATGTTATTTTATTCAATTACAATCTAAAGTAAGCACGGAACGCTGAGGACCTGGGTTCGATTCCCAGCATTGGTCTTTTTTCTGGGGTTTTTTCTGTGCATCTATATTTCAGTTTATATTTAGTTTGAAATATATGGTTTCACGGGATGACCGTAAAAGTAATAAAAAAATGAAGTTGAAAAAATAAATAGAAAAAGATACTTCATACTTAACTTGTACAATCTAAGGTATTTAACGCAACATTCTTTTTATTAGTATTGAAATTCAAAGTGTCAAACATCACAATGTTCCCAATTCGCACTGGGCCCGCGTGGTAACTTCGACTCAAGCCATCTCATTCTGAGCGGAGGCCTGTGCCTTCCATTTGGGAAGTATATACCTAGGCTGGGATGATAATGAGGACGATGATTTTTTAAACACAGCAGACTCGCTATCTCTTGTAGGTCCAGCTCTTTCGGAGAGAGTTTTCATTTGTTTTTCTCAAAACCAAATTCAAACCAACAATTCAACTGCAGTAGTTTACTGTCAGGTCAGCTACTCGCCCCGTGTAGTAGGCCACCCTCGCGGCGCGGGAATTACAAGCCGACCTACTTCAGTCTGTTACAGAATTTGGCTTATCGATTGTGAGTTGCGCTTGGCTGCTAAATTATATTGCGAGCTTAGTTTAGCCTCAAGTTGGACGGCAAAATTAAAATTTGCTATCAATGTATGATAATTTCGTATAACCTTGTGAATATTGTGGTATTCCAGTGGTTGGAGTTATCGCCTCTCAAGCAGATGGTTGTGGGCTCTAAACGACTGGCACCTTCGAGTTTTTTGCACTTATTTAATTTTAAAAAATAGTTATTTTCATCGATCTTGTAACCAATTGGTGTTGGTTTAAGTCTTATCTGTAGAAATGTGAAAAAAGAGAAGAAAATTGAAGAAAATAAATTCCAAAAATCCCTTTTCGTGATCCTCATACGGCTCATCATCATCATCATTTCAGCCGAAAGACGTCCACTGCTGAACATAGGCCTCCCCCAAGGCTCGCCAAACAGATCGGTCTCATGCCATCCGCATCCAACGCGATCCTGCAACCTCAACTAGGTCGTCGCTCCATCTTGTTGAAGGCCTACCTACACTGCGTCTTCCGGTCCGTGGACGCCACTCGAGAACCGACACCGACACATAGCTCGAAGAATCGCCAGACTCAAGTGGCAGTGGGCAGGGCACATCGCTCGTAGAACTGATGGCCGATGGGGCAAAAAGATTCTCATTGTCTGCTAAATTTCAATTATTGAGCTGCAATGGTTCCCGCTGCACATTGTATGTCAGTCAGTCAATCACATTACTATTTTACAGTAATCCTACTAATTTTATAAATTCTAAAGTAGTGAGGGGTATGTATTACAATACCGAAGTACGAAAGACCAAATGTATTAAAACATCGAATGGGTCAAAAGACCGACACGATTTTTTTGTGAAACCGTAAGATTTTCAGAATTTATTAAAACGGCATCATACAGAACCCATTAGGTTAGGTTAGGTTTGTTTTATAACAATCTTAAAAAGTTAACGGTTTCAGAAAAAAATCGTGTCGGTCTACGTGTGTGTGCGTGTTTTAATTTTTCACGTTTAGATGGTTGCATCTGGTTATGACGTAGTATGTAAGGCATGGACGTTGACTGCTGGATAATCCCCGAGCTTAAAGTGACGCAGCGTAACATGGAGCGAGTCATGCTCAGCATAACGCTGCGCGATCGAGTCCGGAACGAGACAACGCACGAAAGTGGTCGACGTGGGGTATAGAGTCGCCAAGCTGAAATGGGCTTGGGCCGGCCACGTGTGCCGACGCGAGGAACAGTGGAGCAAGCGCGTTCTAGAGTTAAGACCCCGGCTAGGCAAAAGAAGTGTGGGTAGACCGTCTTCCCGATGGTCCGATGACATTAGGGAGACAGCAGGGCCAGTCTGGAAGAGAGGCGTATGCCCAACGGTTGGCGAAAACGCGCTGAAGAAGAAGAGAGAGAGGAGAAATAGCTGCATTGATTTGGATGGGTATAAACATAAGTACCTGGGCGACCGAGCTCCGCTCGGGCTAAAACTCGGTACCAAGCGTTTTCCTAGAGATAAGACTAAGCTAGATCAATTTTTCATCCCCGAAAACCCCCACATACCAAATTTCATCGAAATTGTTGGAGCCGTTTCCGAAATTCTGATTATATATGTACCTACAAGCATTGCTCGTTTATAGGTATTAGATTAGATTTCCGAAATTCTGATTATATATGTACCTACAAGCATTGCTCGTTTAAAGGTATTAGATTAGATTTAGATGGGTAGGACGTTTTAACCTGATATTACTACGTGATCATAGATTATATTTTAAGATGGCCGCCAATGGATCGAAATGTCTAGACCTAAATAGACAAACAAAACTAATTAGTTTACTTTAATAGCGTAGACATTAATTTAGATATTCAATAAGCAGTAATAATTGTTCTCGTAAACTTTCCCGTCCAAACCCTTAGGGCCTCACTGAACTATATTAAATGGGGCTTTTAGGTTAGGTAAAATATAGGTTTTTAGGTTAACAATAATCTAGTTCTAGATTTCCTTTCCTTTAGTTATTTATGGTTTTGATATTTTTTGGGTTCCGTACCTTACAAGGAAAAACAGAAAACCTCATCATCATCATCTCATCCTATATACGTCCACTGCAGGGCACAGGCCTCCTCTCAGAGTGAGAGGACTTGGGCCGTAGTTCCCACACGGGCCCATTGCGGATTGGGAACTTCACACACACCATTGAATTTCTTCGCAGGTGTATGCAGGTTTCCTCACGATGTTTTCCTTCACCGTAAAGCTCATGGTAAATTACAAATGTAATTTCGCACATAAATTCCGATAAACTCAGAGGTGCGAGCCGTGATTTGAACCAACGACCCCTCTGCTTGAGAGGCCACTAGGACGCCACGACTGTTTTTTACAAGGAAAAACAGAAAACCTTATATTAGGTATACTATACATACTGTATTCCCAAAGGGGGTAGGCAGAGCACACGTAGCATTACATTAACGTTTAAAGGCCACTTTTAGCAATTTTAGGTTTAAAGCTAAAGTATTATAATAGTGCTATATTATTTTATTTTTATTTCTATTATAACTAACATAGTACGTAAGCTTATTGTCACTAACAACATATGGAATCTGTTTTCTGAATTAAATGATTTTTTATTTTTTTATTTATAGTGACTGGTTGCTAGCCTACCGCCTACAATATACGTTAACCTATGTCCTTAGTCGCTTCCTACGACTTCCACGGAAGAAATGGAGAGGTGTTATTCTAAACCCGAGACCATACGGGGAATAATCAAAGGCTCATAATTACTAAAATAAGAAACACGGTTCCCCCTCACGTAGGTATTAGTAATCGAAGTATGCTCGGTATGCTTCAAACCAATCCGTGCAACGTGTTATGAAAAGGACATTTCTCGCATTTTCTTTAGTATATAGCTATTGGCTAAGGCTTGTGTCCGTAGTAGACTGATACAGGTTGATGATGATGATGATGTTACAAGCAGCATACGCCTGTTCTACTAACATAGTAACTATAAATTAATAAATTAAAAACCCCAGACGCAATTTGGTGCCAGACATTTATGTTTCAAAATAAAGTAAATGCCCATTATGCGTCTAAAAACAAAAGAGCTGATAACTTTGAAACAGCTGAACCAATTTTGATGGAGGACATATATCTCAGAACCATCGTCACCGAGAAACCCGCTTTCAAATAAAACACACACATTAGCGGTCAAACTTATAACGTCCATTTTTTTTGTGTCGGAGTTAAAAATTAAATGTTTCTACATGGTCGTGGTTTCTAGACGACTGCGCGCCATCCTTTTGTTTTGAATGTTCATTGTGCATGAACTGAGCTAACGACAATTGCGTTTGCCCCATGTATCCCTGTTGCTTTCCGCATTTTCTACCATTTGAAATGCGAACTAGGTCGCTCCAGGTCAACTGGCTGCCTGGCGGTTCGCCAAAATAATACAAACAGCGTATTAGTTATGACAATTTGTTCTGAAAGGATAGCTGGATGGGAATTAGGACGTTTTCATTTGTTTGAATATCAATTTTGAAAATATTTGGAAATTTTTAGCGTTATTAAGTAAGTATAGCGATTTAACAATTTAAAAATTACACACATTACACACACACATTACAGTGAAACTGTGGAATCAACTTCCGACAGCAGTGTTTCCGCAACTATGCCATCGGGGCTTGCAAGTAAAGGGTTTTTAATTCCTTTAAAGGCCGGCAACAGATTTTAGCGACTCTCTTTGAGTTGTTGATATTTATCGGTGGTAGTATTTCCCATCCGTTGACCCGCATGCTCGTTTGTCTCCCTCTCATAAAAAAAAGAAGATAAACTAAAATACGTTTCTTTGCACGATTACTGCTTGATCTGTTTGAAGTCAGTGCCAAGCCCAATTACAGTCTGACTAAGTCCATTCCTGCTGGGTCTTGCTTACAGCGTGACAAATTATTTGAAAATAACTAAAGATCAGCACTATACCTTGACAAGCTCGTGCGCGGCGCTCGGCGGAACCCTGTCGCAGGGAGCCTCTGCTAATAATAAGTAGTAATTTTAATAAGTGCGGCAAACGCTGACTGCGACAGAGTTCCGCGGAGGGTCGCGCACGAGCTTGTCGGACTTAGGCTGCAATTATATTTTACGAGAAACAAAAGTCTTATTAGTCTTATTAAACACAAAGGAAACGCAACTTAATATATGTCCGTAATCTAATCTAAAATTAAACAAACCAATAATCTCCGTTAGCAATCTATATATAACATTCACGTCTATAATTATGTAGTATTTTCAATTATGCAAAACCTCTTGAGCAATGTTATTACACCAATTTACATAAGAGCATTCCGAACTCATGTCAAACATTGCTAAGTAAACAGAACACACGGAGCGGCGGCACACACGCAAACGCTACTATCGATTTTATTTAAAAAATAAAAAATAAATAGGTACGACAGCATGCGAGCTTTTTAAAAAGTTTGACTTAAATTTAAATGGAATTTGACTTTCTCAGATGACTGATATTATTCGGCACTTAATTACGAACTATTAATTGCTATCGTCGAGGTTATTTCAGTAGTTAATAGTTCATAATTAAGTTCCGAAAAACGTTAGTAAAGTAGTAAAGTTAATAACATTATAACCGATTTGATTTTGCTTGCTTTTATGAGTCGTGTTGTCAACATTTTCAATCCATTTTTCGACAAAACCTGGTATCCAATTCACCAGAACGGACTGATAAACGTAGCGTGGTATGTCCACTAAAGAGGCGGATGGACGATTTGGTAAAGGCTGCTGGTTCAAGGAGGATGCAAGCCGCTTTTAACTGTGGTGATTGGATATCAATTCGGTGCCCCTTTTCTCCCATAAAATTTTAAGTTATAATGTATCATTAGTCATAATCAACGTTAGTCATACAGTGATTTATTTCTGAAACGGTATATTTTTCAGGACTTTTTCAAATGCCATCTTATAGAATGCAGTAGGTTAGGTTAGGTTTGTTTTATAACAATTTCAGAAATAAATTTACAACGACCGCTTTAGCCTAGTTGGTAGTGACCCTGCCTACGAAGCAAGAGGTCCTGGGTTCAAATCCCGGTAAGGGCATTTATTTGTGTGATGAGCACGAATATTTGTTCCTGAGTTATGGATGTTTTCTATGTATTTAAGTATTTATTTATCTATATAAGTATGTTTATCGTCGTCTAGTACCCATAGTACAAGCTTTGCTTAGTTTGGGACTAGGTCGATTTGTGTAAGATTGTCCCCTAATATTTATTTATTTATTTAAATCACTGTATGACTAACGTTGATTATGAATTTATGAGTAATGATACATTATGACTTAAAATTTTATGGGAGTCATTATAGACCCGGTATCAATTAGGGCGGCTTATGTCTAGCAGTGGACGTTCTACGGCTGAAATGATGATGATGATTGAGCTGAAATTTAACATACAGTGCGGTGAAACTTTAGTGATCCAACTAGGATCGTCTCCACAGGACGGAACTTTTCTACGGTTAATGGCATAGACTTGAAAATTGATAAGGATATGTACTTTGGATGATGATGCAAGTACAGTCAAAAAAAGATTGACTGTATTGAAAATAAAGTTTTTAAGTAAAACTTATTCACAAGTATTTATTTAATTTTTCAATATTCATAGTGTGCAAGTTGTCTTCAAACCAAACAATTTCACCCATGTAGTAACAAGATTAATTTTAAGTAAATTTGATAGTTTTAAAGATAACAAAAAGCTACGCGCTAAGTATTATAAGTTTCTTGTGAAATAACAAGCACAATGCCTTCAGACATAGTGGATACGAACAATACTTCGATTTGATTTCTGCACTTCCGAAAAGTAGATGTAAGAACATAAATGTTTTGGAACTATCGATCTAGTTAATTGTTACTGAAACCCGCTTTGTAAAGCCTGTCCCGATGAGTTATTGCTACAAATAACCAACAATGGAGCTCTCTATATTTCCGTACCATTAAAAACCAATTACATGCCATGCGTCTTCATATTCTTGTCCAAATTACCAAATTTGTAAACGTAACCTTATCCCATGGCATCATAAATTCGTCGAAATGTTCGTTTCGTGACGCTATTAGAGTTAATCGCATGGCCGCTCTGTTTCCACGACACTTATACCTTACAAAAGGGCCTAAGTACACCAGCATTGTGCACACTTAGGTCCTTTTACGACGGAGTAAGAAAATTACAGTAATGTTAACGCGAAATTGTCTCTGTACACACATCTACGTAGATTGCTGGAATTATAAGTACACAATGGAATGAGTTCGAGTTTTAATAAGTCTCACTTTGTTCTTTAACTTTTGACGAACTCCTTCACAAGCTCAAGCATTAACTTTGGTGGTTGTCGATGTTTATTTAGTAGACATCCAACGCCAACAAATAAAGGTTAAATGAGGGTGCCACTTCCAAGTTAAAGTCGAAATTATTTATTTAATTTCGGCTACATAACTACAAATTAAAAATTTAAAACCCCCAACGCAATTATGTCACTCATATGTTTGAACGTTAAGTCAATGCTCGTTATGCGTCTAAGTCTAAGATCCATTCTGCAGCTAACAAAAGGGCTGATAATTTTGATACGGCTGAACTGATTTTCATGAAACATATCTAAGAACCATCACCAAAAAACCTCTATTAAAAAAAACCGCATCCAAATCGGTGCACCCGTTTAAGAGCTATGATGCCACAGACAGACACACACACATAGCGGTCAAACTTATAACACCCCTCTTTTTATGTCGGGGGTTAAAAAAACACTTGAATGTTGAAAAACCTATCATTGGCTCGGAAAAACCCTCTTGAGAAGAACCCGGCAAGAAACTCAACAAGACACTTTCTTCTTAGATTTCAGATTTTTGAAATACCTACTTCTTAAGTGTCTTCTTTGTCCTAGGTCCCCGGTTTAGTTGTAGTCTCTTTGTACATCTGCGGCGAAGAGCTTTGTTCGTACTTCCTTTTGTACTCAACTCCCTCTCTGAGTCTCTTTTGCCATAATTTTTTGACCCTTAGAACCATATCAGTATATCACACTAGCAATTTCCGAACGTATCAGAAGCTGAACGAACGCGCAGCGTTTTCGCCGCAAATGCGCAATGGATTCGCCCCGAACTCGCAACGTATTCGCCGTCTATACGACTGGGTGGGCTGGGTCTATACTACAGTCACCGAAATAATTGAGACGTGGCCGCTAACGATAGGCCTCAAAAGAAAGCTCAAAGTCACTCAGAGGGCGATGGAGAGGGCTATGCTTGTAGTTTCTCTGCGGGATCACATTAGAAATTATGAAATCCGCGCAAGAACTAAAGTCACGGATATAGCTCGAAGAATCGCTAGACTTAAGTGGCAGTGGGCGGGGCACATCGCTCGTAGAACTGATGGCCGATTGGGCAAAAAGGTTCTCGAGTGGTGTCCACGGACCGGAAGACGCAGTTTAGGTAGGCCTCCAACAAGATGGAGCAACGATCTGGTTGAGGTTGCGGGATCGCGTTGGATGCGGTTGGCACGGGACCGATCTGTTTAGCGAGCCTTGGAGGCCTATGTTCAGCAGTGTACGTCTTTCGGCTGAATTGAATGAAAACGGTTGGGGTGCCATCATGTACAGTCAAGAAAATGAAATCACGTACCAGGGTGAACCCTTTTCATTCCAAATGTCATGTTGATATTCCATACATTTTCCAAACAAATTATCGTGAAATTGATTGTGAAAAGGTTCCACCCTGGGGGGTTACTACGAAATTCGAAGTTCGAAGTTCGGATCGTGCGGTCCCTCTCACTCTCGTAACAAATACCATTAGCGTGAGCGGAACGGCATGAAAGGTAGTTCGAATTTCGCGCTTCGTAGTATAGGGCCTGGTGCGCAATTCAGTATCCTTGACTGTACACTCACATACGTCAGCTAACATCTATTTTACATACTTCAGTTTTTGTACATCATGGCGTCCCAGCCCTTTAGACGCAACGAATTCGCTGCGCGCTCGCGACGAATACGTTACGCATTCGCAGCGAATACGTTGCGCGTTCACTCCGCTTCTAATACGTTCACAAACCGCCAGATACCTACGGCTCTTTGGTAGCCAACGGTCATCCTCTTCCATGATTCAAAGATTGTCCTGCTTTTTATCCGCTTTCTCCTGTCTCTTTCCATTTCTCTGTTCTAATTTCGAAATTACCTGTTATTATGGATATTTCATGCAAAGTTCTAATAAAGTCAACTTCCTATCCCATTTTTTGTCGCTAATGTGAAAAGTTCCAGCAACTAGCATAGTAATGGGTTCATGTCAGACAACTAGCGTGTTGTCATTTTGCTATACAAGTAAACAAAGCAGTAAACATAGGCGAACTTTGAAATAATTTGATGGTATTTGTTTGAAGGTAATCGCCAAATGGACTAACCATTAGGGGGCTATTGCCATAGTCGCCACGCTTGGCAGGCGGGTCCTCGGGTATTGTTGGCCACAGTTTTAGGACATGCCCGGGTCAAAAACTAAAGTCACCGACATAGTTAAAAAAATCGCCAGACTCAAGTGGCAGTAGGCAGGGCACATCGCTCATAGAACTGATGCCCGATGGGGCAAAAAGGTACACGAGTGGCGTCCACGGACCAGAAGACGCAGTGTAGGTGGGCCTCCAAAAAGATGGTATTTTTTGGAAGGTAATCGTCAAATCCAATGATGGGGAAGTAATTTTATAACAACCTTTACCCAGCAGCTTCGCTGGCATATAACATTAGATTAGAGGCCGTATTGTCTAAAGCGCGGACGCTTGCTATCGCATTCACTATTTCTTTATGTCAAACAGTATAAGATGGTGACCGAAAGAGATAAAGAGAGAGGTTTGAAAAAAAAACTAGTGCATGGAGTCCCTTCGCACGGAAGAAGTCAAACTTCATAATAAAAACCCAAAGCAAAGCAGCGGCTAGCAAGCAACCAACTACAGCGCTAGCAAGACAAGTTACATAACTCGTCGCTAGATGGCGTTGCTCCTCGTGCGCACGTTATTTTCATTAATTTTTCTTGATTTTTCGTAATTCTCAATGATATTCAATACTTTTTTTTTACTAAATACGTTTTTAAATACTTTATTCTACGATCTACCATTAAAATATTTTTGATTTTTATAAGTTTTCATACTAAACCACGCAATTGTTTTGGATCGCACTGACGAAGTTTTTAACATCCGTTAGTATATATACAATGCGAACGTCTCGTAAACGTCAACTTGCGTCAACGCTTGTTGGAAGTCGCATTAGAAGTTTCACTTCAAAAACTTTTCGATATTTTAATAAATGCCCAGGCCCAGGCCGGAGACATGTAAATCTAGACGTCGCTTCACAACTGAACGTAACTAACTATGTAACTTACCTCACGTACTCAAGACAAAGCCAATGCAACGTTACACAAGAACAGCAATTAACCACTGCCAGCAATTATTACTCTAAGCCAGTTCGCAGTAAATCAACTATAATAATAAATGGTGGGCCACGCGGGAGGGAAGCGTGAAGCTTAAACATTTAATTTAACAATTTAAAGCTTCCGGTAGTCCGGTTGACGTTTTGTTGTTAGTGAAGTGAAATAAACAACATTTCGTGCTTAGCTGCTTTAAGAATCTTAACTCTATTTTACTGACATCGAAATTACGTGAGTCTGTATTTTAGATTTTTTTTTGTATTTGAATTGTTTTTTCATTGATGAGCTTTAGAGAAATAATATAAAATAGTATCTCAAATAAGTACAAACATTTTCAGTACAGCGACAATACACCTACCACAAAACCTATCACCTTTTCACAAAATTGTATTTGTTTTTTTGTATCTCATTCTGTTTTCATTGTTTGTTGTTTTAATTTTGTGAATAAACATTCTTTTATTCTTTTATTCTTTTTTTTTAATAGTGAGGATGTTGATGAAGTAAAAAAGAACACAGTCATATCCATTTTAACATCAAAATACGAGTCCATCCTCAAATGGGCCTTTATAAATCTTTGATTTAGGGTCTTCCCAAGTCTATAGACGTGGAATCGGCTTCAGCCGATAGGAAAAACCTTTATGTCAACGCAATAAGAGCGAAAAAGACGTCGATCAGCTCGGCTACGCGGACCGAATGGAGCACCCGCCGTGACGTGCGACTCCGAGATGAAGGGCTACGATTAACTCGTTTTAAGACGTGGGTGATCCGTTTATTTTCACTATGAAGGAAAATATCGTGAGGAAACCTGCATACCCCTGCGAAGAAAATCAATGGTGTGTGTGTGTGTGTGTGAAGTTCCCAGTCCGCACTGGGCCCGCGTGGGAACTACGGCCCAAGCCCTCTCATTCTTAGAGGAGGCCTGTGCCCTGCAGTGGGATGTATATAGGCTGGGTTGATGACTTTGATATATTACTTTAATCTTTATTTGAATGCCTGCAGTTCTGTCCCTAACGACTCTGCGCGGCATCTCCGCTATTTACTCTTCCACTATCAAAGATATACAGACTCCACTAATGTGTTTGGTTTAGAAGATATCTCGTTACTATGCAGTTGGCGCAGCCGGGGAATTATCTAGAATACCGAGGTGGTAACAGTTGGTGAGTTATGGCAGCCATTATGAAGGTTTGAGTATTCTATGAATCATTCTGCTAGATGACATTGTTATTTAATTATAAATCGACTAAGTGCAAGACGGATTACAAATTTAAGCAAGCAAAGCAATGTAAGTTTCTCATATTGATTCTATGAGAAACAATGTTCTCTTTTCGGGTCAGTGATTTTTCGACTTTTTTCTTAAATTTCTTTGTAAATTCTTATCGCTTGCTTAATTTCATTCTTCTATGTCGACGAGAAGTAACTTAGAGCCTTTAATTAACACATTTTTCTAATAAAAATATAAGTTCTGACTGATTGACTGACTGACTGACTCATCCACGCCAAGCTCAATCTTTAGCCCTCGAAAGCTGATATTTTGCATAGAGGCTCGTTAATGATGTAAGGGGAATAACGACAGATTTGTGCGTGTGTTCGTTTTTCAACGATTCTATGTCTTTTATTTGACACTTTTCTACACAGTGAAATTTTAGTGGTTGTTTTCCCGAAACGAGGTGATTCAGTATCGATTGTACAATCGATTTATAATTACTATTTTGACTAGAGTCAAAAATCCAATTGTGAAAAACGAAAGTCGTAAATGACCGCAAACCAATAGTAACGCTTCGTTGGTACCTAACCTATCGTACGATCGTACGCTACTTGTACCAACGAAGCGTTACTATTGGTTTGCGGTCATTTTCGACTTTCGTTTTTCACAATTGGATTTTTGACTCTAGTCAAAATAGTAATTATAAATCGATTGTACAATCGAAACTAAATCACCTCGTTTCGGGAAAACAACCACTAAATTTTCACGGTGTATATGGGGTTTTCATATGACCCAAAGTTATTCTCGATTGGGTGAATTGTACCCTGACTTTACGGAATGTCAATTGACTGGGTGCTGTAAAATAGCCTATAATACCTTTTCAGTAAAATCTCGAAATTCAACCGCCAAAAGTAATGGTTCTCGCTTTGGCAAAGCCGTAGTGGAAGCTAGTTGTATAATAGTATACAAAGTTCACTTTAAGCTGCAAGCAAAGCTTTGATAATGTATTTGCTCTAATTATATCGCGTTTCAACGACGCAAGCTAACTTAGAACAAAAACGATTTATCTTCTGAGACAATACTGCCGCTCTAATGTACCTCCTGTTTATTCCTTACTCTGTGGAATACTGGCATAACAAGTTGCTATTCAATTTAATTTTTCTACACTCAGGGGCTGTTTCACCACCCATTGATTAATTTTAACTGACTGGTAAATGTGATGCCGTCTCCGTCTATTCGAACAAAACAAACAAAGACGGCATCATATTTATCAGGCAAATAAATTTGATCAATGGATGGTGAAACGGGGGTCAACCTAAAATTATTAAAATAAACCAGTGGTTTTATTGGCTGTAGATATCACGAGTTTTTCGAAATGTTTACTAATGGTAACCTTTAAATAATTCATTGAATCAGGCGTTACTTTGTGGAGATCCATATTCCATTATATTTCTCACCCGCGACCTTACGATAGTTACGTTTATGTAAGAAATGCGTGTTCATGCAGTTCCTCCACCTCCACACTGTACGAACACGCACATATCACACAAACCCAACTATCACCACCACCAATCTACACTGACGCGTTTCGAACTCAACCAGAGTAGGTACCACAACCGTACGCTATGCTACCAATGTTAGACTCACAACACAACACATACCGTATCTAGCTTGGTGGTGGTGATAGTTGGGTTTGTGTGATTTGTGTGTGTACAGTGTGGAGGTGGAGGAACTGCATGAACACGCATTTCTTAAATAAACGTAACTATCGTAAGGTTGCGAGTGAGCAAAGTAATTGTTTCAGTTCATTAACGATAACTTTTGTTCAATATAATTACTTCCACAATAAGGCACAACCTGGGGCCTGTTGCATAACAAAGTACAACTTATATTACAAGCGGAACTCCCTTTCTAGTTAATATAACTGAAGCGAGAGTTCCGCTTGTAATATTAGTTGTACTTTGTTATGCAACAAGCCCCTGATAATTGAAAGCCTTACGGCAATAAGATCTCTATTGTTTCACATAATTTAACAAGTCATAATGTATCATTCTTCATAATCAACGTTAGTCATAGAGTGATTTATTTCTGAAACGGTTTCTTTTTTAAACCTTAACCTACTGCATTTTATAAGATGGCATTTAAAAATCCTGAAAAAAACTTTTCCAGATATAAATCACTTTATGACTAACGTTGATTATGGAGAATATAATACATTATTTATTAAACTATGGAAAACCAAGGTGCGCCAACATACAGGTTTCCCCTAGTTCAGGCTCCAATTTCCACCGCACAAGTCTTGTATATAATGCATCTGTAATGTGATACTGACTGTATTTATTGGAGCTGTGCTGGAGTTAATAAACGCTTTATTTATTATTATTGTTTATTATTCATTCCGGGCTATCCATTCCAGGTCGTACATTTACCGCACCCACCATTCCGACCACTAGAACTGGGTGAGAAAGGGCTTGCATGATTTGTCATACCAATATACCCACTGTTGGATGAAGTTAAACAAAAGTTTGTAACAAGTATACAAGTCAAGTATTCAAGTCCAAGGTGAATGAGTATTTACTAGGCAAGCGTCCATCGTAGGCCATCTTTGCTTTCCATCAGGCGTGATTGTGGTCAAACACAAGCCTATATTGTATAAAAACTACTATCTAAAGCTGAAACTTCTTATAAAGGAAGTTAATTTAGATTAAGATAGAGGTTAGCTATGAAGTATCTTTTTTTTTTTTTTTTTTTGTACTTATTTTGAAAATGAAGTTGAAAAAATAAGTACAAAAAAAAAAAAAAAAAAAAAAAAAAAAAAAAATACTTCATAGCTAACTTGTTTAAAGTTGCACAGTAGCGCCATCTCTTGTCCAGGTGAGCGGTTAGTTCCGAAGGAGTGTTAAAATCTCTCGATGAGGGTGTATCATAGATGTGCGCTTGTCACTGCATAAGGTGATGATTTAGCAGATTGAAATGTATGATGTATAGGAAAGATTCGTGTCTAATCTCTAGACCAGTGGTGGTGTAGGGGTATGGCACGCGGCACGGAATGCTGAGGACCTGGGTTCGATTCCCAGCATTGGTCTTTTTTCTGGGGTTTTTTCTGTGCATCTATATTTCAGTTTGTATTTAGTACGAAATGAATTAAGATAGAGAGCTAAAACAATCCCAAATATTTACCAATCCCAGCCAATCACGTAAATCGGATCGAATGGAACTTCTTAATCTTGATAGTTTTTTTGATTACACGGAGAGAAATGGAGCCAAAATTATCAATGTGCTTGCCAAGAGAGGCTTGATCCAACTCTGTACCTTGATTTAGTTCAAGACTTCGTTGAGTATGATCATACATCATTTTTATGTCACTTTTGGGAAGGGGAAAAACAGTATATATCTTCCAGCCTCATTTGTCTTAGTGCTTTAGAATTACTGACATACTGACGTATTTATTTTTATTAGGGTTTCGTACGGGTAGCTCTACAAGCGTTTCACCCGCTATCAGCACAATCGCCATCATAAAAATTGAAACAGTCATACATAATTCGAAACTCAAAAATATCGGAGCACCCACATGCGCAATGGCAGTGGATTTCTTCCTCACCATTTACACGTTTGTAGGGTTCCGTACCCAAAGGGTAAAAACGGGACCCTATTACTGAGGCTCCACTGTCCGTCCGTCAGTCCGTCCGTCCGTCCGTCTGTCACCAGGCTGTATCTCAGGAAAAGTGATAGCTAGACAGTTGAAACTTTCACAGATGATGTATTTCGGTTGCCGCTATAACAACAAATACTAAAAACTAGAATAAAATAAATATTTAAGGGGCTTCCATACAACAAACGTGATTTTTTTTCTCGTTTTTGCTCGATATTGATAACGGTAACAGGTAGACGCTTGAAATATTCACAGAATATTTAGTAATATATTCACTTTAAAAATAAATAATTAAATTAATATAAAACAAATATTTGAGGGGGGCTCCCATACAAAAAACGTGTTTTTTGCCGTTTTTATATTATGTAGATAATGGTACGGAACCCTTCGTGCGCGAGTCCGACTCGCACTTGGCCGGTTTTGATTTTTTACGTTGACAAGTATTAGTCTGGCCATGGCCACGCCACATCATTGATGTTTCTATGTTTTCTTTTTAACCTTTTAAGTGGCGAAGGGAATGGGTCTATGCAATCACTGTTGTTCATTTAATCATGTTATTTTTCTTTTATAGTTTAAGTTTTTTTGATCAATCATCATCATCAATCATCCCAGCCATTATAAGTCCCACTGCAGGGCACAGGCCTCCTCTCAGAATGAGTGGGCTTCTCAAAATGAGTGGGACTTCAGGCACACGATTTTTTTTGTATTGTAATTATTAGGTTAGTGTATTGTTTAATGACGAATTTTAGTTGTCCAGTTCATTGTTGCTTTTATTTTTTAACTTCCACCAACAGCAACATCAATGTTAAAATGGTTCCAACCGAAGACCAGTGTCGGCTGTAAGGTTGATATCATGCTGAATTGGGACCATTTCGTAACAAATTTTGTCTCAGTTTCCATTTTCTTTGTTTTTATAGAAATGTCACAAATAAATGTTTTTCTTTCTTTATTTATACGCAATTGACAGTACTGTCGTGTTCAGATATTATGTGACCACCTTGAATGCTCAGATGTTAATGATGGCGACAGTATTTCAAATCGCAAATTATTTAGCGGAATAAATACATATTCAATTTAATTTATTGAATCATGAGATTTATTGAATTGAATTGAATCAGGTTTAACGTTTGGTAGCATAGCATACGGTTGTGGTAACTCTGAAGATGAGCTCTGGTTGAGTTCGAAACGCGTCAGTGTAGCTTGGTGGTGGTGATGGTTGGGTTTATGTGATTTGTGTGTGTTCGTACAGTGTGGAGGTGGAGGAACTGCATGAACGCACATTTCTTGCATAAACGTAACTATTGTAAGGTCGCGGGTGAGCAAAGTAATTGTTTTAGTTCATTAGTTCATAAATACATATTCAGCAAAAATTATCCTACGGAATTTCATACAGTTGGTTGTATTTTGAGTCATTTGACAAGTAAAAATATGGATTTTAAACATCTGGCAAAAGAAAATATGGTAAATAAAATTTAGTAATAATTTGGAGAACGAAAATTAAACTTAAGGAATGAGAGTTTCACACTTTCTGCCAAAAAACTGCTATGCAGTTTGGCAGAGGTATTTAAGTAGAGATAAGTATTTTTGTTCTCGTCGTTCGTCGTTCGTCGTCGTTGACGTAAGTCGTTCTTGTTAAAAGTTCTCGAATGGAGACCATGGACTGGCAAGCGCAGCATGGGACGTCCACCAACGAGATGGACGGATGATTAGTGCAGGGTGGATGTGAGTCGTTTCCAACCGTAATGATTGGGCATCAATGAGGGAGGCTTATGTCCAGCAGTGGACGTCCTACGGCTGAAATGATGATGATGATGATTTTTCTACTTCATTTGTTTGTATTTGAGTAAATAAATAATTAAAAAAGAGCTTAACGCTCGCTCGGTTTGTTAGTTTTGTGATTGTCTCTCTGTCTGATCAGATCGACGAAAACGACATCGATTATTGTCAATTTAACTTTTAATGTAGAGTTCATGTCCTATTGGAATATCTCAACAATACTATTGGCTTTGAAAGGCACGGGCACAATAACCGGCCAATTGGCACACAAAGAAGTATTGTGCACTGTGCATTTGTGTTCTCATCACGTTTGGTACAGCCCGCAACATAAGGGTTCCTCTGAACATGAGCTCTGGTTTAGTTCGAAACGCGTCATTGTAGTTTAGTGCTGGTGAAATTTGGCCGTAGTTCCCTCGCGGGACCAATGCGGCTTGGGAACTTCACACACTCCATTGAATTTCGTCACATGCATCCTCACAATGCTTTCTTTCACCGTTCATGGTAAATTTCAAATGTAATTTAGCAGATTAATTTCGAAAAATTCAGAAGCAAAAGCTTGAACTTGAACCCACGACCCTCTGCTTCAGAGTCCATAGGTCAAACTACTAGGTTATCACGACTTCATTTCGCATACAAAGGGAAACTTAACGTACAAGCCCGGTTTCAAACCAACGATCCTCTACATAGTTAAGAGGACATTGATAACACTTAACCCCAATATAATTTCTAATACTTTGCTTTCTTCCATTATAATGTAGGATTTGAGATACAAAAGCTTGAACGAAACCGTGTTTAGTATTAGGTTAGCAATTAAATTGGAGCGTATTTGGTGGCATAAAATTTTTAGTCATAATGTAATGATTGTCATAATTTATTTTTGTTATAATTTTTTCCCGTGGCAACCGCAAATTTTTCAGAATTTTTAAATGGTCAGCTTTAGAACTCTATAGGTTAAGTTAGGTTTGTTTATAACAATTCTATAGAATTAATGGATTTAGAGTGCAAAGAGTTATAAATACAATAGAAAGACAAACAT
This sequence comes from Archips crataeganus, assembly GCA_947859365.1. Lineage (NCBI taxonomy): Eukaryota > Metazoa > Arthropoda > Insecta > Lepidoptera > Tortricidae > Archips > Archips crataeganus. The sequence goes on from OX402052.1 coordinate 3,529,660, forward strand.
TACATTATAACCTTCAACAATTTTACGAGGCAACCCGCTTTTTGTTAATGTTCAAATCTGTATTGTTTTCAATTAACAAAATATTTTAGGTTCGTACAAAAAATATCTTTTAATACCTATCTTTATAAACTTTCTTCTTTCAACTAGGCAAGCTGGAAGAGATCCCTTACTAAGGATAAGGTCCTTGTACGCTTTCTGTTTATCCTGTGCTTATATTTTTAAAATTTTTACATACAGTAATGAGTTTACACATGAATATCAAAATTGATTCCGCAAAAAAATACTCTATTTGAGAAACGGCAATTAATTTGTAGGAATACACTGTTTACTTTTTAATGTAGATAAAATTATTATACTGAATTATTTATAAAATACATACAATAACCAACTAATTTTTATATCACATAGAGAACAAACTACCCATCTCCTAGTAATGCACAAATTTAATCCAAATAAACCATTTAATGTTCTTAAAATTTTTCAATTCACGCTTTTTTTGTCAGCTGTACTTACATTATCATTAAAGATATTTATAGACCAAATCCCAAATCAATCAAACCTTTAAAAGTAAGCCATTTATAGCAAAACTTGACCCACATAGACACGGCAAGTACGAAAGCTTGTAAGATCAAAACCTTTGTCCACTTATCACCACGATTAAACATGACAAAGTGAGACACATTGTCCATACTGACCCATTTTAGCTGGATTCCCGAACACACCAACGATACACACAAAAATGGCACAAAGAGTCTTGCACTCCATTTCAACACTTTTCAATATCCAGCTTTATTTAGGGAATGTATCACATAGTTTTTGCTCTCGTAGCAGCTCCGAGTGCTACGGTGCTACGCCGTAGCGACGCGTCCGCTCGAGTCTACGCTGCCCAGACAACTGAGCTCGTAGCTGTATTGCACGGCTTGATATTATTGATTCTTTTAATGTTATTTTTGGACTTTTTCACACGATTATTATTGGAGTAGTTCGAGTCTTCGATGGGATTTTGATTTGATCTTTGAATTATAGAGGTTGGATGAGATTTTTTTATAACTTTTTCCGATCTTCAACTGTAAATAAATCCTTAATTCCTTGCTATTATATCATTAACATTAATATTAACATTCTTATGTTACGAAGACCACATGGCCTAGTGATTAGAGAACCTGACTATGAAGCTGGAGGTCCTGGGTTCGATTCCCGTTTCGGGGCAGATATTTGTAAAAAAATAAGAATGTTTGTTCTCGGGTCTTGGGTGTTCAATATGTATTTAAGTATGTATCTATCTATAAGTTAAACGTCCCTGTGCTCGTCACTGACCCAATACATGGCACCTTTAATCTTATTTCATAGTAAGAGAGGTGACAGATGGGTGAAATCTACTGGGCGTTGAGGTATCGAGCATTGGTACGTTTACCTTATAGGTAAGTAAGTATGTTTATCCGTTGCTTAGTACAGTCAACGTCATAAATAAGTGATCACTTTTGTACTTTGTCGCTTTCAGTCGTTACATAATTTCGTATGGCTTTTCAAACATGACGTTAAAGTGACAAGGTACAAAAGTAATCATTTATTTATGACGTTGACCCTACCCATAACACAAGCTTTGCTTAGCTTAATTTGGGACTATGTCAATTGGTATGAATTGTCTCGTGATATTTATTATTATTATTAATAATATGAATCCTTAATAATACTACTACTTAACCATAAAGTATATAATTTAAAGATTTCTTCTTGTTCTCCCACAGCTATGATTTTGAAAACAAAACGCATATATCATAGCCCGTCGGTGGATGTATCACTGGTAAAAAAATTGGAGCGGTCTCTAACGTGAAAAATTAAAATATAGCTAGTTATACTATAACTGGCATTTATACTCTACTAGCTGGTACCAGCGACTTCGTCCGTGTTAATCATTGATGCTCCGCTCCTATCAGTCGTAGAGTGATGTTATATAGCCTATAGCCTTCCTTAATAAATGGACTATTTAACCAAAAAGAACTTTTCAATTCGAATCAGTACTTCCTGAGATTAGCGCTTTCAACCAAACAAACTCTTCAGCTTTATAATATTGGTATTGATTACCGAACTTGGACTGACATTTTGAAACATTAAATCGATTATCGAAGGGATTAAGCAATGAATTGTTAGCAGTAGCATTGGTTAAGCCAATACGTCAGCGATGTGGCTTTGAGACCGCGACCTAGCCTATAGAAGGATTCCAAATCATTTTGTAGAATATAACATAATATATAACTCTAAAAATTACAAACGAGTCTTTGAAATGGCCGAAATATGATATTTCAAGATGGCTTTTGGAAATTTCCCAAAAAAAATAATTGATAAAAAAAACAATAAACGTACCAATGCTCGACACCTCAACGCCCAGTAGTTGACACCCATCTGTCACTTCTCTTACTATGACATAAGATTGAAGGTGCCATGTATTGGGTCAGTGCCGAGCACAGGGACGTTTACCTTATGTACCAGTAGACCAGTATTTTCAATAATTACAATGGATATTGTGACTTATTACCAAACCTATAAGGTTGAATTTCCAAGTCAATGCATGCGCTCGCTAAATCTCCTCTACCTCATTAAGGGTTTACATAAAATTGACCCGTGATTGACCACTATCACACCTGATGAAAAGTGCAGATGGGGCCTAAGGTGTAAAGGCCTATCCACTCCAGTCTTGAAGAGCCCGTAACAGGTTCGTATAGGAAAGATGAAGCGAATCGTACATCCGGACATACACATACGAAAGCATTTATGTCCAAGCTAATTTTTCACACTCGCTCGTTCAACTAATACATTTCTTATATTGTCCTAACATTCAAATATAAATATTTTTTCCTCGACATCTACTATTTTACAAGAATACGAAGTATTACCATTTTCATTTACTTCAAACAGCTAATTCAATGTCTTGACTTACTTCAGACTCTGAAACTTTCGAGTTTATTTTTCTTTCAAAGGCTGAGAATTAGATTTTGCTTAAATGTATCAAGTTTCATTCCATGAAAAGATTTTTAAGAATATCTGTTTCAAGAATAAATGAATGTGGTAATGTGGTTTTGTTTCATTAAATTGGCATTGATCACTTTTTTACAATGTGGTCTAATTCCAAAACCATTTCGAGGGATAGGTTTATTAAATCATTTTGTAACATTGTAGTAAAAAAATATTAAACGATCGTGTGTATTTTTGCAAAATAATGTTTGACCTTTGTTTGACCTTTCTGTGGGCGTTAACTTTGAAATTCTTTGCAACAAGAAAAAAAAAGCCGTCCGTCTAGTTGCTCTATACTATTCTCTGTCACTTCGACGTAGTTATCATTTGTCAGTTTAAGGATACTATTTTGCAAAACATTCTTCGCGTTTTTCATATTTTGATAATGGATTTATACAGGAAGTGTTTCATTCCTACTTGTGGAAATGATTCTGTCAATAGCCCAAACAAATTAATTGTTTGCATTAGAGAAGATTTACAAGAGAAGTGGTGCCGCAAAGTTAATTAAAAGTTTACAAGATGTACTTATTGTTTTGAGGATCATTTTAATGTAAGTATGGATTAAATCCGCCAAAGAGCTTTCAAGGGAACACTTCTGACCATTTTATTTTATACATACAAAAAATACTATAGCCGTAAATCGTTTTTTTTTACCTGTTCTCTTGGAAGAATCGGCAACTTTAGTGTTATTTTATTGTAATGTAAAGTGACATTGTCAGATGACAACTAACCATCGATTGTGACGCATTTTTTTTGTCATTATGTCTGTGGTTTATACACAGATTCAGCCGCGGCATGACATTTACGAGAAGTCGTATCTCAAATTTTCAATAAATTATAAAAAAATATTGGAGTGATGAATTGCTGAAATATTCAAATTGGTTTCTTAAAATGCTCTATATTTTCGATAAAAAAAATAAAAAGGGGGGGTTAAAATAAATGATCAATCCCAATTATAGAGCAAGAGCCCGCGTTGATCTAATCTTCCTTATTTTGTGAAAGTTTCTCGGTGTACGTCCACACGGATATAAACGATCCACATATATGAAGTTTAAATCAGTTATTAGACAGTTTTGATGGTTCTTACACTTTGTCAGACGCATTATCTAATATATAAAAATCTCGTGTCACGGTGTTTGTTATCGAACTCCTCCGTAACGGCAAGACCGATTTTTATTAAAGTTTTCGTATCCACGCGTAAATTGGGATGTCCCAATTTTTGACAACGTATAATAAATCGAAAACCGTTTGGAGAAATAGGCTTTGTGAAGCGTTTTCAGGAATCAGGAATTAAATAAAGAAAATTTAAGTTATGACCTTCATTTGACCCCTGCAGTGAATCGTCACAAAGGCAGATGTAAAGCAGGTCTACACCCTAAAGCAAATTGACAGTTTGAAATGTTGCTGTCCTGCTTATAATAGCAAAGAGTGACAAAGACAGTACTTTAATCACATGATGCGCACCTGGCTTTAAACATTTGTCATTTATCGTAAAGTCCGAAATGTATACGAGTATTTCCAATGTAATTTTACAAATTTAATAATTAAATTACTACGTTACAAGTAAATATAAAAGAATATAAATATCAGATTTTAATAAAAAAATATCTATTTACTATCACACCATTAAACAAACACGAATAATCGAAGCTAAAAAAGAGAAATAAATAAAACTATTTTGTCATGGTTCATTTAGGACCCTAAGCCTTACTTGTATTATTGACAGTGACAAGACAAATCAGTAGTGCTACAGATTATGTTATGTACGACTTGAATTTTTCTAGGCAATGGAACGTGGCTCTCTCACTGTGACGTCATCCAACGTATTTCTTAAAAAATTTATAAAAAATTAAATACTCAATTCTGGTTGACCAAATTCAAAATCAATGAAAATGGTTTGTTAAAATATCCTATTCTTTCCAAAAAAAATATAAAAACTATAGGTTATATTTTTTGGTGCATCCCAATTGTGAAGAATTCTAACCACACAGAATAAAGTACGACTTGGACCGGTCACGCAATTTACACCAATGCCAAATGAAGGTCATTGCTTATTAGTTATATAATAAATTCATTACATAATATTAAAATTAAATAAGTACAGAAAACGAGTTAAAAAGCATTTATCTCGAAATGGTTTTCGATTTACTATACATTGCAAAAAAATAGACATCCCCAATTTCTTACGATACTTTTTTCACCTTTGATAAACACAATGATGTACATTAAATTGCAGTAAATTCTTAACTTAATTATTGCTTACTAGCCTCCCGTCCGCAGCTTCGTCCGCGATTAATTAATTTTCCCGTAGGAAAAGGTATTTTCCCGCGGTAAAAAGTAGCCCATGTCACTCAGTGATAATGTAGCTTTCTAAAGGCAAAAGAATTTTTGAAATCGGTCTAGCAGTTTCGGAGCCTATTCAATGCAAACAAACAAACAAACAATCAAATCTTTCCTCTTTATTATATTAGTATAGACAATTAAACGAATTTTCTAGCAAAACCAAGTACAATTAAAATGCGTGCAAACAACACAAGTTTACATTGGATTATACGACGGAGATATAAAAATACAAAAGGGCAAGCAAATATATTAAAGATAACACGGAACCCCTGCTTTCATAACCGACCCCGCAAGAGGGCATAATTACGTTTACTGTTATAGTAGTTGTTATATGATAATTAATGTAAAATAAACCCTAACGGATACTGAATACGCGTGCGTTATTAACTTGCTTTTTACCCATGGGTTTGCTCACGTGAACTGTTAGAGCCAAAGACCTCCCTATCCGAATAATCACGTTTAGGCCGTAGTTCCCACGTGGGCCTCATGCGGATTGGGAACTTGACACACACCATTGAAAATGAAAACGAATAGTGCCTGAATTTAGTGTGTGCTTTCTATGGCCGTCGTGGCGTAATAGGCATAGGCATAATGACGAAGGAGCGTTGACGTCTCTCTATGAGAGCTTAACATAGATGGCGCTGTATCACTGCATAATGTGATTTAGCAAGCTGAGATGTGCGATCCATAGGAAAAATTTGTGTATTAACTCCACCAGTGGCGGTGTAGGGGTTTAGCACGCGGCACGGAATGCTGACCTGGGTTCGATTCCCAGCGCTGGTCTTTTTTCTGGGGCTTTTCTGTGCATCCATGTTTCAGTTTGTATTTACTATGAAATATAGGTATATGACGTGGGATCTCTCTTTTTTATGATAATTTATGGTTAAAACAAGTACGATTCAATTACATAATTTCTTAATAATATTTTATTTTGGTTAATTTTAATTTTAACTTTACCTAACGATGTATTTTGAGGTAAATTATTATTATCTGTTATTTCTGTTGGACATTTTTTTCTATTATTTTTTGTTTTGTTTGTATTTTAAAGATATTTTTTTGAATTTAATTCATGACATTTCTTAAGTCTTGTGCTGTACTGGGTTTGTTATAGTTTTTAGTTTGAATTTGACATTTTGCAATTTGTTCATTTGATTTTCAATATTGTTGCTAACATCTATGGACCAGTGCTGTTCGAAATAATGATTTTATTATTATTTCTTAATAACTTTTAATAATTTCAAACTAAATACAAACTGAAATATAGATGCACAGAAAAAACCTCAGAAAAAAGACCAATGCTGGGAATCGAACCCAGGTCCTCAGCGTTCCGTGCTGCGTGCTTACCCCTACACCATCACTGGTCTAGAAGTTAGCGACGAATCTTTCCTATACATCGTACACTTCAGTCTGTTATAATCACATTAGGCAGTGATAAAGCGCATCTATGTTATGCCCTCTACCGAGAGACTTCAACACTCCTTCGGAGCTACCCGCTCACCTGGACCAAGAGATGGCGCTACTAGGCCAACTTTTACAAGTTAAGTATGAAGTATCTTTTTCTATTTATTTTATTCTGTGCATCTGGTTATCTGGTTTTTTCTGTGCATCTATATTTCAGTTTGTATTTAGTTTGAAATATATGGTTTCACGGGATGACCGTAAAAGTAATAAAAAATGAAGTTGAAGAAAATAAAAATAAAAAAATAAAAAAAATAGAAAAAGATACTTCATACTTAACTTGTAACTTTTAACAAGTTTGCCTGCAATACAGCACCGTTAAAGCTCCATTAACGTCACAGAATTCGCTGCTAATCCTGAACGCGAGACATCAAAGGACGTCGAATAAGAAGGCATTAGTGGACGCAGAGATTATGTAAGTTACATGATGTTATTAAGCCGAAACTTGCGGCTCGTTCGTATTAATTTTGTTAGGAAGAGGATTGATCATGACCACGTTAGTGGGAGTACTTTCTTATAGAAAAAAGAAAAAGTTTACCGATAGGAAGATATTATTTTGTGTCTTTGGCATACATATACACATACGTTGTTATTTGTTGATAGCCTAGGTACCTATATAATTATATTATACTAGCCTTCCGTCCGCAGCTTCGCCCGCGATAAATTAATTTTCCCGTAGGAAAAGGTATTTTCCCGCGGTAAAAAGTAGCCCATGCCACTCAGTGATAATGTAGCTTTCTAACGGCATAAGAATTTTTGAAATCGGTCCTGTAGTTTCGGAGCCTATTCAATGCAAACAAACAAACAATCAAATCTTTCCTCTTTATAATATTAGTATAGATAAATACACAAAGAAGTAAATACAATACAAAAAAATACCAAATTCTTTATTTTCAAAAATTTGAACGTACATTTATAGTAAGGGATGGAGCTGCCCGGTAAGCAAAAATACCTGTATGCAAAAATGTAGTAGGTACATAGAGTTTGTACTTTTGACGACCAGATAGCCTTGTCGTTAGAGTACATGACTACGAAGCTTGAGGTCCCGAGTTCGATTCCCCGATCAGGGCAGATGTTTGTGTGAAAAATACGAACGTTTGTGCTCGAGTCTTGGATGTTTAATGTGTATTTAGGATTCGATTTGTAGCATTCGAACATGGCGGATGTAGACAGTATCTAATTTTGGTATTTCTGTTTCTTTGGCTAGTTGAAGTATAATTTTGATAGTGTTTTATGCGGTGATTAACCTTAATTAACAGTGATCACAAAATTCTACATTGCTCTCGTGTCTGACATTTTTTAATGCGCAAGTTGTCTCCACGTGGTTTCTGGAATTTTACTATCAAGTTGCAGAAACTACAATCACCGTACAACGTCGCTCCCAAAGAGAGCTTACTTTGACACTGGCGAAATTGTCCTTAAATAGGACAGAAGCCATATTTTAAATAAATAATAATAACAATGTGTATTTAAGTATATTTTAACGACCGCTTTAGCCTAGTTGGTAGTGACCCTGCCTACGAAGCAAGAGGTCTTGGGTTCAAATCCCGGTAAGGGCATTTATTTGTGTGATGAGCACGAATATTTGTTCGTGAGTATCCTGAATTATGGATGTTTTCTATGTATTTAAGTATTTATTTATCTATATAAGTATGTTTATCGTCGTCTAGGTATCCATAGTACAAGCTTTGCTTAGTTTGGGACTAGGTCGATTTGTGTAAGATTGTCCCCTAATATTTATTTATTTATTTATTTATTATTGATCTATTAAGTATGTTTATTAAATCCATTTTCTAGTACCCATTATCATACAAGCTTTGCTTTAGTTTGGGACTAGGTCAAAATATTGGTGTAAATTGTCCCATGAATCCACAGAAATCATTTATTCATATACTTTGCAGTATTTCAAACCGTGGTAGTCTAGTGGTATGGTCTATGACTTCTCAAGTAGAGGATCGTGGGTTCAACCCCGGACATGACTGTTACGGAATTCTGCTCTGACTGTTACGGAATTCTGCGAAATTAAATTTAAAATCGACGGTCCCCAAGAACAAAGTATTAAGTGCAAAATTATAGTTTTGAGAAATTGCCGTTTAAAGTTGGGCTCAAGTTAAAATCTCAATATTTTCGTAAAAAGTAATCTAACACTAAAACTACTTATAAATACCTCTTGATATGGTTTTACTTCTAATTTATGTAAGATTGTTTGTTTTATTTTTTTATATTTGTAGATAAATGGCGTTTTTTATTATTTTACGACTTTGTTCTGTGGATTAAGAGGCGTCGCATATTCATAAACGACTTTGTTCAATGGAGTACAGAAATTAAATAAAAGTTTTATTTGCATATAAGACTTTGCTTTGTGTAGGCAAATATCAGGTCGTATGTAAAACTAATTATGTTTTGGCAATACTAGATGTAATACCAATACCTTAAAATATATCAGAATATATTAATTTAATAATTGCAAAAACTTCCAATTAATTTACAAGCCACTCGACCACTTATTTAAGATATTGTTTGTACAAACTTAAGCCTATGTTACTTGTAACACTTGTTTTTGAGTACAATAAACATTTTTATTTATAAAAAAAAAGTAAAAAAAAAAGGAAAAAAACATGACAAAAAATAATGTTCACTCTAACTCGTACGATCTCCGCAAAACAACGGCGCAAGTGACGTTGCACCGCGACGCGGCCGGTACCTACGTCTCGTTTTGAACAATTCATTTAAGACTATGTTCAATTGGGTATCTCAGTAAGTATAACACAAAATCTATACATATAATAAATCTGTAACAAGTCGGTGTCTGTACATTGAAGATATTTGAGAAAAACTGTCACTAGGGCTATTTATTAGCACAATAGAACCCAAAACAATGATTTTTAGAATTATTGTCTGTTTGTCTGTTGGTCTGTGCGTTTGTGCGCGCTAATCTCAGAAACGGCTTAACCTAGAAGGATGCGGTTTTCACTGATATGTTGGTATTTTCTTGGATTAACATTTAGTGTTTGTTTCATTTGAATCGGTTCATAAATAAGAAAGATACGTCTATTTTAAGAATTTATCGAACAGGTTTTTTTGTTTGAACGCGCTAATCTCAGGAACTACTGCTTTGATTTGAAAAATTCTTTCAGTGTTAGATAGCACATTTATCGAGGAAGGCTATAGGCTATATATCATCACGCTAACACCAATAGGAGTGGAGCGGTGCGGAAGAATGTTTCAAAATCGGGGGTTTTTGAAGTAAAACTTCTATAGGCACGCTTGACTTGGGAGTACGGTGCACGGTGTTGAATGTGAACGTGGGTGTGGGGGGGGGGTGCGGGGGCGGGTATTTTTTTTATATCAAGGAACTAAGGAGAGCCATAATTGATGAAAAAGCAAATTGGATAAAAAAAATAAGCTGCCCAAATTACTAATTCCACGCGGACGGAGTCGTGGGCAAATAAATAAAAATGTAGTCATGTAGTTCGTTTGATGCTTAGTTTAAATCTGTAAAAAAAGCTATTTCGTCTTATTTTTCCATACGACTATGTTCGTGGGGACCGTCGAAATTTAAGCCGGAAGCCGTGGTGGTCTAGTGGTTTGACCTATGGCCTCTCTTGCAGAAGGTCGTGGGTTCAAATCCCGGCTCGCACGTCTGAGTTTCTTCGGAATTTACATATGTGCATAATTACATTTGTAATTTACCCTGAGGTTTACGGTGAAGGAAAACATCGTGAGGAAACCTGCATACACCTGCGAAGAAATTCAATGGTGTGTGTGAAGTTCCCAATCCGCACTGGGCCCGTGTAGGAACTACAGCCCAAGCCCTATCATTGTAAGAGACCTGTGCTCTGTAGTAGGACGTTTATAAGCTGGGGATGATGATGATGATCAAAATAAAAAAAACATCTCAGAGTATCGCTTCTTTTTATACCTGCCATTTTCTTTTAAAGGTATTAAAAATATGAGGTTTCCTTTTTACTACACTTTTTCGTAGTTTTAATTAGTTTTTAGGGTTCCGTAGTCAACTAGGAACCCTTATAGTTTCGCCATGTCTGTCCGTCTGTCTGTCTGTCTGTCTGTCTGTCCGCGGCTAAGCTCAGAGACTGTTAGTACTAGAAAGCTGTACTTTAGCATGAATATATATATCAGTCACGCCGACAAAGTGATTTAATAAAAAAAAGTAAAAAAAATTTTTTACGGTACCTCCCATAGACGTAAAGTGGGGGTGATCTTTTTTTTCTCGACTAACCCTATAGTGTGGGGAATCATTAGATAGATATTTGAAAATAAATAGGGGTTTTCTATAAGCATATTTTTAAAAAGTGAATATTTTCGGAGATATTCACTCCGAAAGTTCAAAATAATGTGTCCCCCCCCTCTAACTTTTGAACCGCACGTCTAAAAAATATGGAAAAAATCACGGAAGTTAAACTTAATAAAAACTTTCTAGGAAAATTATTTTCAACTTAATCAGTTGAGAAGTTTTTAAGTTTTTGTAAAAAAATATTTCGAAACTAAGATTGCAATTTTTTTAACCGCCATTGCAAGCATTTTTTTTTCTCTAAGTACCTATAAGATCACGCTAACAGTATCTTCTTTCAAATAAAAAAAATACAATTGAAATCGGTTCATAAAGAATTACATCTAAAAAACCATCTACATACAAACTATTAGATTAGTTACCCAGTTCGCCGATAGATGGCGCTGTACCGCCGACATTGAAATTCTGCGCGCGGTCGGAATTGGGACAAAACAACCACATTAATAAAGTATGCAAAGATTTTTTCGTACCTGCTACGGAACCCTATCTTGGGCGTGTCCGACACGCTCTTGGCCGGTTTTTATTCATAGTTTTAATTAGTTTTTTGAGTATTTCTTTAGCAAGATGGATCTTTACAAAATTGGTTTCCACTCAATGTACGTTTTATAGCCTGTAAAAAGCGGCCTAGTGCTAGTTGGGCTCAAGCACCGAGAGTTCCGTAGCTAACAATACATATACAGATTATATGTATCTACTCATACATTATAATCTGTATGTGGGGATTCAGGAGGTATAATCGGGTTCAACCTTGTACAACACGGTTCATTACATTACACAATACAATTCAATAAAATTACTCTTTATTTTACCTATACTATGCCACAAAGAAAACCATAACGACCGCTTTAGCCTAGTTGGTAGTGACCCTGCCTACGAAGCAAGAGGTTCTGGGTTCGAATCCCGGTAAGGGCATTTATTTGTGTGATGAGCACGAATATTTTTTCCTGAGTTATAGATGTTTTCTATGTATTTAAGTATTTATTTAACTATATAAGTATGTTTATCGTCGTCTAGTACCCATAGTACAAGCTTTTCTTAGTTCGGGACTAGGTCGATTTGTGTAAGATTGTCCCCTAATATTTATTTATTATTTTTTTTTATAGGTACAGAAAAACAAGTGCATGGAAAAAATGTATAAGGTATGTCATCATACCCCCAGCCCCTGTACCGCGCGAGTGAGGACTCATTCAAACGGTCTAGCTATACATGTACATATCACGCTAACTCTCGTCCCGGTAAAACCCCTTCTACACGGTCGGGACCAACCGCCGACCGTCGTGTCGCTCGCGTCCGCCGACAGCGTTCCATACGGTTGGGGCCAACCACGGACAATGCGCTCGCGACCAAGGCCGTTGACATCAACCAAATATCGTCCGGGTCAACCGACTTCTACACTGTCCATTTTTAAATCAACCCGACCAAGGACACGGTGGTTGGCGGTTGGTCCCGACCGTGTAGAAGGCCTTTAAATGGCACAGTTCCTAAGGGAAACGAAAACCTAATTTAACGCATCTGAAGTAGCGTGTTAAAGTTAGTAAATTATTTCTAGTTATTTTTAGTTACTTTCACCTGGGAACAAGATTTAATGCCAGCTTAAATTCGCGTTAAATTTTGAAACATTATTAACCGTGGTAGGTTGAGATACGACTGCGAAAATGTATACGTTGCAACATAACGGGAACCTATCGATGTTTAGAAAATTTTATGTCCGAAGGTTTAAAATCTCGAAAACTTCATTTGTCCGAAAGCATTTTTTTCTGAAACTGTAAATATTTCAGGATTTATTTCAGGACCATCGTGTAGAACCCTTTAGGTTAGGTTAGGGTTGTTTTATAAAAATCCTGAACTATATACAGTTTCAGAAAAAAATGCTTTCGGATAAATGAAAAATTCGGGATTTTAAATATTCGGAAAAAAATGTTTCGAGGATATGATAGGTAACCCAACATAACGTTTGCAATAATTACAAAAGAGATATATAATATGGGGTATTTTTAGTAGGTGCACGAATTCTACGCAACAGAAACGGATCTTAAAAACTACGCAACGGATTTTGATGCAGTTTTTTTTAAAAGAGTGATTCAAGAAAAAGGTTTATATGTATAATACATGCATAATATAGTTGCACCCGTGCAAAGCCGGGGCGGGTCGCTAGTTAGAGATATTGGTGATTCAATGATTCCAATAACCTAACAATATGCATGAAGAAGGTAAATGAAGGAGTAAATTTTTATCCCGATATTCACATAAAATCGGGATAAAATCCTTAAATCTAAACCAATAAGTCAAGATACATGAAAATAAGCAAGTTGCAACGTAAACGTTAACGGTGTAACTTCTGCGAATTCCCATGGGAACTTTGTAAAATTCCGAAATTTAAGCCAACTGCCGAATCCAATGGTTTATGTGAGGGTAGAACGTAAAGGTTTATCTAGTTCTGTGTCTTATGACGTGCACTTGCTTATAGCCAGATCTCGGACTATGAGGCAAATTGCGCGGCGCGGTAGATTACATCTCCAAACTTCCCCGTGATGAGGAATTTTAAACGATATTTCATACTTAAAGCCGCGGCGGGATAGTGGCGAGGATGGCATACGTTGAAGTTGGTCCAAACAAGAATCGGTCAAGCGCGAGTTGGGCTCGCACAGAAAGGATTCCATACCACAAAAGCCTGTAAATTAAAAAACTATAAATTAAGAAATTTAAAAACCTCAACGCAATTTATATGTTTGAAAATAAGTCTTATGCCTATTATGCGTCAGATCCCTTCCGCAGCTAACGAAATAGGTAGCTGATAACTTTGAAACGGCTGAACTAATTTTGATGATCCGCATCCAAATCGGTTAACCCGGTTAAGACCTTGATGCCACTGACAAACAAACACACACACATACACACGCACGCATAGCAGACAAACTTATAACACTCCATTTTTTTTGTCGGGGGTTAAAAAGACAATTACCTAGTAAAACGTCGTTCTAACTTTTCGAAAGCTTCCTCTAAAAGTAAAGAAAATGTGTTTTAATATAATTGAAATTATTTACTTCGAATATCAAGTACTTATATTTAAGCTTGCTTTGTTATTCAAAGTCACACGTGTTAGAACGGGAGTTGGGGGACTCAAAGCGTCCGTCATTAAAATAAAGGAGTAAAACCGGCAAAATGTGTTTATACATAACGTCCGGATATTGACCATGTTAGACATAATTTTCTACGGGATATAAAGTTTTAAACCATGATTACCTATAATTAGATAGTTCCAAAATGCATCGCTAATAAATGCATTAGCGTCATAATTACGCAGTAATCCCAAGATACTGTAAAAAATTAGGTCTACTGTCTAACCGTCATTGTTGAAAAAATTTACATATTTACATGTTATTTTAAGAATTTCCTATAAATTTCTCTATCGAAGGTTTGAATATTTTTTTAAGACTTTATTTGGCGCCAAAAATTCGCCATTTTGATTTTTCAAGAATTTCATGTATCCAGTGTTACTCGCAGTATCAAGACAAATCCAATGACGTATCATTTATCAAAATCGGTTCAGCCGTTGTGTAGTTACGAGAGGACATAGGAATGGACATACATACATACATACATACGGGTCACACACATAACCCTTCCTTCTTCGCAGTCGGGTAAAAAATCAGATTGCATTTTTTATTTAAATTTCTAACTTTTCAGCCGTCAGTGATACACTTAAACATATTGGCGTGGTTTAAATTCACTCAATTTTTCAATCACTCAGCTCCCGTTCCGTAATATCTTTTTTCAAACCTCATACGACTTACAAACAAAATTTCCACCTACTGGAATTTCAAGCGTTCCTCGAGCTTAAGAAAGCACTCGACTTCGGTAAACAAATCCCTGGATGATTGGCAGGCTTTTATCGGGCGTCACTTCTTAATGCCATAAGTACATAAGCCAGGACGCATCGGCCCGTGTGGCATGCGTCATATTTGATAAGCGACTTGCGACTTAGACGTCGGCAACAGCAGAAATATTTTATCACCTCTCATGCTCGTAAAGTTAGTTTGTATGTCGAGAAAATGCTGCATAAATAGCTTTTTATGCTCTTGTGCATAAAGTAATATCTTCGTCTAAGACCAAGGCAATCAGCCGCAAACAGCTACAAACAGAAAAAATTAAATTTTTAGAAATTTAATTTAATTAATAAGTATATTTTTTTTATAAAACTGGTGTTTTATATTACCAAATTAATAAAACTAGACAAATCTAATACAATTCTATAGAAATTGCATTGCATGAAAAATAAGATCTTGTAAATTTAATTTCAAATGGTGCTGTTTAATTTCCTTGCAATTGAAGTGAAAAGCAGAGTGTAAAACTCGAGCGTTAGACCCATTTTCCCCTCGACGTGTCTATTCACCCTCGCCGTAAGTACCGGCTCGGGTGGCTATATGAAAGTCTCGGGTAAAATGACGCATTTTATGCATTTGTTGTACAATCTACTATTTTGATAGCGATTTTTTACGGTTTATTTTGTGGATGTGAAAAAATAATAAGTAAGTTCATGGAATAGTGCCCGGGCTGACACTTTTAAGTTCATCGGAAATTTGAAATTTACCGTGAGCTTTACGGTGAAGAAAAACAAGGCGAAAAAAGCTGCACACACCTGCGAAGAAATTCAATGATATTGAGTTCCCAATCCGCACTGGGCCCGCATGGGGACTACGGGATTTCCTGAGAGGAGGTTTGTTCCTTCAGTGGGACGTATATAGGCTGGGATGATGATTTGATTTTCAGTGATTGAAAATATCGTGATGAAACCTCCGCGGCCTGTGAATGAACCAACCCAAGACCTGGCGTTCCTAGAGGTCGAACCCAAAAGTAAGATAGGAAACTGAATCACATACCAGGGTGGACCATTTTCATCGCTGCTGGCGGTGCCGGCGGCGCGCACGGTTTCGCGCCGGAGCGCGCCATTACCGCGTGCGCTTGCTCTACCCAATACGCTCCTGGCATCTGTACCTCTACCATGAGTTTTTACTAGTTTACGTGACCGTACTCGCTAGCGACGGCGTAAATTATTTGTATGGAGAATTGTACAGCGCCTCTAGCGGTCACTTAAGGAAGTACAATTCTCCATACAAACCATTTACGCCGTCGCTAGCGAGTACGGTCACTGTAAACTAGTGTAAACTCATGGTAGAGGTACCGTACCTGAGTGTGACCTGTTTGCGTGGAGATGGGTAGCTGTATGCCGGGAATGTTTGAGTTTTTGTGAGACGATGGACAGTAGGCCGACCACCGTGCAATAATAAAATGTCCAGCTGGTTTTCTTTTGTATGCCTACTTAATTTTTGTTATTTTTATTAGTGTTTTTCTTTAGTTTATGTATATATTATTATAAGGGGGACAATCTTACACAAATCAACCTAGTCCCAAACTAAGCAAAGCTTGTACTATGGGTACTAGACGACGATAAACATATATATAGATAAATAAATACTTAAATACATAGAAAACATCCATAACTCAGGAACAAATATTCGTGCTCATCACACAAATAAATGCCCTTACCGGGATTTGAACCCAGGACCTCTTGCTTCATAGGCAGGGTCACTACCAACTAGGCTAAAGTGGTCGTTAACTGTGTACTCAATATTGTTATTTATAACTGATGTAATTAATTTAATTTTAATTCTTATTCTCTTTTTAATTCTTAGTTATTACCTAAGTAATATGGTTTCTCGGCGTATTGGTTCGCTGTAATGCCGTGTAAATTAATTGAATAAATAAATAAATGAATTGCAAATGTCATGTTGACATTCAATACATCTGCCAAAGAAATCATCGTGAAACTGGTTGAGAAAAGATTCCACCCTAGTAGCGATTCAGTTTCCTTGACTGTATATTGGTTAGAAATTATGACGACGATTTAAGAGCTGGACCAAAATGCGGTGTCTGTTACAATTTGTCTCCGTAACCAGGATGGATGATCTAAACAATTGGTCTCTCTCACCAGGATTCAATTCTTGCAATAATGCAATATCTCGGGGACTTGATCTAAATGCAATATTTTTTGTGAAGCTGTCGCCATGGTACGCTTAAGTCTGAAGGCTATTACTTAGAGCATTAAGCCAAACGGAGCCTCCGTGTGTACTCATTTCTTTTAAAACAATAATTATTTCTGGACGACCGGAAGCATGATTACGAAAACAAAACTTCAATACTAATGCATTTTCCGGTCATGTCGTTAGGAGGCCTGTGCCCTGCATTGGACGTAAATAGGCTGGGATGAGCCCGCTCATATCAAAATTAATTAATATCACACATGTTTTTTAACTCGACGTTTAAACCACTTATAAACGTCGTAGTAACTTTAGCAACATAATCTTCGAGATCAGGAATGAAAATCGTGATACTTAAAAAAAACTTTTTAACAAAAAAATTAAACCGCCGAAAAAACTGAAAAGTTAGTCAATCATCCCCTGTTTTCCTACCCTTAGGGTTGGAATATTATTTCCAAATTTAAATGAAACCACCCTTGGGGTATACGCTTTCCAATAAAAAAAGAATCATCAAAATCCGACTACTCTGTAATAAGTTCTGCGTGGCCATATAGTACAATCAGTGACTGAACAATCAATCATCCCCTGTTTTTCTACCCTTAGGGTAGGTATATTATTTCCAAATTTAAATGGGACCACCCTCGGGGTATACGCTTTCCAATAAAAAAAAGAATCATCAAAATCGGACTACACTGTAAAAAGTTATGCGTGATCATACACAAAAAATATATATATATATATACGAGGGGCGTTCAATATAAAGTGAGAATGAGATGCAAACTCTTTTAATATTACGAAATTAAATACTGGCCGGTAAAGCTAATCTATCTAGCTGATTGCTATGAAAAAAAAAACTAACTGTCTTTTGTTTAAAAAAATATACGGTAATTTCTTTGCAATGCTATTGAGTACGTTAGCGAAAATGGAGAAAATTGAACTGCGCGCCGTTATCAAATACTTGTATTTGAAAAATTTTTCTACGGACCAAGTCAATTTGGATTTGCGGGACACTTTAGAGTCTAATGTTCCTCCGTATTCGACAGTCGCACGTTGGTGCGCCGAATTTAGACGTGGAAGAACATCGACAATGGACGACCCCCGCTCCGGACGCCCTACTACAGCAGTAACTGAAGAAATTGTGAAAAAAGTCGAAAACTCAGTTTTGGCGGATCGTCGTGTCACAGTTCGTTTTATTGCTGAAAATGTAAAGATTTCAACGGGGAGCGTGCATAATATTTTACATGAACGCTTGGGTATGAAAAAGGTATCTGCGCGTTGGGTACCAAGAATGCTTACTGACACGCAAAAACAAACTAGACTAGAGATTTGTCAAGAAGCTTTGAACCTGATACAGCAAGACCGGGAACTTTTTTTGGCGCGATTTATAACAATGGACGAAACAGGCTCCATCATTACGACCCTGAAACGAAACTGCAGTCTATGACATGGAAAAGGCCATCATCTCCAACTCCGAAGAAATTCAAGGTGAGCCCATCAGCCGGTAAGGTCATGGGCTCTGTTTTTTGGGATGGTAAAGGGGTATTAATGATTGAGTATCTCGATCATGGAGCCACTATTACGGGCACTTTATACGCCAAACAAGTAGCAACATTGCTCAATGAGATCCGCGAAAAACGGCGAGGTAAACTCTCGAAAGTTGTGCTGTTCCACCAGGACAATGCCCCGGCACACAAGTCCGCCGTTGCAATGGCTGCAATTCGTGATGCTGGGTTCGATATCCTTAAGCATCCTCCGTATTCACCAGATCTCGCTCCCAGTGATTTCTACCTATTTCCGAGATTGAAACAATACCTAAGAGGCCAGAAATTTGAAGACGACGACGCGGTAGTCGCTGCAGTACAAGATTTGTTAAGTACTCAAGATGAGACCTTTATTAAAAATGGAATTTTAAGTTTAGAAAAAAGATATACTAAGTGTATTATGCTAAAAGGTGACTATGTCGAAAAATAGAATGACATTTAGTAAAAGTTGTTTATAACATACTCATTCTCACTTTTTATTGAACGCCCCTAGTACACGTCGAGTTGAGAACCTCCTCCTTTTGTTTTCGTCGGTTGAAAAACGAAATCACACTCCGCCTTTTATACTTCGGGTGTGACCTTTGGTCTTACGACTCGGGCACGACTTCACGCGGCTTTCGGTACGGCGAACGTTTAATCAGTTCTATGCGTGTACTTTTTGGTAACCACTGTGCCGCGACCGTCTCAGGCACGCAAAAAAGAGAGAAAACTTTCGCCGCGCGGCCGGTCGCGCAAAGTTGTGGCCGAGCCGTTATACTTCAAGCAGGAGAGTAGGCCAGTCGTTGACTTCTCCTGTTGATTTGATGCTCTAAGGCTCCGCAGCCTGTCTTCATAACGCAGCGGCCTCATAACGGATCTTCCGTAATGCGGATCACGCATCGCGTTGACGCAGCCTAACACAGCTATGTGGAACAGCTGGCTCAATAAATTTTAAAAATAAAAATATCACGGGACAATTTACACCAATTGACCTAGTCCCAAACTAAGCAAAACTTGTACTATGGGTACTAGACAACGGATAAACATACTTATATAGATAAATACATACTTAAATACATATTAGACATCCAAGACTCGAGCACAAACATTCGTGTTTTTCAACCAAACATCTGGCCCGACCAGGAATCGAACCCGGGGCCTCAAGTTTCGTAGTCAGGTTCTCTAAGAACTAGGCTATCCGGACATCTCACACGTTTTATCACAGTATACCTTCAACGGACTTTGAAATATGAAAACTGCAAAGTTAGACTTTAACCTTTTCACCGCAGGTTCAACGCCGACGACGGATATATGAGTCACGGCGAGCAAAGCGGTATCTACCTACATGCATTTCTGTAGGGTTCAACTTCGCGTTTGACATTCAGATTTCATGGCGTATGAGTGTGTGTATTTGGGTAAATGTTAAAACAAATAAATAGTTAAATAGTTGATTGAGTTGATATTGAAGTGACGTAGTAACTAAACAATTTTCATAAGCTTGCTGTGAGACTGCGTCTTCATCGTGTATGTTGTCTTCAAAGGTTGTACATTGTCGTGGATCACCAATGTGAAGACAGGCTGCAATAGAGATATCTCTCTTAAGGCAGAAGTTATGCCAGGACACCGAAGTGTGTAGAACTGAAACTTTAATAGCGCGATGTAAGATGCAGCAGTTTCTCCACCTGATGTCTAGATTGCGGTAGGAGTCGCTATACCTGCAGAAACTATAGGCGGCAGCACTAATGCAACAAAAGAGACACTATGCGGACAGTAAAAGAAACTAATCAAGGTAAAACATTCAAATTGATGGCACCAGTTGGCAGCACCGTCTATGTGCACGTTCCCTGTACTACCTCAATATATCAGATTTGACCATGCAGCCCTCAGTATCAAGAATTTATCACACTGGGTGGATGCATTCTGCGGTCGCGGTCAGGTCAAATTGAACGTAGCCCGCATTATGTGTGATCAACATTGTCGGTCTCTATACAAAATATATAGAGACCGACAATGTTGTTCATATATAATGCGGGCTGCGTTCAATTTGACCTAACCGCGACCGCAGAACGCATCCAGTGTGGCAAATCCTTCAAAGTAGAAAGACCTACCTTCAGCTATGTTGACGCAGACGACACTTGTGATCTTTCTTTGTTCTATGAGGCAACTGTTTTCAAATCTGTTCCGTAGCACAACCGACATCTCACTAAGGTAGCATAATGTAATATCGCTTATGTTTGTACGTGCTGCATAAACCCACTCTTATATGCCGAAGGGTGCCATGTAAAAGCGTTTAAGTGAAGTGCTAAAATTTTATGTTGGCAGCACATGCTGGATTGAGTTGCGCTGAGATAATTTTTAACTCTGGCCTTTTATGGAGATCATTTCAAGATAAATTTAAGGTTACAGGGGAAAATTTCAAGGATAAGTAGGTTAAACAGAAATGCAAATACTTTTACGTGTCCTTCTGATCATTGTACAGGGTGTCCCAAAACTCAGCGATAGCTTGGTAGGTACCGTGTGAGAGGTAAATTTTTACGAGCTCTGGAAAAAATAAGAAAAATAATCCATGTCACTAAGTTACGCGATAAAAGTTGCATAACCACATCACTTGCAATATTAGATAGTATCGAAAAAATCAAAATCAAAAGTTTATTCTGCTGAACGGGACTGTGCTGGATACACGTCTGTCGCATGCACCCACAAAAGTCGGCTCACACAGTCACTTGGTGGGGGCCGGAGAACGGCCAGCAACGACGAGGAAGACCAAGGAGATGTTGGGATGATTTGGACGTGCACGCCACAAAATAAAAAGGTACAGAAGTCAATCAAGTGTATGTACTTCACTTTTCATACCTACGCTCGGCGGTCGCTCTAGGGTTGTCAATTATGGCACATAAAACTTATCGTGATAGTGGCACTCGTATCTAGTTGTTTGATTTATTGTTGATATTCAAACGGGAATAATGGTAATTTAAAATAATAATAATAATTAAAATACTTACCTACAAAATTTAGCGTTTGTTAATTTTCACTATCGAAAATCCCTAATAACTTCTAAACGGATTATCCTAGTTACACAATTTCCATTGTCCTATCGGTTTTAGACCTAAACCTGTCTAATGATACTAAAAACAACACAATATCTATACAAACAAAAAACATGTTTTCAACTTACGTAATATTAATGGCGTGAAATTTTTGAGTTTCAGTTCTATGTATGGGGAACCCCTAAAATTTATTGTTTTTTTTTCTATTTTTGTGTGAAAATCTTAATGCGATTAACAGAATACATCTACTTAACCAAGTTTTAACAGCATAGTTCTTATAGTTTCGGAAAAAAGTAGCTGCGACATACGGACGGACAGACAGACAGACAGACATGACGAATCCATAAGGGTTCCGTTTTTTGCCATTTGGCTACGGAACCCTAAAAACACCGAGAACAAAATATAATTCTAAAATGTGACCTTCTAAACTTACTTAAGTAGTGAAAGTTTCCGCGATGATGTCAACAAAAATAATTTAGACGCATTAATACACCATGCAAAAACATGAATGACTAATATTTAAATAAATTAGGTACATACAATAAGCAAGTTCAGAGGACTTTTCCAACAGAGTTTTGTACAAGTAAATTGATATCAATTGAGAACCGTTTGAAGTCCGCCTTCTATTGACCCCTTTCATCACAAAATATTACTTCAAAAGAATGTTTCCAGTACCTTTCCGGGAAGTAATATATCGAAAATATCAGTTTATAAATCTTGCTACGCGTTTTTCAGAAAAATTTCAAACAGCTAAGCTTTAAACGTTAGCCGGACTTAGCCGGTTTAAAAAAGTGTAATGCTCAAGATTATTGAAACTTTAAAACATCATCATCATTCATCATCAGAATATGAATGTACTTGCGGCTTGGACCGTAGCTCCCACGCGGGCCCAGTGCGGATTGGAAACTTCACACACACGTATGATATGGCCTATGCCCACAGTCGAAATAATAGGGATGATGGATGACACTACCAATCAACTGACGTACTTTTTAAGAGCTGTCAAAACACGACTCATAGATTTTGTATGGATTTTCAAAGTTATGACGTCACTTCGATACATGTCTCTCAAGATTAAAGAAATTGGCTTACAGAAAACTGATTACTCTGAAAGAATTTTTACAACAATCGTTTCTGTCAAAACCGTCATCATATTCAGGAAACCAATAAACTACCTTGAGCTTTGAATATAGAATTCTATTCCGAGAAACAAACGATACGCAGAAATGCTTCTTCAAATAAAATCCAAGAAATTTTCTGTGAACTTAGGTACTCTCACAATTTTTTTTGGATCCAGTCTAGTGTTGCCGATCGATAGTCGAATACCGATTTGCTATCGATAGCTATTCGTTAGCACAAATATATAATATACATATCGACGATTGATAGTATCAGAGATATCGATAGTAGAAACAATAGTCAAAAGCAATCGGTAATACGAGTATCAATACTATTGATCTTATCACTATCCAAAATTGTGATGGTAACAAATAATACTCCCACAACTTATACTATCGGCACTAGGCCTATTGATAGTTGACTTGTTGTGGATGAAATAACAAAACATTCGATCGTGAAACTATCGATAGTGCGATACTGTTCTATACGCTTAGTATACGTTTTACTTCACCAAAATACTTAAAAATCAATTACTAGGGAAACATGGACAGCGCCTCCGCGGCCGCGCGTCCATGTTTCCATAGAATTGAAATTTTTACGTAAACGCGATCGAGAAGTATTTGGTGAAGTAAAAACTTATACTAAGCATGCTGATCACACGTCAGCCTGTTTCTTACGCTTTCGGCACTCGATAAGCCAATCGATGGTGACTTGTTATAGATTAGATACAAAACATTCGATCGTGAAACCATCTATATAATAGTGTAGTACTACTCTGCTCGCACGTTAACCTGTTTCTTCCGCAATTGACACTATCGATAGTATGACTTGTTGTAGATTACAAAACATTCGATCGTGAAAACATCTATAGTGTAGTACTACTCTGCTCACACGTTAACCTGTTTCTTACGCAATTGACACTATCCGATAGATTTCATTACTAAATACAAACTGAAATATGGATGGATGCTTTCCGATAGGCTTATCGATAGTATGACTTGTTGTAGATTAGATACAAAACATTCGATCGTGAATCAATTCATAGTGAGGTACTACTCTGGTCACACGTCAGCCTTTTTCTTACGCTATCGACACTATAAATAAATAAATATTAGGGGACAATCTTACACAAATCGACCTAGTCCCAAACTAAGCAAAGCTTGTACTATGGGTACTAGACGACGATAAACATACTTATATAGATAAATAAATACCTAAATACATAGAAACATCCATAACTCAGGAACAAATATTCGTGCTCATCACACAAATAAATGCCCTTACCGGGATTCGAACCCAGGACCTCTTGCTTCGTAGGCAGGGTCACTACCAACTAGGCTAAAGAGGTCGTGACTTGTTTTACATTAGATACAAAACATTCGATAGTGAAACTATAGATAATGTGGTACTACTCGGGTCACACGTCAACCTGTTTCTTACGCTATCGACACTATCGATAGGCCTATCAATATTGTGACTTGTACATTAAATACAAAATATCGATCGTGAAACTATCGATAGTGTGCTACTATTATGTACACGTCAACCTGTTTCTTCCACATCCCTCGACATGTTAAAACAAGCACGGATGTAGTGATAAATCAAAGGCAAAGCAAAAGCAGAAGCAAAAGCAGGCTGTAATCGCATCAACGCCTGCAACGAGCGATCCCGGCCGCCATTGCTGATTTATTCGCATGATTTCCGGTTCGGTTTAGGCTTTGGAAATCGGTATTGGATTTATTGGTGGCTCTTAGTTTGTATGTGGAAGAGCTGTATGGTGAATGTCTGAGATGAAATAGATGCCTCAGGAACATGACGAAATGTATATTTTATATTATCAACTCATAATCTTAGTCCGGGTATAAATATTTCAAAAAATCAAAATTTTTCGAAAACGGTCATTTTTTTATTACGACCATTTTTGTACTTGGCTAGACTAAATGGCAAAGATTGTGGTTTGAAAAGGATTGGAATTTGGAAGGACTGGTGGTGATTGTGTAAAATTTACTAAAATCTGTGATAAGTTAATAACACAAAAAACGTTTCGAAAAACACTCGTCACTAGAGTGAATCCTCAAATATCTTACACATGAATTTCAGAACTAAAGCTTTGCTAGTAATGATACAGCAAGGGATGAAATGAATAAATGCGCTAAAAGCTCGGTAGGGCTTTAATGCTAGGCTAGGCGCTGATTGCTAGGCGACAGCTGACAGTTGCTAGGCAACGATTAACAGCCATAGTCAGTCATGGTCACGCACATTACAGCTATGCTGTTTGGATGTTTTTGGAAAAGTTTGCGATTTTATTCCTTACATTTTGTAAATTTTCATTGAACTGTTTTAAAACATTGTACGTAGGTACGGAACCCTTCATGTACGAGTCTGAGTCGCTTGGCCGGTCTTTAGGTTTTTTACACCATTCAATCCAGAGATATCCAAAAGATACAACCTTGCTCGGGTTTTATAAGTCCACTACATAGATCAAAGAGATCGGCCTGCCATCTCACTTTATCTTGCATCTTCATATTACGGGCTATGCCCTTCCAGTTATTACGACGGATTCCCTTCGGGTATTGGCTTTATTATGTTCTTTGAAGTAACTTTTTTATATCGTTTTTCTTGAGGATGCTTCGTTTGATCTTATTGAGTGTCTTGGTATCTGCATCGGGATTTGTGTTGGCTGTTTTAGGGGAAATTTCTCGCTTGTTTCAATCAATAAAGAGGGTTTGTGCGGAGAATTTTACAGAATATGTTTCTCATCTTTTCGACTTATTCTCAAGACCGACTCACATTTATTCTTGTGAGGCCTGCGTTCTATTTTAATACAATTCTTTCAGCCCAAGTAAGTGTTAAAATTCCCATTGTCCTAAAATAAGGACACGCACTAATTTTCAATTACAATCTTGTCTAAAATAATTATATTAAACAACTAGCTGTTGCCCGCGACTCCGTCCGCGGAGAATAGGGATTTAAAAAATAGCCTACGAACTATTCTCAGACCTACCAAATATAGAGAAAAAAAAATTGATAAAAATCGGTCAAGCCGTCTCGGAGGAGTTTGATAACAAACACCGGTGACACGAGATTTTTACATAATTATTAGAAGATTAGATATATAATAATGACTTTGTAATAATTGAAGTCCTGGGCTACCAGTAAAAGTGCCTATAAATAGGACACTGGGTAATTATTACAAAAGTCCTAAAAATAGTTGGTGGTGGAGTTGCACCATGTTTTTATGACGATAAACAATGTCAAATCAGTTTTTTTTTAATTCTCACGGGTTAGGCAATTAGCCTATTTTTAGTCTGCCACCTTCCTTCCAGGGAACGAAGCCGGGAGAATAAGCGTCATCATCACCCCAGCCTACACCCTTGTTTATTTGTGTTCTTGATTATGTTAAATAAATAAATAAAAAAATCCTTTTCCTAGAAAGCTAGAATTGTGAACAGATTGTTCTTTTGTGATGTGGACGAGAAGAATTTTACGAAGTTACTCCAGGATAGGAAAACAAGAATAATTAAATAATTCTGTTAGCGTTGCCGGAGAACACGCTGCACTATTTCTAGATCAAACATTAACACAGCAGGTGCCCAAATTGGATTTTGGCGTCGACCAATTATTTCTATATGCTTGCGGCACACTGGCAGGTGCGCTATGTTAGGGTTCCGTGAAGGTTCCGTGGCTCAAAAATAAAAATTAACCGAATAACCCTTTTTCTGAAGAACGCGTGGAATTTGAGTTGAAATTAAAATGGAATACTTAGAGCTATGACCTCTTGATTTGACTCTTTGAAGTTTAGTTCCTTTCAGTTCGTTTAATCAAAACCTATAAGGAATAACTGGGGCTGCGCCCTTTTTCTATGTCAACGCTTTGTCTTGTACCTACTTTGATTGAACATTGTCGATATAAGAAATAGAAAGCTTGTAAACGCGTATGTTAGAACGAGATAGATAGGTAGACTTAACCCATTTATACACACTTTGAAACTATCTCGTTCTCATATACACGACCTTCAGAACTAGACTGACTCAATTCGAATTAGTCTGTTTTCAAAATAAACCTGTTTTTCTTTTAACACAAAGTTTATTTTTGAAATGAGTGTCCAGTCTCGTTCTGAAGTTGCGATAGTGTAATTTATCTTATAGTCTACACTAACCTATCGTTTAAACAAGATTGGTTTTTGGAGTCTTTTTGTATTTTTTTTTCAACTCCAAATTTGAGAATTCTTTTGAGAGTTGAGGTTTCTCAATGAGAGCTACCATAGATGTCGCTAGTGTCGCTGCTTAAGTGACTAAAAGCTGAGATGCATGCATAGGAAATATTTGTGTCTAAACTCCTGACCAGTGGTGGTGTAGGAGTTTAGCACGCAGCACGGAATGCTGAGGACCTGGGTTCGATTCCCAGCGCTGGTCTCTTTTTCTGAGTGTTTCAGTGCATCCATGTTTCAGTTTGTATTTCGTGTGAAATTTATCGTTTAAACGCATAATTACGCACTTTAAAAGGACTTAACACTTATTTCGAAGTCCAACATTTTAATTTTACTTTAATCTTATAAAAGTTTCGAGTTATTTTTTACCCACGACGGAACGAAGAATGAGTTCGGGATTATGAGGCTGTTTGTACGTTTGAACGTTTGTTATCATTTTCTCAAAAAGTACCGGTCGGATTTTACTGTGATTTTTTGCATTAGATCCCTTGCTTTGCCGATGCTTGAAATACAGAATATTTAGTTATAGATTTACTTTAAAAATAAATAATTAAATTAAAATAGAACAAATATGTAAGGGGTCCCATACAACAAACGTGATTTTTTGCCGTTTTTATAGGGGTTTTGTCGTGCGCGAGTCCGACTCGCACTTGGCCGGTTTTTTACTAAAATAAAATATTAAATCGTAATAATACATGACGTATGCGACATTTACATATAAATTACCTTTAATCTATTAAGTATCCTCGTTCCAGACCCTTCTAAATCTCGTGATTACGGGTAAATCCCAACAGACCGACAACTGGGCCCGACGCACACCGTTAAATTGCTACTGAATGGTATTTCAATTTAATTCCTCTAATTAAATCCTAACAAACATATCTACACTCTACAAAATCTACACAATGATTTTTAATCGGCGATCAGAAATCGCAAAAGATTAACCAACCAAAAATTAATTTAGTAAGTGCATGAGGTCTCAATCTCATGCACTCACTTATCAATTAATAAAATTACATTAATGATATTCATAACCAATATTTTTCGGGGCGTAATCACGAACAACCTTATTGCTAAAATTACATCGACATTTCGACCACATTGCAGCGGCCGTGGTCACGAGTCGACTGAAGTGTACGAGTAAGGTACGTTTATTTAGCCGCACGAGGTTTTCGAACTACCCGCACTTGATGTTCTACTACATAATTACTTCGAAACACGACAGTCATAATATCCCGCGATTCATCCGAAGATACGTCACGATTAACATCTTGACACATTTGGCTATCACCGGATTCCATGCCAAAGAAATATTAGTTAGGAGTGCGAATTGCGAAAGTTCAAAACGTAATAAATATAAATGATACTGTAAAAGCTACACACACAAGGCCTCTTGAGTACACTTGACAGATGATTCAAGCCACGTTTGTTTGAGAGAGGCAACGTCAGTCGTGACTGTAGAGACCGTCCGTGACAGGCACGTTTGTCCGCATTTTTGGCCTGAACTGAGGGCCCGCAAATGGAGCAGTGTTGCATCATATTCTTGCCATCTCGCCCGCTTCTGTGTAGACATTTAAGGAGGTCCCGCGTTAAAGACTATAACACTATAAGGCATTAGTTCCAAATGCCAGTTCGTACTTAAGTACCAGAAGCACAAGCTACGCTTCCACTGTCGTTCCCCACATCCTAAAACAACGCCGAACCACCATTATTAACTGGTACTACACCCTCCGCAGCTAACTAACGCTTTTAATTGCTACTTATACCTAAAATTGAAGCGGACGTTTCAAATCAGTGCAATCCGGACGGTGACACTCCCCTTTGCACCGCGCGGCTGTTCCAGTTAGTTACGCCCGATAATTGAATAAACGGCCGGGAGAAACACGGCGGGCCAGCGAGGAGCGATTCAATTTGGGCAGTCGTTAGTGGGAAAAATGGGGCAATTAAAACTGTAGGGGCAAGTGCAGCAGGGGTATTAGCGTCTATTGAAATGAATACTACAGGGAATCATAATTGTTACTTCGTAACTGTAGATTTAGGCCAGGTACGTCTATTTTACAAGCTTTTAGCGCTATGAGACTTTTTAAGGAAATAGCAAAAAGGTTAGTCAACTTCACAGGTGACCAAAGAGCTGGCAGCTACCTCGGACAAAGAATGAGTTTAGGAATTCAAAGAGGGAACTCTTCCAGTACCTTCGGAACCTTGTATAAAGGGACTCCTTTTCATTATATATTTTAGTTATTATTATTATTATATTTACTAAGCTTAGTTTTAGGGTAATTTTGAACTTGCAATGTATTCTATCTATGAACTAAAACAATTACTTTGCTCACCCGCGACCTTACAATAGTGACGTTTATGCAAGAAATGTGCGTTCATGCAGTTCCTCCACCTCCACACTGTACGAACACACACAAATCACATAAACCCAACCATCACCACCACCAAGCTACACTGACGCGTTTCGTACTCACACTCACGCACATTTCTTGCATAAACGTAACTATTGTAAGGTCGCGGGTGAGCAAAGTAATTGTTTTAGTTCATTAATATGGACCTCCGCAAAGTAACGCCTGATTCAATAAATTATTCTATCTATGTTTGTTCGCGTGGAATCTTTTAACTCAAATTTGAAGTAGATATCTTCAACCATGTGGCTTAAATTTTGCATGCATGTATAACTCCGATGACAATGCAATATCATTATGACATGGAGATCTGCTGATCTCATTCTCATTATGAAGCTCCATGAAGAAAGTCATAGGAACTCCGTAATACTACTCGTTTTCTCGTTCGAAATTTAAAAGCGACGTCCAGCATATTGGGTACGTAGAATCAAAAAAATCCTCTGTACGAATATAATGTTTTTTGTCGCATCCACTTTCGGGGTGTAGAGGGCCTGGCAAAGGCTCTGGGGTAAAAAAATGGCGACAAATGTACGAAAGCAATAATTCATCCAAGTCCGTATTGGCGTCGGGCCAGGCGCAGCGAAAATGTAAATTCCATACCCCGGCCACTCGCTCTGATATATACTGTTGCTGCTATTGGCATTTCTCAGGAATCGAAAGTTACTACGATACTGGTTGGAAACACTTTAAATTTTCCCTGGAAAAAGGAAAAACTTGCTACATTCAGAATAGCGTAAGTTTTTATTCCTGAATCGACTGCAAAGCGTAATTCCTGCTTAGCTACAGACTCGTTACTTTAGGTATCCTATTTCTATTGTAAAGGGTGTTTAAGATAACTTTATGTTAACTTGTTGCTGTCTGTACTTTGTGCTTGTACGGTCAGCGTTATTTGAGAACAGATGTTTAGAAAACCTACGAAGCTATTAATTTTTAGTTGATGGACATAATACTTAGACGATTTTCGTAAGACACGGGATACGGCGATTGAAACGTTTAAGAGCGCCATCTTTTTTTATTTATGTTTTTATTAGAACCTTTATAACTACATAATGTATATGGCTTTTCTATAGATTAAATTTACCCTTGATTAGTTAAAAGTATCTACCTCGACAAAAAAGCCGTGGTGTCCTATAGTCCCACAAGCTCGTGCGCGACTCTCCGCGGAACTCTGTCGCAGTCAGCGTTTGCCGCACTTATTAAAATTACTACTTATTATTAGCAGAGGCTCCCTACGACAAGGTTCCGCCGAGCGCCACGCACGAGCTTGTCAAGGTATAGTGGTTATGGGTCGTGATCAAATCCCGGCTCGCACCTCTGAGTTTTTTAGAATTTATTTTGTTACGGTGAAGGAAAACATCGTGAGGAGACCTGCATACACCTGCGAAGAAATTCAATGGTGTGCGTGTAGTTCCCAATCCGCACTGTGCCCGCGTGGGAACTATGGCCCAAGCCATCTCATTCTGAGAGGAGGCCTGTGTCCTGCAGTGGGACGTATATAGGCTGAGATGATGTTGATGATCTACCCCGACTACAGTATCCTTAAAATTACACAAACGCTACTCAATAAAGATTAATGACGACCAGCCACATCAATTTCGACATAAATTACCTTAAAATAAAGTCTTACGCGTTCATTCTACCTCCAGATACGAAGAACTGTCTCGATGCTGTCACAGGGATCAAGGAAATGGAATTTTTCGCCCGTACTGGCTGATTTCATATTATTATTCAATGAGGATGAAAGGGTGGTGACTTATTGTCAAGAGCAGCGACAGCATGGCACCCGTATGGAATGAAGAAGAAGAAGAGAGAAAGGCTGGGGACGGGACCATATCCTATTCTACTAATATACACGTGTGATCGTAGATCGAAGAGAACCGCTTTTTTAAATAAAATAATCTCAATATATTCAGTTTTTTTTTGACGTTACAACTTCTAATAAATCGATGAACGCCGGCTGCACGCACGAAAAAGGATGATTCAGTGTAACGTACATAACGCATTGTCCCGTTATGCGTCCCGTTACGCTCGAGCCGATGAACGATCAAAGCGAGAGCGCGGCACGAGCGAGCGAAAGGCACAATCGGCAAAAGTATGTCATCATTTCGGTAACCTATCGATGTTTAGAAACTCCTTTACTCGAATTTCATTTAATCCGAAAACGGTTCACCGACTTTTTAAAATCCATATGTTTTGTTTTTCCACAACTTCACAATGCCACGGATTCATTTAATCACAGTTTTATTTGCCAACAAATTCAAAATCCCGAATTACATTAATCCATTTTTTCAATCAATCATCAATCACTTCATCAATCAATCATTTCATCCAATCATTCAACCAATCATTTCATCAATGTTTTGTTATGACGTTGTCCCGTAAACCGACTTTAAAGACAACCGGTTTTTTTTTTAGTATGGTTCAGTCCATTGGAGGTTAATTTTGCCAGTGTCAAATAGAAAACAGTTTTAAAAATAGCGGGCGTTGTTCGCTAAAATAATTCTATAACACCCCCTCCCGTGTCGGACTATTACCCATCGTGCTTCCTCTTCAGACTGTATCGCAATGTTCCCGATATTTAGAAAAACTAAATCTGCTTATCAATAATTTTCTCCTTCCATCATGTCAACGGTCTATGCTTCTTTTCACTCATCCTACTTACATGTAAATGCGGTTGTGAAATTATATGATTTTACTCTTTCGACGTGGCTGTTTTTCGTGATTTCAAAAAATTCGGCCCACAGTTCACCTTTCATACAAACGAGGTCACTTTGATGTCTTGGTTCTCCACTAGGCGGTGCTTTGGCTGTGATCTGATGTTGGCTACTCCGATCATTGATAAAGGACATTCAGAGTTCTTAAGATACCCACCTGATTGAATGTGTTTAACACGGAAATTATACATATTCAAAAAAAATCTATAATGGCAATTAAATGAATGAAAATCTAAGTGCTGATACAAATTCTCTCGCTGTGATGTGAACTGCTTGTTGAATCAGTTGTCTATGTTGGGAACTCTGGACCTACATTATCAATGCTGTGGATATCCATCATCAGATCTCGACCGAGGCACCGCCCTGGTGGAGAGCTAAGGCATCAAAGTGGCCTCGTTTGTATGAAAGGTGGACTGTGAGCCGAATTATTTAACCGTGAGAGTAATTGGCTACTTGTTTGTATTTCGGGGTTTTCAGGGTGTGTTGTGAAGTCCTTTGAAGTTGGTATTATTTTGTTTAAAACTATAACGGTCCAAATAATTGCAGACCTCAGTAGGTATTTGACATTAATTATAACCTGAAATCTCGACGTAATCCTGAGACAAAAGGTCTTCAAAGACAGACAGACTGATCCTATAATAGTTATTTTTGGTAGGTTCTGCAGTATTGAAAAACCGCTTTCGCTCGTCACTAAGCGCCGCTCTTCAGTTCGGGTCCGTTTGATTCGCAGGGCGCCGATAAGCGGGACTTTGATCGCGCTCCACGACCCGACCTGGTATCAGCTGCGTCTGCAATTCCAATGCGTACGGGGTACGCGGCTACGTATCTATCTGTAATCATCATCATAGTCGGCCAGACGACGTCCACTGTTGATCTTCCCCTTATCTTATCGACAATAATGCCGATATTTAAAGTTCCCACGGGTCGCTCACGTATATTATGTTAGATGCACAGGTTTCGGGCAAACCCATAGTTTTTAACTAGACGCACGCACGCACACACACACACGTAATTATATTGAACTTTTCTCTTATTTTCTTTGTCAATCACAGCCCGCACCAGATGAACGGGGCGGGGGGCTGTGATCACATAATGACATGACAGATTATAAAAAGAGACTAGTGAAACTTAAAGTTAAAATAGGTGATACTATATGGGGTGACTTTAATATACTTGCATATTGCCAATAAAATCCTCTCTCTCCTTTGAAATCACTCATTTTTTAACATTTTCCTCAACTTTATAGATAGACTAGCTTTTGCTTACGACTTCGTCCGCGCAGAATACAAGTTTCCTACTACCATCATCATAATCGCCTATATCAATAAGTTAATATATAAATCCCGGCTTCTCCTTATCCCGTCGGAATGCCCAAAATTCTTAAAATTAGTTTTTTTACAGTAATAATTACCCACTTGCATGCCAATTTTGAAGTCTCTAATTATTCTAGTTACGGAGGTAGGGCCACCTTGAAGGGAAAATATAAATCCCATCTATTCCCTATCCCGTGAAAATTACAAAAATTCCCTTCTTAGCCGATGGTCATATATAATAGCTTTCTATGCGCCTCAGCACAATCGGTTCAGCTTTATGATCCTGTGCGTTGATAGATCATCCAGGACGTTTGCATTTTATATAATACAGAAGAAAAGATACTCACCAGCTTCTTGATATAAAAACATAGCCAATATATTTACGACAACGCGTGCGTATTGCGGCCGTAGCGAACCGGAGCACGTCCAAGCTGATAAGAATTATTCTTTTATCTAGTAGTAAAATACTGTCCGACCCGCTTCTATCGCTTTACGGCGCTAATACAATCAGTATTGTGAAACTTTTATACGGGCCCAGTAAAAAAGGAGGTTTTACATCGGGCCTTATTAAATTTTAGCAGATGGTTCGGTTAGTTTGGTTGAAATGTCAGAATAGTTACAAAATTATCCTCATCGACATCATTGCAGCCTATATACGTCCCACTGCAGGGCATTGCAGGCCTCCTCTCAGAATGAGAGGGCTTGGGCCGTAGTTCCCACGCGGGCCCAGTGCGGATTAAGAACTTCACACACACCATTCAATTTCTTCTCAGGTACAAGCAGGTTTCCTCACGATGTTTATCCTTCACCGTAAAGCTCATCGTAAATTTCAAATACAATTTCGCACATGAATTCCGAAAACTCAGAGGTGCGAGCCTGGGTTCGAACCCACGACCCTGTGCTGGAGAGGCCATAGTTCTAACCACTAGGCCACCAGGGCTTACAAAATTATGCTCAAATATATCAGTACAGAATATTTATACTCGAAGACGCATAATGTATTAATGCACGCACGCACCTTGCTTGCTGTTCTTCTAATTAATAGACTTTTTTTTTATATGAGAGGGAGGCAAACGAGCAAGCGGGTCATCTGATGGAAAATGATCGCCACCGCCCATAAATATCAACAACTCAAAGAGAGTCACCAATATGTTGCCGGCCTTTAAAGGAAGTATAAACCCTTTTCTTGAAACATGAAATTATTCTTAAAGTTATTTATTTTATTCCAATTTCCAATGAAAACATTTTGTTAAACACAAACAAAAACTATAGACTCTTTTTGTAGTTATAAAATGCTAAAGGCTTATGTAAACAACCTCTCTATTTGCATTTATTTGCTGTCAAACAGAAATCAAAGCCGTTTCAAATTAAGTAGCAACATTTACGGTCCAAAATTGAATGTCTTGATCGGGATCGTCCAGAGTTAAAGGGTTATGAACAATCGGACGCATAAAATACAATTATTCTTACTGGCTCGTTTAGGCCTTAAAGTCTAACTCTAAAACATACAATGGCGTCGTTATATCATTCCAAATTTAACAACAAACTACTTTCCGCGCACATATGAATCAATGAAACAAAACATAACTTCTCACTTCAGCTCCTACTGTAGATTGGTGACATAAACATACAAATTTAACTCATTAAACATTCACATGTATATGTTAGAGCGCTATCACTAATTGCATAGTCGACTCAACCGGGCGGAATCAAAACACCGCCGGCGCTCATTGTCTACGTCAAAGTGGGTCTCAGACTGTTTGGGGCTAGGGATGTTGAATGTTCGTTGATATATCCGCAACATCTGCATTTTCTCTACGTAGTGTTTAGTTTATGCAACAAAAAGTCCACAGACAGGAAACTGTTGCAGCAGCGTCCTCGATATTTGGATGGGGCAGTTAAGCAATTCAACCGCTGCATCCCGTGTGTTACAATTGGGAATGTTTAAAAAAAATTACAGCTATGCTCGGAGTTTCTCTGCGGGATCGCATTAGAAATGATGAAATCCGCGCAAGAATTAACTAAAGTCACCGACATAGCTCGAAGAATCGCCAGACTCATGGCAGTGGGCAGGGCACATCGCACGTAGGACTGATGACCGATGGGGCAAAAAGATTCTTGAGTGGCGCCCATGGACGTGAAGACGCAATTTAGGTAGGCCTCCAACAAGATGGAGCGACGACCTGGTTAAGGTTTCGGGATCGCGTTGGATGCGGATGACGCGGGACCTATCTGTTTGGCGAGCCTTGGGGGAGGCCTATGTTCAGCAGTGAACGTCTTTCGGTTGAAACCATGATGATGATGATGATGATGATGAGAAAACGGCTTCAGTTGCTTAATTTTCCGTACTAACCTTTCATCCCTTAAAGGATTGATTTGCGTCTAAATCCAAATTAAACTCAAATCATTTAAAACGAATAATACTCATCCGCATCCTCACAATATACGCATATCTAACATCCCTAGTCATCTATTTGAGGCGTTTGAGTTAGACATTCCATTTGTACTCGCATAATGCATGTGCTAAATTAAATGTGATTGAACAACGCGGTATTACCATGATTGCTTTCCAGGTATTATAATAACGTACATGATTTTCACCTTTTTGAGCAGAAAATTGTATTAAACGAAGCGAGCATTCTTGCGAAACTCCTTATTTACCACCATAAAAATTGTATGAAGGTATTGATTATTCTTTAGAATTCTCTGATTCAAGAAACGTTTGAATGTTTCAATATGATGTCCGTTTAGATTTTTATTATATTATAATAATATAATAATAATTTTATTTCAGACTTAGGTCCATACAAAAGGGGTTAGTAAACAATGAAAATCTTAAAAACCTAAGTGTTAGTACTCAATTATTACAAAACTATAACTAAATAAGTAGTTTAACGACCGCTTTAGCCTAGTTGGTAGTGACCCTGCCTACGAAGCTCTCTAGGTCCTGGGTTCGAATCCCGGTAAGGGCATTTGTTGTGTGATGAGCACGAATATTTGTTCCTGAGTTATGGATGTTTTCTATGTATTTAAGTATTTATTTATCTATATAAGTATGTTTATCGTCGTCTAGTACCCATAGTACAAGCTTTGCTTAGTTTGGGACTAGGTCGATTTGTGTAAGATTGTCCCCTAATATTTATTTATTTTATTTTAAATAAGTAAAAAAAAATCGAGCAGTTCACTGTGAAACGTGCAGGGGCGTCCACCGGGCCATCATGGGGCCGTCCCAGCGGTTCGCGAACACGCTCAGGATGCGGTTGGGGCTGGCGCGCAGGCGAGCCTCCAGCGAGGCGCAGCGCTTGCGCAGCGCATGACGGCCGCGAACCCGTCCGTGCGCGCCTCCGCGAACACGCCGGACGCGCTGCAGTAGCGTTGTTGTACTGCACGCGGAGCTCGTTGTACGCCCGCTGCGTGCAGCTCACCCACAGGGCGCACGAGTAAAGGGAGACAGAACGCTTTGATAAGCGTGATCTTTACCTCTCTCGTACACCGTGCGAACCTGCGGGCCAACATGTTGCAGCGGACGGCCAACGACCTCCGTTCCCGCTCGATGTCTTCATTGTCACTCAAGTTATCGGATGCAATTTAAAATCTAAAATAAAAATTTAACAGATTCAAAATGGCTAGCGTTGAAGTGTTTTTATAGTATAGCCCCGAGTGTCACTGAGCGAGTTTTGTCGTTGACAGTTTTTATCGCTGCGATCAACTAGTGAAGAGAGAGTCCTCGCCGGCATTGTGAACAGCCAGCGATGAACTATCTATACATATAATAAATCTGTAACAAGTCGGTGTCTGTACATTGAAGATATTTGAGAAAAACTGTCACTAGGGCTATTTATTAGCACAATAGAACCCAAAACAATGATTTTTAGAATTATTGTCTGTTTGTCTGTTTGTCTGCTTGTCTGTGCGTTTGTGCGCGCTAATCTCAGAAACAGCTTAACCTAGAAGGATGCGGTTTTCACTGATATTTTGGTATTTTCTTGGATTAACATTTAGTGTTTGTTTCATTTGAATCGGTTCACAAATAAGAAAGATACGTCTATTTTAAGAATTTATCGAACAGGTTTTTTTGTTTGAACGCGCTAATCTCAGGAACTACTGCTCCGATTAGAAAAATTCTTTCAGTGTTAGATAGCACATTTATCGAGGAAGGCTATAGGCTATATATCATCACGCTAACACCAATAAGAGCGGAGCGGAGCGGAAGAATGTTTCAAAATCGGGGGTTTTTGAAGTAATACTTCTATAGGCACGCTTGACTTGGGAGTACGGTGCACGGTGTTGAATGTGAACGCGGGTGTGCGGGGGGGTGCGGGGGCGGGTAATTTTTTTTATATCAAGGAACTAAGGAGAGCCATAATTGATGAAAAAGCAAATTGGATAAAAAAAAATAAGCTGCCCAAATGACTAATTCCACGCGGACGGAGTCGCGGGCAAAAGCTATAAATAATATATATCTCTCTCTCTTTTATTTACACGGGAGCGGTTACCTTTTGTTCGTTTATTGGGCCAGAAAATCGCTGATAGCTCATCGCTTACTCGCCGGCGGTGGGACCACCAGTGTAAGTTACTAGGCATATTCCCCTTTTGAAATCCATACCAGCAACTTGGATCGTAATTTATAGTTGATTTTTTCTTACAACATTTTCTTCTTTTCTAATTGTTTTAACTACATTAACCCCTAATGGCACAGAACCGATCTGTTTGGCGAGCCTTGGGGTTGGCTTATGTTCAGCAATGGACGTGTTTCGGCTAAAATGATGACTATGATGAACCCCTTTACAAATATTAAGTAAGATATACTTGTCATATTCCTTATCCAATAAACAATAAACAACTTAGCCAGTCATCTGCCGTTTCATTCTGTTTCTCCGAATACGCGGCGGCCACAGGATGGGACAAATTCAATTTGTTTACCTACGTTAGCTTCAATGTTAATATATATCAAGTGGGTTACTTGACACCGGCGGCCGTATTCCGAGAAATTCTTTCACCAGAATACAATCTATTACACGCAAAATATAACTAAAGCCACGTAGTTTTTTTTTTTGTTTTGTGTGTTTCTTTTTTTCTATTTCTTCTTTTTTTTTATGTTCATTGTAAGTATTTCTTTTTATTTTGTGTGGTTGTGGCAATAAATGGATTATTTTTCCTTTTTAAAGGCTTTGAGAGCAGTAGACCTCGCGTATTTTTTAAATAGCTGTTTGATAATTTTTAGGGTTTCGTACCCAAAGGATAATAACTATTACTAAGACTCCGCTATCTGTCTGTCTGTCTAGGGTTCTATCTCTTGAATCGTAATGGCTAGACAGATACACCGATTACCTATTGCTGGGGTGTAACAACAATTTATAGAAAAAATACCCGTATAGGAGCATATTTACAGCAAATAAATAGGGATTTAATATTTCAATATGAAATTTTCGGTGAAATGCTTCTATTTCGGATTGTGATTTGGGCATTTCTATTTTTCGTTGTACCCAATTATAAAATCGTTAAGATAGAGTTAAAATTAGTCCGTTTGCTTACGCACTTTTTCAAGCCTTTACAATAACAAAAAAACATAACAAACCGGACCATTCTTCACTTCTTGTTAAACATTGTTTAACTTGTCCGATTTGCTACTTTTATTTTATTGTAAAGGCTTGAAAAAGTGCGGAACCAAACGGACTAATTTTAACTCCCTGTTAACCATTTCTTAATCTATATACATATAATAAATCTGTAAAAAGTCGGTGTCTGTACATTGAAGATATTTGAGAAAAACTGTCACTAGGGCTATTTATTAGCGCAATAGAACCCAAAACAATGATTTTTAGAATTATTGTCTGTTTGTCTGTTTATCTGTAAAAATCCAACATAAAATGAGCTGACAACAATATAGTAGACTATACTAAATAGGGTTCATCTTAAGTTGGATATGCACACAGGCGTGGCAGGGCCTATATAAAGCTGAAGAGTTTGTTTGTTTGTTTGAACGCGCTAATCTCAGGAACTACTGCTCCGATTTGAAAAATTCTTTCAGTGTTAGATAGCCCATTTATCGAGGAAGGCTATCCTATAGGCTATATATCATCACGCTTACACCAATAGGAGCGGAGCGGAGCGGAAGAATGTTTCAAAATCGGGGGTTTTTGAAGCAAAACTTCTATAGGCACGCTTGACTTGGGAGTACGGAGGTGAAAGTGAACGCGGGTGTGCGGGGGGTTCGGTGGGGGGAAGGGGTTGGGAGGAGGTGCGGAGGAAGGGGGGCGGGGGGCGGGGCCGGGAATTTTTTTTTTATATCGAGGAACTAAGGAGAGCCATAATTGATGAAAAAGCAAATTGGATAAAAAAAATAAGCTGCCCAAATTACTAATTCCACGCGGACGGAGTCGCGGGCAAAAGCTAGTTGAAAATAGAAATTCCCATTTAGCTTGTTTAATATATCGTGTTAAGTAACCACGCTTTCACAAAATTGGCAGAGAAATGGGCTACAACAAACTAAAGGTGACTTTCGCCTGTCATAAAAGCTTCCGCATGAATACCGCATTGCCAGTGAAAAAAGTTTTAATACCTCGAAAGTTACATCATAACCAAATTGTCGTATGGGGAGTTGGCAGCAGTGAGAAAGTTCAGCAATCTGTAAGTGCTTCGATCAGTTACGGCGTGGTACCCCCTCGTGTGATGCAGCTTGGGTTGTTGCATGTGGTTCCAGCGATGCAGGGTTTGCCAGGTGGGTAGTGCGAAGACGGGGAGTGTGGGGCGCTTTGGTGGTGTTGGATTCCCGCGCATCGGTTCGTCGGTTCCTGGTAAGTCGGTGTCGGCTGTGAACGAGTGCGTCGGCGGCAGTGTTGATTTTCTAGCTGTAAAATTAAGTTCACGTTACGGCTAAGGATTGACTTTACTTACTAAATACGCATCAGCAGTGTTATAGCTAGACCGTTTAAATGAGTCCTTGCCAGCGCGGTACAGGGGCTGGGGGGTATGACAACAAAGAAGCGAGGACTCGTTTAAACGGTTTAGCTATATTTAGTGATTTACGGTTAATTACAAAATATGTATCAACATTCCAAGAAGCGGTGGTGGCCTAGTGGTTTGACCTGCCTCTCAAGCAGAGGGTCGTGAGTTCGAATTTGGGCTCGCACCTCTGAGTTTTTCGCAATTTATGTGCGAAATTATATTTGAAATTTATCATGAGCTTTACGGTGAAGGAAAACATCGCGAGTAAACCTGCACATACCTGAGATACCTGAGACGAAATTCAGTGGTGTGTGTGAAGTTCCCAATCCGCACTGGGCCCGCGTCGGAACTACGGGCCATCATGATGATGATGATGATATATCCACGTTTACGAACACCGTCTATATCCCGCCACAAATATGTCTAAGCACGCGTTATCATCCTAATATCCCGGCAGTGCGTTCCAATGGGACAATAGTAACGTTAACTTTAATAAGATAAGAGCCGCTGTCCAAGAACGTTACAGTAGGCACCTTGCCTTTAAAGGTGACGCGTTAACTTCATTTGCAATGAATAGATGGCGCTGTACGAGCGAACGTTGCATATCCGAGCGAAAATTAGAAGCCACTACACTAATAAGAAAAATTACGTAAGTTGCCTTACATTGCGCGGCATGGAATCGAACGAGTTGGAAGTAGCCGCTTGAACTTTTAAACCTTTTTAACCTACAAAAAACATCTATTAATAGCCTCGTCGTGCCCGCCATACAAGCAAATATGCCAGTGAAATGTGAATAAACTGTAAATAGGAAAAAGATTCGAATTTTTTTTCTTTTCAGATCGAATCTGATCGAATGAAGTAAAACAAATGCAACTCTGTTCCAATTTAGAATGATATAAATTCCTTTGAAATGGAGATGTAGATGTCCGTAATCAAACACATTGGGCAGGACGAGGATAGAGTTAGGTACTTACGCCCTCCGCTGCCCAGCCTTTTTATTCTGACAGGTTTCTTGACAAGGTCTTTAAACGCGCTCCAAGCACTGCTCACCGAGTTCTAGGGCATAAAAAAACATTATTAATATTCTTACATACTCTTAACTACATTAAAATCAACGTGTCAGATGTAAGTATGAAGTGTCGAATTCCCCACCATGTGCCGGAGCAATACGTCACGACGGCTGACAAACGCTTACATTGAACGTTACGTGCCATGACGAGCTGCTCTGAGCTACGAATTAGCTCGAAACATGTAGAATTAAACTCGTTTCAAGGCGTGACTAATCCGTATAATTTCACTTTCATCATCATCTCCGGCCTTTGCACACCCCACTACTGGGCATCCTTCTCTCGGATTGAGAGGGCTTCGGCTCCAGTTAGATTGATAACTTCACACACTTTATTGAATTGCTTCACATGTGGATGAGCTTTTGCTCGTAATCTTTCCTTTAAACAGGAAACTACCGTGAGACTCACTCGATATGTTTCGGGCTAATCCGTAGCCGTTAAACTCGTTTTAAGACGTGAGTGATCCGTTTATTTTCACTATGATGTTTCCTTCATCGAAAAGCTCATGGTTTGTTTTTGTGCGTTACTCACATACATACATACATACGTGGTGGCCTAGTAGTTTGACTTATGGCCTCTCAAGCAGAGTCATAAGTTCTATTCCGGGTGCGTACCTTCGAGTTTTGGAATTCATGTGCAAAATTACATTTGAAATTTACCATGAGCTTGCTGGTGTTCTAATTCGGACAGGCAATTCTGAATTTTTCTGAACCAAAGAAACCACAGGTCAAACCTCTAAGTAACCACAGATTCATTAAGCTTTTAAAAACATATACACAATTGGTAGATATCTATTCATTGCCAGCAGATACAGAATACAGAGTCAGTGCAGTTTGTAACATACGTGCAATACTTTGCACACAGTCTGCTTGATGAGAGAACGTAAACACGCTACGCGTTATTAAAACACGCTTTCTTCGCGCGTAAAAAATGTTTATAACTAACTGTTGCCCGCTACACCGTCTGAGAAGAATTCTTTTGTCGCTACCCCACGAGAAGTATACAATCTTCCGACATGAAAACTGAAGACTACTGAAGTTCTTTGGTCACATCTCCAGGAATGTGAACTCAATGGAGAGGTTGGTGGTTCAGGGTCAGATGGAAGGCAAGAGGGCACGCGGCCGTTCACCAAATC
Organism: Archips crataeganus; assembly: GCA_947859365.1. NCBI lineage: Eukaryota > Metazoa > Arthropoda > Insecta > Lepidoptera > Tortricidae > Archips > Archips crataeganus. The sequence goes on from OX402052.1 coordinate 3,572,304, forward strand.
GCTGGACTGATCTGATTAAAAAAGCTACTGAGTCAACCATGGTCCAGTGTACTCGCAACGCCTCTAACCGGCAGAAATGGAAGCAAATTGCTAAGAGGCTAGTCCTCGAAAAAGTCTGCGACCCACCGAATATCTCTCCGTGTACTTCGTCTGCGCAACCACGACCACTCTGACAAGAGTGTCCGACTAAGAAGAAGAAATTAAAACTGTACTATTTCACCAGCCCGTGATGGTAATCACGGGCTGATAAAATATTACAGTTTTTCTTGATTTATTAAGGCTATAAACAGAAGCAACAACACACAGTAATATTTCAATGGCGTCTGTTAAGCTTCTAGAACGCATTGGACCTGCGTGAGAGCTACAATTCTGAAAGAAAACCTGAAGCCTCATTGTCTTAAGCACAATCGTTTTCACCACTTTTTTCAGTCACACGGTATAGGATGACATTAGAAAGAGATAGCCAATACAATCGCGAGTGCTCGCACGTCAGACAATACAGCCTCTATCCAGCGTGTGATTCCGACCATCCGGTTTTAACACAAAGAGTTTACACCCTCACTCACCCCAATTTCCCAAGGCAGATCGGTTAGGAAACTCAAAACAGTTGCATCGACACTTGAAGCGCACAGAACCAAAATCAGAAGCCACTTCATGACCACACAACCTTCCATACACACGTGCGAAGGGACAATGGCGGCGCTCTCAAATAACTTATAATAAAACTGTTGTGAAAATATCTACACCAAATGTAAGCAAGATCGTATTAATTGACTCATCAACCGGATGATAATTTCCGCCAAATCATTTGATTCAGAGAAATGTGTAGTTTATATTAAGTTCTTATATTAGCCATCAATCGCAAGACGTTCGCTGTTGAAAAAAGGCCCTCCCCTTAGAACACCATAAGTAAACCGGGTTGAACAAACCCGATAAATGGAAATGATTGAGAGTTGAAAAAAGAGAACTATCGATCTAATGTATTGAAGGAATTTCATTTTTTTTTTTAGTTTCTTTACATACTTCAAACTAGCTAAAATAAGACGCTATTCTTTAGCCATTAATTTAGGTACATACCTAAATGTATATTTTTTTAATAAAAGTGGTAAAAAGTGTGTTATTCATTACTAGCTCTTGCCCGTGATTTCCTCTGCAAAGAATTCGTTTATCCTATCCCGCAGGAACTGTGCTATCTTACGGGATAAAAACTATCCTATGTCCTTTCCTGAGACTCAAACTATTCTATACCAAAATTTATCTAAAAAGCTTCAGGATTTTAAGTAAGAAGAGGTAACAGACAAACACACTTAAGGATTTATAATATTAGTATGAAAGTATGGATTCAAACGACTTTCACGACAGTTTTGTATTCGAAAGTTATTAACCATTTCTTTAAAATTTAAATGTACATATATTTGATCCAATGTTAAATTACAGTACTTTGCGAGCTCTACATTTTGAGATTCAAGTATTTGCCACAATGGATGCGTTCTGCGGTCGCGGTCAGGTCAAATTGAACGCAGCCCGCATTATGTATGAACAACATTGTCGGTCTCTATAAATATATTGCGCGTGGGTGCGATCTGACCGTGCGGACCGCAGAACGCATCCAGTGTGGCTAATCCTTAAAATCTCATTTTTCAAAAGAGTGACTAGACAATATATTCTTGTACCTACACTTGTACCTTTCATATATTGTAATTTTTTCATGTAAACGTCAATGCGGTCCGTAAATATGCTTTATTCCAAAATCTTTTATATGAAACGTCGTATCGACGTCTAAATAAATAAATAAAAAATACAATAAACTGTCGTGAAAGTCGTGCCATAAATATGCGAAATCGATTGTACACGGCCTCTCAATAATGTAAAAATATTGACATTATCATTAAACACTGTTTCAAGTTGACATTCTTGATTCGATATATGAGGAAGCGGGCGTGCGCTCGGCAGTACATTGTATACACTATGACAATGAAGATGAATTACTTAATACACGCCATTGATAGTATTCATTAAAAGATAAATAAATAAATAAATAAATAAATATTAGGGGACAATCTTATACAAATCGACCTAGTCCCAAACTAAGCAAAGCTTGTACTATGGGTACTAGACGACGATAAACATACTTATAAAGATAAATAAATACTTAAATACATAGAAAACATCCATAACTCAGGAACAAATATTCGTGCTAATCACACAAATAAATGCCCTTTCCGGGATTCGAACCCAGGACCTCTTGCTTCGTAGGCAGGGTCACTACCAACTAGGCTAAAGCGGTCGTTGAGATGTTTAAAGTATCCAATGGTCGTTAGTAGTCTAGGCTTAAAGTAGTTTTTTTTTAACATCGACGATGAAACTGCAATACTGCGTAACCATCAATGGCTAATGCCGCGTAACTAACAAAATGTGTCAAATTTAAGTTTGAGTAAGTCTGGCATCAATAAACACAAAGATGTTCAATTTGAATGCTCTCCTGTAAAAATTGCCACAAGTCACGCGGCATTAGTGGTTGTTGATTACACGGTAAATCGAAAAAGGATGACTCAGTGTAGCGTACATAACGTATTGTCCCGTTATGCGTCCCGTTACGCTCGAGCCGATGAACGATCAAAGCGAGAGCGCGGCACGAGCGAGCGAAAGGCACAATCGGCAAAAGTATGTCATCATTTCGGTAACCTATCGATGTTTAGAAACTCCTTTACTCGAATTTCATTTATCCGAAAACGGTTCACCGACTTTTTAAAATCCATATGTTTTGTTTTTCCACAACTTCACAATACTACGGATTCATTTAATCACAGTTTTATTTGCCAACAAATTCAAAATCCCGAATTAGATTAATCCATTTTTTTATTTGCCAACCTAATCAGTTGCCATATTTTCATAATCCAAATGTAACGAAAAGCCGAAAGTATGTTTTTATTATCTACCTAACCTAACATCAGAGTAAGACAACATTGCTTAATTTTTAGCGAGTGAGCGAAGCGAGCGAGCAAGACGGTTCGGAGCGGACGCGACTCGGATAGATTAGGTTCAAAGGCTAATGCGGGAGCGTAGCGGAGCGAAGCTCCCGCATTAGCATTTGGTGTTAGTTATTTTTTTTATAACCACCTACAAAACCCCCCACCCACATAGCAAACACTATAAAATATTTGGGCCACATTAAACAACAAAATGCATATTACGCTCCACACATAATTGTATGGTCGCCTTTTGTACCCCTGACCTTTGCGGAATAATAATTTTGCGGAATAAATATATATTTGGCAAATGATCCTACGGAATTTCATGCAGTTGAATTTTAAATCATTTGGCAAATAAAACAATGGATTTTAAAACATTTGGCAAAAGAAAATATGGTAAATAAAATTTCGGACAAACAATAATTTGGAAAATGAAAAAAAGATGTTTCGTTTTTGAAATTTTAATATTCGGAAATGAGCTTTTCGGGAATATGATAGGTAACCATAACACCGCTCTTTTTGTGTCGGGGGTTAAAAATCACGAAAGTGTTAAACATTATAGTGATAACAAAGTACGGTATCACTTAAGTTGTGCTAGTCACTGCAGTGTCACACGAGTCGGGGTGTCAGGGGTTGCCATGTCGCAGACAGTAGTTTCTGCTTACTCACGGCGCGGCTAGAGGTGCATTGGGAGACAAAAAAAACGAAATACTATTTATATACAGTAAGATTATTACCACTTTGACACTCGGCAATTCTCGTAATACAGCGAGAGAGATCGAAAGTGCAATACTTAGGCTGAGGTTTTTTTATTCAACATCATCATCATTATCATCATCAAACCACAGCAGTCCACTGCTGGACATAGGGCTCTTATATGGCGCGCCACAACACTCTGTCTTCGGCCCCTCGCATCCATCCGCCGCCAGCGACCCTATTAGTGTCATCCGTCCACCGTGCCTCAGGACGCCCTACACTACGTTTCCCCGTCCGTGTCTCCATTCGTGGCCAGCCCAACGCCACTTCAGCGAACTAATTTTTTGAGCAATGTCAGTGACTTTCGTCCTTTGTCGGATAACGCGATTTTATTTGCGATTGCGGATTTTATTTGCTCGCTGAGCGACTCTGAATTTATGGATTAGCCCCGCATTGATAGTACCCCCCGCCCTACCGTTACCATGGCCGCAACCGTAACCAGGAATAGTAGGGCTGCCGAGAACTGGGGGCCGGGGTAATGGTTGTGCTGCCATAAAAGGTTTTGCCCATAATCACCACGCTGGGCAGGCGGGTTGGTGATCGCAGAACTAGGCCACTTGCACCAGCAACGCTGCTGCCCATTGCTGGCCTACTTATTTTTGCCTAGTTGCTTTTGGATGGTTATTCTGCCATCTGTCGGTCGCCACTGTACTGTTTTGTAGGTTTTTTTATTAATTACATTAAATAGGTTTGGATATTTTATGTGATTTAATTCTAGGATTTTATATAAGTACTGTATGAGAAAACACGAACCTTTACGATTAAAACTGAGACGCCCCGAGTTTCAAAGTGGAAATAATCTTACTGAACCCATATGAAACCACATCTGGAAGGGTCTAAACATATTAAAACAGTACCATGACTGACTGACTGACTGACAGACAACGCACAGCCTAAACTACTGATGCTAGAGACTTGAAATTTGGCAATTTGGTACCTTGAGTATCGTATAGGTGCACTAAGGAAGGATTTTTCGAAATTCCCACGGGATAGGGAAATATCTAAACTTTCTTTGTTCCTTTATTTGTAAAACTGCGAGTCCCACTCGCACGTGGCTAGTTTCTATTTTTTACAATTTACTCTTGTTGTATACCCGCCGTTAGCAAAGCTCGAGCTAACCGTCGGTAAGGTGACTCTACGTTTCCCAGCACTCTCGAAAATGAATGAAAGAGCGCTTTTGGAATGAACGAATGAAAGTAGGCAATAAGTGTTTCGCTTTTTTTCCCTAAAACGAAACTCTTTCACAGGGTGACCACGCAGTTTTGTGGGAGCCCCTTTATTACAAATTTCTTTATATTATTGTTCGAAAAGTACGCGTCATGGCTTAACATTGTGTTATGTTGTTTGGGACGCTCGTTTTCAAATGAGGGGCGTGGTATTGCAGAATTATTAAAAATCACAAAATGTTCAAGTTATTTAAAAAAAACATGCTTTATATGTACACCTTTCTAGGGTTCCGGAGCCAAAATGGAACCCTTATTATAGTTTCGACATGTCTGTCTGTCCGTCCGTCCGCGGCTTAGCTCAGAGACTATTAGTGCTAGAAAGCTGTAATTTGGCATTTATTACTCGGACAAAATGTTATAATAAAACGTAGAAAAAAAATTTTTAGAGTACCTCACATGACGTAAAGTGGGGTAATATTTTTTTTCACATCTAACCTTATAATGTGGCGTGCCGTTGGATAGATCTTTTAAAATTAACACAGAGTTGTGAAGATGATTTTTCAATATAGTGATTCGTTTGCGAAATATTCATCTTCGAAGTGCAATTTTTGTGACTGGTGACCAAGTAGTACTGTGGTCGATAAAAGAAAGTGGGCAAGTTGGCACTGTGTTCGAAAATAGGAATGTAGATTAGGAAAGTGACGATTTAGGAATTGTAGGGTAACGCCATAGCACTGTGGTCGATTTAAGGTGACGACTGTGGACGAAATCATCGTGAGCCATATGTGTTATTTAGGATCTAGTAAATTGTGCGCAATTTGTAAATGTAAAGAAAAGTTAAAGGTTGGCAATATCCTCAAATTTCCGTAAGTTAAGCACCGCCGGCGGCCACAATCGACGTGTGTTGCCAATGTTCAGTCTAAACTGCTCCAATGCACAGTAAACTCGTTTAAAACAGCATATCATACATCGTCTGTCTTTTACCGGGTACATTTTGGAACACTGTGCAGGAACCACATGAATTTACTCTCTTTCACCTATTATACTCATATTCAAACTCATACTCATTTATTCATAATATTTGTTTTCTATTACATGCCATTTTGATAAATTAATTTATTTCTACGTTGCTACGTTTTTCTGCGGGATCACAGAAATGATGAAATTCGCGCAAGAACTAAGGTCACCGAAACTATAGCCTTAAAAAAATATGTGGAACTATTAATTAACCTCTATTCCTGCCGTGTCTGGCTACGGCGATACTTCCTACAAGTGAGAGCGTCGTCGATGTGTTTTCTGGTAACTGACGTACCCTAACTTAGCGGTGAATGTGCACTTACACTCACTACACGTCAGCACCCAATCCAAAAGCAACATAAGACTGATGCAACACAAGACACAACAACACAACGACACAAGAGTCTGTCTGGAATACAATAACGTACATGCAAGCGTGTCAATGGTATTCAAGTGTTTATATAGGTTTGGAGTTTGTAGACATTTGCCAAGACTTGGTAGGTAAGCGTGCAAATGTAGCAATAAGGTTTACACTCATCGTTGACGGAGTACGAATATTCAACACTGTTTTCCATTTTAGTTTTGTGGGTCTTCCCAAGCAATATTCTTGCCTGCTCATGCTGTATCCTGCCTGTGTACTGTGCCTATGGTTTTCACTGTAACGCGGCACCGAACTGAAGTTCAAAGCAACGTGCACAGCATGCAACACTCAATTGCTTTTGTGTTTTAACAGTACGTTGCTTTAGTCGAAGACAATTAAAACCTAATGTATTGTACTAAGGTTCAGTTTTGAATACACCATTATTTGTAGATAGACCCTTGTTGTATGAAATTAGCGACTTGTTACTACATAAAAGTAAATATATAACAACAATTAGTGTTATTAGTAGTAGATAGAATAGGGTAGGTGATATCATAAAACAATAAATCTAAAACGTGATTCTTGTAAAAAAAACTTGAAATTAACTGTAAAATTCGATTTTTTGTTCCTTCGAAATAAATAAATAGTTAGTCGATTGCGTTGGCAAAGAACATCATAAGCTATTGCCATATAGGTATAAAATCTATGGGAGAATCGTGTTATGAAAAGTATTTCAGTTGATCACTTGGTACCTATCCCAGCTTTACAATATTAAATAATAGATTACCTTACGATTCGCCGATATTTTTTTACGCAGATTGTCGATTGGCAGACAACGTTTTACAGCACGCCGATGGATTTGTTCGTAGATGTATTGTTTCGCAGACTAATGTTACGGACTCAACCTTTAGCTGACTTACTTAGTTGGCTTAGGACTAAGTAAGCTGAACAATTATTACAGAAATTGTTCATTATTTTGTGTTAATTTTGTGTGATGTGTAAAGTCCCAATCAGCACTGGGCCCCGTAGGAACTACAGCCCAAGCCCTCCAAGTCCTATGCCATGCAGGACGTACCTATAGGCATGATGGTGATGATGATGATGATGAATTCACGTCCACTATCGAACCCATTTGCACTACACCTCGTCATTCTCCGTAATCTGCCTTCAAATTGGAAGCAACCAAATTAAATCTGATTACGGATGCGCCGTGAAACTTGCCGTCGACTGACAATAACATAGGAAGGCTTTTAAGCCGCTGAATATTTTATATTGTTCTCCGTCCATGTTCCCTTGTAGCTTTTGATGGACACGGGCTCTGCAAACTGACATTTATAGACCTAATAGCTTTACGTATGCGAGCGTCTGCTTTATTTTGAGAACGTTCAGAATAGAGTGCCACAGAGCCAGTTAAAGATATTAGAAGATATTTCTTTCCAGAACTGATGTTCCTTTGTTCCCACTCCTTTTAAACCGCACACTTTTATAAAAAAAAAATTAAAAAAAAAATCACGGGACAATTCACACCAATAATTGACCTAGCCCCAAAGTAAGCTAGGCAAAGCTTGTGTTATGGGTGCTAGGCAACGGATAAACATACTTATATAGATAGATACATATTAAAAACCCAAGACCCGAGACCAAATATTCGTATTTTTCATACAAATATCTGCCCCGACGCGGGAATCGAACCCGGGACCTCAAGCTTCGTAGTCAGGGTCTCTAACCACTAGGCCATCTGGTCGTCTAACTTTAAACTAACTTAACTAACTTTTCAGTCGTTATTTGCGTAATTGAGTAACAAACATTCAACATCCAAATATCCAAACATCAAAACATCTTCACAAGCTTACTCATTTGTAATTAGTACGATAGGCAGACGTTGTAATGCAATTGAAACAAAAAATATTATAACCTAAGTTTACACCTTAAGATCCATTCTTCGACTCGCAAACCCCACATGCAGGTCCATGTCCACTCAAAGGTTGACTGGTAGATATCTTTTAAAGGGATAAGTTCGCTTTTGTACATAATCTCAACAGTTGTCAATAGTGTATTGTTTGCTTCGTTTTTTTTTGTAAATAAAGAGTTTACATCATCCCAGCCTTATATACGTCCTACTGCAGGGCATAAACCAAACCTCCTCTCAGAATGAGAGGGCATGGGCCGTAGTTCCCACCCGGGCCCAGTGCGGATTGGGAACTTCACACACACAATTGAATTTCTTCGCAGGTGTATGTAGGTTTCCTCACGATGTGTATGTAGGATTCATTCACCGTAAAGCTCATGGTAAATTTAAAATGTAATATCGGACATAAATTCTGAAAAACTCAGAGGTGCCGGTATTAGAACCCACAACCCTCTGCTTGAGAGGCGATAGGTCAAACCACAAGGCCAGCACGGCTCAAAGAGATAAAAAGTTCAAGTTCAAGTCCATTAAAATCTTCATGATGCCTGCTGCTCCCCTGCATTCGTCGGATGAACGACGCTATCTTTGTGCGCATAAAAGACCTCAGTGACAGCGACACGACGCGATAATTCTATGAACGATAACTTGCCACTCGATGCACCGATTGCCCGCAACTCGTGCGATATCGTCGGTCCATTTATACTTCATTTAAATTAGAATTATAAACCACAACAACATTATATTGCGGCTCGTGAACTGTAATCTCTTTACAATTTGTAGTAGAGTAACAACTGACGACACGCAAATAAAGTGACATTAAAACAATTTTATTTTGCGGCTCCCAGACTATTGTACTGTACTATTTGCTAGGTAAGAAATGGTTGACCAGACGCAATATAATGTTATTGTGGTTTCTCATTCTAAATTAAATGAAGTAATAGTGCTCCCACTAGGCCATTCAACGCTGCGTTTTTCGGTTTGTGGCCGCCACTCGATAACCTTTCACCCCTAACGGTCATCTGTTCGTCATACAGAATAAGAGAGAGGGATATAATGTTAGACGGAGACAGCGATGTGTCTGCGGCACCTGCGTCTGATTTATTTACCCAGAAGAATTGTTTTTAACATACGAGAGAGAGCTGGCGCATGCATGCGATTGGCGTACGATTTTTACCAGTCGCAAAATAATGTAGTCGTAATGTATTTTTTCTGGTTTGAAAAATTTACTGTCTGCCAAGTTTCTTGCGGTGTATTCTAATTGGCAATGATAATTTTCCGGAAGCTCTGGTCGTATAAAAAAAACATGTAAAAAAGCCCTTTGTGGCCTACTTACAGAATAAACGTTATGATTTTGTTTTTTAATGCTATTGCTATATATGTAAAGATTCTGGCAAGCGTTTGACTTGGAAAGCACGAAATTAGGTACCTAGTCGATTTTAAAGGGGAATGTACGATACATTAATAATAATAATAATAATAATAATACGTTCACACCAATGTTGCCGCCTCGTTGCCCCGAGTGGGCAATAGTTTGAGGAGCCCATTTAGTGAATGGCGAGTCACCGCCTACCAAAAGTTCAGTTTATGAGATATTTAAATGGTAGGTGTCCGTTATCTCACTCCATAACCCGGTAATCCTGTCCACAACATCCCAACCCTATAGCCAATTCCATGTCGCTTCCTACCTGACAATAGTTTGGCAACTGTGGTGGACTGTCCGCTAGCACATCCTCATGGTGTATTAGGGGATAGACCTCCATAGTTGCGCCCATCTCATTTATATTATATGGTACCAAAGGCCTCTTCATGTTGGCTTCGGCCCCATGAATGCCTTTCAAATGACCGGGTCCCCATGGGCCCGTGATCGGAAATCCGTACCAACATAATAATAATAAATATCACGGGACAATTCACACCAATTGACCTAGTCCCAAAGTAAGCTAAGTAAAGCTTGTGTTGTGTTACTAGGCAACGGATAAACATACTTATATAGATAGATACATACTTATATACATATTAAACACCCAAGACCCGAGAACAAACATTCGTATTTTTCATACAAATATCTGCCCCGACACGGGAATCGAACCCGGGACCTCAAGCTTCGTAGTCAGATTCTCTAACCACTAGGCCATCTGGTCGTCTAACATTTTAGTTGATTTATAAATTAATACAGTAAATAATACGACTAATGCTAATGCTAATGAGAGTGCCATTTTTTCGTAAGTGACCTGCAACACTGTCGTAAATATGGTTTTAGAAAAAAAATGGTTGCTATGTCATCCGATGTCTGTTTATATTGGAGTAGAATATCCGATGTCCATCATCATTTCAGCCGAATGACGTCCACTGTTGAACATAGGCCTCCCCCAAGCTTCGCCTAACATACCGGCCTGTTGGGCAGGACCGGTCGCGCAACCTTAACTAGGTCGTCGCTCTGAAGACCTGCATCTCCCGGTCCGTGGGCGCCATTCGAGTACCTGCCGTTGTTTAGCGTGAATTTATCCCCATCAAAATCGCAAGTTTGTGGACGACCTGCACTCCAGGGTCATACATCACCTGTTGACGGTGTCTTTTGACACGTCAGCGGGATAAATCGTCGGGGGTGCGAGTTATTGTGTTTTTTGTATACTAATCTTATTGTGGGGGAATTTTAAAAATTGCCCCCGCGCTGCATTTGGCAGGGGCGAGAATTACTTAGAGCACTGAACCAACTAGAGGTGTCAAGGCCTGCTTTGACAAAAGTATATGATCAGCGGTCAATGCGGTCGTTTTAGAAGTGAAGAGGGATTATGTTCCAGTTATTAATTAATTGAATCAGGCTTCCGTACTTTTTATGAACTGTCAAAAGACGATTCTCTGATAAGCCCAGTTTCGATTAAAAGAAAACTCGTGCAAGTTGCATTACATTCGTCATCATCGCCATCCCTATATACTTCCCACTGCAGTGCACAGGCCTCCTTCCAGAATGAGAGGACTTAGCCCGTAGTTCCCACGCCGGCCCAGTGCGGATTGGGAACTTCATACACACCATTGCATTTCTTCGCAGGTATATGCAGGTTTCCTCGCGATGTTTTCCTTTACCGTAAAGCTCATGGTAAATTACGAATGTGCGAGCCGGGATTTGAACCCAAGACCCTCTGCTTGAAAGGTCATAGGTCAAGGCCGTAAAGCGAACGAGTTTGAAGTGGTCAATCGAGCGCCACAGCGTCATACAATTTGCACTTTTTTTCTTGTAGGTCTATTATATTGGGCTATAGATTTTGTATGACAACAGCCAGTCGTATCGCCACTTATTTGCTAACTCAATCGACTCACTATTTATTTATTTCAAAACAACAAAAAAATGAAAATAATCTAATTTTCAGTACTTATAACAAAGTGTTTTTTCATTGGAATCGCGTTTTGGAGTTATTGTTTTAAAGTATTATCTACCCTACCTACTTGCCTTTTCCTATCATCTCAACAGACTCATTGATGTCAAACAATCTTGTGAAAACTAGTAATAATTAGTATCGACGAGATCGAGAAGAATAAGTTCTGTCACTTTATAATGCGTAACCTCACTCTCGATGATTACAACATTTTTTTGATAGTTTTAGGAATTAGTGCTATTGCCGCCTCCGTACACTTAATACTCTAAGAGATCTCTTCAAAAATTGTTACTGTGCAAAAAGGGAAATTGTACTTGATACGATCTTGTGCTGTTTTTCTTACTTAGCACGTAATGACGAAACTGAAGGAGGGCTGCGCGAATGTTGTGGTGTTAGCAATGTTGTGTATACATATACTATAGTTAATATAATTTATTGAATCAGGCGTTACTTTGCGGAGGTCCATATTAATGAACTAAAACAATTACTTTGCTCACCCGCGACCTTACAATAGTTACGTTTATGCAAGAAATGTGCGTTCATGCAGTTCCTCCACCTCCACACTGTACGAACACACACAAATCACATAAACCCAACCATCACCACCACCAAGCTACACTGACGCGTTTCGAACTCAACCAGAGCTCATCTTCAGAGTTACCACAACCGTATGCTATGCTACCAAACGTTAAACTAACAAACCAAAACAAATGTTTTAACTTGTCACTGTAACTTCTCAAGTACCCACTTTATTTTTCTTATTCTCAAACTACCCCACAAAAATTAACTTTTATTGACATATTTAAAACTACCTTGAATTTTTTTTGTTTATTTATTTATAAGGCATATTTAATTAATACTAACTGTTCAAATTCGACCCAAGCCGCAGTAAAGGAGAAGATACTAAATTTACCTGTTCATTAATAATAGACCCCATAGTGTTGTACCTAATTATTTCCATGCATTCCAGAGCATCCAGACGCAACCCCTTGCCGCAATAATGTAACACTTCATAAGAATCTGAATCTAACAATGAATGATTTGATTCCAACAAATGTTTTGCAAAATTCGATCTATCTGGATGCTCATTCCTATATGCCGAAACATGCTCTTTAAATCTAGTATTAAAACTTCGGCCTGTCTGTCCTACGTATATCCCATTGCAGTCATTACAAGTAAGCTTGTATACCCCCGATCTAGTTCCCTTATCTACCTGTTCTTTGTGGTTACATAGCCTAGAGTACAAAGAGTTGTTAGTCTTAAAGGCAACATTAATATTGTTTGATTTTAAAATGCCATAAATCTTATCAGACAAACCCCCGACGTAAGAGATGCTAGATCTATATTTGTTAGTAGACTGAGAAGGTAACGCAGCGTAAAGCATGCTATTTACTAACCGTGCCTGCTTCTTTTGAACTAAACTATCTACCATTGATTTTGTATAACCATTTGAGATCGCTATCTGATAAATAGTACTCAACTCTAAATCATAATGTTCCTTAGAAAGAGGCACAGTCAACAATCTATTAACATAACAATGGAAAGCAGCCAGTTTATGCTCTGAGTCCTTTAATGGCCGATATATTTATGGATCATTTTGAGAATCAGTATATTGTGGGTAATAGTAATATTGTGTACTATTTTAGGTTTGTTGATGATTTGATCCTATGCTGGAGAGGGAGTATGAGACAGCTTGACGTGTTTATTAATGGTTTGAATAACAAGCACGTAAAGATAAGGTTCAAAAAAGAATTGGAGGAAAATTGTTCGTTGAACTTTTTGGATTTAACGATTTCAAAATTAAATGGTAAACATCAATTTAAAATATACCGTAAGCCCACGTACACAGATGCTGTTATACCAGCATCTTCTAATCATCCGTGGCAGCATAAACTGGCTGCTTTCCATTGTTATGTTAATAGATTGTTGACTGTGCCTCTTTCTAAGGAACATTATGATTTAGAGTTGAGTACTATTTATCAGATAGCGATCTCAAATGGTTATACAAAATCAATGGTAGATAGTTTAGTTCAAAAGAAGCAGGCACGGTTAGTAAATAGCATGCTTTACGCTGCGTTACCTTCTCAGTCTACTAACAAATATAGATCTAGCATCTCTTACGTCGGGGGTTTGTCTGATAAGATTTATGGCATTTTAAAATCAAACAATATTAATGTTGCCTTTAAGACTAACAACTCTTTGTACTCTAGGCTATGTAACCACAAAGAACAGGTAGATAAGGGAACTAGATCGGGGGTATACAAGCTTACTTGTAATGACTGCAATGGGATATACGTAGGACAGACAGGCCGAAGTTTTAATACTAGATTTAAAGAGCATGTTTCGGCATATAGGAATGAGCATCCAGATAGATCGAATTTTGCAAAACATTTGTTGGAATCAAATCATTCATTGTTAGATTCAGATTCTTATGAAGTGTTACATTATTGCGGCAAGGGGTTGCGTCTGGATGCTCTGGAATGCATGGAAATAATTAGGTACAACACTATGGGGTCTATTATTAATGAACAGGTAAATTTAGTATCTTCTCCTTTACTGCGGCTTGGGTCGAATTTGAACAGTTAGTATTAATTAAATATGCCTTATAAATAAATAAACAAAAAAAATTCAAGGTAGTTTTAAATATGTCAATAAAAGTTAATTTTTGTGGGGTAGTTTGAGAATAAGAAAAATAAAGTGGGTACTTGAGAAGTTACAGTGACAAGTTAAAACATTTGTTTTGGTTTGTTAGTTTAACGTTTGGTAGCATAGCATACGGTTGTGGTAACTCTGAAGATGAGCTCTGGTTGAGTTCGAAACGCGTCAGTGTAGCTTGGTGGTGGTGATGGTTGGGTTTATGTGATTTGTGTGTGTTCGTACAGTGTGGAGGTGGAGGAACTGCATGAACGCACATTTCTTGCATAAACGTAACTATTGTAAGGTCGCGGGTGAGCAAAGTAATTGTTTTAGTTCATTTATAGTTAATATGTTGTTTAAAAACATTACTAGCCTTCGCCCGCGGGTTTGTTCACGTAAGTAAACCATTAGATATGGCAGTCGAATTGAATTTTCAGGGTTTTAATCAATCTCCAAGGAAATTCCCAAAATTATTATGGCGATGTTCACATATGACACACTTCACAGATTTCAAAAATATGATAAACTGAATTAAATAAACTAAATAATTATAAGTAATGGCCTTCATTTGACCCCTGCACTATGACGACCCAGCAGCAGTTATAAAGCAGGGCCCAATTGCATAACAAAGTACAACTTATATTACAAGCGGAACTCCCTTTCTAGTTAATATAACTGAAGCGAAAGTTCCGTTTGTAATATTAGTTGTACTTTGTTATGCAATTGGGCCCAGGTATACACTCTTAGGTCAAATTGACAGTTTGAAATGTTGCTGTTCTGTTTATATTAATTAGCAAAGAATGACCAAGATAGCACTTTATTCACATGATGCGCTCCGGGCCTTAATCAGTTTTGTCAATAACTTGACAGTGACAAATCGGTAGTGCCACAGATTATGTTATGTACGACCTGAACTTTTTCTAGGCAATGGAACGTGACTGTCTCACTGTGACGTCATTCAGCGTATTTTTTTTTTATTAAAAAATTAAACACTCATCCAAATTCAAAATGGAATAAAATAGTATCTTAAAATATTCTATTCTTTCCAAGATAAATATAAAAACTGTAGGTTATTTTTTTATTGTACGACCCAAGTGGGATTGATCATTTTTTCTAACCCCCCTTTTTATTTTTTTTATCAAAAATATAGAGCATTTTAAGAAACCAATTTGAATATTTCAGCAATTCATCACTCCAATATTTTTTTATAATTTATTGAAAATTTGAGATACGACTTCTCGTAAATTACATGCCGCGGCTGAATCTGTGTATAAACCACAGACATAATGACAAAAAAAATGTGTCACAATCGATGGTTAGTTGTCATCTGACATTTCTGACCATGTCACTTTACATTACAATAACAATAACACTAAAGTTGACGATTCTTCCAAGAGAATAGGTAAAAAAAACGATTTACGGCTATAGTATTTTTTGTATGTATAAAATAAAATGGTCAGAAGTGTTCCCTTGAAAGTTCTTTGGCGGATTTAATCCATACTTACATTAAAATGATCCTCAAAACAATAAGTACATCTTGTAAACTTTGAATTAACTTTGCGGCACCACTTCTCTTGTAAATCTTCTCTAATGCAAACAATTAATTTGTTTGGGCTATTGACAGAATCATTTCCACAAGTAGGAATTAAACACTTCCTGTATAAATCCATTATTAAAATATGAAAAACGCGAAGAATGTTTTTCAAAATAGTATCCTTAAACTGACAGATGATAACTACGTCGAAGTGACAGAGAATAGTATAGAGAAACTAGACGGGCGGCTTTTTTTTTCTTGTTGCAAAGAATTTCAAAGTTAATGCCCACAGAAAGGTCAAACAAAGGTCAAACATTATTTTGCAAAAATACACACGATCGTTTAATATTTTTTTACTACAATGTTATAAAATGATTTAATAAACCTATTCCTCGAAATGGTTTTGGAATTAGACCACATTGTAAAAAAGTGATCAATGCCAATTTATTACTAGGGTTACTTAGTAGGATTCTTCATCACATAGGTACGTAGGTAGGTGAAGCGAAGCATAACACGAAGAGAGCTTGTTTTCACAAGATTGGGGACTTATCCATAAGCGTGTACAAGAAATTGCGATTTAATTTAATGGGAATTTAAATAAAATTTGTAATAGATTTTCCGCAAAGACACATGGTGTCGTTATCATTAATGGTAGCTTATAAGGGATCCGTCGGCTTTGTGCTTTTGTCTTTTAAAGGGTGCTACGTCAAGTTGAGAGTGACCTGACAGCCTTAATATCATATCGTGATTTGAAAATGCTTAAATTCTTGCTGATCATGTGCTTACGCGCGTACGTTTGTGTATTGTGTGTTTGTATTTGTGATTTAAATAACGCAAAAGGTAAATTTGTTGCCTTTTTATATTTTGGGACGGGTGTTTTTAACCAACAACGAAAAGCATGATGTAATTTTTGGGAAATGAATCGGGAATTTTTGGGGAATCCCGGAATTTCGATTTGACTGGACCTTTGGTTTGTAGATAGCTGGACGCAGGCTGCTTTTAGTCACGATATTCCCACGGGATAAAATTACGAAATCTCAACCGCTACGTTCAGAGACATGAAATGGTATGGGTTTTTTTATGCGATTATTAAAGACCACGATGGCAGTTTTGGGAATTCCCTCGAGAATTTTTTTTCCCACGAGAAAACTTGAGTTTGAGCGTGCGAAACCGCGGGTAAAAGCTAGTAATTAATCTATACAACGTTATATCAACATCATCACGTAATCACAAACTTTCATATTTGTAATATTAAGTAGCTGTTGCCCGCGACTCCGTCTGCGAAGAATAGGGGTATAAAAAAGCCTACAACTGCAACTGCTAGTTATATACTATAAGAACTTTAGAGAGAATTTACCATATATTATATTTATGCCAAACCGAAAGCGGTTCAACAAAAGTTGCTCCCAATTTATATTCTCCGTCAAACTTAAAATTCGATAAAACCGAATACAAACGGAATGAGAGTTTCCTTTCACAGAGCACTCATAACTGGAGATGGCAACAAGCTACTTCAAAGGCCGGCCAAAATAGAGTGATATCAATGACAATCGTACAGTTCAGGCATCCAACTTATAAATGCTTAAGTTTGTATGTGAGTGCGTGCGAGCGTGTGTGTATTTGTTACTCCTTCACGCTAAAACGGCTGGACAAATTTGGATGAAATTTGGTATGTAAGTCATCATCATCATTTGAGCCTAAACACGTCCACTGCTGAACATATGCCTCCCCCAAGGCTCGCCAAACAGATCGGTCCTGCGCCATCCGCATCCAACACGTATGTAAGTGTATAATGCGTTAGCTGAATGCTTAGAATAACACATAGGCAAATTTTTGTTCCAATATTCACACGGAACCCATTAAAATCCCAAAATAACTGCTCGGTTTAGAGATATTTATGCAGTTTTGCACAGGTGATCATCATACAAGTACTTAATAAAGACCACAATGTAATTTTGGGAATTGTGTGAAATCTCGGAATTTCAATTCACCTGCCAGATCTAATGTTTTAGACGAGCGAAACCACGGGTAAAAGCTAGTTCTTTATTATGTCCGCACTCCATCTAATTAAGTAACGATTTTTATATTTTGTCAATGGACAACAGGGTTAATAAACCTCCTTTCCAGGTCCAGGCAGTTTGAATAGTATTCTGAAATTTTACTAAATTCTCCAAAGTGTAATTTATCAATCCGAAAGAGCAACGACCACACAAACACATACATGTTGTGTCAACCACTTACCTTTGCCCGCGACTTTGTCCGCGCAAAATTCAAATTTGTAGTAGTTAGATTTCATCATCGGTATCAGTTAGTAAATATAATAAAAGCCGTTTTTCAACCCGTGGGAATTTCCAGGATTCCTTAATCAAATGTGTCTAAGTCCAAGCTACCATTATAAAGGCCACCATTATGCAAAATTTCCTTCTTTTATCTAGGGTCTGGGCTGGGCGTTGATGAGTTAGCCAGTCAATAAATCAAGACTTTGCCTTTTATATGTATAAATATCCGCACACATTTCAAATATTGAATCAATCGGACCACCACAATAGTTAAAATGGACTTTCAAGGTTTGTTCAAAGAACTAAAACAATTACTTTGCTCACCCGCGACCTTACAATAGTTACGTTTATGCAAGAAATGTGCGTTCATGCAGTTCCTCCACCTCCACACTGTACGAACACACACAAATCACATAAACCCAACCATCACCACCACCAAGCTACACTGCTACACTGACGCGTTTCGAACTCAACCAGAGCTCATCTTCAGAGTTACCACAACCGTATGCTATGCTACCAACTGTTAAACTAACAAACCAAAACAAATGTTTTAACTTGTCACTGTAACTTCTCAAGTACCCACTTTATTTTTCTTATTCTCAAACTACCCCACAAAAATTAACTTTTATTGACATATTATAAAACTACCTTGAATTTTTTTTTTTTGTTTATTTATTTATAAGGCATATTTAATTAATACTAACTATTCAAATTCGATTTGTTCAAAGGTCAAAGACAAGCTAAATGCAGCTCCTGTCGCAGGTGCTCTAAGCTTTGCTCCGATAAGCTTTTAAGCTTAGTGTATTCGGATGCAAAACACGAGTTTTCGTGCATAGACAAAGCAAATAGGCGATTGCGCGTTGCATGCTAACGCTTCAATGGAATATACACGAACTCCTTTTTGACCCGACTCTCGAAAGATGGTTATATTTTTTCGACGAGGATGTCTTTTTGTACACACGTGTGTACGTATCATTCTTTGGCACGCCCTGCAGCTTAAACGGCTCATAGTGATATATGGATAACTCACGTCTTTAATCGAATTTAGCTCGACATGTTCCGGACTAATCCGTATTCCTTCTTGCCTAAACGGCTCGATGGATTTTAGTGTGAGGTGTCGTTACATTCGCCTCAGTTGCGAGAGTTACATATAAAATAAATAAATAAATATTAGAGGGCAATCTTACACAAATCGACCTAGTCCCAAACTAAGCAAAGCTTGAACTATGGGGACTAGACGACGATAAACATACTTATATAGATAAATAAATACTTAAATACATAGAAAACCTCCATAACTCAGGAACAAATATTCGTGATCATCACACAAATAAATGCCCTTACCGGGATTCGAACCCAGGACCTCTTGCTTCGTAGGCAGGGTCACTACCAACTAGGCTAAAGCGGTCGTATACATAGGGTATATATTTTCCCGAAATTCTCGCAGGAACATCGTGAGAAACCTGCACACTTCCTTTCGGAATCCAATGGTGTATGTAAAGTCCCGAATACACACTGGGCCCGCGTGGGAACTCCAACCCAAACCCTCTCATTCTGAGAGGCCTATGAATATACTAAAGTTGATGAAAACACACATAGAAGAGACGTGGATCAATTAAGTCATGGTTGCTGGACAAATGTTTTTATAGTTTAAAAGAGTTCATGGGACATCAATGATTGTAATTATGTGGTAATATATTAAGTAGTTAGTAGTTAAATTTATGCTAAATATTGATAGCTTTAAACAGCTTATAAATATAAAATATATTGCATGCTGGACGACGGCTGATTGTGACGCACTTTTTATGTCATACATAACACCTTTTGTAATTACTCACATTCGAGCAATAAACAATTTCATTCATTCATTCATTCATTCATTCATTGGGACGGGGGCGCGTCGCAGTCTGATTTGTTTGTTTGTAGGCCGCGTCCCCGCCCCGTCTCTTATGTCTGCCTTGGATCGCGACGCTTCTGTACATTTAGTATGAAAACTGATTCAAGGGGCGCCGCGACTGCGACGCGCCTTCATCCTCTGTGTGGCTTGCGCCTAAGTATTCAAAAAACCCGGTTGTCTGTAAGACGATAGTTTAACGTGACAATGTCATAACAAATAGTGAAAATAAACGGATCACTCACGTCTTAAAACGAGTTTAACTCGACATGTTTCGGGCTAATCCGTAGCCCTTCCTCCGAGGGATTATATCGGAGAGACTGGACGTAATGTTTCCACAAGGTTATCGGAGCACATACGCAGTATGAAAAAGCAAGACAGCAAGGGGCCTGCGGTGGCCGAACACTCAATGGACTCGGGCTCGACGCACTACATCCGTTTTGATAAGGCTTCCGTACTTGCGAGAGAAAAGTTTTTCATTCCGCGGAAGGTGCGTGAAGCCATCGAGATTGGTCGTCATCCAAATTTTAACCGGGATAGTGGTTGGTCAGTACCCCCGAGTTGGAAAACAGTGTTGAATGTTCGTACTGCGTCAACGGTGAGTGTGAGCGACCTTTACAAAGTGATGTGGTTAGTGTTGTGTGCTACCCTACATTTGACAATGACAATAAAAGTGATGATGAAAACGGGGGTAGTTGTGTGTCGCTGTCAGTTGCGTCGAGTAGCCGCGCGACCAGGGCGTTAGCACGCAGTGCACGTTTGGCAGCCGCCGTGACGTGCGACTCCGAGAGGAAGGGCTACGGATTAGCCCGAAACATGTCGAGTTAAACTCGTTTTAAGACGTGAGTGATCCGTTTATTTTCACTATGAGTGAGTCTCACGGTAGTTTCATGTTTAAAATGTCATAACAAAACATTCAAAAAACAAAAATGAAACCAGGCGGTCACGCATCCAAGTACTGACCGCGCCCGACGTTGCTTAACCTCGGTGACCGGACTAGAACCGGTGTTTTGTCAAATATCTTGAAAACGGTGCACCCTACGGCAAATCAATTAAATTTTCATCCCCCTTTAATACCACCGCACCCCCTCCCCCCCCCGCACCATCCCCCCATTAAAAATTATCCGAGCGTTAGTACTAAGATTTTAAATTTCTGACATTAAATAATAGTAAAACAAAGTATATAACATTCCATAAAACACGCGCAACTAGACCCAGCAGGGCTAGTGAACTTATCATTCATTCATGTTCGTCCCAACTATCAGATCAACCTCTCCTAACCCCTTGTAAATGCTCTCCAATTAGTCAAACTGACACAATTAAGTACTTAGGCGTCCAAATTGATAGACATCTCTCATTCAAGGAACAAGTTTCTTTTCTCTCAAAAAAGATAAGGAAAACCATATTTTTAATGAAATCACTAAGAAATTCTGCACCAAAAAATATCTTAATATTAGTCTATAAAGCATTCTGTCAATCAGCGCTACTATATTGTCTTTCTGCTTGGGGTGGTATAGTTAAATCCAACATTAAAAGTTTAGAAATCGCTCAACGTGCTGTATTAAAAGTAATGATCAAGAAGCCTTACAGGTTTCCTACTGATGACCTGTACAAAGAAACCAAAGTGTTAAGGGTAAGACAATTGTATATCACAAAAGTAGCTGTGGCTACACATCGGAAAGTAATTTCTAGACACGACTTTCCTGACCTTGCCGCTCGTCGAGTATATAGCGTACCTCTACCGTCAATCAATTCTAGCTTCGCCAGACATATGCCACCGTACTCCCACATAAACATTTACAACAAAATATGTAAAACTTTAAAAAACTCCAAAGACATGTCTGCCACTAAGCTAAAGAGTGCTATAGAAGAGCGTCTCGCTAAACTGAATTACCAAGATACTGAAGATCTCCTTAAAGCCTGTCATTAAACGCTTGGAAGAACAAACATATACACACACACACACACACACACACACACACACACACACACACACACACACACACACACACACACACGCGTTCACACACACACACGCACTCACACACACAAGCGCTCTCTCACACACACACACACACATCACATTAAGTAAGTTGTTGAGTCTTTATTTCTTTATTCTACCTTATTTTTTTTTTTGTGATTTAGAATCTCACTTGGCACTCGCGATACAGACCCAGAGTCTAGTGCGAAGGCCGCTGTAATGTCACATATAAGTACCTATGTTATCACTTAAGTAACAATGTGTTATAAGTTATTCCGTGTACTGTGTAACTTCATTGGTTAATAAACTATTCTTCTTATTCTAAGTAGTAACAAAAATAGGCAAATCACAAACAGATACGAGCAACCGGTGGCACACAGTATATTGCATTTGTTAATGGTATCAACTTCATCTATACTAATATTATAAAGCTGAAGTTTGAAATCCTGGCGCGCGCTGCTCTCTTGTACATCCTGGCGTTCACTGCGCTCTCTTGTACGGGACATGTATGGGACGTCACGTCAAAAATCAGTGGTAAGTGGAATTTAACTAGTGCCCCTATTTCCATCACCTATCTTGTTCGATTTGTGTGTTACAGACGGATTGGCATCAGGGTAGCTTGACATACTAATGTGCAATCAGCTGATCGTGTGCGATATCGTCAAGACTTTAGGCCACTAAAACAGCTATGTTAATCTCCAGTAAATCGTCTCCATGGAACGCAATTTCTACTCCGGAATGGTGTGAGAAGCATTCTTGAGTGCGTGAAGCAATTGATAAGTATAAAGAAGCGCGTAAAGGATCAGGAATGATGGATAACACTACATAATAAGGATCCGTCGACCGAATGGCCTAGTGGTTAGAGAACTTGACTACAAAGCTTGAAGTCCTGGTACCCCGATACCCCAACCGGGGCAAATATATATTATTAGGTATGTATGAAAAATGAGCATTTCTAAAAGAAGTGTACCCTTTACTTATACAATAAAAAAAATAAGGGGATTTTGGGGGTTTCTTATTCAAAATACCGATTCATTTTTGCAAAGAAGAAAAGTGTCCTTATTTTTTAGGTCAGTTTTACAACTTTTTCTTAATACAGTTTGTATGGGAGGTCGCAAGTGACACAAAAAAATTGTATCGAGAAACAAAAACACTTTTTAATCATCAATCAAAATCGATAAAAATAAAAAAAGTTACAAAATTTCCTCATTTAATTTTTTTTATTGAAATACCTACATTTTTTATTGAAAACGCCTAACTACAAGTTTTTTTTTCGAATCTTGGATGTTTATCGTCGGGGATAGCGCAAATACGCTTAAATACCGTGTATTTATCTGGACTAGAATTAAAGTTTTACAAAGAATAGTTTAAACGTGATATTTATTTTGTTTTTGAGAGAGAGAGAGATGTTTATTTACACATATTCGATACACAGGAAATACAGTTGACAGGAAAAAATACAAATAGAAATCATCGAATTACTTAGTATAAATTGGGCCCCACTCAGCATAATGTTGCGGCAAGCCGCAACGCTGTTTTTCAGTGGGACCCATTTAAAAACTAAAAACAAAAAAAACACAAGGTGTGATGACACGAGCGCCAGCGGAAAGTGTAGTTCGCAACAAAAATCTAAATAGGTACAAACCGGAAGTATGTATGGCAACACTTGACCAGCTTAATCGTATCTCTGAACCATTAAGAGGGTACGGGGGCTGAGAGACTTTTGAGAAATAGGTATTTTAATGAAATGTCGCTGTCTCGCCCGAACCCCTTCGTGTCAGTGCAGCGAGAGCGGGACAACTGCAGCTCAGACCGTTAATAGGCGCGTAAAATTGATCAAAACAGCATTTCGAAATTCCCTGTTTTCTTCTCGAAAACTGGACCATTAAAATTATGTTTTTCAAAAATAATTAGAAGACAGATTTAGCTATGCCCCTATGTTTTCTTTTTTTTTGTTTATATGAGGGATTCTTTTCTGATGAGTGTCTGAAAATGACGTTGAAATTGGGCAATTTTTCAGTTTTTGAAAGCTCATATTTCTTATGTTAATTGAAATATGGAAAAAAACGAAACATAGGGGCATAGCTGTGGTAGATACAGATTACACAGTAAAAAAAAAATGGCTCTAAAGCCATTATCCAGGGAGGAAACTGGGGATTACTTTTGTATGGAGAAATGGTGCGCATCGTATCCTCTTAAACCGCGACAAATTACGCTAAGGATTGTTCTGGCTACTGTAGTGAATTATCAGCAATTTCACTAATTTTGATATTGTGACGCATCACTGAACCTTCGATAAAACTAACTTAAAAACAACAGAACATTCTAATTTCATTATTCAATGTTGTGCGTGAAGTTCTCAATCCGCATGCCGTGTGGCAACTACGATCCAGCCCTCTCATTCAGAGAGGCCTGTGCCGTACAGTGGGACGTATAATGCTGGCATTACACGATGGGCCATCGCGATCGTCCACTATGATGGGCTAGCGTGTGGAGGGCGTAGTGGTGTCGGATGGCTTATGGCGTGAGCGATGGTCGTGGGATGGCGTCGGTGTCAGTTTTTCATCATGCATCATCACCCCAGCCTATAGGCAGGGTACAGGCCTCCTCTCAGAATGAGAGGACTTGGGCCGTAATTCCTACGCGGGCCCAATGTGGATTGGGAACTTCATACACAACACTGAATTTTCTCGCAGGTGTTTACAAGTTTCCTCATGATTTTTACCTTTACCGTAATAGCTCGTTTCGTTTACACTCGCGTACGAGTGGCGAGACGAACTGCGAGCCGAGCAACGAGACGGGAGTGTGAATAGACGCTCGCGGCTCGCCTCGCGCCTCGTCTCGTGATTCGCAACGCTCGCGTCCAGAGCGTGACGCCGAGCCGAGACACGAGACGAAGCACGAGGTGAGGTACGAGGCGAGAGTGTAAATCAATTATAAAGCTCATGATAAATTTCAAATGTAATTTCCCACATAAATTCCGAAAACCTCAGAGGTGCGAGCCGGAATCGTGTAGATGCGATCCAGCCATCACTGGGCCATCGCACCGACCATTTAATGGCCCATCGTGTAGAAAAGCTATAAAAGCTGGGATGATGTTCAAAAGTTAGAAATACACTTTCCGCCGGCTCAGTGGCCCACGGCTGTCAATCACCGGACTGGCGGTAATCCGGTTATCAATCGGCGTGGGCGGACGCGTACGGTGCGGTAATCGGCCTGAAACGATGTTAGCCAGAACCACAGAGCTGACTAAAATAGAGTAAGGCAAACTTCAAATTTTCTGCTTTACCTTGCCCATATACACCGTGAAATTTTGGTGGTTGTTTTCCCGAAACGAGGTGATTCAGTTTCGATTGTACAATCGATTTATAATTACTATTTTGACTAGAGTCAAAAATCCAATTGTGAAAAACGAACGTCGAAAATGACCGCAAACCAATAGTAACGCTTCGTTGGTACAAGTAGCGTACAATCGTACGATAGGTTAGGTACCAACGAAGCGTTACTATTGGTTTGCGGTCATTTTCGACGTTCGTTTTTCACAATTGGATTTTTGACTCTAGTCAAAATAGTAATTATAAATCGATTGTACAATCGATACTAAATCACCTCGTTTCGGGAAAACAACCACTAAAATTTCACGGTGTATGTGACGCACAAGAAATACAGAACATTCTCGTTCACATAAAAGTAAAAATAACAATAAATCATGGGATAATTGACACCATTTGATCTAGTCCTGAACTAAGCAAAGCTTGTACTACGGGTAATTAATTGTACGATATAAGGCTGCATTTCCACCAGAGATGTGGGAGGTAGCTGAGCGGTGCGAGGATGCTGTTAGAGCCTGTATTTAATGAGTGGCAACACTATTTCCTCTTCCCCCTTTGTCATATGGACTTCGCTAGAGCGTGTTATGTGCTTGGTTTAATTAAATTGTTTTTTATTTAATAAATACGTTTAAAACATTATTGGAACGCGTGTGTTAATAAATCATACTGCCCTTCGAGTTATAACAGTTTTTGGCGACGAGGCAACGGAAACTTACAAGTAAATATAAAAAAGTTATTCTTAAATTAATTAATTTTAAAGAATACCTGCAATGTTCAAATTTATTAATTGTAAGGTGAACCTACAAGGCTAAGAGAATAAGGTACATTAGTACAAACAGCCACCAGCTAACAATAACTTGGAACAGATTTAACAGTGTCTGGAACAGCCACTAAAAAAAAAAAAAAAAAAACATGGAATTACTTTCATTACACGAAGCATGGAAAACGTGAAGAACAGTTTACAAAACATTCAAAATAAAGAGACATCTTGGATTTATCACCTTAACAAGGAACAATTACTAAATAATTCTGTCATTAAACATACCGACAGTGGGCGACAGAGTGGATGATTTACGCAAAACACTAGTGCAAATAGTAGCATCAGGGGAATTCTACAAAACCTTTGTTTCAAATTTATCAAGCAATATACAAAAAATCGAGAACGGAAATAAGACCAAAATAACAATGGCATACAACGATGTCCAGGTTTTTTCCGGGGGAAATTACGACATATTCGAACAGCAATTGGAATCATTAATAAATCTCAATGAAGTTACTAAAGAGAAAAAGGTATCTTTACTAATTACCAAGTTGAGTCCCTCAGTACTCGAAGATTTAACCTATCTATGTGCGCCGGAAAAACCTGCAAATAAAACTTACGAAGAACTAACTAAATTACTTAGAAATCATTATGTGAAAGTAACTAACAATTCAATTATACGGGCAGAATTTAGAAAAAGAAATCAGAAAATTGATGAAAAAATTGGAGACTATGCCTTGGAGTTAAAAAAACTGGCCAGGAAATGCGAATTTAAAGATCCCGAAGACCAAATTAAAGAAAAATTTATAGACGGTGTAGCAGCCAAACAAATTAAATTTGAATTACTCAAAAGTTCACATAAAAATTTACAAGAATTATTGACTATAGCTAAATCGATGGAAGAAGTTTTGAAACATACAAATCAAATGGCAGATACAAACAAAAACTTTACTGGTGAAATGTTTAAAGTCAATAGATATCAGAATCCAGGGCCTAGAAGGGGTGCAAATTTTAAAAACTACACAAAAGGCAAAGAAAGCCCTCCTACAAAATGTTTTTGCTGCGGAAAGTCCAACCACTTGCAAGCTAAATGTTCTCTTCGCTACAAATTTTGCTCTGAGTGTGGAAAACAGGGGCATATATTCCGGATGTGTAATAGGAGGAGTACTCGACAGGTTGAAGTGGTAGAGGAAGATGGTGACCTGGTATCAGGGGAAGAGCCTAGTTCCCCAGATGTTGAAAGGTCATTGCAAAAATTATTCTTAGATGATGAAGACAATTACAATTTATACATGCATGAAAACACGGGAACATCAAAGGTACCCCCTCATTTTTTAGAATTAAATTTTCAGGAAAAAAAACTTAAGTTTGAATTAGATACTGAGTCGGAAGCTACCGTTATTACCATTAGAGATAAAAATTTCCTGTTCCCCAATATAGATATGTCGGAAACAAACATTGTATTCAAAAATTATGATCAAAGTGTGTCAAAACCATTAGGCATTTTAAAAAATATCCCTATAACTTTCAGGAATATTACAAAAAATATGGATATTTTTGTGGTCAACAATGAAAAACCCAGAATATTAGGTAGAGATCTTTTAAAAGTATTTGGATATTGGCCACTAACATTGTGCAAAAAATCAATTAATGTAAATACAATTTCAGATCCGGTGAGCATAATAAAGGGAAAATTTGCAGAAGTATTCACCCCTGGTTGGGGAAATTTTAAAGGAGAGAAAATAACATTAAAATTAAAGTTGGGGGCAAAACCAAAATTTTTACCGGTAAGACAAACACCCTATTCATTAAGAGACAAAGTAAAGAATGAAATTAATAGGCTTTTGGAAAATAAAAGGATTGAACACATTAAATATAGTGATTGGGGTACACCTATTGTACCAGTACTTAAACCTGATGGGTCTGTACGTTTGTGTGGAGACTACAAAGTGACATTGAATCCTGTATTAGAGATTGACCATTTCCCACTGCCGCACATTGAAGATATATTTCATACTTTACGGGACGGGGAATATTTCTGCGAATTAGACCTAAAGGAAGCCTACCTGCAGGCTCCGTTAGATGAGAAATCACAAGAACTAACAACTATTGTAACTGAGTTTGGAACTTACAAATATTTATTTCTCCCATATGGAGTAAACACTGGACCTGGATCTTTTCAAAGACTAATGCACAAAAAGCTGAGCAATATAAAAAATGTAATTGTGTTCATAGATAATATTTACATGTGTGGCACTGATTTCCATGATATGCAAAAAACATTGGAATCCGTTCTGCAAGTGTTAAAAGATTCTGGATTTAAATTAAAAGTGAATAAATGTAAATTTTTTAGAAAAAGTTTAGAGATATTTGGTTTTGAAATTTCTAAAGATAAAATAAACATTGTGAAGGATAAAATAACTTCGCTCCTTGACATCCCACCTCCAAACAATTTGACTTTGCTCAAATCATTTTTAGGCAAGGTAAATTACTACTCAAGATTTCTGAAAGACATGGCAAAAATATTGTATCCTTTATATGAATGTACGCAAAAAGGTAAATTTGAATGGACTAAAGAATGTCAAGAAGCATTTGAAATTATAAAAGAGAAATTAATTTCAGCACAAAACCTACATAATTATAATCCAAACTTACCGCTAATACTTGTGATGCCTCTGAGACTGGCCTGGCGGCTATAATTTCAAACAAATATCCAGATGGCATGGTAAGACCTATAGCTTACGCAAGTAAAAAATTAAGTGAACGGGTACAAAAATATTGTACTCTAGATAAAGAGGCCATGGCAATCATTTTTGGCATATCTAAATTTTATAATTATACCTATGGTCGTCAGTTTGAACTGGAAACAGATAATGCAGCACTTGTGAGAATATTTGGGCCTTACAAATCAATCCCAAAAATGGCTGCCAAAAGACTTCAGCACTATGCAATTTTTTTGTCAGGTATTAAATATAAAATAAGCTACATTAAAACAAGTAAAAATCCAGCCGATTTCTTGTCACGGTCACCAGGTAAAGAAGAGCCTGAAATAGATTTACCGATTTTCTGTAACACATTTGAATATCAAATTGAAAATATAACTGAATCAAATTTAAAATCATTGAATTTTGCAATCATTAAAAGAGAAACAAAAAAGGACAGTATTTTAAGTACAGTGCTTAGACACTGCCAAGATGGTTGGCCAGAGGACAGTAACTTAAATGATGATCTGAAACCATTTTACCTAAGAAAAAATGAGATTAGTGTTGATCGAGACTGTCTGTTCTGGGGACATAGGATAATAATTCCTAAAGCATTGTATGAATTGGTTTTATCGGAACTACATGTTAGCCATTTTGGCAGCAATAGAATGAAATCAATGGCACAGTCATATTTTTGGTGGCCTAAACTAAATGAAGCAATTGACAATTTGATAAAATCATGCATGATATGCTTGTCTAATAGGAAAAATTCGGAAAAAACTAAATTACATTGCTGGCCGGTACCACCATCACCGTGGTACAGGATTCATGCGGATTTTCTAGGACCTTTTCAAGGTAAAATGGTATTAATCATCATGGATAGTCTCAGCAAATGGCCAGAGGCTTTTGAAATGGCTAATATAGGATCTAACTTGACTATACAGAAATTTAAAGAATTATATGTACGTTTTGGATTTCCAGTTCATTTAGTGACTGACAATGGCACCTCATTTACTAGCAAGGAATTTGAGACTTTTTGTTTGTCGACTGGGGTGGCGCATACCCTCACCCCAGCATATAGCCCGGCCACTAACGGGGCCGCAGAGCGTTTTGTGGACACTTTCAAAACACACATAAAAAAAATTATGGAAAGTGGTCACACTTTTAAGTATGCATTAAATTTATTCTTATTTGATTATCGTACTACTGCCCATAAGAGTACAGGTGTCACACCGGCACGGCTTATGTTTGGCAGAGAACTTAGGACTAGATTCTCCCTATTTAGGCCTTCTCCTATATCAGAGGATATTACAAAATTACAAGAAACAACGACAAAATATCACAAAGGAAAAAAAGAAATCTCATTCACAGTTGGTCAAAAGGTGGTAGTGAGAGACTATAGGAGGGGATCTAAGCCGTGGATCTTAGGAACTATAGTGGGAGAGTCTATTCCTGGTGTTACCTATTTTATAGATGTGGGTGGTTTGAAATGGAAACGACATACAAACCAAATGCAAAACTGTAGTCAAACTTTAGAATAAAATTTGTTATATATAGTCATAGTTGAGTAGTGCAAGTTCATTCAAAGTGTAAAGGAGGGAAGAGTGTTAGAGCCTGTATTTAATGAGTGGCAACACTATTTCCTCTTCCCCCTCTTGTCATATGGACTTCGCTGGAGCGTGTTATGTGCTTGGTTTAATTAAATTGTTTTTTATTTAATAAATACGTTAGCTATGAAGTATCTTTTTTTTTGTACTTATTTTTTCAACTTCATTTTTTTATTACTTTTACGGTCATCCCGTGAAATCACATATACTAAATACAAACTGAAATATAGATGCACAGAAAAAACCCCAGAAAAAAGACCAATGCTGGGAATCGAACCCAGGTCCTCAGCATTCCGTGCCGCGTGCCATACCCCTACACCACCACTGGTCTAGAGATTAGACACGAATCTTTCCTATACATCACGCACGCTTGTCACTGCATAAGGTGATGATTTAGCAGATTGAAATGTATGATGTATAGGAAAGATTCGTGTCTAATCTCTAGACCAGTGGTGGTGTAGGGGTATGGCACGCGGCACGGAATGCTGAGGACCTGGGTTCGATTCCCAGCATTGGTCTTTTTTCTGGGGTTTTTTCTGTGCATCTATATTTCAGTTTGTATTTAGTACGAGATATGTTAATAAATACGTTTAAAACATTATTGGAACGCGTGTGTTAATAAATCATACTGCCCTTCGAGTTATAACAGATGCGTAGCGAGTATGTGTAGCGGGATCTTTTCAAATAAGCGGGCGGGGTGCGGTGAGGCGGGAGCGGAGCAACGCCGCCTAGCAACACATCTCTCGCAACACATTCCTCGCACACATCTTTCCCTTCTTTTGTATGCATAAAAACCTCGCTCTGCTGAGCTGTTTCCACCAGAGCTGAGCTAAGCAGGGATAGGTAAATGAAGTGTTTCTATTGGTTCATGACAAACACATCCCTCGCAACGCATCCTCGCACAGCTCCGGTGGATACGCAGCCTAAGCGAGTTTATTTCCAATTTTTCGCACCCTTTTCCCGCATACATTTTTATACCTGTGCACATATAGATATAGAAACTCCAAGACTGTCTTTTCACCTTCGCCCGTACAAACAGAATGTATCCCATAATCCAGTCCTAAACAAATGCTGACTATCCGTTTGCGAGATAGCCCGTACAATGTTCTTTTATTGCATTATAGTGGACAAACATCCGGACGAGGGTTGAGCAAATATTGCCCAGGTTGAAGGGTCAAGAGTCAGGTTTTATTAGAGTTTTTCGTTAGTGTACGCGGATATGGGAGTGCGTGAGTCAAAGTAATTTTCTTCGGGTCTCTTGCATGGTACAAGGAGGGTTTTTTTTATACAATATAGGCTTGCGTTTGACCACAATCACGCCTGATGGAAAGCGAAGATGAGGCTTACGATGGAGTACGCTTGCCTAGTAATGCTCATTCACCCTAGACTTGAAAGCGGCCAAATTGTAGTGTCGTGTATTTTTCAGTCATTTTCATTTTAAAGTCCGCGTTTTTCTTTTTTTTTAGGAAGTTTTGGGGTTTTCATATACAAAGAGTCCTTATTTTTGAGTCACTTTTGTGACTTTATTTCAGTAGTTTATGAAAGTGACTCGTCACGAAACGGGCTCAAGAAAATTGTATGGCAAATTAGGGTCATTTGGACTGGCATTAAGTTTTTCTGAATTTAAGTCCAAAATTACACTAGAAATTTACCATAAGATTTTGAAAAAAAAATATCGTCAGGATACATGCATAATCCCCCTCCCATTCTGAGAGGAGGCCCCGCAGTGGGACGTATATGTATAGGCTTGGATGATGATGGCATGCATAATTATATGAAGCAATTCATTGGTGTAAATGAGGGTAGGAACTACTACAGCCTCTCAATCTGCGAGGCGGCCTAAGCCAGTGAGATATGTATAGGCCAGAAATTAAAATGTCTCAAAGTGCGGCATGCAAAAGCCACATCTTCCGCAAATAAATCACGCTGTATATCCTAATCCCGGCCGATAAACAAACAGTTATAAATAGCCGCCATAAATAGAGCTAAGAGCGTTTCTCTGTCGCTAGTCAATTCAATAATTGGCGGGCGCTGACAAATCGGGCGGGGCTTGCTCTGCGGTATAGATAAATTAGTTATTCCTGGGGCCCTGTACAGGCGTAGCGTAATTATACCAACTGGTGAGGTAACTCGGCCGCAACCAACCAGAGCATCTACGCGGTGAGGTGCGGGGGGCATTCTTCATTCAGTGTGTGTCAAGACTCCGCCGACTATAGAGGCAGTTAGCGCCGAGGCAACAAAGTGCGCCCACTGTGAGAAATTGTTACGCGATGACATTACTGTCATGGCTTGTCATACTGTTTCGACTAACAGTTGTTCGGTAAAATTAAACAATTACGAAACAAACAATCGACTTAACGTAACTCTGCGTATCGCTTTACTTCCTACCGACTACTAGGCGAAACAAATAATAAGCGTAACGCAATTATACCAATCGTTACTCGGCCAAAAGAAAGGGCTGCCAATAGTTGTCTGAGAAAGAAAAATCTGCGTAATAAAATTCGGCGAAACGATAGGTCACCCTTTCTAACACGGACACCAAGCTCCCACACCGACCGGTTCAATTCCAACTTGATTACCAAACTTTGTAATAAATTATAAGCCTGTGTGAGAGTCCATTTCCCACCTTATCTAATACTACTTCTGAAGCGAAAATAAACCAAGTATAAGGTAAAAGAAGAAGGAAATAATAAATATCATTCAAAGGTAAAAGCATTTTTATGTTGTGTACACGATAGTCATAGAAATCTAAAGCTTAGACATAGACTAAATATATCAAAAGAGTTCACTTCTTTGGCGAGCGGAAAGCGTAGTAGAGGTTCTAATCTGGCTACGAAACTTGAGTATACAAAGAAAAGCAAACATAAAAAAAAGTCAATAATAATAACTATTTGAGCCGTCAAATTCGATTGAGTAACATGCATTGATTCTCCAATTTCTCTGAATCAACTTCCCTCACTGCCTCGAACGCTAGTGTCACTTTTCGATACGTTCTGACAGCTAATTTGGCACTTTATTTTAATTATAGAAATTGATGGTTGCCACGATAAGCTTTGCTCGTTAAAATGGCACTATAGTGTACTACACTAGCGTGGCAGTAGTCCCATCAGCATCCTGAATCCGTTGTTATATTGAACCCGCAAGGCCTTTAGCGTCTTCTTAGTATATTTTGCCCACAAGCTGCAAGTGTAAAAGGTCTGACAGAAAGCCCTAAAAGGAGTCTTTTTGGCACAACGCCCAAACCTTATGTTGAACCATTGTTATTTTTTCTGGCGACAACCTGTATAAGTCCTACATAGAAAATTTAAACTAAAATGTACACGGTAAATAGTAGCAAGTGCGCCATCTTCCCTGTTCAGTGGTTATGCCGCCTTGACAGAGGAAACAATGAATTGTAGTGCCACTTGAAGCTATCTTTGCGCTATATTTCTGTATTAAGAAATTGCACAAATGTATTTTCCGGTACGATGTCCGTCTAAAGTTAATATTTGTGGTGCTGGATTCGCAAATGGTAAAGTTTTTTCGCTTAGTGGCAAAATCGGAATTTTGGCAACAAATTAAAACTTCTACCGTAAATTCGGGGTACTTTGACACAGAATGAAAACCACGTATAGATAGAAAGGTCTAATTAAGACACACACATATGGCATTTAAATCATCGTCATCGTCGTCCTAGACTATATACGTCCCAACACACTAAGCTAGCGTAGGAACTATGTCCCAAGCCCTCTCATTCTGAGAGGAGGCCCGTACCCTATAGGCATGTAGGCCAGGATGATGATGATGATGGCATAATTAACATACTATATGATGATGACCATAGGTATTACGTTACGACATAAAGCATCTTCTCAATGGGCTTCAGCACAGAAACTCAAAAGTATTAAGAATCATGTTAAATAAAATATGTGTATGATATCAACAGCGCAGCAATCATACGCTGCGCCATTAAAAACTAGGTACTTCCATAAAAATGCATGGAAGTCGTAAAGAAAATTAAATTCCATATTTATGATTCCCAATCCAGCCATCGGATCGGCCAGATCATAAAAAGGCAGTAAAGCAAATGACTTTCTGTCATGGACTAAATGCAAGAAAAGGGAGGAACATGGTCCTTTTAATTGCTACTGTGTTTGGTGAGTTTTTATGGCATGGAGTGTAGACGGTAAGAGGTCGCCTTGTGGTTTGACTTTGCCAGATCGTGGGTTTGAGGCCATTTTTCGGAATTTATCGATGAAATTACAATTGAAATTTACCGTGAGCTTTACGGTGAAGGTAGACATCGTGAGGAAACAGGACACATCTGCAAAGGAATTCCATGGTGTGTGTGTGAAATTTCCAAGCCCTCTTATCCTGAGAGGAGGCCTATGCTTTGCAGTGGGACGTATTCTGAGATGATGATGGAATGTAGCCAACCAAAGATGACTATCTGATGGATAACGAACACCGCCTATGGACGAATGTCCAGGATGGCAAGACCCGGGATTGCAGATGCATTGTCAGCTTATAGGGCTAAGGTAGAATACCTCATTGTGCAGTAATTTCACCGGTTGTCTTATTTTCCACGCTGGAACACAACAGCGCAAGCACTGCTGTTTGGCGGCAGGATTAACAAGTAAGATGATGGTAGAGAGCTAATTCACTTGTAATTTATATCATTTATTCGTGTTTTATTTTAGTTCCGACGGCGCGTGTGCCATGCCACCGCCCCATAAGTATTTGCGTGTCTTTCAATTATTCAGTGCTACCATCGATTTCGGAAAAAACATCATTGACTAAGTATAAGAATGTGCCGGTAGAAATATGGCAGAAAGTTTGACCTAAAAACCTTCAATCTTTACTTTTACTTAATACCCACAGTCTTCCGGTCAAGGCCCTCCCAAACAGCAATACTAGTCCGCTAGCTCCGCTTCTAAATTAATTTGATTTTAGTTGCTGCTTGCACCATCGCAGAAGCACGCCACTACCCAAACGTAGAGCTCTATGAAATCCGCGATCAATCCGAAACCAGAAGCAGTAACCATGAACCAGTCTTGAAGAAAATCGACGAGTTGAACTCCAAATCCGACGTAGCTACTTTAGCCAAATACATCACCAAATATTGGGCGTTGCTCAACCCGCCAGGCCCACCTAGCGGGGGTAAAAGTGAGGATGAAGGGGGTTTCTTTGACGAGACTAGAAGTTCTATCGTCGTTGTACCTAGTATTTTGAATAATATGTAAGTATGATATCTGAGCTGGCGCGGTCTAATATTAACTATACCTAATTCAGCTTACTCGCGATCATCAATCATCACCAACCTGGGTTTAAAAAAGACAAGACAGCTCTAGGCACTTTATGTCAACACCTCTCAGCTGAAAAATCAGATATATGCTGCTGCCCGATAACTTGCAGTTAGTCAGTTAGTTCCGGCCATTTCCGTGAGCCATAAACATCACTGCCCTACCTCAAATTGTTGCCAAAACGTACTTTATCCTAGAAAAGAGTGAATTCACATTGTTTTATTGTTCTCTTTCTAGTTTACATTCACAATCTCGCTCTTGCTTTTACTGTCAAACCTATTCTCATTCTTAATTGTATTCTCATTCTCGTCAATCTTATTCGCAATTTCATTTATGTTGTCATGCAGAGACCCCTATCTTGTCGCACTGAAATTGTTTTTCAGTAGAGCGTGAATGTTTTTTTTATCGACCTTTTTGATATCGATGTTTATATAATGCAATTGAACTTTCGCCATGTCAAAAAAGAATTACAGTTTATAAGGGATAACATGTTAATTTTATCGGAAGCAATCCCAAAATTAGAGAGACAATCAATCGAGCATTTAGAATCAATCGCCGTAGTAAGTGATGTAGGTAAAGAAGCATTTGTTGAAGTTAGTTTTGCATGAAAAGGGACGGCATATTTATAAAAAGCAATCTTTTTTCATAAAAAAAATGTTGGATATCATACATCGCAAAAAACTGATATGCTTAACAGAGGCATAGAAATAGAAGTAATGAACGACGATCCATACAAACCCATCCTCCAAATACTTATCTTTATTTAAGTACGCTCTCATTACATCTGTCACAGTGGAAAGAAGTTTTAATATTTTAAAATGGATCTTTTCAAATAGAAGACGCAGCATGACTTCAAAACATGTAGAGCAATTTTTATTTCTTCGTTTATTATTATATATTTTTTTATACAAAAGTAATAGTACCTCTAGTGACTCCTCTTTGAAATTATCAGTGACATACAGTATCGACATTTAGATAGTCGATAAAAAAAGCATTCACGCTCTACTGAAAAGTAATGACAGTGCGACAAGATAACGGGCTCAAAGTCATTCTAAATCCGTAATTAACTATCGTTCACGTTCTCATTCTGAATCTTGTCCTCATTTTTGTTCGCATTTTAATTTCTAATTACCTCTACTATCCTCATACTTCTTCTTATTCTTATTTTCAATCCCATTTTCATTCCCAATCCTACTCTCTTTCTCATTCTCAATCCTATTCTCATCCTCGTTCACGCTATCTTTCTTGTTTTCGTTATCGCTGTTGTTCTTCGACAATTACTTGTCAGCGCACTATTGGCATAGATAGACAATAAAAGTCACCTACGCTCGCAACCACAAATGCATTCACCATCTATTTTTATCCGCCGCATACCGTTTAACGGAAGAAAATGGCGATTGCGCGTAATGGCTTTACAACAAAAAACTTAAAAATTGACCTATACTATAAAGGTTTAGGTACTTTACTAAATGTAAACAAACATCAGCTGCCAACACGACCAAAAGTTATGGCGTCGGGTTAACCAGCCAAATGCAATATTTATAATTGACTTTCACGCGTCACATTTCCGACGTACTCTTTATTTTAGTCGCATAATATCGAATTTGTTTACATAATTTATATAAACAGATATGTTTTGAACACATATTCAGCGGTTATCTAAGTTTTTTGGTAACGCAGTAAACCAGTAGTTTTTAAGTGTAATAAGTAAATGTTTGCTAATCATAATTAAATCATTAGGCTTAAAGTGAACTATATTTTTTTAGCGGTAAATCGGCAAATAAGGCAGATGGAAACAGTCAAATTTACGGGTTGTTCCACGGTCCATCAAACGGTATGTTTTTAAATAAAGCCTTTAGATAAGATTCACATAGTAAACATACAGGGTTTTAAAAAACTTATAAAGTGCGAGTTGAATACTTACTGTTACTTGTAGATTTTTTTACATATTTCATCATTACTAAGATCAGGCAAAAAAAATACTTTTTTTATGTAATTTTAAATTTTACTTTTAGGTGCAGCCAACGTCATAAATAAAAATCACTTTTGTACCTTCTCGCTTTCAGTCGTCAGATAATTTCGTATGACTATTGAGCCTTACGGTGAAGGTAAGCATCGTGAGGAAACCTGCATACACCTGTGAAGAAACTCAATGGTATGTGTGTGAAGTTCCCAATCCGCACCGGCCCCGCGTGGGAACTACGGCCCAACCCCTCTCATTCTGAGAGGAGGCCTGTGCTCTGCAGTGGGACGTATATAGGCTGGGATGATGATTCAAACTTGACGTTAAAGTGACAAGGTACAAAAGTGATCACTTATTTATGACGTTGACCCTACTTACTATTATTATATTCATAAACCATGCCAAATTACAGCTTTTTCGTACAAGAGTCAGTAAGCCATTGACAGATAGACAGACATGGCGGATTTTTTTAAGGTTCTGTGTCTACCATTTTGACTACGGTATCTTAAACACTGTAATTAACTAACATTGTCATAGCATTCATTTTACAGATGCCAAAACTTACGGGAAGCGAACGAAGAGGATAGCGTATGAACCACAATGGGAAATACCAATGAAACAGTTAGGTCGAAGATCATAATTCCAAGGCACAATTGGAGACATTTTAGAAGATGCAAGTAAAAAAAATCATAGCTTCGTTTTCGACTCTATGATGACAATAATAATGTCATTTGACATCAAAGATTAAATGAACGTCAAGCGACGTGAAAAGATTATATAGTCCGACAAGCTAGTGCGTGACCCTCCGCGGAACTCTGTCGCAGTCAGCGTTTGCCGCACTTATTAAAATTACTACTTATTATTAGCAGAGGCTCCCTGCGACAGGGTTCCGCCGAGCGCCGCGCACGAGCTTGTCGGACTATAATTATCTAACTGATTTCATAAAAACCCTATCTGGAATTTTCAATTCACTTGTTTTTCTATGTTTCTTATCATACCTTTTTGTCTAGCAGTAAATAAATAGCAGGGGGCAATTTTACTAACTTCAATTGACCTAATCCCAAAGTACCTTTAAGCAAAGCTTGTGCTACGGGTAATAGGCAACTGCTTAACGTCTTAAATAGGCTCATAGTCGCTCAACGAGCTATGGAAAGGGCTATGCTCGGGGTTTCTCTACGGGATCGAATTCGAATCAGGAATGAGGAGATCCGTAGAAGAACAATGGTCACCGACATAACCAAACGATATTGGCTCGTTGAAATGGCAATGCGCAGGCCATATAGCACGCAGAACAGATAGCCGTTGGGGCCGAAAAGTTCTCGAATGGAGACCACGGACTGGCAAGCGCAGCGTGGGACGTCCACCAACAAGACGAACGGACGAGATTGGTAAAGGGTTCAAGGTGGATGCATGCCGCTTCCAACCGTAATGAATGGGTATCAATGAGAAAAATCAAATCAAAAATCAAAACGTTTATTCTGGAAAGGGCTCTATTACATGTCACTTTTTTTAAACTACCAGCGCTTTCGTAAGGACCATCATTGCCAAGAAGCCTATTTCCAGCGGTGGACGTCCTGCGGCTAAAATGAGGATGATGATGAAACATCCTTAAATAGATAGATACATACATAAATACATATGAAACATCCAAGAGTCGGGAACACAAACATTCGTATTTTTATACAAATAATCTGCTCCAACCGGGGATCTCTAGCTTTGTATCAGTTTAGTTTAGTTTGTTCCCAGTTCTACAGATTTATATTACAGATTTCTATCTCTACAGATTTACAATTCTACAGATTCCCAATTCTACATATTCGCAATTCTACAGATTCCCAATTCTACATATTCGCAATTCTACAGATTCCCAATTTTACGTATTCGCAATTTTACAGATTCCCAATTCTACATATTCGCAATTCTACAGATTCCCAACTCTACATATTTGCAATTCTACAGATTCCCAATTCTACATATTTGCAATTCTACAGATTCCCAATTGTATGTATTCGCAATTCTACAGATTCCCAATACTACATATTGTCAGCATTTCAAATAATAATGTCTCTATGTAACATAGCACGATTAGTTAGACCATTTATCTGCAAGCATTGGAATGTATATAAGCCGAAGATGATCATCATGTTTGTTTCTTTAAAACTCCGTCATATGTGAACCATTTTGAATTTCTTTTTGTATTTGGGAGGGTATACTTCCTGTAAAGTTCTCGAGTGGAGACCACGGACTAGCCACGGACTGACAAGCATGCAAGCAGCGTGGGACGTCCACCAATGAGATGGATTGATTTGGTGTAGGCCGCAGGTTCACGGTGGATGCAAGCCGCTTCCAAGTGTAGTGATGGGGTATCAATGAGGAAGGCCTATGTCCAGCAGTGAATGTCCTACGGTTGAAATGATGACTATGACGGCCCCTTTATATTTGAAGAAAAAATTACAGTTGTAAGGGAGAAAGGAGATAATTTTTTAGTTTTTATCGCATTTTCGGTTTCAAAATCAGTTATTTTCAAGTCGGGTTAATAATTTTTTTAAGCATTCATCACTTCAACTCTTTTTTTCTAAGAAACCATTAATTATTCAGAATTGTTATAAAATTAACCTATAAAACCAATAGAGTCCTACAGGATAAGTATTGCAAAATCCCTGAATAATTTATGTTTTCTATGAAAAAAGAGTTATGAGTAACGATGAATTATGCGTAACAATTTTGGGCCACCAGATTGGATCCCCCATTCGAGATAAACAGCTCGAATAAAAGAATAAAATGATAGCGGAGCACTAATTGTGTTCGCACGTATCCAAAAAAAATAATCCCGGCTAAATCCCGGCGCCTAATGACGACTGCTCCCGAGTCCCGTCACGTGCCGGGCAAATGAACACTGTCCCGGGAGCCGCGGGCAAAAACCGGCTTTTTGCGGCACTAGCCTCCTGCGGGCTGTCTGGAGATTAATTGTGGCTAAAAAAATGTGTCTCAACAGTTACGTGGGTTCCTCATCATCATCATCATCATCATCATTCGAGCCGAAAGACGTCCACTGCTGAACAACCAAGCCTCCAATAAGATGGAGCAACGACCTGGTAAAGGTGGCGGGAACGCATTGGATGCGGTTGGCGCAGGGCCGATCTGTTTGGCGAGCCTTGGGGGAGGCCTATGATCAGCAGCAGACGTCTTTCGACTGGAATGATGATGATGATGAGAGTCTATTATCATATCCGTTCGCGATGCCACTATAACCTTCTCTGTGAAAACGTTCCACAGTTGGTAACAATTCTAAAAGTTCGATAGTAAGTCCTCACGATGTTTTGCTTTACCGTAAAGCTCATGGTACCGGCATACACCTGCGAAGAATTTCAATGGTGTGTGTGTGTGTGAAGTTTCCAATCCGCAATGGGCCCGCGTGGGAACTACGGCCCAAGCCCTCTCATTCTGAGAGGAGGTCTGTACCCTGCAGTGGGACGTATGTAGCTGGAATGATGATGATCATAATAAGTACCTACCTAATATGAAAACAGTGTCAACATTACGTATTCTCGGAGTATCCCCTTACCCAAGAGGCTTCAACGTATAAATAAATCCCAATTCCTAAGTGAAACTAAGTTATCGGAACTAAAGCCTAACCAATACATTGCCCCGGAATAAAGCTAGGAATCACGCGGCCGGGGACAGATACCTGATCCCGGGATCCCTGTATTCATTTAAGAGACTAGTGTTGTGTGTGGCGAAACCGCAATAGTGATTCCGGTTATTATAGAAACTGGATAATACATACACACTAGTTCAAGCCAGCAGCATAGATTCCATGGAGTTAAAAAATAGATCGGTTACTTCATCATCACCATCATTTCAGCCGAAAGACGTCCACTGCTGAACAAAGGCATTTTTTTATGGTGCGGAAAATGCGCCTTATGCATTCGTCTCTATTCGGAGAAATAGAGGGTATGTGGGGCTCTCCCACAAGGGGCCTACCCTCTAAAAACCACACGGATTCTCTCGTGGCCATTGTGAACGCCACGGGAGCATAAAAGATACCGCAACACCCACTGGCCGCCCCGGGATATAAGGATTGGGTTACTGGACAACGCGCAACAGATTAAAATACTGATATAAAATAAATAAATAAATAAATATCACGGGACAATTCACACCAATTGACCCAGTCCCAAAGTAAGCTAGGAAAGCTTGTGTTATGGGTACTAGGCAACGGATAAACATACTTTTATAGATAGATACATACTTAAATACATATTTAA
Organism: Archips crataeganus; assembly: GCA_947859365.1. NCBI lineage: Eukaryota > Metazoa > Arthropoda > Insecta > Lepidoptera > Tortricidae > Archips > Archips crataeganus. The sequence continues at coordinate 3,614,098 of OX402052.1, forward strand.
ACACCCAAGACCCGAGAACAAACATTCGTATTTTTCATACAAATATCCGCCCCGACACGGGAATCGAACCCGGGACCTCAAGCTTCATAGTCAGGTTCTCTAACCACTAGGCCATCTGGTCGTCTAAATACATACGTAAATACATATTAAACATCCAAGACCCGAGCACAAACATTCATATTTTTCGTACAATTCTATTCTGCCAAGACCGGGAATCGATTCCAGGACCTCAAGCTTCGTAGCCAGGTTTTCTAACTACTAAGCTATCGGTTCATCCAAATTTCCTAATACTTACTGTTTACTTCTGAATATTTCAAGAATCGTACGTAACCAGAAACCGCTCACGCCCACCACTAGAGACCTTATGGGATTATCATTTCATCAAATATTCTATCAGTAATACATAGGCAAAGTAAAATAAAGAGCTACAATCCCTTTGTGGTTTCAACAGGGTTATATTGTGGAAATAGTACCCACTTACCGATAATACATACCTACTAGCCTTTCATGGAGCCTTTTGTATTACGAGTATACGTCCGTGGATCATATAACCAGTGTAGAAATGCCTTTCAATGGGAATTGTGAGACCACCAATCAACTGACGTACTTTTTAGGGATCAAAATCAAAAAGGGCTCTTTTACATGACACGTTTTAAAACTACTAGCGCTTTCGTAAGGACCATCATTGCATATGCGCCGCAAGAAACTTGGCAGAAAGTCATAATTTAAAATTAAAAAGAAATTAGGTACATATGAAATAAACAAATACCGAGATGTATGGGGTCCCTTAGTTAAGAAACTAAAACTAAACATCTTAATTATATCTACGAGTACATTCAGTGGAAATCTAGAATGCTTCCACCGTCACAAAAAAATAAAAAAAGGAAAAAATATATAATACAGAGTGATCCGTACCTAAAGGGTGCCAACGGAACCCTATTGCTGAGACTCCACTGTCTGTCTGTCTGTCAGTCCGTCCGTCTGTCACAGATCTCTATCTTTTGAACCGTAATTATTAGCTAGACACTTGAAATTTCCACTAATTATGAATTACTGTGGCCGCTATTACAAGAAATAATAACAGCACGAGAACAACCGAAAGCGTAGCTTTATTTACAACAATGATTACAAACTCGACACTTCTTAAATTTATGTATAGTTTAGATCGCGGCAGACAGAAGAAGGGACCTCCGGCGGCTTGGCGATCCTTTTTATGCCCTCGTGTTGCCCCTCTAGGGCACTCGAGTGATAGTAGGGGCACAGCTGTTGCGTCAACCTCGATAGATGGCGCTGCAAGCTGCACCACTATCCTGTTTGTAGTGAGTCATGTGACTCGCTTTTCCAACTGGCAGAGGCGGTTGCCAACAAAAGTTAAGGGGCTCATCATAAAAGAAAACGTGTTTTTTTTCAGCGTTTTGGTTGCTAGGCGTCGGTAGGCGTTGCTAGGCGCCCTAAGTAACAACCGTCGGTTGCTAGGCAACGCGAGCGACTCTATGCTGTTCAGATGTTTACGTACTTATAAGTTTGCTATTTTAGTGCTTATATTATTCGTACTTGACCGGTTTTTATTGTCAGTCAAAACATGATTCTGCCATAGATTTTGTATTGTTCGTTTAGTTCGAATTTTGGATTTCCGTGTTTAAGGCCAGTTTGCTAAACTTTGCCTTGGTGCAAGCATGACACAGTGTGAACACCACACATTCACCAAAAAAAAAAATCAGTAACCGACAGCATTAAAAAGTAACATTCCATTGCGGGCGCTCATTCGTTCGCTTACAACTGCTTCACTCCACGGCCCGCAATGCATTACTACTTGTGTATATATCTCGCAACGCCCGGATTCGAGATTCGGGGTCTGGGCAGGGCCGGACTCGGTTCAGTTTGCCGTCTCAGTTCGTTACGGTAATAAAATCGTGACGTGACCCGCCGTGATACTCTTTACACGTCGACGTAATCCAATTGAACCAGGGCAGCGTAACAGAATTATCCACTTTGAAATTGGTCTCGATATGCATGATTATTCAGGCCAAATTGAAATAGTCACCAAGGGGTTTTGTAAATCCTTTTTTACAGTTTCGTACCTCTAAAGGAAAAAAAAAGATGGCTTAGTTGTCCATCGGTCTGTCGGTCAATAATACTCATTTTCTCAGCGTCCGTATCAAGTAAATATAACGAATTTAAGTATCCTTACTTCCTTACTATAGCCTTATAATTAATCTTTTTACGCTCAAACAGCTGAACCAATTTAGGTGAAATGTGGTATGGAGATAGTTTGAGAGCCCTAGGAAGGACAAAGAATACTTTTTATCTGGGTCCCACTGAAAAACAGCGTTGCGACATGAGCTCTGCAGTGGGACATATATAGGCTGGGATTATGATGATAATGATAGTCAATGTGTTCTTTTGTGGATGTCGTAAGAAGCTACTAAGAACATAAGTTATATAAATAATGAATAAATAAATATTAGGGGACAATCTTACACAAATCGACCTAGTCCCAAACTAAGCAAAGATTGTACTATGGGTACTAGACGATGATAAACATACTTATATAGATAAATAATTACTTAAATACATAGAAAACATCCATAACTCAGGAACAAATATTCGTGCTGATCACACAAATAAATGCCCTCACCGGGATTTGAACCCAGGACTCTTGCTTCGTAGGCAGGGTCACTACCAACTAGGCTAAAGCGGTCGTTAAGGTACATTGCAGGCGATAGGCTAGCAACCTGACAATATTATACCACTATCTTTAAACCTAAAATTTCTAAAAGTGACCTCGAAACGCTTCGCCTGCTCGGCCTATCCCCTTTGGGAATAGAGGCGTGATTTTATATATCTATTTATGTATGATAGTCAATCCAATCCGTAGCCCAGACCAGACCAGCATCAATGCAATCTGCATCAGTTGGCGCTGTAATTGGAGTGAGACCATTGCCGCCATAATACGCTTCTATGCACGCTGAAATAGATATGATACGGTATCTAACGAACTGAAATGTCATGACGGGGCCACGAAGCCAGCGGGTGTGAAGTCCTACTAATATTAAAAAACTGGCCAAGAGCGTGTCGGACACGCACAAGGTAGGGTTCCGTAGCCATTACAAAAAATTCAAGTAATATTTTTCTAAGGATTTCGTATGTGTACGGAATCATCCAAGTTTAGGTATGTTTTATACCTTAGGCTACTATTTACTCTTAAACTACAAATAATTTCCAAGCAATCTTAGCCGATATAATTTTCCTAGTAAATTTGATATATTTACTACCTTTCTGAATTTTTTCAAATTTTTCCAGCTAACAGTTTAGATTTTAGAGGGGGCGGGGACGCTCGATTTTAATGAAATTTTTCACTTTAAAGTTGAATATTTCGCAAACAGATCACTGAATAGAAAAATCATGTTAGCAACCCCGCAATGGTTTTAAAAGACCTATCCAATTAGTCCGATTAGTCGAGAAAATAAAATCACCCCCCTTTACGTCTATGGGAGGTACCCTAAAAAAATATTTTTTTACTTTTTATTTTACCACTTTGTTGGCGTGACTGATATTATGTATATTCATGCCAAATTACAGCTTTCTAGTACTAACGATCTCTGAGCTTAGCCGCGGACAGACAGACATGACGAAACTATAAGGGTTCCTAGTTGACTACGGAACCCTAAAAATGAGAAAATTTTTGAAGACACACATCTGGATATTCGTGAGTCAATCAAACAATGACGGCTGAACGGAAAAAATCCAACAGTTATAAGCGATCAAACAGATAAAAACCGGTTGTGTGTAAAGTCGGTGTACGGACGATAGTTTAACGTGACAACGTCATAACAAAACATTCAAAAAACAAAAATGAAACCAGGCGATCACCCATCCAAGTACTGACCGCGCCCGACGTTGCTTAACCTCGGTGATCGGACGAGAACCGGTGTTTTGTCAAATATCTTGTAAACGTTGCATCCTACGGCAAAATCAATGAAATTTTCATCCCACCTTTAATACCCACGCACACCCTTCCCCGCACACCCCCTCAATCCCCCGCACCCCGCACCCCCCGCACCCCCTGCACCCCCACATTAAAAATTACAAATCTTCCCATGTGAATTTTTCGCTTCGAGCCCTTATCTTTAAAAACAAACGGTATTTTCATAGTATTAAGGTTCAAATTTAATGTAATCATTAAATTTGAACCTTAATACTATGAAAATACCGTTTGTTTTGAAAGATAAGGGCTCGAAGCGAAAAATTCACCTGGGAAGATTTATACTATACTAAGATTTACATCCTCGCGCGCGCTGCTCTCTTGTAAATCCTGGCGTTCACTGCTATGTACGGGACATTGCGTCATCTTTTTTCGTACATGCAGCCGGCGTTCATCGATTTATTAGAAGTCACATCAAAAATGTTGTGTAAATACTTTAGACGTATTTAAATGACATTGTAGACATGTTTTGAAAAAAATATACTTTTTGAGTTTCTTGCCGGATCGTTCTCAACAGGGTTTTTTCTGAACCAGTGGGTGGGATTCCCCGACATATAATTGTGCCTAAATTTAATATTTTGACTTTGACTACGGCTTCGGCTTCGACGTCGACTTCGACGTTGACATTGACTTTTTATTCTAGGCAATTTTTGTGTTACACTTTCAAGTTTCGACCTCACTATAATTGAAATTCTAAAACAATACACTGACCTTCGAAGTTTCCTGCCGTTCCCCTGGCCCCGTCACCGGTCCGTCCCCGTATCAATTAGGCCAGCTCAGTAAATAAGGCCCTGATTGTGCCGCCCTTTGTTTCCCACGTCTCACTCTATTGTTTTATTTTTATTTTTCAACTTAACTCCGGCCAGTTCGAAAAAGAAGATTGAATAATGGGATTTCGCTGGTCTGTTTGAGTTCGGAATTAACTTAGTCTTTGTTTTGTTTTTGCATTGATTGTTTTTTGTTTGTGCGCTGTATTGTGTGATGTGCTGCATACGAATAAGGCCCGCTTTAGCGATATTTTATTGTAGGCTGGCTTTAATATATTATTTCATATTGCGTGGGATGTTTTCAATGAAGGTTCAGTCGTTTTATAAACGCAAAGATGCGTCCATCAGTTTTAAATCGAAATTCATTGAATTGTATTCGTTTAATCCCTTACTTTAATGGCGCTAGCATGTAAAATGGTAAAACAGGGACGCATATAAATAATTTATAGGAAAAATCCGTTTTAGTATGACGGTAAGTCGGCTAAAAATATTTTTAAAAAAAACAAGACAATTGTGAGTGAAACTCTCGTGGGGAAATTCCGATGAATATTTTTTTTTCAACCTGACCCATATTTGTTTGTAATGTAGGTACAGGTTTTCTTGTAACCTATTTAAGTTTATATATAGTAGCGGAATGAAAAGGTACGTCACTTTTCAACCCTAACTCGTTAACATAGAGTTGAAAGTGACGAACCTTTTCATTCCGCGACTGTAGGCACCTATCAGTGGGTTCAGATAGCAGATCAACATTAGTCTATTTTCTTGAGTAGGTACTGCAAAGTCGGGGTACTTTGAACCAATGCATTTGGCCTATATAAAAACGAAATATAGAAGGGCTAACAAAAAACATTTAAAACTAGCCATAGCCATAATTTCAATGTAATATAAAATAAAACTTCACCACAATGCAATGAGTAAACCTGCGGGCCAACATATAGCATCGGACGGCCACGCTCTGCTCTCCCTGTCGATATATTTGTTTGGATATCAAGAGGACAGGATAAAACAAAAAAATATATTTAGTATTTATCTGAGTATTTTTAACGTGGCAGACTATGGAAAGCATTAAACATTAAATAATAAATAAATATCACGATACTATTCACACCAATTGGCCTAGCCCCAAATTAAGTAAAGCTTGTGTTATGGGTACTAGGCAACGGATAAACATACTTACGTATATATACATAGACAGATACGTACTTAAATACATAATCAAATACCCAAGACTCGAGAGCAAACATTCGTATTTTTCATACAAATATCTGCCCCGATGCGGGAATCGAACCCGGGACCTCAAGCGTCTTATACCTATAGCCCTATAGTCAGGTTCTCTATCCACTAGGCCAAGCTTCTTAGTCAGGTTCTCTAGGCCAGTGTTCCGCAAATTTTTTGTGTTCAAAGTACACCTAGCCAAACAAAAATTTTTGGAGGTACACTTTAATTAAATGAAAAATCATGTGAATCAGCGTGATTCACATCTGTTTAAGTATTTTTCTTCCGACCGTCTATAATTTTTCCAAGGCACACCAACTAATGACCACGGTACACCAGTGTGCCGCGGCCATTTGGTCGTTGGTAGTTTGGTGGTAAGTTTGGTTGGACAGTAACAATACATTTTAAGTAAGTAACAATAATCCGAACCCGCGTTACGTCTTGAGAATCAATTCCCAATATTCTTGATAAGCCAACTTGTTTAAACTTAGTTTCCGTTTGACGCGATACCGTCTTGACTACCGGTTCCGGCAGCCGGCGACTTCCGCCAAAATGGCGGCGCTTTAATGTTCGGAAGCGTGTTGTCATTGTAGGGGTGAAATGAGTTAGAAATAATTTGGATAGTATAGGCTTTTGAGGAGCATTGTTTGCTGTGGAGACGCCTACGAGCTTGATGAAAAAGAAGATTTAAAATGGGTAGAATGCAAAAAGTTGGACCGTGTTCAACGGAAGTTAAACAAAAATGCGACTGTCTGGAAAAAAATCTAAATTAAAAGCATCTACAGGGCGGCGTCCCGTTGGTCGCCCTAGATACCGTTGGGCAGATGAGGTAGAGGCGGATCTGCGCGAGCTTGAGACTGCAGACTGGTGAGAGACGGCACAGGACCGGGATTTTGGCATCTCTGATCGGTTTAATGCAACGAGCGCTTCCAGCTAGGCGGAACTACGATTATGTCACTTCACTACACTACAGTGTCTTATGGAGAGTTAGGTTAGCGTAGATACGTCAGTCTTATGGGTGCCTTTCCACCAGAGATGTGCTACGCTACGTTGTTATGGATGTGTCTGATATCCACCAATCATGTTCATTGGTCCACATAGCATACCACTGGTGGAAACGGGTTCAACTAAGCTATGATTTTTATATGGAAAGATGCGTGCCTTGCACACACATACACACACACAAGGCCTCTTACATCTTGATAGATGATTCAATCGGCGTCTGTTTGACAGAGGCAATGCCGTTCAATGCATTTCTGGCACACGACCTGAGGGCCCGGGCAACGAAGTAGAAGCTGCATCGTAGCCGCGCCGTCTCGCCCGCACAAGTTATCCAATAATCCATTTTTGGGCAACTTTACAGACTAAATATATGGCTTAGTGCCATTTAAAAATACTTAGGTGCCTTGTGACTCTAAATCGCCTCACATTTTTCTTGATAATACGATAATACCTCTACTTGTGTGTTAAATACATCACTGCATAAGTTACTGCCATCCTACCGTATCTATTCAGACGCTGCTCCATTTTATCGTGCATTTTCGTCGCCTACCAAGTTTAATCCTACATTAAGATAAAAGTTTGTTCGTACTGATAATTCTGAAGCACATGCACGGACTCGCTTTGTGCCCGAAGTGCGGAGAAGTTTAGCACGCAAACTGAATTCTAGAGTTTATCGGTTCGACGAATAGGTACATATTACGAATTGAGTATTGAGAATTCGGCCAACGCAAGGAAAGCGGGTGGTTGAGCCTTTGTGCAAGCTTGGCCAATGCTCGCTCATGTTGTTAGTAAGTATATACGCAGTAGCGTAGCGTTGGTGCGATAGCGATTCTATCGATAGTATCGTGATACTATCGTGGCCTTCAAAGTCAATCATACTATCGATAGACCTATCGAAACTATCGACCCTTGACGATACTATCGATAGGATCGATAGTGAAAATTAGGCGATACTATCGATCATAAGTAATACTATTGCTAATGTAGTAGTAGTAGTATCGATCAAGTTCAATAGTATCGCCCAATTTTCACTATCGATACTATCTATAGTATCATCAAGGGTCGATAGTTTCGATAGAACTATCGTTAGTATGACTGATTTTGCAGGGAAGGCATTTCTATGATGAGGATCTTGTATCTTGTGTATTATTTTAACTTTGCAAACGCAGCATGCAAGAGTTGGCCGTCGGGGCCGAAAATTTCTTTAATGGAGACCACGGACTGGCAAACGCAGCGTGGGACGTCCGCCAACGAGGTGGACGGACGTTTTGGTGAATATTGCAGGTTCAAGGTGGATGCAAGCCGCTTCCAACCATAAGGATTGGGTACCAAGGAAGCAGCAAGGGAGCAAGTCCAGCAGCGGACGTCCTACGACTGAAATGATGATGATGATGATATGTTTAAGCTTTTGACTCCAAACACAGCACCCCACAAATAACGCCTCGGTGAAATAGCAGGCATTCAATATGTGAAATTGGATCTTATAAAGTTGGTAAAATAATGCTGTCACATAAAAACGCCTTCATCCGCTTATCTAAATTACTTCCATTCGGCAGATGAATGTCGTGAGGAAAGCCCGCTTAGGGTTTTCAACTATCCGATTTGGATTTAGGAGTCTCCCTGTAATGCAACATTTACACGCTTGCCGAGGCTTGCCAATCGTCTACAAGCTCCAAGCCTGTACTAACGCTTGAATGCCATTTACACGCTTGCAAGTGCATTATTGTACTCCGGACTGGCAAAAATGGCAGGCGTGTATCTTGAAGTTTCTACGGCTCTTTTTTTTTCTTAGGCATTATAAAATTATCGATTATACTAAATTAAATAATACTGTAACGGTGGGGCGCGCGTTCGGTGGGGACGAGTCAAACAACGGTCAACTTAGGATATCACCAAAGTATATTGTACAACTTTTATAAGAGATATCTATCCGACTATTAATTATATCTAGACTGTGTTCGGGGAAACGTCCTACGAACGTAGAAGCGCTTGACCAAATCGCAGTATCTATCAATCTATCGGAGTCGTTCGAGACCGTCCTACGAGCGTGGGAGCACCCTCAAAGCAAGACCAATGAGGTTGGAGGAAGTACTAGACTGATTGTGGCTAATTCTGGCTAATTAACAAGCATCAAACAATCGAATCTATTTAAGTGATCTCGGGCGACCAAACGATTGCGTGATCTAACTTGATTGCTAGCGCCATCTCTGATCGAATAGGAACATTTACGCTTCACGTACCACTAAAGTCTATAAATCAAACGTTGGCGACATCTAATCGTCGTACAGCGCCATCTCGGAGCGGATAGGAACATTAACGTTTCACGTACCACTAAAGTCTACATATAAATCAAACGTTAGCGACATCTTATTGTCGTACAGCGCCATCTCGGAGCGGATAGGAACATTAACGTTTCACGTAGAAGGTATTTGGTGTTACAATACTAATTTAAACAATAACATAAAAAAAACCTACAAGGCAAATACTTCATCGAAAGACGCCGTAGGCATCGACCCCAGAACGCTGGCCGCATTACCTCTTTGTACCGCTATCCCTAGCCTTTGAGCGAGATAAGCGCCAGTTTTAAGGTCCCCGGAGGCCAAAACTAACCTCCTGGACCAGTCTTTCAGCACTCTTTTTGTGTGCGTTGACCACGACCCCATCGTTTCAAAAGCAAGCGCCGCAAACTCCTGGTAGTTAGTCAAACCTGAATATTTGCGACGCTTGCTTACCTGAGCATGCTTGGCAGCCGCCCCGGCTCTGAGCACAGTGCCCTGAACGTGGGACGCGGCAAAAGTGTCGGCACAAGTCACGTCCCACACCAAAGACCGCCCCAACATCCACGGCACTAAAATGACACCATCTGGCCTCTTTCCGTTGTCTCTCACCAAACCGCATGGCTCTTTTGTTTGGATTGAGATATTTTTAAGCGCATAGTTTCGCTGTTTATCCAATTACTCATGGTAGACACTCAGCTGTTTGAAATGCGGTGTAACGCTTTTGTTTTTTAGTGGAGTGTGAGAGAAACAACCAGAATGATTTTACAATGTTTATTCTGAATTTAAATAACTAATTATACAACATTATTGCCAAGCGTTAAATTTAGAAGATCTCAGGGGGTGGATTCTAGATATTCACTAACTTCAGAAGAAATTTAGATTTAGCGATTAAATGAGTCTAAATACAATTAATAAAAAGAATGAGAGAGAAAGAGTGAGAGAGGAAGAGTGAGAAAGAGAGAGAGAGAAAGAAAGAAAGAGCCGTGAACACTTAACACCGTCCTATTGGACAGCCACTTCCCTGTAGTGCGACGGCGGCGTGTAGTTGCGCACGTCCAGTGACGTCACGGGTAGATCCGGGACGTAAGCAGGTCAGCAGAAGTGGTGAGACGGGTCAGAGCACACGATAACGCAGCTAGTACCAAAAACCCTGAAATATCCATTTTTGGCCATTTAGTGGAAAGTCTGATTCCACGTTACTGACTGCAACATCCGGCGGAAGGTGAAGATGGAAGCACTACTTGCAGGATGACTACCAAAAGCATTAAATAGTGATCAATGATGTTGCAGCAGCATACAAAATCAGCTTAGTAGGTAAGAAGTACTTTGTCACAATAAAATTTGTAAATGAAGTGCTATAATCATTACAGAAATTGGTAAAAATGGGTACAGTAAATTAGAAGCAACTGGGGTTTGATATTATTGAACGTTTAAGTTCATAATTACAATTAAAAACCAAATTACAATTATTATTTTTTTGACAAGTGGGTAGAAAAATACTCAGCTAATATTAACTCAGGTATTTAGTTTCCTCAAATATTTATCTGCGACGATTGCTATCATAACAAAGAAATGAAACAAGCCAAACACATGATAATTAAGTAAAATTAGGCATGAAAGTAACTATCTACTGATTCATATTAGTAATAAATTGCAACACTCACCCGGTCGGGGTAAACTCGATTCACTTTTATTTTATTACGCAGCGATGCACATAATAAGTATTTTACTGTTTTAATTAGATGTAGTTTCATGTAAAATAAACGAATTAAAATATAGTGACAAGAATTAAGTCCAGAGGTGTCTTGTTCGCTCGCCGCTTCGGTAAAGAAATGAGTGACCTCTTCCCTCTGCCGTGCGAAACCCTCTCCGTAACAGCGCTTGACCTCCGTGCGCCTGCTACTTTCTATTAGCCAAATTTTAAAGCAATGTTTGTTGATATTGTCGTAGTTATAGGATCCTTAGTTAAGTATTGTACATAGTTTTTGTTAGCTTAAGTTATTTTTAAATTATAAATAATTAGATCGTAGAATAAAATTGTTTACTTAGAGGACCGTGTAACGATTACGTTACATAAAAATACGCCCGTACAGCGCGAGCTCGCGAGCGACACCAAACACACGCCAACGTGCAAACACGTCGCAAGCGCTTGCCACAAGCTTCCTTTCGGCGCAAGCTCTGGCAAACTCACGCAAGCCATGCCAAACAACCCCGTTTACACGTTGGCGCTTGCGAAAGCTTGTCGAGGCTTGGCAAGCGTGTAAACGTAGCATTAGGTTGTAACACGGAACTAAACATTTAAAGAATAGAAATGTCATGCCGGCTCTACATGCTGGATGTTTGCCACAAATACCAAAAATCACCAGACATCGTCCGAAATCACTCAACACAAACACGGCATCCCCACGCTTGGCAAACACACTATTCTTGCACGTTCGCCAAGTGTGGGGATGACCACTACTGATACATTCTGAAACATTACAAACACGTTTGTCGAACACCCTTTGGTTTGTGCAAAAAACCGACACCAACGCCGATCACTAGCAAACACAAACAAAAACAGGCAAACACCTGCAAACACCAATCAACACGTTCGTGTTTGTTGTTTGGTGTTCGCTGTTTGCCTTTGTTTGCCAAGCGTGTGGAGCCGGCATTATAGTTATGATGCCACAGACAGACACACAGACAAACACATAGCAGTCAAACTTATAACACCCCTCTTTTTGACTGGTGACGATGGAATTCAGACTTTCGTTTGGATGAAAATACAAGTACAAAAAACATCAAAAAAGCTATTACGGTATGGCCTTTTAACTTTTGAGCGCCTCACACTTTTAGCTTGTCGTGTGGCATCTATATGTATATATCTAATTATTAGTTCTGTGGAGGGTATACTTGTGCCACAATTCTATTTTAGACGGAAAAGCAAATGAAGCATTTCCACTTGAATAAGCACTGACCCGAAATGAGAAAAGTTTTGTTAATTTACTAGGTATTTTTTTGGTAGAGAGAGTATACAACAGCAGAGATTAAATAAAGGCGGCAGTTCATACAGCTTCATTAACATGATTTGAAAAATACCGTGCAAGTTTCGTTACAATGCGCAGCATCATCATTTCAAGCGAAAGACGTCCACTGCTGAACATAGGCTTCCCCCAAGGCTCGCCAAACAGATCGGTCCCGCGCCATCCCCGTCCAACGCGATCCCGCAACCTTAACCAGGTCGTCGCTCCATCTTGTTGGAGGTCTACCCACACTGCGTCTTTTGGTCCGTGGACGCCACTCAAGAACCTTTTTGCCCCATCGGCCATCAGTTCTACGAGCGATGTGCCCTGCCCACTGCCACTTGAGTCTGGCGATTCTTCGAGCTATGCCGGTGACTTTAGTTCTTGCGTGGATATTTCATCATTTCTAATGCGTTACATTGCTGGGCTCGCGCACCGAGGGTTCCGTTCATCTCTTAACATCAAACTGACTAGGTCTAGGTACTGTTTAAGTTCATAAAGTAAGAGTTATTACATATTTTTAATTTTTTCCTCAAGACCGACTCAAGCTTGATCACTTTGATCAGATATCCTACACATTTGTCAAACTCATCGTGAAATTTACTGTGAAAATGTTCTACCTTACAATTTAGTTTCCTTGATTGTAGTACCTATATGTTCTCTATCGGTACGTATACTCTCACATAATATCCGTAAGAAGGACGTACAACGAACAAAAAGCACTGGCAGGATGGCTGGCCATTAATCAAAAAGAAAGACAATCAAAAGTTAACAAAAAACAAAAACAATTTCAGTCTACAAAAGGGTCCGGCTTCAATGGCGGAGACAATGGATTGGAACTGATAATCGCGGACCTTTCCCTTATCTTTTTCATTTTCGAAAAACTGTTGACCAAACATAAATAGAGGTTGAAATGGGTTTCATCCTACCAAAGATTGATAACTCCTATTCGGCACCCGCGGGGTGCGATTTCCTAGTCCACTTACATTTTTTTCCTAATTTCCTTCGAATACAGGGAAAACTAGGCTCTAAATTCGACGTGCAAAGTTGGTTTTGAGTAGTCTTTCGTATGGTCACGCGTGCTTATACGCAGTATCGGAAAATTGGTCCCATTTTAAAAGAATGATGGGACGTCTCTTCGTGGAACGATTCGCGATTTCTTCCGTTTTATCGCCGTCTTGGTTGTTGGAATGCAATCGTTGGGTTTGAGGGTGCGTTATTTGTGTAATATTGCGATAATGTGGTCGTAGTGGCATTCGAACGAGCTCTATGGATGTAAGAATCGAGTACCTATTTAAATGAGCCCATGGCTATTGATTGTAAATTTTGTTTTTGTTCTCTGTTTTTGTTTTCGTTTATTGTTTCGCTTTTTACACGCTTTATATTAGCTTCACCTGTATGTTTGTATGTATGTTTGTTTGTAACCGACTCCTTAGGGCGCGATTTTGACCCACTTCCCGGTTTCCGATAGAGCTGAAATTTTGCGCATATGTGTAAATTGGATGACAATGCAATATTATTGTAACATGGAGCTGATCTGATGATGGAGCTGGATGGTGGCCATAGGAACTATGTAATAAAACAACACGATCCCGTCGAGTTTGGGCTCGTTTGATTCGTCTTGACGAGCACTTTGATCCCAGATGGTAACCAGGGTCTGATGATGGAGCTGGAAGATGGCCAAAGGCACTCCACAATAAAACGACACAACCCCATCGAGTTTGGGCTCGTTTGATTCGTCTTGACGAGCACTTTGATCCCATATGGTAATCAGGGTCTGATGATGGAGCTGGAAGATGGCCAAAGGCACTCCACAATAAAACGACACAACCCCATCGATTTTGGGCTCGTTTGATTCGTCTTGACGAGCACTTTGATCCCATATGGTAACCAGGGTCTGATGATGGAGCTGGAAGATGGCCAAAGGCACTCCACAATAAAACGAAACAACCCCATCGAGTTTGGGCTCGTTTGATTCGTTTTGACGAGTACTTTGGTCCTAGATGGTAACAAGAGTCTGATGATGGAGCTGGAAGGGGGGTAGGTGGCGGGTTGGGGGGGGGAATGGGGTATGGGGTAAGGGGGTCGGGGTTTAGAGGGTTGGGTGTTAGGGTGTGGCGGTTGGGGTTAGGGGATGGGGGGGGGTTTACGGGAAATAGGGTGGGGGTGTTGGGGGGTTCGGGGGTAAGTGATTTTGGGGGGTTGTGGGAAATGGGGAGGGGGTAAGAGGCCTAGATGGTAACAAGGGTTTGATGATGGAACTGGAAGGGGGGGCGGTAGGTGGCGGGGTGTGGGAGGGGTGGGGTGGGGGGGGCAGGTGACGGGTGGGGGGAGTGGGGGTGGGGGGGAGGGGGGTTTCCGGGGGTATGGAGGTTCGGTGTTAGGGGGGTTGGGTTTAGGTGGTTCGGGGGTTTGTAAAATGAGGAGGGGGTAAGGGGGGTTTAGGGGATTGGGGGTAAGGGTGTGGGATTTGGGGGGGTTTGGGGAAATGGGGTGGGGGATGGTGGGGGGTTGGGTTTAGGGGGTTTGGGGGTTGTAGGTGAGGGGGTAAAGTTAGAAAGAAAAAAATGCAACTAAAAAATAGAAAATAAATAATAGTTTAAAAAAACTAAAAAACACGCTTTAAAAAATAAAAAATAAATTTTAATAAATTTCAATTCACTATTCTTATAGTGCAGTAAAAAATCTTAATAAGCAATTATTATATTGTTAAATCCAGATCAAAATTTGTAAACAATTCTAAATATTGATAAAATAAATAATAATAGTTTAAAATATTTTATTGTAAAAAAAAGCGTGGGGTGCTTTTTAAGATGTTAACAAAATGACAATCCTTGACAATTGACACCATGCACCCCACGCTTTTTTTACAATAAAATATTTTAAACTATTATTATTTATTTTATCAATATTTAGAATTGTTTACAAATTTTGATCTGGATATAACAATATAATAATTGCTTATTAAGATTTTTTACTGCACTATAAGAATAGTGAATTGAAATTTATTAAAATTTATTTTTTATTTTTTAAAGCGTGTTTTTTAGTTTTTTTAAACTATTATTTACAATAGACTCAGCCGCATGTTTTCTTTTAACTATTAAAACATGTTTCCTATCCTATGAGGCACATGCGCCTCTTATGTATGTGACTTTACTGGTACGTCCATGAGGCACATGTCCCTCATGACTCTATGAGCGTATAATAGACATAGACATAGACATAGACATAGACATAGACATAGACATAGACATAGACATAGACATAGACATAGACATAGACATAGACATAGACATAGACATAGACATAGACATAGACATAGACATAGACATAGACATAGACATAGACATAGACATAGACATAGACATAGACATAGACATAGACATAGACATAGACATAGACATAGACATAGACATAGACATAGACATAGACATAGACATAGACATAGACATAGACATAGACATAGACATAGACATAGACATAGACATAGACATAGACATAGACATAGACATAGACATAGACATAGACATAGACATAGACATAGACATAGACATAGACATAGACATAGACATAGACATAGACATAGACATAGACATAGACATAGACATAGACATAGACATAGACATAGACATAGACATAGACATAGACATAGACATAGACATAGACATAGACATAGACATAGACATAGACATAGACATAGACATAGACATAGACATAGACATAGACATAGACATAGACATAGACATAGACATAGACATAGACATAGACATAGACATAGACATAGACATAGACATAGACATAGACATAGACATAGACATAGACATAGACATAGACATAGACATAGACATAGACATAGACATAGACATAGACATAGACATAGACATAGACATAGACATAGACATAGACATAGACATAGACATAGACATAGACATAGACATAGACATAGACATAGACATAGACATAGACATAGACATAGACATAGACATAGACATAGACATAGACATAGACATAGACATAGACATAGACATAGACATAGACATAGACATAGACATAGACATAGACATAGACATAGACATAGACATAGACATAGACATAGACATAGACATAGACATAGACATAGACATAGACATAGACATTGACATTGACATTGACATTGACATTGACATTGACATTGACATTGACATTGACATTGACATAGACATAGACATAGACATAGACATAGACATAGACATAGACATAGACATAGACATAGACATAGACATAGACATAGACATAGACATAGACATAGACATAGACATAGACATAGACATAGACATAGACATAGACATAGACATTGACATTGACATAGACATAGACATAGACATAGACATTGACATTGACATTGACATTGACATTGACATTGGCATTGGCATTGGCATTGGCATTGGCATTGGCATTGGCATTGACATTGACATTGACATTGACATTGTCTCAACTAATACAGAAATGTTATCAAAGCAATGGTACTCAAGACTGGCAGAACCTATTTTTATTTTCTTACAGCACACTACACGCAAAAACTGATGAATCGAATTGTTCGCTTACACAAAAGATAAAAAATAACTGTGCTGTAAACTCCTCGCCTTCACCCGCTCCTGTAAGTAAACATGTCACCCCTCATAACCGCCGCAAACTGATTGAGAACAAAATTAGTGATGGAGACTTTAAAGGTGCCGCACGTCTTTTGTTCTCCAACGACGAGCTATCGCCAGACACCCCTGACACACTTCAGGCCCTACGGACGAAACATCCTCCAGCTCCAATCAACCCATATTTTCTCGATCCACCAACAGCAGGGCAATCATGCCTCCAAATTCAAAACAAGGATGTAATGGATGCCATTTTATCTTTTAAACCAGGTTCGGCCGCAGGTTTGGATGGAATCTCACCCCAGCATTTGAAAGATTTAACATCTCATTCTGTGGGTGATGCAGGTGATCAACTTTTAAATTCTATCACTAAATTAATTAACTTTATGTATTCAGGCAATATCAATTCAGAAATCGTTCCCATTCTTTTCGGTGCAAACCTCATCGCCCTCACCAAAAAGGACGGAGGGGTGAGACCAATTGCTGTTGGATCAACTTTACGCCGTTTGGCTTCCAAAATTGCTGTTCGACATATTTCATCAAAATTAAATTCGGAATTTGAACCCGTACAGTTAGGTTTCGGTATAAAAGGAGGATGTGAGGCAGCCGTCCATGCCCTACGCTCCTTTCTAACTTACGGACAACCTGAAGTAGTAATCAAAATTGATGTTAAAAACGCTTTCAATTCGGTAAATAGGGATACCCTGCTGACGGAAATAAAACAGCACGTACCGGAAATATATAATTATCTTCTTCTCAGCTACGCTGACCCAACTAAATTGTTATATCGTTCTAATGAACTTTCCTCAGAAGTAGGTTGTCAACAGGGTGATCCCCTTGGGCCTGCAATTTTTAGTTTAGCTATAAATCCAATAATTAAAAATTTAAATTCTAAATTTAACGTATGGTATTTGGACGACGGAACCCTAGGAGGTGATGTGGATACTGTGTTTTCAGACCTTTTTTCAATCAAAAATAAGTTTCAGTCCATTGGTTTGGAACTTAATTTTGGCAAATGCGAACTCTTTATAAATAATTCCAACTTAAATATAAATGACGTAAAGCAAAAATTCAATATTCTTGCTCCAAATATTAAAATTGTAAGCAGTAATTCCCTTTGCCTCTTAGGGTCCCCAATATTTGAAGCGTCTATTCCTGAATACATTAATAATTCTATTACTAAATTTCAAAATTCCGCTGACCGTCTTCTTGAAATTAGTTCGCATTATGCACTTTGCATATTAAAATCCTGTCTTTTCGTCCCAAAATTTACATATGTGCTCCGCTGCTGTCCCTTTTGGAACCACCCAAATCTTTTAACTCAATTTGACGACTTAATTAAAATTAGCTTAGAATCGATCCTAAATATGCAGCTGAACGAGCAATCTTGGACCCAAGCATCCCTGCCCATCCGTTATGGTGGGTTAGGGACTCGCAAAATTTCGAGTGTCGCTTTGCCAGCCTTCCTATCTTCTGCCTATAGTTCAGCAAATCTCATAAGTAAAATTTTAAGGGCCAACCCTTCAAACTTTGAGATTGCTGGCTTGGAAGAAGCTAGAAAGGCTTTCTTAATTGCATGCCCAGGTCAAAATTTTCCAGTTTCTACAAATTCACAGAGGAGCTGGGACGACATACACTGCAAAATTACCTATGACCATCTCTTGAGCTGTAGTACAGGTTCGGCACGAGCTAGGCTATTGGCTGTGGGAACGCATGAGGCCGGCTACTGGCTTCACGCGTTTCCATCGTCTAATACTGGAACCTTTCTTGAGCCTGACACGCTCAGAATTGCAACCTGTCTACGGCTCGGGGTTCCGGTTTGCGCTCCTCACGTGTGTCCCTGTGGCAGTGACGTCGACCGGCTAGGACATCACGGACTGTCATGTCAAAAAAGCGCCGGCCGCTTCTCAAGACATGCTGCACTAAACGACATTATACGCCGGTCCCTTGCCACCGTCAACGTGCCAACGTTGCTTGAGCCCACAGGCATTGCAAGAGACGATGGCAAGAGACCGGATGGTATGAGTCTGATTCCATGGAAGATGGGTCGGGTGCTGGTATGGGATGCCACTTGTTCAGACACGCTGGCCCCTTCCCATCTCCATGGTACTTGCAACAGACCTGGTGCAGCTTCAGAAGCGGCTGAAAAGGCGAAAAGACTGAAATACAGGGGTCTAGGCAGCGAATACGATTTTGTCCCATTCGGTGTCGAGACCCTTGGTCCGTGGGGTCCTAGCGCCTTAAAGCTCTTTAAGGATATTTCTAAGAGGTTAGTCGACGTCACAGGTGACCGAAGAGCTGGCAGCTTCCTCGGACAAAGAATTAGCTTAGCTATTCAAAGAGGAAACGCTGCCAGCATCTTCGGCACCTTGCCTAAGGGGACTAGCTTTCAGAATATGTTTTAGTTATATTTTATATTTTTGTTTTCTTTTTTCTTATTGTACATACATTTTTTTTTTTTTAGTCTAGGATAGTTGTACATATGTTAAATAGTTTTTAAATTATTTACATTGACATTGACATTGACATTGACATTGACATTGACATTGACATTGACATTGACATTGACATTGACATTGACATTGACATTGACATTGACATTGACATTGACATTGACATTGACATTGACATTGACATTGACATTGACATTGACATTGACATTGACATTGACATTGACATAGACATAGACATAACTTTATTCGACATCAAAAAAGAAAATACACTGACTAATACACTGAGAAAAATAAAAAGAACAATAATAACAATAAAATAAAAAAACATAATTGTAGATGTCGAAAAGGAATTTGACTCAGCATAAGCTGTAGTAGATGCCTACTACAGCGCTGATTTTCAGTCAAACCCTTCATATCCGTGCATCAAACTTGTCATAATGTCATTGTTACTATGGGGACGTGTCGAAAGAACGCCGCAAATTGCTTCGGGACAGAGAATCTGTTAAATTTTTCGTAAATGAATAATTCACAAGGTGGTCGTTAAGTTTTCTAAAGATTTTTCTAGCTATACCTATTATGTCAGAACTTTTGCCGCACGCATGTGAGACAGATTACTCTGTATGTATAATTTGTCAACTGTTGTTTTGCAATAAAAATATTTCATTTAATTTCACGGTGAGATATAAGCTAGCCATACACGCACGGATATGCCCGCCGGATGCCGATGGATGTCTGGTCTCACCATACACGCACGGATCTGCCCGCCAGGTACGTCTGTCGGGCAGATCCATTGCAGCAGGCATATCTGTGCGTGTATGGCTAGCTACAGTAATAATAGCCTTACTTACTTTTACATATAAATAAATAAATAAATAAATATTAGGGGGACAATCTTACACAAATCGACTTAGTCCCAAACTAAGCAAAGCTTGTACTATGGGTACTAGACGACGATAAACATACTTATATAGATAAATAAATACTTAAATACATAGAAAACATCCATAACTCAGGAACAAATATTCGTGCTCATCACACAAATAAATGCCCTTACCGGGATTTGAACCCAGGACCTCTTGCTTCGTAGGCAGGGTCACTACCAACTAGGCTAAAGCGGTCGTTAAAATATAGAATGTTATTCAGAGTATAATAAGGGAGCGGTAAGGCAGGTAATGGGACAACAAGGCAGAACAACGTAACCGCCGTATTTGGGCTAGTGCGAATAGTATTAGGTTGTACTCTTAGTGAAAATAAACGGATCACTCACGTCTTAAAACGAGTTTAACTCGATGTGGTTAGTGTTGTGTGCTACCCTACATTTGACAATGACAATAAAAGTGATGATGAAAACGGGGGTAGTTGTGTGTCGCTGTCAGTTGCGTCAAGTAGCCGCGCGACCAGGGCGTTAGCACGCAGTGCACGTTTGGCAGCCGCCGTGGCGTGCGACTCCGAGAGGAAGGGCTACGGATTAGCCCGAAACATGTCGAGTTAAACTCGTTTTAAGACGTGAGTGATCCGTTTATTTTCACTATGAGTGAGTCTCACGGTAGTTTCATGTTTAAAAAGGTTGTACTCTGATCAAAAATGTTTGACTTTGGAGCAGTCAAGCAGATTTAACATTAAAACATGTACTGAACTAAAACAATTACTCTGCTCACCCGCGACCTTACAATAGTTACGTTTATGCAAGAAATGTGCGTTCATGCAGTTCCTCCACCTCCACACTGTACAAACACACACAAATCACATAAACCCAACCATCACCACCACCAAGCTACACTGACGCGTTTCGTACTCAACCAGAGCTCATCTTCAGAGTTACCACAACCGTATGCTATGCTACCAAATGTTAAACTCAAATGTTAAATGTTTAACATTAACGTAACTATTGTAAGGTCGCGGGTGAGCAAAGTAATTGTTTCAGTTCATTTATATGGAAGTCCATAAAGTAACGCCTGATTCAATAAATTAAAACATGTATTTATTTAGCTTTTCAAACTATTTTGCTCTCGTCTACTCCATGTTGTGAAGTGTCGTTGTTATAGTTCTTTCTAAAACTTTACAAGTTAACGAGTAATAGTCGATCCAAACATGCTGCAGAATGCCGCATACTCCTATCATCAACATCATCATTTCAGCCGAAAGACGTCCACAGCTAAACATAGGCCTCCCCCAAGGCTCGCCAAACAGATCGGTCCCGTGCTATTCGCATCCAACGCGATCCTGCAACCTTAACGAGGTCGTCGCTCCATCTTGTTGGACGCCTACCTACATTGCGTCTTCCGGTTCGTGGACGCCACTCGAGAACCTTTTTGCCTCATTTGCCATCAGTTCTACGAGCGATGTGCCCTGCCCACTGCCACTTGAGTCTGGCGATTCTTCGAGCTATGTCGGTGGCTTTAGTTCTTGCGCGAATTTCATCATTTAGAAGATACATGCGCATACTCCTATGAAACCCTACAATTCGCGTAGTCCTATACTTAGCCAGACCAGTGTTTTGTAAGGAATTCATTAAATAAAACACTATAGTTTCTTTGAAGCCATTCGTGTCAACTTAACCCTCCATCAAACATCACCCTCTGGTAAAATCCAATAATAAATACGTTCGCAAAAAAGCGTGCGGTACAATATTTCCGAGACATATTCAGTCTCAGTTTGACGCCGGCGTAACTGGCGTAAGTAGCGACGTAATATTTCACCCTACGACACGAACATTTACCTCGAGAAAATGTATTTTATTCCAACACGTATGTACGAAGGGTTTCCGAGTGATTTAACCGTTCCGCACCGTCGCAGCAAACGGGTTAAGAACAATACATTCAACTTATATTGTTTACGAGTAGTAACGGGTTATTAATGTGACACAAATTGCGATGGAATCAAAAAGTAGGACACATTGCAGGAATTGCGATCCTTAGTTTCAAATAGCGTATATATTATAACTATATATACGTCCTTCTGCAAGCCACAGGCCTCCTCATAGATTGAGAGAGCTTGCACGCCATTAAATTTCATCGGTGTGCAAGTTTCCTCACCATGTTTTCCTTCACCGTAAAGTTCAAGGTAAATTTGTCAAATGTGATTTCGCACATTTTAAAAAGGCTCATAGGAGCCCGGGCTCGAACCCACGACCCTCTGCTTGAGAGGCCTTAGGTCAAACCACCATCACGACTTTTAATAGCGAAGATATGTGTTAAAAAAACCGGCCAAGAGCGTGTCGGACACGCCCAAGATAGGGTTCCGTAGCAGGTACGAAAAAATCTTTGCATACTTTATTAATGTGGTTGTTTTGGTCCCAACGTCGGCGGTACAGCACCATCTATCGGTGAATTGGGTAACTAAGAACTAGTAGGTATGTATGTTGATTGTTTGTCAGATGTAATATATTATTTTTATTTGAAAGAAGATACTGTTAGCATGATCTTATAGGTACTTAAAGAAAAAAATGCTTGCAATGGTGGTTAAATTACAATCTTAGTTTAGATTTTTTTTTACAAAATCTTAAAAACTGCTCAACTGATTAAGATGAAAATAATTTTCCTAGAAAGTTTTTATTAAGGTCAACTTACGTGATTTTTTTCATATTTTTTAGAAGTGCGGTTCAAAAGTTAGAGGGGGGACACATTATTTTGAACTTTCGGAGTGAATATCTCCTAAAATATTAATTTCATCAAAAAATGGTATTAAAAAACCCTATTTATTTTCAAATACCTATCCAATGATACCCCACACTACAGGGTTAGTCGAGAAAAAAAAATCACCACCACTTTACCTCTATGGGAGGTACCCTAAAAAAATTTGTTTTAATCTTTTTATGTAATCACTTTGTCGGCGTGTTTGATATATATATTCATGCCAAATTACATATTTCTAGTAGTAACAGTCTCTGAGCTTATCCACGGACAGACAGACAGACAGACGGGCAGACATGGCGAAACTATAAGGGTTCCTAGTTGACTACGGAACCCTAAAAAACGTTGTTTTAAATATTTTAGATGTACCTATGTAATTATACTAATTAAATTATACAAGTTAAGTATGAAGTATCTTTTTCTATTTATTTTTTTATTTTCTTCAACTTCATTTTTTATTACTTTTACGGTCATCCCGTGAAACCATATATTTAAATATATAATTAAATTATATTAATTTTATTTAATTTATTTAAAGTTAAGGTTATGTTACTTAGGTAGGTAAGTACTTATTCTATGCTTTCTTTTCTTTCTTTTTATATATGTATACTTAGGTACACTATATTATAAAAACGTAATTCAGGTCCGGATATTTGTGATCAGTCATGTGTTATCTTCTAAATAAACATTAAGGTCTTGTCAAATACACGTATATTAAATAAAAGTAACCTAAACTAAAACTAGATAAAATTAAGTCGTAATAACAATTACGTAAAGTGTCATAATGATGTAGCGTTCGCCAGTGTCTGTTTTACTCGTACCTAGCTCAGGCCTGTTATCTTACTGCTCAAAATCTGTATACAATGAGAATGGTTCTCTGAATTTATAATGTTCGACTTCAGTTCCGGTCTGTTTCGCCTGGCGCATACACCTGCTAAAAATAAACAGCGGCACGCTTTGTGAGCGTAAATATTTTAGTTTGAACCGGCGAAAACCAGTTCCATCTGGTTATTAAGAATTTAGTTAATAAATTAAAGTTCGTTACTGCAGGTAGCACTGTTTGATAACTTACTCTGGAGTTATACGCAAGCTGAACTGCAAGCAATTAAAACTACCTGCCTCAATTGCATACGTCAGATCAAACACGTCGTGCGTGTTCGCAATTTCACTTCATATATAATAATATGAATTGCATATCAATTCATAAGTAACTTATGGCGTCACGGAACCACGTAAAAAACTTTTGGAACGATGGACTGTATAGAATAAAAACTGGCTATGTAACCTACAAACTATACTCAGGAAGATGGGCTTGCAGTTTATACTGCCTTTAGCATTCCAGATTAATTACCAAGCAATCATCTTGCCTTTCCTTGCGATAGAGAAGCCGGTGAAGTTTACTGCTGTCCAGGCTCAGGTCAGAATCCAAATGTCTTAAAAAGTCACACGTTTACATTAAAAAAAATATTCTATAGCACATCACAACTAAAATCTTGTCTTGATATAGTAGATTCAAATTAATTATTAGAAAATGTTGAAAATAAAATGTGCCTTCTTTTGGCGAGTTCGAATTGTCACTAATAATGCACGCAGACCATAGCCAATAACTTCGTAGACAGCGTTTCGTTTCGTCAGACTTAGGGCAGCGTTTTTGTAAATTAAAACTAGATTGAAAAAGGCAATAGGTATATCGAACACAACCTATTTTTAGAAGGAAATGTATCATCATCATATCAGCCAAAAACTTTTTAACAAAAAATTAAACCGCCGAAAAAAACTGAAAAGCAAAAAATAATAAACCTTTTTTATTAAACCTTAATAACTAAGTTCTGAAACTAATGTAAGTATACCTAAGTAATTTTGAGCCGGTGCCAAACAACCAGTCGTCAACAGGCATTTTTCGACGTCCAACAATTTGTTTCCCGATGGTTTTTTCTCCAATAGTAAACCAACAAAGTGTTTTATATGCCCCCAACACGTTCTATGTAATCTTTCGGTAAGGCAAAGTATTTTGTCATGTCTGCGGTGCGGCTTTTCTTTTCAAAGCGACTTCGACTAAGTCCGGCCGCGCTCGGCTTGTCACGAACGGATTACGCTTACTGTACGGACCTTACATAAATTGACTTTATTACATTTTGTTACGAGATTAATATGCTGACGGTTGCGGGAATAACGTAGAACCACACACTCATTGCAAAATCATTGCAAAGGAGTGAAACAGATTGAGCTTGTGTTAAAATAATCAACACATTACACCCACGGCTTCGCCTGTGCAGAAGAATTCCTACCCCATGAAAATTAAAAAAACTCGTCCATGCAAAATTTCCAAAGCTTTCTGCAAGATTTTTTGGTGCTCAGTCCGTTAGTCAGTCAGGAATTTTTCAATTACTCCACCTTACTCCGCTCATTCATCATCATCATCATTTCAGCCGTAGGACGTCCACTGCTGGACATAGTAGGCCTCCCTTATTCACGCCCAATCATTACGGTTGGAAGCGACTTACATCCACCCTGAACCTGCTGCCTTCACCAAATCGTCCGTCCATCTCGTTGGTGGACGTCCCACGTTGCGCTTGTCAGTCCGTAGTCTCCATACGAGAACTTTTGGGCCCCAATGGTCATCTGTTCTGCGTGCTAAATGACCTGCCCATTGTTATTTCAACGAGCTATTCCGTTTAGCTACTACTCCGCTCATTACGCTTTTTTTTTACAATATCTGAAAAAGTGCTAAATATTGAACATTATTTAGATGGTAAGTTGTCGTTTGATTAACTATGGCATTTTAAAGGGGGGCTTTGTTCCATAAAGGACGTCTTTCGGCTCATGATGGTGATGATGAATAAGCATTAAGCATCTACTCGAGCTTTTAAGGCTTCGTAGTAAAACTCAATTCACTTGGCTATGTGACCTTTATTCAACAAAGCAAAAGGAAATACCGTTCAATATTTCCTACCTACAGCATTAACAGCGCCTCAAACGTACGTAAGCAGAGTTTTATTCCCGCGCTATTCGTCAAAGAGCTATTTTAAATGGTTCTCGGATGGCTTCCGAAGGTTCCCGAATGTTTCCGAGTGATTTAGCGCGTCCGCAACATTTCCCTTTGAAAGCAAGTGGTAGTTGGATAAAGTACTTTGAGGTTCCGTACACTTGTAGACGCATGAGTGCAAGTTCAGAATTATATTTAAAGTCGTACCTAGTTTAAGTACACATGTAGGTACCTAAACTATTTATTGTACAAAAATAAAGCAAGAAAAAAAAATTAAAATTAAAAGTGTGATGATGACTTCATGATAATTTCAGCCGCGGGACGTCCACTGCTGGGCATAAGCCACATTGATACCCAATTCGGTTGGAAGCGACTTGCATCCACCTTGAACCTGCATCCTTTACCAAATCGTCCTTCCATCTAGTTGGTAGACGTCCCACGCTGCGCTTGCCAGTCCGTGGTCTTCATTCAAGAACTTTTCTTCCCCAACGGCCATTTGTTCTGCGTGTTATAATGCGTATTGTATAAAGTGTTACCTATAAGTTAGTGTGAAGGCTAAGTATGAAGTATCTTTTTCTATTTATTTTTTTCAACTTCATTTTTTATTACTTTTACGGTCATCCCGTGAAACCATATATTTCAAACTAAATACAAACTGAAATATAGATGCACAGAAAAAACCCCAGAAAAAAGACCAATGCTGGGAATCGAATCCAGGTCCTCAGCGTTCCGTGCTGCGTGCTTACCCCTACACCATCACTGGTCTAGAAGTTAGCGACGAATTTTTCCCATACATCGTACACTTCAGTCTGTTATAATCACATTATGCAGTGATAAAGCGCGCATCTATGTTATGCCCTCTACCGAGAGACTTAACACTCCTTCGGAGCTAACCGCTCACCTGGACCAAGAGATGGCGCTACTAAGCCAACTTTTACAAGTTAGGTATGAAGTATCTTTTTCTATTTATTTTTTTCCAACTTCATTTTTTATTACTTTTACGGTCATCCCGTGAAACAATGACCTGGCTGAGGACCTGGGTTCGATTCCCAGCATTGGTCTTTTTTCTGGGGTTTTTTCTGTGCATCTATATTTCAGTTTGTATTTAGTTTGAAATATAGTGTGAAGGCGTTATGGTGAATTCATCATCTCTTTAAACAATCTTTTCCAATTTATAGTGTACAGTCGGGGTACATTTTGACATTTGACATTTGCTTGCAGCAAGGCAATTGTCAGTTCTGTCAACATTTTATTTCAAACGAAATAATGTCGCATTGACGTTTCCCATTTTTCAAAAGGTAGGTACTAAGAATCTATAACTTGATAAAGGAATCAATTTAATATCCGTTTTCGTACCGTGACCGTACACCTGAAGCCTTTACCTACGACTGCGCTTGAGTAAACCATTCCATTTGGGATTTTTCTAAATGCCTATGAGAATTCCCGAAAATTGCATCTTGGTCTTTATTTAGTAGTTCGTACTAATGTAAAAAAAATTTTAGGTCCCTACGGTTAAGATTCTGGGATTATACTTCATCATCATCATCATTTCAGCTGAAAGACGTCCACTGCTGAACATAGGCCTCCCCAAGGCTCGCCAAGGAGATTGGTTGCGTGCCATCAGCATCCAACGCGTTCCTGCAACCCTAGCCAGGTCGTCACTCTATCTTGTTGAAGGTTCTCGAGGCGTCCACGGACCGGAAGACGCAGGGATAGGGATTTTACATGAAGTCCTAAAAACTCAGAGGTGCCCAGGTTTGAATCCTCTGCTTGAGAGCCCATAAGTCCAACCATTAATCTACCGTGACCTTTTCCACATTCTGTATTAAACAACATAACATAATACTAAATCTGTATGCATTTAATTCGGTGATTCGGTTCCAATTTATTTTTGCCCGCTTCAAGGAACCCTTGAAACAAAACCAACGCGTAAAACTTTTAGGCAATTTAAATTTGAGATCGAATAAAGAATTTCCGAGTTTGAACAGATGTTGCTGATGTGTTTAGGCATTAGCTAGGGTCCAGAGGCTAAAGAGCTTCTCAGAAACCCTCTTAATAATGGAAAGTTTTCACCCAAACTACGTGTCCGTATCAAATTTCAACCAAAACAAAAAAAAATTGTAATTACTAATAGTGAAATAAAGCTTGTAGAAGAGAAAGTCCTGATTGTCTGACTGATTGGCCTATCAACATTCAGCTCAAACCTTTGACCCTAAACCCTTTTCGGAACCCCCCTTTGATTTATACAAGAAGATTTTTAAATAAGATAGGGAGCATTACCGCGGAGACAACATCGGGTGCCCAGGCTACTACAAAAAAAAACTAAATTCAATTCAATTCAATCATTTATTGCATTTCATGTTGTACATAAGGTCTTACATCATTTTACAATTCCAGGAACATGAACCCTGCAAGGGCACAGCAATTTATTAAGTATCTTATGTAGTGCAATTAAATTAAAGCAAAAATTAATTTAAATTAAATATTAGAATAGGTATTAAATAAGACTAAAATTATCAAATTCAACATTAACAATAGCATACAAATAATACAAGTTAGGCAAAGAATGGTAATCGGAAAGAGTGGTAATATTATCAATTATTATTAGACGACCAGATGGCCTAATAGGTAGAGAACCTGACTACGAAGCTTGAGGTCCCGGGTTCGATTCCCGCGTCGGGGCAGATATTTGTATGAATAATACGAACATTTGCTCTCGGGTCTTGGGTGCTTAATATGTATTTAAGTATGTATCTATCTATATAAGTATGTTTATCCGTTGCCTTGTACCCATAACACAATTTCAAACTAAATACAAACTGAAATATAGATGCACAGGTAAAACCCCAGAAAAAAGACCAATGCTGGGAATCGAACCCAGGTCCTCAGCGTTCCGTGCTGCGCGCTTACCCCTACACCACCACTGGTCCAGAAGTCAGCGACGAATCTTTCCCATACATCGCACACTTCAGTCTGTTATAATCACATTTAGGCAGTGATAAAGCGCATCTATGTTATGCC
This sequence comes from Archips crataeganus, assembly GCA_947859365.1. NCBI lineage: Eukaryota > Metazoa > Arthropoda > Insecta > Lepidoptera > Tortricidae > Archips > Archips crataeganus. The sequence goes on from OX402052.1 coordinate 3,643,071, forward strand.
CTCTACCGAGAGACTTCAACTTAACTTGTAAAAAGTTGGCCTAGTAGCGCCATCTCTTGGTCCAGGTGAGCGGGTAGCTCCGAAGGAGTGTTGAAGTCTCTCGGTAGAGGGCATAACATAGATGCGCTTTATCACTGCCTAAATGTGATTATAACAGACTGAAGTGTGCGATGTATGGGAAAGATTCGTCGCTGACTTCTGGACCAGTGGTGGTGTAGGGGTAAGCGCGCAGCACGGAACGCTGAGGACCTGGGTTCGATTCCCAGCATTGGTCTTTTTTCTGGGGTTTTTTCTGTGCATCTATATTTCAGTTTGTATTTAGTTTGAAATATGTGATTTCACGGGATGACCGTAAAAGTAATAAAAAAAAAAATGAAGTTGAAGAAAATAAAAAATATATAGAAAAAGATACTTCATACTTAACCCATAACACAAGCTACGCTTAGCTTACTTTGGGACTAGGTCAAGTGTGAATTGTCCCATGATATTTATTATTATTTAATTATTATTATTATTAATATTATTTTGCTTTTATACAATATAGGCTTACGTTTGACCATAATCACGCCTGATGAAAGCAAAGATGAGCCTACGAAAAAAAAATGGGAATATGCCGATTGCACCAACAAACATGGTCCCAAACCGCTACCCATTGGATTCCGTGGCATGGCCATCGAAGCAAGAAAAGGAGATGGAAGTCCTGATTTTTTTAACAAAGTACTACAGACCGAGGCGAGAATACCCAGTACAGTGGTTTAGAAATTATTTCTACAAATTACTAGTTATCATTTCATTGAAACATATGAACTTTACATCATACATTCGCTAGTTATTCTTATGGTGGATTTATACTTAATAAAGTACATGAGGACATGAGGTTGACAAAACAAGTGGCAGGAGCATGATCTTGACAAATACCAGTGGCAAATGTAATAGGAAAACTTAATTCAGCAAGCTGTGGTCAGTTCATAGGCAATTAAACAAATCTACGATGGCGACGTATACTCTGTAACCATTTTATACGTTACAGCTGATGCCTGCAACTTTGCCCCCGCTGAAGTAGATTAAAACGTGTGTTTTCCCGTGGGAATGAGATTTTTCCCTTTGTACAAAGTAGCATATTTGTCACTCTCCAGCCCTTTAACTTTGTACTAAGTCCGTACAAAAATCACAGACATCTGTCGCTCAGTTTCGACGTGAAAGAAGTACAAACAAAAAACACGCTTTCGTATTTATAATATTAGTATGGATGTCATATACGTAAATAAATAAAACTATAAGTAAAATTTGTCAAGAATCAAAAATATAACCATCCATACCAAATTAGTTTTTCCAACTCAGTTAATGCTGGACCATATCGTGCACTACCTCAATTGTTTTAATTAGTCTTATTTAATTTGAAGTGATGCTTATTTGATTTGATTCATTGACTTTGTGATCCCACCAAAAACATTTTCTATTCTAACATTCAAAATTTTATTTGGCTGATGTTAGCAATTACCTATTTAAGTTAAGGCATTATGTTGCTCAGCATTAATGTGGGTTCACCCTGTATTGTCACCAGCAGACTTGAAATTTAATCACTTACCAAATAATTTCCTTACCTAAATTTTCTTCTAATTACTACGGTAATACGCATAACTTCGTTAAAACGCTGTAAAATCCGCCCTAAGACACAAGTAACAATGTTTCATTAAATGATTCATTAATTTATTCCATTAAACTACGCGTGATACGTTTACGCAATAATACCAACATAATCTCATTAAGAGATCTAAAATTTAAGCTTGTTCAAAAGATTTCGCTACGCAACGGATGTGAGGTAGGGCTGGGCATGTATCCAACATCCAATCATAAAATAAAATCCTATCCTATTCTACTTAGGTATAACATAACATAAATGTGAAAGTTTGTGAAGATGTTTGAATGTTTAGTTGTTTGGAGGTTTGGATGTTTGTTTCTCAATCATTATTTATTTTTTATTTGTAACCTAAAATTGATGCGTTCGGTTTTACTTTATGTTTGTTGTTTTTTCAATGGATGGACGACGTGATGGTCCCAAAGGAAGATCAGCGCCGTTCGCAAGTCGGCACTTTGCTGATTTGGGACCATTTCGTGATATATATTTTTTTTTATTCCTGTGTTATTTTGAAATGTTTTGATATCACGAATAAATGTTTTCGTCCTTTCTTTCAATCATGACTGTAATAAATAACGCCTGAACGGAGTAAGTTGAAACTTGAGTACAGATTTACAAAGATCTAGATTAAAACATAAGATAGTTTATCCCGGTAGGTAAACGTGAACCCGTGGGATAATATTTAAACTTTAAAAAAATAATAGGGGATGGTGACAAAGGCCGTGTTCAAACTAAACTGACTGTAAGCCGCCGAATGTGAGCAGGCTCACTGTGAGCCCCAGTGTAAACGTGAAAATAAACGGTATTTTATGTCAGCGTCTACGCATAGCGTAATAACGTATTGTCGGTTAGATGTGAACGAAAAAGTGAATATGTATGGAAATACAATAAACTGCGTAACGTGCGCTTACTTTCGGCGGCTGACAGTCAGTTTGGTATCAACACGGCCTAAAAACGTTGTATTACCTCGGTATTCGAAATGACGTGTTAACTTCGTCTGCAATCAGAAGATGGGGTTGTCCGAGAGAATGTAGTTCTTTAAAAACGCTACCGTAACCTTTTTTCAGGCCTAGTGTTTTAACCTATGGCCTCTCAAGCAGAGGGTGGTGGGTTGAAGCCGGGGCTCGCACCTCTGAATTTTTCGGAATTTACGTGCGAAATTACATTTGAAATTTACAGTGTGGAGGAAAATATTGTAATAAAACCTACGTATACAATGGCGAATAATTTAAATGGGTGTGTTCCAATCCGCAATGTGCGAACTACAGCCCAGGCCCTCTCATTCTGAAAAGAGGACTGTACCCTGCAGTGGCACGTATAGGCACGTACATATGTGGGACGAGACGATGACATGAACATTTTACAAGATTTTTTTTAACATCGAACGCGTGGATGTTTCAAAATGACGGATGCCAACCCATCCTCGTGTCCCATCCCTAGTTTGAAACCACACATGCGCTAATGCCGTGTATTTTGCAAGTGTTTTGAGCAACTTTGGCGGTATAATAGTGATGAGCTGTGTACCGACATCTGACAAGGTGTACCGCTTTATTCGTGTATATTGAGGTGGAGAAACACGTTTAGAAATGATTGAAACGTTGTTAAACTGATTTTGTAGTATAAGGATTTAAACAGTTGCGATTTCTCCTCGTAGGTATTCAGTCACTCCCAAGACTTAGTCGTGGCTTAATTATTCCTAAAATTACTTCTGTCGGGGTGAATAATGAGAATTAAGAAATACGATTAAACTAATCAAGTGTTGTTGCCATACGGTTTATAGACGTACCTAAGTTCCGTTGTAAGCTACATTTTTCGGCTGTCGTTACAGTGTGTTTTGTGATTTGTTTTTAAATGGGTCCAACCGAAAAACAGTGTTGCAGCTTGCCACAACATTATGCTGAGTTCCGACTTTCTACTATTCGATGTTTATTGTTTAAAGCAATAGCTTCGCTCATTTATAAAGGCTTTGCTCCACCCTAAGCGTTCGATGCTAGGTATTTTTTGTACGGTCGAACAAGAAAGTGGTCTACCAGTTCTGACAAAAGTTTCTGTGACATCTAAATATCCCTAAGTCACTGTCATCATGTTATTGCAAGGGAAAATCAACCTCGTTGTATCATGACGTGCAAATGAACTTCGACCGTAGGGGGGTAGACCATATTTTTGGCCGACTGTACCAACCCGATACAGATGTAGTGCAAAATGATTTTCCTTCGTACTTTATCGGAAAAGTTCGTATTTATCGTGCTCTCTCAATTAGCTTCAGTACCCATCTTACAGCCGTGTAGCCAGCTTACATTTTTCACTTTGACATTTGACACTAAACAATAAAGTTCCATATTAATGTATACGAAAACGTCACTCATTTAATACAATAATTGATTGACAGTTCGGGTGCCATCGTATTCCGATTGAGATCCGAGTTTTCCCGATGAAAAATCATTTTGCACTAAATACATCTGTAATAGATAGTTTACTTCTTAAATCTAATTCCATTATCATGTCTTTTGTATTTATACTTTTTCATACAACGATAATTAACATTATGCACATTAACATTGTAGGTATGCATTTACTCAAATAATATTAATCTTCTTCTAATATATAAAAATCTCGTGTCACAGTGTTTGTTATCGAACTCCTCCGAAACGGCTTGACCGATTTTTATTAAACTTTTTTCTCTATATTCGTTAGGTCTGAAAATAGATCGTAAGCTATTTTTTATACCCCTATTCTTAGCAGACGGAGTCGTGGGCAGCAGCTAGTTTTATATGAATTAAAAGTACGAAATAACATTATGTCAATTTAGAATTAGGAACATTTCCTACGTTACGCGAATTAATACAGACCCATGATTAGGTCTCATGGCACATTGTATTTTAAAATTGCGTGTAGCCATTTTTACTCCCATTCCAGAATCCACTGAATATTGGAATACCTCTGAATATCCGACTACCTTTGGATAATACAATTACGCTTATTTATCCCGTAATTCCGTTACAGTTCCGTTGTGTGAGTCTATCCCGGAAGTTCCTCGCCGGATGTGAGCCGCCACTTCCGGTACACAAATGCTCTTGTTTTCGCATTAAGTACTATTATTATAATACAAGGAAAATTCAACTCTGTTACGGGACCGTTCGGGCGTGTATGCATTGTCGGTGTCTCATGTTTCTTATATCTTTTGTTTAGTTATTAGCGGAGTATAAATTTGAAGCGAGAATTATTTGTGTGCTTTAGTTTATTAGTAGGCGTAGTGGCCTAGTGGTTTGACGTATGGCCTCTCAAGCAGAGGGTCGTGGATTCAAATCCCGGCTCGCACCTCAGTTTTTCGGAATTTATGTGCGAAATTACATTTGAAATTTACCATGAGCTTTACGGTGAAGGAAAACATCGCGAGGAAACTGCATACACCTGCGAAGAAATTCAATGGTGTGTGTGAAGTTCCCAATCCGCACTGGGTTCGCGTGGGAACTACGGCCCAAGCCCTCTCATTGTGAGAGCAGGCCTGTGCCCTGCAGTGGGACGTATATATATAGGCTGGGATGATGATAGGAACTGTTGAAACGTGACTCATTGTCTTGGAAATTAACCAATAGAGTGTTAATATGGTCTATCACATTCTAACTCTATTGTGTTAACGACCCACATAAGTGATGACTCACTATTAGTTGTCACTTATGGGCCGTTTTCAAAAAAATTGTACATAATTAAGGGCTTAATGAAATAAGTTTTGTTGACGACTCTTATTCCGTACTGGTACAGACGAGGAAACTGAATCGCGCACTAGGGTGGCACCTCTTTACAGTAAATTTTTCGAAAAATAAAAGAAATCAAAACATAAAATTACAGAATAATTAATAATAATTTACAATAAAAAATAACAATATTTAATGAACTAAAACAATTACTTTGCTCACCCGCGACCTTACAATAGTTACGTTTATGCAAGAAATGTGCGTTCATGCAGTTCCTCCACCTCCACACTGTACGAACACACACAAATCACATAAACCCAACCATCACCACCACCAAGCTACACTGACGCGTTTCGAACTCAACCAGAGCTCATCTTCAGAGTTACCACAACCGTATGCTATGCCACCAAACGTTAAACTAACAAACCAAAACAAATGTTTTAACTTGTCACTGTAACTTCTCAAGTACCCACTTTATTTTTCTTATTCTCAAACTACCCCACAAAAATTAACTTTTATTGACATATTTAAAACTACCTTGAATTTTTTGTTTATTTATTTATAAGGCATATTTAATTAATACTAACTGTTCAAATTCGACCCAAGCCGCAGTAAAGGAGAAGATACTAAATTTACCTGTTCATTAATAATAGACCCCATAGTGTTGTACCTAATTATTTCCATGCATTCCAGAGCATCCAGACGCAACCCCTTGCCGCAATAATGTAACACTTCATAAGAATCTGAATCTAACAATGAATGATTTGATTCCAACAAATGTTTTGCAAAATTCGATCTATCTGGATGCTCATTCCTATATGCCGAAACATGCTCTTTAAATCTAGTATTAAAACTTCGGCCTGTCTGTCCTACGTATATCCCATTGCAGTCATTACAAGTAAGCTTGTATACCCCCGATCTAGTTCCCTTATCTACCTGTTCTTTGTGGTTACATAGCCTAGAGTACAAAGAGTTGTTAGTCTTAAAGGCAACATTAATATTGTTTGATTTTAAAATGCCATAAATCTTATCAGACAAACCCCCGACGTAAGAGATGCTAGATCTATATTTGTTAGTAGACTGAGAAGGTAACGCAGCGTAAAGCATGCTATTTACTAACCGTGCCTGCTTCTTTTGAACTAAACTATCTACCATTGATTTTGTATAACCATTTGAGATCGCTATCTGATAAATAGTACTCAACTCTAAATCATAATGTTCCTTAGAAAGAGGCACAGTCAACAATCTATTAACATAACAATGGAAAGCAGCCAGTTTATGCTGCCACGGATGATTAGAAGATGCTGGTATAACAGCATCTGTGTACGTGGGCTTACGGTATATTTTAAATTGATGTTTACCATTTAATTTTGAAATCGTTAAATCCAAAAAGTTCAACGAACAATTTTCCTCCAATTCTTTTTTGAACCTTATCTTTACGTGCTTGTTATTCAAACCATTAATAAACACGTCAAGCTGTCTCATACTCCCTCTCCAGCATAGGATCAAATCATCAACAAACCTAAAATAGTACACAATATTACTATTACCCACAATATACTGATTCTCAAAATGATCCATAAATATATCTGCCATTAAAGGACTCAGAGGTGAACCCATAGCTAAACCATCACTCTGTAAGTAATAAAGACCATTAAACCGGAAATAATTTTGTTTCATGCATAAAGTTACCAAATCTATTAATTCACAAACTTCACCCGGATGCAACCGCTTCCTTTCTAAGTGGTCTTTTAGAATTTCTAGTGTCTCACTATATGGTACGTTAGTAAATAAACTGTCTACATCCAAAGAAAGCAACGTTGCATTCGGCGGTATGCTGATGTCCTTAATTTTACTAACCAAATCTAAACCATTTTTTAAACTATAAGAAGGTTTAAAGGAAGCCTTCACACGAATAATACTATTTAATTTCTTCGCCAATTTATATGCTGGAGCACTCACGTATGAGACAACTGGACGAACAGGCACATCATCTTTATGAATTTTAGGTAATCCATATAGAATTGGCGCCTGCGGATTCATGGGAATTACAAAATTCTTTTGTTGTTCGGTTTCAAAGGCAAACAAAGAACCCTTTATTAGTCTCTTTAGATCTTTGTGAAATGTAATTGTAGGGTCCTTACGTAAAACTGTAAAACCGTCCCCTTGAACGATATCTAAAACTTTCCGATTATATTGATACCTATCCAATAAAACAATACAATTTCCTTTGTCTGCCTTTGTCACCACTAAATCATTATCATACACTTTCTCCTGAATAGATCTCAAAGAATTTTGATCTATTCAGGAGAAAGTGTATGATAATGATTTAGTGGTGACAAAGGCAGACAAAGGAAATTGTATTGTTTTATTGGATAGGTATCAATATAATCGGAAAGTTTTAGATATCGTTCAAGGGGACGGTTTTACAGTTTTACGTAAGGACCCTACAATTACATTTCACAAAGATCTAAAGAGACTAATAAAGGGTTCTTTGTTTGCCTTTGAAACCGAACAACAAAAGAATTTTGTAATTCCCATGAATCCGCAGGCGCCAATTCTATATGGATTACCTAAAATTCATAAAGATGATGTGCCTGTTCGTCCAGTTGTCTCATACGTGAGTGCTCCAGCATATAAATTGGCGAAGAAATTAAATAGTATTATTCGTGTGAAGGCTTCCTTTAAACCTTCTTATAGTTTAAAAAATGGTTTAGATTTGGTTAGTAAAATTAAGGACATCAGCATACCGCCGAATGCAACGTTGCTTTCTTTGGATGTAGACAGTTTATTTACTAACGTACCATATAGTGAGACACTAGAAATTCTAAAAGACCACTTAGAAAGGAAGCGGTTGCATCCGGGTGAAGTTTGTGAATTAATAGATTTGGTAACTTTATGCATGAAACAAAATTATTTCCGGTTTAATGGTCTTTATTACTTACAGAGTGATGGTTTAGCTATGGGTTCACCTCTGAGTCCTTTAATGGCAGATATATTTATGGATCATTTTGAGAATCAGTATATTGTGGGTAATAGTAATATTGTGTACTATTTTAGGTTTGTTGATGATTTGATCCTATGCTGGAGAGGGAGTATGAGACAGCTTGACGTGTTTATTAATGGTTTGAATAACAAGCACGTAAAGATAAGGTTCAAAAAAGAATTGGAGGAAAATTGTTCGTTGAACTTTTTGGATTTAACGATTTCAAAATTAAATGGTAAACATCAATTTAAAATATACCGTAAGCCCACGTACACAGATGCTGTTATACCAGCATCTTCTAATCATCCGTGGCAGCATAAACTGGCTGCTTTCCATTGTTATGTTAATAGATTGTTGACTGTGCCTCTTTCTAAGGAACATTATGATTTAGAGTTGAGTACTATTTATCAGATAGCGATCTCAAATGGTTATACAAAATCAATGGTAGATAGTTTAGTTCAAAAGAAGCAGGCACGGTTAGTAAATAGCATGCTTTACGCTGCGTTACCTTCTCAGTCTACTAACAAATATAGATCTAGCATCTCTTACGTCGGGGGTTTGTCTGATAAGATTTATGGCATTTTAAAATCAAACAATATTAATGTTGCCTTTAAGACTAACAACTCTTTGTACTCTAGGCTATGTAACCACAAAGAACAGGTAGATAAGGGAACTAGATCGGGGGTATACAAGCTTACTTGTAATGACTGCAATGGGATATACGTAGGACAGACAGGCCGAAGTTTTAATACTAGATTTAAAGAGCATGTTTCGGCATATAGGAATGAGCATCCAGATAGATCGAATTTTGCAAAACATTTGTTGGAATCAAATCATTCATTGTTAGATTCAGATTCTTATGAAGTGTTACATTATTGCGGCAAGGGGTTGCGTCTGGATGCTCTGGAATGCATGGAAATAATTAGGTACAACACTATGGGGTCTATTATTAATGAACAGGTAAATTTAGTATCTTCTCCTTTACTGCGGCTTGGGTCGAATTTGAACAGTTAGTATTAATTAAATATGCCTTATAAATAAATAAACAAAAAATTCAAGGTAGTTTTAAATATGTCAATAAAAGTTAATTTTTGTGGGGTAGTTTGAGAATAAGAAAAATAAAGTGGGTACTTGAGAAGTTACAGTGACAAGTTAAAACATTTGTTTTGGTTTGTTAGTTTAACGTTTGGTGGCATAGCATACGGTTGTGGTAACTCTGAAGATGAGCTCTGGTTGAGTTCGAAACGCGTCAGTGTAGCTTGGTGGTGGTGATGGTTGGGTTTATGTGATTTGTGTGTGTTCGTACAGTGTGGAGGTGGAGGAACTGCATGAACGCACATTTCTTGCATAAACGTAACTATTGTAAGGTCGCGGGTGAGCAAAGTAATTGTTTTAGTTCATTAATATGGACCTCCGCAAAGTAACGCCTGATTCAATAAACAATATTTAACTACAGAATAATAATCATGCAATTAAAATAGTAATATAATGTCAGAATATTAGAATTATGTTACAAATTAAAATGAGTCAATACGATACCGGTACCGGTATTACTTACTTATACATTATACTTACTAGGTATTCATATTTACGTTTGAAGCAAAAAGGGTTTTCTTTTTATTTAACCGACTCCACCTGGGACTAAGCTATTTGAACAGCAATTTAAATCCTATATTTCTCGGAAAAAATTAATCAGTTCGAGATTGAAATTCAGTGCGCGGCCTGTGGGGGCCATAACTCACCCGGATAATCGCATCTTGCGGGAAAAACTGGCTTATACCAACCCGGGTAGATAAAGTCGATATAATATAAAAGGGTTACTTAAAGTTAATCTTTCTAGTATTAAAAATGCGATAAATAGTTTGTTAGTAAGTCCTGAAAAAATACTGTTTCAGAAATAAATCACTATGACTAACGTTGATTATGAAGAATGATGCATTATGACTTATTAAATTATGCGAAACCAAGGTATCCTCCCACACACTAACGTTTTGGGTGGCGGTTTCTCGGCGGAGCGGGTATGCGAGGGTGGCACAATATATTCTTTGAATCGATTTTTTGGATCATAACATAATGTATCCTAAATCTTTGAATTGGGCACGGATCAGGGGCTAAATTCAGGAACGGCCCTACACGGTTTGCGAGCGGTAATTCAATCGTTTGGGAGAGGATAGGAATGGGCTGAGCGTGGGATGAGCATTATTTTCCTGTTAATTAGCTTTGTAAATAAATAAATGAATAAATAAATAATTGGGGATGTCTATTTTTTTGCAACGTATAGAAAATCGAAAACCATTTTGAGATAAATGCTTTTTAAATCGTTTTCTGTAGTTATTTAATTTTAATATTATGTAATGAATTTATTATATAACAAATAAGCAAGGACCTTCATTTGACATTGGTGTAAATTGCGTGACCGGTTCAAGTCGTACTTTATTCTGTGTGGTTAGAATTCTTCACAATTTACGCGTGAATTATACTACGGAGTTTGATTTGGACCCGCTGTCTGACATCTAGCAATTTGACAGTGCCAGTAAAGTGACACAGTGTATAGTGTACCACTACGCAAAAAATAATTAAAGAGGTTGCCTTATCGTACGCATTTAGATAAATTTAGAAATTTGGCATTGTGGGAGTCAATTATAATCTGACGTCATCAACTAAAATAGTTTCAATAATTAATTTTGAAAAAAGTAGAGAACTAAATGACAAAATATTGAAATTAGTTTCTTATAATTGACTTTTCTATACAAAAAATATATAAAAACCACTGGTAATTTTTTTTAGACATTCCCAATTAAATAAATAAGGCTCATCCCAATCTCAGCCCAAACGTCTCGCAAACCAGTGATTTGTGGCGTTCCTGAATAGCCCATCATCATCATCATCATTTCATCCCTATCCTCTTGCAAACGATTAAATTACCGACTTTAAACATGAAACTACCGTGAGATACACTGCCGTGAGACGCCGTGACGGGTGACTCCAAGAAGGGCTACGGATTAGCCTGAAACATGTCCAGTTAAACTCGGTTTAAGACGTGAGTGATCCGTTTATTTTCACTATGATTGAATTACCGCTCGCAAACCGTGTTTGGCCGTTTCCGAATTTAGCCCCTGATACCGTCCTTTTGAATCGATCTGCAATCTGCATGCATGCTTGAATTAATCGAATCGTAATTATATACATCGGTGCACGAACCGAGCATGTCTCCGTGATTATACGCCGCCACGTTGACGTCGCGTTCACGCTTTGCAGTGCCTACGGGGGCTACTAAGAGATTCGAAATTCGAAGTTCGTATCATACTGTTTCTTTAACACAAAACCAGAGCCCGGATTTTTCATGGCAAAACAAAACACTATCGTAATCTGGCTAGTGATAGAAACATAATTTTATCGATATCGATAATTGTGTAATAGAATAAATAAAAAACGTGACCAAATAAAATAACATACCTATACAACATAAAAAAACATACATAGTTTGTATGAAGTTATATAGAAATAGAAACATATTCAATTTCTTCGTCGTAATCCACGTCAGTACACACAGCAGCACATGGCGTTTTATTCGTGTAATGGTGATAGGAGTACATAATCATTAGTTTTTCAATATTCTCTGGGAGCAAACAGTTTCGTCTATCACTATAAAGCCATTTATGTATACTAAATGTACGTTAAACTTCATTATAATTGGTCCTCTTTGTTGCCTGAGTATGGCAAAGCTGAAAGGAAAGTTTATTTTATTATTGAATAAATAACTTTTATAAATAATACTCGATATCGATAAAATTATGTTTCTATCACTAGCCAGATTACGATAGTGTTTTGTTTTGCCATGAAAAATCCGGGCTCTGCACAAAACACACAGAAAACACAGAAGACTGTTTCACACTATTCGCGTCCCGGAATGGCAATGGGAATTTTGTAGTAGGTACAAGGCCTGCTTCTGCCGCACTGCTGTTTGGCGGCAGGATTAGCGAATAAGACGGTGACAGTAGTAGTGCGGTCCACCCAAGCTCAGATGGTTGGACGGCGTCAAACAGGACACCAAGAACCTAGGGGTGATAAGTTGGAGAAGGGAGGCCGCAAATAGATCGGACTGGAGAGATTTACTGAATCAGGGTAAGACCCACCCGCGGCTGTAACGCCTTAGATGATGATGATGATGAGTAGTCCGGTCCAGTCCAGACGAACTATGTACAAATTCCAGCTACTCGAAAAAAAAAACAAATCCAGTTTCGCTGTCTGCTTAAGGAACAATCTCCGAGCAAGTCCGCACACATTTCTGCACACGTCAAATAATCAAGGTACTATAGTAGGTATGTTCCACTGCACACCAACCCCTCTTTTTTCCCCGAGGTTACAACAGCTTCCCTACATTATTAAGCCATCATAAGCCAACACTTAAGGGGCGTCCACACGGCTTCATTGAAATGTCTCGGCACGCTCGTGTGGAGGGCCCCTAGCGTCCTGTACTGTAGCACTTGACACTTGAGTTGCTACATTCAAAATAGGGAGGGCATAAATCGTAATTATTTTAATTATAGAACATTATGCTGAGACAAATCATCATCCCAGCCTATATACGTCCCACTGCGGGGCACAGGCCTCCTCTCAAAATGAAAGAGCTTGGGCCGTATTTCCCACACGGGCCCAGTGCGGATTGGGAACTTCACACACACGATTAAATTTCTTCTAAGGTGTGTGCAGGTTTCCTCACGATGTTTTCCTTCACCGAAAAGCTCATAAATTTCAAATGTAATTTCGCACTTAGTTTAAAAAAACTCAAAGTTGCGCGCCCGGATTCGAACCCACGACCACCAAACCACTAGGCCACCACGGCTTCACATCGCATCAGTGACACAGCATCTTTATCCTTCGCGCCATCAATTTGTAATAATATTATAATAATATAATAATAATAAAAAATAGTGCGTGGAATCCCTCCGCGCGGAAGAAGTGAAACTTCATAATAAAAAATAAAAAAACCAGGCGGTCACCCATCCAAGTACTGACCGCGCCCGACGTTGCTTAACTTCGGTGATCGGACGAGAACCGGTGTTTTTGTCAAATATCTTGAAAACGGTGCATCCTATGGCAAAATCAATGAAATTTTGATCCCCCTTTAATGCCCCCGTGCTCCCCTCACCCCCCCGCACAGCCCCTCACCCCTAACCCCCTCACCCTCACCTCACCCCTCTCGCAAACGTCTCGTAAACGTCAACTTGCGTTGCGTTGCGTCAACGCATTTAACGCAACGCTTGTTGGAAGTCGCATTAGAAGTTTCACTTCAATGATATAATTTACGAGGGGCGTTCAATATAAAGTGAGAATGAGATGCAAACTTTTTTAATATTACGAAATTAAATACAGGCCGGTAAAGCTAATCTATCTAGCTGATTGCTATGAAAAAAAAAACTAACTGTCTTTTGTTTAAAAATATATACGGTAATTTCTTTGCAATGCTATTGAGTACGTTTGCGAAAATGGAGAAAATTGAACTGCGCGCCGTTATCAAATACTTGTATTTGAAAAATTTTTCTACGGACCAAGTCAATTTGGATTTGCGGGACACTTTAGGGTCTAATGCTCCTCCGTATTCGACAGTCGCACGTTGGTGCGCCGAATTTAGACGTGGAAGAACATCGACAATGGACGACCCCCGCTCCGGACGCCCTACTACAGCAGTAACTGAAGAAATTGTGAAAAAAGTCGAAAACTCAGTTTTGGCGGATCGTCGTGTCACAGTTCGTTTTATTGCTGAAAATGTAAAGATTTCAACGGGGAGCGTGCATAATATTTTACATGAATGCTTGGGTATGAAAAAGGTATCTGCGCGTTGGGTACCAAGAATGCTTACTGACACGCAAAAACAAACTAGACTAGAGATTTGTCAAGAAGCTTTGAACCTGATGCAGCAAGACCTGGAACTTTTTTTGGCGCGATTTATAACAATGGACGAAACATGGCTCCATCATTACGACCCTGAAACGAAACTGCAGTCTATGACATGGAAAAGGCCATCATCTCCAACTCCGAAGAAATTCAAGGTGAGCCCATCTGCCGGTAAGGTCATGGGCTCTGTTTTTTGGGATGGTAAAGGGGTATTAATGATTGAGTATCTCGAGCATGGAGCCACTATTTCGGGCACTTTATACGCCAAACAAATAGCAACATTACGCAATGAGATCCGCGAAAAACGGCGAGGTAAACTCTCGAAAGTTGTGCTGTTCCACCAGGACAATGCCCCGGTACACAAGTCCGCCGTTGCAATGGCTGCAATTCGTGATGCTGGGTTCAATATCCTTAAGCATCCTCTGTATTCACCAGATCTCGCTCCCAGTGATTTCTACCTATTTCCGAGATTGAAACAATACCTGAGAGGCCAGAAATTTGAAGACGACGACGCGGTAGTCGCTGCAGTACAAGATTTTTTAAGTACTCAAGATGAGACCTTTTTTAAAAATGGAATTTTAAGTTTAGAAAAAAGATATACTAAGTGTATTATGCTAAAAGGTGACCATGTCGAAAAATAAAATGACATTTAGTAAAAGTTGTTTATAACATACTAATTCTCACTTTTTATTGAACGCCCCTAGTATTTCAGATTGAAAATCCATAGTTTGTTAGTTACAAAATCTTATTTCTATGTTAGTACTAGCTAGTTTATGAATTGATCGCTACAAACAAGCGATTCCAGTGGTAATGGAAAGGGCCGTCCAGACGCTCTGCCACTAATTAATTTCTTGTGCTATTGTAAATAAATATATTTTTTCTTTCTCATTTTCTTAGTATTTCTGATATTAAGAAAATGTAAAAAGTACGACAAAACAGTAGAAAGCAGATGAAAATTTTCTTTAAGAAATAGTTGCCATGTTTAAATATTTCACGTCAAAAATATATTATGACAGTTACAAAGAACGTGGTACGCGGCTCTCATTTCATGTACTTATTCTTCTAAGTGGTACTTTAAACTTGAGATACAAAGTGCTGAAGATTTTTTTGTCGTCTTATAAACCTGTTCATGCTGTCGTATCAGTTTGTTTTTTTAATCCCCGACACAAAAAGAGGGGGGGGGGGGGTTGTTGTAAGTTTGTGTGTGTCTGTCATCATAACTCTTAAACGGGTGAACCGATTTGGATGCGATTTTTTATTTCAAAGCAGGTTTCTTGGCGGTGGTTCTTAGTTATGTTTTATCGAAATAGGTCCAGCAGTTTCAAAGTTATCAACACTTTTGTATGCTGCGGAAGAGATCAAAGACTTAATTGCTTTTGGGTTTTTTTTATAACTTTTAATTATCTGTTCGTAAAACAAATTGACGGAAATGCAAAACAGCCAAGTTCGAGTCAGACTCGCGCACGAAGGGTTCCGTATGTGGTTCCGTACCATTATCTATAAAAACGTCAAAAAAATCACGTTTCTTGTATGAGAGCCCCCTTAAATATTTATTTTACTCTGTTTTTACACGCTTTATATTAGCTTCACCTGTATGTTTGTATGTATGTTTGTTTGTAACCGACTCCTTAGGGCGCGATTTTGACCCACTTCCCGGTTTCCGATTGAGCTGAAATTTTGCACATATGTGTAAATTGGATGACAATGCAATATTATTGTAACATGGAGCTGATCTGATGATGGAGCTGGATGGTGGCCATAGGAACTATGTAATAAAACAACACAATCCCGTCGAGTTTGGGCTCGTTTGATTCGTCTTGACGAGCACTTTGATCCCAGATGGTAACCAGGGTCTGATGATGGAGCTGGAAGATGGCCAAAGGCACTCCACAATAAAACGACACAACCCCATCGAGTTTGGGCTCGTTTGATTCGTCTTGACGAGCACTTTGATCCCATATGGTAACCAGGGTCTGATGATGGAGCTGGAAGATGGCCAAAGGCACTCCACAATAAAACGAAACAACCCCATCGAGTTTGGGCTCGTTTGATTCGTTTTGACGAGTACTTTGGTCCTAGATGGTAACAAGAGTCTGATGATGAAGCTGGAAGGGGGGTAGGTGGCGGGTTGGGGGGGGAATGGGGTATGGGGTAAGGGGGTCGGGGGTTTAGAGGGTTGGGGGTTAGGGTGTGGCGGTTGGGGTTAGGGGATGGGGGGGGTTTACGGGAAATAGGGTGGGGGTGTTGGGGGCTTCGGGGGTAAGTGATTTTGGGGGGTTGTGGGAAATGGGGAGGGGGTAAGAGGCCTAGATGGTAACAAGGGTTTGATGATGGAACTGGAAGGGGGGCGGTAGGTGGCGGGGTGGGGGGAGGGGTGGGGGGGGAGTGGGGGTGGGGGGGATCGGGGGGTTCGGGGGGGTATGGGGGTTCGGTGTTAGGGGGGTTGGGTTTAGGTGGTTCGGGGGTTTGTAAAATGAGGAGGGGGTAAGGGGGGTTTAGAGGATTGGGGGTAAGGGTGTAGGGTTTGGGGGGGTTTGGGGAAATGGGGTGGGGTATGTTGGGGGGTTGGGTTTAGGGGGTTTTGGGGTTGCAGGTGAGGGGGTAAAGTTAGAAAGAAAAAAAATGCAACTAAAAAATAGAAAATAAATAATAGTTTAAAAAAACTAAAAAACACGCTTTAAAAAATAAAAAATAAATTTTAATAAATTTCAATTCACTATTCTTATAGTGCAGTAAAAAATCTTAATAAGCAATTATTATATTGTTATATCCAGATCAAAATTTGTAAACAATTCTAAATATTGATAAAATAAATAATAATAGTTTAAAATATTTTATTGTAAAAAAAGCGTGGGGTGCTTTTTAAGATGTTATCAAAATGATAATCCTTGACAATTGACACCATGCACCCCACGCTTTTTTACAATAAAATATTTTAAACTATTATTATTTATTTTATCAATATTTAGAATTGTTTACAAATTTTGATCTGGATATAACAATATAATAATTGCTTATTAAGATTTTTTACTGCACTATAAGAATATTAGTATTTTCTGTTATAGCGGCAACCGAAATACATCATCTGTGAAAATTCCAACTGTCTAGTTATCACTGTTCATGAGATACAGCCTGATGACAGACGGACAGACGGACGGAAAGATAGGCGGACATAGTCTCAGTAATAGGGTCCCGTTCTTACCCTTTGGGTACGGAACCCTAAAAACTGATCAAGTGCGTATTCAATGTTAGGTTTCGATCAGTCTCGTTAATTTGTAGAACCTACGAACTGTTACAGTTTTACTTTTAAATTCAACAAATATTGTGACTTTTTTTTCAGATTTTCAAGTCAACGATTTAACTTGTAGAAAAAATTACTAGACTATCAAAAAGTAGCACTTTAAAGCTAAATATTTTGCAAATGGATCTTAAAATCGAAAAATGATCTAAACAAACCTACAATGGTTTTAACGACCGCTTTAGCCTAGTTGGTAGTGACCCTGCCTACGAAGCATGAGGTCCTGGGTTCGAATCCCGGTAAGGGCATTTATTTGTGTGATGAGCACGAATATTTGTTCCTGAGTTATGGATGTTTTCTATGTATTTAAGTATTTATTTATCTATATAAGTATGTTTATCGTCGTCTAGTACCCATAGTACAAGCTTTGCTTAGTTTGGGACTAGGTCGATTTGTGTTTGACCTATAGCCTCTCATGCAGAGGGTCGTGGGTTCAAATCCCGGCTCGCACCTCTGAGTTTTTCGAAATTTATGTGCGAAATTACATACGTTTGAAATTTACGACAAGCTTAACGGTGAAGGAAAGTATCGTTAGGAAACCTGCATACACCTGCGAAGAAATTGAATGGTGTGTGTAAGGTTCCCAATCCGCACTGGGCCCGCGTGGGAACTACAGCACAAGCCCTCTCATTCTGAAAGGAGGCCTGTGCCCTGCAGTGGGACGTATATAGGCTGGGATGAAAGGTCATGGTAAATTACACATGTAATTTCGCACGTAAATTCCGAAAACCCACGACCCAGGGCCATCAGGGCGTCACGGCCTAAGGGCTTAAATCAAAAAAACTTTAAGTGTTTAAATTTTTATTTTACCACTTTATTCGCGTGGTTAATAGATAAAAACTTCGACTGCGGAACCCCAAAAAGCATCCATTATATTCCAGCCTAAACTACATTCATAGCGACGTCCTCTAGTCATTAAGGCCTCTCAGACTGCCCCCTCTCACAACCCCACTTGTTTTATCGTAGTGTACAGGAGTTGGAACCAGTGTTGTTGCGATAGCGATAGTTTATCTATCGATAGTTGACCTTGAGAAAACAGTCGATAGCCTCGATAGTCTTTTTTTTATGGTATTATAGGGGGCAAACGAGCAAACGGAACGCCTGATGGTAAACGATTACCGTCGCCCACGGACACCTGCGACACCAGAAGAGTCACAAGTACGTCGACATGCTGCAATACTATCGATAGTATCAATAGTGAAAATTAGGCGATACTATTGAACTTGGTCGATAGTATCGATACGACGACCGCTTTAGCCTAGTTGGTAGTGACCCTGCCTACGAAGCAAGAGGTCCTGGGTTCAAATCCCGGTAAGGGCATTTATTTGTGTGATGAGCACGAATATTTGTTCCTGAGTTATGGATGTTTTCTATGTATTTAAGTATTTATTTATCTATATAAGTATGTTTATCCGTTGCTTAGTACCCATAACACAAGCTTTGCTAAGCTTACTTTGGGACTAGTTCAATTGGTGTGAATTGTCGCGTGATATATGTATATATTTATATACTATCGATAGTATCGATAGTTTTGCCACAATATAGTGAAATGTTCGACTATCGTTAGAACAAAACTATCGATAGTTTCGATACTATTGATTTTTAACAATAGTATTACTTATTTTCATTAATCAATACTATCGATCGACCAAGTTCAATAGTATCGCCTAATTTTCACTATCGATAGTATGACTGATTTTCGAGGCCACGATAGTATCACGATGCTATCGATAGACTATCGATATCGCAACAACACTGGTTGGAACGACAGGTAAATTTGAAACGCCGCAGTTTTTACCGTCGTTACGCCAACTTTGAAGTGGTTGTGTTTTTGGCTATAGTCTCACAAGCTCGTGCGCGACCCTCCGCGGAACTCTGTCGCAGTCAGCGTTTGCCGCACTTATTAAAATTACTACTTATTATTAGCAGAGGCCCCCTGCGACAGGGTTCCGCCGAGCGCCGCGCACGAGCTTCTCGGTCTATAAGCCCCTTTTCTGTAAAATTGAGCGATGGTAATTTTCATGTTGAATTACTTGTATTTTAATGGAACAATCCTCTCATATGCAAAAATCTCGTGTCACGGTGTTTGTCGTCGCATTCCTCTGAAACGGCTCTATCGAGTTTTAACTCCCTACGCAAAAATGGGTGTTATCTTATATATATAAAAACTGGCCAAGAGCGTGTCGGACACGCCCAAGGTAGGGTTCCGTAGCCATTACGAAAAAATCAAGTAATATTTTTCTAAGGATTTCGTATGTGTACGGAATCATCGAATGGCTTGGCTCTGGCAGGACCAATCATGCAGGGAGATCTGTTCGCGACTTTGCTCTGGCAAATGGCCTGACGCAACTGGTTACTGCGCCTACGCGAATACCAGATGTGCAGAACCAGGAGCCTTCTCTGCTTGACCTTTTGCTGACTTCTCATCCGGCAGGCTACCAAATCTCCGTTGAGGCCCCTCTCGGCTCCTCGGATCATTGCCTGATCCGGAGTAAGGTGCCACTCACGTGCCCGCTGCGTCGGCGAGTTGCTTGTAGCCGTCGTGTGTGGCATTACAAGTCAGCAGATTGGGATGGGATGCGGTCCTTCTTTGCGTCCTACCCTTGGAGGCATGTTTGCTTCAAGCTGGATGATCCCAACGTCGCTGCTGACTCTGTTACTGACGTGGTGCTGCAAGGAATGGAACTCTTTGTTCCTTCCTCAGCGGTCCCCGTTGGTGGCAGATCCCAACCTTGGTTTGGTCGATCTTGTAAAATGGCTTCTCGCCGAAAGCAGGAGTGTTACCAAGCTTGGGTAAATGCAGCGAAGGTTCGGGATGTAAAGACCAGTGTTTTAAAAAAGGAGTTTAACTTTGCCTCCAGGTCCCTTAAAAGATACATTGCCAGAGCTAAATCGTTGCACATTGGTAGAATTGGCGAGAGACTAGAGCGCCTCCCTTCGGGAACTCGTGCGTTCTGGTCTCTTGCCAAAGCTATCCAGGGGAATTTCTGCACGCCTTCTTTTCCGCCTCTACACGCGGGTAACGATTCTTTGGCCCACGACGCAAAGGAAAAAGCCGATCTTCTAGGTAAATTCTTTGCGTCCAACTCGACTTTGGATGACGGGGGACGCATGCCACCGACCATACCGCGTTGTGAGAGCTGTATGCCGGATATCCGGTTCCACCAAAGCTCAGTGCGTAAAGCACTTCTCTCCCTCGATATCCATAAGTCCAATGGGCCTGATGGAATCCCTCCGGTAGTGTTGAAGATGTGCGCTCCTGAGTTGGCTCCGGTTTTAACGCGTCTTTTTCGGCTCTCCTACTCTTCTGGCGTAGTCCCGTTCTCATGGAAGTCTGCTCTGGTCCACCCGATCCCTAAAAAAGGTGACCGCTCTAATCCATCTACCTATAGGCCAATAGCCATAACTCCCCTGTTCTCTAAGATAATGGAGTCCGTTATCAACCGCCAGCTCCTTCGATACCTTGAGGACCGACAATTGCTCAGTGACCGTCAATATGGTTTCCGTAGCGGCCGCTCGGCCGGCGATCTACTGGTTTACCTGACACATCGTTGGGCACAGGCGATTGAGACTAAGGGTGAAGCATTGGCTGTTAGTTTAGATGTGGCGAAGGCCTTCGATCGGGTTTGGCACAAAGCGCTCCTCTCAAAACTTCCGTCCTTTGGGCTTCCTGAGAAATTATGCGGATGGATCAGCAGCTTCCTAACGGACAGAAGCATAAAGGTTGTAGTTGACGGTGCATGCTCTGATTCCATGTCTGTGAATGCTGGTGTCCCTCAAGGCTGTGTGCTATCGCCTACACTCTTCCTTCTGCATGTCAATGATATGCTGCCATCCGGCGGCATTCACTGTTATGCGGATGATAGTACGGTTGATGCCTCTTACACCGGCCGCGCCGGTATTTCTCGGGAAAACGTTATAGAGTGCCGAAACAAACTTGTGTCTGAAATTGAGACTTCCCTAAAAGAAGTTTCAGAATGGGGTCGACTTAATTTAGTCCGTTTTAACCCCACTAAGACACAGGTTTGCGCGTTTACCGCAAAAAAGTCTGCGTTTGTCGCGTCACCTCTTTTCGAAGGCACTCCCCTTGCTACCACAGCCAGTATCGGAATCCTTGGTATTGACATCTCGAGTGAAGTCCAGTTCCGCGACCACTTGGAGAGTAAGGCTAAATTAGCCTCGAAGAAGCTCGGCGTGCTCAACAGATCGAGACGGTATTTCACTCCAGCCCACCGCCTTCAGCTTTATAAGGCGCAGGTTCGCCCACATATGGAATACTGCTCTCATCTGTGGGCGGGGGCTCCCCGGTACCAGCTTCTCCCTCTGGATCGCATACAACGGAGAGCGACTCGAATAGTCGGCTGCCAACGAACTTCTGATGGGCTTGATTCCTTGGCGCTGCGTAGAGATGTAGCTTCACTGTGCATCTTCTATCGCATGTACAACGGAGAGTGCTCCGAGGAGTTATTCGGGTTGATCCCTGCCGCATCCTTCCGCCACCGCCCTACGCGACAACACTTCCATCCTCACCATCTGGATGGTTGGTTGTCTTCTACTGTGCGTTTTTCCAGAAATTTCCTGCCTCGCACAGCAAAGCTCTGGAATGAGGTTCCTGCTGCGGTATTCCCGGACCGATATGACCTTCAAGCTTTCAAAAAAAGAGCGTACTCCTACCTAAAAGGCCGGCAACGCACTTGTGACTCTTTTGGTGTCGCAGGTGTCCATGGGCGACGGTAATCGTTTACCATCAGGCGATCCGTCTGCTCGTTTGCCCCCTATATCATAAAAAAAAAAAAAAAAAAAAAAAATCATCCAAGTTTAGGTATGTTTTATACCTTAGGCTACTATTTACTCTTAAACTACAAATAATTTCCAAGCAATCTTAGCCGCTATAATTTTCCTAGTAAATTTGATATGTTTACTACCCTTCTGAATTTTTTAAAATTTTTCCACCCAACAGTTTAGATTTTAGAGGGGGGGGGACGGCCGATTTTAATGAAAATTTTCACTTTAAAGTTGAATATTTCGCAAACAGATCACTGAATAGAAAAATCATGTTAGCAACCCCACAATGATTTTAAAAGACCTATCCAACGATACCCCACACTATAGGGTTAGCCGAGAAAAAAAAATCACCCCCACTTTACGTCTATGGGAGGTACCCTAAAAAATTTTTTTTTACTTTTTTTTATTCAATCACTTTGTCGGCGTGACTGATATATATATTGATGCCAAATTACAGCTTTCTAGTACTAACAGTCTCTGAGCTTAGCCGCGGACAGACAGACAGACAGACAGCCGGACAGACATGGCGAAACTATAAGGGTTCCTAGTTGACTACAGAACCCTAAAAATGAATCCCTATTTCCCTTGGTCACGGCATCACGCATGAACGGCTGGACCGATTTCACTAATTATTTTTTTGTTGTGTTCGTCATTGTCAGGAGAAGGTTCTTATGAAAGAAAAAATTAAGAAAATTGCGCGGAAAATTAGAAAATACCTATAAGAAAAATTACCGTCCATAATAACTTTTCTAATGTAACCTTATGGCGTTTGACATAACTGCCAGTCGTTTGACAGTTGGCGTGATTAACAGAATACGATCGTTTAAATTAAATGTACGGGTCGAAATTTTATTCATAAAACTAGCGACGCGCCCCGACTTCGTGTGGGTGTAGTTTGGGGAAAAAGAGGTAAATATATAAACTTACCACCTTAAATTATAGACTTTCTTTATTTTTCACACCTATTTATCAAAGTTACACCCGTGCGAAGCCGGGGCGGGTCGCTAGTAAGTTATAAAGTTCGACCGCTATGAGTGTGTGTGTTTGTGTGTGTATTTCTGTCTGTGGCACCGTAGCCCTTAAACGGGTAAACCGATTTGGATGCGGTTTGTTTTTATTATGATTATTTTTGTATGTTTGACCCTCACTTTGACCGTTGTACCCCAAATAAGTACCTACTATTCTTTGATAATTTATATAGGAGACCAACGTTTGCCGGGTAAGATAGTTGTAAATATACCTTGTTCCTTTTCTAGCCTAGTCTATTCGACAAGTTCCAAAATGTTGTTAATTCAATCTAAATAGGTTTGGAATGCGGTCTAGAAAGATGTTAAAAAATATTTTTGTAGTTCGTAAAAGTGATAAAAGTTAACGACCGCTTTAGCCTAGTTGGTAGTGACCCTGCCTACGAAGCAAGAGGTCCTGGGTTCAAATCCCGGTAAGGGCATTTATTTGTGTGATGAGCACGAATATTTGTTCCTGAGTTATGGATGTTTTCTATGTATTTAAGTATTTATTTATCTATATTTATCGTCGTCTAGTACCCATAGTACAAGCTTTGCTTAGTTTGGGACTAGGTCGATTTGTGTAAGATTGTCCCCTAATATTTATTTATTTATTTATTTATTTATTTATTTGAACAAATAAAAAAGACCATAACACAAAAACTATAAGCTTCAGTGTAAATTAAAAACCTCCTCATAAAGGGGAAATAATTTACAATAAAGAAATTTTAACTCTGAGAACTCTATGTCCGCTGTGAATGTTTTTTATTTGACGCTGAAAACTGCACTCCGCAAGATATTTGTGGAGTACGGGCATAGGATACGAAGAGAGTAAGTAGATACGTCATAAAAAGTAGGCAACTATGTTAGTCAACAATAAGGTAAACGTACGAATGCTCGACACCTCAACGCCCAGTAGATGACACCCCTCTGTCAAATGTCTTACTATGTATGACATAAAGATTGAACGTGCCATATATTGGGTCAGTTTCGAGCACACGGACGTTTACCTTATTTTACTTAAATCCCGTAAAAGCATCGTTCTCATTTGGGGTCATAATGTTTAAATAATTGGCCTATTTTTTATATCTTGGTTCCTGTTTGTACGTTAAATTGCCAGAATTGGGGATGTCTATTTTTTTGCAATGTATAGTAAATCGAAAACCATTTCGAGATAAATGCTTTTTAACTCGTTTTCTGTAGTTATTTAATTTTAATATTATGTAATGAATTTATAATATAACAAATAAGCAAGGACCTTCATTTGACATTGGTGTAAATTGCGTGACCGGTTCAAGTCGTACTTTATTCTGTGTGGTTAGAATTCTTCACAATTTACGCGTGGATTATACTACAGAGTTTGATTTGGACCCGCTGTCTGACATCTAGCACTTTGACAGTGCCAGTAAAGTGACACAGTGTATAGTGTACCACTACGCGAAAAATAATTAAAGGGGTTGCCTTATCGTACGCATTTAGATAGATTTAGAAATTTGGCATTGTGGAAGCCCTCAATTTATTATAATCTGACGTCATCAACTAAAATAGTTTCAATAATTAATTTTGAAAAAAGTAGAGAACTGAATGACAAAATAATGGAAATTAGTTTCTTATAATTGACTTTTCTATACAAAAAAAATATAAACACCATGGGTATTTTTTTTTAGACATCCCCAATTACGTTTGTTTGATTTATTATTTTGCCTATAATAATCGTTCCAAGTTGACAAAATTACGATGTTTTTTTTTGTCATCACAGGCTAGCATGGTTCCTGAGAGGCAGGCGGCATTTCCACGTTGAATAGTATTCCGTATCATCTAAAGTAATGTAGATGTCCAATGTCTTGCTGAAGTGCATTATAATAAGAGCTTCAAAAGTATATTTTTAGTCACGTTCAAACATTGTCTGAGAATAATTTGCGTTTAAAGGGGCACTTGACCTAAATTGCTGCACAAGGGTGCTAAGAGACAAGCTCGGCCTTATTAGAGGGTCACCAGATTTTGGCTATATGAGAAAAATAGTCCAGGTATAATAAAGACCACGCCGTGGCAGCCCAGTAGTTTGACCTATTGGCCTCTCAAGCTGAGGATCGTAGGTTCTAGACCGGGCTCACACCACTGAACTTAATGGTGGTGGTCGAAAATTGCACGCATCTGCAAGGAAAAGAAAATGGTGTGTACAGTGAGTAGAAGAGGCGGGAAATCACTATAAGTGAAATAGCTGAGTTTTTAAAACGTGTTTTTTTTTCAAAACCAATTAAAAACCGGCCAAGTGCGAGTCGGACTCGAGCACGAAGGGTTCCGTACCATTATCTATAAAAAGACATAAAAATCACGTATGTTGTATGGGAGCCCCCCTTAAATATTTGTTTTATTTTAATGAAATGATTTATTTTTAAATTTAATATATAACTAAATATTCTGTGAATATTTCAAGCGTCTACCTGTTGCCGTTATCAATATCGAGCAAAAACGAGCAAAAAAATCACGTTTGTTGTATGGGAGCCCCCCTTAAATATTTGTTTTAATTTAATGAAATTATTTATTTTTAAATTTAATATATAACTAAATATTCTGTGAATATTTCAAGCGTCTACCTGTTGCTGTTATCAATATCGAGCAAAAACGAGCAAAAAAATCACGTTTGTTGTATGGGAGCCCCTAAATATAATTTAATTTTATTCTATTTTTTAGTATTTGTTGTTATAGCGGCAACCGAAATAGATACATCATCTGTGAAAATTTCAACTGTCTAGCTATCACGGTGCGTGAGATACAGGCTGGTGACGGAGGGACGCACAGACGGACAGACTTACGGACAGCTAAGTCTCAGTATGAGGGTCCCGTTTTTACTCTTTAGGTACGGAACCACCTCAATGTGTTGTTCTATCATCCAGCTAGCTAGACTTTCAAATTGACCAGCGATCATCGACCTCTATCTCACTTGATGATAACTGTATATGAGACTAAAGATGTATCTCACTGGTTTAGTAACAGCCTATTCACTCTGGCCAAGAATAACCCTAAATTGTATTGAAAAAAAAAACAGACGACGAAAGCGAATTCCATCCCTTGATGATGATGTATGGGGACGCCTTGCTGAGTCAGGCGGGCTGTCGATCGTTTTGCACAGTCATTCAGCCCAGTTCCCCGTGGTTGGAGCCGACAGGTTACTGTCCCAGCAGCGCTCCCACACAGCAACTCTCCTCGAATCTTCTCGTTCTCCTGCTGAACAAAAGGACATCTTTGAGACAGACATCCTTTAGCTCCTCCTCCCTCAGCTCGTCACTCCCGAATACATCACGCCGCGCTGCCGCGTACATGACACACTCGGTTAGGATGTGCTCACACGTTTCCTCCTTCCCACAATGTGGACAGGAGGGGTCACTTTTTATACCTATTACGCTTAAGTGCCTATTTAACAAGTTATGGCCAGTAATTATGCCAGTTATAGTTCTTAAGCTACTCTTACCTAGATTTAGGAGATACCTAGTTCTTCTGTGGTTTATGCCATCCAGCATCATCTTCGATTGTCTGCACCCTACAGCCTGTTTCCACTCACTGTTTGCTTCCTGTTCCTTCATTCTATCTATAACCCCCTTGGTGACTTCTGCAGACATTGGAAGTACCGGTTCAGGACCTATGAATCCCGTATCCGTTCCCTCCCTTGCCAGCTCATCAGCCTTCTCATTACCTAATTCCATCCCTTAGCAGCCCGCATTAAAAAAGATAAAGCGACTTTTATATCATTTTATTTTAACGACCGCTTTAGCCTAGTTGGTAGTGACGCTGCCTACGAAGCAAGAGGTCCTGGGTTCAAATCCCGGTAAGGGCATTTATTTGTGTGATGAGCACGAATATTTGTTCCTGAGTTATGGATGTTTTCTATGTATTTAAGTATTTATTTATCTATATAAGTATGTTTATCCGTTGCTTAGTACCCATAACACAAGCTTTGCTAAGCTTACTTTGGGACTAGGTCAATTGGTGTGAATTGTCCCATGATATTTATTATTTATTTATTATTTATTATTATATCAAACTTAATTAGACCTCAAAATGCAAATGGATTAAGCATCGGCCTTTTAAGAATATGCAAAAACACTAATTCCTTGCAAAACAAAGCAAAAGCTGTTAAAATTTTAATAACAAAATACAATCTGAATACCAAACGAAGCGGGCGGCCAACAAAAGAATAAGCTGGAAATATCAAGCAAATATACCACTGCGCTAGACTTAAACTGTTTGCTCCGCGTTTAAAACGAACACTCGAACATTGCGAAGCAAAATGTCAGGGGGCTACTACGGAATTCCAAATTCGAATTTCGTATCGTCCTATCCCTTTCACTCTTCTTGTTAATAATTTATTAATGAGAAAGGAACGGCACTATACAAGTATACAATACGTTTACTTTTAGTTTACCACTGACAGATGGCTTGCCTTCATTTAATTTCCAACTTTAACACCATACAAATAAAGTAGCTATTACAAAATCTGTATCTCCAAAATTGGCTTTATTTGTAGGTCGTTAAAGTTGAATATGAAATGAAGGCAAACCATCTGTCAGTGGTAAACTTTATGTAATTTTACTGTACGAAGTCCGAAAATCTAATTTTGTAGAGTAAGACCATGGAAACCTTTACTGAAATATCAGAAGGTTGTCGTGTTTTAGCTGGAGTGATGTCGCTGACCTGAAAAGCTGTGGTAGCCTATTGGTTTACCTAGGGCCTCTCAAGCATAAGGTCGTGGGTTCAAATCCGGGCTCGAACCTCTGAATTATTCGGAATGCACCTGCGGAATTACATTTGAAATTTGCCATGAGCTTTCTTTTGTAGTAATTTTGAAGTGAGATGTTTTACATCGTGTTATTTTTTCAACAGTCAAATGTTTCCATTTATCGGGTGTGACCAGGCAACCTTCGATGCTCATTCACCCTACTTGAAAACAACCAGACCGTAGCGTCAAGGTCAAAATTCTTTATTCAATTTAGGCATCAATTGATGCTCCTATGAACGTCGAAGAATCTACCACCGGTTCGGAAAAACCCTGTTGAGAAGAAACCGGCAAGAAACTCAACAAGGTATATTTTTTTCAAACAGATCTACATTGTTATTAAATTACATACATCTAAAGTAGGTATTTAATACAATTCAATTTTTTAACACAGTAGATACGTTATTTGAGACTAGGGATCGCCAATGCGGATCGGAATTATTTCCAAACATCCCTGTCCATGATATAGACATTAATTTTATAGTACGCCTTAGATATTAATACGAGTATCTTCTTCACAATGGATTCGAATTTTGTATCAGTTTCAGGAAACACAGACGCAGGTAGGGGATTTCACTCTTTAGCTGTACGATTGATGAAGGAAGAAGGAAAACGCTTTGTGCGGATTTTGGGAATACTGACGACATAAAGGTGGAGACACCGCCTATTCCATTCAAAAAGTTACTGTCAAAGTTCAATTACGGTGGCTGCGGGGTGACGAACGTCAGCCATCAATCCAGCTCCAAAACGACTTGGCGTCGACAGGCTACAATTGAAAAATTTGATGGTTTGCTTTTAGTTCAGTGAAACAAATCGTGAAACTTGAACTCACCGATAATTGGTAGAATTCACCAATAGAGTTAGGTATCAATTTTTTTTCCGCAACATTTCAGTAAATTCAAAGTTTTTTGGTTTGAAAACATTGAGATATGCCTTTCATTTCACTAACAATTACTGGTTACTTGAAAGTAGAAAGGCCAATTTCTAAAATAAAAAAAAACGCGTCACCAAGCAATTAGTAGTCCAGGTATGCTCACCATGTTTCGAACAAATCCATGATTCTTGTTCAAGGTTGATTCGAACGGAAAGCCAACCGTGAAACATACATACCTCGACTACTAATACGTGAGTGACCCATGCTTATTATTTTAGTAATCATCATCATCCCATATACGTGCCACTGCAGGGAACAGGCCTCCTCTCGGAATGAGAGGGCTGGAGAGGATTACATTTGAAATTGACCATGAGCTTAGCGGTAAAGGAAAACATCGAGATGAAACCTGCACACACCTGCGAATAAATTCATTGATGTGTGTTCTGCTCTCAATCTGCACGGGGCGCGCGTGGGAACTACGCCCCAAGTCCTCTGATTATAAGCTCTCGTCGTTCGATGATGATGACGATAATTTAGTAGGAGCCCAGTAAAAGTTTTAAGCTTCAATCGACTTAAGGTTTTTAATCCGACTACAAACCAACTTCCCCATTCGGAACGCGAGTAATTTATTATTATTTAACTTTGAAATTAATTTGAACGGCCGCCGCCACTCATTATTTGCATAATCTTTTTGATTCCCTAAATAATAACGCGGGTTGCGATTTTAATATCGCACAGAAGCTACATAACTAGCTAAAGGCCGTATAATAGCTGCGCCGGCAACCGTTATACGACCTTTTGGGGCAAACGCCGATTGCAGAGTAAATAGTCTGCGGTTTAGAATTTGCTGTATTTAATTTTGTGTTACTAATGATTCGTTGTTTGTAGATCTGCGCAAACAGCGCGGTGTTTAACTGCGCTGCTTGCTGTTTATCCGTTTTAATTTGTTTAAAACTGTGCAGTATTTTTGAGGCATAATTTTAGATTTTCATACGTGCCTTAGCAAACTAATGTAGAATGGAAACTAATTATAATTATGACGCTGACAATGAGCCTCATAAGAATGCTCAAAGTCACTCAGAGGTCGATGAAGAGGGCTATGCTCGGAGTTTCTCTGCGGGATCGCATTAGAAATGATGAAATCTGCGTAAGAACTAAATCCACTGACAAAACTCGAAGAATCACCAAACTCAAGTGGCAGTGGATAGGGCACATCTCCCGCAGAACTGATGGCCGATGGGGGCGAAAGGTTCTTGAGTGGCGTCCATGAACTGGAAGACGCAGTGTAGATAGGCCTCCAACAAGATGGAGTGAAGACCTGGTTCGAGTTGCGGGTTACGCGTTGGATGCGGATGGCGCAGGACCGATCTGTTTAGCGAGCTTTGGGCGAGGCCTATGTCCAGCAGTGGACGTTTTTCGGCTGAAATTACCATGATAACGATGATTACATTATAATACATTGTCTTTTTTGTTGTTGTTGCTTTCTTTGCGAGATTACATTAGAGGTGATAAAATCCACGCCAGAACTATAGTCACCAACATAGCTCGAAGAATCGTCAAACTCGAGTGGCAGTGGACAGGTTACATCGCTCGTAAATGATGGCCGATGGGGCCAAAAGGTTCTCGAATAGGGATGTTTCCTAGGTAAAAAAATAATAATTCTTATTAGTCCGTATTTTACATTATCAAAAAATATTAGACACGTAATTTTTCTTTTGACAATTAAACAAGAAATGACGAAGATATGGCGCGTTGAAGTTCCGCGTGACGAGGCGTGACGTCACTTGTTCCTAAAACGCTCATACAAAGTGTAGGAACAAGTGACGTCACGCGAAACTTCAACGCGCCATATCTTCGTAATTTTTTGTTTAATTGACAAAATAAAAAATACGTGTCCAATATTTTTTGAAAATCTAAAAGACTGACTAGTTAGGAAAGTAGCCTATTGCGTCCACATACCGGAAGACGCAGTGTAGGTCGACGTCAGCAAAGAGTAAACGGACAACTGTGATTTTTACAAAATTCACTTTTTTTTCATAAAACCCTTTAAGATGACTTGTTTTATGATATATTTTTTTTCAGCCTGACATACAGTATATTTGAGAATTTTTGAGACGTACTTGAAGACATCTACGGGTAATATTTAAAATAGCTCTAAGTACAAGCGGACATGTTAGCCAGTTGTCCGTTAACTCGTTGGAATACCGTCAATCGGCAAAATGTGAAAAAAGATATCAGTCAGTTGTCTCGTTCTTCAATGTGCTGGTAGTCTATATGAAAGCACTAAAAAATGCTCTAAGAGCGGTTTTTAAGAGGTGATGTACTGATGTATAATACAGGTTGTAAATTTATTTTCAAATGATTGCTATTTGAGTTTCGTGTAGTGTGATGAAATTTGATTTCCTTCTGCAGAACCGGATAAGTGGTAGTTATCTCATCTACGATTATTTTTGGCCCAAAGTAGATGAAGACATGTACACTATTTCAGTAAATATACAAACATATTTTATTGGCAATAAAGTATCTATAAAAATATTGCTTCTTATGAGCACTGCTCCAAATTTGAACAAAATCGATCCATTACTTGAAAAACATTAAGTTTTTTTCTTAATACAGCTATACTGTAAAATTTAAATTCCGTAGATAACCGTTTACTCTTTGCTGCCGTCGAGGTAGCCCTCCAACAAGATAGAGCGTCGACCTGGTATAACTAGGATGGTGCAGAACCGGTCTGTTCGGCAAACCTTGGCGAACCTTGGCGAACTTCGGATTTGGAAAGTAATGATGATGATAATGATGAAGTAATTTTTTAGCCAACCCACTGTAAATTTGATTTAAAATTATTTTCACCCATTAAACAGTTGGGTGATGGTCGCTTCTAGTACGGATCTTAGACTATTATTTGACAAACCTTTGAACAACGCAATTACTGTGTGGTTAATTTCGTTTAAGTCGTTTTGTCAAACTTTTTGAACTCTATTCTCTAGGGAATAAGAACTCCTTACTATTTCTCTAACTTTGGTACTTACGATAAATTCAAACAAAGAAATGAAAGTTGCAAATTAAAATCAAATAAGTCAAAGTACCCGTGACGATAAAAGCTTTGAATGGAACACGTAATAGTATAACGGAAAAGCTAGAAAATGAAGTATAGAATTTTAATATAAAATATCTCTTTTATCTAGTGCTCATAAATAACCTTTTAGAGTTTAATATAAAAATGAATTTCCAGAAAGCTTTCACATAGTGGGTTGATTGAAAATGCATAAAATATTATCGGAATAAACCTGGCGAATCAATGAGAGCAAAAATAAATACGTAAGTATGTAAGTAGATATAGTTAGTAGTATATACCGTGGCCGACAATCAACCCGACAGATTTATAATATAGACTAGCTTTGGCCCGCGACTTCGTCCTTGTGGAATTAGTAATTTGAGTAGTTTGTTTTTATCCAATCTGCTTTTACATCAATCTGCTTACTATTTGTATTTAATTTAGGAGAAAAAACTGTTTTATATCCTTCCTCGCAACTCAAACTATCCCCATATCATATTTCATCTAAATTGGTTCAGCAGTTGTTGATTCCCATACAAATTCTTAAAGGATAATTTGGGAAAGAAACTATCCTGTGTCCTTTCCCGAGACTCAAACTATTTCTGTACCAAATTTCATCTCAACCAGTTCAGCGGTTTAGACGTGAAGGAGTGACAGACTGACAAACAGACACACTTTCGCATTTAGAATATGCCAAAAATGTATAAGTAGGTATAAAGACAGACAGTTAGAAGGTAGTTTGTATAAGACCGATTAATGCTATAAAAATCTACAGCTAATTCGTAAAAAATGTCACCACATGAGTGAGGCAGTTGAAAGTAGCTATTTTGTAATGATAAAGAAGGGCGGGCAGTATTTACCGACGTTGGATGAGAATGAGAATGAGAATGCCTTATTTGCCAGAATACCTACCTAACCTAGTTTGATTGAAGTTTTTGCGACTTGTCCTTCTGTTGTCTTGAAGTTGCTGTGGGAACCAGAGCGGTCAAAACGCCCGAATGCCCGCTGCTCTATACGATCGATTTGTCACAAGTTTACCGAATATATTTTTACTTTGTTTTCAAACTAGCTGTATAAACAGCCACAACGACCTAGCATGGCAGCCATACAGCCTGTGGCCGCGTTGCACTGGCTTTAAAACTCTATTTATACCAGTGTTAAAACTTTGTTGTTTGTTATTCAGGAACGTTCGGTAAGCCGCGGTTTTTGCGGCAGAGTTTGGCTTGAAATATTGGATAGTTTGGGTTATTTTCGACGGTCAGTTAACTATGAGTAAGGCTGATAAACTAGCTTCATGAGGTATAAATATTTATTTTTGTTTTTATCACCATTACGTTTTGGACGTAGTTTAAGGATAAGGTTCCAAACTACTGACATTTTCTTCTTCAATTTCTCTTTTGGTACTGAAACTAGATCCAAAATCAAAAAGTCGACTTATTGAGGGTTGGATCATTTTTGTTAAACCGCGTCCATTTGTTCTACGAAATCTAAGAAAAATAATAAAAAAAACTCAAAAATAAAAAAGAATATTCGAGAAAAAAATAAAATGGAATACAATACAAAACAATACAATACAATTATTCTTTATTGATAACCGGCCAAGTGCGAGTCGGATACGCGCACGAAGGGTTCCGTACAATTATCTATAAAAACGGCAAAAAAATCACGTTTGTTGTATAGGAGCCCCCCTTAAATATTTGTTTTATTTTAATTTTATTATTTATTTTTAAAGTGAATATATAACTAAATATTCTGTGAATATTTTAAGCGTCTACCTGTTGCCGTCACCAATTAAATATAGTATAAACGAGCAAAAAAATTACGTTTGTTGTATGGGAGCCCCCCTAAATATTTACTTTATTCTATTTTTTAGTATTTTTTGGCATAGCGGCAACCAAAATACATCATCTGTGAAAATTTAAAATGTCTAGCTATCACGGTTCAAGAGATACAGCCTGGTGACAGACGGACAGACGGACGGAGAGCGAAGTCTCAGTAATAGGGTCCTGTTTTTACTCTTTGGGTACGGAACTCTAAAAATACGCCTTCTCAATGCTGTTTGGAACGTAGGATTCGTGACTCGTGATAGTTGCGATAGATAGCACCACGCGTCACTACTGGCGTATGCAAACGTTTAAAGTATCCAGTAGGTTGATCGGGAGCCCCGTGGTGCAGTTGGTTAGCACACTTAAAGCGTATAGCCAGGAGTTTGGTTCCAGTCCGGCGCGGTTGGAAAACATTTTTGTTTTATAAAAAATCATGATGAATACTAACCATTTTGATTCCTAATAGGCACCATGGGACTATTTTATTTGTCTACGACAACGTTTCCTACCCTTTTTCAAGGACGGGCCCAGAGTGCTTCCTTCCCATGATCCGCGGTACCCTAAAAAACTACTTCTTGAAATTCTCACGGGATAAGGAAAAAATTAACTTATAATATTATTCGATTCTTCAGATTTCGTATAAAAGTAGGTGAATATAACAGTAAAAAAGCAAATTTCAGGATTTTTGAAAATTCCTATGGGAGGAAACGGCTCTTCTAAGTTTACTTAGCTGATACCGATGATGATGAATGTTTGAAAGTTTCCGTTGCCGGATTTTGGTTTTATTCAATGAAAAAGCTTTATCACAAATTTAAAATTCTGCGCGGAAGAAGTCGCAGGCAAAACCTAGTTTCGGGAATATAAAGCAAATCATTACGACGTTATTAAGATAACCAATAATGTTTAATTGCTCACGACTATAATATATTACGATCCGAAGTTAAAATCCTAAATAACTTAGTTTAAATATGGAGAAAAAGCAGTAAATGCTGCTTCTTCCCATTTTGCCAAAACTTGCGGCCTTCGTAAAAATAAAGCTTTTAGTAAAATTTGATCAATAAACTCTGCAACATAAACTACAATCTCATTTACATTCATTTCTTACAAGAAGCAATTTTTATAAATCAGAGTATGCACTTTACCTTCGTATAAGCAACATGAATGTGCAGTGCATTTGATACTGTACTGGCATCCAATGCAGGTAAGTACAGATAATAGAAAATTTAAGGGTTTCGTTTAAATTCATGTCCGTGTTTGGGAGGCGAGCATAATTTAACGAATAAAGCTTAGGGTTGCTACATCAAGAATAAACTGAACTCCGAAATCGTAACAGATTTTTTCTTACATACAAACATACAATCACGCCTCTAGAGATAGGCAGAGACTATTTGTTTTAGACGGCCGGATAGCCTAGTTGTTAGAGAATCTGACTACGAAGCTTGAGGTCCCGGGTTCGGTTCCCGGTCGGGGCAGATATTTGTGTGAAAAATACGAATGTTTGTACTCGAGTCTTGGATGTTTAATATGTATATAAGTATGTTTATATGTTGTTTAGTACCCATATTACAAGTTTTGCTTAGTTTGGGACTAGATCAATTGGTGTGAATCGTCCCGTGATATATATAATAAATTTATTTCTCTTAACTAGGTTAGCTGGAAGAGATCCCTTTTTAGGGATAAGTTCGCCTTTGTTCTCCTCTCTGTGTATTTGTATTTTTTATTTTTATGTGCAATAAAGAGTTTACATACATACATACATACATATATTTATTTTACCTGCTACGACCCTGACGTGTATCTTTCGCTTCCAAAACACTCATTAGTCATGTAGATGTTTCTTCGTTTAAATCTTTCCTTCTTGGCACTTCCCAACCTAGGGTCAACTGCGCAAATATGATCTTTGACTGTCCAAAAAACTAAACTCAAGGTTTGCCAATGAGCTATAGAGCGCAGCATACCAGGAGTTAAAAGGATTGATCGAATCCGGACCACCGCATTGTTCTCTAAAACTCGAATCGCTAATGTTGGAAAAGCGATCACCAAGCTTAAATGGGACTGGGCCGGGGATGTCTGACGGATGCACCCACAAAGATGGCCGCACTCAGCCATTTAACGGGTACCGCTCAACGGGCACCGACGGCAATGGCGAGAATGGTGAGATTAAGAAAGAGTTGAGATTATAAATGCGAAAGAAATAGAGTCACCAATATTGTTCGAAGAACGTGTAAGTTAAAGTGGCGATTCTACATTACTCGAAGAACAGGTAACCATTGAGGGAGAAAAGTTCTTGAGTGGGTACAACGAACCGGAAGACACAGCGTTGGCAGGCCTCCTACTAGGTGGAGTGAGATATGACGACAGTTGCAGGCAACCTGTGAAGGCAGATGCAAGTTCTCTTTTATGTAGCTTTCTAAGGAAGAGGCATTCGTTCAACAGTGGATAATGATGATTGATGATGGAAATCTTCGGAATGATGATGATGATGAGATCTATACTAATATTATAAATGTGAAAGTGTTGTTTGTCGTTCTTTCACGTCGAAACTGGGCGACGGATCCCGTGATTTTTTGTTTGGACATAAACATAGTTGAAGGGCTGAAGAGTGTCATAGGCTACTTATTACCACGGGAAAATACGTCTTCAACGGGAGGGAAGCCGCGGGCGTCAGCTAGTTGTACAATACTTACCTCTGTAACAGCCCTATTTAGTTGCATAGAACAACAGTAAATACCGATATACAGTTCCATGTTTTGTACTAGTGGCAGCGATGTAATATGAGGTTCTGTTTCATATTTTGTAACCTACATACAATAACGTACAATATCAGACTGTACTGTAAACTTGGAAGATGTTAAACAAATAATGGTGCTAAATATTAACGACTGACGGATACCGCAGGGGACCGAAGAGCATCAGCAGGCTAATTGTCTAACTCCCTCGCAATCGCAATCGCGTTCATTTTGACAGTTCTTGTATGGGCTGACAATTGGTATCGGAAACAGCCAAATGTCACAGCCTAAAAACTGTCATTCAATCCGATGCCGAGTATCAAAAAAGTTACACCCTGCTGGCTCCTCGTACAGCGTATCAGCTTGCTAGAACGCCTGATCTCTATACGCTAAAAAAAGTAAAAAAAAAATACAGTCGAACATAGAAGCTCCTCCTTTTTTTGAAGTCGGTTAAAAATGAGGCAAATGTGGACCTACTCTAAAGCTGCCTGTCCACTGAAGCGGAGCTGATAAAATATTTAAATTGGTTTCTTATAATAGACTTTTCTATACAAAAAAAATATAAAAACCACTGGTAATTTTTTTTAGACATTTCCAATTCATACAAAACCGGAAAGCGGAGCAGAGAAAAAGAACTCGTCAAGGCGAATCAAAAAAAAATCCAAACTCGATGAGGTTATATCGTTTTATTAAGGATAGTTCCTATGGTCACCTTCCAGATATATCGTCAGACCCTGGTTAGCATATTTAGCATATAGGTTCAAAGAACTCGCCAAGACGAATCAAACGAGTCCAAACTCGATGGGGTTTTGACATTTTATTACAGGGTTCCTATGGCCGCCTTCGGACTCCATCAGCTCTATGTCATAATAATATTGCATTGTCATCCTGTTTACGCATGTATTTAAAATTTCAGCTCAATCGGAAATCGAAAAGTGGGTCAAATTTAACTTGCAAGATTTGATGACGCATAGACAACGGGACAGGTGAAGGTAAATAAAAGCTTGTTAAACAATAAAAACACAATCCCCAACTCCACCTTGCCCAAAGCGCTCAAAGTCACTCAGAGGGCGATGGAGAGGGCTACGCTCGGAGTTACTCTGCAGGATCGCATTAGAAATGATGAAATCCGCGCAAGAACTAAAGTCACCGACACAGCTTAAAGAATCGGCAGACTCAAGTGGCAGTGGGGCAGGGCACATCGCTCGTAGAACTGATGGCCGATGGGGCAAAAAGGTTCTCGAGTGGCGTCCACGGACCGGAAGACGCAGTGTAGGTAGGCCTCCAACAAGACGGAGCGACGACCTAGTTAAGGTTGCGGGATCGCGTTGGATGCGGATGGCACGGGACCGATCTGTTTGGCGAGCCTTGGGGGAGGCCTATGTTCATCAGAGGACGTCTTTCGGCTGAAATGATGATGATGATGATGATGATAATCTCCGCCTTGCTATCTAGCTTCGCGTCTATGAACAAACACAGTCCACAACCCCGCTCTGCATTACGCCCTCGCTTCGCTCTGCTGGACAGGCAGCCTAACACGCAGACTTCGCTTTGACCTAATTTAATAACTTACGCCCGAACTCCACGCGACGTCATTTATGCCTCTTTATGTCGTTTACGTCACGTCCATTACGCCATAAATGTCGTTATAGTGTGACGGGCCGCTGCCGTGCATTTCTCGAAGCTTCATTATGTCTCGAGAATTCAGTTAGTGCATGGGAAATTACGTAGCTTAATTTTATATAGGCTTGATTTTTTGCCTTTAGTTGCAGTAGTTCGGTTGCATTGAACATGAAACTACCGTCAGACTCACGCTTTGTCATTGACGTACAATAAAACAACTAGACTCCCAAACGCTTAACAAAAGTTCCTCAAAAAACGTCCGAGCGGCGTTGTGTGTACGTATATATCAATTTATACAGATAACATTAACAGCATTCATTCAAATTAACATCTTATTTCGTAGCAGTAATGTTTAATGTCAATTGAATACGATCGTTAGAAGTAGTGACATGACGTCACGCGCTGGAAACCGCCTAAAGAATGCAGTGGAGTGGTCATGCGAAGCGGAAGCTAGACTGTCTGCCTCTTTTTTTCTCGTGAGTTTGATTACGGTGCGAAAGAGACATATACGAATACGGGGCGAGAAGTGACGTTGTAATCAACGCGCGATCGAAACACAACTGAACCAAAAGCCTGCACAATAGACGCGTGCGCAGGCTTTTGCTTCCGACAATTTTTGAGCGTGATTGGGAGTCTATACTTTGCGCGAGATAAACCTGGAAAAAAGTTCACTGACCCGACTTCTACCACGTTGCACACAAAATGTACGTTCTCTGTCGCTCGCTATACAAACTGTCGCTTATCATGTCGCGACACGAGTTTCATAATACTCTGACCAAATGTGAAAAGAGTAACTTCGAAAGTAACACTTTTTAGGATTTTTTGTTGATATAATATGACATTATTACTATTTTCTTATTTATTATTGTAACATAAATTACGGTTGATGTGATTGCTAAATTTCACAATTTTCATAATTTTGGATACAACTGACTTTTTTCTTACTTTTATACACTTTAAAATAAATACTTTGTAAATTTAACCATCAATAATATATGCGTAGTTCATTATATACTGTGATTACTTCATGACATAATATTAATCAACAATTGTATTTTACACACTCAAAACTCGAAATTTTAAGTTACGCGCTTACGTTTGCAAGCGTCGTTCGGGCAGGGGCGCGACACTCGGTCGCCATTTTGTCCGTCTTTTACTTTTGTTTCGTTTCCACTCCGCGTTCGGCAAGCGCTTGCGTTAGACGTACTTGGGAGAATTCCACTTTGTTGTTTATTTGCTAAAGGTGTTGTTATTTGTTTTTGTGACACACATACCTACATTTCAACTCAATCAGAAACAGGGAAGTGGATCAAATTCAACTTGCAAGATTTGACCTGTTGCCGGCGGTACATACAGAAAGCGCGCGCCGACACGATCGGGTTACGAGTGCGAGTGAGAGAGAAAATCGCGTGATGCGCGGCGCCCGCCATGGCGGCGCGCCGCGGGTATTTCACGACGACGGCGCGCTAAACGAAACCGCGACCGCGGCGACGACGGCGCGCCGGCGCGGCGCCCATATCTACTAGGTACTTACTTTGGTCATTTTATTAAGGTGTTTTATAAGTGTCTTGTATCTTGTTTTATAAGTGGCTTTACGGGTAATTTTGTAACATTCTGTATATAATTATTGTAGCATTAAAAATATTTCCTTGAAATACTCTTTTCTTTTTAATAAACATTGTTATTTGAATTATAAGCTCTTTCTTTTAATCTAAAGCTTTTAAAAAAATAACTAGCATGAAAATGTTTGTTACGTCTGGCAAGGTCAAGCGCTCACCCTGCCTTCTACTACGTTACGCAAGGTAAGGCGTATTAGCGATAATTGTCATAGATTTTGTATCGTATCGTTTGTAAAAATGACGTACATTGGTAGACAGGCATCAATGAATTTTTGTCCAGGTTTATCTCGCGCAAACTATAGTTGTTATTATAGGTCAATGCGCTTTGTGAAAAAATACGGACCACGGAAGAGTCCGGAAACAAGTACCAAAAAAGTACTTGGGTCAATCTACTTTTTTTTGTAAATTTCTATTTACTCCTTTACAAGTAACTCTGTAATCTCTGGTTAGTGAAACCATGATTTTGCAGTAATTAGATAAACTGTTTATCATAGTGCGTATGTGAAAACCAAAAAAAATAAGTATTTCTATGAAAAAATCCGGTCACCCAGGGGAAATACCACTATTTTCATACAAATTTCGGGGACAACATTGTCCCCTGGGTCACCCACGAAATAGAAGCTAAACAAAATAAAATAAATATGGCAATTATACCATTATTGACTACAAAAATCTAGGGTTTTGAAAAGTATACTTTAAATAAGGAAAAAACAATCAGTTTTTTAATTATTTCGGTTTTCATAGAAAGTAGCAGAAAATCGTTTACAAAAAAAAGTTGATTGACCCACTTCGTAAATGTAAAGTCAAACTCGAGCTATAAATATTTAGTTTGTTATAAAAAATAATTAAAGCAAAAAGACATTAAATTTTCTCCATCTCATTTGTACATTCACGTAACTTAACAATAAGTCACAGTCCCAAAAAACTTTTTCTTTTCAAATAAAACGTAACTTCAACAAATCTCTAAAAAAACTTGTAAATTCACCTGAGCAGCTCCGGCAAAATGGCGGAACGCAATAAAATCAGGAACACGGAGAAACAGGAGCGAATAAATAAAATTTACTCACCGTGGACTTTTTTATTAAAACCCTAAGAGCGTCATAAAGAAAGGGGGGTAAGGCCGAAATTTATTCATTTCGGGACATAATTTGGGGCGTGTTTTAATAAAAACGTTAGGCACTCGACTTTCCTTGGCGTTCGGTTTTCATTTTAGCCTGATATTTGACAATAGGGATGTTTCCTAGGTAAAAAAATAATAATTCTTATTAGTCCGTATTTTACATTATCAAAAAATATTAGACACGTAATTTTTCTTTTGACAATTAAACAAGAAATGACGAAGATATGGCGCGTTGAAGTTCCGCGTGACGAGGCGTGACGTCACTTGTTCCTAAAACGCTCATACAAAGTGTAGGAACAAGTGACGTCACGCGAAACTTCAACGCGCCATATCTTCGTAATTTTTTGTTTAATTGACAAAATAAAAAATACGTGTCCAATATTTTTTGATAATCTAAAAGACTGACTAGTTAGGAAAGAAGCCAAGGTATACTATCAATACTATCATACTATCATACTAGTACTATAAATGAGAAAGTTATGAAGATGTTTGGATGTTTCAATTTTTGTTAGTTAATCACTCAAACGAATATTTAATAACAATGAATAAAACTTAACTATAAAGTAAATATCTATAGTATAAATCTTCCCAGGTGAATTTTTCGCTTCGAGCCATTACATTCAATTTGAACCTTAATATTATAACGTTACCGTTTGTTTTGAAAGATAAGGGCTCGAAGCGAAAAACTCACCTGGGAAGATTTATACTATAACTTAGAACCTACTAGATTAAGTCTAAAAAAGGCCCCCGTAGCATCGTGCCCAAAAGGCTGGCAGCATTCCCTCGTTGAATGGCGATGGCGATTCGTTGAGAGAGATAGCTGCCATCCCTTTGGTCTCCAGTGTCGACCAGACGCTTTTGCACTTCATTAATCAAGTTGTGTGCGACGAACCCCAAGGACCCAGGGTCTCGAAACCGACAACAACAAAATTGTAAGCTTAGGCCGCAGTTAATAACTTCACACACACCGTTGAATTTCTTCTCAGGTGTGTGCAGATTTCCTCAGTATGTTTTCCTTTACCGTAAAGCTCACTGTAAATTTCCAATGTAGTTTGCATGTAAGTTCCGAAAGACTCAGAGGTGCGAGCCCGGGCTCAAACCCACGACTCTGCTTGAGGTCTATCTTGTTGGGATCCTCCCTACTCCACGTTTTCCTGCTCGCGGTCGTGACTCTACACTGTAGAGTCTACAGGGTGGAAACATCAAACACACGTGGAGGGCAACTACTTTAAAATATTGGAAATAGCACATTGTATGTATATTTAGACGACCAGATGGCCTAGTGGTTAGAGAACCTGAATACGAAGCTTGAGAGCGCGCGCAGACAGAGAGCGGTCTGGAGTTCCGCGTTCCGAGTTCCAAGTTCTGCGTTCTTTCGAATGTACTGAGTCCCTTACGATAACGCACACAGCAGGCGGTCGGAACTCTCGAGCGGCCAAAACACAGAACTCTGAACGCGGAACTTGGAACTCCAGACCGCTCTCTGTCTGCGCGCGCTCTGAGGTCCCGGATTCACTTTCCTTTATTTATAAAAACAAAAAATACTGCAATAAAGGATTTTTGAAAAATTGTTTGCCTTAGTTGGGACTCATCATTTCAGACCAAAAGACGTCCACTGCAGAACATAGCCGTCCCCAAGGCTCGCCAAACAGATCGGCCCTGCGCCATCCGCAACCAATGCGTTCCCGCCACCTTCACCAGGTCGTCCCATCTGGTTCCTACCGCTACCTAATATTTATCTAGAAAAATTGGTTCCTAATCACCGGTTAATATTCACCGTATGAAAAATTACTAAGTTTTGTAAACATGAATTTATAAAATATTTCAATAGCGTTGCAATATTACAATTTAAATTAAAGGTACCTTATTGCAGAGGTCACATTATACACCGTGAAGTTTTAGTGGTTGTTTTCCCGAAACGAGGTGATTTAGTATCGATTGTACAATCGATTTATAATTACTATTTTGACTAGTGTCAAAAATCCAATTGTGAAAAACGAAAGTCGAAAATGACCGCAAACCAATAGTAACGCTTCGTTGGTACCTAACCAATCGTACGATCGTACGCTACTTGTACCAACGAAGCGTTACTATTGGTTTGCGGTCATTTTCGACTTTCGTTTTTCACAATTGGATTTTTGACTCTAGTGTAAATAGTAATTATAAATCGATTGTACAATCGAAACTAAATCACCTCGTTTCGGGAAAACAACCACTAAAATTTCACGGTGTAGACTTGTGGCGGTAAATGTGTAAAACCGCCACTGGCTATGTTTAAATTCGACTTTAACTTTACGGTAGCAAATATACAGCCATTAAGATCCTCCAAACGAAGAGTCCTCGCTTGCTCTTAATGAGCGGGACGCGCACATTCTTCATACCAGCTCAATGCAGTTGATTGGATACTTCACACTAGAATTTCTTGGCAGCGTCGGCTACATCCCTTACGCCGTGTTTCCTACCCAAAATCTCACGTTTCTCAAATTCAATTCGGCACATAAACAACCAGAAGTATTTAAGAACTTATTGATCCTTTTCGCAAACGGAAGCTCAGTAAGGCTACCCATACGTGCACAGAAATGATAATAAAGAGGATAGAAGTGCCTTAGACGCGTGACCTTGGCGCCGCGCTTGTGACTCGTAGGTCACAAGCGCGCGACTTGTGGCTCAGTGCTATTTGAAACGTGGGTATGACAACAAGTGCTTTAAAATGGTGTTTTGCAGCATTAGCAATTGCGGAAACTCGTCCACACTGTGTAATTACACTAATAAGGGGATTACATTTCATTGGTATGTATTAATTTAATGTAATAATGCGGTTTATATCAAAATACAACTTGAGAAAAT
Source organism: Archips crataeganus (assembly GCA_947859365.1). Classification (NCBI taxonomy): domain Eukaryota; kingdom Metazoa; phylum Arthropoda; class Insecta; order Lepidoptera; family Tortricidae; genus Archips; species Archips crataeganus. The sequence continues at coordinate 3,686,843 of OX402052.1, forward strand.
ATTTCATTATGAAATATTGGTCAACACGTTATTAACACGAAACTTCATATACCATTGCTACTCATGCCCATAAAAACGCAGATCGTTTTGAATTATACGCAGCAATGTAAAGTAATTTTTGATAACCCTTCCGTCTTGCACAAAAGTTCGTGGTACGGACAAAAAAACAGGTTACGACTAGTACAGACATAATGCCGACGCGGCCAATAAATGGCGCCGTTGTGTAAATGTGGGTATGACTTACGTTGAGTGTTATTCAACGCTATCTCTAAGGTGTAAGGTTCATAATTGTTTGTAAGCAAAAATTTTAGTAATTGTGTGCGTGATTGCGTAGTACGGTTCCGGTCTTTTGCATGTGTGCATTAACACAGTAAGTAGAGGGGATGAAGTAGCGACACGAATTCCGGAAGAAAATAGGAACTAAGGCATTTCTATCCTCTTTATTATTATTTCTGTGCATATGTGCTAACGGGATCCTGTATTACTGAGACCCCGCTGTTTGTCTGTATGTCCGTCCGTCTGTCACAGGGCTTTATCTCTTGAACCGTAACCGAACCTACTAATACGGCCGCTATAATAACAAATACGAAAAATAAAATAAAGTTAAAAATTAAATGGGGTCGTCATACAGGAAACGTGTTTTTTTTCAGCATTTTTAATTCTGCCTTTCTAATGGAATTAACTAGATACTTGAAATTTTCACCGAAAATGTTTACTTTGGCCGCTACAACGACAAATAATAAAATATTTAAATAAATTAAGCATTAACGGGGGTCCCAAATAACCAATATAAAATGATTCCACACTTCGTACAATTTATTTATAAGCAGGGCTCAGTTAACACTGGATTATTATAGTCACGGCAGTTTACGGCGTATATTAATATTATGTCATACCTAAAAACGTGTACGGAATCCTCGATGCGCGAGTCTGACTCGCGCTTGGCCGGTTTTTTCATTATAACACTATCGAGCACACTTATGGCTTTCATTATAAGTGTAGAGGCCAAGGAATATGAATAACTCTATTGGCGTCTTCCTAATGAGCCGAGACACTCACAAAATCAATACCACATTCGATATTCAGCCAAATAAAGTACCCCCGTCAGAGAGGGGAAAAATGGCATCCAACATTAATGACATCATTCCAAGTCCCGCAAAGATGCTGAGCAGCGCTTGATAGCCGATGGAACGCCACTAAAGGGGGTTTAATGTGAATATTATTCAGTACCCACTTCAGCCATTTACCATCTTACCCCGGCCTCCCCTTTGCGGGTAGTGTTTTAGTTGACTGTAAAAAGATACTTTATCAAGATGTTTTACGGGCTGGCTTAGATTGGAGGTTTTATCGAGTCATGCTGGGGATTTATCACGTTTTAGCGCGTTCTTGAGTTGAGTGCACTGTCATTTTTAACCCCCGACACAAAAAGAGGGGTGTTACAAGTTTGACTGCCATATGTGTGTGCCTGCCTGTCTGTCTGTTGGTCTGTGGCATCATAGCTCTTAAAAGAGTGAACCGATTTGGATGCAGTTTTTTTATTTGAAAACATAAGTTTCTTGGCGATGGTTTTTAGACATTGTTTCATCAAAATTAATTCAGCTGTTTCAAAGTTATCAGCTCTTTTACTAGCTGCGGTAGGGATCTTAGACTCATAATGAGCATTTACTTTATTTTTCAAACATACTGTGTGACCTAATTGCGTTGGAGGTTTTTAAAAATTTTATTTTATAGTTTTTAGAGTCCCTGTCAAAAGGGTTCCATCGGAACTCTTTTATTAAGGCTCTATTGTCTCTCTGTCTGTCGTAATGCAGCTGGAATATTTCAGCAGGTGGTTAGACAAGCTTGACTGAATATCCATGGAAAAGTCTTTCAGGCTGCGTTTTTGACGTCAGTCAGTCAGTGTCAGTGTAGTTTGATGGTGCATGTCCGTACAGTGTGGAGGTGGAGGAGCAGCATGAACACACATTTCTTACATAGACGTAGGTAACAATCATAAGGTCGCGGGTGAACAAAGTAATTGTTACAGTTCATTAATTGCTATAACTCACAAGCCAAGTATAGTAAACGGACTAAAACAAGATAAGTTTTTGTTAAAAATTTCATTTTAAGAGCAACTTTTTAGATGACTGTGCTTTTTGTTGACTGTACTTACATTGTCATCCAACTTACATAAGTACACCAAATTTCATGTGAATCCGACCACTGAAAGTGGGTCAAATTTGACTGCCAAGATTTGACCCGTACATACCTACATAGATACATAGGTACATTGCAAGTTTAATAAATAAAAGCTTGTAAAATGAAATAAAAGACAATAAAAATCATAATGACCAGATAATTCAATGACATGCGCATTTGAATTATATGCATTATTGTCTTTCATTCCGGGTCGATAATTACAGGTTGTACTTTTACCGCACCCATACACGTTAGGTTTGAATGCGTAAGAGTACCTCCTTCATTGCGTATTCGAAAGATATCAGGGCCTTTCGTTTTTTTCTTAATAAATTAACATTCGCGACAGAGTCTGAATAGTAAATAAGACATATGTAAAAGATTTATACGTTTCTGGTGGAGTACGGCAATCCACTTAAAGTCGGTCTTTGCATTTTAATGTGGACGTCTCCTCGGATGAAAGAAAGCGGATTATAGCGCGTTTTTTATTTTTGCAGATTATTTCAGCAATTGAGATGGGAATATCTATGTATACACATTAAGGTGGAACGGCACGCTCTAGGCGCGAAATTGAAACTATTTACAGTTTTTAATTTATTGTGGGTAAACGGTGTAACTGTTTAACTTCATGTGGTACTTGCGGTTGTAAAACAGTGTTCATTATATTATTGTGTAAAGCTTTTTAAGAATAAAACTGTTAGGGGGTGTTTCACCACCTTATTGTCAAACTACTGGTCACGTAACCAATGAATAAACTAAGTACTGGACAAATCTGCCGGCTAGTTTTTTTTCAGTTTCACCACTCCGGTCCTGTGCAAACTAAGTACCACTTAACTAATCGTCGGTTTAACATAGAGGGGGAATGGCAACGTCACATTTCACGATCACGCGTTCCTGTTCGCACACTTTCGTTCAAAGAGTCGCTTCTTGTTAAAGCAAAAGAAATCGTAAACTATGTAATTTTTAAATACATCTACTTTTTTGCATAAACAAATGTGTAACATTATAATTGATCCAAAAACGGTATTTATTTACGATACTTTGTTAACAATAACAAAGAAAAATAAAATCACGTAAAACGAATCGAAAAGTGGCGCCAAACCATTTGACAGATAAACTTTTTTTTAATGGCGACATACAAGTTCAGGTAGAACAAACGATTGAGCCGCTGAAAAAAAGTTTGTTATTAAAAAATATTACGAAATTTTGGATTTATTTTTAAATACTAAAAGTGTACCTACATTTTTTTATTCAAATCTTGATATTTAAATTATTTTAGGCAATTTAGCATGACCTCTTTCTTTAAAAAATAAAAAATAATTTATTTATTTTTCTGAAACCGGTTGAAGGGCTCTCCAACCATGGCCACAAAAAAATAAACTAACTTTATGTGACGGATAAAAATGCTAAATGCCTCCTGATCTGATGGTCAAATTAAGAAACAGTTTGTCCGTCACTTAGCGCTAATCGAGACTGGTGAAACGGAAATTTTAATTCCATGTGTCAAATAAGGTTATGATTAAGCTAATCCGAACTTTAAGAAAAGTGGTGAAACAGCCCCTTAGCTTGATATAAAAGTTGTCAAACATAGAAATTCGGACTTTCAACGTTTCGACAACTTTTATTTCAAGCTAACAGTTTTATTCCTAAAAAACTTTACACAATAATATGAAGAACACTGTTTTACAAGCGCAAGTACCATGTGAAGTTAAACAGTTACACCGAACACCCACAATAAATTAAAAACTCTAAAAAGTTTGAATTTCGCGCCTAGAGCGTGCGCTTCCACCTTAAAATAAATCTCCTGATTGATTGACTGGCTGACTCACTAATCACTGACTAACTCACTCACTGACCCACTGAATTTTACTCACAGTCCGTCACAAGTCCGTTAATGTATCCGTATGCACCACAATCTTAACATTTAAAGATTTTGTAGCTGTTGGTTTTGTTGATGTATTTGTTTCTTTTAGTGAGTTAAACAGTTAAAATTTTTTTTTTGAAGTCCCAGTTCAACGTACCCTCAAAGCGAATCGATAATTAGATCGCAATTGGCACAGACTATGTCCTCTCTTCTGGAGATAAGGTACCAGTGGAGCTTTATTTTAAACGATGTACCTAAAAAAATACTTAGGTACTATTAATAACCCCAGTTCCTTCAAACAACAAACTCTGATATCTAGTTAATACCGGACCGCCTACCGACCGACGACCGGATGGCCTAGTGGTTAGAGAACCTGACTACGAAGCTTGAGGTCCCGGGTTCGATTCCCGGTCGGGGCAGATATTTGTGTGAAAATACGAATGTTTGTGCTCGAGTCTTGGATGTTTAACATGTATTTAACGACGAGTATTTATCCATATAAGTATAAGCTTTGCTTAGTTTGGAACTAGGTCAATTGATGTGAATTGTCCCGTGACATTATTATTATTAAGTATATAAAAGGAAAGTCCTGGCTGATTGACTGACTGACTGACTCAGAGGCGGCTTTACCTATGGTGCAGGGTCTGAGGGGCGCCAGCACTTTCAATGCTTAAACCTGCGTCCGTGTTATTATGACGCCCAGGCGTTATAAGTAATGATTGCACACGGGCCTCTGGAAAGACTCATGAAACCCCAGCACCCCTTGGCCCTAGAAATCTAAAAATTTTCATAGAGTTTATCTTGATGATGTAGGCAAGGAATAAGAATGGATTTGTTGTTTCCACGGGGTAGGTAGTAAACGGGATTTATAATATGATCGATTCGAAACACCATAAAAATCTACACCCAATTCGTAAAACTGTGATTACGAAAATGAGGCGGTTGAAACGCTCAAATAATGACCCAAACAACGTCAAGTCGCTTTCAAATCAAACATCGACTGTAAATTTCCGATTGAATTTTAGAGTATCTGAGCCGTTGAAATGAAAAAACAAATCTCGCTCGCTCATTTACAGCACTGCTATTTCACCAGATCACTTCCTATAACTGGAATTCCAATTCCGACGTGGGAATATCAAGCGATTCTTCGCGACTCATAAAACCCAATATTATGATGTACTAAGAGCCAGGGCCGTAGGTTTTAAAACATTTTTTTTTTAAGACAAAATATCTTTGTTCAATTTTGCACGCACTAATGTATGAACGACAAAGAAAGCTTAGGAAAATCCTGTTGAGAAGAATCCGTTAAGAAACTCAACAATGTAAAGAAATATGCCTATTTATAATCATTCCTTATCTAAAATAATGGTTTTACGCGCACAATTCAAAGTGGTAAAGTTTTTTCATCTTTTTCATTTAACATAACGAAAATCCGGCAAAATAACATTCATAAATCCATCATCATCATCCGTTATTAGTCAGAAACTATATAAATCCTGTTTTTTCCTTATTGAGTGGGAATTCCTAAAAAAAATATTTTTTTACTCTTATGATAACCTACATGCATATGGCGATTCTAGTACTTAATTAAAATTACGGAGATAGGGTCACTCTGCATCGAACTTATAAATATTCGTCCATATTGCTTGCCTACATCGTGAAGATAACCTCTATTCAAAATTTTAGCCTTAGAAGACGGGCTTGCGCGGACCTGGGTTAACTACTTAACTTCGAGTTAATGGTTAACCCAGGGTTAACGGTTTATTTTTTAACCCCGGACCGTGCAAGTGGCCCTAAGGCCAAGTGCTTGGGCTTGGTGTTGATGCATCAGTCGACTGATTGACTGATCAGTCTGGATTTATCTTTAAAAAAAAAATATTAGGGGACAATCTTACACAAATTGACCTAATCCCAAACTAAGCAAAGCTTGCACTATGGGTACTAGACGACGATAAACATACTTATATAGATAAATAAATACTTAAATACATAGAAAACATCCATAACTCGGGAACAAATATTCGTGCTCATCACTCAAATAAATGCCCTTACCGGGATTCGAACTCAGGACGTCTTGCTTCGTAGGCAGGGTCACTACCAACTAGGCTAAAGCGGTCGTTACATTTATAGATTGATACAAAACTATATGATACGAATAATACACTTTAATTAGTTCTTGTTTTCTTTTAGATAGTATATCAAATGTTGAATAAAGCTCCAAGCGCACAGACAGCTTTTGTATGAACGAGTTCGCGGTACGGTACCGCACAACCGTTCATACAAGTTAGAATATTACAACCGTCACCGCCACCGCACCGCCACGCCTCCGCTGTCTGTGCGTTTGGAGCTTAATCGCTCACCCACGCGGACCCACGACTGTTTTCTTGCTCTAGACGAGAATAATAATAAAAAATGCGCAATTTTCATCAACAGCTCCCCGCCTACAGCCCCGCCAATCAGAGTTACTGTCACTCTCATTTCTCACTTTATTAAAACAGTTGGATCGCCCGAATCCCTGTTTTATTCATCCCAGTCCGTATTATAAAGTCTCTTATTCAATGAAGTAAGAAATATTCATGGAAATCTGTTGAGGGTCAATTATTATTCGGAGTGAGTTCATCCTTTATTAAAGCTGTCAATTTTGCTTTACTAAACTAAGTGGGGTGAAGTTAGGGTTCACGTATAATAAGTACAGTCCATAGATGTATTAAACAATAAACGGAGTTTTTTTTATGTACGATGGGCTGCAAAAGTGCTTGGGCACCTCGGACCTCGGGGCGATAATCGCGTGAGCAATGTTTGATCATTTGTGTTCATCAAACATCAAACGATCAAACACTGCCTCACGTGATTATCGCCCCGAGGTGTCCATGCACTTTTGCTTGCAGCCCATCGTACAATAAATATACATACATAAATTTGTCAAGTTTTATCTTCGTGAGGCCCAGTGTTGAGGCCTTCGTATGGCTTACACCCACGAATACGAGAACGATAAAAGCACATGCCAGATCAGTCTGATATATATCAAATAAGTTAATAGGAATTGTGAACTCTATAGATTGGTTTTATTTTCAAAATTCTGATAAACAAAATCTATAGATAATGCCGCGTATTACGTACAATTTTATGCATGTCATAGTTTTAACGTTAAATAAGATGCACTTAGCTTACTATTAACGACCGCTTTAGCCTAGTTGGTAGTAACCCTGCCTACGAAGCAAGAGGTCCTGGGTTCGATTCCCGGTAAGGGCATTTATTTGTGTGATGAGCACGAATATTTGTTCCTGAGTTATGGATGTTTTCTATGTTCTTAAGTATTTATTTATCTATATAAGTATGTTTATCGTCGTCTAGTACCCATAGTACAAGCTTTGCTTAGTTTGGGACTAGGTCGATTTTTGTAAGATTGTCCCTAATATTTATTTATTTATTTATTTATTAGCCGTGCCGTGCCGTGGTAGCCCAGTAGTTAGACCTATTGCCTTTTTTATACACGGGGTGGTTTGTTTGACTGATTGTTTTTTTTAGTTATATTTGGTGTACATCTGACTAATAAATATGAGCAGATAGCAAATATTTAGTTATAGCGTGGCATAATATTTAAAACTCACTGGTTTTACATAACAGAAAGAAAAGACGATCATAACTCTAATAACTTAAATGGCTTTATTCCATGTACCAAAGGTAAAACTATTACAAAAAACGAATGCTAAGTATGGTAAGTATTAGGCGACGATTGGATACCTCGCATTTACCACTCTATTGGTTGACTCCTCTATCGTACAGTCCTCCGCAAAGTAACTAAAAGCAAGTATTAAGTATTCTTCTTTTTTGTTAATCTAGATATACATATTTAATGATGTACCTACGAGAATTCTTATAAATGAAGGGACGGTGTCACATTATTCGTAGCTGTCACATTTTCGAGGTTAAAAATGCTTGAATACAGTAAAAATCTTGCTTAAAAATCTTTTTCTCTCATTTTTTTTCTTTTTATATCCTTTTACCTGCTTAAATCTATTTCTTTCTTCTTTCTGTTTTCAAAGGTTGCTTGGAAGACATGCTGTACAGCCATAAGAGCTCTCATTGCTTAGCGTCTAAATTTTCTTGATCTGTATTCTATGTAATTGCTCTAAACTGTTTATTTTGTGGTGTGTACATTTTATTATACTGTATTGTATTTTTTTTAACAAAAACTTTTCAAAAATACATTCAGCACATGAAATTAATAGATAACATGACAACCAGATGTACAAAGGAGATTTCGTCCTTTAAGTGATATCTTCCAGTAAACATTTGCTTTTAAATTTATTTTTACTGTTGCGACAAAAAATGTGATGCCGAGTCTTTTGGACTGAAAATTGTTTTCCATTTTGAATCGTTATTTTAAATTGCTTCGTTAATATTTTGCGAGCGTTTTAGGAAAGTTCAGTCTGGTTTTAGGGATGCGTGGGAAGGGTGCAAGGGTTTGTTTCTTTTTATAAATAAAACGGCCAAGTGCGAGTCAACTCGCGCTAAAGGCTCCGTACACATTAAAAAATCATCAATAAAATAATTTGTACTTCAATAGTATTTTTAGAAAAATATTTTTTATTGCTGCTCAGTAACTTTAGGGTTTCTTGCTTTACTTATGTTAGTAATCCTTGGTTGTTGCTAAATGGATGCTGATAAGTGATAAGCAATAACATAATACTAATCATCATTTGGAGGATGTGGCCGCTAAAGTTTAGATTTTTTAGGGATGAAAAAGCATTTATTTCAATGATTTTTACGCACGCACGCACGCACGCACACACACAAACACACACACACACACACACACAAAAAAAATCGAATTTATAATATTAGTAGGGGCAGAACAGTTGCGTAGAACACACACAGACACAGATTAAATTCGAAGAAAAAAAATTGTGAAGACCCACGAAGCGTTACTATAATTTCTCGCATAGCCCCAAACTGGAAACCCCTTCTGAGACTGTCACAAAAATAGCCCCAAACCCTTCCAAAGCAATTAAACAAGGCAACACAATTAGCGTAAAACGACTTGACATTTCTTAAAAACAACAACTGGAAATCTCCGTTTTGTCAATTCCTTCAGATAATTTTCCAATTAACAGAGTAAATATTTATGCAGGCGTCTCGGCGCGACTAATTTGAAGGGAAATTAATTTATTTTATTATGTGCGGAACGAGTTTGAGTTTTGTTTAGTCGGGAAGTTGTCGTTGAGGAGATATTAATGCGTAATAAATAAATAAATAATAAATATCACGGGACAATTCACACCAATTGACCTAGTCCCAAAGTAAGCTAGGCAAAGCTTGTGTTATGGGTACTAAGCAACGGATAAACATACTTATATAGATAGATACATACTTAAATACATATTAAACACCCAAGACCCGAGAACAAACATTCGTATTTTTCATACAAATCTGCCCCGACACGGGAATCGAACCCGGGACCTCAAGCTTTATAGTCAGGTTCTCTAACCACTAGGCCATCTGGTCGTCTAAATAAACTAATAATAATATTTTATAGAATTGATACACATATTAATAGGGCTTCTTGAAGTCGAGTACCGTGAGTAGGCTATACGAGCCTTTTCCCAGTGGGCTAAATATGGTACGAGATTTTCATTTTCTAATATAATAATAATAATAAAATAATTTTTTATTTACCAACATACTAAAAGTTATAAATTTACGAAACATACACATTATCTAGTTTGTAAGTATGAGATAAATAGGAAATGAGACTCAGCGAGCCCGCTGGTTTTCAGTCTCCAACCTGACTAAAACTAACTTAAACAACTAAGTAACTAAAGGTGAAGCCGCTGCCAGAGCGACACTATTGTATTGTATTGCATTTCTTTATTTGCATTAAATGTGGTTAACAATAGATCTTGAATAATTTTATAGGATCACACATTTAGCTGAATTACAGCATGCAAAATGTACACATTAAATCTAAAAAAAAATAATCTTTCAGCATGCAACATCTAAAAAAAAAATTCTTACGGCTTGCTTATCTACACAATTTCATAAAATGATATGTCCGAGAGTTGAGAGTTAGAAAATATAGTTACATATAAATCCTCAATAATACAGCTAATTTTTAAATATTTTATGTGACTTAGAACATTGTGGCTATAATTAATACTTAATGTCTAAATATCCAATGAAATTGTCAATCTTATCATCTCCTAAATATTATTATTATTATTAAAGAATTCATTTATTGAATAGAAACATTTTTCTATTAACCATGTCTTAAGATTTGAATTAAATTTATTTCCCACTAAACTAGTTATAGATTTTGGCACTGTGTTATAAATTTTGCTTAGCATATAATAGGAATTCCTTTTAAATAGGTTCAATTTTGCTACTGGCATGTTCAAAGGTTTATGTGTGATTGTTCGTTTATTGTTGTTGTTTTTTATGAGAAACAGATCCATGTGTTTTTTTACAAAAGTACATGCCTCTAGAATAGGGTTGCCATACGTCCCGGTACGCCGGGACATGTCCCCGTTTGAAGCATGGTGTCCCGGCGTAACGGCCGATAAGCAAATTGTCCCGGCTTAAAAACCATAGTTATTTAATAGAGGGCAGGACATGGTAAACAGTAATATACCTAGCGGCAGCGCATGCACGCTGCGCTCGTAGCCGATAATGTGCATTTTCACCAATATAGCGAAAAGCGCCAATAGTCTGGTCAACATGTACCATTTTGCATTAAATTTTTGTATAGTCACCGAAAATTACGACCAAGGTATCATTCGATTCGGAACATTATGTGAAATTTTAAGGAAAGGTCCCAAAAGGGGCCGATAAAAATTGCAAAAGTTATAAACAATTTAATAAAATAAAAAGTAGGGGTTTGGTTTCTTTCGAATGTCTCGGAAACTTAAAAGATATTTGAAATTTAAAAAAAGATCTGAAAAGAACAGGAAATTTCCTAAAAAAAAGTCCTTACTCTCGGAACTGTATCTATAATATTTATAATTTTCACAGCCCTGAAAATAGCGACTAGAACGGGTAGTCTAGCTTCGGCGCGTGATTTATCACTCGGACACAGTAACAAAAAAAACATTTTAACATTAAATATGAATATTAAGACATAAAAAAATTCGAGTACTATTGGGATACCTACGTAAATAAATAATAATCCGCCGGCAAATATCACCATGTTTCCATTAGCTTAGCCATTAAAAAACTATTTTTATGTAACTTTTAACCGTTAGAAATAAAATCATTTGAGATATTAAAAAAAATATATTAATTACCTTTATACAGTTTTGTTAATAAAAAAGTAGAAAATTAACATTTTTGAATTTTTCCAACGGGGATCTATTTTCATATCCCTTGAGAATAACTCCACGAAGTGAAAAAAATCCTAGGGTTGTAGTTCAATAATAATCGGGTTTTTTATGTTACCATTCAATTCAGAAAACGTTGTTAATTAACAAATGCATAACTAATGGAAAAATAGGGATAAAATTTTTTTGCCGGTGGATTATTATTTATTTACGTATCCAAATAGTACTCGAATTTTATTATTTCTTAATATACATATTTAATATGTTAAAATGTTTTTTTTTGTTACTGTGTCCGAGTGATGCGCGCCGAAGCTAGACTACCGTTTTAGTCCCTATTTTCAGGGCTCTGTAAAAATTATAAATATTAGAGATACAGTTCCAAGAGCATGGACTTTTTTTTAGGAAATTTCCTGTTTTTTTCAGATCTTTTTGTAAATTTCAAATATTTTTGATAGTTTCCGAGATATTCGAAAGAAACCAAACCCCTACTTTTTATTTTATTAAATTGTTTATAACTTTTGCAATTTTTATCGGCCCCTTTTGGGACCTTTCCTTGAAATTTCACATAATGTTCCGAATCGAATGATACCTTGGTCGTAATTTTCGGTGATTATACAAAAATTTCATGCAAAATGGTACATGTTGACTAGACTACAACAAACAGAAAACCCGATAGTTGTGTTGTGTTTAGGCAAGGACTAAACCTTCAAAGTTACCTATTGCTGTAATAAAAGTTCCTTTTTTTCTACCTTTACTAGTTTTTCTTTAAATGTCCCGGTCTGAGTCCCCACACTTATGGCAACCCTACTCTAGAATGTACAAACAAGTAAGTGTTAGAATCCCATGTTGTCTAAATACAGGTCTACAAGAGTCTAAAGGTTTTAAACCGAACATCGCTCTTATGCAGCGCTTTTGAGCTATGAAAACTTTAGGCACATCTGTTGAGTTGCCCCACAATATAATTCCATATCTAAGGGCAGAACAAACATATCCGTAATAAACCAACAAAGCAGTTTTATGTGAAGTTACATGTCTAATTTTTTTATAGCAAATACAAATTTATTAATTTTATTGCAGACTGCCTTAACCTGCTATGACTACCTAACTTAGGCGTCGAACATACATTATCATCATAGCTTATTTTTACTTAGAAATATATAAAAATCTTGTGTCACGGTGTTTGTTATCGAACTCCTCCGAAACAGCTCACGTCCCTATTGTTGTAAACGGTTCTCTGAAACCCCATAGGGTTTCTCAAATGGTCCCTACAAATATGAGATAATATGGACATCCGTCTGGTAGAGGCAGCTGCATCCCGCCTGCATCTTCCGGGCGTCCCTGGGGCTGTCCATGGACCTAGAAGCACCCTGAAGAGTCTTGCTTTAATAAAGTAGGCATTCATCATCATCATCATCAGCCTATGTTCGTCCACTGCTGGACATAGGCCTCTCCCATGGCACGCCACTGAGCACGATCCTCAGCCACTGCACGATCCTCAGCCACTAAGTAGGCATTGCAAGCTGTAAATCATGGAGAGGAATGTTTGCAAATTATTCCGTTCTGCGTTGGCTATCCCTAGACTCAAATAGCGTATTTAGTGTGTTAAAAAAAATAGATTATAGCTAGACCGTTCAAATGAGTCCTCGCTCGCGCGGTACAGGGGCTGGGGGGTATGACGACAAAGGGGGCCGGGGGAGGTGCGGGCGGCAAACGCGCCTCGTGTGCAGACCGAGATGCAACTTTGGGGATTCCCATAAGGATTTCGTACAAGAGTTTCATTTCAACTGCCAGATCGAATGGTTAAGCAAAGCCGAGGCAAAAGCTAGTAGTTTTACAATAGAATGGGGTAATAATAATAAGCCGCGCCGTAGCCGTGGTGGCCTAGCTAGTGGTTTGACCTATGGTCTCTCAAGCAGAGGGTCGTGGGTTCAAATCCCGGCTCGAACCTCAGAGTTTTTCGGAATTTATGTGCGAAATTACATTTGTTATTTACCATGAGCTTTTTACGGTGAAGGGAAACATCGTGAGGAAACCTGAGAAGAAAATCAATGGTGTACGTAAAGTTCCCAATCCGCACTGGGCCCGCGTGGGAACTACGACCCAAGCCCTCTCATTCTGAGAGGAGGCCTGTGCCCTGCAGTGGGACATACAATATAGGCTGGGATGATGATGATGATAATGAAATAGTAATAAGTTTAATTTACTGAAGCCAGCCAGTGAGCTACGCGTGCTACGAAATCGCCTGCCCCGTAGACCCGCTACGACAGCTACGGTTTCACCAGAAACATAAAACTGAAGTGAATTTGGCACAGCTCTTCACAACCCAAATTTTACTGATTTAATAGGCTAGACAACTAAAAAAACTGTTTAGTCTGTCAGTTAGATTATTAAAAAATATTGTACACGTATTTTTTCTTTTGTTTGACAAACAAAAAATGACCAGGATACAGTGCTTAGAAGTTTCGAGTGACGGCACTATACACCGTGAAATTTTAGTGGTTGTTTTCCCGAAACGTGGTGATTTAGTATCGATTGTACAATCGATTTATAATTACTATTTTGACTAGAGTCAAAAATCCAATTGTGTAAAACGAAAGTCGAAAATGACCGCAAACCAACAGTAACGCTTCGTTGGTACAAGTAGCGTACGATCGTACGATAGGTTAGTTACCAACGAAGCGTTACTATTGGTTTGCGGTCATTTTCGACTTTCGTTTTTCACAATTGGATTTTTGACTCTAGTTAAAATAGTAATTATAAATCGATTGTACAATCGATACTAAATCACCTCGTTTCGGGAAAACAACCACTAAAATTTCACGGTGTATAGTACAATTTTTACCTAAGAGTGACGTCACAAGCCCCCACTCCGGAAGTTTGATGATCTGTGCCTTTGTCGATTTTTAATTATTTGATAAACCAAAAAATACGTGTCCCATATTTTTCCATTATCTAACTGACGGACTAAATAGAATGACATATTTATAACCCAGTCGTCATCCCTATTAATTCTCCACAAACCCATTTTTTCACAATATGTACCAACTTTTCACAGACTCGGTTCTTCACGATCCCATGTTCTTTGGATAAGTTCTTAAGAGGGTATGATGGCTGAGAGACTTTTGAGAAATAGGTATTTTAATGAAATGTCGCTGTCTCGCCCGAACCCCTGCGTGTCAGTACAGCGAGAGCGGGACAACTACTGCAGCTCAGACCGTTAATAGGCGCGTAAAATTGATCAAAACAGCATTTCGTAATCCCCTGTTTTCTTCTCGAAAACTGGACCAATAAAATTTTTTTTTTCAAAAATAATTAGAGGACAGATTTAGCTATGCCCCTATGTTTTCCTTTTTTTGTTTATGTCAGGGATTCTTTTCTGATGAGTGTCTGAAAATGACGTTGAAATTGGGCAGTTTTTCAGTTTTGGAAAGCTCATATTTCTTATGTTAATTGAAATATGGAAAATAACGAAACATAGGGGCATAGCTATGGTAGATACAGATTACACAGTAAAAAAAAATTGGCTCTAAATCCATTATCCAGGGAGGAAACAGGGGATTACGTTTGTATGGAGGAATGGTGCGCATCGTATCCTCTTAACAGTACCATTTATTCACAAACCCAATCCCTTGCATCCCAAATTCTTCACTGTAAGTCGACTCGCATTCATGTCTAACATTTGGTAGCATAGCGTACGGTTGTGGTACCTACTCTGAAGATGAGCTCTGGTTGCGTTCGAAACGCGTCAGTGTAGTTTGGTAGTGGTGATAGTTGGGTTTGTGTGATTTGTGTGTGTTCGTACAGTGTGGAGGTGGAGGTACTGCATGAACACGCATTTCTTACATAAACGTAGATAACTATCGTAAGAGCGCTGGTCTTTTTTCTGGGTTTTTTGTGCGTCCATGTTTCAGTTTGTATTTAGTACGAAATATATGGATTTCACGGGACGACCGTAAAAGTAAAATTTGGAGTTGAAAAATAAAAAATACAAAAGGCAGTGCGTGCAGTTCCTCCGCGCGGAAGAAGTGAAACTTCGTAGTGTGGAAATGAAAAAGGCACTTATACATCAATATGAACCTTATTGCAATAACTTAAAGAACTAAATTTACTTATGCATCCATGTGTTTAAATTACTCACTAGATGGCGCTTTTATCAAGTCTCATACATTTTGCACAGACAGTATGAGTTTCGAATCGCACTATCGAAGTTTTTAACATCCGTTATTAGTATATATAAAATGCGAGATGTGTACCAATGTGTTTAAATTACTCACTAGATGGCGCTTTTATCAAGTCTCATACATTTTGCACAAACAGTATGAGTTCTGAATGGCACTATCGAAGTTTTTAACATCCGTTAGTATACATACAATGCGAGATAAAAGTAAACGTCAACTTGCGTTGCGTTGCGTTGCGTATTTAACGCAACGCATTTAACGCATTAGAAGTTTAACTTCAAAAAGACTCCAAAAACCAATCTTGAGTTAGAAACACTAATTTTGTGTCACCATTTAGATTTCACCCTAAATAATAAATAAATAAATAAATATTAGGGGACAATCCTTACACAAATCGACCTAGTCCCAAACTAAGCAAAGCTTGTACTATGGGTACTAGACGACGATAAACTTACTTATACACCGTGAAATTTTAGTGGTTGTTTTCCCGAACGACTAGAGTCAAAAATCAAATTGTGAAAAACGAAAGTCGAAAATGACCGCAAACCAATAGTAACGCTTCGTTGGTACCTAACCTATCGTACGATCGTACGCTACTTGTACCAACGAAGCGTTACTATTGGTTTGCGGTCATTTTCGACTTTTTACACCGTGAAATTTTAGTGGTTGTTTTCCCGAAACGAGGTGATTTAGTATCGATTGTACAATCGATTTATAATTACTATTTTGACTAGAGTCAAAAATTAAATTGTGAAAAACGAAAGTCGAAAATGACCGCAAACCAATAGTAACGCTTCGTTGGTACCTAACCTATCGTACGATCGTACGCTACTTGTACCAACGAAGCGTTACTATTGGTTTGCGGTCATTTTCGACTTTTGTTTTTCACAATTGGATTTTTGACTCTAGTCAAAATAGTAATTATAAATCGATTGTACAATCGAAACTAAATCACCTCGATTCGGGAAAACAACCACTAAAATTTCACGGTGTATAGATAAATAAATACTTAAATACATAGAAAACATCCATAACTCAGGAACAAATATTCGTGCTCATCACACAAATAAATGCCCTTACCGGGATTTGAACCCTCTTGCTTCGTAGGCAGGGTCACTACCAACTAGGCTAAGGCGGTCGTTAATTTTGCACAGACAGTATGAGTTTTGAATCGCACTATCGAAATTTTTAACATCCGTTATTAGTATATAATACAATGCGAGATCTATACCATTTAGATTTCACCCTAAATAATGAGTGTAAATATATAACCCCTGTCTCATCCAGTGAACTATCTTTATTGATAAACACGCCTCCAACTTGCAATTCTCTCTCACGCGAGTTAGAAACTCGTTTCTTCGAAACTCCAATACCGGTGCGACAAAAGAATTTCATATTCTCAAAGTATTGTTACCTTAGCATGTGGGTGAATTATATCGATTCTGGGACTCCGCTTGAAAGGAATATTGAATTGAGTGGTTACTCTTTATCGTAATACTTCGTAGGATTTCTGCATATACAGAGCGGGATTTGTATTTGATTGGTTACAATAACAAATTCGCGTGCTGGTACCTAAACGAAACAAGCAGATATTTTTTTTTGTACTTTTCTACTTCTGTACTTTTGTTTGTTTTTTACATGGTCACGTATAATTATATAAGAACACTAGGTGTTGCCCGCGACTTCATCTGCGAAGAATAAGAGTAGGTATAAAAAATAGCCCTACCGAATACAGAAAAAAAATTCATGAAAATCGGTCAAGCCGTTTCGGACGATTTCGATAGACGATAAAAAACACCGTGACACGAGATTCTTATATATTAGAGAAGATTTTCCTTCGCCGCTCGCTTATGGTAAACTTCAAATGACGTTTCACATACAAATTCAGAGAAACCAGCCCGAGCTCGAACCCACGACTCTCTATTTGAAAAGCCGTAAGTCATATTATAAGATTACCACGGCTTGAAATTTGTTAAAGGTTTGGGTGCCTTGGAAGCGAGTAAGTCTGTAATTTAATAAGTGCCGGAAATATTATAATACTGTCCGAGCCGATTTCGGCTACAGCGACTGCTGGCCTGGCTCAGCAGCTGGTGCTTCATTAGTCCGCGCGTTGGTGTGCTCGCATGTGACTGTTGTAGCCAATTTTGGCCTTAAATGTTCTTAAGCATATCGGGCAGGTGAGAACGCCGCCACTATAATTGTAAGTTAAAGCCGTTGGTGGTCTGGCTTTTAGCTCGTCTCTTTTTGCGTCGAGCTCGTCTCTTCGTAACTTTTCAGAGGCTTCGATGTTCTGCCTTAAAAGACGTCTCCATTCCGGGCGATTTGCAGCAGATGACTTCCATGTTAAGGGGCCAAAACTGCAGCTTTTCATAAGCCTTTTGAGCACATCTTTGTATCGCAAGAGCTGTCCGCCCTGCTTGCGCTTGCCTTCTTGGAGCTCACTATAATAGGAAAATACGCTTTTTTCGAACGTTGCGGGTGACCGTTGGTGGCAGTGATTGCTTACCATACCTTGATCATTTTCCTTTAAAAAAATAGCCTAAATTATGACGCGAGCGTCTCGACTCTGAAATACTTAATGAGAAAGCAATAACCACTCAAAGAAACGGGCGAACCGGCAAGCAATTAACTCACTGCAATTAGGTCGAGTTTCGCGTGCACGCCTTCCCCGCAGGAGCTCGTTAAGCACGACGACACTTCAAAGCAAACTCACCTTTGTCGCCCGCTTTGATCTCAAAACACGGATCGATGGAATTTTAGCTTTCTTGTAATTAAAATTGAGCAACTATCCAGGAGTGTTTCATTATGAATTGTGCGATGCGGGACACTTTAGAGGTACACAGCTTTATTTGTTTTAGCTTTGAAGCTGTGGTAGCTTAGTTGTTTGACCTATGGCCTCTCAAGCAGAAAAGGTCGTGGCCGTCAAATCTCTAAGTTTTTCGAAATTTATGTGCTACATTTATTGAAATTTGAGCTTCACGGTAAAGGAAAACATCGTGAGGAAACCTCCACACATCTGCGAAGCTGTGTGTGAAGTATTCAATCCACACTGGACCTGTGTGGGACCTGCTAAATTAGGTACTTACTTTTTTATTCCGTCGCAATTTATTTATATCCCAATAAACAAATAAGTAAAAAGTATTGACTATATTGAGGCCTGAAACTGAGATGAAGCCGCATGCACAAGCTAGCACGTAAATAACACGAGAAGCCCAAAAAAAAAGTGCTTTCCTATCTTCAGATCCTTGCTTAAGGAGCACTATTTACTTATTATACTCGTATTGTACATAGAAATTATAACCTATTTATAATATATTTAAAAGTATATTGTTGTGTTATATATCAATGTGTGTTTAATGTTGTATATTAGGTTGTTTTTGTATAATGTTCGTTTATATTACTTTTTATTTTTATATATTTACACCACCTGCTGTAATATATTCCTTGTTGTCATTCTTTTGTTAAAAGGTTGCCAGGTTGATAAGGCCGCCTATTCTTGCCTTATGGTTTTCTGTATTTTTTTATTTGTGGTGGAGTCATTGTATTGTAAAAGATAATTTAAAAAAAATCTTTAGCCAGCTGAATATCTAACGAACTGGTGTACTCTTTATCTGGCCCGCAGTGCACACTGCTGATAAAACGCGCGGCTGTGAAATTACACCAATTCATTAGCAGCGATGAGGTCTCGGAATACGCAGACACTTCCCGCCAATTTAATGGCTACAATTAAACAAAACGTTTATTTACAAAATTGTATTACCAATTTAAGGAAGTCTTCGTTTCTCGAGGACGTTTACTGTCAAGTTTAATTTGGACCTGGCCCTCGAAGTTGAAACATGGAATGCGAATTTAAATACGAAAATATAGTAACCGACTGAATTGTGACCAACTGGGCTCGAATACACGGCCTGCTTGAGCGCCCATAGATTAAACCAGTAGGCTACCACGACATATTTAGAATCTACGAAGACTCTATGGCGAGTCAAGAATATAATAGTTTGACTGTACTCACGTAATTATTTCGAGTCCTATACAGCCATATTCAATACACTAGATTTTTTTTAAATTATGATTTACTAGCTTTTGCCCGCGACTCCGTCCGCGTGGAATTAGTAATTTGGGCAGCTTATTTTTTAATCCAATTTGCTTTTTCATCAATTATGACTCTCCTTAGTTCCTCGATATAAAAAATTACCCCCCCCCCACCGAACCCCCCGCACACCCGCGTTCACATTCACCACCGTATAGTATAAATCTTCCCAGGTGAATTTTTCGCTTCGAGCCCATATCTTTCAAAACAAACGGTATCGTCATAGTATTAAGGTTCAAATTTAATGTAATGGCTCGAAGCGAAAAATTCACCTGGGAAGATTTATAATATATACTCCCAAGTCAAGCGTGCCTATAGAAGTTTTACTTCAAAAATCCCCGATTTTGAAACATTCTTCCGCTCCGCTCCCCGTTGTACTGTATAGGTACCTTCCCAGCCAGAATTTATTACACCAGAGTCCAAAATAAGACATGCCACCAAAAATCACTTCCTTGAGTATAATAGTATAAAAATCACTTCCTTGTAATGTGGTGCAACGATAATCTGGTAAGCTACAAATGAAGGATTCACGAAAATAACATGACTAGCTGCTGCGGGGCGTGAAAAATTTTGCAAGTTAAGCCGGAGCAAAAAAAAACTAAAACATACCATTTATCCTTTTGAAGAGAAACGTTTGGTAACTTCGAAAGTTTAGTGAACCCGGGGCAAATCGGGTAGTTAGTACCCATCGCCACTGATGTCTAGTCACCTTTTTTGAAAATTGAGATTTTAATCTCGAAATGTACAGCTGGTAAAGTACTATGACTAACCATTGAATTAAATATGGATAGGTGCAGTCAAGGGCAAAAATATGTATACACTTTAGTACTTTGTCACTTTAACCACTGTGACTGTTCGTATATGGCAGTTCAAATATGACGAAAATAGACAAGGTAGGTACTAAAGTGTATACATATTTTTGTCCTTGACTGTACATATCTGAAAACAATACATAAGTATATTTTTCAGTTTGAAAGAAATGGTTACCATACTAATTGTTCGTGATGACTAACTTTCAAACCGCTATAGGTAACTCAAAAAGTGGCTTAGGTGACTAGACAGACATGTTCTTTCCGTGGTCCCTTCAAATGTGGTAAGTAGGTAATGTATATTTTGAAAAGTATGGTATTTTGGGAACGTGGTATTTTAGGCACCAGCGAAACTACTAAGACATAGCTAACTACCTACCTAACTAAAAACTATATACTAAGTTACCTACTTAACTTTAAATTTGAAAATGCAAATTATCATTCAGTCACACAAAACGTCTTATCCCTGTATTTTCAGTCGGAACGCTGTTATTTGTGTTTGCCCGGTGAAGGAGTTAATCCAAAGACGTTAAATATTCAACAGTTTGCGCAAACGTACATTTTAATAGGACGGTTGGCAAGGGTTAGTTTTTAGAGTTCAGTAGCCAGAGGCTCCAATAGACCCTACAGGGTTTCAGGTACCTACGGAATTCTAAAAATAAAGTTCTGGACAAGTGTAGCTACGTGGTCTTTTATTGGTGATCGGGAGTTGAAAATGCGCAAACGTACATTTTAATAGGACGGTTGGCAAGGGATAGTTTTTAGAGTTCAGTAGCCAGAGGCTCCAATAGACCCTACAGGGCTTCAGGTACGGAATTCTAAAAATAAAGTTCTGGACAAGTGTAGCTACGTGGTCTTTTATTGGTGATCGGGAGTTGAAAATGCGCAAACGTACATTTTAATAGGACGGTTGGTAAGGGTTAGTTTTTAGAGTTCAGTAGCCAGAGGCTCCAATAGACCCTACAGGGTTTCAGGTACGGAATTCTAAAAATAAAGTTCTGGACAAGTGTAGCTACGTGGTCTTTTATTGGTGATCGGGAGTTGAAAATTATATACTAGCCAAAATGGAACTTAATAGATGAGCTCTCAAGCAATTAATGTTAAAACTTCCACCATCCACCGAATGCATGGTTATTGGTGTTAAGTATAGGTAGATATACTTCGTTTATTTTATTAGCGTTAGAAAAAGGGTAGGTACTTAAAGGGTACTTAATCAATCTTGACGAGTCTTTTTATTGAAAACTGCTTTAAAGAAATAGTAAGTAACTATTAGTTACACTTATAAAACCAAGAATAAATTGATTGGCTTGATTCCTTGGCGCTGCGTAGAGATGTAGCTTCACTGTGCATCTTCTATCGCATGTACAACGGAGAGTGCTCCGAGGAGTTATTCGGGTTGATCCCTGCCGCATCCTTCCGCCACCGCCCTACGCGACAACACTTCCATCCTCACCATCTGGATGGTTGGTTGTCTTCTACTGTGCGTTTTTCCAGAAATTTCCTGCCTCGCACAGCAAAACTCTGGAATGAGGTTCCTGCTGCGGTATTCCCGGACCGATATGACCTTCAAGCTTTCAAAAAAAGAGCGTACTCCTACCTAAAAGGCCGGCAACGCACTTGTGACTCTTCTGGTGTCGCAGGTGTCCATGGGCGACGGTAATCGTTTACCATCAGGCGATCCGTCTGCTCGTTTGCCCCCTATATCATAAAAAAAAAAAAAAAAATAATATACATTGGTACGATTGACACCAATTGACCTAGTCCCAAATTAAGCAGAGTTTGCTTGTTTTTTGTAGCTTGCTTGTTGTTGTTGTTGTTCAATGTAAGTAAATGATGTCGTTATTAAAATTGTCCTTGTGCTGTGACTTATAGAGAAAAGAAAAAAAGAAAGGTTGACTGATAGAGATCCCTTAAAGGGATAAGTTCGCCTTTGTACATGCATTTCAACGGTTGTCAATAATGTTTTCCTTTTTTTTTTATAATAAATAGTTTACATACATACTTATTTTTCAAAAGTGTTTTTCAATAAAAACACTCGTCAAGACTGTTTACACTTTTTCTTGTGCTAAAATAAACGAAGTATATTTTCGTCGAAGTATTTTTTGTGTGTTTTTGTCGTTTTATCGGTTTAGCGGGGAATTTGACAGGTCTCACATCAAAATCTGTTTAAAAGAAACTGATCATTGACTGAGTGTGTAGGATGATATTAATTAAAAAGTGTATTTGTAAATAACGTTATTTAAAAAAGTAGAAGTTTTGTTTCATGTAACTGCGACTTAAACGTGGACGCTACTGTGTCGCCACCGAATACTCATCTAGAAAAATTGGTTCCGATGACCGAGTAAAAATCATCGTGATCATACGTGTGGGTAAAAGTTACGCAGCGTAGTAGAGATTGGCTCAAACTGAATGATCACGTAGAGTAAACTCTACTGACAAATAATCCAATATTTGTGATGCTTTGAACCCTTTGAACAGTTTACGTGTGAATAAAAGGGGGAGGAGGAACACCTCCCTCAAAATGACAACAAACATTTTTTGTACTCGGCTTTTTTTATACGGATTTTTTTAAAGCTTTACCTTTACCTGGGTGTAACGTAAAAGGAATGGACTGTAATGGAAACGACGATGTGACTGAAATAATGGTAAAAATCTTTAATAGCAAGCAACTAAACCTTACAAATTCGCTCACTGAACTTAAAACGACACGACGACATGAAACAGACTGACAAGCACTTTTTAAAAAAACCGGCCAAGAGCGCGTCGGACTCGCCCAAGGTAGGGTTCCGTAGCCGTTACGAAAAAATCAAGTAATATTTTTGGGGGTTGTTACAATAGAGAGATCTCTCTCCAGGCAGATGTTATGCCTGGGGACCGAAGTCCGATGGATGAAAGTTGGAAGCTGCATTCATGCAGCCGAGCTGAGAAACCTCGACAGCGCGATGCAGGACTGCAGCAATCAGTTCCCCATGTGATGACTAGATGGCGTTAGTAGTCGCTACATCAGCCCCCCTTTTAGACCGGAGGTCGATACGAATTGCAGTGGAGTGCAGTCTGTGCGTCATGTGGGCGCTTGCAAGGGCCAGTCGCTCAGAGCCTCGTCGGCGAGCATTGTTGTTCCTCTGCTACTTGTAGATGCATGCCTGTTGCGTGACTGCTCGGAGCCTTGTTGGCGAGCGTTGGTTGATTGATTGGCAAGTGGAAGTAGTGGGAGGAGGATTTGCGAACTGTAGACACCAGACAGATAATGGATACATGCTAATGGTGCCCAGTGCGGAGAGTATGGCTTGCTGTGAGACTGCGTCATCGTCTTGTGTGTCTGAAGGTTGCGATTTTGTCCAATGCCGTGGGTTACCAATTTGGTGGTGGCAACCATAGAGAGATCTCTCTCCAGGCAGATGTTATGCCTGGGGACCGAAGTCCGATGGATGAAAGTTGGAAGCTGCATTCATGCAGCCGAGCTGAGAAACCTCGACAGCGCGATGCAGGACTGCAGCAATCAGTTCCCCATGTGATGACTAGATGGCGTTAGTAGTCGCTACATATTTTTTTAAGGATTTCGTATGTGAACGGAATCATCCAAGTTTAGGTATGTTTTATACCTTAGGATACTATTTACTCTTATACTACAAATAATTTCCAAGCAATCTTAGCCGCTATAATTTTCCTAGTAAATTTGATATATTTACTACCATTCTGAATTTTTTCAAATTTTTCCACCCAACAGTTTAGATTTTAGAGGGGGGGGGGGGACGGTCGATTTTAATGAAAATTTTCACTTTAAAGTGAATATTTCGCAAACAGATCACTGAATAGAAAAATCATGTTAGCAACCCCATAATGGTTTTAAAAGACCTATCCAACGATACCCCACACTATAGGGTTAGTCGAGAAAAAAAATCACCCCCACTTTACGTCTATGGGAGGTACCCTAAAAAAAATTTTTTTTTCCTTTTTTTATTTAATCACTTTGTCGGCGTGACTGATATATATATTCATGCCAAATTACAGCTTTATAGTACTAACAGTCTCTGAGCGTAGCCGCGGACAGACAGACAGACAGACAGCCGGACAGACATGGCGAAACTATAAGGGTTCCTAGTTGACTACGGAACCCTAAAAAGGTATAAAAAACAGTAAAAAGTATCAAAAATGCAAGGAGTTCGCAACACTGGGCCTACTGCTTAAGATAATAAGTACCTACCTATAGACAATGGACGGACGGACGGACGTTATGTAGGTAGTAAATCCTGACACTGTACAGTCAGCACCAAAAGCATCTGGTCACTTTTGTACCTTGTCGCTTTATAGTCAGGTGTAAATGTCATACATGATTGACAATTGTGTTATTACGACAAAGTACAAAGGTGACCAGCTACTTTTTATACTATGAAGTTTCTGGATACCTATTGACAATGTGACCCAGGAAAAAAATGCTATTCTTTCTTACTATTCTGCTCATCCATCTATCCCAGCCTATATACGACCCACTGCAGGGTACAGACCTCCTATCAGAATGAAAGGGCTTGGGCCGTAGTTCCCACGCGGGCCCAGTGCGGATTGGGAACTTCACATACACCATTGAATTTCTTCTCTGGTGTATACAGGTTTCCTCACGATGTTTTCCTTCACCATGAAGCTCATGGTAAATTTCAAATTTAATTTCGCACATAAATTCCGATAAACTTACAGGTGCGAGCTCGCGCTCGAACCCACGTCCCTCTGCTTGAGAGGCTATGTCAAACCACTAGGCTACCACGCCTTATTTTTTGGTGTGTGAAGTTTCCAATCCACACTGAGCCCGCGTGGGAACCACGGCCCAAGCCCTCTCAGTCTGAGAGGAGGCCTGTACCCTACAGTAAGGCGTGTAAGGCTGAGATGCTAACGATGATGATTAAAACATAAATTTTGCTATTACAGGATAGACTTTTATGAATGAGGTATACTCGTAAAGTTACCAGTCGGGTCCGAAATATCCCCAGCCCCTTATCGTTGTTATTAGCTTCATCTTATGATTGATTGACGTTTTGCCTAACTTCTGTAGTCCTTGGCCGCTACGTGAAGTAGGGTTGACAGTTCCGAAAGCGAAATCCTTGTTCAGTTTCATAAGTTGAATAAAACTTAGTAACGTAAGTCTACCTATAGTCAGTTTCACATTTTGCCTTAATTGACAGGATTCTGACTTGGAATTTTCACAAGTTTGATATGAAGTATCTTTTTGTATTTTTATTTCTCAACTTCATTTTTTGTTACTTTTACGGTCATCCCGTGAAAACCATATATTTCATACTAAATACAAACTGAAATATGGATGCACAGAAAAAAAAAACAGAAAAAAGACCAGCGCTGGGAATCTGGGTCTGGGCGCTGGGGTTCGATTCCCAGCGCTGGTCTTTTTTCTGGGTTTTTTGAAAAATAAAAATACTAAAAGATACTTCATATCAAACTTGTTAAAGTTTGGACAGGTAGCGACATCTCTTGTCCGGGTGAGCGGGTAGTTCCGAAGGAGTGTTGAAATCTCTCGATGAGGGTATAACATAGATGATGCTGTGTCACGCAAGTGATGATCTAACAAAGTGAGATATGAATGTATAGGAGAAATTCGTGTCTAAACTCCTGACCAGTGGTGGTGTTGGAATTTTCGTTGGCTGAATAAGTAGGTAAATCGCTAAAATAAAACGCTACCTACAAAGGAGAGAAAATTAGGAATCGTTTGTTTCATTTGAATTCTGTTCAAGTTATGGAATGAATTTGATTCATGTGGCTCAAGGTAGGTATATAGAGGTACATCTTAGACTGGAATGTTATTTATTGTCAACTTTTTAACGTTCTGTCAAATACAACAGTTCTCACTCGTACACCATGACATCGGAATGTCAAACCCGAAGTTGAGCCCTACAGAAATGCATGTAGATAGATATCGCTCTGCACGCCGTGACTGATATATTAGTCGTTGGCGTAGAACCTGCGGTGCTGATATACTTACGTGTAAGTATGGTTCGTTGGTGTCGAAAAGGTTTATTTATTTATTTATTTAGACATGCCAACAGTACATAAACAAAACATTACAAATCAAAAAAATTACAAGTTTTGGCTCCCGTTCATGCACCAATAACAGGCATGCGACAGCATTATTCATGTTCAGGGACGTACACTACAAATAAAAATACAATAGATCATACAATATAAACATAACAATATTAATTAAAATACACAAGAAAAGTAAAAAACGCTAATTATCAGAGGTGTGCAATGGATCCAGCATCCTATGCCTAATTGAACGTATAGAGTCCTGAAAGATGTCAAATTTGAATTGATTTGCTAAGTCCAGGTCGTTGAAAGATTTTTGGATACCATAAAGTGGAAGAGATCTACCAAGTTTCGTCCTGGTGCCTCCCGGGCGAAATGTAGTTCGACGACAAGTCGGCGTGTTGGTTTAAACAAAGGTAGAATTCATTATCATCGTCATGGACCTATATCGCCGAATTGGGAATGTCTAAAAAAAATTACCAGTGGTTTTTATATTTTTTTCACATAGAAAAGTCAATTATAAGGAACTAATTTCAATATTTTGTCATTTAGTTCTCTACTTTTTTCAAAATTAATTATAAAAATATTTTAGTTGATGACGTCAGATAATAATTGAGGGCTCCCACAATGCCAAATTTCTAAATCGATCTAAATGCGTACGATAAGGCAACCCCTTTAATTATTTTTCGCGTAGTGGTACACTATACACTGTGTCACTTTACTGGCACTGTCAAAGTGCTAGATGTCAGACAGCGGGTCCAAATCAAACTCCGTAGTATAATCCACGCTTAAATTGTGAAGAATTCTAACCACATAGAATAAAGTAGGTACGACTTGAACCGGTCACGCAATTTACACCAATGTCAAATGAAGGTAATTGCTTATTTGTTATATAATTAATTCATTACATAATATTAAAATTAAATAACTACAGAAAACGAGTTAAAAAGCATTTATGGTTTTGGATTTACTATACATTGCAAAAAAATAGACATCCCCAATTGAACGCAAAACAGACTAAGTATTAGGTAAATGTGCTCGCTATTCTTAGGGCTATGCTACTTACTTAGGCAGAATTAGGTCTGGGCAATCTGTGATTATGAATTATGAACGTATTCTACCTCTTGTTTTAGTAAGGTTCCGACTTTTTCTAATTATTGGCTTTTTTCTAAAACTTCTATCATAACCATGACTCGTTACTAGCTTCTTCTCGTTACTTGCTACGTTAGTTATTCAAGTTTGTTATGCTTTTAAGCTTTGCAAACCTTTTTCGCCCACTTCGGTGACAGTGCAATAATCTGGTAGTGAAATTCTGGTGGTCCAAGCAGGATTGTCTCCGCAGGACGGAACTCATCAACGGTTGATGGTATCCACTTGAAACTTGGTACGGATATGGAGTTTCGATGACAATGTAAGTACAGTCAAGAAAAAGTAGTCAGCGAAAACAGTTCCGTGTTAAAAATGAAATTTTGAACTAAACCTTATTTGTAAAATTTAGTTACAAGTAGGTAGTCGAGTTTATTAACTGTCTTTTACATAAACTTGTTCTGATATGCCTGTAATATGCAAGTTACTGATTTTGTTAACCTAAACTAATATATAAAAATGCGGAAGTAACTCTCTGTCTGTCTGTTACCTTTTCAGACTTATACCGCTGAACCGATTTAGATGAAATTTGGTATGGAGATAGTTTGAGACCCTAGAAGAAGAAGAGATCATTTCTATCCCGCAAAATTGCATAGTTCCCGCCGAATACCAAAAAGCGGATTCTTCGCAGACAAAGTCACTGGCGACATCAAGTAGGTAATATTTGTACTAGTTTACCATCTGGGGAATAGTGTGAAATACAAAAATGAAATAGTAAACATTTTTTTTATCCATTTATTATAATTCTTTGTAAACTCATACACTTGATCTATTCATCAACCGCTTATTCTCGTTATACACGCCATTACATCACGAAATGAGACTTAGTTTTTAAAATCTACTACACATTGTAAAGTAAAAGGAACGCTCAAAAATAAAAAATAAAACTATAACCCTTTCTACGCGTATTCTTATTCTATTTTCTTTTCTTAACACTGTATGTGCAAAGTTTAACATCGTCAAAATCGTACTTTTCTTGAAGAAATTTAACGAATTGGCGCTGTATATTCTTGCATCTTAGTCAAATTAATGTATGGAATAGACATTTGAAACCTAATTGGCGATTCTTTTTATTTACTCTTTGATTGAAATATCCCATAAGATGAAAGGTTTTTATACTCGCCTGAAGTCAATGTGGTTGAAAGATACAACAGCACCATAGCCATTTCCAAAGAAAACTTTTACGTTCTGCAAGCATTTTGAAAGAAAGCATTTACTTTACAATGTGTAGAGACCATAATAGTAAAAGTTTTACTCGAGCGCACCATAATTGACTTGAAAAAGCAACCCAACGTTAAGCGTAAATTAAAAAAGAAATAACCAAACTGCTACAATATATCTAGTATCAGATAAATTTTGAGGAATAAATTATATTCACAATTCTCAACCAAAATCTTAGTAAAAAAAACTATGGCACTCATAAAATTTGTCAACATCGGCAGTGATATTACTGTAACAATTACAAGTACATGGGATTTTAAACATTCTATGGTAACTTTGTTTAATTTGCAACCAGTACAGGAAAAAATACGTAAGTAAGTGAACTTTCTTATGCAGTTATGTACCAATTTGTACGGATTATATTAAGATTACGAACAACGTCTACATAACAAAGTTCACTTCCCGAAGTTTTTTTTATTCATAGCGATATAATTTGAATCAAATAAATCATTAAAAGTAATTGTTCCTTCAAATTAAAATACCTAACTTGTAACAAATTTTACAGCTATTTTAATAATATACGGTTATAAATAGTGTGCAGTAATTACATTGAAAATGGTGTAACTTATTAGATAGGTAATTTTATTATTGCATTCACTTTTCCTTTAAAATGCTTGGGTCACCCACGGCAATTTGTATCGTGACACTGAACTTAAATAAACAGTATGCAATTAAGAAATAAAAACCGCAATTCTAGCTAGCATTTTAATGTATTTCTCAATTGAAGAAAGTCAAATCAAAGTTTTTTTTTATTGTATAAAATTATAACCACAAAGCAAATCGTCGTGGTAACCTAATAAATATAACAAGTCATACGGCTTGTTATCAAAATGCATGCCTGCCGAAAAAAAGGAAAAACATTCAATAGTTGCCAGTGAAAAAAAACAGCTACGATTTATTTTATAACAGGGAAGCATTTAAGAAACAAACCGTACAAACATTTGAAATGTATCAGCGAGTCATATTGCATGTACAAAAACCAGTTGCGTAAAAATGAATAAATGCAATATGGCCACCCCGAACTATGTTAAGCCTAACCTATATTTACTTAGTTCTATTTAAATTAAATTATGCATTATCTTTGGCGAATACACTGCTTACGGTACCGTGAAACTTATGGAAAGGAAAGATCTTAAAAAACGTACTAAACTCGTTGTAAAGTCTCACAAAATTTGCTATTAATACTGAAGTACAAAACATTTCGCTCCCCGCACTGTTTGCATATAAGTGGTACCATGTCTCTTAAAACTATTTTATATATAGCTAGAAAGACTATTTTTATACAGAAGAAAAGTGACCAGGAAACGTTTTTGTTAGTAAATAAAGTTAGTACAATTTGCTAAATGGCCTCAAAAGTTATAAAAGATAAGTCAAAACATGCACCATTTATTTTACGCTTTCATAATTGCAGGCATTTTTTTCATTTACTAATAAAAAAAGAAATCTGACTTATTTTGTGCTTTTGAAATGATTCGATAATTTTTAAAGGAATCTAAACATTTTAAGGCAAATGCAATTTCCCCTGATCTTAAGCCCACGTCCACACTAGTAAGAAAAATTACGTAAGTTGCATTACATTGCGAGGCCGTGAATCGAAAGAGTTGGAAGCAGTCGCCTGAACGCGGAAATGTACTGCAACCAATGGTCGGAAAAACGCACGTCATTTCACTTGCGATACATAACGACAACAAAGCATTATTTAAGAATCGAAATGGTTCCTTTCCAATCTACGGATGTCATGTACTGTAACATCGTTAGGAAGTCTCTACTGTAAGAAACACGTTTTTATGATCCTTGACTGTAACTTAAGGGTCCGGCTACACGCTCAATCATACCATATTCCAATTTGCACAAGCAAGCATGTCCGTTAAGACGGTATACCGCACAAATGGCTTTTGGACGCAATACAGTTTTTGCGCCAATTTTGCACAAACCGTTTGCGCATGCAAGTCGCTGCGTGTAGCCGGGCCTTAAATTTTTTCTTACTAGTGTAAAACGGGCTAAGAGTAAGAACAATAATTGCAAGACGCGACGCTAGTACAAAAACATTTTGTTTTAGCAATGAAATACAGACTTTTAGTTGCATTAAAACAAGCCATACAAAATCTATGGTAGGATCGTCTTTCGATAGCTCATAAAAATTACGTCAGTTGATTGCTGGCATCATCATCCCTATAGCCATTTTAACTGCCAAAAAATAAATGTCAACGACAGACTAGAGAACTTGCAGGTTTAAAATTCAAATTTGTAAATGAATCGATCAAAAACATTCACAGAAAATTTCATTCTCATGATCACATTTCTTTGAATATTACAATAATTATTTTAGTTGTGGTGTTACAGCGATAGCAGTACTTTTCATTAACTTTAATCTATTTTATTATTTACCCAACTACGTCACATAACGGTTCGTTGAACCTTATTTACAAAACGTCTGTTGAAATCCCACTTTGGAGATGGAATGTTCGTGTAGTTTGATTAATTTTAATCAACATTAAATTTTAATCTACATTATGTTTAATATTAAGGACCCTACTCCTATTTACAAAAGATTAGCTACTTACCAGTCAAGATTGAGCCGACCTAGCAAGTTATTGGTTACGAAGCATCATAAGAGATTCCAAGGTCTTCATCCAAATATACAGGTTACAATATTACGCCATTTTGCAGTTTCCATACAAAAGAAATAGTTGGGAGTGTTATTTGCACTCACCAAAAAGGCAATGCATCTGGTTATTGTTACTTAATTAAAAAAAAAACTATCACAAAAAAAACAGTTACTTCTTTAACCAATCAGCTTAAGTCCGGCTCTTCCAAACTTATTATTTTAAAATTAAACTTTCTTTTATATGGAAACCGACCGTCGAAAATTTTCACAATTATGTCACCATCAAAAAGACACCACGGCAACCCCGTCGTATATTACATTTATTTAAAAATTTAAGACGTACGTAGTCTACATTCCTGGCTCAGAGCACGGCCAAGTCGATACCCTACGATTTGCCGCCGTTCTAACTTCGTCGCTAAAAAGCATATCTTTCCACTGCTATGCTAAATCCAAAAGACATTTAAGTTAATAACATTTACCCCCTGTTTCACCATTCATTGATCAAATTTATTTGACGGATAAATGTAATGCCGTCTCTGTTTGTTTTGTGCGAATAGACGGAGACGGCATCACATTTATCCGTCAGTTAAAATTAATCAATGGGTGGTGAAACAGCCTCTTAGTGTCACTTAAGTGCCATTTAGTTATAACATGGCAGACTAGCCCATTGTTACATTTCTATATGTCATTTGCAAATTAATTTATTGTATTTACAGAAAAATAATTTAGAGCGCACACAGACAGACAGCGGTCTGGAGTTCCGAGTTCCGCTTTTCGAGTTCTGCGTTCTTTCGGGAACGAATCAAAATATATAAAGTTTAAAACGAATAATGGACGAAATACATAATGGTCATAATACATACTAAAATTTTCCATGAAACTATTGATTAACCGAAATTTTTAATCATGTAATCTACAGATTGGTTTGGGTTAGGTTAGGTTTATTTTATGAGGGGTGCGAAGTCGGAAACCTCCTCGAGTGCTCGGGCGTTACCACTCCCTTCTATCCGAGGCGTAGGCCTCATGGGGTGGGGAAGGGTAACGCCTGGGACGGTGCACCCTGGGCAACAACGGTTAATTAATTCCTTCGGGGATTTAGTTAACCGTTGGCTAATATCCGACTGGGGGGGGGGGGGGGATATGTATATAAGTATTATATGGGCCATTTATGTATTATATGTATATATTTTGTGAGGACGGGCGTAAGGTAACTGACAGGAATCGCAACAAAAAATGAGGCTCTGCAACCTTGGGCTTAGTAAGTATCCCCGCCGTGCTCGCCACACGGCCTGGGCTACCGAAAGGTTCTCCGCTCTGCAACCGCCTGGATGTTACTTACGCCCTATATGGGGAGGGACAGTGTAGGAGGGACAGGCGTTCGGTAGCTGGAAGGATTAGGCAACAAAAAATGGGGCTCTGCAACCTTGGGCTTAGTAAGTATCCCCACCGTGCTCGCCACACGGCCTGGGCTACCGAAAGGTTCTCCGCTCTGCAACCCGCCTGAAGGCGCCAAACACCTGATGGGTAGGGTTAGCTTTGGGGGTGAGGGATGGAGGTGAGCCTAAACCTAGTAATTGCTTTGTGGCTCGAGCAACAGAACGTCAAGGGTGAACCTCACGCGGGCGGCAGGCGAAAGCTTGCCGTCGAAGCGGTGCGACCCGTAGGGGTCCCGACCGCGGTTTGGGATGACCTCGGTCATTCCCGGACGGCACGTAACCCGGCCCGTGGGCGCCGGACACGTGGGCTGTTGTCTTTTTCAAGACGAGAGCTGCGAGGAGTAAACCTCTATAAAAAATCCAGAGGGCGGTGCCTTGGGGTGCCGATGGGGACGGAAGCGATCATGTTATTCGTACCGCTCTGCTTCCAGAGTGGGACACGAGGACATGAAAGCTGACGTGAGGGCACGTAACCCCGGCCCGTAGGCGCCGGGAACGTGGGCCGCTGCGGGGGCTATGAGGAGTAAACCTCTATAAAAAATCCGGCACCAGCGGGGGAGGGCAGGGAGAACCGAGCCCGCGCTAAACGGTGTCAGTGAGGGGCCCCATCCCGGGGTGGTCAGTGGGCGTTGCGGTGTCTCTTATTCTCCCGCGGCGTTCACAATGACAAATAAGGGAATCCGTGTGGTCGTTAGTGGGTATGCCTGGTGAGAGGAGAGCCCCACATACTCCCCGTTTCCCTGAACGGGGAGATGCATAAGGTGCATTTTCCACACCAAAAAAAAAAAAAAAGGTTTATTTTATGAAAATCCTGTAGAGTTCAGAATTTTCAAGAAAATTGCTTTATATCAAATGACCATTATGTATTTCGTCCATTATTACTTTCAAACTTTATATATTTTGATACGTATCCGTTCTTTCGAATGTATTGAGTCTCTTACGATAACGCACACAGCAGGCGACTGGAACTCTCGAGCGGTCAAACCACAGAACTCTGAACGCCGAACTCGGAACTCAAGACCGCTCTCTGTCTAAGTGCGATCTTAGCTAGCCTTACTAGTGAAAAAAGGTGACCTTTTGACATACTATCTATACACAATCGAAGATAGTTACTGAAGGGTGCCAAATCGGAAGTTTTTCCCAAGAACAGACAAAACACCAATTGTTTGAGTTGTGAGACAGCATTATTTTGAAGTAATCAAGAGCCTACACAATGTTGTGTCCCTTTAAAGTAATAAGCCTAATGTAGCTAGTTTCGTTCTAGACAGTTCTCTGTACCAATAGCGCCATCTCTTTTTAGATTCTTCATTGAGTTCGACCATCTTGTCATCCAATATACCGCAATGTCTCAAGTTAAAAGTCTTTGACCAGTGAGTGTTGCCAGTGATGACTTCTGGCACTGAGACATGGCCGCTAAGGCCTCGTAAGAAAGCTCAAAGTCACTCAGAGGGCGATGGAGAGGGCTATGCTTGGAGTTTGTCTGCAGGGTGAAATGGGATGAAATCCGCGCAAGAACTAAAGTCAAAAAACATAGCTCGAAGAATCGCCAGACTCAAGTGGCAGTGGGCAGGGCATATCGCTCGTAGAACTGATGGCCGATGGGGCAAAAAGGTTCTCGAGTGGCGTCCACGGACCGGAAGACACAGTGTAGGTAGGCCTCCAACAAGATGGAGCTACGATCTGGTGAAGGTTGCGGGATCGCGTTGATTGCGGATGGCACGGGACCGATCTGTTTGGCGAGCCTTGGGGGAGGCCTATGTTCCGCAGTGGACGTCTTTCGCCTGAAATGATGATGATGATGATGATGATTGAGTTCAAAGATGGCGCCGAAGTCAAAATGCCAGAAATAAATGGTACAGAAACCTCTCTATAGTAAAACTAGCTATTCTACGGCTATATGATACATAGAAACATGTAACAGCGAGCTGGAATACCGACAAGAAAACGTTCCTTAACCAGTTACTTAAGTCTAGTATTGAGCGAAAACCGATTCAAAAACATACAGTCGGACAAGAGACGACTCTTGAGAAATTTTTGTATTTTTTTTTTAACTTTTTTTACTAAGAAAGTTTTCCAAAAAATTATGTTATTGGTCGTTAAATACCGGCACAGCCTTGTTGTGGACATGATCAAAGAAAAATAAATGTTTAGAAACGATAATAATTTATAAGAAATACCAGACGAAAAATTCAATAGGCCTTCCATCCAAAGTATTTAAAAACCGCACCAAAATTTGTGCTTACTTTATTTAACACGTAACTGAAATTTCTTAATTAACAAGTCAGAAAAAAATAACGCCATTTCATTACAAATACATATTAGACCAGTTCATAAATATTTTTCGAAATTTGAGCAACCTCACTCAGTCCATTGACAACATAAATTATTGCATGCGTATAAATGGCAAGAAAACCCCACTATTGTACTAACGAGATATTGTTATTCATTCTATTAAACATTTTAAAATTTAGCTAAAAATTCTGTCTGTCACAAATGACCAAAAAAAACGTATTGAAAATACGAACAGCTACATTAAAACGTCACATTTATTGCGAGAATTATTTGAGTGTCGCTAAAATTCGCACTCGTCCATTATTTCTACGAACATAGTGTTGTGTAAAGTCTTTAATCGATTAAATTTAGGGCCAATCGTCCGTTCGAACTTCACTTCATCAAAATCACTGCACACATTAGGCACCGGTCCCACCGCCGACGAATCACAGCAAGTTAAACTAGTCACCGTTCCTTAGTACCAAGTCGAATGAGAATTAATAAAAATGGAATTTGCATATCCCGGTCATTGTAGTGTAAAATCTTTAAGCACAGGACATGTCATGAGGCGATGAAAGCGTTTAACCCGTTTTAATTGCCTTTGTTTTTACGCACTTTTGTATGTCTGCGTCTATTATTAACAGCTCAACGATAGTTCTCATATTGCTAGCTTTGGGATGTTGCCTCTCCACGGAGTGTCATATTGTCGTGTCAGGTCTGTAGTGTGGTGACACGGCTTTAGATTTGTGTTTTATTTGAGTGTGACATTGACGCGTGGTGTATGCGAGATTGATGGCACTTCGTGGCACGCCGCCTTAATTTGAGTGCGTGAGGCTAGTGAGCCTAGTGTTTAGTAGTTTGTCCGGAGTGCGTGAGGGTGGCAGGTATTGTCAGCACACTGTTTGATCATCGGGAAACCAGTCCCATAGCACGTTGGGCTACTTTGAGCGGTGTACAGCCAGCTGCAGGGAAAAGGTACCCCCCTGTAACGGCGGTAACCATACCAGGGGGTACCTTTTCTCTGCAGTTGACCGTACATGAGGCTAGCGAGTCTAGTGTTTAGTAGTTTATCCAATGTGTATGAGGCTAGCGGGGCTAATGTTTATTAATTTATCCGGTGTACGTGAGATTCCATGTGTTCATTACGGGTTATGGAATCAATGTGCGTGAGATTATCAGGCCAATAGTATGTGGCATGTTCCGTGAGGCTGGCGGGTCTAGTGTTCAGTAGTTAGCCCGGTGTGCGTGAAGCTAGCAGGCCTATTGTTCAGTAGTTTGTTCGATGTGCGTAAGGCTAGCGGGGCTAAGCTAATGTTTAGTAATTTATCCAGTGTACGTGGTGTTGTAAGTGTTCATCACGGGTTATTGAAGTGATGTGCGTGAGATTGTTGGGCCAATAGTCTGTGGTATGCCACACATGTTCCGTGAGGCTGGCGGGTCTAGTGTTCAGTAGTATGTCCGATGTGCGTGAAGCTAGCAGGCCTATTGTTTAGTAGTATGTCCGATGTGCGTGATGCTAGCAGGCCAAGTGTTCAGTAGTATGTCCGATGTGCGCGAGGCTAGCAGGGCCAGTGTTTATTAGTTTAGCCGGATTGAACGTGCGTGTCGGCACTGGTCTGGTGCGCGAGGGCGGCGGGCCTACAGTTCGGTGACGGCGTAGAGGTCGCGGTGGTCGTGCGGCGGGCGGTCGGGGCGGCGGCGGTGCGTGGTGCCCGTGTTCGGCTGTTGCTGCTGTCTGCGCGGCCGCTGGAGTGATCTGGGACAATGGTGACAGTAAATATGACAGTTCCAGAACAAAATGTTTTTTAGTTATTTGTGATACAAGGTTGGTAAGCATGGTTTTACAAATGAGTTGACGAGTGATAAACCCGAGCCGCACGGCGAAGGTTTTCATCGCCACGAGTTTGTAAAACCTTGCCAACCGTGTATCATACGACGTTTTACAATACATTTGTGAGAAAATAGGCAATTAATAACACAAAATTGTAAAACAAAAACAAATTTCTCGAGATACTTATTGGTAGCAAAAGATTATTTTGCGCGGTTTGCGCCTTACTTTAAATATCGGGCGGAATTAATTCCATGTTATTGTCGACTTCATCACTTGAACATCACTCATTTTGTTTGGTTTTTGTACATATACTATAATCAACAACTCAAAACAACGCAAAGTTTTACAAAAATGGCGCGTCCGTAATGCGCATGCGTAAGTTTTGTTTTTAATTAGGTTAACTAAAATTATCAGGCAAAGATTCGACGCGTTCAGCCACTGCGATTTTTTCGAATAAATAAAAGGTGGAAATCATTAAAATCTGCGGTAATTAAATTACAGTTTATAATAATAATTATAATAATATTTTGCAAATTCATTACTTAGTTTTGTATATTTATACATTTTTCTACGTATAAATCGATATTTTTTTATTTTTGTTACTTAAAACTCTTTGCTTGTAAACTTAAAATGGAGAATTAAAAAAAACTGTAAAAAAATCGCACTAGAGCGGTAAAATGAACTTACGAGCCATGTATACATCCTTTGAAAGTGAATTTTTCGAGCAAATGTATTGTAAAAAATATTATCTAATAGCTGGCAACAGCTGGATGAGAGTGGCCGGGGATCGTGCTCAGTGGCGTGCCATGGGAGAGGCCTATGTCCAGCAGTGGACGAACATAGGCTGATGATGATGATGATGAATATATAAAAATCTCATGTCACGGTGTTTGTTATCGAACTCCTCCGGAACGGCTTGACCTATTATTATGAAATTTTTTTGTCTATAGGGAACGTGCACATAGACGTTGCTGCCATTTTTTTTAATTATGAGAGGGAGGTAAACGAGCAAGCGGATCATCTGATGGAAAATGATAAATATCAGCACCTCAAAGAAAGTCACCAATCTGTTGCCGGCCTAGTAAGTATAAACCCTTTTATTGAATGTTTTACCCTGATAAGTTTCTTTTACTGTCCGCATAGTGTCTCTTGTGTCGCATTAGTGCTGCCGCCTATAGTTTCTGCACGTTCCCTATATTTGGTAGGTCTGAGAATAGGTCGTAGGCTTTTTTTATACCCAAATTCTTCACAGACGGAGTCGCGGGCAACAGCTAGTATACCTATAGAATCTATGGTAATGATAAATGTATTCAAGTGTACTACCGGTACTCGAGCGCGGCGGCAGACAGCGGCTGCGGTTCGGTCCGCCTAGGCGGACGAACCGTCGCATATTTATCGCCCTCTCTCTCCCGCGGCGGCTCCCGCATCTCCCTGTCCCGCTCCCTCGGCGGCGGCAGCTCGCGCTCGCGGGGCGGCAGCTCGCGCTCGCGGGGCGGCTCTCTCTGGTGCGGGTGGGTGTGGGGGTCGCGCGGGGGTTCGCGGTGGGGGTCGCGGTGGGGGTCGCGCTGGGGGTCGCGCGGGGGCGGCGGCGCGGGCGAGAAGGTGGCGAGCGGCGGCGCGGGCGCGGCGGGGCGCAGGCGCTGCGCTCGCGGCCCGAACGAGGCGTATTTAGGGTCGAAGCGGTTCAGGGCGGTGCGGCTGGCCTGACCTGCTGGACAATTGTTAATGAGGACCAGTACAACCCATCGGTAACATCGCCAAGACTTGCCGGAGTAAGCCAGAATAAGGGTAGTTTGACCCCACAGGAGATGTGATAACTTTTTGCCGGTTATCTAAATTATCGCCGAAAGTTTTCTCCAACTGTTTAATTGCCCAACTGTTTTTTTTTCTGTAACTAAGTATTTCAGGATTATTATGAAAATAACCTGACCTAATCTATCCTAAATAAGAATCAGTTGGCAGAAATGTTTTCGGCGAAAAGGCAGGATCCCCAGTGCTTGACAATATAATATTAGATGACATTATGACCAGATGCTTTTGTTTCCCATAATTTCACATTCCATACCGCCAAACCCAAAATCCGAACATGAAATTCGGGCAAATGATAGAGATCCATGACCGCCGAAATTTTTCTGGAGTTTTTCTGTGCATCTATGTTTCAGTTTGTATTTAGTATGAAATAAATGGGTGCGCCTCGATAGATATAACAACATTTGATATAACTGTAACATTTGGTATAATGCTACATTTGATATAATGCGATTTACTCAAAAAGTAAACTTCGGAGGATTGATATTAATTCTATTTGATATGCATTAGGTTAGGTTAGGTTAGTTTATTTTATAAAAGAATCGTAGAATGTTTACTTCTCGAGGAAATCGAATTATGTCAAATGTAGCATTATACCAAATGTTACAGTTATATCAAATATCTATCATTACACACCCGAAATAAATAGCTGAAAAATGTCAAGGAATCCCTATGATAGTAATGAAGGTGCGTCACCCTTGTCGTGTTCGGTGAGCGCGCCGCCGGGCCGGTCTCAGTAGAAGTCATTGCTCTCGAGCGTCTTGCACTGCTTGCTTAGTGTCGCGTATTTCCCGTTGTGCGGCGCGCGGCCTAGAGTCGCGGCGCCGCCAAGCTCCGCGCCCAGCGAGCTGTGCCCGCCGCGCCCGAGCGTTGCCGACCCGGACATGCGGACGCTGGAATGAAACACCTAAGTAAATACTCCTACAAAATCAAAAAAATCAAAAAAAATCAAAATATATTTATTTGTATGAATACGGTTACACGGTCTTATGCAAATATAGGTACATGCGTATTCAACCTGCATGCAGGTGTACAAATTTTCAATGTCAAATTATAGTACTTAGTGTAATGTCAAATTTATAATATTACGACTTCAAATTACAATTGGCTAAGTAAAGTTTTTTGAAGAGGTGCTAAATATATTTTTTTTCGACAGTAGTCGTCTTCTAGACCGAGAAACTGCAGCTGTTTTATTTTTATCTCCTATCGTTTACTGGAAATATTTTTTTAAGTGTTCGAGATGACATTTGTGAGATTTAATGGCTGACAAGCGGTTCGTGCTCAGTACTTAGTAGAAATAGAAAAAAAAACGAAGTCAATTGTCAATGTCAAATGAAATCTAACCGTTTGCGTTTCGTTTACTTGGCATTGTCCAAAAAGTAGTTCCAAAATAATGATCGAAAATATTCAATCGTGATTCAATTATCGTGCATAAGTCGTGGAGAAATGCGGTAAAATTGAAAATCGGGATTTTGTGCGGAGGTCGTTAAAAATAGTCCAAAAATCACACGAAAACAATCACGCAAAGCAAACGAAACGCAAACGGTTTGACATGGACAAAAGTGACTTATGACTTCGTTTTTTTTCTGTTTCTACTAAGTACTGAGCACGAACGGCTTGTCAGCCATTAAATCTCACAAATGTCAACTCGAACACTTAAAAAAATATTTCCAGTAAACAATAGGAGATAAAAATAAAACAGCTGCAGTTTCTAGATCTTCAGAACGCCGACTGTCGAAAAAAAATATAATTAGCACCTCTTAAAAAAACTTTACATAGCCAATTATTATTTTATGTCAAATACTCTTTAATACTATAGAAACATTTTTCTTGGAGCCATTTTGTTAGTTTAATTTTGAATAATATCTTATTTTCTAGTTTGAAGTCTACAGGCAAATTGTTATACAGGCGAATACACATATTGTAACAATTCTTCTTGTAGATTGCAGATTGGCAAGGAGGTTGGTAGTAAAGGTTTATATATTGGACCCTTGTGTGTCTTGTACTGGTCTCATTACGAGGTGTGAAGTAGTGTGGGTTTTCCTTGACAAGGAGGCACGCGTCCCTTATGTACAAACATGGCAGCGGGAGTATATTAAATTTTTTGAAGAGCGGTCTACAGCTTGCCAGAAACCACGCATTATCCAAAGCACGCATACATCTTTTTTGGAGTCTGAAGGCTCTCTCTATGTCTACGCAGTTTCCCCATAGTAGTAAACCATAGCCTAAGACAGACGAGACGTACCCGTGATATGCTGTAAGACGCAGCCTGTTGATACTGTTTGTCTTAGTCTTTTCAAAGCAAAGACAAATCGATTTAGTTTACTACTGACAAGCGGCACTGGCAGCGTGGGAGGTCTACCAACAAGATAGACGAACACCGCAGAACCAAGCCGCTTCAAGCCGTAATGATTGGGTATCAATGAGGGAGGCCTATGTCTTGATGGACACTGCTGTGGACGTCCTGTGGCTGAAATGATGATGATGAATTACTCCTGCAGAAGTAAGGCGGTCGCTGGGTAATTTCGAGTTTAATTGTAATGTAGAGTAAAGTGTAGGGTGGCTGCATGTTCGTTTGAGCAAGTTTAGAAGCAGATTGACTGTATTGTTATTTTTGGTCTTTTCACTACACAGAGTAACATTTTTTGGGGTTGGGTTCGTAAGGACTAGATTGCATAACGACTCTATAAGCAAAACGTCTTAGTTACATAAGGTCTTGGTAGCTAAATGTCTAATTGTACAAACGTCTTAATAGTAGAATGCCCGGGTTTCAGATTGGACTTAGTTCTATTA
This sequence comes from Archips crataeganus, assembly GCA_947859365.1. Taxonomy (NCBI): domain Eukaryota; kingdom Metazoa; phylum Arthropoda; class Insecta; order Lepidoptera; family Tortricidae; genus Archips; species Archips crataeganus. The sequence goes on from OX402052.1 coordinate 3,728,420, forward strand.
CGTCTTGTTTGTATAACGCCCTAATATCAAAATGGTGTAATAGCAAAACGACTAGGTAGGCATATCGCCAAACATTAATAACGTCTAAATGGCATAACGACTAGTTTCTGCCGGCGACTTCGTCCGAGACCTAGACAATAACTAGTCGTCCCTACAGAGCCTAGCCGGTATGCAATCATGACGTTTTGCTACCAAGACCGGATTACTAATGTTTGGCAAAAAATGTTTACCAAAGTATCACATCGCAAACTTTTTTTCCCAAATTTTTATTTGGCAAAAACTCAATTGTCAAAACTACTCATCGCAATTTTACAGTCAGCAAAACTCTTTTTTGGCAAGTGATTGTTTAGCAAATAATTACATGGTCATGTTCTATTTTCCCAAATTTTTTTTGGCAAATGTATCGTTTGGCATAACATACCAATCCCAAAACATTGCATGGCATACGGTTTATATCCCCATTTGAGTAGTGCGTAGGATAAAAATTAATAATACTGGTATTGTGAATTACGGCGGGATAAAGTGAAGAAGTGTACTGCATCTAAGACTACTACATTAAAGCATGGAAAACATTCAATGTCATGGTTGTATGACATTTCATAATATAAGTAATAATCCTTTTCTGTGCTGTCATAAAAAAATACCTAACATCGAAGGCTAAGGCGGGAGCGAAGCGTAGCGTAGCGTGAACCTAACCTGTCCGAGTCGCTTTTGCCCTGAAAGGTCTTGCTCGCTCGCTTCGCTCGCTCGCTGCCGGCGATATGCCTAACAATGTTACCTACTATTGTATATCTGCAACAAAATATTCGTTTGGGAAATGAGTTGAGCATGGGAAGTGACAAATTTGGCAAACATTTTTTTGGCATATAATTTATGACAAAATAAAACATTTGCTTAATAAACATTTGCGTAATAAAATCTTGACGAAGTGAAACTTTGCCAAACAATGACTTGACCAAATGAATAAAATGCGAAATGTAACTTTGCTAAACATTCGTTTGGGAAATGAAACTATTGCGATAAGTTATTTGGGAGGTCATATTTGGGAAAAATAATTTGCCAAACGGCAGTACACCACCAAGACCATATGCTATCCAGACACTTTTCCTTATGCGTCGTTTTACAATCAAGACTTATTAATAACTTGGACGTAAACTCTATTAGTCATTTTGCAACTTCGGGCGTTATGCTATAGTTGTCGATCGAACAACTAAGACATTCTACTCACTAGGGCATTCTGCAAAAAAGACATTTAGCTACCAAGACCTTATGCAACTAAGACGTTTTGCTTATAGAGTCGTTATGCAATCTAGTCCTTACGAACCCAACCCGTGACAACGTCTAATAAATCGATGAACGAAAAAGGATGACGCAATGTAACGTACATGTACGTGTACGTACATGTTTCGTGCATACTATATTGTCCTGTACAAGAGAGCAGTGAACGCCAGGATGTACAAGAGAGCAGCGCGCGACAGGATGTACAATCTTAGTACTAGCGCTTGGGTTGAGGGGGGTGCGCGGGAATTAAAGGGGGATGAAAATATCATTGATTTTGCCGTAGGATGCACCGTTTTCAAGATATTTGACAAAACACCGGTCCTCGTCCGATCACCGAGGTTAAGCAACGTCGGGCGCGGTCAGTACTCGGATGGGTGACCGCCTGGTTTCGTTTTTATTTTTTTGAATGTTTTGTTATTGAACTTATGACGTTGTCACGTTAAACTATCGTCCGTAAACCGACTTTACGGACAATCGGTTTTTTGACAGATCTAAATTGGGCTCTAATGTCATGTTGGGGGTCGCTAGTGTCTCACCGGGGCCGCTCGCGCTCGCCGAGGTCGCACAGCTGCACGGCGGCGCTGTAGCTGGGCGGCTTGCCGTTGGGGAAGGGCGCGGGGCGCGGGAGGGTGCGGCTGCAAGCGCTGCTGCCGCCGCTTGACAGGAACGGCGCTTGCTCCTCCCCGGTGCCCGCTCGCCTGCAAATTAACAAAGTCAACATCATCATCAGCACTATCATCATCATCACTATCATCGTCATCATCATCATCGTCATCGTCATCGTCATCGTCATCATCATCATCATCGTCGTCGTCATCGTCATCATCGTCATCGTCATCGTCATCATCATCATCATCGTCGTCAGCATCGTCATCATCGTCATCGTCATCATCGTCATCGTCATCGTCATCGTCATCATCGTCATCGTCATCATAACAAAACCCCCCACCCAAAGAGTTCCAGAACGATCGGTCCGGCGCTACCCCCATGCAAGTGGAAGGTACCTGCTACCTTTACTAGATCATCGGTCCATCTTGTTGCGGGCGTTTTTACGGCACGTCTTCCGATTCGCGGTCGCCGCTCTTGGACCTTAAATGCCCATAAAATGCACATAAATTCCGAAAAACGCAGTGGTGTGAACCGGAATTTAACTCACGACCCTCTGCTTGAGAGGCCATAGGTCAAACCATTAGGCCAGCACGGCACAGTACACAGTACAGTACTTACTTGGTGTTAATGTATATCCAAGCGTGCGAGTCGACGAGCACGATGGCTGTGAATAGGAAGCCAGCTGCGATGGCAGCCAACAGTTGGAGCGACAACGCCTGGAATCAACAACGTTACGGTTTTATCTTCTAATATATAAAAATCTCGTGTCACGTTGTTTGTTATCGAACTCCTCCGAAACGGCTTGACCGATTTTTATGAAACTTTTTCTCTGTACTCGGTAGGCCTGAGAATAGGTCGTAGACTATTTTTTCTTCGCAGACGAGTCGCAGGCTACAGCTAGTTAACTATAAAAAAAAAAAAAAATATTAGGGGACAATCTTACACAAATCGACCTAGCCCCAAACTAAGCAAAGCTTGTACTATGGGTACTAGACGACGATAAACATACTTATATAGATAAATAATTACTTAAATACATAGAAAACATCCATAACTCAGGAACAAATATTCCTGCTCATCACACAAATAAATGCCCTTACCGGGATTCGAACCCAGGACCTCTTGCTTCGTAGGCAGGGTCACTACCAACTAGGCTAAAGCGGTTGTTAAAGCGGTCGTAGTTACTATAAGCTTTAGTTCCGAAGTTCATGTGTAAGATATTTGATGATTCACTCTAGTGACCAGTGTTTTTAGAAACACGACACTTGTAGTTTAATTGATAGAAAAAAAACCGAAGTTTTCCCAAAAAAATAAAATAAATCTTTAGTGCTCGGCAGGTCATGACTTTTTGAATGTTAATACAACAAGATGTTTTCTAGGGCCTAGTGTTGCTACATTTTTAATATTTATATTTGATTTAGTAATACGATGAAAATAACTAAATACACGCGCGGTCTGACCAACCTATCTTGAGCCGTCGTGCTTTCCCCTTGTCCGTACAGTTAATTGCGTTAGTTCTCCTAACCGCTGCTTTAATTCTAGCCGCTCTCACGCACACATACACGAGTGCATAGAATACCTAAAATCGATTAGCGCAACAATCTCGGCGCGGCCTTAACCCCTCGTATACGGGAAGTGAAAAAAATCGTGCATTCTAGTCTCAACTAAATCCAATGACACAGATTTAAAAAAATACAAAAAGATAGCCTTAAATCTGGTGCAGATCTGCACCAAAGCATACGAGAGGTTAACGCCTGTGTTGGTGCATGAATGTACTTGCCTGGAGTCCGGCGTCGCAAGCGGCCCGCGCGCCGGCGACGAAGTACGCGCGCGCCATGCGGCACTCCAGGGCTCCGCTGAGTGACACGAGCGCGCGCTCCGCCTCGCCCGTGCCCGCGCCCAGGGCACCCAGCGCCGGCTGAAGCCCTACGCGCACAAAACAATTTAATAATCAATGTCAAAAATGTATTTCTGTAAGTACTGTAGGCGCTCAGTAATCCGGCACCCATATTTTTCGCCGATGCCGGATTATCGGATTTGTATGGGAAGTAAGCGGGAGGCCTACTACAGATCCACAATAAAATAAAAGACTATATTATATGGTTAGGTTTTTGTCAAGCGACGCTGCGATATACGAAAAGCAAAACAAACACGTGGCTTCACTGTCAAGGTTAGGCCCGGACTGCCGAGCGAAACAAATAATTATACAACGCTCTGTAATCCGGCATTCGGCTGTGTAAAATGCCAGACTAAATATCAAGCGGGTAACCTTGAGTCGCTGAGTGCCGGACTACTGAGCGTGCCGGACTAACGAGCGCCGGATTACCGAGCGCCTACTTAGGCCGGTACCTAAGAGTTTTACATGTATTTTTGACGTGACAACGTCTAATAAATCGATGAACGCCGGCTGCATACACGAAAAAACATGACTCATTGTCCCGTACATGTACCTACAGAGCGGCGACTGCCAGTATGTACAAGAGAGAGAGCGGCGAACGTCAGGATGTACAATGTGGGGAGGGTGCGGGGGGTAGGGGGAGGGAGGGGAGTTGGGGGGGTTTGCGGGGCTTTCAAAGGGGGGATGAAAATTTCATTGGTTTTGCCGTAGGATGCACCGTTTTCAAGATATTTGACAAAACACCGGTTCTCGTCCGATCGCCGAGGTTAAGCAACGTCGGATGCGGTCAGTAATTGGATGGGTGACCGCCTGGTTTCATTTTTGTTTTTTGAATGTTTTGTTATGACGTTGTGACGTTAAACTATCGTCCGTAAACCGACTTTACAGACAACCGGTTTTTTTTTAGTGTAGCACAACAAGTGACTTGGTCCAACAGTGTGGGGTGACTGACCTGGATCGTTGAACAGTTGCGGCGCGCCGCGCGCGAGCACGGCGAGCGCCTGCCTCACGGCGACCACGGCGCGTTGCGCGTTGCGCAGCTCGGCCGTCAGGATGTTCTCGCGGGAAACCTTGCACGACAGGTAGTAGTGCACCATCTGACAAACATTTTACGGCTTTTTAATACGACTCAATAGCCTTGTGGTGCCGCGCGGGCGTTCGCAATATCTCTACCTCCATCCCAACTATAATTTGACAAAAAGAAGCGGTAAAAAAACGATTGTGATTCCGAGTGCGTTAGATAATAAGACGTCCAGTTGAGTCGAATCGTTAGTTTGCCAAAGGACGTTTTTAAAATGAAAATATGAAAAAATTAAGAATCTTTTTTGGCACTTTTAATGTATAGTTTTTGCATTTTTTAACTACGCACTTCGGCATTGTAAACGACACCACATTGATGGCTATTAGACGAATGACGTAAAACGGCATATCGTCGGGGATCTTAATTTGGCTACATTTGTTAGATACGCGGTCGGTATTAACCAATGCCAGTTACGCGGATTTTCCCTATGCGTGTTGTGCAGATACGCAGTATTTACCAATGCTAGTTACGTGGTATTGCACTATCCCCGACGATATCAATAATTTTATGCCTTGTTTTGACGCCACCATTTTTCGAGCGGCGATCGGGCTTCTACAAGTTTAGTACACTTAGGCGGGCTTGCGCGGACCTGGGTTAGCTACTTAACTCCGAGTTAACTGCTGACCCGGGGTTAACAAGTGTCAAAATGTATGGAACTGTCATTCTTAACCCAGGGTTACCGATTTAATTTTTTAACCCTGAACTGTGCAAGTGGCCCTTATATGATCGAAGGTGGCAGGCGCCAAAGCCTCGTCGAGCTGAGCTCACATGGGGACACAACTTAACTGTTTTATGTATACGAGAGTGTACTCACGTCGAGCGGCAGCTTGTGCGGCGCGTAGTTGGCGAGCGCGGCGGCGGGGTCCTGGCAGGCGTCGGCCGCCGCCACCGCGCCCGCCGCCAGCAGCGCCCCCGCCAGCCAGCACGCCACCAGAGCGCCCAGTGCGCCCACCTGGAGACCAGCGATAGATTACTTAGACGTAGGTATGTAGCTAATAGTTGAGCGAGATGCTTGGAAAATCCGAGCGAGGTGAGTGTTTTAAGGGTCCGATGACAAACATTATTTTTCTGAGGCAATTTTTTTCAGCTATATTCTTAATGTGGGAAAGTGGGGTATCCTACACTTAAACACTAAGAGGACACAATAAGTTACATATAAATTCATTGGCAAGTTTCAGGGAATCAATTCGCCAATTCACCACCGCCACAGCGCACTGTGTACTCACACAGAGCAGCAGCAGCGCGCGGCGCGAGCGGCGCGCGGCGGCGGCCAGCAGCGCCACGCACACCACGCCGCCGCAGCACCAGCCCGCCATGCCGCCGGCCCAGCGGCCCAGCTCCCACACCCAAGCACGCTACAACACAAACAAATAGGTATTAGAACTGTAAAACAGCATCTCAACGATTAAGGAAACATCACTAATGGTAGGAATTGACGTAGCTATTCTCTTATGTCTTATACTGTAACGTCTGTTTGAAGAGAAGTCTGTTCCTACCATCAGGCAGGACTTACAGTTGCACTTTCACTCATCTCTACTCCGTTTAGCTTCGGCGGAAAACCCCACATTACCGTTTCTAACCACCGTAAAAGTAGTTTCCATGAACACCATCTCGATGTATGGTGCTCCTAAACTGTGCGAATCAAGCGATCTTTCTAGTCCCGTAACAAAATTTGAACTGGGATGGCGGCTCTGTGAGTTTCCAACCAAGCTACAACATGGGAGGAGCCTATAAAAGACGAGTGTACCGCTTCTGGCAAGACTATTCTACCACCAGCACCAGGAGCCCCGATTCAGCACCATTGAAACGCAGACTCGTTTATAGGTATAATGACCGTTTTAGCCTAGTTGGTAGTGACCCTGCCTACGAAGCAAGAGGTCCTGGGTTCAAATCCCGGTAAGGGCATTTATTTGTGTGATGAGCACGAATATTTGTTCCTGAGTTATGGATGTTTTCTATGTATTTAGTATTTATTTATCTATATAAGTATGTTTATCGCCGTCTAGTACCCATAGTACAAGCTTTGCTTAGTTTGGGACTAGGTCGATTTGTGTAGGGGTGCGATGTCGGAAACCTCCTCGAGTGCCCGGGCGTTACCACTCCCTTCTATCCGAGGCGTAGGCCTCATGGGGTGGGGAAGGGTAACGCCTGGGACGGTGCACCCTGGGCAACAACGGTTAATTAATTCCTTCGGGGATTTAGTTAACCGTTGGCTAATATCCGACTGGGGGGGGGTGGGGGTCAGCAATCTCCACATGTGCCTGGGTCGGTACGGGAATACACGACCTGGGCTGCACGACCGTTACGGTTCTCCCCTGTTAACCCTGGTGGTTAAGGGGGAGAAGAGTAGCGGATGGGTCCATGACCTGTGGCAATTGACTGACATACTGGGGGGTAGGGGTGGTGAGGTGAACCCGCAACTAATTGCGGGGGATCCGAACCAGCGGGCCCATTCGTGGGTCCGCAGAGAGGATGGCGTCTCGCCCTTGGGCGGACGCCTTTGACGGAGGCGAACCCGAACTAAGTACCTGCTCTGCCACGGCGGACAGGGAAAGGCGAGGGGGAGCCTAATGGGCGGAAGCGACCGTGCCCTCGGTACCGCTCTGCTTCCAGAGCAGGACATGAGGGCGCGGAAGCTAACGTGAGGGCACGTAACCCCGGCTTGCCGGGAACGTGGGCATCTGCGTAAGCCACGAGGAGTAAACCTCTTTAAACAATCCTTCACCAGCGGGGGAGTGCCGAGCCCGCATTGCACGGTGTCGACAGAGGAGCCCCATCCCGGGGCGGCCAGTGGGCGTTGCGGTGACTCCTTGTGCTACCGCGGCGTTTCACAATGGCAAACGAGGGAATCCGTGTGGTTTTTAGTGGGTAGGCCCCTTGGGGAGAGCCCCACATACCTCCGTTTCCCCGAACGGAGACGATGCATAAGGTGCATTTTCCACACAAAAAAAAAAAAAAAAAGGTCGATTTGTGTAAGATTGTCCCCTAATATTTATTTATTTATTTATTATTTATTAAGTACACAAAGTTCACACGCTTCACGTATCCGGTTTCTGCAAGTGGCCCTTCAATGATCATTAATTTATAAAACATGAGAAAACCTAAAGCTTTACCTTCATAAAAGCGTCCAGATTAAGTGCAGCGAGCGGCCTCCTCAAGTTGTCGGCGGCGGAAGCAGCCGCAGACGCATTGTTCCGTAACGTGGACAGCGCACGCAGCAACGTGCCCAAAGCCGTCTGGTTGGCCACCGGCGCGTCCAACGCGTCGGCCAGGCGAGCGAGCGGCGCGCGCGCTCGGGACCCCATAGCTTCCTCCAGGATACTCGACTGTGGAAACATACCCACGTTATAATAAGTCGAGAATTACGCCGGAGAAAATGACGAACTTGGGTGGCAGTGGGCACAATGAAAGTGACGTCGAAAGAAAGCAAAGGTAAATAATACACGAGACTTTAATATAAGATCTGAATTACAAAGGAAGACGTTTTTTAAGCTTGCAATCTTGAGCTTGAGCACACCATTTGATTAAGACAATTAAATAAGAACATATTGAAGACCGACTTCGGTCAAGTGTCCAATTACGAATACAAATTCTTTGGTTCGCAACTCCAGAAATGAGAAATAGACGAAGAAACTAGTGGTTCAGCGCCAGGTGGAAGTCAAGAGAGTACGCGTACGATCACCAACCAGCTGGACTAAATCCGTGTACTGCCTGTTCGGCAAATTATTTTTCGCAAACTGATTCATTTGGCAAATGTTTCATTTCCCAAATGTTATTTTTTTCTGAAACTGTACACTATTCAGGATATATTTCAGGACTATCCTGTAGGTTAGGTTTGTTTTATAACAATCCTGAAAAGTTTACAGTTTCAGAAAAAAAAACATTTGGGAAATGTGATTTTGCGAAAAGTTTTTCGCCGAAACATTAGTAAACCGACTAAATCATTCTCACAAGAATGTTCGACTAAAAAGATTTTAATTAAAAGCTACTACCCAGAAATTCGTGTGCGTCAATATGATGTGGAATGAAGTTTTTACCTGGTTCTTGACCGTATTGACCAGCGCTGCCAGCTGGTTCCCGGCTTGGATGCTTTGCAGCATCGCGTTGTGGAGGTCATCGTTGCCAAAGAGGCCCACGCCGATAGCTCCGCAGCACAGCACCGACAGAATCATCAGCGTTATCTGGAGAAAAGACATCACGCTAAGCGCCGAACCTTTAATCAGATTAGAGCGATGTTGTCATTGTGCCTCTAAAAGCCCGCTATCAAAATTAGCTGTTCACATCCCTTGACGTTATTATTATATTGGCACCCCTTACCACCTGGACCCTAGAGCTGCCGCACCACTCGCTTTACCCTAGGGCTGGCTCTGACGTTAGCCACACTCGTAGTTGCACATCAAGCCACCTCATGGCCTGCTAGGCCAATGCAAGGTCTTCTAGTTTTCCTAAATGGTAAATCTTGCTACAAAGCAGTAGTGCTGCCCCGTTGTCTAAATTTACACCACTCGTCAACATCATTCACCCTTCCTTAACTCGCCGTTTTCGGGACCATTCATAAATTACGTACACATCGGGTCTGGTACTTGAACAAAATAATTGCGATTTTCACAATAACAAAATGTGACAAGCAGAGGGTCTAAAAATTATCACAATCGGTTTAACGTAATTTTATCAAAGCCCTCTTTATGGTAGTGCCTTTGTTTGCTCCGGTGTCTACCGAAAATTTTTACGGCACGCCACTGTTAGCTTATAAATTAACAACATTCAATCCGACTCTTTTTTCTTTAAGCAGTATCGTGTGAAAATAAAGGGGCCGGATGGCCGGACTTATGAGCAAGTGCGCGTACTCGTATCGTGGTTCGGCTGGATTTTTTGCTAGTGTTTCACCTATTCGAACTAGCGAACAATACATGAACGAGCAACAAGTACGCTAACTCATTTGTGCATCTATCAGCCCCTTAAGAAGATAACCCTGGCCTTGTAATCCGAAGTGCAAAATTCTAAATTCGTATTGGGCTATTCCGCTCATGCTAATAGTACATACGAGAGCGAGCGAGACGGTACGATGCGAACTTCGAATTTCGAAGTAGCCCCCCTGCGCTGCCCCCTATTTTCGTTATCGGGGACCCCACGTGTGTAATTAATGAATGGCCTCTTGGACTCGGCGGCACAATGGCTATGATTCACGAATTATCCTGTCGGAAATTAGGACATTATGAGACAGGCAGGTACATACTTTACTATAGGTATTTAAGAATAGTGGTAAGTACGTTTCGTATGTTTTTAGACACGAATGTAACAGATTCTGCAAATAGTAGGTATCTGAGCAAAGGTGAATGCCCTAACACAACTGCGGCAAGCATAGCGCGATTAAAATATGTGGAACACAACACAACTGTAAACTGTAAAATATTTTAATTTATTTCGTCTGTCCTGCCGGTGCCTGACTACATTTAGTTTGCTAAAGTGTAAAGATATTCGTAAACACGCTGTCGCCTTGTGTACACAGTTTGCAACTGTTTTTAGCTTTTGTTTGTGTACGTATGCCGTATGGTGAATTAAGTCAATTAGTTACATCTATTCAGTTAAGCGTAACATTTCTATTCCTCCTAATATAACTTCTGTTCACGCCTCTTCATCTCATACATCCAGAGATCATCATCGGCGAGAGGTATTGAGCTACAGTTCCCACGCACGCGGGCTCAGTGCTGATCGTAAACTTCACGCACAGCATGGAATTACTCGGCAGGTGTGTGCAGTTGGAATTCCAAAATACTCAGAAGCGAAAGCCCGGGTTTGAACGTACCTCTACTTGAAAGGCCATTGCTCAAACGACCAGGCTACCACGGCTTTGCATCCTTCAATAACTTTCATAATCTCATAACCAGACCAGTACAATTAAAACTCATGATTTGATACCCCTCGTGTAAGTTGTATGAACTATCAAACACAAGTCTATTAACAGCAGCTGCGGACACAATCAAATGGCTTCTCACAGCCACATGTGCCCAATATGGAATCGTTCAAGGTTTTAATGCTCCATTTGTATGGGCGCTCAATGTGTCAGCGATCGCTTGAACTCATTACTGGCTGTTATCTTCATTCTGTATTGTGATACAGCATTTATAGTGCACCGACACGACTGGGGGTTCTAAAACATATAGCTTAGATGCAATATTTGTCATTTTGCTCTGGCTCATTGGCTTTCTTTTCAGTTCCCAAACATCCTAATTACCCATGCCGCATAGTAGATTAACAGTTATGATTCGATTAAAATATAGACAATAGTCTAGTTCAAATTAGCTCTTATTACTTTTTTATATTTAAGAGGGGGAAAACGAGCGAGCATGGGGTCACTTGATGGGAAGCAATCACCGCCGCCCATAGACACCCGCAACACGAAGCCTTTGAGACAGAAAAGGTCGTTTTTTAAAGATTTTTAAAATCACTTGTTCGCCAACTCAATCAACTAACTATTTATTTGTTTTAAAGCAACAAAAAATCTAATTTTGCAGTTAATCGAAAATTAATCTGGTGTTCAGGGCTAAAATAAAAGGTTTTTTTACTGGAGTCGTGTCTTCGAATTATTTTTTAATGGCGTCAACATCCCTATTCCAAGTGCGTCAGACATGGCTTCTGGTATAATTAACCTCGTCTCGTTTCTCCGATAGACTTACCTTGAGAGCAGTGATACTCCTGGGCGGGCGCTGCTTGCGGTCGCAGCATCGCGTGAGGAGGTAGATAAGCAGCACGGTCAGAGTGAGGATCAGCCACGCGCCCGGAATCGAGCCCAGGATCCCCAGGCTCTGGAAACCATGATGATCGGTCAGTAAAAGTGATTACACCAAAACATCGCGAATGTGATCAAAGCCTATTCAAATCTCAAGAGGTTTCCGCTACCGGCGTAGGTAGTGATAATAGTGGAGCAATATACTGTCTGATGGTATGGTATTTTCGCAGCGTCGTGAAACCGGAACCGCGTGCGAGGCCTTATACAACAAATCTCAAAATTCGAAGTTCATATCATGCCGTCATCATCATCATCATCATCATCATTGTAGCATAGTCGTCCACTGCTGGACATAGGCCTCTCAAGGCCGCCACTCAGCACAATCCTCGGCCACTCTCATCCAGCTCTTGCCAGCCGCCTTGCGAAGATCATCGCTCCACCGAGACTGAGGACGTCCTACGCTGCGTTTGCCATCCCACTCACGCTAATAGTATTTAATACGAAAGTGAACGAGACGGCATGAACTTAGAATTTCGGAGTACCCCTTCTGAATTGTAAGCGATATGTATCGTGTGTTCGGCAATATTTCGTTAAGCTACCGTCTACAGTAGCAAATACCGCTGTGATTTGGATTTGGACAGCGTGTTTTTACCATACCTATTCTGCCGCCATTTGATCAAACTGAAAAGAAGCAAGTTTGCTGTTGGGCCTTTTGATCCAATGGCGGCAGTATTGGCATATCGTTATCAGCTCCCATAGCGAATACCGCTTAGATTTGAATACGCCTTTAGCGCCGACACGAAGCCAGAAAAATTGCGTCAGTAGTATTGCAGGGCTCGCTGCTTCTCATCCCCACGTCCAGAGATGTCTTAGAGCATGCCAGGGCCCTTAGACACCAACGAATAAAGGATCCCGTTGGAAAGTATTAAAATGAATGTCATTACATTAACGACAAAAGCTCATACTCAGTCTGGTGTTGCACCCGATGGCATACCTAACTCGCGCTTCCTTCACTCTACGGATTGTCTAACGAAAATACTCGTATTCTCTGTGGTGCAATTACTGTTGAAGGTAATGGAATCGCCCAAAGTTATAGTAAGCCGAGCGGAGCCGCCCCAGCTGGCGTGGCGTGGCGTGCGTGGCGCGGCACTGACCGTGTATCAGCTCCACGCACTTCTCGTCGCGCAGCTGGCCGCCGAGTGCCAGGAACAGGTACTGCGTGACCACCAGTGTGCTGTGGCACTATGCCATTGAGTACTGACCTCCAGGTAGACGGGGGAGTCCGGCGCAAAGGTGTCGTTGACGCGGTGTAGCGTCACATTTATGTGCGGCAGCGCGTGCAGGAGCCGGGACAGCCGCGGCGGCGTGTACTCGTCAGACACGCCCGAAGCGCCCATGGCTGACAAACACCTGGAAATTAACATCAAAATCATCACCAATCAATCAAAACTTAGCAAAAGGGGAACAGCCACGCTCGATTAACGATTGGCCACACTGCCTCACGACGTGACGTGGCACATGCGACACGTTTTTATCGCGTACCGACCACCCCTGTGTTCAAAATACGCTGGCGCATCGTAAACGCACTGACGTATCTCATGCATCACGTTTATCGCGTACCGACCACCCCGATGCTCTAAATACACTAACGCATCGTAAACGCAGTGACGTGTCTCATGTGTCACGTTTTTATCGCGTACCGACCACTCCGGTGTTCAAAATACGCTGGCGCATCGTAAACGCACTAACGTGTCTCATGCGTCACGTATCGCGTACCGGCCACCCCGGTGCTCAAAATATGTAAGCTGGTGCATCGTAAACGCAGTGCCATGTCTCATGAGTCACGTTTTATCGCGTACCGACCACCCCAGTGCTCTAAATACGCTGGCGCATCGTAAACGCTCATGAGTCACGTTTTATCGCGTACCGACCACCCCGGTGCTCTAAATACGCTGGCGCATCGTAAACGCTCATGAGTCACGTTTTATCGCGTACCGACCACCCCGGTACTCTAAATACGCTGGCGCATCGTAAACGCAGTGACGTGTCTCATGCGTCACGATTTGTCGCGTACCGACCACCCCGGTGCTCAAAATACGCTGGCGCATCGTAAACGCAATGACGTGTCTCGCGTCACGATTTTATCACGTACCGTCTACACCGCTACTTACATACAATGACACGCCATTAATCAATGCGGATTTAAGCACCGGTTTGGAACATACGCGTCAAAAAAGTAATGCATCAAAAATTAATTTAGCCTCTAGGTATATAATTTATAGTCTATAGGTATAGGTATAAATTACAATACGAGTACTAGCGCTACTGAAAAGTAAACAATTCCATCTATATATATAAAAGAAGAAACTGACTGACTGACTGACTGACTGACTGACTGACTGACATATCAACGCACAGCCCAAACCACTGGGCCTAGAGATTCAAAATTTGGCATGTAGGTTCCTTATAAGGTCTAGGGGTGCACTAAGAAAGGATTATTCAAAATTCACTCCCTAAGGGGGTGAAACGGGGGTCCAAAGTTTGTATGGGGAAACAAGATTAGTTCGACTATTTTATTCGAAACTTCACAGAAGTACTCCTAATGATAAATGAGTAAACACGTGTTTCAGGTTTTTTGAGAATTCAACCCCTAAAAGGGGGGAAAGGGGTAACAAAGTCTGAAAATCAACATGGGTGTTGTTTCTATGGTTTATCGGGTCGCTGGTTATGAAAACAACAGCGGTTTTAAAATCCGACGTGGCAGACGTAAAATACCATCTCCCTGGATGGGGTGCGATGGGATTGAAATATCTAAATAAACTAAATGACTGTTGATATATCAACGCACAGCCCAAACCACTGGACCTAGAGACTTGAAATTTTGCACATAGATACCTTATACAATGTAGGCATCCACTAAGGCAGGATTTTTGGGAATTCCCACGGGAAAGGGAAAAAACGGGATTTATATATTCGATTCCGAGTGACCCTATCTCAGTAACTATAATAACTAGACTCTTCAAATTTGATACACAAGTAGGTATTACATTATTTAAAACATTAATTTCAGGATTTTTCAAAATTCCCACGGGATAAGGAAAAAACGGGATTTATATATTCAGTTCAACGGGATCCTATGAACTATAATTATTAGACTCTTCAAATTTGGCATAGATGTAGGTAATTATAAATTCCCATGGGATAAGGAAAAAACGGGATTTTTCGTTTTACTGGTCGTAGAAAGCTGAAATTCGGCATGTAGGTTGTTTGGGGAGTGTTGAGCTGGATTGAGAGAGGACTTTCCAAAATTCCTACGGGAACGGGAAAAACAGGATTTTTCGTTTTACAGGTCGTAGAAAGTTGAAATTCGGCATGTAGGTTGCTTGGGGAGTGTAGATGAGCATTGAGAGAGGACTTTCCAAAATTCTCACGGGAACGGGACAAAACAGGATTTTTCGTTTTACTGGTCGTAGAAAGCTGAAATTCAGTATGTAGGTTGCTTGGAGAGTGTAGAGTAGCATTGAGAGAGGACTTTCCCAAATTCCAACGGGAACGGGAAAAACGGGATTTTTCGTTTTACTGGTTGTAGAAAGCTGAAATTCGGCATGTAGGTTGTTTGGGGAGTGTCAAGGAGCATTGAGAGAGGACTTTCCAAAATTCCCACGGGAACGGGAAAAACGGGCTTTTTCGTTTTACTGGTCATAGAAAGCTGAAATTTGGCAAGTGGGTTCCTTGGGGAGTGTAGGGGAGCATTAAGAAAACATTTCCCGAAATTCTTACGGGAACGGGAAAAAACGGGATTTTGTGTTTTACTGGTTGTAGAAAGCTAAAATTTCAAAATTCATAGGTTTATACTGTAAGTAGGCCACAAAGGGCACTTTAACAGACTTCTAAAAAAGGAGGAGGTTATGCATTCCACTTTATGTGTTTTTTTATGTAGATATGTTCACCGATTTCTCGGTCAATTGTGGACCTGCTTGCTTGCTTGCCTGTATGCTTGCTTGCTTGATATCTTGGTTCTTTGGAATACTCATAGTACACGCGAGCGAAGCCGCGGGCAAAAGCTAGTA
The DNA here is from genome assembly GCA_947859365.1 of Archips crataeganus. Taxonomy (NCBI): domain Eukaryota; kingdom Metazoa; phylum Arthropoda; class Insecta; order Lepidoptera; family Tortricidae; genus Archips; species Archips crataeganus. Next base: position 3,744,088 of record OX402052.1, read on the forward strand.
ATACCATAAGAATTCAACGCATGGAGCTCTGCTCGTCAAAAACGCATATAAAATTACTTACATTATACTAAAACGTAGCAAATGAGCTTTTACTCAAAACGCCTGACCAACCCACTGATCCAGTTACTTTACAACTCGTAATAGGAGTCTCGCGTGACAAGTTAACTCGTAAATAAAGACAATGTAACTAACTGATGAATACAACGCGTTCTCGGCTCTAGAAAGTCACGTCCTTACGTCGAGATATTTTTAATTCACTCCGTGGTCCGCGTTTGAAACTAGGGCAATATGTCTATGTCGTAGGGAGTGCGCAATGCTGGCTGTTCCTTGGCAATGAATGAGCATTTGCGTTAAGACGACTACTGCTGAACATAGGATTGATAGGCTTCCCCCAAGGTACCTTCGACCTAAACCATGTCGTCACCCCATCTTGTTGGAGGCCTACCTACACTGCGTCTTCCGGTCCGTGGACGCCATTCGAGAACCTTTTGCCACATCGGCCATCAGTTCTACGAGCGATTTGCCCCCGCCCTCGGCCTCGCGGTCTGAGGGACCTCGCACTTCGAAAAATCCGTCATTTAAAATGTGGAGTGCCATCATAGGACATCGCGAATATATCTTACCCACACACAGTTTAGGTCTTGTGCCGCTACTGAAAAGTAAGTACAGCCAAGTACGTAAGTACGAGGGGCGTTCAATATAAATTGAGAATGAGATGCAAACTCTTTTAATATTACGAAATTAAATACTGGCCGGTAAAGCTAACCTATCTAGCTGATTGCTATGAAAAAAAAAACTAACTGTCTTTTGTTTAAAAAAATATACGGTAATTTCTTTGCAATGCTATTGAGTACGTTAGCGAAAATGGAGAAAATTGAACTGCGCGCCGTTATCAAATACTTGTGTTTGAAAAATTTTTCTACGGACCAAGTCAATTTAGATTTGCGGGACACTTTAGGGTCTAATGCTCCTTCGTATTCGACAGTCGCACGTTGGTGCGCCGAATTAAGACGTGGAAGAACATCGACAATGGACGATCCCCGCTCCGGACGCCCTACTACAGCAGTAACTGAAGAAATTGTGAAAAAAGTCGAAAACTCAGTTTTAACGGATCGTCGTGTCACGGTTCGTTTTATTGCTGAAAATGTAAAGATTTCAACGGGGAGCGTGCATAATATTTTACATGAACGCTTGGGTATGAAAAAGGTATCTGCGCGTTGGGTACCAGAATGCTTACTGACACGCAAAAACAAACTAGACTAGAGATTTGTCAAGAAGCTTTGAACCTGATGCAGCAAGACCGGGAACTTTTTTTGGCGCGATTTATAACAATAGACGAAACATGGCTCCATCATTACGACCCAGAAACGAAACTGCAGTCTATGACATGGAAAAGGCCATCATCTCCAACTCCGAAGAAATTCAAGGTGAGCCCATCTGCCGGTAAGGTCATGGGCTCTGTTTTTTGGGATGGTAAAGGGGTATTAATGATTGAGTATCTCGAGCATGGAGCCACTATTACGGGCACATTATACGCCAAACAAATAGCAACATTGCGCAATGAGATCCGCGAAAAACGGCGAGGTAAACTCTCGAAAGTTGTGCTGTTCCACCAGGACAATGCCCCGGCACACAAGTCCGCCGTTGCAATGGCTGCAATTCGTGATGCTGGGTTCAATATCCTTAAGCATCCTCCGTATTCACCAGATCTCGCTCCCAGTGATTTCTACCTATTTCCGAGATTGAAACAATACTTGAGAGGCCACAAATTTGAAGACGACGACGCGGTAGTCGCTGCAGTACAAGATTTTTTAAGTACTCAAGATGAGACCTTTTTTAAAAATGGAATTTTAAGTTTAGAAAACAGATATACTAAGTGTATTATGCTAAAAGGTGACTATGTCGAAAAATAAAATGACATTTAGTAAAAGTTGTTTATAACATACTCATTCTCACTTTTTATTGAACGCCCCTAGTAAGTACGTAAGTAAGTAAGTAAGTAAGTAGTCGTGGCACAACGGAAAATATTCATACGATGATTTGATTTTATTTTTAACTACCGGTGTTAAGAAGTCCAACATTTTGAAACCCACTTCACAATCTTAAAATTTAACCCCAGTTAATGCTGATAATTAAAAAGATAAGCTGTTTAAAACCAGCCTCACCGGTTCTCGGTACTAATTGCGAACAAATTTTGTTAAAAATGGTAAACGGTCTGTAGATTACATCTACGGCCATTCCAAACACCTGGTACCCTACCGCATACAAATATGTAAAGTTTAGACTAAAATATATGACTTTTGCGTCATATCACCTTTATGTCGAAACGGTCGAACTTAAGGATACGCATAAGCAAGGCAAAGGACAATGGGCATATTAATGTTTTTTTTTGTTACAAGACCAGTGAAGAAGTGAAAAAAAAATATTAATAATAAACTTCAACAGATTTCTTTAGGTAACTCATTAAGGTTACGTTTTGTTCACCTCTAGCGGATCCTGTACTTACTATAAAGTCATTCAGAGAGGTCACAAAAAGCAATCAAAATCATACTCAAATAACGATAGGTACTCTCGGACCTGTACTAGCAACTATCCGGAAGTACTTAGAATCTTGCGACTTGAGAATAAAATAAATAAATCGTCTCGTGTCACGGTGTTTGTTATCGAACTCCTCCGAAACGGCATGATCGATTTTAATTAAACTTTTTCTCTATAATTTGGTAAGTCTGAGAATAGGTAGTAGCACGTAGTAGGCTATAATTTATATGACAAAACAACGTTTGCCGGGTCATCTAGTATACTTCTAAAAAAAACCAAGACTTCAATCCAATTTTATAACTTAAACTACTCTAAAAACTACTGCGTTGTAATAGGACTACGGCACTACGCGTCTTGTAGGCAGCTGAACGTATGAAAGTCAATACGGTTCCAAATTAGCCATGAACATGTGGCGTTTTTGCCGGCACGCTGCGCACACGTGGCATATTGTTCCATTCCTGTCGCCAGCCATCCGTACTGTTAAACATGACGTACGGACCATTCAGCCACTCCCTTAGCCAAGAGCATTCATACCACGGAAGTGCGAAACTTGACTTTCGAAGTAACGTTAACAATTTATCATTATCATCATCACTTCAGCCGAAAGACGTCCACTGCTAAACATAGGCCTTCCCCAAGTTACGCCAAATAGACCGGTCCTGCGCCATCCGCGTCCAACGAGTTCCCGCAATCTTAACCAGATCGTCGTTCCGTCTTGTTGGAGGCCTACTCACACTGCGCCTACCAGTTCGTGGACGCTACGCGAGAACCTTTGGCCACATCGGCTATTAGTTCTATACACAGTTAATAAGTTAAAGGCGGGTTTAGACCAAACGAGCGAATGCTCATTCTATCCCCACTCTGTCAAATTTGTTGTGTGTAAACAAAGACAGAGCATTCTTTCGTTGTTCGTCCTTATTTTGCGAATATTCTGCGAATATTCTAAGAATGTTCGCTCGCTTGATGTAAACGACGGACGAGCGTGCGAACAGTCGCTTAGAGCATTCTTTCGTGTTCGGACGTGCTCGCTACAGGAAGCGGTTTCTTCAAAGCGTTCTAGTGCTCGAGGGATTTCACACGACCTATCGTATTAATCATAATTATGGGGTCTCAAGAAAAATGTTTTTTAATGATAGAAGCCTACCAAAATGCCAGGTGTCTGTGGGATCCGACTTATGAAAACTATAAAAATACGATACACAAACAAGATGCTTGGCAGGAAATAGTCCTTCTTTTAATTCAATTCGTCACCCACCAACGTCTCTTCCTTTTTTCCTTTTTGAGTAATTGAGTTAGAATGATAAATGAAGCACTTGCAATTACAATATCAGTCTCAGAATCCGACATAGTGCACACAGTCCACAGACACCCGACGAATGAGCATCGGGCACTCGTTCGCCTGATCTAAACATCTCTAGAGCATATGCTCCGGAATCCTAGTTCTTGGGTTGTATTCTTGCTCGTTGATATTCGTGTGGTGTAAACGCTGAATACGAACTTTTGTTTACACCAAAAGATCAAGAATGAATGCTCTGCTGTGGTTCTAGCTCTTTGTTTGTTTGGTCTAAACCCACCTTAGCGAAAAAATATTTGAATCTGTACAATAAACAACTTGTTGATTTTGCTCTCTTTTTGCTCGTCATCTTTTACAAAATACTGTATTTTTCTGATTCAAAGATCGTGACTTTAGCTTTGGTGACAATGACACCTACTTAATTGAAACTATTCCTTGTCTAACCAAAATAAAGTTTTCAAACAACCGCTGGTGTGGAGGCGGTTTACCTTAGTACATATTAATGTAAGGTTTCAATATTTTTTCTTTAGGAAACTGTACGTCTATGATTCATAAAAATCTAATTATAATACCTACGTATGACTATAAGAGACTGTTTGTTTCTAAATAAATAAACAACCGAATTGATAATCGCCTCCTTATTTAATGACGATTTAAAATGAGTCTTGTTATTATTATTTGGCCGATTAACATTACTTTGTACTTATCATTTTTTTTCTGTATCCTTTTTGTTTTCCTTTTGTACAATAAAGAGTATAAACAAACAAACAAACAAACAAACTGTTAATGGAAGACTTACCAGAAGAAGCAAGCAGAGTTTTCGTCTACGACGACATGGCATCAACAAGCGGTTTCACGGGCGTTCAGAGGACATCATCTGTGGACAAACAAAGAATATATCAGTTAAACACATAAATCAACCAAACGTCAAATACATACAGTATAGTGGGCTGGTAAATGAAATCAAGATGAAACCAAACCGTTGTCCAGAGAAACTGCGACTTATTTTTCAGTAGTGTTTTTGTATAAAAAAACACATCAAGATCGCTTACCTTCTTTCTAATACCTGATTTACACTCTCGCCTCGTCACCTCGCCTCGCGCCTCGCCTCGTCGTCTCGTTCCGGACGCGAGCCTCAAAATCAAGGCAAATCACGAGACGAGGCGCGAGGCGCGCCAGTTCACACTCTCGTCTCGTGGCTCGTCCCGCAGTTCGTCTCGCCACTCGTACGCGAGTGTAAACCAGGTATAAGGCTAAATTAAACCGCTAAATTAATTAAAAGTGTAGGTTTAGCGGTTAAAATTTTGTGACTTTTCATGGATCCCGTGGGAATATCGATATAAAAATTAGCCTTTATGTGTTATTCTAGACGTCCAGCAAGATATCTCTACACATAGGATACCTATCATCTAATGCGTCCAGCGTATTAGCGTGAAATAGTAACAAACAAGCACACACACACAAACTTTTGTATTTATGATATTAGCAAGATGAATAAAATGCTATGAAAAAAGCAACAACGGAACACGGCAACGAATTTGGAGCAAACTGAAACCAAACATGTTACATTAATCCCTTAATGGAAAATTAATTTCAGCGCGTTTTTTGTTTAACATTTACACACTTTTAAAATGTCCTGAATGTGCCTACTAGCTTTATTTATTTGTATATCACGTAGCATTGCTCCTGTAGAAAAATAAAAAACTGACTAAAAAAATTTCAAAAAATCCCACCTGCAGAGGTGAGACCATAAAGGTTCATTAACTTTTTCTTTCATTTTCTGTCTGGAAACACAGACGATCGAAGTGAATTCCATTTCTTAGCAGTCCAGTTCCAGTACTTGATAGTTAACAAGTTAAGTATGAAGTATCTTTTTCTATTTATTTTTTATTTTCTTCAACTTCATTTTTTACTACTTAGATACTTCATACTTAACTTGTAAAAGTTGGCCTAGTAGCGCCATCTCTTGGTCCAGGTGAGCGGGTAGCTCCGAAGGAGTGTTGAAGTCTCTCGGTAGAGGGCATAACATAGATGCGCTTTATCACCGCCTAAATGTGATTATAACAGACTGAAGTGTACGATGTATGGGAAAGATTCGTCGCTAACTTCTAGACCAGTGATGGTGTAGGGGTAAGCACGCAGCACGGAACGCTGAGGACCTGGGTTCGATTCCCAGCATTGGTCTTTTTTCTGGGGTTTTTTTCTGTGCATCTATATTTCAGTTTGTATTTAGTTTGAAATATTGATAGTTAAATCTATTTCGCCGGAGTTCTCCCTTAAAACTTTCCTAATTAATTAAGTTACTTGAGCCCTACGAGGAACTGAGACCGACACTATCCGGCACATAGTCTACAAATAAACCGACAACCAACACTAACAGCGAGCATCCAACAAATCGCGGGCAGGCGATGGCCCAGTAACCGAGGCGGATGTTCCGGCGGCCGGACATCGGATCCCCGTCCGGCTATGTGCACGGCTCTATTGATTCCCGTTTCCACGTTATTGGTTTACGGTTAAGTTCGTACAAGTTGGATTAGGAAAATAAAACGTGGTTAAAATAGTGTGAAATAAATCCGTTGTGCGACGATCATTATCCATGCATTAGATTAGAGTACTTAGTTGACGCATTAACACGTTCACTGTCCAGTGGTTCTACTTTAAGGCTTGGACAGGGAACGTGTTAAATAATAATACCAAGACGCAAGTCCAATAAAAAATTATACTTTATGTAAGCCATGAAAATGAGATTAATTTTCAATTAATTGTAAAATCACGTTTATCATTGTTTGAAGCAAATAAATAGTCAGTCAATTGAGTTTGCGAACAAAAATGACGCCAACATCATTACAGCCTATAATACCTCCCACTGCTGGGAACAGGCCTACTCGCAGAATGAGAACTTCACACACATCATAGTGCGATTACGCGGACACAGTCGCGGAATAAAGCTAGTTATAAATGTGCATAAATATAGCAGCATCTAAGAACTACAATAAGTTAACACGCCTTTATAACCTTCCAGTGGAACACAGGAACTAGTGGTTACGTTATACATATACAGGGTGTTACAAAATTACCCGTAATAACTGAAGGGTATGGAAGTACTCCAGTAAAGAATTAAATTAATTTATATTTTTTTTAGAAAAAAAAGAACAGTGCGCAAAATTACAGTTTTATTTACTGTTCATAGGGTTTCAGGCTTTAGGGGTTATTTTGCAACATCCTGTAGAGTTACAATTCTGCAGTTGTCTTACATTTTATAATCAAAACAGTCTAGAGATGGGATTGACGGGAAATAGGTATATGAATCTAGTCGATCCTTTTAATTTAAACATTTTTATCCTATTTTTTTAGTACATTAGTTGGTTCATTGACTTTACCCAAGCCCTAGAGTTCAACAGTTGTTTTACATTGTATTTTCAAAACAGCGTGGAGATGGGATTGATTGACGGGAAGTAGGTTTATGAAAGTATTATTTTGTATTTCGAAATTTTTATCTATTTATAGTACACTACATAGTTGGCTTATTGGCTATACCCAAGCCCTAATGCCTGTCAAATTAAAAACAACGAAAGCAGCCAGTAAGTTTATTTTAAAAACCATTTGGTCCACTTCATTACGTGCCATCTTTTTCTAACACGGACAGGTGAGAACAGTGCGAATGAGAGAAGTGATGTACATTAATGTTTGAATGACTGATAATGACGGAGAATGGCCGAGGCCATCGATTAAGCCGCATTGTTGTGATTGATGGGCATTTTAACGGTTTTGTAGAAAATTGATTTCTAGTTTAAATATCTATGGACTTATAGTTGTGTAACGGAGTCTGTTGAATATTCTGGAAAAAGTTAATCTATGCTTATCAACGACCTGCATATTTTATGCGTTATGCAAGACATTGAGTAAGCTGTTGATAAACTTTTTAATGTATTATTTTCAGGAAGTTTTTGTACGAAAATACATTTTTAAAACGTATAATTTTGAGAGCGTGAACCCATAAATTCTTTTTCTGTTGCAATTTACTTGTTTTTCTTTTTATTATTTATATTAAAAAAATTACATCATCATCAAAGAGACCGTACCAACTTATCCCACTTATGTTATAAACGTAAAAGTTTGTATTTATGGGTGGATGTGTGGATGTTTGTTAATATTTCACGCTGAAACGGTTCGACAGATTTGGATGAAGTTTGGCACACACACATAGTTAAACCTAGATTAACATAGGATGCTTTTATCCCAGAAAATTGCATAGATTCCACGGAATAGCGACAGACGAACTCTTCGCAGACAGAGCCGCGGATAACAGCTAGTAAAACATAATAAGTAAGTAATTAAGTAATAAGTAATAAGTCACTTTAGTGAATTCGCACGGAGCACATGAGAACATTTTCTCATGTGTTCAAATTTCTGTGTAGGTGATGATTTTAATTGTTACGCAAACAAATAAAAAAGTTCGGACATTCTTTGAAGGGGATTTTGTTCGGCAATGTGTATCTTCAGTTATAATTGATCAAAGTCGCTAATTATTAATTTTAATATCATTAGCATTAGAATAACTCTAACCTTATAAACTTTGTTAAGTAGTAATGTGATCTGAGCGTGGCGCGCCAACAAACTGGTCACTCCAGTTTGGCGCATATATTGGAATTTAAATTGTATTTGTTTTTATTTGAATAAATGATTTCTATCTATCTATCTATTGTGAGAAGAGGCCTGTGCCCTGCAATAGGACGTATATAGGCTGGGATGATGATGATGATAAAACTAAAACTAAGAACTGACGACTAAGATTAATACAGCTCTAAATACTGCACTAAATATGCGTACTCAATTTTCCCTGCTCAAATGCAACTTTCTGTTCTGTACTTATATCCGGCGTCAACTTGGCCCGTTTTTTCTCCGCCGCATAAAAGGCTTCTAATAACACAATGCACACCGTTACAAGCACTGGAATGCAACCATTGTTGTTATAAGAGCAATGAACTGAAACCAGCCAGTATTTTGGTTGTAATAGAACCTAGCCTATAGTAGAAATAGTCGACCAAGTGCTTAACCGTTGTTTAGGGCAGTTTCTACATAAAAAAACACCGGCCAAGAGCGTGTCGGACACACCCAGTGAATAAAACAATGAGAGAAATTATGGAAATAAGTTTATTGAAAGTTTTAACACATTGAATTAGTGTATTATTTAATTAAATAACAAGTTCTAAGTACAATGTTATTTAAATACTTTACAAACCTACATATATTCCATTAATTAACACAACTAAATTTTTCGCTCGTAGCCGATGGGGCAAAGAGTTTCTCAATTGACGACCACGGACCGGAAGACGCAGTGAAGGTAGGCCTCCAACAAGATGGAGCGACGACCAGGGGCTAAATTCAGGAATGGCCCAACACGGTTTGCGAGCGGTAATTCGATCGTTTGGGAGAGCACGGGGATGAACAGCTATTCAGGAACGCCAAAACTCACTGGTTTGCGAGAGGTTTGGGCTGAGATTGGAATGAGCCTTAGCTATTTGTTTATTTATTTATTCATTTATTTATTTACAAAGCGAATTAACAGGAAAATAAGGCTCATCCCAAGCTCAGCCCATCCCTATCCTCTCGCAAACGATTGAATTACCGCTCGCAAACCGTGTTGGGCCGTTCCTGAATTTAGCCCCTGGTTATGTTGCGGGATTGTGTTGGATGCGGACGCGGGACGCGGCACGGGACCGATCTGTTTGGCAAGCCTTGAGGGAGGCCTATGTTCAGCAGTGGACGTCTTCCGGCTGAAATGATAAAAAATAAAAAATAAATAAATATTAGGGGACAATCTTACACAAATCGACCTAGTCCCAAACTAAGCAAAGCTTGTACTATGGGTACTAGACGACGATAAACATACTTATATAGATAAATAAATACTTAAATACATAGAAAACATCCATAACTCAGGAACAAATATTCGTGATAAAAATAAATAAATGATGCTGATGATGATGAAACTTTTTAACACTGTAGATACGGTATTTGAAACTATTAGTACGGAAACGATTACAAAGCCACTTCAAACATTTGGTAGTATATTGAAAGTAGTTATGACTCAACTCTGAGTGTGTAACTAACACATCGCCATAAAAACTGCCATTTCTAAATTTATCGACCAACAGGTCGGACAACTAGTTGACAGTGAGCTTTCATTGCCAAGTGCAACGAGATTGTAAAATACTGGACTAACTTATATGGATATGTAGTTGAAGAGAAAACATACATCGAACCTGCTTAGCCAGTAAGTATTTTACTATAAATCTACAGCAACTATGAGTTGTTCAACGGTTGAAACGATTATGAGCCTTAGGGGCTGTCCATAAGGGGGTTTAGCCGAACTTCATCCAATCTCACGCGGGAAGAGAGAAGATCTCGGCAAATATCATGTAATTTTTTTCCACAGCAAACAAACAATGCCTAAATATGCAAACTTAAGCCTATGTTACATGTAACACTTGTTTTTGAGTATAATAAACATTTTTATTATTATTATTATTATTATTATTAATATTTGCGAGAAAACTGGTTCAATAACAACGAATTAGAAATGATAGTCAATAATACTAAAATATGCGTAAATCTAATGTAATTTAATTTCGCACATAAATTCCGAAAAGCTCAGAGGTGCGAGCCGGGATTTGAACTCACGACGACCCTCTGCTTGAGAGGCCATAGGTCAAACCACTAGGCCACCACGGCTTCTAGGGCACCATGGCCAATTGAAATGTGGAAAAAAACGAAACATAGCTGTGCTAGATACAGATTACACAGTAAAAAAAATTGGCTCTAACTGAAGCCATTATCCAGGGAGAAAACAGGGGACTACGTTTGTATGGGGAAATGGTGCGCATCGTATCTTAAAATACGGCAAAATATTACTTACCTACACCATTTTGATTTGATCCTCTAAGAAATATAATAGTTTAATTCTACTGGAATTTTGATTCTGAGTGTCATGCTTTCTAATTAGGTGTACGATATAAAAATATAGCGACTCAATACGCCCTATTCTACATGTTCGATGAAATAAACAAAGGATACAAATGTTGTTTGTTAGGCGAGCGTACGGCATGGAAATTACTTAAAACTTAATGAATATTTAAGTCTGAGTAACACCAGTCCGCCCTGCCCGTCTATTCTATTAGAAAACAGCTCGTGAACCCGAACGTCCAATTCGGCTTGTTATTTATTTAACGTCTCAGAATAGATAATTAAATTAATATTTCCTAAGCAACTTGTGAAGAGATAATCCAAACGTTAATTGTTGACTCAATCAAGGTCACCTATATCTAAATTGGTCAATTAATTAATTGATGTTCAACCAAAACTCTATCTTTATTCTAATTACCTTAACTATTAGTTAAGGTAACGGTCGGTTTTTGGTTCTTATTAATGTTTCCTTCACATTAAAACTTCGCTCCCGAATGTGGAACATAGTGACACCACTTCGTTATTTGCAGAAAAAGAACGACTTTACCTCCTGTAAATGTGTACTATGACATCGTCTGTATCTTGAGTAACTTATCAGAGACATATTTACAGAGTTAATAAAAAAACCGGCCAAGTGCGAGTCGGACTCGTGCACGAAGTGTTCCGTACCTACTATCTATAAAAACGGCAAAAAAATCACGTTTTTTGTATGGGAGCCCCCTTAAATATTTGTTTTATTTTAATTTAATTACTTATTTTTAAAGTAAATATATAACTAAATATTCTGTGAATATTTTAAGCGTCTACCTGTTGCCGCTATCAATATCGAGCAAAAACGAGCAAAAAATCACGTTTATTGTATGGGAGCCCCTTAACTCTGCCTCGATAACGGATCACTGACTACCGCTTGCGGCAGGTCGGGGTCTGGTATGGAGCCGGTCACAAGCCCGGATAAAAGAGGAGTGCACTGGTCGCGTTGACATATTGGTGTTTATCCCGGTATAGCAGCGCGCCCCTTAAAACCCCAGGGTCAGTGGTGGGAGGACGTGCCGAAGACCCTCACAGCCGGCTGTGGGCAGCGGGGGGTGGGTGCAGATTGGGCTCGCAAGCGGTCGAGGGGTGGGGTGGCAGGACCTGTGCTGTGTCCGTGATGGGGAAGGGGGAGTGTGCGGGAAGCCTTGGGGCGTCACTAGCGACGTACTTGGGGCGGATCAAACGCCTCTCGGAACCAGGAACGGAGCGGTGGAATGGAGAGGTGTGCGGGAAACGGAACTCTTGGGCCTCAGGAGCGAGGTCCTTGGGGGAAACAGAACGCCACTGGATCCGGACCGCGGCTAACAAGCGGTATAGGGGCTGCTTACTCCGGGCTTGCGAGCCTACTCGGCACAATCGCTGTCGGGAACGACTGTGCGCAGGGGAGGTGGCGCTCACTGCGTATGTGAAATGTAGCTGGGGGGTGGTAAGGGAGCACTGCCATCTTTCATTAAATATTTCTTCCCATACAGATAATTTCATTGAAATGAGCAATCTTTTGCAAAAGAAATTTTTCGGACCTGCAATGGCAGGGAAAGGAGATGTGGGACCGGAGTCAACACCGGGACCGAGTAGGGCACCCCCAGATGTCCATCTACAGCTGGGAGGCCTGAAGATAGCGGAGGAGGAGAGGCTGTTGCGTTCGCCCACGCCGATGGAGGTGACTGCGAAGGAGGATAAACCGTTGGATAGGGAGAACTCCTTCCAGAAATACCGGTCGAAGGCGGAGAAGAAGAGGGCGAGGAGAGCAAGAAAGGTAGAGAGGACAGTGCGCGAGGGGGTGGAGGCAAGTGGACCAGAGAAGGGCCCCACTCCCGGTCTGAAGCTGAAAAGACAAGGCACAGATGAGGAAGGGCAGTCGGAGAAGCCTCCGTCGAAGCGTCATCATCTTGGTGGGGCGGTTGCAGCGGGACGTAGTGAGGCGAAGGCTAATCGCGATCTCGCTGTGGCTGTCTACCGGGAGGATGGGGTTTCGGTGGATGAGTCTCTGGCGAGGCTCATTAGGAAGGAACTGACCCACATGATTGAGGTGGAAGTCATGAACATCTGGAAGGGAGGGACTGGTACGAGGGCTCCCCAGTTTGCTGCGTCGGGACTGGTGTCCGAGGGATTTTTCCTGGTGACACCAGTTTCGGTGGAGTCGAGGGAGTGGCTCTTGGGTCGGTCCTTCGGTGTAATTGGCGGACACCAAATCAGAGTGCGGAAAGTTGAGCAGTCTAGGGTGCAGGTCTGGGTTCCAGGGGAGCCGGACACGGAGAGGTTTCTGGAGATGCTGGCGGTCCAGAATTGGGACAAGCCAGAACTCCAGATGGGAGACTGGAGCCTGGTGAGCCGGGAGAAGCAGGAGAAGGGCACGCGGCTGTGCTTCTCGGTGCCGGCCTTGGTGGAGGAGAAATGGGGAGAGTCCAATCATAGGATTCTCTTTTTCTCGGCCACCAAGGTTCGGGCTAGGCTCATTAGGTCCCAGTCTTCGAAGGAGAGAAGAGTTTTGGAGCAGGGCAGGGTTGACCCGCCTCTTAAAGATCCCACACTGGAGCAGGGGGGGACTGAATCGGACGGCGCTCACTCGGGAGGTGTGAGAGTGAGTGACGCCGGGGAGGACCTCTCCGAGTGAAGGTGTGGGGACAAATACACTATACAATAACACAAATCATGCTACTTACACATAACACACTGAACAAACATATACACACAAAAACACAAACAAAGATATGCCAAGTAAACCTCCAACACTGCAAAGATGCAATGTCTGAACTGGGACAATTTGTTGTGAGGAATAGAGTTGAAATTGCACTGCTACAAGAGCCTTATGTATGGAAAAATCAGGTAGCAGGCCTGGGACATCTGGGGGGAGCTCTTTACTACGAGAGGAATGGTGAGCGACCTCCCAGAACATGCATATATGTGAGTAGTGATGTGAGAAATATGGGGTGTGTAATGACCATATGTTACAGAGATCTCGTGGTGGTGGAGACTTTCTTTACCTGCGCGGATGGGAGAAGGCACAAGGTGGCAATGGCATCCTGCTATCTGCCAAGTGAGGACGGGACACCAACTAAGGAACTCGAGGAAGTGGTACTGAAGTACAAAGGTAAGGGTATACCCCTAGTTGTTGGTTGTGATGCTAATGCCCACCATGAGGTGTGGGGGAGCACAGACACCAATGACAGGGGGGAATCTATGCTAGAATTCATAGTAAGTAGTGACCTAGATATAATGAATGTTGGTTGTGTACCCACTTTTGTAACTAGGGCAAGGAAGGAGGTATTGGATATTACGCTGGCATCGAAGGGTGTAAGCGAGAAGATTAGTAGCTGGAGGGTGGACACAGAGGATAGTATGTCTGATCACAGGAGGTTACTCTTCAGCATAGACTATCTAGTGGAGAAAACTAGGATAAGGAATCCCAGGAAAACAGACTGGGTGAAGTATGAGGAGGAACTGAGTAAGAATGTGACCATGACTGGGAGGTATGCGAGTATACAGGACCTGGAAAGGGGCGCATCAAAACTCAAGACAGATGTAATGGAGGCATTCTGCAAGGCATGTCCTGAAAGGGAGGTGAGGTCTGGTAAGGGGCAACCTTGGTGGAATAAAGAGCTGCAGAAGGTAAGGAAAGAAACAAGGAAGGCAATGAGGGTTGCCATTAAGAAGAATGATACCCAAAGCTGGGACATGTATAGGGTTAAGAGGAATAGGTACACCAGGATGAGGGAACAGTCGAGTCTCAAGTGCTGGAGAACCTATACGGAGGAAATACAAACTTATTCTGAGGGGGCACGGATAATGAAGCTGCTAGCTGGCGAACGAACGTGTCAACTAGGAAGTCTGAGGGTGGGTGAGGACATGGTCACTGAGCCTGATAAGGTTCTGGAGATCATGCTTAAAGCGCATTTCCCAGACTGCGTAGATGAGGTGATAGAGGATGAAGAAGTGGAGGGAGGTATGCATGACTGGGTACAGGCTGAGGAGGTGGTAACGGAGGAAAGATTGGAATGGGCAATTAGATCCTTCGCCCCTTTCAAAGCGGCGGGCCCAGATGGTGTAATCCCGGTGCTTCTTCAGAAAGGCTTTAAGTGCATTAGAGATAATTTGATAGCACTATATCAGGGAAGCATAGCAATGGGATACATTCCGAAGGAATGGAGAGAGGTTAGAGCAGTCTTTCTGCCAAAACCGGGTAAGAAAACGTACCAGGATGCGAAGGCGTTCAGAAGCATTAGTCTATCATCCTTTGTGTTAAAAACACTAGAAAAGATGATAGACATACACGTAAGAAAAGGAATAGAAAGTAGTGGCAGACCGCTACATGGTAATCAACATGCCTATGTAGCAGGGAAGTCAACGGAGACGGCTTTGCACAATCTAACGGTTAGAGTGGAAAGGGCACTGGAAGCCAAGCAATACATGCTAGGATGCTTCTTTGATGTGGAGGGGGCATTCGATAAAGCAACGTATATCGCGGTTGAAGAAAGTTTAGTGAGAGAAGGAATTAGTCAGATTATAGGAAGATGGATCTCGAGGATGCTCAGAGGAAGGGCAGTAATGGCCCAACTGGGCGGATCTACGAAAAGAATCAGACCTCGTAGGGGATTCCCACAGGGGGGATGTCTGTCCCCCCTTATGTGGTGTCTACTGCTGGACTCGCTGATTAAAAAGCTAAACAAAGGAGGACTCTATATGCAAGCATACTCTGATGATGGTGTGCTATTGGTACAAGGCATGGTTCTTAACATCGTCAGAGACATAATGGTAAAAGGACTGTCACAGACGTTAGAGTGGTGCAGGGAGAGAGGATTAGATCTAAATCCTACAAAGACGAAGTTGATATTATTTACCAACAAAAGGAAGATAGGCGATATGAGGCCAATAAGCGTAAAAGGTGAGAATCTTGAATTGGTGAAAGAAATTAAGTATCTGGGAGTGACAATCGATACAAACCTCAGATACAAGACACATATAAAGGAGCAGGCCGCAAAGGCAATAAGAACACTGTGTCAATGCAGAAGGGCAGTTGGAAAGAAGTGGGGACTAAAACCCCGGATGATAAACTGGATGTATAAGGCGGTCATATTACCAAGGCTGCTGTATGGTGCTGTGATATGGTGGCATAGGGCCCGTATTAAGGAGTATCAAAAGGAACTGAATAAAGTTCAAAGATTGGCATGCCTGATGATAACAGGGGCAATGAGAACAACCCCAACGCATGCCATGGAAGTTATGCTAGGACTGAAGACACTTCATCTGGAAATAGAGAAGAGGGCCATGGAACAATGGTTTAGAATGAGGGCATGTGAGGAGTGGAGGGGGAACTTCACAGACAAGAAACATGCACTTATACAAAAGGAGGCGTTATTAAAGCTAGGAATGCTAGCACAGAATAACGACTTAATTAAGAAACAGAGGGTTTTCGATAAGAAATACAGAATCCATATAGGAGAGAGAGATGATTGGAAGGTAGACCTTGAATATCCGACTACAATTTGTTTTACGGATGGATCAAGGAAGAAAACGTCCCAACTTGCGGGAGCAGGTATAATAATACCCAAGATGAATGTTCGAGAGGCTATACCATTAGGCAGATATGCCAGTGTGTTTCAGGCTGAAGTGTGCGCAGTGTTGAAGTGCGCTCAGATTATGCAAGCAAAACTGGGTGACTATCGAGGTGTAGGAACAGTGGTGATTTACTCTGATAGTCAAGCAGCGCTAAAGGCATTAAACAAGCCGACAGTTAACTCCTCTTTGGTAAGAGAGTGCAGAGATGCACTTAATAAACTAGGAGAGAGTACGAAGGTTACGGTGGCCTGGGTCCCAGGACATCAGGGAGTGACAGGTAATGAGAAGGCTGATGAGCTGGCAAGGGAGGGAGCGGATACGGGATTCATAGGTCCTGAACCGGTACTTCCAATGTCTGCAGAAGTCACCAAGGGGGTTATAGATAGAATGAAGGAACAGGAAGCAAACAGTGAGTGGAAACAGGCTGTAGGGTGCAGACAATCGAAGATGATGCTGGATGGCATAAACCACAGAAGAACTAGGTATCTCCTAAATCTAGGTAAGAGTAGCTTAAGAACTATAACTGGCATAATTACTGGCCATAACTTGTTAAATAGGCACTTAAGCGTAATAGGTATAAAAAGTGACCCCTCCTGTCCACATTGTGGGAAGGAGGAAACGAGTGAGCACGTCCTAACCGAGTGTGTCATGTACGCGGCAGCGAGGCGTGATGTATTCGGGAGTGACGAGCTGAGGGAGGAGGAGCTAAAGGATGTCTGTCTCAAAGATGTCCTTTTGTTCAGCAGGAGAACGAGAAGATTCGAGGAGAATTGCTGTGTGGGAGCGCTGCTGGGACAGTAACCTGTCGGCTCCAACCACGGGGAACTGGGCTGAATGACTGTGCAAACGATCGACAGCCCGCCTGACTCAGCAAGGCGTCCCCATACATCATCATCATCATCATCATGGGAGCCCCTTTAAATATTTATTTAATTATGTTTTTTAGTATTTGTTGTTATAGCGGCAACCGAAATACATCATCTGTGAAAATTTCAACTGTCTAGCTATCATGGTTCATGAGATACAGCCTGATGACAGACGGACAGACGGACGGACAGCGGATCCTCAGCAATAGGGTTCCGTTTTTACACTTTGGGTACGGAACCCTAAAAATGGCACATTCACTAATAAAGGTTCGCTATCGCTATTGTAGGGGGTCGCCACACGCCAAGTCTTCCGATTCGCGGTCACCACTCTAGAAATATCGGCCGTCGGTCCTTTAAGAGCAATGTGCCCTGCTCATTCCCACTTAAAAGATTGAATTGAAAGGACGCATCCAGGCCCTATACTACGAAGCGCGAAATTCGAACTTCGTTTCATGCCGTTCCGCTCACGCTAATGGTATTTATTACGAGAGTGAGAGGGACCGCACGATCCGAACTTCGAACTTCGAATATCGTAGTAACCCCCAAGTGTGGCAAATCCTTAAGTCTAACAGGTCTCCGAGCTATGTCTGTAACTTTGCAACAGGTAAGCCCAAACCCCCAAACACCAATTCGCTACCTCCCCCCTTGAAAAGTGATATCTTAAATTGTACGCATGATTTATATTGAGATATCCTAGATTTGGTCGCTGCGAGGAAGTCGCCAATCATAGCTCGCGATCGTCGGACTAATTGAATGTCCTAGGTATTGTCTACGGTTAGGTTACAGCAAACCGGTCTAATGCTGCGAGTTGACCTAGAATTAGGATGTCAATGCTGGTTAGTGACAACATTAAGTATTCAAGGTTCCGAATTCTTGTAATTTTTTATGTATTTTTTTGCATAAATCTCTACAATAACTTTTTTATTTTACAAGTTGGTTGGACATCATTAGATCAAGTTTGAATTCGGGATTCAAAACACGGAGAGGCTCGTTCAATTAGTACCCTATACAATCATTTAGCACAAAGACTTTCTCACATTACTCTAGATCAGTACACATTTTTTTTAAATCCCACATAATTCTAAAAACCATAAACTTATCATCATCAGTCATTCTTAAAAACAACTCTACCCTAACTCTGCGCTCCAGTTTCCTTTGCCCTTTGTTTCAAAAATGGAACAAAATTAAAAACATAAATTAGGCGTTTTTCACACTCTCGTACTCGCAATACTGGCTGGCTGGCTGGCTGTTAAGAGGAAAGCGGGCTCTAATTAAGAAACACTGCTAATATATCAAGGGCCTGTTAAAATTAATAGCCGGTTGAGCGCATGCGCTGTGAAGGGAACTGTGTCACAGCAGAGAAAAACGCCATTGAAGTTTTAATGGTCAAGGTAATAGATCTCATGGGATTGGTGTTGATCTCTTACTCGTTATTAATGAGTGCGGTGCGAGGAGGACGGGGTGAGTAATTACAAGTTTTTTTAACGGGTAAGGTACACAATTTAGAAGATGCGTATTCAAAAAACACCGCTTTTTATTTTCTATTATTAGTTTCGATACATAGATTTTTGAATGTATGCACATATTTAGAAAATCGTAAAACTCCAAAATTTGTTTTTTGCACTAAACATCCTTTCATTGTTTTACCCTTAAAAATGAGACTTACACCGCTTTCAAAAGTACCTAAGGCCAAATTACCTACATCGCAACTTGTGTTTCTTATTTTTTAAAACACATTGCTACAGGTGGAAATTTTGGAAGAGGGAGACCAAGAAGGACATTCCATGATCAGATTGGGGATGTCTTGAAGAAGGGTCAGGTGAAGAGTACCCGAAACCGGCGAGCATGTATGAAAAGACTAACGAGTGTTGTGGAAGCGAAAGATGTCTGTCAGGATCGTAGCATGTGGAAACAAATAGTCTCTGCCTATCCCTTTTGCAGGGAAGAAGGCGTAATTGTATGTACAGTCGATAAAAGCGAGCCCTGCCCAGTTTCAAAACAAATTTGCTTGCAGCCGTTGAAGTTCATTAGTATGGATTGGTATGGACAGATGTCTAGCCACTGCAAGCAAAATGGTCATTTAAGGTGTCAAGGCGACCTTTTTGTCGATGGTACATGTATGTATTGCTACTCTTTACTTCCATACAAATCCCTCTTCGGCCAGCGTTACGACTCATCAATCTTTTACAGTTACGTTCAATTCGACACATGTCCGTAAAACTTTAGGACCTGATTCCTTCGCGCGTCATTCCAATTTTATGTTCGGTGGAACTGCATTTAATTCATCGAATACAATTTTACGTTTTTTGATACTTTTATTTCTCATGCCGCGATGGGGTTTGTAATCTTCTAACAAATTACCAAGGGAACTAACAGATGCCAATGACTTCGAACCCCTCGAGAAGTTTTTTGAAGAAGTCTGTCTGTATATTGAAACAACTAAATCATGACCTGTTACTTCGTCTGTGTCCTGTGAGTTCTCACTCTACATACAAAAAATTAAACAATCATACTATTGCCGCATAACGGTGAAAAAAAAACTGTATTTTTTTTAAATCTTATAACACAACTATTCAAGATGATCTTTCAGTAAAAATAAATGCAAAAAATAATTAATTCCAAATATCACAACTCAAAATCATAGTGCGGGTAAGTATACATTTTTCGAAAAATCAGAAAAATCTAAATTTCTCGAAAACGGTGTTACTTTTACTAAGGTAAATTTTGATATTTGGTAGATGACCTGCCCACCTAACTCCCATTTAAGTTTGTCGTCCTACTTACGGGACATCCTGTATAATATTATTAAGTAGATGAGAGACAGGCAGACGTTTCGTTATTGTAATGAGACTTGGGTTTATACAGCAGATAGTGTCTGAGGTTCTGTGTACGAGCAAGGCAATCACACTGAGCAGTGCAATCATTGTCAATCTGTTCCCCTTTAATGGAAATGTCTCAGGGGATAAACTCAAATTAAACATCGATCCAATCACTATGTACAAGTATCAGTAGCGAGGAATGACTATTTTGTAATTATTATACAAAACGGGACTTATCACGCAAACAATATTTACCTCTACTGCCACATTGCAGCAGCCGTGGTCACGAGTTGACTCAAGGTAAATATTGTTTGCGTGATAAGTCCTTTAATATAATAATTATGAGTGAAAATCACGAAAGTTGAAAACATGAACATTTTAATTAACCTGAATATTGAGAGGAAGCGTAAGCTGTTATACACCGGGTTTATTTTTATTTTCGTTAACTTCGAAAAATGGTTTAGTAATCAAAATAAACTCCCTGGTATAATAATTAATTTTCTGACTACCTAATCTTTTTCTTTTCTTTTTACATACATGTTAAATAAATATTGAGTTCACAGTCATTGTAAAAGGTCCTTTAGCTTTAGGGGCTGTTTCACCACTTTTCTTAAAGTTCGGATCAGCTTAATCATAACCTTATTTGACAGATGGAATTAAAATTTCTGTTTCACCAGTCTCGATTAGCGCTAAGTGACGGACAAACTGTTTCTTAATTTGACCATCAGATCAGGTGGCATTTAGCATTTTTATCCGTCACATAAACTTAGTTTATTTTTTTGTGGCCATGGTTAGAGAGCCCTTCAGCCGGTTTCAGAAAAATAAATCAAAGTATTTTTTATTTTTTAAAGAAAGAGGTCATGCTAAATTGCATAAAATAATTTAAATATCAAGATTTTAATAAAAAAATGTAGGTACACTTTTAGTATGTAAAAATAAATCCAAAATTTCGTAATATTTTTACAACAAACTTTTTTCAGTGGCTCAATCGTTTGTTCTACCTGAACTTGTATGTCGCCATTAAAAAAAAGTTTATCTGTCAAATGGTTTGGCGCCACTTTTCGATTCGTTTTACGTGATTTTATTTTTCTTTGTTATTGTTAACAAAGTATCGTAAATAAATACCGTTTTTGGATCAATTATAATGTTACATATTTGTTTATGCAAAAAAAATAGATGTATTCAAAAATTATATAGTTAACCATTTCTTTTGCTTTAATAATGAGTGACTCTTTGAACGAAAGTGTGCGAACAGGAACACGTGGTCGTGAAATGCGACGTTGCCATTCCGACTTTTTGTTAAACCCACGATTAGTTAAGTGGAACTTAGTTTGCACAGGACCGGAGTGGTGAAACTGAAAAAACACTAGCTGACAGATTTGTCCAGTACTTAGTTTATTCATTGGTTACGTAACCAGCAGTTTGACAATAAGGTGGTGAAACACCCCCTTAAGAGTAACAAAAAGTTCATCAAAACCGCCAAGTGACAGGGGCATTGCTCGTAGAACTGATGGCTGGTGGGGCCAAAAGGTTCTCGAATAGCGTCCAAGGACCGGAAGACGCACTCTAGGTAGGCCTCCATCAAGATGGACCCGCGCATAATTAATTAAATTTTCATCACACTTGCTCGTCAATGGTGTTATTCCATGCCTGTATACTAAATGTCAAAGGCCTAATTTGTTCTTAAGGGAGTTATGGATTTACGTACAGTTTTTCTTCCCAAGGGAGTTCTAACTTTAGGTTTAAAATTTTCAAACAGACTAAGGAAGTTTCAAGTCAGCCAACGTTTTATTTATGTTTAAAATTTAGCTATACTTAACCCAATTTTACTACACAAAACTTGTCTACGCTTCATGAAACTTCGTTATTTTTATGTTTTAAATTTATATCAAATAGTTTTGCAATAATTTTAGTAAGTATTTTTGTAACATGTTGGCAGAATGTGGCCGTATGGCCATTCGAATTCTAAACACAGTTTACATTATCTATGGTAGATGACTTGAAAAAAGTGACAATCTATATTGGCGGGTAGCCATTATTTATTTAATTTAAGTGCTTAGAGACAAAATAATTTCATTTTTGGATTTTTTTTCCTCGCAGTGTGATGAAAATCATTGTGTGTATCACGGGCAGTAAGGGGATTACAAACTCGAGTCATTAAAAGCCCTCCGCCACCGGCGTCGGGCTTCTAATAGGCTCTCGTTAGTAATCCCCTACTTACGGCCCTTGATGCACAATGTACTATTAATTCTTGATTTATTTCAAACAATAAGAGTTAGGATACTATGTATTGCTAAACCGTTTAAATGAGTTCTCGCCCGCACGGTACAGGGGCTGGGGGGTAGGACGACAAGGGGGACCGGGAGACGTGCGGGCGACAGGCACACGAGGTTCGCTCGCCGCCTGCACCTCTCTCGGCCCCTCTGTCGCTATACCCCCCAGCCCCTGTACCGCGCGGGCGAGAACTCATTTGAACGGTCTAGCTATAGTATCTTAGATAAATTAACTTCTTTGGACCTGTTGAATGTCCCCTTAAAGATAACAGAAATCAAAATAAACACGCTTGTATAATTAGTACAACTAATGCCATTCAACAAAATACACACAATAAAATACTGTTTAAAAGTCTCGACGTATCGGCCAAATTGTAGACTCAAAGAGTAAAAGTCATTTTTTTGTCGTCAACGTATTTATGTATGTCTCTACTGCTATCTGTTGAAAAATAGGTTATCGTGCGCTATTATCTGTATGCAATGATTTTGCAGGCGACAAGCAACTAATTACATTAATGGAGATAATAATTGGGTCGGAAAAACTCCTGTTAATTCACTTAATAATAACCCAGAAATAGTTTGTCAATTTCATTTTATTTCGTAGAGCGGTAAGATGAAAGCGAACCATGGAGACGATATCGACATTAAAATTTTATTTACTACTCGTACTTACTCCATCATTTATTTAATTCCGGAAAGCTTTTATCATCATTCTAAGTAAAGCTCGTAAGTAATAAAAACATTAAAATCATAAATAAATAAAAATTATATTCAATAAAAAACTAATAGCTGTAACTATAACCCAGCTATACGGACTACGAGGGGCGTTCAATATAAAGTGAGAATGAGATGCAAACTCTTTTAATATTACGAAATTAAATACTGGCCGGTAAAGCTAATCTATCTAGCTGATTGCTATGAAAAAAAAAACTAACTGTCTTTTGTTTAAAAAAAATTACGGTAATTTCTTTGCAATGCTATTGAGTACGTTAGCGAAAATTGAGAAAATTGAACTGCGCGCCGTTATCAAATACTTGTATTTGAAAAATTTTTCTACGGACCAAGTCAATTTGGATTTGCGGGACACTTTAGGGTCTAATGCTCCTCCGTATTCGACAGTCGCACGTTGGTGCGCCGAATTTAGACGTGGAAGAACATTGACAATGGACGACCCCCGCTCCGGACGCCCTACTACAGCAGTAACTGAAGAAATTGTGAAAAAAGTCGAAAACTCAGTTTTGGCGGATCGTCGTGTTACGGTTCGTTTTATTGCTGAAAATATAAAGATTTCAACGGGGAGCATGCATAATATTTTACATGAACGCTTGGGTATGAAAAAGGTATCTGCGCGTTGGGTACCAAGAATGCTTACTGACACGCAAAAACAAACTAGACTAGAGATTTGTCAAGAAGCTTTGAACCTGATGCAGCAAGACCGGGAACTTTTTTTGGCGCGATTTATAACAATGGACGAAACATAGCTCCATCATTACGACCCTGAAACGAAACTGCAGTCTATGACATGGAAAAGGCCATCATCTCCAACTCCGAAGAAATTCAAGGTGAGCCCATCTGCCGGTAAGGTCATGGGGTCTGTTTTTTGGGATGGTAAAGGGGTATTAATGATTGAGTATCTCGAGCATGGAGCCACTATTACGGGCACTTTATACGCCAAACAAATAGCAACATTGCGCAATGAGATCCGCGAAAAACGGCGAGGTAAACTCTCGAAAGTTGTGCTGTTCCACCAGGACAATGCCCCGGCACACAAGTCCGCCGTTGCAATGGCTGCAATTCGTGATGCTGGGTTCGATATCCTTAAGCATCCTCCGTATTCACCAGATCTCGCTCCCAGTGATTTCTACCTATTTCCGAGATTGAAACAATACCTGAGAGGCCAGAAATTTGAAGACGACGACGCGGTAGTCGCTGCAGTACAAGATTTTTTAAGTACTCAAGATGAGACCTTTTTTAAAAATGGAATTTTAAGTTTAGAAAAAAGATATACTAAGTGTATTATGCTAAAAGGTGACTATGTCGAAAAATAAAATGACATTTAGTAAAAGTTGTTTATAACATACTCATTCTCACTTTTTATTGAACGCCCCTAGTACATTATTTTTGTGACATATGCGTTTTATTCTTTTTTAGGAAAAACTCGCAAAAAATCACACATCTAAACTTGGAATTAACAATGGGCCATCCATAAATTACGTCACACCAATTTCGATCAATTTGGACCCCTCCTGTCACACTTATTACTATGAAAATCGCCATTATTTTGTTCTAGTGTCACAGATCGCTTGACCCCCCCCTCCCCCTAAATGTGTGACGTAATTTATGGATGGCCCCCAATATTTATAACATAATCTTGTCAAGATATCGAAGCTCTCGTAGCTACATGTTCTATGAACAATATGAACATCGCAGATTAATTAGAGGTGATTAACACCGTGGTGACAGTTACTATTTTTATATACTAGCTGTTGCCCGCGACTCCGTCTGCGAAGAATTCGTTTATCACTATCCCGCGGGAACTTTCCAATTTTCCAGAATAAAAAGTATCCTATATGTTAATCCAGGTTTTTCACTATCCATGTGCCAAATTTCAGCACAATCCCTCAACCCATTTTAGCGTGAAAGAGTAACAAACATCCACACATCCTTCCATACGTCCATATACATCTATACAAACTTTCACGTTTATAATATTAGTAAGATTATAATTAAATTTTGGATTAAACAAACGAATGAGTATGAGTAAGAATAAATTTTTAATGTCAATGCCGACTCCATGGTTCCCTTTCGTCTTACCGTGCTACGAAAACTGTGAATCCTGGTAATAACACGCTCTCAGTGCGGGACAGCACGCTGCGGCGACACGTGGTCCGTGAATGGAGCACGTGGGGCGGGGCGCGCTCGATACCGCGGAGGCTGCGCGCCGGGCTCCGTCCCGGCAGCAGCCGTAGCTGTACTACTTATAACCGGCGCCACCGACAGGTCCAGCGAATCCCTGATACATCGCGTGTGCTGTCAATTAGCTACTCCGCGGTGAGCGTGTCGACCACACAATGGACAGGGGCCTAACTTGCCGCGCTGCCCGGTTACGCAGTCGTGGTAACTGCTACTATAGAAATGTGTAGCAGTCACGGCGTAACAAACGTATTCTCATTGGGTTGCCTAACTTTTTTAATTGACAACAGTGGTGTCTAGTATGACAAAATGTTGTCGGAGGCAGCCGCTGTAGCTGTAGCCTACTTATATTATAACCGGCGCCATCGACACGTCGAGCGAATCCCTGATACATCGCGTGTGTTGCAAATTAGCTACTCCGCGGTGAGCATGTCGACCACGCAATGAATAAGGGACACAGTAATATTTACGGAAAAATGCTAAGCCTTTGAATAGATTCAAGAGGCCAGTAGGTACTGCTAAGCTCCAAGATTCAATGTTCACCATCGCGATTTTTCTCAAGAAGACAATTTTCTGATATTCGTCCAAAGTGGTAGTAAACATTTTATTTCGTATAAATAATGTAACAAGTCAGCAATGTGGTAATAAAACGGAACGGCCGGCTGTAATAAATTATAACATATCCTCTCCTCACATGCATGATGGATGTGATTGTGACAGATTGTGGTTCTTGTCTTAGAGATAATTCCCCCTAAGACCAAACTATTAATCTATCAAAGAAGTTCCTCGCTGCATTCATTTGTAATGCTTTCCTATGATAAACAATTTTTATGAATTTGCGAAATGCGAAGACTGCGGTTTTTTTTATACAATATAGGCTTGCGTTTGACCATAATCACGCCTGATGGAAAGCAAAGATGAGGCCTACGTGGAGCACGCTTGCCTGGTAAATGCTCATTCACCCTAGACTTGAAGAGGATCACATAATATGGGAAAATAAGTGTTTTTTTTATTAATTTTTATAACTAACGAGCATCTGTCAGGAATTCTATCAGAGCAGAATTCAAATTTGTGGTGAAGTTTCTTCATCTCTTTAATCGAATAAGTAAAGCAAAAACCCGGCAACAGTTCAAAGTAATTTACGGTTGATTTTACAAAATTTATGAAACACCTAATACCTAATTTGTACGCTAAATTCTAAGTTTCACGTTACTAATCACGGTCACGTTGTAGGGTGATCATTATTGTAGAGAATTAAGGTTGATTCTTATGTACAGACACCGAGCATGCCAGAAACGTGCCGTGGCAGACAACATAATATTCTTCTATACAGTTTCTATTAACGAATTCATATCTATCGTAACACAACCGCGCAGATACGGGCAGTATGCGCTAAGAATATTTCGTCGGTGTCTGATACGGCGCTCGTGTCTGACACGCTCGGTGTCTGTAGGTAGATATGACTCGACTTTTAACTTTTGAAGTTAAAAAAAAAATGTGGTTGTTAAGTTAAACATAATGGCGAACGAACAATTAATTTACTGTGGGTCTAGGGTAGGCCTGGATCACGTCTCCGTCTATCAAGTGTCAGTACCACGAATGACCGCGGGCTGTTACGGCTGCCAATACTAGTGTAACTATCTAGGCTCGTGCATCGTTCAAGGCACTATAACTGACTGCCAAAGGCCTTTTAAATATATGTCGGATTGCAAGATCTCGGATAACTGTAGTTCGCCTTTGTACTGTTTCTTCTGATAGCTATTAATTTCACGATTTTACGTGCAATAAAGAATTTTACATACATACATACGTACTGTATGTTTGAGGATAAACTCGTAATGGTAAAACATTATCTTCCCGCCGGAATATTATCAAAATGACACATAATCTCGAAGCTCAGACCATATTAGGTAATAAGTAAATGATATACAATAAATATTAAAATAATCCTTTCGATGATGAGTTTCGAAACTTTTTACGCGACACGCAAGTAACTCTAAGAAATATTAGAGACTGAAAAACGAAAAGCTACTTTAAAAACATCACACTATGTGTAGTAACTTGTTAGGAAACATGTAAACGATGAAGATGTCGCACCTTCTGAGAACAACGCATAAGTATATCCTTTTTGGGCCGCTAATCTTCTTACAACCACAATTTTTTCGCCAGCTACATTCGATGGTTTCTTTTCCTTGCAAACCCAAGAGTTTATTCAAATGTTGAACGAACTTCCTTCTTAACAGCAGTTATTATTACATTGGGTAGACAGAAAGGTTCTCCGATTGGAAGATTTCATGCGGCAAGTTTCACAGTAAACAGGTATATTTATGACTCAGTGAACCGTCTTCAAACGATTTGCCGTGTACAGAGGCATTAGAGGAGAAACATTATTTTCATTGAGCGAAAACGTATTTGAACATGTTTGGTCCCATATTAGGCGCCATTTATTGGGTTACAAAAAACATAGCCTAGTGCTTAGAAAGCGTTTTACAACAAATAAAGTCAGAGCAGAAATATATCAGCATAGACAAAACTGAAGTATAAAAACTAATCTTGCTAAAACTGACGGCTTAAACTGACGGCCGACAGCGCGGGAAGCCTCCTCTCGCTCTCGAGAGGAGTCGAATGTGGCACACGTAGGCCCTTCACAAGATGGACCAATTAATTACGAGTAAATAAGGTCGGAAAAAACCGTCTGAGCCTAGTTCTCAAGCAAAGGGAAAGGAAAGTAAAAGCAGAGGGTCGTCGGTTCGAGCCCGGGCGCGCACCTCAGTTTTTCGGAATTTCCACGTCCATTCACTCCCTTCCCCTGTATTTCCAGATACACTTACTTATACAACCTAGGGCTCGTCAAGGTTAGAGTGAATACGGTGTTACTGAACCAGTGAGAAACGCAGAGTTTTATGTAAAAAAATCGGAATTGCAATTTGTATCAATTTTGATCTTTAAATGTTATTTAAATAAATTGCTTACTTGAGTACTACACGGCTTGAATGAAACCACGCGAGTTAAACCGTAATAAAGTGTTGATAAAACTTTATTAACGAGTGAAAGTCGTTAAAACCTTACAGCAATATTGTTAAGGATTTTTCTCAAACATCCAAGGAAATGTGGTCCTTATAGTCGTGACAATAGAACACGAAGTATACCATTGTATAGCAGTTGAGGAAGATTCGTTCTAATTTCAAATTAGACGACAATAATGGAATTTCATACAAACATTGCTGGCCAAGGCCAGCAAAGAGATTGTCTTTTGTTTTAGTGGGTCGTATTTTCTTTTATTGACTATCAATGACATACTGCCAATTAAGAAAAATTTAGTTTGTGAATTTACTTTTTAATATCTTACTTGGCCTAGATTTAATAAAATAAATAAGGATTGGCGTTTATTGTTAACAATTTATTAAAATAACCAATTAATAAGGTCGTAATTTTTTAATAAATGTAAATCATCTCAAGATTTTGCGTCAAAAACATTAACTGGAACTGTCTGGAACAGCTTACAAATAAATTGCTGGAAAAAAAATATTTTGGCGGGAATCAAAAAAAAAACAATTTGAATTAAATATGAATATATAAGTTGAACATTCGTGTCATTTCCTTGGATTTATTTGAGAAAAGCACTATACAAGCCTTGGCCACGAACAGGGATTGCCGGCCTCGTATCTCTAGATGGCCTCGTTAACACTCGGCCATCTATTACTACTCGGCCGGCAATCCCCTATTTCGCGGCCGCTGCAGTAATGTACTATTTACTGCTCGTTCTTAGCCTTTAGTTTTTGCTTGTTATTTTCGGTTTAGACTTGACCTTTGTTTTAATCGGATGTCGTTACACTGTTAGTGTAGGTAGAGCACATAATAATCAACGGCTGCTACGAAGTAAATCCTGACACATTGCGCAACTATAAACTTTCTAAATATTGACAATGTCAACCATTCAAAAATAAATGCTATACATACTTGTTACGTGTGACCGAACAGTAACATAGCATTTTTTTCCCAAGGGTCACATTGACAATTATTCAGCAACTTCATAGTTGTGCAATGTGTCAGGATTTACTTCTTAAGCCCAGTTTAGATCTGCAAGAAAAATCGTGGAAGTTGCAATACATTGCCGAGCTCGATTGACCACTTCAAACTCGTCCGCTTTATGACCCCGCAATGTAATACAAATTGCACGAATTTTCTTGCAAATCTAAATTTGGCTTTAGCGGCCGTGACTAATTATACGGATATTATAATACATGTACTTATAGCCTCTTCTCATCTCTGACTTACCATTCTGTGTGAAATAACTTTTGTAAATTACCACAAGCTTTACGGTGAGGAACTGAGGATAAACAAACAAACTTGACCACTTCTGCAAAGAAACCCAATGGTGCGCATGAAGGTCCCCATCCGCCATGGATGTTTGGATAATTACAGTGTCACAACGTAACTGTTTAACCCCCGACACAAAAATAGGGGTGTTATAAGTTTGACCACTATGTGTGTGTGTGTGTCTGTCTGTGGCATCATAGCTCTTAAACGGGTGAACCGATTTGGATGCTGTTTTTTATTAGAAAGCAGGTTTCTTGGCGGTGGTTCTTAGATATGTTTCATCAAATAATAATAATAATAATAATATCACGGGACAATCCACACCAATTGACCTAGTCCCAAACTAAGCAAAGCTTGTACTATGGCTTACTAGGCAACATATAAACTTACTTATAATAGTGTTATTTTGTAAGGAAGGACGGACAGAAATGAGACGCGGGTATATGCTAAACGAGCTATAACTCGACTGCCCAAAGCAAAATAAATACATACTTAAATACATATTAAACATTTAAGACTCGAGAACAAACATTCATATTTTTCACACAAATATCTGCCCCGACCGGGAATCGAACCCGGGACCTCAAGCTTCGTAGTCAGGTTCTCTAACAACTAGGCTATCCGCGGTTTGTTAGCTGCGGAAGGGATCTTAGTCGCATAATGGGCATTTACTTTATGTTCAAACATACGTGTGACGTAATTGCGTTGGGGGTATATAAAAACTTTTAATTTATAAAAAAAAGAAATTTAATCTGTTTATTGCAATTAATGTTTGTAACAATTTTCTCATACTTAGTTACAATCTTTAAATATTTAAGATTATTATAACTAAGGAAATAATCGAAATAAAATAAATAGTTATTCCAGTCATTCGTTATGTATGGTTAACTATCTTTTAACTTGGTCCAGCTTTTTAGACTCAACCCTTTTACGTGAGTAAGTCCAATCATGATATTATGCTCGCTTATTTACGACAGAAATATGCGAAAATACACCGCTGACATAATGATGCCACTTTGGAACGAACTCAATGAACCGAATAAGATAAAACTCAAACAATATGTTGTATTTTCAACCGACGAAAAAAAAACGGAGGAGGTTCTCAATTCGAAGCGTATTTTTTTTTTATTGTGGGTAAGGCTTGACTTGAAAGTCTCTGTGCTACTTAAATCGCCACATTATTGGTCGAGCGAGTGTGACGCGAGCGAAGCGTCTCCGTTTCAGCTTGGGCAAAAAATACTTACCTATTTCTGTCCGGGTTTTCTCACTACACGCATACAGGGACAGTCATACCGAACTTCGAAGTTCAAAACTGCGATGCACGTTAGTGCGAAAGTCTGCCATATGGCAGAATTTCGCACTAACGTGCATTCGCGCTAAAGTTTTTTCGAGAATACTTTATTCGGTGTGGCGTACTTTCGCACTAACGTGCATCGCAGTTTTGAACTTCGAAGTTCGGTATGACAGTCGCATACAGGGTGTAATTGTTAATTGTGCACAGCGATTTTTCCGTAACAGTTACAGATATCAATAAACTGATATCGAAAAAAATCGAAAGCACGTTATCTAATGAGAAAAATTACATAAATAACTTGGTAAAAATGAAACGAGAAATATTCAAAATTATGACATTAAAAAGGTTTTAGATAAAGACACTGTTATACCTGACAAAGTACTAAAACTATCTTTTAAATGAATGAAATCAATATTGTTTATTTCTTAGTAAGTAAGGACAACAAGGACGTCACTCGAATAACTGCTCTGAATACTGAATTTTGTAACTAGTTATTTATATAATTTCACTCATTAAAGCCCTACCGAGCTTTTGGCGCTAATCGATTTTAGGTATTCTATACGCTCCTGTATGTGTGCGTGAGAGTGGCTAGAATCAAAGCCGTGCGTAAGCGCACGCGACACAAGTTCCCCGTACGATGGCGAAGGAGAACTAACGCAACTAACTATACGGACAAGGGGGAAGCACGACGGCTCAAGATAGGTTGGACAGAACGCGCGTGTATTTAAGTATTTTCATTACTAAAACAAATACATATTTTAAAAATGTAGCAACACTAGGCCCTAAACTACTGCTAAACTATTGTTTTATAAACATTCAAAAAGTCATGACCCGCCGTGCAGTATTACGCCGTAATTTTTTTTTTTTTATAGACTACTTTGGATTTTTTCTACCGAGCAAACTACGTGTTTTGAAAAACACTGGTCGCTAAAGTGAATCTTCAAATATCTTACACATGAATTTCAGAACTAAAGCTTTGCTAGTAATGATACAGCATGGGATTAAATGAATGCAATAAATGCCCAAAAGCTCGGTAGGGTCTAAAGGAATAATCGCTTGTGTACACTTAACGCGTCCATCTTGTTTTGGCCGAGATGAGATGATGACTTTTGTTTCAGATGTATTTAGTCATATTGCCCTAATTCCTATCGAGTTCCTCCATCCATTGACGTCAATAGGCTTTGTCCGAGTCTAGAACTTAATATTAGTGGGCGCCTGCCAGTAATCTCGGCGCTAATCTCACGGTCGTTGACCTTTATAGCCACACGATCCGGCTCGAAGGACCATGAAGCAAGACGTGAGCCGTTGCATGAAGCGCCAAAATATACTGCAGAGGAATAAAGCATCCAAATCAACCAACTGTGTCCAGCTTCGATCATATAATACGTAGATGCACAGTCCTATACAAAAACAAACTCAAAAATATACTACAGAGGAATAAAGTATCCAATTAAATCCTACACGGTGTCCAGGGTATATGGTTGTAGAACTCTACCTGTAAACTGAAGACGAGCTAAAGTTCTTGCCTATTTTTAGGTCCATGCTTATGAACCACAATCGCTGTCGTCTCCCACCTAAGTTTTTAGACTGAATTTATACTGTACTAGCTGTTGCCCGCGACTCTGTCTGCGAAAAATTCGTTCTTTGCTATCCCGCGGGAATTATGTAATTTTCCGGGATAAAAAGTATCCTACATGTTAATCCAACTATCTGTGTGCCAAATTTCATTAGTATCCGTCAAACCGTTTTAGCGTGAGAGAGTAACTAACATACATCCATACAAACTTACGCGTTTATAATACTAGTAAGGGGCATGTAGCCATATATAAAACATTTTATGTGATCTATATGTCATGTTTAAGTATTTTATGTATGTTATTAATGCTTGTTATTAATATACATTATGTTGATAATTCCACCAACCCCGCTTTAACCTGCTTCTTTCCTTTTTCTGTTTTCAAAGGTTACCTGGTAGAGATCGCTAGAGTTTCACTTGTCATTAAAATCAATGGCATAGTTCCTTACAACAGATCTTTCTGTCTTATAGTTTAAGACTTATCCATACTGACGTATATAAATGGGCCTCAATGTATATTTTGAGACGATGTCCGCTCCGGTAAATAAATACTGACTGTTTCACAGACAATAACAGTCTTCTGAGAAGAGCCGTCAAACTTAATAATTAGAATGTACATAATGCTATATTCCACCGCCGACTTCGTTTCATTATTTCTAATACGATTTGGCAGCGCTTTCACCCAATTACTGGCTTTCTATTGAAAAATCTTGGCCACGAATTCTGCGGACTCGTCACGTACAGACGAAAAAATCGTGCAACAACAGTATCAGTCCTTGTCTAGATACCAAAGTGTGAAAGAGAAGGATTAATCTCGGCGATAAGCCAGAGTGCAGGAAAAAGTTTACGTTCTATTTGCTCTGACAAAAACTATTCGCTTTATTGGACATTTCTTCGAACCGCCGCGAGCTTTTATTGTCGAGCCAACAATGGCCGATATCATAATCGGGGCACGATTGAATTGTATTTTTATTCAAATTTCCGATATTAGCCTTACATTTCCGTTGCATACGCTTTATATCCTATCCGGAAGTCGACTTAGCAAACTTACTGAATCGACGTATGAGTTCAAGCTTTGAAAAATCTGTTTTATGACAGCAAACAATTTAACTGTGAGCCTAGTTGTATGGGTATCACTTCCTTTACCTATCCATGGCGGGAAAAATTGATTATAAAAGTTGAGAGCTTGGTTATTTACGAAGTGCGCAGAAAATAGTTGACAGAATTTAAAAACAATTCCAAGACAGAACTGGTTTATTTTTACTCCAGAGTCAAGATTTCTTGTGTCGGCCAGCTGGTACTTGGATTCAGTAGTGACATTAAGCACAATAAACTTCTCTTGTTATGCAATTAGCATACAGGGTGCATTATACATCAGATATGTACGTAGTCAGAAGTGATACGACTTAATCAAACAGTACAGTGGAATCATAAACATAGGTATTAAATGCAGTAATTAAACTTAATCACAACAATGTTCAACATTAATAATAATGTATAATTCAGGGTTAAACCACTGACAAGAAAGAGATGGAAAGATAAACGTATCTCACATGCCTCAAATGTCCACTTCACCATTGTTGCATCTTTTCAAATGCGATTATTGCACTTCATCGCTAAAATAATAAATGGCGAAATTAACAAAAAAAAAACCGTTTTTTCTTCGTGTAATGAATGACTATTGATTGTAAATAATCAATTACAGAGTCTCAGAAAGTGGTTTCTGATTACGTCTCCGATGCCGCCCTGTATATGGCTTGACTGTTACAGCTACTTATGTGATTAAATAAATAAATAAACGATCTAAGCTATTATTTATCTTTTTACGATTGATAATGATTAAGTGTCTACGAATCGATACGACTCGATACGGGAAGTGAGTGGTGAACCAATAAAAAGTCTGCTAACTATGTTATCTACTACGATGTTATAGGTAGGTAGATAGATAGTCGGTCAGGTTGTTTTTTATTTGTCCGATAGTACGAGCAGTTATGTCGATACTAATAAAAAACATGTCTCCTTTGTTTATTACGGTATGGTAGGCGAAATTGAAAGTACAGTCAATGAAACTGTATCGCGTATCAGAGTGGAACCTTTTTGGAACCTCACGATGATTTCTTTGGCATATGTATGGAATGTCACATTGTCAACATTACATTCATTTTGACTTGGTTACATAAATGTATAAAGTTGTTGACTGTTTGAAGCTCCAATCCCCTCTCCACCAACCAAATTATGGTCCAACCTTTCTGGATAAACAGCTGCCTGTTGTGGTGTCAATAGGACATATACCGGAATTATTTTTTATTAGAAAAATACGAAGAAGAATGAGAGTTTTAAATGCAACTCGAGGTAACACTGCAAGTCACAATTAATAAAGAACGAAGCGAGAAAAGAACACGAGGTTACACCGCAGTGACGTGACAAGCCTTAATATTTATTGACTTACGAGAAAATCATTAAATTTTTATTCCATTTTTATACCCGCTGCCCTCTATTGGCTTGGCAGATTGCTTTGTTTAATTTTCCTTGAGCTCGACTGACGTCATTCTAAAATACATGCCACAAGAATTTTCGTTTCTTTATCAGTTATAATTCAAAGTCTACTTTGAAAATCATTAGATCTTAATTATATTGTCCACTAAAGAGCAAAAATAATAGGCTATTTTTTAAACTTGTTGTAACTGGTGTACTTCCGTTTGGCAAATTACGTTTCCCAAACTGATTAATTTGGGTTTTTTTATTTTTTTATTTTTTCTGAAACTGTAAACTATTCAGGATATATTTCAGGACTATTTTGTAGATTAGGTTAGGGTAGGTTTGTTTTATAACAATCCTGAAAAGTTTACAGTTTCAGAAAAAATAAACATTTGGGAAATGAAACATTTGCCAAGTGAATCAGTTTGGGAAACGTAATTTGCGAAACATTAGTTTAGACGACCAGATGGCCTAGTGGTTAGAGAACCTGACTATGAAGCTTGAGGTCCCGGGTTCGATTCCCGTGTCGGGGCAGATATTTGTATGAAAAATACGAATGTTTGTTCTCGGGTCTTGGGTGTTTAATATGTATTTAAGTACGTAAATACATATTACGTAATAGATAGATATAAGTATGTTTATCCGTTGCCTAGTACCCATAACACAAGCTTTCCTAGCTTACTTTGGGACTAGGTCAATTGGTGTGAATTGTCCCGTGATCTTTATTTATTTATTTTATTTTATTAGTAAACCGTTGTAACTAAAATCGCTGTCAATTGAAATTGCGAACAATGTAAATAAACCATTTAATGAAATATCCGTATTCTAGCACTTGTTTATTGTTTTAATGGTTTATGATAGTGTTGTGGTAAGTATTGATTAAATAACACACGGATTTAGCAGTATTTCATGAGGGAAAATGGAAATTAAAGTCATTTTAAATACAAGGTTTGTTTACATAGTTTGCAATTTAAATTGACTGACAGTTTATATGTAGGTAGGTATGTACAGTAAGATTATTTCTACTTTGGCACTCGGCAATTCTTAGAAAGATTGGAACTGCAATTCTTAGGCTACGGTTTTGTTTTAATTACTTACATTAATTGATGGAAGAGAAACTTGATTTTTTCATTAGAAATTGTTGCTATTTCAAGCACATTACGTCAATATTTTTTTTTGACATTAAGGACGACATTAGCACCCTCATTTTATCTCTACTGTTTTATGTCGTAGTCTAGCGATCAGTTCAGTGGCGTGAAGCTCGCAGGTGTGTGCTGTTTCCTAACGAAGATTTCCTTCGCCGTAAAATTCATAGTAAATTCCAAATGAAACTTCGCACGTGAATTCCGAAAACTCAGAGGTCCGGGCTCGAAACCACAACCCTCTGCTTGAGAGACCATAGTCAAACCACTAGGCTACCACGGCCTCCATTACCGTAAAGCCGAGTTTAGACCAGCAACAAAAATCGTGCAAGTTGTATTACGAGTTGAAATCGGGTTTTGTCCCGCGTACCTAGATTTCAGAGAAGCCCGATATTTCGGCACAGTTGCATGCGCCATGATCACGAGACGACTACGCGGGACAAAACCCGATTTCAACTCATAATATAAGTAATGACCGCGATAGTCTAAAATATTAAGTTGTATTACGTTGCGGCGCTCGATTGACCACTGCGAACTCGTTTGCTTTACGGCCGCGCAACGTAATGCAACTTGCACGATTTTTCTTGCAGGTCTAAACTCGGCTTAAGAATTTAGCAGGAAGGCGATAGGATCCCGATTCCCGACACGCTAAGCCAGATTCCCATCTTTCTAACGCGCAATGCATATCAACGCGAAAGAGATACAAATCTCGCTTGCAAGTCGTCATGTCACATGCAATT
Source organism: Archips crataeganus (assembly GCA_947859365.1). NCBI lineage: Eukaryota > Metazoa > Arthropoda > Insecta > Lepidoptera > Tortricidae > Archips > Archips crataeganus. The sequence goes on from OX402052.1 coordinate 3,780,896, forward strand.
GTCAATAAGAAGCGTGTAACTTCGCAGTACGAGTACTACAAAGGGAATGCGTGCCGTCAATTGCGGCAACTATTATTGCCAGCGATTTTTATCTGCGTGTATGCAGCTATTCCATTTCTTGAAAGCGCAAACTGGCCCTTTGCGTAGGGTTGCCCCGAGTACCAACCAAAACCAAATAAATAAACATGATAATATTAAATTTAAAAAAAAAAACACAATGTAATTCGCTATGATGGATGCCATCTTGGATTTGAAGTTTTTAACATAGTGTAGTGTCACTCTGTTTATAGTCAAGCATTTTCATTCAAAAGTTGCAAGGGATAATTTATCGCTATAACTGCGTGTGATATTACGCGTAAATGCAACAATCACTACTACGTACTATTTAAGTACTATTTAATATACGTTATGTTGATGGATAATAACCGGATAATTATCTGATAAATATCGGATAAACATCGATGAATATAAAATTATTTATGAGATTGTCAAAACATTTTCAGATAATCAGTCAACAAGAAGGGGGTAAAATTTCAATTAGTAGATTTGACCTACACGTCATGGTCTACAGACAAGGCAAGCTAACTAAAACCGTTCAAAAATAAAACAGAATTTTTACTTTTATCAGCACTTTAACTTCTTCCTTTTGTTCAACCCTACCCGAGCTGAGTCACGGGTTGTCAATGACTCGAACAAAAATGGACGTTTCGGATTCTTTTGTATGAGTCAACAGAAAGACCTAGGTTTTGCGAATATGCCATTTGGAGAAATGAGGGTGTTTTTTAATTAGTCATGACCGCCAAAATACATATAAGCCCGGGTAAACCGTGTGGGTTGGAATCTCCGGGCTAGAACCTCTTTACGGTGTAGGAAAACATCGTGAGGAAAATTGCATACAAGTGCGAAGAAATTCAATGGTGTGTGTGAAGTTCCCAATCCACACTGGGCCCGCGTGGGAACTACGGCCCAAGCTCTCTCATTCTGAGAGGAGGCCTGTGCCCTGCATTGGGACGTATATAGGCTGTGATAATGATGACGTAGCCCGGTATAACACGGAACTCCTCAATCAACAAATTTGGGATTTTTGAACTAAAACCTCTGTGTGACAAAGACGTAATTATTAAAATAAGATATCTACACGAATCACTCACGTATGTTTCAAACCAATCCGTGGTTATTTCCCAACTGTAGCTGAACCATGAACTGTAGCTGCAGCTATGTGGAGCTAGTTGGAAATTAACAAGATAATTATGTTCATTGATAATTATCAGATTTTTTTTTTTATTATCGGATATTTGAAGAAGAAGAAGATGTAGCTCACACCATCACTTTAATATATTGAGAACACTGCTTATTTATTGTATTTATTTTGCATATATATGTTGTATATGGTAGTATATTTTTATTAGGTTTCTTTATATTATGAGTTTATGTATTGTATTGACTAAAAGTTGTATTGTAGCATTTGCTCTGTCCGACTGTATTATTTTGAATTACTCTTTATTGGTCCCTTACTAAATGCTCCTTTCATCCACTCAAGGGTTGACTGGTAGAGATCCCTTAAAGGGATAAGTTCGCCTTTGTACATGCATTTCAACGGTTGTCAATAATGTATTTCTTTTTTTTTCCTTATTTTTGTACAATAAAGAGTTTACATACATACATACATACATACATACATATTTATCTTGATTATTATCGGATGATTATCGTGAATATTGTCGGATAATTATTTTGATTATTATCTTGACAATTATGCCGTGCAACCAGTTCAGTTTGAAGTAGTTAAAAAGTTCTGGAATTTTCATCGAATACGTAACTGTACAAAAATAGGTAATTAGATAACCATAATTTGAATGGAAATACGTCATGGAACCTTCCCGAAGACGTCCACTGTAGACAGAGACCTTCCCTAACGATCTCCAAGACGATCGGATTTGTACCTACCACCCGCACGCAGAAATTGCTTCCCGCAATCGTAATCAGTGGCCATATCGCACAACACGTGCGCTCGCAATCGCATTCACAATCTGTTCACAACCTCATCTTAAGTCATTGACAGAAAAAACGGTAATTAAATGAGATTGTGGTTAGGAGCGTGTTAAACGTTAAACAAACCAAATCGTTCTTCCACCTAGCTAGTGAGAGTAATATCAGCACTTCTCTTGATAACATGTTCCTTTTCCTACTAAAAATCATTTTTGTATCCCCTAAAGCCATGTAAAACGACGTTGTTTAAAGCTAACAGTTCAATTAACGCAAACGCTCGTTATCAAGACTTAATTAAAACGAAACAAAGTAATTTCCTAATGGGGTTATATTAGTGATGGTCGTCTGTCCCTGTCCCACAGGCTAGTGCAGTGTCGTTTCGATAGCGATAGTCTATCGATAGTATCGTGATACTATCCATCCATCCATCCAACCATCCATCCCAGCCTATATACGTCCCACTGCAGGGCTCAGAATGAGAGGGCTTGGGACGTAGTTCCCACGCGGGCCCAGTGCAGATTAAGTACTTCACACACACCATTGAATTTCTTCGCAGGTGTATGCAGGTTTCCTCACAATGTTTTCCTTCACCGTAAAGCTCATGGTAAATTTCAAATGTAATATGACCCTGAAAATCAGTCATACTATTAATAGTCCTGTTGAAACTCGACCCTTGACGATACTTTAGGCCAAGGGTCTTCAACCTGCGGCCCGCGGGCCACATCACACATGTCTACACACACCAACACACACACATTATGTCTACAAATTATACCTATTTACAGACCAAAAATAATAGAAATTAAAACGATATAGTTTTTATTATGTTGCGGCCCACCGAACCAATATCAGAGTATACTAAACCCTTGACTTCAAAAAGGTTGAAGACCCTAGCTTTAGGCGATACTAATGAACTTGGTCGACACTATCGATAGTTTTGTTCTATCAAACAAGTCAAACACTTCACTATATTGTTGCAATACTATCGATAACATCGACTTTTTTGACTTTTTTGATAGTATCGAAAAAGTTCAATATTATCGCTTAATTTTGACTATGGATACTATTGCAGCATGTCGATATTTTCGATAGACTATCGACTGTTTTATCAAAGGTCAACTAACGATAGCGAAACTGTCATTATCGCAACAACACTGGGCTTTTGTGACAGATCCATTACGGTGACGCCTGTATCAGTGCCACAGACAGAGTAGGTACAAATATCAGTGCTAGTGTGGTGGGTAAGTGATCCTTGATTGCGTTAGCAATTAGGGAAAACTGTTCGAGACACTGATTTAAAAGCTGTTCAATGTAGTGTTTTTTCCGCAAAGAGCTTTTGGCGCGTTTATTGCATTCATTTAATCCCTTGCTGTATCATTAGTAGCAAAAAGCATTAGTTCTGAAATTCATGTGTAAGATATTTGAGGATTCACTCTAATGATCATTGATTTTCGGAATACGATTACTTGTAGTTTGCTTGATAGATAAAAATCCAAAGTAGTCTCTAATAAATAAAATAAATCCTTAGTACGACGTAAATATTACTGCACGGCAGGTCATGACTTTTTGATTGTTGACAAGATGTTATCTAGGGCGTAGTGATGCTACATTTTTAAAATATGTATTGGTTTTAGTAATACGATGAAAATACCTAAATACACGCACAGTCTAACCAACCTATCTTGAGCCGTCGTGCTTCCCCCTTGTCTGTATAGTTAGTTGCGTTAGTTCTCCTATGCCACCCTAGCCCATCGTACGGGGAACTTGTGTCGCTTGCGCTTACGCACGGTTTAGGGACAGACGGACATGGCGAAACTATAAGGGTTCCGTTTTTGCCATTTTGGCTCTAGAATCCAAACGAAAAAGGATATTAATTGTAATGCGTATGCGTTATCGCATCGCATAAAGAAGCAGGGTAGACTAGGCAAGTGGGCAGGTCAAATCCGGGGATATCCACACAGCTGGCAGTAGAATAAAATTAACTGAACTTTCCTTGATCTGAATCTCAAATCTGCCGCATAGTCGAGCGCACTATGGGTGATTTATAATGTAACAGTTTCACAATTGGGCGATAGTTGTGGCAAGTGGGCGGCAGGGGGCGTTTGTTTATGCCGTGATCATGAAACGTGCCGTAATAGGTCAGGAGCCCGCTGCAACAAGTCTTACCAGGGCAAGTTTTCGTTTGGTAGGCCTGAGAATACCTTGTTTCGACGGAGCCTCAATCCTACTAATCCATACTAATATTATAAATGCGAAAGTGTGTCTGTTTGTTTGTTAACTCTTCACGCTTAAACCGATTTAGTCTCCGACGGACAGACAGACATGGTGAAACTATAAGGGTTCCGTTTTTGCCATTTTGGCTCCGGAACCCTAAAAATCCATGTCAGTTAGTTAAGCGATAAGTCACATCACTTTTAGTACTAGATATTTTCACCCGGTATCAGTATATCGTTAAGTTTTGGAACTTTAGACAGATAAAAATAAATGTTCAACAAAATCGTACAGCATAAAGCTTTCACACATTCAATATTACACGTCCAATCACGAGTAAAGCCCGTGTTAACAAAAGTTTCGGTGAAAAAACAGACATCATACAAAATCTAGTGTCGAAATTCGGTCTATTTGGGCTATCTTGAATTGTGCTTCTATTCATAGAAAAGCAGAGTAAAGAGTACGCATCCAAAATCAACCAATCACATTATTTTTAATCCACGTAACATAGTCATATTAGAGGTTTGGAGTCGTCATTTAATATTTATCACATGACTTACTATGAAAGCGCATTCTACCCTTTGTCAAGGAGTTTTACTGGCTTGTCCGAAGACAGGCTTAAGGCAGCAGGATCCTCGTCTAGGCGGCGTGTTGGCCCTAATGGCTGCCGTCTCGCTCGATAGTGTAATGAGTTATTGTGGTATTTGTGGTACTGTTACAAAGCGTTTACTGTAAAGAGAGCTATAAATTTAGAATATACGAGGGCTCAGTGCGCTACGACGTGGTCAATGCCGTTTTGAGATAGATATACGATAGTAGCTGCCCGCGGCTTTAGATTTAAAACCCCCGACAAAAAAAGGAGGAGTTTGACCGCTATGTGTGTGTGTGTGTGTGTGTGTGTGTGTGTGTGTGTGTGTGTGTGTGTGTATGTCTGTCTGTCTGTGGCATCATAGCTCTTAAACGGATGAACCGATTTGGATGCGGTTTTTTTTAATAGAAAGCAGGTTTATTGGCGATGGTTCTTACATATATGTCTCATAAAAATCGGTTCAGCCGTTTCAAAGTTATCAGCTCTTTTGTTAGCTGCGGAAGGGATCTTAAGACTCATAACGGGCATTGACTTAATGTTCAAACATACGTGTGGCATAATTGCGTTGGGGGTTTTTAAAATTTTTCATTTATTTTTATTACCTTAGTGATAATATTTAAAATCGATTAAGCGAAATACATGATAAATGGCGCTTTAGCGATTTTACCTTTCAACTGTCGATTATGTTCTAACTGCATAGAAAAGTGGATACAAACATTCATACTCATTCATTTCATTACACAAATGTTTGCCTCAAACAAGATTCGAACCTGGGACCTCAAGTATCGCCGTCAGTTGCTCTAACCACTAGGCTATCAGGTTATCACCAAGCAAAAAGTTGTCATTAACACGATAACATTTTCTATTCCTTTTTAGAGTTCCGTCCCCAGCCGGTGCTAACGGGACCCTATTACCGAGACTCCGCTGTCTGTCTGTCTGTCCGTCCGTCTGTCACAAGGCTCTTAAATTTTCACCGATTATGAATTACTATTAATATGGCCGCTATGACAACAAATACTAAAAATAAAATAAACTTAAAAATTAAAGGGTGTCGTCACATGAAACGTGATTTTCTCAGCGTTTTTAACTCGATCGTTATAATTTTTTTAATAAACTATTTTTAAATCATTTTACGCATTTATGGACTCTTCGTGTACGAATCCGACTCGCACTTGACCTGTTTTTGCTTCTGTGATGAAACTGAAGGTGTAGTAACACCGGATATAGTCCAGTATAGTACCAGCTGAGCACGTGGCCCATTTCCGCGGGTCGACGCCCCCGGCCTTGCCCAGCGCTGGCCTTGGCCAATGACTCCGATAGGTAAACAGAGCGATATGGCATCGCATCCGGAAAGTGGGCCGATAAGTTAGCGGCTGCGGTGGGCCATGGGCGTGTGATGTGAGTGAGCTTTTATGGAGGCGGAGCGGAGACATGCATTAGATTAAGTATACATTAGAAAACTAAAAATAAATACCTAGCTGCCTGTGCAGTCGGAATTTAATAAATAATAAAATATTTTTTTATTTACCAACATACAAAAATCTTCCAGTATATAAAAATCTAAAAATCTCGTGTCACGATTTTTGTAAATTTTTTGTCTGTATTTGGTAGGTCTGATAATATAGGCCTTAGGCTATTTTTATACCCCTAGGTGATATATGGCAAAATAACGTTTGCGGGGTCAGCTAGTTATAAATGCAGAAAGTAGCTGTTCGAATGAAGAGTTCCTTAATCGCTTTCCCGCGGGAACTATGCAATAAAAAACCGGGATAAAAACTATACTATGTTAACGGACCAGACTATGTTACCGACTAGAGTTAACTACGTAACTCCAAGTTACGAGTGCTAACCCAGGATTAAGTAGCGCCAAAATGTATAGAAATGTGACATGATCCATAACCAGGGGGGGTTCACTCCGCAGTTTAGGTATGTTCGGCCGGCGCTCCGCCCGGGCGGAGTATGGCAGTAGGTTGTCAATTGGCCTTCAGTTCGCACGCTAGCCACGTCGTGCGTAATTAAGAATCATTTTTTTTGTGATTTTTGCAACAAACAATGACTTCTAAACGATCTTATAAATAACTTACTTACTTACTAAAGGTGGTTTACTGAATTAATACACACTGTTATCTTTCTTGATTTTTATACCTACCAAACATCGGCGAGTCGGAACCCTGTGCCCTTGGTTTCGGATCAGCGGTGCCCAACGGAATATGAACGCTCGGATCACACGATAAGTTTCAATTTCGCATGCAAGCAGTAAGAATAGACAAGTTTTTATACCTAAAGTTGACTTTTGTTCTAGAGTGATCCTTCTGTACGTTAGTACTATTACTTATTCTGTGCCATAACCTAGGGTTAACCCTTTAGTACCGTTTGGTAACCAAAATTTCGTAACCACCCAGTAGGCCCACTATAGCTGTACCTAGTAAGTAAGGATGGAAAATAATGGAAATACACATGCCTGTAACTTGGACATTTTCGTGCTAGTAGCTCACATGTTTGTGAAATATTTATGTGAAGTTTGACTTTCCCAAGCCAGCTACTTGCATAAAAATGTGCACAGGCATGTGTATCACAGGCTTTACGGAATTTTGTTTACCAAACGGTACTAAAGGGAGATGACTATTTAATTTTTAACCCTAGACCGTGCAAGTGGGCTTTAGGGGTATGTCTCAGACTAACCTACACCAACATGGCAATAAGATCTTGACCTTTTCAAAGAGCGATAAGAATGTTGCGTCATATCATACATTCGTTCGTTTACCGAGTACATGATGACATGCATAAGCGCTATCACGATTGTTTTTCGCACCACGTCTTCATGTCGCATTAAAGCTTTGCGCACGCGCCGAAAGCACGAGTAGGGCCGGCCGATGCGATCAGTGTGCACTCACCTTAGCACAATGGCAGGAAATCGCCGCGCTGTCACGACTGTAACAAATAAAAACATATTATTATAGTTGATAATATGTTTATCTTATATCATTCGACGCTTCGCACGGGTACAAATGGTGCAATGTAGATACTGATGTGGTGTCGTTTGGAGTGTTTTTTTTTTTTAAATTAAGTATAATAATTATTACGAACAGGCCGAAACGACAACTTTCAGGCGCGCTAAGGTTAGGAAAATGGTGAAAAATATAGGGATAAGAGAGAGAATTATTAAGATTACATAAATATAATCGATACACAAGAAAAAAATACGTTTGGTAGGAAAATATACAAATAAAAAACTTCGAATAGTACCTATACACGCACTGTGCCGGACGACACGAACGCCAGCACTCAATGATCTTTAGTAGAGTTTAGCTACCACTATCAACATTGATATCAACCATTAAATGATTTTTGTTGACATGTTCGTTGTGACAAGTTAGTGGTTAAGTTATGTGAAATTTTCCAAATATATGCGCTATTTTCTAATTTTTTCCGTAAGAACCTTTTTTCAAGTATGAGAAAACTTAAAAAAAGACTTAAAGAAAAAACTGAGAAAAATATACATTTTTAAAGCTAACCTACCTACCTTGAAGTACAAGTTACACAGAAACAAAACACAAACGTCATAAACACACAGCAAGAAGACTTATTTATTACTATAATAGCATGCTTTTACACAGGACCGAGCAAAATGACATGAAAATGAAGAGACCTTACTCAGGAGTGGATGGATGTGGGCTGGTTTGATTGATTGATGCTTTACAAAGATGTCTGACGTTAGAAACACAAAGTGCTTTATACTAATAGATAATGTAACCCATTCAAAACCCAAATCCTTGAATGGGTGACACGTCTATCAGGCCGCGAATCTCTTTTCAGTAGTCATGTCATTCATTTATTTTCTTACAATATTTTAAAGTTAGCACGACGTATGGTAAAGCCGTGGTAATCTAGTAATTTGACCTATGGCCTCTCAAGCAGAGGATCATGGGTTCAAACCTTGGCTCGCACCTCGTGAGTTTTTCGGAACTTATGAACGAAATATACACGGTAATATTTAATCGGTGATCCTGATCTGTAGTTGGAATTGATTATTCGCTAGCCAAAATGGAATTTAATAGATGAAGTTTCAGGCAATTGAGTCTCTGTTAATAAACAAAATAATAAAAACCGGCCAAGAGCGTGTCGGACATGCACAAGGTAGGGTTCCCGTAGCCATTACAAAAAAATCAAGTAATATTTTTCTAAGGATTTCGTATGTGTAGGTACGGAATCATCCAAGTTTAGGTATGTTTTATACCTTAGGCTATTATTTACTCTTAAACTACAAATAATTTCAAAGCAATCTTAGCCGCTATAATTTTCCTAGTAAATTTCATATATTTACTACCCTTCTGAAATTTCAAATTTTTCCACCCAACAGTTTAGATTTTAGAGGGGGGGGGGACGGCCAATTTTAATGAAAATTTTCACTTTAAAGTTGAATATTTCGCAAACAGATCACTGAATAGAAAAATCATGTTAGCAACCCCGCAATGATTTTAAAATACCTATCCAACGATACCCCACACTATAGGGTTAGCCGAGAAAAAAAAAACACCCCCACTGTACGTCTATGGGGGTACCCTAAAAAAATTTTTTTTACTTTTTTTTATTCAATCACTTTGTCGGCGTGACTGATATGTATATTGATGCCAAATTACAGCTTTCTAGTACTAACAGTCTCTGAGCTTAGCCGCGGACAGACAGACAGACAGACAGACAGACATGGCGAAACTATAAGGGTTCCTAGTTGACTACGGAACCCTAAAAAAGGTTATTTTTAAAACTTCCTCGATCCACCAAAGGCATGGTCATCCTACATTTGTTGAAGCTAATTAGTTTCGTCAAGTGTCACTGCTTTGGCGGGAAATTTGACAGGTCACACGTCAAAGTTTGTTTAAGAAACTGGTTTGTCAACGAGATTTTAGGCTTATAAACTAAACTATGGTGACAATGATACTCATTATTTAAAAAAATACGATTTGGTTCACTGATTTAGAAAAATTAGTAATTCACCGATTAAAAATCATCGTGTATAGTACCTACCAGTGGCGTCGTAGCAATTTGATTCCCACTCCCACCGGTACGCTTATTGTCTAACGCGCAGGCGCTTTCTATCGCATGAATTCACTGTTTCTTTATATCAATGTTGACGCTGCGACGTTTTACATATATTTTTTAGTGACATGTGATGTATTTATTACTCCATCGTTTGTAATCTTTGTTTATTTGTATGAAATTGTGTGTACTTTCTTGTATTTGTGTGTCTTGTAAAAGTGAATAAATATCTTCTTTCTTTCTTTCTTTGTTTACATGCCACATTTCTAACAGTACATTTTTGACGTATACAATGCGTTGAAAAAAGAGGTCTTTATCCAGTCTGATGTGGGCTGTTATGAATTCAAATAAATAATGATAAACCAAAAGTTTGCAATTTGGTACAGTTAGCTCCGTTACTCCGAATCGGCACAGATAAGAATCAATCGGACTCTCGGACCGCAACCACAACCGATACTTGATACCGGATCGATACAATGCTATTAAATATTCACGATGACCATTATGCAGCTATAAGCCATTTAAGTCGAAGAATTGATGACAAGATTTTAAACTTGTAATGCAACTGACGACTCGCGGCAACGGAATATATTAAAACACAGGTAGATATTCAAATTATGACATCTACCAAGAGCCGTTTTAAAAAACAACGTTTAAAGCACAATGTTCCGGACAGCGCCATCTATGCATTGCAGACGAATTTAACGTCAGCTTGAAAACCGAGGTACTTCAACGTTTTAGGACAGCGCCCTCTATTCTTGTTTAAAGTTAAAATATCGTCTCACGGGAACTCATCACCGGAATATTTTGTATCCTATGACAAATTCAGATCTTTTTACATCTGTAGGTACTCCAAGATTAATCTAAATCCGTTAAGCCTTTATTGCGTGATTGACTAAGAATGTTCAAAAATCCAAATATCCAAACATCTTCATAAACTTTCTCTTTCATGAACAGGATAATTGATTCTGCAATTCAAAGCAATACAGTATGTACCTTTCCTAGTCCATGACCTTTGACATAATTTACCCCGTGGGTGTAAGTGAAACAGACAATCGTAGATAATAGATGTTTTGTAAGTGTTGACATAATAGTCAACACAATGAAGTGCACGCCATTGTCCTGCACAATAATCTGGCTGCCATTGTCCTTTTCCTTTTACGTTTACCATCTACATTTGGCATCTTCGTCGCCTATTAGAAAGAAACAACTTTGAAACGTTTAGTGCTACACAATTTGAACGATTTTCAAATTTTATTTACGTCCTTCGCAGTTTTCCGTGCCAAAACTTCAAGCAGCCAACGGCCACTCATGGCGATTTTAGTTGGCCGTGATGTTTTGGCAACTCGCTGGACATGACGAGGGTAAAGATGTAACGCCCGTACAACTTTTTAATACGAGAAAACAAAAACAAAAATGAACGAACTGACGAGTCTTTCGTAGGTCAAAATTTCACGTTTACGAGTCAATTAAACGTGATCTTACGATCACAAATTTATATTTGCTTATGCAAGCCATAACATAAAGCAAGCTCGAGTTTATAGTTATTTGCTTTAGAGAAGGGTGCCATAAAATATGTAAATCGGATTGCCCACTTAATTCCACTGACGAGAGGCGTGTAAGTCATGTGCGATGCAAACGCGAAGTGATTTCATCACCCTTTCCCAACCCCACACTTAGCATGGCAGCAATCTTTTTAAAATACGCCTCAAAGAAAATGTCAAGTAACGACGCGGAGTAGGCCCAACAAAAGAAACGCACACGTGTCGTGGCCACATTTTACCGACCTACCATGAATTGTAACAAAGAATCGCATTCGCACAGGATAATAAACCTAAGTCTTGCACATGTAGGGTGTACTATGGAATGGGTGCGACTGTTTCCAAAAAAGGACGTGGAGCCAAAGTTCAAACTGGGACACAACGTGTGCCAAGATTATAAATGCAATGTTGAGGTTGCTGCTTTATTTGCAAGGCTTTAAAGTTCAGGTTTGGCTGTCGGGGATTAGTGTGGGGTGTTTTTTTACGCGCTCGTGTCATATTGTTCGGAGCAGGGATTGTTTGCCTAAGAACGCACGTCTTGCCCATGGGTGACGGTGTTTTACAACCCAATGGTTCACTTTTGCATTTATGATTTGCCACATTAAGTATATGACGAATTCGCGACAAAAAGTTAACCGTAGTTCCCTTTTGCATTTGTGATTCGGCATAATATGACGAATGTGTAGAAAAGGTACAGTTTGGTCACGGTTTTCGGTATTGCAAAAAAGGTCAGGTAGACGGGGAATCACCTTCGAAGATTTGTCTACGATAGGAAGATGTGTAATATTTTCTATGATGCTATGAAATGTACAAGCGTAAATCAATGAGCGATCTATAAATAAATAATACTACTAGCATATACCGTCATTAGTGGTTGCTGAGCAGCAGCCGCTTATATAAGGCACCTAACCTAAATATTCTAATGTCAAAATCAGAAGTTCGACAGTTTAATTCAAAAGGGAAACCAATTAAAAGGTTTGTTGGGGAACTCGACAAATTCCCCTCACTGATTGCCATTGTCACAAAAGTTCTAATCGTCAAAATTTCGCCGCTGACGCTTCGGCCATCACAAAGTATAAATTAGAGACGGAAATTTAGTTTAAATTTATTTTGGCATGATTGATGGTTAAGTTTACACTCTATTATGTGATCATCGTCAACCCCTATTTGATGAAATAAAGGCGAAGACAGCAAAATAATTGATGTCACGCTTAAAAGTAGCTGATTCTTGTTACAGCCAAAATCAACCTTTTTATATGGTTTACAAATGTGTTTGAAGTTATACCTATAGTGCAGCGGACCGCAGCATTAATTTATTTAAATTGTCTCTATGACAAAATTGCTGAAAGTCTATTTAGTTATTATGTAAGATGGGCCACTCACAGAAGCCTGGCGGTACGCAGGTTGAGTATTGTTGCCTTAATACGTACTTTGTCTCAGTAAAAAATAAAACTTGACAGTTTGAATGTTTCAAATCAGCGACAAATTAAAGTAAAAGTTTAAGTGACTTTTTAGCTTACACTTAGTTTCCATAAAGTAACCGCACTTAGCACACCGCACATGCACGAGTTTGACAATTGACGAACGATTCTGAAAATATTTAAAAAATGGCATTTAGTTTTTATGTTTTCTGCTCAATATTTGGGCTTTATATAAGTGACTAGTGAGTCTTAATTCACGACTGAAGAGTTATGTAGAAGAGTGTAAGTGGCATTGAGTTTTGTATGCTGCTTTGAAGGTGATTTCGTAAACTAAGCTTGTATTAATTATGCATTCAAGTAATGAATAATTAATTAATAAAGAAGCCCCTCAAACGACTCAAACGTGTCTAATGTTTCGGAATGGGGTATAACCTCATGAACCCTAGCGTACTGAACAAAATAGGTACAAGTCAATAGTAAGAATAAGTGTCGAATTTACTATGAAGTACAAATTGTTCAGGTTAAAACATTTCCAAAATCACGAATTGGTAACTCCCTTCTGTCTCAAGCACTACATCTATCAGAGAGTCGGGGCTCAGGTGGATAAAAATAATCGTATTATACATATTTATTGTATTTCGGCGAACTCCCTGTAAATCTTAGGTTTTTAATTGTTTTTGTATCAAAACAGAACAGACAGACAGAACCAGACAGAACCAGAACCAGTAATAGACAAAAACTAATTATGGACTTTTTTTCCGTTTAAACCCAAATCTTAAGAAACGGACACTATACATTTTTAATCTATCAATACTATGCTCAGATAATTGATGGTCATCATAACTGATAAAGTCCATGAATGGTGCGCTGGGCATTGAATCTTTGCTGTCCATTACTGGATACTACTGTGCTTAACATCTCCATGATTGGTGCAGTCACCTTAATTTGATAATATCAATTTGTAAAGAAATTGAATCGAGTCAGAAACGCTTCATGTGGACTTTCAAATCATCAACATCATTCATTATCAATCATTTCAACCGTAGGATGTCATCTCCTGGACATAGGCCTCTCTCATTTGATAACCAATCATTACGGTTGGATGCGGCTTGCATCCACCGTGAACCTGCGGCATTTACTAAATCATCCGTCCGTCTCATTGGTGGACGTCACAGTGCTGCTGCCCGCGACTCCGTCTACGAAGAATTCGTTTATCGCTATCCCGCGGGAACTATGCAATTTTCCGGGATAAAAAGTATCCTATATGTTATTCCGGATTATAAACTATCTGTGTGCCAAATTTCATCAGAATCTGTCAAACCGTTTTAGCGTGAAAGAGTAACAAACGTCCATCCATTCATCCATCCATACTTACAAACTTTCGCGTTTATAACATTAGTAGGAGGATTTCATTATTTCGTTGTTTATGAAGCCCATCCGGATATCTATCTACTAAAATTAAGGACGTGTTTATTTTCCGAATAAATAAAAGCAACTATTAATTAGTTATCATCGGACCTTGACATCGTGCGTGAGTACAAAGTTCAAGTGAATTAACCGCTGTCAATGCTAATGCAAATATATTTTGTTGCGTTAGAAGTCAATGTTGTATTTTAGGGCTAATTGACAATTTAGTACTAAATTTTTGGTACAGATTTCCGAACATGTGCCCATGACAACACCCTGTAATTTTAAAGGCATAAATGGGGTCGAAGCCAACATGAAGACCAGCCAGCCCGAGCAGTCTCCGAGCCACGTGCTCCATTCACCGGCATTCAATCACGTGAGAACAGGCCCCAAAATTCACATAAAACAAATTTAAACGCCCGCTATGGTCTATCCCCTAATACACCATGTGGATGTGCTAGCGGTCCTCCGAAATTGCCAAATTGTTGCCAGGTAGGAAGCGACATAGACTGGGCTATTAAAGGGTTAGGATATAGGATACCTACCATTGCAATATTTCATAGTTTGAATTTATTAGGCGGTGACTCACCGTTTACTAACTTATATTATTTTTACTTTCAAGAAGTCAAAATTGTGCCAGATCGGGAGTTGTGGAGGTTAAGAGGGGAGGCCTTTGCCCAGCAGTGGGACCCTACGATAGGCTAAATAAAAAAAAGGTCAATGTGCAATTGAGATTTGAGACACCTACAACTATATAAAAGTAACAAAATGATCTCTTTCATAAAGTTCTGTGTTAATAAAGAAGTAACGTGTATACCGGATATGTTAATAATCAAATTCATTTCAATGACCTTACATTCAAATCCAACATCACAAACACCTTAAACTCGACACGTAACACCATCCATTTTCAATCGAAACAGAATTAACATAAGAATGGAAAAGAATTTCTGGAGCCCGGACAGTTCAATGACCCGCCTTATCTCGGACACCAACTTTATCTATCCATGATCCACATCTACCTCACGCCTCTGAACAATTCCAATGCCCGACACAAAAATGAACTTTACTATGGTAAGAATACAGCGTAACCCAGAACGTCTCCCGGGGAAACTCCCGCAATTCCCTATTAAAAGATTCTGAGTTTAATACGAATAGAATTACAGTCGACAATTCCGTGTAAGTGATTCGGAAATAATATTAAAGCCGCCTCGAATTTCGCGATGAACGGAGCCAGTGCCAATATTTGTCTAGATTAGATAAAGTTAAGGGTCGAAATGAACAGACTCAATTGTGTCGCGTTTGGTAAACGATTAACTATAATCTACTCGTAAAATATCAGTAAGCCGTAACCGTTACGCTCACATGGCTGATGATGATGATGGCCTTAATTTAACCGATAGCAATAATGATAGGCACTTAAATCGTAGCAGCGATTAAGGATTAAAAGAATGTACTGAAGCACTAGTGACAGTAACAAATGAAAAATAATGAATGTAAGCAACAAATCGATTTTCCTCTTCACGTAACGATCGTACATTCATACACCTACACACGATACATAAAACATAAACAGTTACAAACACTTATATCATTGGAGTCGGAGAATCGAGTAAAAAAAGAAAGCTCAGCATTAAACTTTGGAACCGACGCATTCAAGATAAAGTCCTTTCCAACTCCATTACTTTAACGGGACTACATTACTTCGTCCAAAACAAGCCCAAATGCCTCTCAAAAACAATAACGCAGACTTCCAAATGAATTTATAACTAGGATTTCCATGGTTATATCTGTTAGGCGAGCGAATAATGACGGTCGGACCCCAACGGAACTGCTTCCCTTCGCAGGACGACCTAAAAATAAAACAGGCCAACTGGCAGACGAGCACTATTGTGTTAGTGGCCTGACATCGGCGATTCAAATAGCTTTTTTGACGGCTCGAAACCGGTCCTGAGGCACCCAGAAATAAAATTCTGGGACTACTTTGAATGCGGCAAATTGAATTCCTAAATTCTCTGACGTGATACCATATTTAATAATTACATTAAAGGATAATATCATATTTCATGGGAAGAAACACTCAAAGCGGGTTAATAAAAGAAAAGGAATGGAACTTTTTTAGGTAAGTTCTGTAACTGTTGTTCGAGCAAAGTTAACCTATATTATTTATACCACAGAATTCTCAAAATATTCTTCGCAATTTACGAACGAAAACCGTATCGTAAATCAAAACAGCCGTCATTACGTACGCTCGGCACCGGGAGAACGCTCTCACGTGACCAACCAGCCAGGACAGATCCTCCACGATACCGCAATCACCGTGATTGAGTAGTACCGCTATAGCTCATGTATAGCTGGCTGTGGTAGTCAAATGACCAGATAGAGAAGAGCTTTGATTTTCGGCGTTGTTTCCTCGTCTGGCTGGGAGTTGAGGGAAGTAGAGCGGGCGAGGAGGTCTGAATAATTTGGTGTGGAGAGCGAGTTCCGGGCGGGGGCTTAGAGCGCAGCCTCCGCAGTATCGAACGGGCCAGCCCGAGCAGTCTCCAAGCCACGTGCTCCATTCACCGGCATTCAACCACGTGAGAACAGGCCCCAAAATTCACATAAAACGAAATTTGGTAAAATAGAATATAATTTGAGTTGACACAAAGTCTGTCATAATTAAATTGGCGCCCGATATGGGACTCTCCTGCGAACAGGCAGATTCAAGGCAGCAGTCGTACTCTAAAAAGGTTTGCCCCCGAATTTTTTTTTGTGCATTCCACGCCACATATTATAGCGGACAAAAATTTTATTCATTGCTTTATGAATCTCAAAACGCTTCTTAAAGGGTGACGAAATTTTTAAAATTTAGTTTGTTAGTGCACGCCGTATTGAACTAAATGCTCATTATTAAGCACTTTGTCAGTAACTGTGTTTCCAACTAGTCTGAATTCCAGGTACAAACTTCCTGAATCGCAAGAAGCCGTATTTAATTAATTCGTCCAAGCAAGTCTGAGTACTTTACAGAAATACTAGTCAAATTCATTAAGAAGTTCTGAAAGCAAGACTCGTACGTATCGTCGTACAATTTGTAAGCAGTACATTTGCAATTTATTCGCTTTCGATCGGTGGCCTGACATATATAAAGGTCGTTATGCACAATAATAGATAAGGTTCGACGTCAATCGCAAACTTGATTGCTAGTAGTTTCATTTAATTACTATATTGTATTTGTCACGACAATTTATCGGCTAATTTACAGGCAAAAAGCCGTTGTAATTTGACGTTCGTAGTAGTTTAGTCAGACCTATGGCCTCTTAAGCACGGGGTCAAATTCAGGTGGGTACCTCTAAGTTTGTCGGAATTCATAATTATGCGGCACATTTTAAAGTTGCACCTGTAAAGCTATTCAATCTTATGCGTGAAGGTTTCAATTCTCAAGCCTAAGTCCTCTCATAGTGTAAGGAGGCCTGAGACCAGCAGAGCGACATAATGTAGGCTGAAGATGACGAGAGATGATAATTTTTTGGCTTTTATTTTCTACGCAGTCTGGCCAAAACTCGGTTAGTTTGTTCGTGCTGAACCGACATTTTCAATCCGACTTGTCGGATAGCAGCACCGCACAGGCTGCAATCAAACGTCGCTGATTGGATTAACGGTTCACCAATCGGGCTTCACTTTTGACCCGTTGTAACCTATCACTCAACATATTCTGTAACATATTGCTGGATCAATTTTATTCTATTCAAAGTTATCATTCCTAGCTTGTTCAAAGTACTTTCCAAAATGTTTTAGGGCTTCGCCCGCTTTGAATTGAATTTCCGGGTTTTCTTCCAAAAATCACTCCGGGGTTTTCATTAAGGTGGTATGAAATACATCCCTGCAAAATTTCATGTTCCTAGACTTAGCGGTTGAGATTTCGGAATTTAACACAAGCAATCCTCGATCCCGGGGGAATTCCGAAATAAATAGTAGCCATGTGTTATTTCCGAGTCCCAGCTCTCTCCTCTCCATACCAAATTTCGTCTAAATCCGTATAGCGGTTTTAGCGTGAAATTGCAACAAATACTTATACACGTACACTCTCACAAACTTAAGCATTAACACATAAAAAGAATTTTAAAAATTAAAAGACACATGAACACGCTTTGGATCCAGGGTTTCATGGAGAATTTAAACGTGTATTTTCAATAAAAAAACGCGGTAGAAATGTCTGAAAGCGGTATTTGAAATTTTAAACGAAGCTCAAGTAGTTGAAACTTTAGCGATTCGCAAGAGCAAGTCAAAAACAAAGCTTTAAGTTGTGTTCGCTACACGAATATTTTTTGGGGTGCAATGCAACTAAAGCTACTTCTCGAGGCAGGCTAAATTTTGTGCAATTATTTTTTTATTTTTAATACTTAAATGCTTTCTTGCTGGCAGGAAAAAGTTTCTTAAGTTTTTCCCCTATGCTTATCTACAAGTGGTTGGTTCTAAGGACAATACTGTCTTTAATATAAAGGAATACGAGGCCCATGCGTAGGGTTCCCCAGCTCAGTGGCCTCCAAAAGGCCATTACGTATATTATTAGTTTTTTTTACACGCTTTATATTAGCTTCACCTGTATGTTTGTTTGTTTGTATGTTTGTAACCGACTCCTTAGGGCGCGATTTTGACCCAGTTCCCGGTTTCCGATTGAGCTAAAATTTTGCACATATGTGTAAATTGGATGACAATGTAATATTATTGTAACATGGAGCTGATCTGATGATGGAGCTGGATGGTGGCCATAGGAACTCTGTAATAAAACAACACAATCCCGTCGAGTTTGGGCTCGTTTGATTCGTCTTGACGAGTACTTTGATCCCAGATGGTAACCAGGGTCTGATGATGGAGCTGGAAGATGGCCAAAGGCACTCCACAATAAAACAACACAACCCCGTCGAGTTCAGGCTCGTTTGATTGGTCTTGACGAGTACTTTGATCACAGTCGTTAACCAGGGTCTGATGATGGAGCTGGAAGGTGGCCAAAGGCACTCCACAATAAAACGACGCAACCCCATCGAGTTTGGGCTCGAATGATTCGTCTTGACGAGTACTTTGATCCCAGATGGTAACCAGGGTCTGATGATGGAGCTGGAAGATGGCCAAAGGCACTCCACAATAAAACAACACAACCCCGTCGAGTTCAGGCTCGTTTGATTGGTCTTGACGAGTACTTTGATCACAGTCGTTAACCAGGGTCTGATGATGGAGCTGGAAGATGGCCAAAGGCACTCCACAATAAAACGACGCAACCCCATCGAGTTTGGGCTCGTTTGATTGGTCTTGACGAGTACTTTGATCCCATATGTTAACCAGGGTCTGATGATGGAGCTGGAAGGGGGAGTAGGTGGCGGGGTGGGGGGTTGGGGTTAGGGGGTTGGGGGGTTTAGGGGAAATAGAGTGGGGGTGTTGGGTGTTAGGGAGGTTGGGGGGGCTGTGGAAAATGGGGAGGGTAAGGGGCCTAGATGGTAACAAGGGTCTGATGATGGAGCTGGATGGGGGGTAGGTGGCGGGGTGGGGGGGTTGGGGGGAAATGGGGTGGTGGGGTTTGGGGGAAATGGGGTGTTGGGGTTTGGGGGAAATGCGGAGAGGAGTAAGGAGGTTGGGGGTCGGGGTTTCAGGGGGTCGGTGGTAAGGGTGTGGGGAGTTGGGGTTTGGGGGGAAGTTTAAGGAAATGGGGTGGGGGTACGGGGTTAGGGGGGTCGGGTTTAGGTGGTAGGGGGGTTGGGAGTAAGGGTGTGGGGGTTGGGGTTAGGGGTTTGGGGGGAGATTGGGGAAACGGGGTGGAGGATGTTGGGGGTTGGGTTTAGGGGGTTGGGGAGTTGTAGGTAAGGGGGGTAAAGTTAGAAAGAGAGAGGTTTACGTTTAGTAGTGTAGAGCAGTGCGCGCGCACCAAAGACCAAGTATAAGATGGACCGATTCTATTTAAGACGAGCAAAAAACCGTTTTGTGTCTCTTTTTAGCACATGGAAACTCTCTCTGTGAAAAAAGTGCAACTAAAAAATCGAAAATAAATAATAGTTAAAAAAAAACTAAAAAACACGCTTTAAAAAAAACAACTAAAAATTAAAAAATAAATTTTTAAAAATTTGAATTCACTATTCTTATAGTGCAAAAAAATCTTAATAAGCAATTATTATATTGTTATATCCAGATCAAAATTTGTAAACAATACTAAATATTGATAAAAAAATAATAATAGTTTAAAATATTTTATTGTAAAAAAAGCGTGGGGTGCTTTTTAAGATGTTATCAAAATGATAATCCTTGACAATTGACACCATGCACCCCACGCTTTTTTTACAATAAAATATTTTAAACTATTATTATTTTTTTATCAATATTTAGTATTGTTTAGAAATTTTGATCTGGATATAACAATATAATAATTGCTTATTAAGATTTTTTTTTGCACTATAAGAATAGTGAATTCAAATTTTTAAAAATTTATTTTTTAATTTTAGTTGTTTTTTTTAAAGCGTGTTTTTTAGTTTTTTTAATTTCTATTTTAGTCCGACAAAAAGTTTTCATAGTAAATAATAAAACTATACATTCGATCGAGTCATTCATTATGACGCGTGCCGTGGTTCTTATTACAATGTCGCTTACGTCTGATTTGACAAATTCACGCGTCTTCGATAATGGTAGTAGCTCTATACTCGTACAACACAATCTACATTGTCTATGGTCTGCGAAACCGGGGCCAATTTCTTTCAATTCCAAAAGTGCCCCAATTCTATGACAACAAATAAATCAGTTTACCGGTACTTAATTACAGCAAGTCTCTCTACTTATTACTCACATGAGCCGCAATTATGTAACTATAAAATTAAAGCATTTTATTTTCGTCAACGATGCGTTGAGTCCATGAAGGTCGCGTCTTGACATATGACATACTTATCAAAGAATTTGTATCTTATTGACGCTGCAACTTCATTTTTTAGACGGTTACGCAATATACTAAGGCCTTAATAAATATAAAAAATGAATATAAAATCAAAAAGGAACGTGCGAGTTCTTTCTTGTTTTTTTTTAAGGTACCGTATCCAAAGGGTGCCGACGGGACCCTATTACTGAGATCGCTGTCTGTTCGTTCGTCCGTCCGTCCGTCTGTCACAGGGTTCTATCTCATGAACCGTAATAGCTTGACACTTGAAATTTTCTCCGGTTATGTATTACTGTGGCTGCTGTAACAAATACTAAAAATAAAAAGTTAAAAATTAAAGAGTGTCGTCATACAAGAAACGTGTTTTTTTTAGCGCCTTTGACTCGATGTTTCTATGTTTTGTACTGAACTATTTTTAAAACAATTGTACGGAGTACAGAGGTTACGGAACCCTTCATCGAATTCGAAATTAAATCGGTTTTTTTAAATTTCCCACGGTACAACCGTGACGTCATTTTGATAACTTCTGATACCCGTAAGAAAATTAGCTCCTGTTTTAAATTCTGGAAAATCGACTGAAAGAGGAAGTTTCTCGCGCAACTTGGTAAATCAATGTTTTAACAGTGCAGAAGTTCAACATACTCGTAGGTACTCTGCGCACTCGTGGAATAATGAAGAGAACTTTCTATATGACTCTTCTCGTTTCTTTTCTGCTCCATTTCACATTTGTACCTGAATATGAAACCCAGTGACTTAAGTGGCAGTGGGCAGGGCACATCGCTCGTAGAACTGATGCCGATGGCCGATGGGGCTGAAAGGTTCTCGAGTGGCGTCCGCGGACCGGAAGACGCAGTGTAGGTTGGCCTCCAGCAAGATGGAGCGACGACCTGGTGAAGGTGGTGGGAACGCATTGGATGCGGATGGCGCAGGGCCGATCTGTTTGGCGAGCCTTGGGGAAGGCCTATGTTCAGCAGTGGACGTCTTTCGGCTGAAATGATGATGATGATGATGATGAAACCCAGTAGGTAATCAGTACCTACCCAAACTTGATATTTCGTATAAAAATGCGTTTTATATCTTCAAGGCTCAAGGCTAGCTTCAAGGCTATACTGAAGCAGTGAGATACACTTTTGACCTCATCTGCACTTTTCATCAGGTGAGATAGGGTCAATCAAGGTTATATTTTTTTTTTAAAAACACTTGAAAAATAATTCATAACTAATATGTAACAATTTGAAAGGATATAAGGTCATTTGCACTCTTTTGGTTTCATAAGTTAGTAAGTATGTTTTAAAAGCGTTTTTCAATAAAAAGACTCGTAAAGATTGTTTACCTTATTTCTAATGTCGTTAGTCACCCAATTTCATATAAAAAGAAGAAATTGTTTGAAAGAAACAAAACAAGGAAAAGAAATGACTGTTGTCTTGAGCAAGGCACATACAAAACTTCGACGGGCACCGGCTAAAGAATGTCCATGTCAAATGCCGCTACATCGGCAATACGTTCGTATCGTACTTATGGAGACGGTAAATGCATTTGGTATTGAAATATTCGTGCGGCTGAAGGAATTATTGATTCGATGCCAATATAAGCTGCTTACGTTCAGCGTTCTAGGAATTCAAGAACATAAGCTATAAAGCTTTTGCGTCTGGTATAAAAAAAGTCAAGCATTCAGCCAGGTGGAAAACCGGTCGGTGAAGTGAGAGGTGAGGGTCACATTTTGTGATGTCACTATCTGTTTTGTCAATGTTTTTTATAAACTACTGCGATTGACCCATTCATCAGGTAGTTTGGAGACAAACTAGGCGATTAAAATTGCACGTATTAAAAACAATATTCTGCGCTTTTAATGTATTGGTACGGCACAAAGCGACTAATAAGAAGAATAATAGAGGTAGATATGTGACGCGATCTAAAAGCCAAAAGCCAGAAACATTTTAATTTTCCTGCTCCGTCTGTATTTCTGCATCGAAGCATCACTCAAATTAATTGCTCAAAAAAATTGTACTTATTGCATGTGGTGTCGACCAAGTAATTGCTTTACTATTTTTATGCCACTTCCTACATCAAAATAAAAAAATAAGGTTGACTGTCACATCGACTTCAAAGTGGAAATAGCCTTTGATGTTTTAAGCCTTTGTTCCACCCAGATAACCAAGTTTGATAACTGGTTAAATACATAGGTGGAACATTTCTTCCGCGAAGAAAATCAGATATCTGAGTGGAATTATCCTTCCGCATTCGTAACCGAGTGCGATAACTAATTTTGTCTTTGTGAAAAGTGCCTTTTCAGTAAAAAACTGGTTAACAACGTGGTCTAAAATATCCTTGAACTCAACCAGCAACAAACCAAAATCTAAAACGTTAGCTACTCTACAGTGTTAGGTAAACACACTTGTAGCATGATGAACATATGCTTGGTCTTTGGACAAGGTAATTCCTGAATAAAGAGGTCATCGATGTTTAACAAAAGGAAATGTTATTTGATAAGGAAATTGTAGTCCAACTTGAATAAGGAATTAGAATTTCATCCACACAACTGGTTTTCTTAACGAAAATAAAATTCCATCTAGTTAACCAGTTATCAAACTTAATTAGTTAGTTAGTTAGTTTTAAGCTATGCAACGGACATTGAACCTTAGGGTGGTAAATGTATTTCTTGGTCGACTATACTAAACTAAACTAAACCGCGAGTTTTTAAATGTCAGTCGTTCATCTTTACTGTCACTTTGACGTTTGGCTTTGCCAGACGCAGACGAAACATGCCATACACTTTGTTAAACACGATTGTGACATTTTATGAATACAGGGGCTAATGCATACCGGCGCATTGATAACACTTTATTTAATGAAAACGAGGCAGGAACAAATCGTAGCTAACTAATTCCGTGTCTTTGTATATCCGAGCCACTAGAATATTATCTAGCCTGCTTTTAACATTATACAACTTTATCTTCTAACGTTAAGCTACTTCTACCACTATGCTAAAACATTTTACTATCGTGTAAATAGATATGTTAATGTCCGCTCATGAATCGTACTTCTATTCTTCCAAAGGATGTCGACCCGATATATCTCGCATTGTCTTCCTACAGGGCGTTAAAAAATAAACACCGAAATAAATCTCGGTGAAACAAAGCAGTTCTGTGGCGGGAACTATAATTAAAGTCCATATATCCGCCCGATGCTGTTCGAAGATAATTTAATGGCCATTACTATATTTAATGATACGAAACAATAAAAATACGTCATCCGAATAAAGTACAAGACACTCGAACAAAAAATGATATAATCTTTATTACAGATTATTTATTATAATTAACTCACGAAGTTACAAAAATAACACCAGTTTATCAATGTTGAGTTCTTCCACATTCCTGACAAGCCTAACCAAACCAGGAATGTCAAAAGAACTAAACCGGATCCAAGAACTATATCCATACCATCCATCTCCATACAAATCCCATCACATTATGTTTAGATCAAGTCGACTTCCGCAATTTAGTCGTCCATGTTTAAAAGGGAACTTTACAGCACACCATTTAAAGTTGATTCGAAAATGGCGTCGGCTGTTGAACGAATTTGAAATGGGAATAAATGTTCTTTGCCAATACAAATAAGTTACAGAATGCCAAACGTTTCGGTGAGGAATAAAATTCCAAATTGGCGACTCATTCCTCTGAGGATGACACGGATCAATTAATTTAATGAATTCGATGAAGCAAATCTTTTTCAAGTGGCTGCCGGTGCTTTTAAACCGCTATTAATAAATCTTTCTAGTTAATTTCATCTGTTACAGTGTTATATTATATGAAGTGTGGTTGGATAGATAGGTCTCTCGACTGAATACGCTTTGTTTTTTTTTTTCATGTCGAACGTTACTAATGGCCTACATTATTCATCAGCCAGTAATTGCTTCCAACGGATAACAGATAAGTAACGGATCTAGTTCTTCCTCGATATTACTGGTTGTATAGAAACTGCAACACCTTGGGTAAAAATTAAAAAAATATAGGCCGCGGGCGCACATTCCTTTCCATTCGTATTGTCTTAGGATGTCATAGAGCAGACCATAAACACGTTAACGTCTCCCATTCTATTTTAATTTGAACTTTATATAGCGTGCTGACACTATCCACAGTATACACCATGTTGCTACATTATTCCTAAATTTTTTTAAGCTTTTTGGTAAATAAACGATGTCCCTATAATTTTTAGAATTGGAGGGCACTTAAAATAACACAATTGTATTTGTCCCAATGTCTGTCATTTATGGTCACGGTATCAGTTTCACTTCACCGTTTATTCTAAGTACTGAATATGATATTTAACCAAAATAAGCAAAGAATCTGTAAAGTATAGATTTAAAATTTAACTTTTCAGAGTGAATACATTGACGCAAGACAAATCAGTGAGTGACCTCATCGATTGACGGCCGAAGGTCGGTTTAATAAAGAATAATAAAGATGCGTCACATGTTATTCATTCAGTTTTGAAATTGGATGACATTTAGCTACCGAACTTTAAAGTTTTTTTTTTATTATTATGAGAGGGAGGCAAACGTCGTCTGTTGGTAAATGATCACCACCGCCCACAAATATCAACAACTCAAAGAGAGTTACTGATCCGTAGGCTAAATAAATGTCTAACTCCCTCGCAATCGCCATTGCGTTCATTTTGACAGTTCTTGTATGGGCTGACAATTGGTATCAGAAACAGCCAGCTGTCACATCCATACAAAAACTGTCATTTCAATCCGATGCCGAGTGTCAAAAAAGTTACACAATTACCCTGCTGTTTTTTTTATGTTTATCCATTGTTGACAGTATGTACAATTGCATTCTCATCAAATCTGCACATGTACACTAAATATCAAGTACCTAAATCCGACCATTGCAAGTGCGTGAAATTCGGTTTCAGAGATTTGACCTAAACAAATAAACATTGGAAGTGAAATAAAAGCTTGTAAATGTACAGGATTTCACCGCGATCATCTTTTTTAATATTTTTAAGCCCGTTAAATGAGGACACCACTTTCTTTATACCTATATTTTTGTTTTGATGTGCAGAGTGCGGAATACTTGGTCATGGCAGAAATGTACGAAATATTTTAATTCCTTTTTAAGCCAAATTTTACTCTTTATTGGAAGATGGTGGTGAAGAAGTGGTGGAAACGCCTGTATTTTATGGCTCAGAAAATGTTCTTAAATTTTTGCATTCCTTTGACCCCTTTTACCTCGAGTCTTCAGACTTCTAGAAGCCGCAAATGCACATTTGCAATCGAATCACTGCTATGTGCGACAGGGTGAAAGTACGGAAAAAGGAGAATGCGCTCAAGTGATCCATTGGACTACTTGGCGCATCCTCAGTTTATCGCAATTCTCATCCTCATTCGATAAACGTGAGTTTAAAAGTTCCTAGAGTCTGCTACTTAAGGCTAACAAGTTTGCTAAGTTTCATCATGGCAATTAGATTGACGATATGCTCCTTTCCTTGCTCCACCCGGCCTCGTTCAGTATAGTTGACCAAGTTAATACTTTACCTTATTTTATGAAAGTTCCTACGTCATAAAAATAACAATAAAGGTCTTTGTCACATGGGCTTGTAAGTAATAAATAGCCTTTGGTTTTAAGCTTTACAACTGGCATTAAGGAATAAGAAAAAAAAAACAAAATTCAGTACAACGACAAAAATATATACATTCAAACTTAAAACAATTTGACAACCGTACATAATCTTATATATTAAGTTCCGAATAAAATAAAAAGAAAGAATGAAAAGAAGCATTATGTCTAAAAAGGGCCATACTCAGTGTTGCTACGGCAAGAGGCAGCGCTAGTTTTCAATATGACCCTTGAATTATAAACGCGACTTCAAAAACATCTCAAGTGTACGAACCGATTAAGCCATTAAACGTTTACCATCAGATCGAGCACTACGCCAGAGCTGATTAAATATTCCGCCACGGTACAATATCCAGTTCACGAGCGAAGACAGCTCGTAAAAAACCGGATTAATTCAGCGCCCCACCTTTGCCCTTTCGATTCAACTAACCCTTTATAATATTCCATTTCCGAGATGCGAACAAAGCGTTAAATATTCAGGCGTCAATCAAGATATTCGACAGTACGTAATTGTGGCCGGTGATCGCGTTAGGCGTTGATTGAAACGTTTGTAGCCTGTAGAAAGCTTGTAGGAATGAGTGCAGTTAAAATACGACCCTGAATGAACGACAATAATGCACGACCTGCTAATTCAAAACTTTGTAGCAATTACAGGATAGTTTGAATTATTACTATTAGACAGAGTCGACAAACAGAAGTCATATTTTAACCGCACCTGGAATAATGTTAAGTAGCGTCAGCATTTCAATAATATGTACATTACTTTTGAATAGACGGAATAGGGAGGTTCATAGTCTTTTGTTTACGCCGCCCACAAAAAAACTAGATGGTAACATAAATACACACATCACGCAATGCACACGAATTTATTTTAAAAAATCACGTAATTTCATTAATTCAAATAACTTCTGAATTTAAAACCACTAGAAAAACGCCGTCAATAATAATAAGAACGTTTAAAAGCAAAGAACGCTCAATTCGGTTAGTAACCGAAATAAATCGAATTCGAATTTTGTTATTCAAAAGGAATGATGTCCAACAGGAAGCTATAGACAAACAAACCATAGACAAGCCGGCTAAAGCTCACAGCCGGACGCAGGGTGCATTGAATCGCGGCATATCCGCCGAAGCCAAATACGTACACCTTTAGTTTAAGGAAGTACTTATTTCGGTACACACCAAGATAGAATTCGTTGATTGAATTATAAACCACGATCTTCGACTGTTTATGTAGCGTCAAGCATTCTGCACGAGCTCGCGTCATGTCTAAGTTGGGTTGTGTGCTTTGGTGACGACAATGCGCAAATGGCAAGGATTATGCATTGAATGCGAAAGCGATAATGTTTGTTTAGATGGCAACGTGTCAGTTAGTGTTGAGATAAACGAATACACGTTCCGGTAGTCTATCCGAGAGGGATAAGTTATGCTTAAAGAAGGAGATATAAAGACTATCGTCGTTAGAGCAGTTGAGACCAACGGCACGAGAGCAGTCGTGTTGCGGTTGGAGTCGACTTCAACCCGACTGCTCTGAATTTTGTATTGAAACTGCAGACCACCCAACAGCGTCCGCATGTAGTTGTTGGCACTGACTGCTCTAAGCAGTCCGTCTATGGAGGCCCCAGGGGGGGGCACACTTACATATATCACACTTTTCATGCGACTACAGCGAGCTCTGGTGTTTTGTAAAGAACTAAATTAGCGGCCATCTTAGTTGACTTGTCAAACTTGTCAGTTGTCATTCATCGGCCATGGCCATGGCGTACCAAATTGTACGGTCAAGGACTTTAATTGATAGACCCCTTGCCAATGTTCGTATTTTAGCCGTATAGTGCAAATCGGGTTTAGCCGCTTATACTTCGTATATGCTGATTTGAATTAGACGGCTAAAATACGAATAGTGGCAATTAGCCTATCAATTAAAATTACGCGTAATTATAGCTGTACATCACTACCAACATATACATATAGTTAGGTATACATCTATAGATACGTCACATTAGTTCTTGACCAGGGCGTAGGGCAGCAGCACCTTCCATACATGCATATTTGACCATAGAGTTGCCACTCTTGTTCATATAATATTACAATACTCTTTGGGAGGCCCTCAGTTTTCAGACTCTTAAGTTTTGATTTCAGTTTTGACGTTAGAAGATTTCTGTAACTGGCTAGTTGGCGCTACTGTCGCGGGGTTCGTTTGACATTTGGGTCACGTTTATGATTGATTATGATTAGTATTATGTTGACTTAAGGCACAATAGAGAAATATTTCTTAATGCAGATGTTATGCTAATTGAACCAATCGCAAACAAGGTTGTAAAAATGTCAAACGGACGCCACAATAATAATGCCATTTAGCGATATTCCACCTATCAGAAAACAGTCACTTGAATTTAGGTTTAGGCTGAAAATCTGCTGAAACTAGTACTAAAACCGAAACATAGTTTGTGGGCTTCCGTGCGGCTTTTTGGAGCTGTCGGCGTCTTGGATTGGCTCGGTCATTCGCACGTAGCTAATTTGTTGTGGTTATGTTGTTGTTTCACAACAAATGGAATAGATCACCTTTTTTAGAGCTACCAAACTATCAACCGATTAAAAATCATGGTGTATAATCTTTCTTCGACCAATATTGTTAAATATAAACGTAGCGTTTGTCTCATAGTAGGGGTACCAATCGATAATATGAAGACAGACTCTAGGGGAAACGTAGATTTAACGAAATTCTCTTCAATAACGAAGTTTGAAACGTGCGGGATGCGATATAAAATTATGTTAGCCACGCTGCTCTGTGATACCAAATTGTGATCAGAATTTGATCAATAATTGAATTAGCAGACTAGGTACTTCCCGCTTACGTTACATTGATTCATAAAAATAAATCGATCTCGATGACTATGCAATAAATGTATCAGCATAGAGTTAAAAGTTTTAACATAAAACACCATTTATGGTCACAGGGAACTCCTAGATGGCAAACCGCAAACGCTCCATGCTTGGATTCGTTTGACTAGACCCATAGACTAGACACTACTAATATTAAAAAGTGAAATGTGAGCTAGTATATATTACTATTTCAGGCTAAAACGGGTGCAATACTTTTTAATTTCGATACAACCCCGAGATCCGCAAACCGAAAGACGTGATGTAGGTAGGCCTCCCAACAAGATGGACTGGCGCTCTCTTATAGCTGATTTACACTCTCGCCTCGTCACCTCGCCTCGCGCCTCGCCTCGTCGTCTCGCTCCGGACGTGAGCCTCAAAATCAAGGTAAATCAACACTCTCGTCTCGTGGCTCGTCCCGCAGTTCGTCTCGCCACTCGTACGCGAGTGTAAACCAGGTATTAAAGATCGCATGAACCACTTGGACGCGGGAAGCGCAGGACCGACCGTTGTAGAACTCTTTGGGGGAGGACCTTGTCCAGTAGTGGACGTCTTTTGGCTGATGGGTCATACGCACCGTAAAAGAAACATAAGTTTTCTCTCCTGTGGCTATAACGTTACATTAGTTAAGTTACTCCTAGTCAGCAAACTTAAGTTTTATTTAAATGCGCCGAAAGTTGGCTAGGCGCGGGCACACAGAAACATGCAGGCTTGACTACAAAATATTGGCTTTAGACCCTTAACTTTTGTCATGTAAAAATGTGTATGACTCTGATACGCGCGGGATCGGAATATACTTTGGCAAATAAAATCTCCAAATAATAACCGCTAAGTCTACATGAAGTTTGCACAGGTGTTCTTTAGGCAACGTTAAATGAAGATCACAGACATTTTGATACCGGAATCTCAAAGCCACGAAAGTAAACCCTCATCATCATCATCAACATCCCAGCCTATATACGTCCCTCTGCAGGGCACAGGCTTCCTCTCTGAATGAGAGATCTTGGGCCGTAGTTCCCACGCGGGCCCAGTGCGGATTGGGAACTTCACACACACCATTGAATTTTTTCGCAGGTGTGTGCAGGTTTCCTCACGATGTTTTCCTTCACCGTAAAGCTCATGGTAAATTACAAATAACCCTAATAACCATATAATCTTCTAATACATAAAAATCTCGTGTCACGGTGTTTGTTATCGAACTCCTCCGGAAACGGCTCGACCGATTTTTGTGATTTTTTTTTCTATATTTGGTAGGTCTGAAAATAGGTCGTAGGCTATTTTATACCCCTATTCTTCGCAGACGGAGTCGCGGGCAACAGTAGTAACCATATAAGTAAACCTTAGTTAAAATAAAAGTTTCTAATGCTCCATTATTAATGGGCAGAGCACAGCGAGCAGCGAGTGCTATCGACGGACAGCCCCGGACGCAGCCAACGCGCATGTCCGCACAGATAAGATTACGCTTCGCGAAACTGCAACTGTTGTGGATTTCACGCTAAATCGAATTAGATAATTCACACAGATGCAACTTGTAAATCTGTGAATAGGTACTTATTGTTTTTTATGGCAAACTGACTACAGAGATAACATTTTTTATTCTTTTTTCCGTAAACTTGCTATCTAGTTTCTGTCCGAATAAGGGTACCTACGTATGGCCAATATGGCCATATTATACCAGCCAAATCTATATGGGTGATACAGCGTGTGGGACGCCTGGCCAACTTTCGACTCATTTAGGTATATAGATAGATCTTAAATTTGCTGACTCCGAGAAGCTAATTTTATGTCCAGAGGACAGAAAATATTTGTTGCCAGTTTATTTGACACTTGAATAACGTCGTTGGCAGATTAAAAAAAGGATCTCCCTTTCTTTTGTGTTTAGTAAATAATAACTCACGATGGAAATTATTTAGTCAAGCAAGCAAGTCAAATTAGCAGCTCTGCCACCCGCGATAGATCTAAGATTTTAATTTTCATCCCGAACAAACATCCGGAGCTATACGAAATAAAAAGGAAAAGTAAAATAAAATCCAATAATAAAGTCTTTGGAATTTGGTATCCTTGTTTAGCATTGGCATATAAATAGAACCAATAGTCATGAATAATGTTCGATCTCACTCGACTATAAAGAGGGCAAAGGCATCTTTCACGTCGGGGGCCGATTACCGATTTATAACTCGGCGAGTCCTTATTTCAATGCGTATAATGCCAACATGACGATAGAAAATTTATTACATTTGACTAGTATGATGTATGATTATGGCTAACTTATGAGTTCAGATAATGGCCAGTAAGAAAAGAAAGGCAGACAGAACCTTTAGAACTAAGTTTAGCTTTCATGAGACGGTCTTAAAAAAAATTGTGGGCCTTAATTAAAACAAAACTTAATTGATTCCTTCATTTCAACGGACGCGATCGTGATTTTGTTTTTATTAAAACTTTAATGTATGTACTTACATTTCTTATGTAAACGACACGACACGACATTTAAAAGAGACTGGTCAGATACTAAAATTACCATTTTGTTTCTTATGAAAACGACACGACACGACATTTAAAAGAGACTGGTCAGATACTAAAATTACCATTTTGTTTCTTATGAAAACGACACGACACGACATTTAAAAGAGACTGGTCAGATACTAAAATTACCATTTTGTTTCTTATGAAAACGACACGACACGACATTTAAAAGAGACTGGTCAGATACTAAAATTACCATTTTGTTTCTTTTCTTTCTGTCTGTACGACATAAGAAAATTTTAAAACTGGTGTAAAAAGTTTAAATACATAAGAAATTGTGGTTATGTTCATATGCATTTTACGTCAAAAATATGACAGTTCCGAATTAAGTGGCGAACGCATTTAATTTCTGTTCTCTCACAACGTACTCTACAAATAAATGTTTTTTCACTTCTCATGCTCATAAACTTCATATGTTGGGTGTAGGCTGTGTAACATGACTTTTTATTTAATAATAATAAAGCATAATCTTCGTCTAAAACCAAAGCTATCAGGCCGTCAGGCGACAACAGGATTACCGGGCTACGAAGTGAGATGACGGACAACTCTACCATTACAATATATCTCAAAAATTGGACTTTTCGTAGGCGGTGACTTTTCCATCTCGGGGCAACGAGGTAGCAACACTGGTTAAACGGCTAAAGTTGGAGAGGTGTTCCTGGACTTTAAACTTCGAAATGCCAACTCGCCTTTTACGGAAACAAATCCGTCCATCTGCATTTAGCTCTTGCGCTCCACTCTAGGCGGCCAACAAAGGCAAACTAGAGGCGTGGTAGGTGTGTAATATTATTACTATTCTCCGGTATCATGCTACTGCTACAATTCCCATCTGTACAAGCAATACCAAACTTACGTAACGTTAACCTTTGCGTTTTGAGGTCACGGATTACGGATAGTGACACCATCGTAGTATGCCCTTTCTTGTACCTACTATATTATGTACAACACAGATCCGTTCGTGACTTGGCTGGGGAATGGGAAAAATGCAATTACTAAGTGCAGTTAGTCGTAACCGGGTGGTTTATTCTTATTATTAGGTACTGTTAGCGCGTGTTGGATTAATTTATTGAATCAGGCGTTACTTTGCGGAGGTCCATATTAATGAACTAAAACAATTACTTTGCTCACCCGCGACCTTCGTGTTGGATTACCCTATTTCTTGGGTAATAAAGATAAATTATGATAGATTAGTAAGTAGTTAGGAAAAGCGTTATTTTAATTTAATGTACTTAGTACTTTCTTTCGTCCTAAATCGAGCGATAGAGCTCTCCAAAGCTTTGCACAATTAGAATTTCAAAATCGCTGGGAAACCCAATGAAATATCATAATAAGCGACTTCTTGTCTTCAAATTAACATTATTTCTGCTTAATTAGAAGCTTTGTTTCAGTTCTGCGTAAATCGTTACGTGGTTTTCATATAAATTATTACTTCACATGCACCGTTGTCGTATTGGCTGAAGTAGGCTCCAGAAACCACTCAAAGAAAAAGGAGTAAATAAATCATTTCGAGCTACAGATACAACACCGCCTACCCTCTTCAAGTGCTCTAGTGTTGCCAGTGCCTTGTGTGTGACCTGTTCACCATTTATCTTACGTAGTGGCTGTCGATTCTGCAATGTGCCGTGTCCAAAACGTTTCAGCACCAAATTAAACTACGTAGGTATCATCTCTGGCGAGGAGTGATCATTTTCGTTAGGCAACACGGAGAGAGACAAGCGTGAGTTAGATATATCATCAGATGCAGTGCCTTATGAGTCTTATGAGCTACTTAGTGATCAGAACCTATATCAAACTTGTCATCAGTCATCACTGACGTCACAAAGAAAAAACCACACATCATTACCACCGTTAATAACACACAAGAAAGGAAGGAGGTAGGAAGTGAATGTTCGAACGAACTAAAATAACTGATTTAATGATTTTACATGTATGTTTGATGTTGCCAGAAGTAGGTATTGTATACATTTAATATTAGAATATAATCTACATTGGTGTATTAAAATGTAACCGTTTGCTACCTAAATATATTAAAAAAAAGATTAGAATAAATTAAAACATTCTAAAAGGAACTTTAATAATCTGTGGTACGAGTTTTTTTTGTAGCTTGCAACTAAGCCGGATTGTTTTAACGACAGGCGTGGTTTGGTCATAAACTTCGTTAATCCAAGGCTCTGACTTATTTAACAAAAACAAAAGAACTTCTAAATTAATAAAGTCTGTGGAATTTGTGTGGGCGAGCCACAAACCAAATCAAAAATTGTAAGTATTTTTACCTAGTAGAATAAGAATACAACACGCAACATTATTAAGATTATATTACATACTCATACTTATAATTAAAATATTAATGAGTATTCTTATCGAATTTCCATTTTATCAGCCGGTAGACGTTCACGGTTGAATAAAGGCCCCCACGTTCCCTCACGTCACGGTGTCATCAGTCCACCTAGAAGGAGGCCTGCCAACGCCAAGTATGCAATATAAATGCTTAATATAATAACCTAAGTATTTTTAAAAGCTTAATGGCCTCTTGATACGTCAGAATGTGACTGGGCTAAGATATGCAGATACAAAAAATATCTAGACTTTAGAAACCTGTATTTTGTAAGGTCGAATGTTGTGCTGCAAGCGATTCTAAATAAGTAGACCTTTTACATTTAAACTTATTATTCGATCAAGTTATTATTAACAATTTTAACTCATTTGCGTTCATCGCAAATGTATTTTTGCACGATACGATCGTGGGAAAGCAAATCTTTGTTAGTACTAATATTATTTAGTCTGTGCCATAGTAACATAAATGCTAAAATCGATAGTGCTTTTTGCAATAAGAGACCAGTATCGATTAGATTGCATAAATAAAAAACAAACACTACACTACACTGAACGAGAGACCAACAAAAAAGTCCATTATAAATTGTGATTAATGTGGCAACTCTCGGCAAAGACAATTTTATGTCACTTGATACTTTCAACACTTCACGTAATCTTATTTATACAAATGGACAATTCAGTTAGCGTTGCAATCGCTATCAATAATATCCTGTAGCGTAGCATATATTGAAAAAATGAGCCACACCGAGCGGAAACTTTTTATAAAACGATAGTCTACTTGCAGTACAATATCAGTTTATTAAAATTTCATACTAACTGTGACTGAACCCAGTTTATGAGACATGAAACTGATAGCGTTTCAAACGCCGGTAGAACGACTACCCAAATATTTAAAACAGCTTGAATTGCTATTTGTAAAGGGCCACTCTCCTATTGTCAGTCTGGCCATAGCAATATTGGAAAGAGTTCTCTGTTTCGATTTGATATTTGGTTACAAATTGCAAAGTGTCATACCGGAACTTAATGTATGCGTCAACGCCGTCATAAGTAAATAAATCAAATTAGAATATCTTCACGTAGTTTTTTTTTTCGTAAACGTTCTTCTAATTTTCCCCGGCCTTGCGTGTACTGCTACTGCCTATGAGAAAAAAAGTAATTCAAAGAGGTGTAAATAATTAGTATAGGCTCGAATTTTTGTTGTTAAATGAGTAGACACTGTTCACAATGACAATGATAATGAAAGACTAATGGAAATATAGTGTCGTCTCCGTTTTTGGATAGATTAATTTAAGGACTCCCAATTCGAGGGCAACTGGGACATCGTGAGGAATTTCGATTATATTCTTATAAAGCTTTAAATAGTATGAAAACGTTAAAAGAAATCCCTAAATCGTGCAGAGATCGATACTATTTGTGCATGTAAGGTTCCGTTACTTTAACATTTATAAACGACGCTGCATGTACCTTGGAATTCAAAACCGACAGCATTATTACAATGTCATTCGAATCCTTAAAATACCTCACATATTTTTTTTTATTCGTGTACGCTCCAAAAAAAATCAAGACACCTTTTTAAGTTACCAATATTTTTTTTATGTTTCCACTGGCAACATTTTTGACAATTTCAAGGAGTATTATATTTTTTATCTCACCGAGTAATGAGGGACGTGTATTTTTCTAAAGCTTTTTAACAAGTTGTGGCTCGTTAGCACCCGGAGTCCTGAGTGCAACTTGTTCATTTTTCTTGTATTCAAAATTGGGCCTTCTTTTCAGGCACGTAGTTTAATTTTACCTTAAAAAGTAAGATGTGACTTTGCAATAGTGAAACTAACGAGTCGTCATTATTATCGCGAGTGCTATCACGCAGAGAACACTGACCGCAGAGGGTTTTTGACCTTAATTTTCTTTGCATAACGTGCATTTGTTTTTAATGTATAAATAAAGTCTTTGCACCTTGATAGATGCTCAATGCACGCCGTCTGATTGGCTGCTAAACGTACGTCGACGTCGTTAATTGGCTTCAGTAAATGTTCTAACCAATAAGAAGCGACTTCATTATAGCACCATTATTTATTAAAGAAGTTTTAATACGAATACGATGTTTATCTATACTAATATATAAAGCTGAAGAGTTTGTTTGTTTGTTTGTTTGTTTGAACGCGCTAATCTCAGGAACTACTGCTCCGATTTGAAATATTCTTTCAGTGTTAGATAGCCCATGTATCGAGGAAGGCTATAGGCTATATATTATCACGCTAACACCAATAGGAGCGGAGCGGAAGAATGTTTCAAAATCGGGGGTTTTTGAAGTAAAACTTCTATAGGCGCTAATCTCAGGAACTACTGCTCCGATTTGAAAAATTCTTTCAGTGTTAGATAGCCCATTTATCGAGGAAGGCTATAGGCTATAAATAATCACGCTAACACCAATAGGAGCGGAGCGGAGCAGATGAATGTTTCCAA
Source organism: Archips crataeganus (assembly GCA_947859365.1). Taxonomy (NCBI): domain Eukaryota; kingdom Metazoa; phylum Arthropoda; class Insecta; order Lepidoptera; family Tortricidae; genus Archips; species Archips crataeganus. The sequence goes on from OX402052.1 coordinate 3,817,804, forward strand.
ATCGGGGGTTTTTGAAGTAAAACTTCTATATCTCGGGAACTACTGCTCCGATTTGGAAAATTCTTTCAGTGTTAGACAGCCCAGTTAGGGGCGGGTTGGGAGCGGGTGGGGGAGCGGGTTGAGAGCGGGTTGGGGGCGGGTTGGGAGCGGGTTGGGGGCGGGTTGAGAGCGAGTTGGGGGCGGTTTGGGAGCGGGTTGGTGGCGGGTTAGGAGCGGGTTGGGGGCGGGTTGAGAGCGAGTTGGGGGCGGGTTGGGAGCGGATTGGGGGCGGGTTAGGAGCGGGCTGAGAGCGGGTTGGGGGCGGGTTGAGAGCGAGTTGGAGCCGGGTTGGGGGCGGGTTGGGAGTGGGTTGGGGGCGGGTTAGGAGCGGGTTAGGAGCGGGTTGGGGGCGGGTTGGGGGCGGGTTGAGAGCGGGTTGGGGCGAATTGGGAGCGGATTGGGGGCGGGTTGAGAGCGGGTTGAGAGCGGGTTGGGGGCGGGTTGAGAGCGAGTTGGGGGTGTGTTGGGTGCGGGTTAGGAGCGGGCTGGGGGCGGATTGGGAGCGGGTTGGTTTATTATGAAGTTTCACTTCTTCCGGAAGGATCTAAGGAGAGCCATAATTGATGAAAAAGCAAATTGGATAAAAAAATAAGCTGCCCAAATTACTAATTCCACGCGGACGGAGTCGCGGGCAAAAGCTAGTTTATCAATATAACATTACAGCATTACATTAAAAGCCAATGAGCTGTAAAATTCAATTATACAAGATATGCACACAGCTATTTAGGGATCCTTTTCTTCGCTTCCCTAAAACGATGGAGCACCACAGGAACATCTGACGATGCAGAGCAGGTATTTTACAACGAAATTCGATTTTCTTACTTCCTATCGTGACGTTTTGTTCACGCTCATAGTATTAAACAGAAGGGTGAAAGAGACCTAACGATTATTTACAATGTCGATTAAAATGTTGATTTACCTAATATCGTATCGCTAATGTAAGTGTAGACGCCGAAAAAAACAAAATCAATACCCGGCTCGGGTACCACGTTGCCAAATTAATTGAGGAAGTAAACATTAGTTAAAAATACATCAAACCCCGTTTACTGACTTTATAAACAAAACAAAAGCTTACGTTTTCGTATACTTTGGATAAACAAACGAATTCTTTGAAATTGTAGAATGCGATGGGAAATAGAACTAGGGTTATAGCTTGTCTCATTTAAAATGACGCGCCCTACCACCGCATTAACGCACAGTATTTTTCATGTGATTTGTCGATCGTGATGTTGGACACCAATGTTGATCAATGGAATAGTCGACGCTCCCAAACAAATGAAGAGTCTTAATTAATATTTACACTTACACATCAAAATCAACTGATTCAGTAGAGGAGCGCGCGTCATTTTAGCTTAGACAAGGTCTACCAACCTTTGTTTTTATGTCAAGAAAAGAAGTAGGTGTTTTGAAAGTCTGTAGTTATTAAAAAATGTCACATTGCATATACAAACAAAACTATTTTTTACACGCTTTATATTAGCTTCACCTGTATGTTTGTATGTTTGTAACCGACTCCTTAGGGCGCGATTTTGACCCACTTCCCGGTTTCCGATTGAGCTGAAATTTTGCACATATGTGTAAATTGGATGACAATGCAATATTATTGTAACATGGAGCTGATCTGATGATGGTGCTGGATGGTGGCCATAGGAACTATGTAATAAAACAACACAATCCCGTCGAGTTTGGGCTCGTTTGATTCGTCTTGACGAGCACTTTGATCCCAGATGGTAACCAGGGTCTGATGATGAAGCTGGAAGATGGCCAAAGGCACTCCACAATAAAACGACACAACCCCATCGAGCTTGGGCTCGTTTGATTCGTCTTGACGAGCACTTTGATCCCATATGGTAACCAGGGTCTGATGATGGAGCTGGAAGATGGCCAAAGGCACTCCACAATAAAACGAAACAACCCCATCGAGTTTGGACTCGTTTGATTTGTTTTGACGAGTACTTTGGTCCTAGATGGTAACAAGGGTCTGATGATGGAGCTGGAAGGGGGGTAGGTGGCGGGGTGGGGGGGGGGGGGAATGGGGGTATGGGGTAAGGGGGTCCGGGTTTTAGAGGGTTGGGGGTAAGGGTGTGGCGGTTGGGGTTAGGGGATGGGGGGGGGTTTACGGGAAATAGGGTGGGGGTGTTGGGGGGTTCGGGGGTAAGTGATAATGGGGGGTTGTGGGAAATGGGGAGGGGGTAAGAGGCCTAGATGGTAACAAGGGTTTTATGATGGAGCTGGAAGGGGGGGGGGAGGTGGCGGGGTGGGGGGTGTGGGAGGGGTTTGGGGGCAGTTGGCGGGGCGGGGGGAGGGGGTGGTGGGGGTTGGAGGGGTTGGGGGGTGGACCCCGTGTTAGGGGGGTTGGGTTCAGGTGGTTGGGGGGGTTTGTAAAATGAGGAGGGTGGTAAGGGGGGTTTAGGGGATTGGGGGTAAGGGTGTGGGGGTTGGGGTTTGGGGTTAGGGGGGGGTGGGTTTGGGGAAATGGGGTGGGGGATGTTGGGGGGTTGGGGGGTTGTAGGTGAGGGGCGTAGAAAGAAAAAAAATGCAACTAAAAAATAGAAAATAAATAATAGTTTAAAAAAACTAAAAAACACGCTTTAAAAAATAAAAAATAAATTTTAATAAATTTCAATTCACTATTCTTATAGTGCAGTAAAAAATCTTAATAAGCAATTATTATATTGTTATATCCAGATCAAAATTTGTAAACAATTTTAAATATTGATAAAATAAATAATAATAGTTTAAAATTGTGATGTTGGGATAAGTCAAACCAATGAGTGTTGCGTAAATACTGTTTATTAAAGTAAAGGCGTCCTTTATATATGTTACATAGTGGGAGAGTGTGAGTGTGGCGCAGCTCACACTACACCTCCCCCCTTGAAAAATTAAAAAAAAAAAAATTACTTTTTTTTTGTCATATTTAAAATAGTAATATAATTAAATGAAACACAACACAATAGCGACTGTAACAAATAAATTTGAAATAATAATAATAATCCGAACTGATTACTAGACTGAAATATTTGTAAAAAAAATACATGTTAAAATTAAATATTGGCGCAACAATTTTAAACCTAATAAAAATTATGAAAAGTTTAACGTAAATATTATAATTATGTAAAATTAAAAGTACCATTACAATGTTATACCTAATTTGCACACTTTGTTGACGAGATTCGAACGTAGATACACTGCAATAATTTAAAAAAAAATATATATATAATCTGTATAAGAAAATACTAATATTATTTTACCTGAATGAACATACTGTTAGGCTTATGAACTAAAACAATTACTTTGCTCACCCGCGACCTTACAATAGTTACGTTTATGCAAGAAATGTGCGTTCATGCAGTTCCTCCACCTCCACACTGTACGAACACACACAAATCACATAAACCCAACCATCACCACCACCAAGCTACACTAACGCGTTTCGAACTCAACCAGAGCTCATCTTCAGAGTTACCACAACCGTATGCTATGCTACCAACTGTTAAACTAACAAACCAAAACAAATGTTTTAACTTGTCACTGTAACTTCTCAAGTACCCACTTTATTTTTCTTATTCTCAAACTACCCCACAAAAATTAACTTTTATTGACATATTATAAAACTACCTTGAATTTTTTGTTTATTTATTTATAAGGCATATTTAATTAATACTAACTGTTCAAACTCGACCCAAGCCGCAGTAAAGGAGAAGATACTAAATTTACCTGTTCATTAATAATAGACCCCATAGTGTTGTACCTAATTATTTCCATGCATTCCAGAGCATCCAGACGCAACCCCTTGCCGCAATAATGTAACACTTCATAAGAATCTGAATCTAACAATGAATGATTTGATTCCAACAAATGTTTTGCAAAATTCGATCTATCTGGATGCTCATTCCTATATGCCGAAACATGCTCTTTAAATCTAGTATTAAAACTTCGGCCTGTCTGTCCTACGTATATCCCATTGCAGTCATTACAAGTAAGCTTGTATATCCCCGATCTAGTTCCCTTGTCTACCTGTTCTTTGTGGTTACATAGCCTAGAGTACAAAGAGTTGTTAGTCTTAAAGGCAACATTAATACTGTTTGATTTTAAAATGCCATAAATCTTATCAGACAAACCCCCGGCGTAAGAGATGCTAGATCTATATTTGTTAGTAGACTGAGAAGGTAACGCAGCGTAAAGCATGCTATTTACTAACCGTGCCTGCTTCTTTTGAACTAAACTATCTACCATTGATTTTGTATAACCATTTGAGATCGCTATCTGATAAATAGTACTCAACTCTAAATCAAAATGTTCCTTAGAAAGAGGCACAGTCAACAATCTATTAACATAACAATGGAAAGCAGCCATAAAGCAGCATATAAAGAAAAGAAATGTATATATTAACATAATAAATCCTACTTTCGATAATTTACCTAAATTTCAAAATCATTTTATAACTCAATAATTTAAATTTCGTTAAAAGAGCGCACATTACCTATCTTACCTGGTGAAATTTGAGCTGTAATAACAGACGCGGAATGCTATACCTTATTGGGTGATCTAAATTAGATCATCCAACTTAGTGCTGTTACTACGGGTCTATTTTTAGAGCACAAATTTTATGTTACTTGATTGTTAATTGATTATTATTTACGCTTAAAAACTCTTAAGTAAATTGTCTCTGACTAAATTATTAAAACCAATCAAAAGTATTTTTACCATTTAAATTTTGTCCAAAGTCTCAAATTAAAACTTTTTATGTTGCCAAGTATTTAAAATAGAAAAGTAGTATCTCGTCAACAAACGGCATTACACTATAAAAACAAGAAATTAAATAAATTTCTAATCATTTCTTATTACTAACACATTAACAACACGTAAAATCGCACTTTCGTTGATGAAAAACATGCAAAAAGATCATTGAGGAAAAAGACTATTAATTGAATTTGATTAACAAAAAATTTAAAAAAAATTTAAAAAAAATACCTTCCATTATACGTCCGAAATCAACTAATTTTCCCGAAACTTCTACCTATTTTCAAAAGTCCAGTCCATCTTCCTCCAACACCGACTCCATCCTTAACGGACACCATCTACTACCCTGCTGCATGCCACTCCAAACCAAACAGACACCATCAACTCCTTGCAGCTAACCTTCTTAACTCTTCTGTTTTTCTTAATTCTTCTTATATATCGTATTCTTCTTTCTTATTTAAGTTCTTCATTTTTATTTCTTCTTTATTTTCTTCATCTTCATTGTTTTATTCTTTTCTTCTTGTTTAATTTCCTTTTATTCGTTTTTTTCTTCATATTTTATTCTTCTTCTTCCTTTATTTCGTCAATTTCATATATTATTCACCCTTTGTCTTCATTTTCCTGTTCTTTCTTCCATAATTTTCATGTATTAGTTCTTCTTTTTTTTATTATTCTCTTCCGTTTGCTTCATGTCATATTCTTATATTTGTTTAAAAATTCTACTTAATTATTCTTACTTAATACACTTATTATTTATTATTATTGTCTTTTCATTAGTCCACTTTATTTTTAAATGTCAACACACTATTTCACAATTTCACAAGTCCTTTTTTAACTGGTGGCGCAGCGCGCCGCCAGCACCGCACGAGGCAGCGGCACTGGCAGGGTCACCATGTGATGTTGGGATAAGTCAAACCAATGAGTGTTGCGTAAATACTGTTTATTAAAGTAAAGGCGTCCTTTATATATGTTACATAGTGGGAGAGTGTGAGTGTGGCGCAGCTCACACTACAAAATATTTTATTGTAAAAAAAACGTGGGGTGCTTTTTAAGATGTTATCAAAATGATAATCCTTGACAATTGACACCCCACGCTTTTTTTACAATAAAATATTTTAAACTATTATCATTTATTTTATCAATATTTAGAATTGTTTACAAATTTTGATCTGGATATAACAATATAATAATTGCTTATTAAGATTTTTTACTGCACTATAAGAATAGTGAATTGAAATTTATTAAAATTTATTTTTTATTTTTTAAAGCGTGTTTTTTCGTTTTTTTAAACTATTATTTTAAGTATTATTTATACATAACAACCGCTTTAGCCTAGTTGGTAGTGACCCTGCCTACGAAGCAAGAGGTCCTGGGTTCGAATCCCGGCAAGGGCATTTATTTGTGTGATGAGCACGAATATTTGTTCCTGAGTTATGGATGTTTTCTATGTATTTATTTATTTATTTATCTATACAAGTATGTTTATCGTCGTCTAGTACCCATAGTACCTACAAGCTTTGCTTAGTTTGGGACTAGTTCGATTTGTGTAAGATTGTCCCCTAATATTTATTATTTTATTATTTTTATTATATATAAAACTTATATAAAAAAAATTAAAGGAACTTTTGATTCATTTCATCGTTTATGATATCTTTAAGCTCGCACAAGTGTCAAAAGCTCCTTGGCGAACCTATGAATGAAAACAATATCGTAATTTTATGTTAGGCCATTCTTCAACTTTTTTAGGGTTCCGTAGTCAACTAGGAACCCTTATAGTTTCGCCATGTCTGTCCGTCTGTCTGTCTGTCCGCGGCTAAGCTCAGAGATCGTTAGTACTAGAAAGCTGTAATTTGGCATGAATATACATATCAGTCACGCCAACAAAGTGGAAAAATAAAAAATAAAAAAATATTTTTTTTTAGTGTACCTCCCACAGGCGTAAAGGGGGGGTGATTTTTTTTTCTCGACTAATCCTATAGTGTGGGGTATCGTTGGATAGGTCTTTTAAAACCATTGCGGGGTTGCTAACATGATTTTTCTATTCAGTGATCTGTTTGCGAAATATTCAACTTTAAAGTGAAAATTTTCATTAAAATCGAGCGTCCCCCCCCTCTAAAATCTAAACTGTTAGGTGGAAAAATTTGAAAAAAATCAGAATGGTAGTAAATATATCAAATTTACTAGGAAAATTATAGCGGCTACGATTGCTTGGAAATTATGTGTAGTTTAAGAGTAAATAGTAGCCTAAGGTATAAAACATACCTAAACTTGGATGATTCTACAGAAATAATAATAAAGAGGATAGAAGTGCCTTAGACGCGTGACCTTGGCGCCGCGCTTGTGACTCGTAGGTCACAAGCGCGCGACTTGTGGCTCAGTGCTATTTGAGACGTGGGTATGACAACAAGTGCTTTAAAATGGTGTTTTGCAGCATTAGCAATTGCGGAAACTCGTCCACACTGTGTAATTACACTAATAAGGGGATTACATTTCATTGGTATGTATTAATTTAATGTAATAATGCGGTTTATATCAAAATACAACTTGAGAAAATATTTCATTACACGTTATTAACACGAAACTTCATATACCATTGCTACTCATGCCCATAAAAACGCAGATCGTTTTGAATTATACGCAGCAATGTAAAGTAATTTTTGATAACCCTTCCGTCTTGCACAAAAGTTCGTGGTACGAACAAAAAAACAGGTTACGACTAGTACAGACATAATGCCGACGCGGCCAATAAATGGCGCCGTTGTGTAAATGTGGGTATGACTTACGTTGAGTGTTATTCAACGCTATCTCTAAGGTGTAAGGTTCATAATTGTTTGTAAGCAAAAATATTAGTAATTGTGTGCGTGATTGCGTAGTACGGTTCCGGTCTTTTGCATGTGTGCATTAACACAGTAAGTAGAGGGGATGAAGCAGCGACACGAGTTCCGGAAGAAAATAGGAACTAAGGCATTTCTATCCTCTTTATTATTATTTCTGTGGATGATTCCGTACACATACGAAATCCTTAGAAAAATATTACTTGATTTTTTTGTAATGGCTACGGAACCCTACCTTGTGCGTGTCCGACACGCTCTTGGCCGGTTTTTTGACCTTTCATAGTAACATTACGATGAAATAAACGAACTGATTTTAACAGTTATTATATTACCGGTTAGTGAATAAGAGTCATTACTCGAGCGTTTATTCCGAATCACTTCTGTGGCTACATTTTAGTAGAAATGGCAAAAGATTCTGACAGTATCAGTATCTAGTATAAATAATCGAAAACGCCATCCAAATCTACAGCAAGTACGTAAAAAAAAATTACGACGAAAGTGAGGCGATGGAAACCTTCGAATAATGGACTCATAACCCACAGCCAATATAGCAATTTCGCTTTGGGAATCTGACTGACACAATATAGTGTCTGACTAGATAAATAAATAATTTAAAGTCGCCAACCCTGAACCGAGTCGATAAGTAAACAAAACAATTCACAGCTGGGTACCAATACCACTGATTACCGCCCAAGTTATTACGGCCTGAGTTACTTTATAGACCTCCTGATAATCCCTGTGGAGACGTTATAAATTAACATTAGACTAGTCTAGGTAGGGTGACCAGATGTCCCGTATTTCAGGCACGAATTTTTCATTGTCCCGTAATTTGGCGAAACCAATACGGGACAGTACATTAAGAAATTTAGCCAAATTTTAGTAATAAAAAATTGTTGATTTTTAATTTAAAAAACGGCCTGTCTGTCCTGCCAGGGTATTTAACCTCGAATCCCGTATTTTCAATGCAGTTGTCCCGTAAAACCGGAAATGAGATTAGAACCAAGAAAATATGTTAATTAATTACTTAGGCGTTTTTCGTGTGACTTTTTTAAACATTCTCTGTTGCAAAAACCTTATCTTGCGCATGTTTGTCGTTAATACATTGTGTTAAATAAGTAAATTAATGATTTTCAATGTCTTTTCTTTGTATGAATTTGAACTTTCTATCTTACCTACTCCTTATTTATTACTATGTTTATCATGACAGCAATTTTCGTCCCATACTTTAGATACTGTATCGTTTATACTAGCAATACTGTAATGAGCCCTTAACAGAATCGATAGCTGTAAAGGGGTTGATAACCCTATCTGTAAGCCATTACATCACTGCCTCTCTATATCATTTTACTCCACCTAAATCGAACCTTCTGATGAACCACACAGAACTGAAGTTCGAGCACACTACGCATGAAACATAGGTCTTTTCATGGTAAATCATCGACATGTCGAAAGATAAAATGAAAACTGGCATCGATATAAAGTAGACAGAAAATAATTACAGGTTGTATTCAACTAGATTGCAGTTTGCGTGAACAGGTAATTTAATTATATCTCGTTAAATCCGCAAGGGGTTTAAAAAATATGTTGGCAGATAGTTTTTTAACTAGCAATATGACAATTTGACTGTCGAAGTTTCGACATTTATAGACTTTTGCATCTTACGTGATAGACTCAAGTAAATATTGAAATACTAGCTGTTGCCCGCGACTCCGTCTGCGAAGAATAGGGTATAAGAAATAGCCTACAGAACTACCGAATGTAGAGAAAAAAGTTTTATAAAATTCGGTCGAGCCGTTTCGGAGGAGTTCGATAGCAAACACCGTGACGCGAGATTTTTATATATTAGAAGATTTAAACAAGGTATTTATTCAGCATCTTCCAAGTTAACACTACGTAGTTCAAAGGTGACAAAACGAGTCGTGGTGTGTCACGCGGCATTTATTTTATTGCAAATTGGACTGCATCCCACAGAGATTTTATCCCGAAATGCACAAACCCGTAGCTGCACACTCCATATACAGAAGACATGCGCGTGTCACAGCTCATACAAATGTAACATTTTAAATACGCACGCACAACGAAGTATGCAAGCTACAGACTCAGACTGCAAATGCAAACCGGCATAAGTACCAGTAGGTACAGCAGGATTTTGCAGGTAGCTAGTAAGCTAAAGTCATTTTACCCTTGAAATTCCAACGCTACGCTTGCTATCTTCATACAAAACTGCATTCGCTTAGTTGACTGCAATCATGTTTGTGATATCAGTTTCGTCGGGTCGGTTCCGTAACAACATCGTCATCATCCCAGTCTATATATGTCCCACTGCAGGGCACAGGCCTCCTCTCAGAATGAGTGGGGCTGGGCCGTAGTTCCCACGCAGGCCTAGTGCGGATTGGGAACTTCGCACGCACCATTGAATTTATTCGCAGGTGTATGCAGGTCCGTAACATAAATATCCACTTTTCCATAGTAACTGTATAGAAAAGTGGATACTTATGTTAGCGAACCGACTGTACATCTATCTACGACGTAATGCTGTGCTGCAGTCATAAAATAATTAGCCCACAGAGTAATTTGGGTTATCCAATTTTCAAAATAATAGTGATTCACTTATACCGGACTAGCACTAATTTTTCGCGGTAGTTTTTCTTTTAGGTATCCGTTTAAGCTCCAAACGCACAGACAGCGAGCGGAGGCGTGGCGGTGCGGTGGTGGCGGTGACGGTTGTAATATTCTAACTTGTATGAACGAGTTCGCGGTACGGTACCGCACAACCGTTCATACAAGTTAGAATATTACAACCGTCACCGCCACGCCTCCGCTGTCTGTGCGCTTTGAGCTTTAGATGGAACAAGGCCATTTTAGTTGTTAGAATTATTAAATAATAATAATAATAATAATAATTCATTTATTTCTCGAACAACAATGGTCCAGCATTAAGAATTATTGATTAATATATTTTTGTTTTTTTCGCCATGTCACGCAAAAGCTACCGATATCGATCATAATAAACTGCTTGCCCAACTCTAGTGTTCCAGCTTGACCTTGGACCTGTCAATCAGACTTCAGAGTGCAGCAACTGCAGCAGTGAGGCGGTTTTTTTTCAACTGATTAAAAAAAGGAGGAGGTTCTCAATTCGTCTGCATGTTTTTTATTTCTATAAATTGTAAAACATTCGGCTGTATTGGTGAATTATTCCTGGCTTGCAGTGAGAAAAAGTGCAAAGAACACTCAGCTCAGCGATGCAATATGTACGATTTCGTAACTGCCAGGCATTTGCTTTTTACGCAACGTCGAGCCACTGAAGAGCTTGAGCGCTCGACTGTTTTCGTTCGGCTTAATTGCTTTAAAAGAGCTTTGGGTAGGCATGTTGTTATGAAACTTTTAATCTGCAGTTTATTATGCGTCATAAATTTGTTTTAGTTGGATTAAAGTGCGCGGCGCTTGGATTATGCACTTGGATTTGTTTTCATTGAACTTAGCAGAAGTGTACCTAATCTGAGAAGTAAGTAAGTATGTTGGCGGGAATTGAGTAAAAACTAGAGGGGGACGGAGCGTACTTTCTTATACTTAATAAATAAAATATATCATAATATACTTTATTGTACTCGTAACTAAGTATCTACAATGTTTGATTTACCTAATCGGGAACGGCGAAGGAAACTCAGCTATACAGCCTTGTCCATTGTTAAAGTTTTACCAGTAATGCAAACATCGCGCTTCATCGCTGATTCGAAACCAAAACATGGCCAAGGCATTTGCCCATTCTGCCACTAATGTGCGAATTAATATTCCAATAATACCGAAACCCCGTCGGGCCATAAAGCAAGTGACTCACAGGGGTGGCCAGGGGTAACAGATCACCCTTGTTCGGGCCGCGGCCTTGAGCTTCCCCTGTATTGTAATTAAAGCGGAATTGGGTTTACGATAACTGTGGGGCTTAATCGTATAATTAGGTTCCGCCGCGTAGGTCCGAGGTGTGAATAAGCCAAGCCTAAATTCCAGTTAGACCTGCAAAAAAATCGTTCGAGTTGCATTAATTGAGTGAGGCGCTCGACTGACCACTTCAAACCCGTTCGCAATACGGCCTCGCAATGTGATACGACTTCTACTATTGTTTTTGCAGGTCTAAACTTAACTTAAGGATAGCTTTTAAAGCTCCAAACGCACAGACAGTGGAGGCGTGACGGTGCGGTGGCGGTGACGGTCGTAATATTCTAACTTGTATGAACGGTTGTACGGTACCGTACCGCGAACTCGTTTAGTTCTAGACCTGGGCCCCTATTCTGACTGTTGAGATCAATTTCTTCAGTGTGATTACATTTGAAGATAAGACTAGGCTATCTAGTCATCGTAGAGTTGATGCAGAAATAAATTATTTATTATTTCTATGAAAAATACTGATTCTTTTATGGGTAGACTAGATACATAGTCTACTCAATAAACAGCAGATCTTGGGTCTATTGAAGTTGGCAACCCTATTCCATGATCTTGCGATGGAGGTAAATGTCAGGTAGAGTGATACCGTGCCGCATGCTAAATATACCAAACTATCACAAAATGAAGAAGAATTGTTGATTTGAGCAATACAGATAAAAAATAATTGATTGAACAATAAATGGACTATTTACATGTTATTGCCGCTCAGTTAAGAGGGTACAGTTTGTCTTCACTTCTAGTTCTACTGACCTTTTTCCCTGCATTTTATTTAAGTCAACCATATTCTATCTAATTTAAACCATTGGTATGTCATGCTCAATAGTGAGTCAACAGTATAACTTATACCTAATGATTTCTAACAACTGAGATATCTATACCTAACTACCATAAACATTGTTAAGCATAGCAAAGTCCCTCCATATGACAAAACAAAACATACCTACTAAATATTTATACAAATGTGATAACATACAAAGCAATATAAACATAACTTCCCTTTTGATATGGTCATAATCAAGTTGATGGTACAAACTGGGCATGCACTGAATCACCAAGTTTTGCAAGCCAAGTGCCCAAATTACATATTCTGTACTTGTAAAATGTGGGCCAAACTTGTCATACATACAAAGTACTATGGAAATTTGCATACAGAGCATACATAGTGACATTGTAGCTACACTTTGTATTCACAGAGTGTGTGAAGTTAATGGGCCAAGTCGCTATTGAGATAATCATCATTTTGCTAAGATAATTGCAGAGCATGCATTAAATTAGCAGCTGTATTACTTTTTAGGTGCAACAAGTTTAATGCTTATTTAATGAGAGACAGGAAATAAATGATAATAGTTGTTTGTTCTGTAGTTTGATCCACATATAAATTTTTTTTTCACCCATAATAGCCAAATATTCTTAATAGCTAGAATCTATGTCAGCTTCATTGGAAACCATGGAAAAAAATAACTATTTTTCATAGAGATCCAGAATATTCTGCCCTGCAGACCCTAAAATGCAGTAAGAGCAAAAAAGCGATTAGACCATTGTGTTCCTTACGCTGTGCTTGTTATAGTTCAATATTCAACAAACGTAAAAACCCTCTTACTGCGTTTTAGAGTCTGCAGGGCAGTATTGGGATATAAAGGTGTGTCCATGAATGAATAATATTTAACTTTTTAAAATCAAAACAGGATATGTAAAAACACATGGGTCATTGATTCTTAACCCTTTACCGACGGGTGTCAACTATAGTTGACAGTATGTTTAGTATAAAATAGACTTTCTGTCACTGTCATTAGGTAGAGAATTCATATTTATTCAGATTGTGCCCGTAGGTAAAGGGTTAAAAGCTAATCTAATCTGTTGTTTAGTAATGCTACAAATTTATTATGACTAATAATATATGCTAATAGAATAGGTTAACCTTGTTTGTTTGGCTGTCTGTTTACATGTGAAGAAAGTAACAATTTATAAGAGAATTTTATGTAGGGAATGTGTAAAATTCAGTTGAAGTTGGGAACTAAAGCAATATCAGAAGTTACAATGCAATAAAAACTTTAGAAACAAACTATCTACTTTTTGTTAATTTAAAAATTACAATTTCACAACTTCTCCAGATATTAATTGGTAATAACAAACAAAGTATGAAAATATGAACCATTGGAGTATAAATATAATTAAACTTAACTCTGCTTTCAAATAGTTGGTGGTCCCTGGCAACATAATTTATTAAATACCTAGTTTCTCCTTGTCAAAAGCTCCATAAACAATCTCAACAACTTTGAATACTGGCTGGAGAACCACAATAACTTTGAAATACTGGCTGGATTTAGTCATATCTATGTTCTTAGCTTTGATTTTTTTGCTTCTAAATTCGAATTATTTTCCTGCTATCTTCACAAAACCTGGTAAATAGGCAGTTAATTTAGTAACATTAGGCAAATTAAAATAAAAAAAATTATAATAAATAAGCAAAAACCATTTGATTCATTTGTTATTCAGCTAATGTTCAAATAATGCTTAGTAAATTAGTCAGAGTAATTTCTCGGGATCCGATCAAAATACCGCAAAAGAGCAAGAATTTATGACTGAGAAAATTGGAATAATGTACAAAGCAAACATTTGCATGGGGAATATTGAAGGGTACAAGTATATATTTCTTGGTTTATAAAGTCATCTCGAGATCGCCCTCCATCGGGTTTAACGAGGGGTGGGTCGGGAGTCGCCCGATACTACGAGACCCGCATTTACGCCGCTCGCACCACAAGGCACGTTTACTACTCCATGCCGAATTATACGATCATCAACAACAACCATTATAAATTAATTAAATACAACATTACCTGAGAACAACGTCACAACGCCGACAGCCGCGAGCCAAAGTCGAGAACAATATCCTTGCACAACCACAAAATGAACTCAAAAGCTACGCAAAAGAAATACACTTGCACACGCGTATAATCATCTACTCTATCAAAAATGAACACAGAAAGCAATATCACAAACAAATTATGTCATAAAACGTCCAATAATCTTGTGTGTATTGAGCAAAAGAATTCATTTCCTAATAAGAATACCGGTTCGCAATCTACACAGCCACCGCTACAAAAATCTTTATAAAACTGAAGAATTTTTGATTCCGCCACCGCAGCGCCACAGTCGACGCGCAAGCGCTGTCAAAAGTCGGCCGGCCGAGCCGAGCTGAAACTTGTGCAAACCGAGTATGCCCTGGATTTACAAAAATCCTTTGAAAACAGAAAATTTTGTGGGGGAAAATGTTTTCACAATATTTTTCATCTTGCAGTTTTGAATCAACAGTGCTATATTATTGTTTGTCGCCTGAGTAAAGTACCTTATGCGTAAAACGAAACGTAAATATTTGAGATGTTTTTCCAAAGTGTTTTTCAGTGTTCAATACGTTCAATACAATAACATGTTCGTTTGTCTTAAGTGGGTGATCCATTTGCGGGCATAAAAACCGTCGGATTTGCTCGCTGGCTCGCTGTTGCATACTTGAAATTCTAAAGTCCGCAGACTTTTAAGTGCTCCATTGGCGTTAGACCTTTGGCTCGCGAGTTCGTTGGCGTACCGGCGGTTTTGCTCGCCAATGGATCACCCCCTTTAACAACAAAATCCATGCTTGCCAATATCGAACTGTCACAAAATTGTAAAACGCCTTCCCCACCTGTCAGTCCTGTCACAGCTGTCACTGTCACGGCACTCGCTGTCGTGAGCGTGACGCTGACCTGAGGCCCTACCACGAAGTGCATAATTCGAACTTCGTTACGTGCCGTCCCGCTCACGCTAATATGATTTCACACGAGATTGAGAGGGATAATGCGATGCGAACTTCGATTTTCGGATTTCGTGGTAGCGCCTCTGATCTCACTCACTCACTTTGTTTTGTGTTGTAATTATAGTGGAGTGTTTTTGACTTTCTGGACTAATATTCTTCCTTATCCTTTCCCTATCAAGATGTTGGACGACGTGAAACGCGTTATACTAGTACTCTCAGGTAAAGGGGGTGTTGGAAAATCAACAGTCAGCACCCAACTAGCTTTAACATTGAAAGAAAGAGGTTATAAGGTGAGAATGTTATCATATTTTTTCCTACTGTATTACTTGATTTTTACTTATTTTATTTATATAGCGTGCATTTACTATTTTAAGGCTCCTTAAATAATCGGTTTTCTTTTAAGTGTTCAAATTCTTTTATATTATTTCATCAGGTTGGTCTTCTGGATGTAGATTTATGCGGTCCGAGTGTGCCCTATTTACTCAACTTAGAGAACCAAAACGTTCACCAAGGGCCTCAAGGATGGGTCCCCGTGTACACCGACGCGGATCAGAATCTTGGTGTCATGTCTATAGGCTTTTTATTGAGTTCACGGAATGATGCAGTAGTGTGGAGAGGCCCTAAGAAAACATCAATGATTAAGCAGTTTTTGGAAGATGTGCATTGGCAAGAACTAGATTATTTGGTGATAGATACACCTCCAGGTAAGTAATTACATGTTATGTACTTGTGTTATGTTGAATTGGAAGTTAATAGTGTTAAGAATATTATTGTTTTGGTCATTTTTACGAAAAGATGTCCAATCTTGTGTAATTGTACTTTACAATCTTAAGTAACTAATTTCAAAGTTGATAACAATCAAAACACAAAATGTGTTCCAAATGTTTATCTGTTCAAACAAAACTGTGAATTGCTAATAATTACCTTATTGTACTGTGATAAGAGCTATTTTCAAATAAGTTGCTTTTAATCTAATCTTGTTTAAAACACTTAGTCAAATTTGTAAAGAAATGTTATGTTTAGCATTTTTCTTAATTTTTATATAGGAACAAGTAGATCAAAGGTTCTTATTTTGCCAAAAATATGTGATGATTTTGCCCATTTTTGAACCCCTTACCCCCATATAAGAGCACAAGATTTCTCAAACCCCTCTCCCAAGTTTTATCTGGTTTGAGAAAAGGTGCAAACACTAAAACACAATTTTTTTAAAAGATAATAAAATATAAATGTAGTGTACTATTATTAGATTTAGATTATACCTAAAATCTTACATAAGAATGTTATTAATCCCCCTTCCTCCAAAGATGGAGACATCTTGGGTTTTCGAGAACCTCCCCTCCCCATTGGGGCCCTGATTATTAAGAAATGGCTATGTAATAATGCCTCTTAACTTTTTCTGAGCATTCAATTACCACTGCCCCCAAAAATAAACCTACGCGCACATTGGGCCATTATAGCTTGTGTTTAGATTTAGAGCCTATACTAGATCAAGGTCCTGAAAACTTTTTTTTTATTGAAGGGACGTCAGATGAGCATATAACAGTGATGGAGAACTTGCGTCAAGTGCCACAGTGCTCAGCCATCCTGGTGACTACTCCACAACAAGTTGCTATTGAGGATGTACGCAAAGAGATCACCTTCTGTAGAAAGACTGGGATACCTATCATGGGCATTATTGAAAATATGAGCGGGTAAGTGTAATCTCATCATCATCATGGTCATTAGACGACCAGATGGCTTAGTGGTTAGAGAACCTGACTATGAAGCTTGAGGTCCCGGGTTCGATTCCCGTGTCGGGGCAGATATTAGTATGAAAAATACAAATATTTGTTCTCGGGTCTTGGGTGTTTAATATGTATTTAAGTATGTATCTATCTATTGTATAAGTATGTTTATCTGTTACCTAGTACCCATAACACAAGCTTTGCTTAGCTTACTTTTTGACTGGGTCAATTGGTGTGAATTGTCCCATTATATTTATTATTTATTTACTATCATATCAGCTAAAAGATATCCAGTGCTAGACAAAAGGTTCTCCCAAAGAGTTCCACAATAAGGGCCGGCGCTCACTGCTGGCACGGCACGGCGTGTCATGGCAAAGGATTTTATTACTAATCAAGTTATTTTGAATCTTATTTCAATGAGTTTAGAATTCATGTTACTTTATTTCGATACCACGATGCCGCGACGCGACGAGGGATGCTGCGGTATGACGCGACGCTTAACCTGCCGTGCCATGCCGTGCCATGCCGTCAGTGAGCGTCGGCCCTAAATGGTCCTTCGCTGCCTGCATTGAGTAGTTCCTGTGATGTTTATCAGTGGGTAATAATTTACTTACTATCAACCTAAATGCATGTGAGATTCCATAGTAACAGATTTTTTTATTTTATTTTATTGTTTCTTGTGCATAATTACACAAAATGTCCAACTAAACTGGCTGCTGTATGCTAATCTATATACACTACACCTATTTGGCTAGTTGTTTTTTGCTATGTTTATAACTGTGAAGTGAAATTTTTAAAAAACAGTATGAAAAAGTGAAAATTTTGGGTTAAAAATATGAGTAAGTTGCAGGGCGGATTTGGTCTTATTTTCTTCTTTAGTTCCCATGCAAACCCAAGGCGATGAAACATGAACATGAAACCCATTTATTGTACAAATGTCAATATTTTGTAGGATTCACAACCGCAAACTAGCATCCACAATCACATCTAGATAACTATTGACGTATTTTGATTTCCTTAAAAAAATAATTGCAGTTAATTCAGGACCTTTGTTATTTCTTCATAAATGTCCAGTCACAATCATAAACATTGGAACAGTCAAGGTTCTCAAAAATATCTGAACATGCACATATGCGATTGGCAATATAGTCATGTTCAGATATTTTTGTCCACCTTGAATACTCGATTTCAATGGCGTCTGTCCATTCATAAAGAGTTACCAATCACAGCATTCAAACTTAATCAAATTCTTTTTCAGCTTTGAGTGTCCCACGTGTAGCGAGTGCACCAATATATTCTCCAGCGGAGGCGGCAAGTCTCTAGCTGAATACGCCAAGATCCCATTCCTCGGCAGTGTGCCCATCGACCCACGTGTGGGCAAGCTGGCTGGGCAGGGTCTAGCTGCTGTTAAAGAACTACCAGAATCAAATACGAGCAAAGTTTTTAATGAGTTAGTCAGGTTACTAGAAGATAATAGCAATGGTGATATGTAGCACTGTTTTCTGTAAGGACAAACAATTAAAAAGTAAGATTTGTTGACACATAATGACTGGATTTCCTTCAATATGCTGCAAACTTTGATTGTAAATAGAAAGATATAGTTCCTGCGTTTTTCTTCCCGTTTTTATTCAAGAGAAAATTTACGAATCATGAAAGACAACTGCACAATTTTCTTAAATTATTTATTATTATAACTTTTTATACTCAAGCTGGGGGTCGCTAAGCATCTATGAGCGGACCGATTGGCAAAACAGTTATACTGATATGATTATCAACCACTTTGACCTTTAATGCTGTGGCCCACTGCACCATTGCTACAACACATTTATGGCCCGTACAAATAAGGTTGAGTACCTATAGCTGTTCTGACTGAACAATTTTTCCAGTCATTCAAACGTTTCACTTATGAAATATATATTATTAGGCTACCATAGTTTGAGCCTGGGCCTTATTTCTCTCATACAAAACATCGCATATGCTCAAATGGCTATACAAATAGAGTTGAGTAGGTAGGTTGAGTTAGCGCCCAGTCTGGGCAGATATTTGTATGAAAATATGGTTTGCCCTCGAGCCTTGGACGTTTAAGGCCGAGCGTGCGTGCGATGCGTGTGCGTGTCACGCACCAGTTGTAATGAATGAAACTGGAAGAAAGAAGGCACGCATCTTAGGGCGCCTCTTTCTTACAATGTAATTTATTACAACTAGTTAGCGTGACGTGACACGCACACGCATCTCGTCTGTGCCGGCCTTTATTGTTTATTTAAGTATACATATTTATCTATAGTATTATGTTTATCCATTGCTTTATTATTAAGTATTTGTTATTGTTGTTGTGTTTATTGGGTTATGTATGAGGTTTTGGATATTTCCATCGTACAAACTTTGCTTAGTTTGGGACTAGGTCAATTGGTGTCAATTGTCCCATGACATCATAATAAGTAATAAATATTTTTATTTTTATTTTGGAGCGCTTTGACCTATCAGATATTATTTTGGGTGACTGTACTATAGTCAGTAAATATTTGCTCAAAGACAATTAGTGTTCCCATAAAAGTGCAAATGGAAGGAAATTGGCTCTGGTTTACGGTGAAATTAAATAGTTTATATAACATTGTTTGTTGTTTAAGTATCAAAAATGTTACTGTACAGTTATTAAATAAGCATTCCTACAATTTTTCATTATTGCCAAATAAAACATTATTATCAGTTTATAAACGACATTTATTCAACTAAGTTAAATATTGTAAACAAATATCTAATGTACTATTTATTATAAACTGTATAACATTATCCCGGGTAAATTGTATATTTTCAATATTACAGTACATAAAAAGTCGTACAAAATGTATTACCCTGATAATGTATTTGGTTCATGAAATATAGACTAAGTATTATTAGAGTTTTCATTTTCTTTTTTATTCAAATCCTCCCGTCATGAAAATCTATGTAGATATAGTCAACCAAATAAGTGCTTTGCTTTATCATTTTTTTGCACAGTTCGTACACCAGAAGTAAAGAAATAAGGCTGACTGTCACATTTACTTGTAACTTGTAAGTGAAATAGCCTTTAATGTCTTAACCCCTCGTATGCTTAGACGCGGATCCGTGCCAGTTCATGAATTGCGTTAGCACGTATCCGTGCCAAAGCTTTTTTATTTTTTATTTAAACTTTATACCACTGAAGGTCGAAAATCGATTGGCTAACTGAGCCGACAAACGAAGAAAAATTAAAAAATTCGAAAGAAACCTGTCACGTGATCGATTCGCCGCAACCCAGCTATCAAAAAATTAAATGCCTACCGCATACGAGGGGTTAAGCTGTACAGTCGCGGTCAAAGATATCTTTACACTTTGCTACCTTGTCGCAGTCACTTTGTGTTTGAACTTTTATATGAAATTGTTAAAAGGCATACAGTGACAAGGCACTAGAGTGTAAAGATATCTTTGACCTCGACTTTTTAACACTGAACCTTAGTTTGATAAAGGATTTTCTCGGTCGACTATACATTGAATGAAAGTCAAGGGTAGTTAGTTACCAACCTTGTATTAATGAAAAACAGAAAGAGCCGACGTTTCTGATATGAAGATATGATTCTGTTTTGAGGAAATTTAATCCTACAAAAAAATGGCCCCTATTTTTGATAAACTGAACCCAATCAGGATTTTCCCATATTCTAATATAATAAACATTCAAAATATTTATGTCTATCCTTATAATATTATAAAATCTTATACATAAGCTCAGCAGGTTATACCAGCTCGATCGGCATTTTTTAACTGACTTCAAAAAGGAGATTCTATTTTAAACCCCCAACAATAAAAGAGGGGTGGTTACAAGTTTTACAGCTATATGTGTGTAGGTGTGTGTGTCCGTCTCTTAGTGGCATCATAACTCTTAAACGGGTGAACCGATTTGGATGCGGTGTTTTTTTATTTGAAAGCAGGTTTCTTGGCGATCTTAGACATGTTTCAGTAAAATTAGTTCAGCCGTTTCAAAGTTATCAGCTCTTTTGTTAGCTGCGGAAGGGTTCTTAGACGCATAACGGGCATTTACTTTATTTTTTAATTTATCAACTGTAGGTACCTATGTACGGTCGCGTGCTTTAATTTGGGACCCATTTCGAAAAAACATCCTTTGACTTCCTGTACAATATGACAGGACTGTCAACCTTAAGTGGGTCCCAAATCCCAAATTAAAGCTCGTGACTGTACGTATTTTTATGCATGACACATGACAACTGTGGTCCGTATTCGAATTTTTTTTTTTGGTTACGAGAAGACAATCCACGGCCGCTGAAATGTGGCCGAAACGCCAAGGTAATTTTAGCACTATAAAAGACGTGATTAAGTCCCAGTGCCTGGGTGACTGAGCTTTCTTGATTCTTCTTTTTCAACGTTTCTCTACCCACTGTTGAGTATAGGTCTCATCCAATTTTTTCCATTCTTTGCGGTCGCGTGCTTTCCGCATCCAGTGTTTACCCGCCACTCGTGACAGATCGTCAGTCCACCTGATGGGCTGCTTTCCCACATTTCTGCGCCCGGGCCGCGGTCTCAGATTAGATAGATAGATGTGTGTTAGGAAATTTGGACATGTGTGTTTCGAGATAATTAAAACTAGTCCGACAAGCTCGTGCGCGACCCTCCGCGGAACTCTGTCGCAGTCAGCGTTTGCCGCACTTATTAAAATTACTACTTATTATTAGCAGAGGCTCCCTGCGCCAGGGTTCCGCCGAGCGCCGCGCACGAGCTTGTCAAGGTATAGTTTATTCTAAAAAACTAAACAACTACCTATATCCTATATCTTAAAATAAAATTGCTTATAACTAGATAGTAAAATTGGCAATTGATTTCAAATCAGCAACATAAAAATAAACTTTTAAAATAAAATATTCTACACACAAAAGTTTGTCTGGAAGAGATCTTTTAAGGAATCAAAAGGATTAACCCACTTAATTGACTACTAATTATTTCGATATACGCCACACAGCACATTAAAATGGTTGTAGTACAGACATCATCATAAAAATAGGAGATGTCTAGGTGCTTAAATATATTTAAACACGCAACGGAATTGACAATACGGACGTGTTCAAATGTCTATGAGCACCTAGACTGCTCCGATGTTTACATAGCGGCGACTGTATACGTTAGTCAAATTAAACGTACCTGTTTACATGAAACGCATTATATCGTAAAAAATGCAAGAAAACTCCCTCGGGCCTTAAACTATTTGAAGTAGTTACCTTTTAGAATTAACTATATATCCTTTGTGTAAATACCTTCCTCGCTTAAATCCGCTTAAAGTAGGTACAGCTCTGCTTATCGTGTTTCGACGAACAGTTCGTTCGGTTAACTCAAACAATCACGAAACAAACAATCGACTAAACATAACTCTGCGTATCGCTTTTCTTCCTACCGACTACTCGGCGAAACAAATAATAAACGAAACGAAATTATACCAAACGTTACTCGGCCAAGAGAAGGGTCTGCCAATAGTTGTCTGCGAAACAAAAATCTGTGTACCTAATTGAACTCGGCGAAACAACATAATAAAACTTTGAAAATTGCTGCGTGTGGTAAGCGATTGCGTCTATAAAAGCTTTTTATTAACTTGCAATGTATGTAAGTATGTATGTGCGGATCAAATCTTGGAAGTTGAATTTGACCCACTTCCAGTGGTCGGATTTACTTGAAATTTGGGATACTTATGTAGGTTGGATGACAATGCAGGTACAGTCAACAATAAGTACAAACAGCGAAAAAACTTGCATTAAACAAAAAAATTTAACAAAAACATTTCTTTGGTCGTTATGCTGTTTCGGATTGTATGGCGGCATTGTCGTGGAGCCACATGAACTGACGAATCTCGTCTTCTGACGAGGGGCAGCAGTGTGGAGGCGCCTTTTCAAGCATCTCACGAAGCTCCTGCGGATCAAATTCAGAAAGCCCGTAAATCAAAGAAGTTTATTAAGTAATTTGTACGCGAAAATAGCTGTTACTTTTTTTTTGTAGACGCTCAGTTACAAAAGAATTTGAGATTTTTTTTCTCGACACGTCTAAAAACGTTTTTTTAATCAATCTAGCAGTAATAGGCAATTATTTGAAATTATTTTGAAGAACCAGGGTATTGCGAAGGCAAAACACTAAAAATTAATTCAATACAGGCTATACAGAATGTTAAATTTAAAAAATCTTGCAAAAAGTGTTTTAAAAAAATTGCTATATCTGAAACCGTGCAACTTGGCATAATAGTAAATGTGGTCAAAAATGTTCAGAATTACCCTAACTATCACCCCTTAAAACCCCTACACTCGACTGCCAAACACCCTGTATATTCACTTTAAGAAATTAATAATTCAATTAAAATAAATAAAAATTAAGGGGGCTCCCATACATACAGCAAACGTGATTTTTTGCCGTTTTTATAGATAATGATAATGATACGGAACCCTTCGTGCGCGAGTCCGACTCGCACTTGGCCGGTTTTTTTCAATAGCCAACTGTACCTTCATAGCGTCGCGGTTTCGCCTCGCGGCCGCTAGGTGGTTGACGATGGGCTCTGGGTAGTGAGTACCGATCACGCACTGAGCACGCTCTTGCACGTCGATTGGAGCCTTCCACGGCTCATAGCTGCAATCACGAGAGGCCTTCCATAAGTTACGTCATATATTGCGGTGGGGGGAGTGTGGAGATTTGTGACGCACGAACAATTTTAAGTTAAATATTAAATTAGAGATCAAAATGATAAACAAATGGTGTTGCCACTGCAATAAAATCTAACCCGCGCGGTGTAAACTTAAAAGTCGATGATTATGCTTATTTTGACATAAAGTTTATTCATTAACCAGACCAGTGCAAATATCGATTTACCTGATTATACCTGCCTACCCAAAAGTTATGACGGGAAAAAATAGTCAACCTATAATAAGTAATGTTTGCATATTCTATAGGCTTCATACTTTTGATCGGTATGTCATTTGTCAGTCGTCGAGCGTCCCGCTCTAAAAATCCTAACCTGTTGTGTGCACACCCGTGCGCACAGGACGCTCGACGGGTTAACCGAAACGGTGAAATGTTTAAGGAAATCAAAATAGAGTGCCGGTTTGGCGGGGGAAGCATAGCACCAGCACCGATGGCCCCCTGAGCTTTGGCGCCCTGGGCCGTCGCCCTGTCGCGCCCCCACTTAACGCCGGCACTGTGTCTGTGACTCACATGTAGCGGTCCGGCATGTTGGTCAGTTCAGGCACATAGCGTCGCACATACTCGCCGCTCGGGTCGAGCCTCTGCCCGAGGCGCACGGGGCAGGCACACTCGCTGGAGTCCAACAGAGCTTCGAACGCGCTTGACGATACCCACATCCAGTTGCCCGCGCATACCGACCTGGAAAACGTCAACAACGGGTTTCTTTAATGGGTTATTACATTTGGTGCTGTGGCCAGGATAGTATTTTATTTTAAATAGTGTAGGTACTAATTTGATTCAAATAACATTTTATTACATGATTAAGTCCCGCGAGTAGTATTAGTTATGATTGTCCCCTTAATAAGTACCTCCTTTTGCTATTTTAAAGACAATAGTATCCTGTATGCTTACGGTCTAACGCGCGAGCGCTTGCTATCGCTTTCATTATTTCTTTCTGTGAATCGGTATAAGATGATGACAGAAAGAGATGGTTAATGCGATGGCGCCACCTTACTAAAGAAGCGGTAGTAGGTAGTTTTGAACGAAAATTGCGAAAGCTTAAAACAGTAAAACAATCTTTCAGTTGCATCTGAAATCTTTCAAGAGAATCCGAATGAAGATGGTTTATCCTCCTATGGCCTTATGAAATAACAATAATTTCTATTCCTCTTATTTTTAGGGATTGGTTACACGTTGATGCCGTGCAGGATACTATTATCTTCGTAATAGTAAGTACAGTGATAAACGACGATCGCTCATTATTTATTAGAAATGTGATTATTTTGTCTATTTACTGACCAATCAGCATCGATCAGGTACTTGAGGAAGTGTCTAAGCCCGTGTTCCCAGGACAGCCAGAGCGTGCCCCGCGTAAGGAAGGAAGCCACGGTGTTCCGGACCGAGTGGTGCACCCAGCCTTCTATGCGGAGCTGCCGCATGGCTGCGTCAATGAACGGGAAACCGGTGCGGCCCTCCATCCAACTGGGCAGGGTATTAAAGGGCTATGGCTATCAGACTAGAAATGAGCTCAAATGGCAAGTTAACACAAGTTTTTCGGATGGTAGGACTTTGGGCAGCTTCGTCCGGATTGCTGCTACCATCTTAACCCTTTGGACGCCATAAACCGTTTTTGTTACAAACGAAATTGATTCTTATGCGGATGCGGGTAGGTTAATTTTTGTATTGGCGACGCTGGCGTTCAAATGCATGCGCTGCTGTGTTCCGGCGCGGAGAGTAAGATAGCCAGAGAATTTACTGGCACATTTATTTATTTATGAAGTTAAAAAACAAGCTTACAGTACTTCACCAAGGTGCCTAGACCGTTATAAATAACAGCAAACACATCAGTACCCTGAACCTCGGATATGCATGCATGTAAAAGTGCTATTGCCTTGGGTGTTGGACAGTTCCTGTTCCTGGATCACATGAGGTGTTACAATGTGTATGTATAGGTGTGGTGGTGCTTATTTACCATAAGGCGGTCGTTAAAAAAAAGTGACAGTCATCAATAAACGACTAAGGTTGAGACCCCACTGGTGGGTGCGTTGCATTGCGTTGCGTTGCGTCATTGCAACGAATCAACGCATTGTATGCTACACCTGCGCTGCGTCGACCCACCCTCCCCCAGCTTCGTCTCTTGTCCGTCGATCCGTTAAAACGTCGTGTGCGATGATGCAACGCATCAATGTGGCATGTCATAAAAAATATACCAACGAAGCCTTATTTTAAGACACAGTTTCAAAGAATATTTATTTATTTAAACAAATACCTCTCCAACTCGTCTCCTTCGGGTTCCTTCCACGCTATGTTGAGACAGATAGGGTTACCACGCATTTGCCCGTATTCGGGGTTATTGACGCACATCGTGTAGAAATATTCGCGCCAAATCAGCTGGCCTGCACACGAGTAATATAAAAAAGTTGCTCGTATCTATATTAAGCGGGGTTTACACGGGTGACTAAAGCCGCACGATTTTTGCCGCGCGGCTAACATCGACCGTCTAAATGGCAAATTTTCCGTCCGAATTGCCATTTAGACGGTCGATTTTAGGTCGATTTTAGACGCGCGGCAGAAATCGTGCGGCTTTAGTCACCCGTGTAAACCCCGCTTTATGAAGAGTACACGAAAAGAACATGAGTGTCTAGTCACTTAAGCAACTTTTTGAATAGTGATGTTGACACCACCAATCAACTGACGTACTTTTTATGAGCTGTCAAAACAATTCTCACATAGAGTTTGAATGGCAATAGCAACATATGACGTCACTTGTTCGCATACTCATACTCAATCAAGTAACTATTTATTTGTTTGAAGGATTCGATTTGTGGCATTCGAACATGGCGGATGTAGACAATATCTAATTTTGGTATTTCTGTTTCTTTGGCTACTTGTAGTATAATTTTGATAGTGTTTTATGCGGCGATTAACCTTAATTGTTACAGTGATCACAAAATTCTATATTGCTCTCGTGTCTGACATTTTTTAATGCGCAAGTTGTCTCCACGTGGTTTCTGGAATTTTACTATCAAGTTGCAAAAACTACAATCACCGTACAACGTCGCTCCCAAAGAGAGCAATTAACTGACATTGGCACAAGCCTAGTGGCCGCCATTAAAGAAGAGAAGAAGAAGATTTGTTTGAAAGCAACAAAAAATCTAATTTTGCAGTTAATCGAAGATTAATCTGGTTTTCAGGGCTAAAATAAAGCGTTTTTTTACTAGAGTCGTGTCTTCGAATTATTTTTAATGGCGACAACATCCCTATTCTATTATAGCTGTTTGAAAGTTAGTCATCGTCACCTCATAGACATAGACATAGACATAACTTTATTCGACATCAAAAAAGAAAATACACTGACTAATACACTGAGAAAAATAAAAAGAACAATAATAACAATAAAAACAAAAAACATAATTGTAGATGTCGAAAAGGAATTTGACTCAGCATAAGCTGTAGTAGATGCCTGCTACAGCGCTGATTTTCAGTCAAACCCTTCATATCCTTGCATCAAACTTGTTGGACCGGAATCACGAAGAATTACTATGATAAAACTATTTCTTAAAAAGTGAAAAAAATAAATATTCTCAGATATCCATATTCAATCCAATGGTAAGTCATAGTACTTTGCGAGTTCTACATTTTGAGATTATAATATTATTTTTCAAAAAATGTGACTAGACATTTTCTTTCCGTGTACCCTTCATATGATTCCCACCGATTTTTGTAAAATAAAAGTTCGTGAGTGCCTGTGCATGTTCCTTAAGCCCAGATTAGACCTGCAAGAATAATCGTACAAGTTGCATTACATTGTGGCACTTGATTGACCACTTCGAACTCGTTCGCTTTACCACTTCGCAATGTAATGTACCTAACTTGCGCGATTTTTCTTGTTAATCTAATCTGGGCTTTACTCTTTCATATTAAAACGGTTGGCGGAATTTAATATACAAATAACCAAATACATATTTTGTGTATATATGGTTGTTTGAATCCGGAAATCTCAACCACCAAGTCAACATGAAGTTTTACATTAATTCCTGAATACGCTAATCGGAGGACATGGTGGAACCATTTTAGTCGAGATATATCTTTCTCTATAATCGGGTATCCACTGAGCGGGCCGCATCGCGAGGCAGCCATTTCCGGTGCGATTTTGAGCTTTGTGTAGAACAAAATCATGCCTCATGCGCTTGCCTCGCGAGGCGGCTCGCTCAGTGGAGACCCGGCATATATCATTAACGATGGTAATCGATGACGTCGAAGAGAATAAGACATGGGAAATTAATAATAAACAATCTTCTTACCTGTAATAAAGTGAGTGGGAGGCAGGCGTCCCTCATGGACGGCACGGAAAAGGTCTTGGATGGACCAGTAGAAGCTGTAAAGATTGCCAAGTTCTAAGAAAAGTATAATTTAATTGTTTCAAGAACAGTAACGATTTATTTTAAATCAAACTTTCAGTCAAATATTTGGACTATAATGAATGATTAATCCGTGTAGCGTCCGATGGACACCATTTGTCCCTCAGTTTTTTGTGCTGGTGGCAGTGGTTTAGACAACCCGATTCCCCCCGGGTTGACTAAACTTTCAAAGATATCAAACGCTTTGGAAGAGAAGCGTTTGATATCTTTGAAAGTTCAAGAAGAGATTTTAGTTTTCTTTTTGCTCCGGCTTTACTTGCCAATATTTTCACGCGCCCCGCCACTGGCTGTTAGTGTCCGGTGCGTGTACTGCCTTTTCGACGAATTATTTTTCGCAAACTGATTCATTTGGCGAATGTTTCATTTCCCAAATGTTATTTTTTTCTGAAACTGTAAACTATTCAGGATATATTTGAGGACTATCCTGTAGGTTAGGTTAGGTTAGGTTTGTCTTATGACAATCCTGAAAAGTTTACAGTTTCAGTAAAAATAAACATTTGGTAAATGAAACATTTGCCAAATGAATCATTTTGCGAAAACTTTTTCGCCGAAACATTAGTAAACCGTCCGGTGACCAGCGGACAAATGGTGTCCATCGGAATTCGGACGCTCCACGGATTAAGTAATAACTGACGTTTCCGAGTTAATTGCGCACTGTACGTACCCTCTAACAGAGAGGCAACCAAACCGAAGCGCCGGACTCAGAGAGATGGGTGGGCCGAGCAAGTCGGGATTTCCGTGCGAAGGCAGGAAGGAGCCCCTATGATAAACATAAAATAAAACTAAACAAGGTGTTAGAAAGAGATGCAAATATTTTCGAAACATTTATTTTTTTGTAATTCTTAAATCTTAGATTTTTAACATTTTATTGACTTTATTATCAAACAGTTATTTAGAAAATTACTATGACGATGCCTAGCTTTCCACTAAGGATCTCATTGAGTAATTAATTTTATTTTGTTACAAATTGTAATTTTTAGAAAGAAAGAAAGAAAAAGATATTTTCTCAAACATCCAAGGAAATGTGGTCCTTATAGTCGTGACAATAGAACACGAAGTATGTCATTGTATAGCAGTTGAGGAAGATTCGTTCTAATTTCAAATTAGACGACAATAATGGAATTTCATACAAACATTGCTGGCCAAGGCCAGCAAAGAGATTGTCTTTTGTTTTAGTGGGTCGTATTTTCTTTTATTAACTATCAATGACATACTGCCAATTAAGAAAAATTTAGTTTGTGAATTTACTTTTTAATATCTTACTTGTCTAGATTTAATAAAATAAATAAGGATTGGCGTTTATTGTTAACAATTTATTAAAATAACCAATTAATAAGGTCGTAATTTTTTAATAAATATAAATCATCTCAAGATTTTGCGTCAAAAACATTAACTGGAACAGCTTACAAATAAATTGCTGGAAAAAAAATATTTTGGCGGGAATAAAAAAAAAAACAATTCGAATTAAATATGAATATATAAGTTGAACATTCGTGTCATTTCCTTGGATTTATTTGAGAAAAGCACTATACAAGCCTTGGCCACGAACAGGGATTGCCGGCCTCGTATCTCTAGATGGCCTCGTTAACACTCGGCCATCTATTACTACTCGGCCGGCAATCCCCTATTTCGCGGCCGCTGCAGTAATGTACTATTATTCGTGACAACATGGCGGGTAAAATAAGATTGAAATAAAAAATGCGCACATCACGAAACGAAGGGTAGGTACACGGATAGAACATAAAATGTTTAGCCACCTTTTATGAAAAATTAGATTTTTTTTTAACTTTAATCTCGCAAAGTACTATATGGTACGTTAGGTACCATTGGATTAAATATTATGGATATCTGAATTTTTTTTTCACTTTTCAAGAATGGATACCGTAGTAATTGTTAGTTGTGACTAACTTTCGAACCGCTACACTCAAAAAAGTCGCTTAGGTGACTAGACATGTTCTTTCAGTGCACCCTTTGATCAATTATAACTGAAGATACACATTGCCGAACAAAGTCCCCTTCAAAGAATGTCCGAACTTTTTTATTTGTTTGCGTAACAATTAAAATCATCACCTACACAGAAATTTGAACCTAGTCTTTACTTCATTACAGTCGAATTTCGGTTGACACTTGACAGCTAAACTTGACAATTTCACGCAACGTACTGAGAAAAAAGAAGGCCACTTTTATCAAAGTGGCGCTCATTTGGCTCGGACATTTTCGGGCGCGCGACTGTGGATCTACAGTTATAATTGATCAAAGAGTGCACCCTTCAAATGATCCCAAAAATTAGCAAACTGCCAGTCTTTCAGCTTTTGCCAGTATGTATTTAAGTATGTATTTATCTATATAAGTATGTTTATCCGTTGTCTAGTACCCATAGTACAAGCTTTGCTTAGTTTGGGACTAGGTCAATTGGTGTGAATTGTCCCGTGATATTTATTTATTTATTTCAACCGCGCTGATCAATTTCACATTTCATTCCGAGTCGCGTTTGTCCGTTCGTCACCTGCTGAATGTCTCCCGCTCGACGTTGAGCCGCTGCTTCATGTGTTCGAGGGCGCTCGTCTCGCCTCCCACCCACCGGATCATACGGATATCTTCCTCGTTCTCTCGGAACACGCCGAAATCCTCCGGCTTGGGCGTCTGAGGGTACCACAAGCATAGAGGTATAACTAGGGGCCAGAATTGACAACATTTCATTTTAAACACTTCAAAATGTATACATACGATTGGAAAGCATTTTGCTTCCTGAACACTATAGGTACACTAGGTTCATACAAAAGAATAAAAAATATGCCCTGATTTTACCAGTTCTATCATACAATAGGTGAAATGCCCTTGCCTTTTGCCTAAGAAAAAATAAGCTGTTCAATAATTTTGTATGTGACATTGATATCATCAATTTTATTAGGTACATAACCTGGGAGGCTGCTACAAAATAAGATTTTTGAACTTCGTATCATGCCATTCCTGTCACTCTTATGTTTAGCGCTATTAGCGTGAACGAAACGGCACAGTGCGAAGTTCGAAAATCGAATGTCGTGGTTCAACAAGTGGTGTCATAAGTTGCTATTGCCATTTAAACCCTATGGGAGAATTGTGTTTTGACAGCTCATAAAAAGTACGTCAGTTGATTGGTGGTGTCAACATCCCTATTAGTAATTCTTACCTCTAATTTATTGAATCAGGCGTTACTTTGCGGAGGTCCATATTAATGAACTAAAACAATTACTTTGCTCACCCGCGACCTTACAATAGTTACGTTTATGCAAGAAATGTGCGTTCATGCAGTTCCTCCACCTCCACACTGTACGAACACACACAAATCACATAAACCCAACCATCACCACCACCAAGCTACACTGACGCGTTTCGAACTCAACCAGAGCTCATCTTCAGAGTTACCACAACCGTATGCTATGCTACCAACTGTTAAACTAACAAACCAAAACAAATGTTTTAACTTGTCACTGTAACTTCTCAAGTACCCACTTTATTTTTCTTATTCTCAAACTACCCCACAAAAATTAACTTTTATTGACATATTATAAAACTACCTTGATTTTTTTTTTTTTTTTTTTTAAGCCAACCATATATATTTATTCATAAAACTAAAAGCATACATTATGAGCTATAAATTTACGAAATACAATATGATTTAAAAAATGTCGAAACCCTGAATTTCTCCTACCCGGGGCATCGTGCCAAGCATGCTTGCGGCATTCCCTCGCTGTACGGCTATGCTCAGCCTCTGAGCGAAAAAAGACCCGGCCCTGAGGTCGCCAGAGACGCTAACCAGTTTATCCGACACCTCGCGAACAAATTTTTTGGTGTCGGATGACCATGGTCCTAAAGTTTCTAATGCAAGTGCCACAAATATATAATCATTTGTTAAAAACGAATATTTGCGGCACTTGATTGTTTGGGCATGGTCGGCAGCAGTCCCTGGCTTACTGGCAGAACACTGACGTAGGACGGAGCCAGCGTGTCTGAGCAAGTGACATCCCACGCCAAAGGTTTGCCCAAACTCCAAGGCACTAAAGTGCAACCATCGGGTCTCTTTCCGTCCGAGGCAGACATGCCTGAGGGCTCAAGAGTCGCCGGTATGGCAACAGTGCTGAGTGCCCGGCGGATAAGGTCATTAAGTGATGTATGCCTGTAAATGCGACCAGCACTCAGTTGACAATGTAGGCCGTGTCGGCCTAAAGCATCAACTGTAATACCACACCGGCAGCAAGTATGAGGTTCACATGTTTTTATTCCAAGCCGCAAACATACGGCAATCCTTAGTGAGGCAGGGTCCAAAAGTGTGCCAAGGTTTCGGGAGGGAACTGCGCGCAGCCAGTGACCAGATTCCGGCTCAGATACAGCTAGCAGTCTAGCTCGCTCGACAGTATCCTGGCAATTTTGTAAAAGCCTGTTGGATGTAACTTTGTCATAAACACTACTCCAGGCAGCTTGGCTACCTTTTTCTGCTGGGGTCTTCTCGCCAGGATTATCAGCATTCCATGCTGCCTCCGCATCCATCAAGCACGACACCGTAACATCAGGTGGGTTGGTAACGTTTAATATACCACCGATGAGGGTGATAGTGCTGTAGACGGATGACAGAAAAGCTGGAAGAGCCAAGTCACATGTGGTACGGATGCCAAGACCGCCAAATTTTATAGGGAGAGTAGCTTGGGTCCAACAAGAAGGCGAAGGGGAAATATTTAAAATTTTTGAAACAGTTTCTTTCATAATGTTATCAATACTATTTGTCAGTGAATGAAATTTAAAAACAGGGCAGCAGCGCAGAAGGTACATCAATTTAGGTGAAAATAAGCAAAGGCGTAGGATGTATATAGCAATGTGTGGGTTAATTTGGAATAATAAGTCAGAGGAGTTTTTAAAACTCTCAATTTTAGAATTGAGTGTAGGTAGAATAGCGTCCTCGAAGATTGGAGCACCCAGAAGGGTGAGAGAGTCACGGGCAAGAATGGTGATATTAGGCATGAGATTGTTAAAGCTGCTGATGATTTGAATGCGATTATTGTCAGATAGTCTGTCCGCAATAAATATCTCGCATTTGTTAGGGTTTAGTTGGAGACCAATCTCAGAGAAACGACTAATAATAGTTTTCAAGTCCTCTAACACTGTAGACGCCGTGCCCCCAATGGTACCGTCATCCAAATACCAAATATTCAGATCAGATGTAAGCTGTGTGATGATAGGGTTGATAGCGAGGCTAAAAATGACAGGACCGAGTGGATCTCCTTGTTGGCAACCTACGGAAGATGAAATTTCGTTATCGCCAAACATTAATTTAGAAGGAGTTGCGTAGCACTGCCACATATAAGCAAATATTTCCGGAATTTCTTTCTCAATTTCTGATAGCAGTGTACTCCTATTTACAGAATTGAACGCATTTTTAACGTCAATTTTTAGTAGAACATCGTAATTTTGGTTGTCCAAAAAAGTGCGTGTTGCGTGAACCGCAGCTTCGCACCCACCTCTGACTCCGAAACCAATTTGCTTAACTTTAAATTGATCTGTAAGGCGGGTACGAAACTCACGACAGCATAATTTTGAAGCCAAACGCCGTAATGTGCTTCCGACAGCTATGGGACGGATACCACCATCTTTTTTCTTCAAGGCAATTAAATTTGCACCATATAATACAGTCCAACTCCTTGACAACACGGACCTAGTGAGAAGACTGAAAAGGACTAAACCCTTTGAGTTAGTGTAGTGTTAATCATACTCGAAATAGTGTTACAGTGATAGTGACGTAAATGAAGAACACATGAACAAAGTGCTTCGCCTTAATAGACACTAAGAAAAGTCATTGGACGTTATTCTTAGAGACTTTAAACAAAATAGTAGATTAAGTGAAATGAATATTGCTTATTAGCCTTTATGAGCTAGATTGTAATTAAATATAATTAAAAAAAAAAAAAAAAAATATATAATACAGGAGCTATTTCTGAGCAGATATTTCCCGATAGCATTAAATTTATCAAAGCGGTGAGCTCCTTCAGTAGAGACTCCCCAACGTCACCGAGTAGAGGGTTGGTCAGATCTTTCAGATGTTGAGGAGTAATGGCATCCAAACCACCAGCAGAGCCGTTAGGAAAGGAACGTACCGCTTGAAGGGTGGCTGTTTCTGAAACCTGGAGTGATCGCTGTGTGGCGGAAGGTGTGGCTGGGAATTGAATGGAAGCGGGGGCAGCAGGGTGTTTTTCTCTGAGGGTAGCGAGCACTGAAGGGGAATGTGAGGCTAAGGTATCGCTGGAAAAAAGAAGATTAGCAGCACCTTTCACATTACCCTCAGAAACTTTACTTTCAATTTGCTTTATTTTATTGCCAATACGATTAGTACAAGGTAAAATTGAGTCAGTTGCCGAGTACGATTGAAATGAAGGATGTAAAACATTTTGCTTTATTAAGTTAGTGAGGGTAATGTTAGTCTTTTCACGAGGGATATGCAAGTTTTTATAAACAAAGGTCAGTAGACATTCCCACGAGGCGAAATCATTCTTAGATACAACCCTGGCCACACATTCCGACAAGCTTCTTGCCACCGATGCACGAGCTCCCTTCGGAATCCTTTTCACAATCCTGGTTTCATCTTTTAAGCGTGCCAAGCGGGCTGAAAGGCTATCTGTAGAGCAGCAGGACGAAGATACCCCGGGCAAGACACTAGACCAGCATCGGTTGTTGATAATAATTGATGTCGGTGGGTCAATTCTAGGTATGTGAGTCTTTCCACAATGGATATTTAGACCTCGGCTGCCTTTATAAAGTTTTCGGTCATTACATATAAAACATTCCGTTAGTTGTGATGAAGCATATGCCATTGCTAAGATAAACTAATATTAAACTAAACTAATAATAATATAAAACAGAAATAATATACCGAAAAACAAACAGTCAATAATAAATAATAAGCACTGACACTGGCGTTGTCATCCACACTTCTTTTTCGAGCGCGGGCGGGCTGCCGCAGCTAGCCGGAGCCACCGGGGGCGCTCCGTTCAGCTTAGTTTGCACGCCTATTGTTGAAGTAAATGCCAGCTTCAGAATTTCCGTAAAAATGGATCAAATATGGTGATTGACTTTTATGTCGCAAACGCAGTTTTTACAGATTTCGTATTATTATGGTTTTCCATTGATTTTATTTATATTCTGCCAATTTCGACGATCAAGGACAAAAAAGGCTCGGTGTTTAATATTATAACTTAATAAATTTAAAATATTTCAATCCGATCGCAAAAATGTATAATGTTGACAGTTGACATTTGAATTTTTTGTTTATTTATTTATAAGGCATATTTAATTAATACTAACTGTTCAAACTCGACCCAAGCCGCAGTAAAGGAGAAGATACTAAATTTACCTGTTCATTAATAATAGACCCCATAGTGTTGTACCTAATTATTTCCATGCATTTCAGAGCATCCAGACGCAACCCCTTGCCGCAATAATGTAACACTTCATAAGAATCTGAATCTAACAATGAATGATTTGATTCCAACAAATGTTTTGCAAAATTCGATCTATCTGGATGCTCATTCCTATATGCCGAAACATGCTCTTTAAATCTAGTATTAAAACTTCGGCCTGTCTGTCCTACGTATATCCCATTGCAGTCATTACAAGTAAGCTTGTATACCCCCGATCTAGTTCCCTTATCTACCTGTTCTTTGTGGTTACATAGCCTAGAGTACAAAGAGTTGTTAGTCTTAAAGGCAACATTAATATTGTTTGATTTTAAAATGCCATAAATCTTATCAGACAAACCCCCGACGTAAGAGATGCTAGATCTATATTTGTTAGTAGACTGAGAAGGTAACGCAGCGTAAAGCATGCTATTTACTAACCGTGCCTGCTTCTTTTGAACTAAACTATCTACCATTGATTTTGTATAACCATTTGAGATCGCTATCTGATAAATAGTACTCAACTCTAAATCAAAATGTTCCTTAGAAAGAGGCACAGTCAACAATCTATTAACATAACAATGGAAAGCAGCCAGTTTATGCTGCCACGGATGATTAGAAGATGCTGGTATAACAGCATCTGTGTACGTGGGCTTACGGTATATTTTAAATTGATGTTTACCATTTAATTTTGAAATCGTTAAATCCAAAAAGTTCAACGAACAATTTTCCTCCAATTCTTTTTTGAACCTTATCTTTACGTGCTTGTTATTCAAACCATTAATCCAAAAAGTTCAACGAACAATTTTCCTCCAATTCTTTTTTGAACCTTAGCTTTACGTGCTTGTTATTCAAACCATTAATAAATGCACATTTCTTGCATAAACGTAACTATTGTAAGGTCGCGGGTGAGCAAAGTAATTGTTTTAGTTCTTTAATTCTTACCTCGTCATAAATGGTGAACTCCTTATAGAAGCAGTCCGGCAGCCTCCCGAACTCCACTCCTGTCAGGTCGACGTTTGGCACCGGACGCGGCGGGTCCCCGATCGTCGCCACCGTGTGCTGGAAGACCACGTTAAGGATAACACGTCTCGTTGCCTGTGTTTCCAGATAAATACAATACAACCTAGGGCTCTTCAAGGCTCTAGGCTAGGGTGAATAGGCTATCACTGAACCAGTGAGATACATCCTTGCCTTATCTTCACATTTCATCAGGTGAGATAGTGGTCAATCGGGTCAGTTTTATGTAAAAAACAAGAGCGTGTCGGACACGCCCAGGATCAGGGCCGGATTTAGGGCAGGGCCTCCACAATAAATACTTCGAAAAATTGTTTAATGAAATCTCGACTGAAAAAAAATAGTAATTTTATTTGGAAAATAATTTGTGGCCAAGGGGCTCCACTCCTTTTATACCTACCCCGAGGCCTCCGGACCTCTAAATCCGGCCCTGACCAGGATAGGGTTGCACAGCCGTTACGACGTGTACTACTTATCTGTATTTTGTAAGGATTTTGTATTTTGTACGGAACTTCCCATGTAGGTATATTTTATAGGTCAGGCTGCTATTTACTCTTATTTTACTAATAATTCTCTTATTCAAAATTTTCAAACCAACAGTTTAGGTTTTAGAGGGAGAGGAGGACGCTCGATATTAACAAAAAATTTCACATTTAAAGTTGAATATCACGCAAACGAATCACTGTATTGAAAAACGTCTTCATAACCTCGTAATGATTTTAAAGACCTATCTAACGATACCCCACACCACCATAAGGTTAGACGAGAAAAAAACTCACCCCAAAGGGGGTAATAGTAAAGACTCTTATCTAAAAAATTTTTTTCTACATTTTATTTTATCACTGTCGGGTTAATTGCTACATACATCCACGCAAAATTACAGCTTTCTAGCATTAATAGCCTCTACGCTTAGCCGCGGACGGACGGACATACAAACATGACGAAACTATAAGGGTTCCGTTTTGCGATTTTGGCTCCGGAACCCTAAAAATTCTGAAAACAGTACGCTTCTATATATTTTATGACAAACGTTGATATGACAAGTTAAATTATGAGAAACTAAATTATGAAGCCAAAGGGACAAGGGTTCCCACCCAATTACACATACACACATACACTCACGCACACACACACACACACAAACACACACACATACACACACACACACACACACACACACACACACACACACACACACACACACACACACACACACACACACACACACACACACACACACATGCAAACCACCTGGCGCATGCGCTTGTCTTAGTTTTCTTTTACGTAATTTATGTTTCTCTGGTCTAAAATTTGGTTTTATTCTGTTTAATTTAATTTTATTTATTTTTGTATTATTATTATTTTTTTTAATCATTCCTACTGTTTCACATCTTGCACTCCAGGGTCCCAAGATACAGGCTCAGCCTAGTTTGGGGTCCGTCAGGAATACTTACTCTGTACACTTGTGAATTATTAAGCAAATAAATATTTTTGTATTTTTGTATTTTTTTGTAATTCTATCTCTCACCAAGAACATCTGATAGGTAAGCGGCGGGATGCCCCCGTTGGCCTTTATCACGGTGTCGGGCTCCCACAGCGTGTGCGACACGTGCTCTTCACATGCCACGCCTATCTCACGGCACGCCGCCTTCACGCTGTCGTCACGCGCACGCCACACAGGCTCGCAGTCTTGCTCGAAGCAGATCCGGCGGATGCCTATCGAGGTAATTTTATTTTCAGCCAATACACACATTTACTTACTTATTTACAGAAGTACTTCCTTTTATATGTATAAAGAGGACCCATATCGAGCTAAATATTTTTTTAGGACAGTTCCTACATCACAATAAAAACAATAAAGCTGGTTGTCACATTGACTTGTAAGTAAAAATAACCTTTAATGTTTTAAGCCTTACAAATGACATTGAACCTTAGGGTGGTAAAGGAATTTTCACACCACCTGCTCGATAATGCCTTATTATATATCATGCAAACCTTTCTCAAAGTAAATCATTCTAGCCCTTGGCTTTCGCCGGGGCGTAATGTTGTACTGAATTTCATTATAACCCGCAGTAATGTGATTCTCGCTTTTCATAGTTCTTATTGTTATGCGTTTAAAGTCTAATTTCGTCAAAATGGCACGGCGTGCTGTAGGGCCTGCAGGCTGAGGGGGCGCAGGTGGCCGTGCGGAGCCAGTCAGTCAGTGGGTCTATTTCGAGTATTTTTCTAGTAGCCTTGGTTTTTATTGTCTCGCAAAAGGTGAGAAAAGTAGAGTATACTCCTCGGGGATAAAACTGATTTTGCCTTGGGCGCGCTTAAATCCTTCACTACTCTCATGACTCCGTCTTAATTCCCTCGCTTCGCTCGGGAATCAACTGAAAACCCCCTCTCTACGCTCGGGAGTTAAATGTGGAGTCCCTCGTTTCGTTCAGAATTCAATATCGCGCCCGTGACATAATGCAGTGCTTTATCCCCTTGGTGTACAATCTACTATTCTTGGTCGACTGTACATACCTAACTAGTAACATCTAACGCCTTCACTAAAACACTCACCGAATTCCTCCCACAGGCGGCGAAAGAAAGCAGTGGGCTGAGCCTTCACCATGATAAGCCGGCCGCCGTGCTTCCGGAACTGATTGTCCAAGTCATCCAGTGCCTCCAGAAGGTAACGCATCCGATTGTAGCTGACCAGCTTCGTACCTGAAGACAGACATCAATGAGGGTTTTCTTAACAAGTAATATTCCCAGACGGCATTAGTATCGTGAGGTCTGTTTGAGGTTAAAGTCTTGCTCGAGTTTGGCTCGTTTAGTTTGACACAAATGTCAAACGGACCTATCGATACTGGCGCCAACTAGCCTGTCACAAATATCATCATTTCAGAGAAACTCGACTGAGTAGAAAATTTGACTATCACCGTCAGACATAAGCATCTCCCAAAGAACATCACAATGGCCGGTCCTGCGCCGCCCATAGCTATCGGACTCCTGCTTTCTTCACCAGGTCATCTCTCATCAGTCCATCTTGTGGAGAACCTAGTCACTCACGCTCGTCTTTCTGTACGTATATACTTACTGCCATTAAACAACACATGCAATGCTGGGTCAGCATCGCAACTCCACCCTTAAGCCACAAGTCTAGTACCGTGTATAGTCCGAGAAGCTCGTGCGCGGCGCTCGGCGGAACCCTGTCGCAGGGAGCCTCTGCTAATAATAAGTAGTAATTTTAATAAGTGCGGCAAACGCTGACTGCGACAGAGTTCCGCGGAGGGCGCGCACGAGCTTGTCGGACTATATCTCCAATATTATTATATTTTATTTTTTTCTTATTATTTTTTTTCTTTTTTGACGGTGGAAGCATTCTACACTTCCACTGAACATAGATATAGTTAGTTAAGATGCAGGTATAGTTTGTTTTTTTTTTTTTTACTAAGGGACCCAATACATCCCTGTATTGTTTTTTTTATATAATTATTATTTTTTTTTTATTTAATTCTATATTTGTATGGTTTTTTAGTTTGTAATTTATTATATTTTAATTTGAAAAGATGACTTCCTGCCAAGTTTCTTGCGGCGCATTCTTCTTGGCAATGATGCGCTGGTAGTTTAAAAAACCGGCCAAGAGCGTGTCGAACACGCCCAAGATAGGGTTCCGTAGCCATTACGAGAAAATCAAGTAATATTTTTCAAAGGATTTCGTATGTGTACGGAATCTTCCAAGTTTAGGTATGTTTTATACCTTAGGCTACTATTTACTCTTAAACTACAAATAATTCCCAAACAATTTTAGCCGCTATAATTTTCCTTGTAAATTTAATAACGACCGCTTTAGCCTAGTTGGTAGTTACCCTGCCTACGAAGCAAGAGGTCCTGGGTTTGAATCCCGCTAAGGGCATTTATTTGTGTGATGAGCACGAATATTTTTTCCTGAGTTATGGATGTTTTCTATGTATTTAAGTATTTATTTATCTATTTATGTATGTTTATCGTCGTCTAGTACCCATAGTACAAGCTTTGCTTAGTTTGGGACTAGGTCGATTTGTGTAAGATTGTCCCCTAATATATATTTTTTTTTTATATATTTACTACCATTCTGAATTTTTTCAAATTTTTCCACCCAACAGTTTAGATTTTAGAGAGGGGGGGGGGACGGTCGATTTTAATAAAAATTTTCACTTTAAAGTTGAATATTTCGCAAACGGATCACTGAATAGAAAAATCATGTTAGCAACCCCACAATGGTTTTGAAAGACCTATCCAACGATATCCCATACTATAGGGTTAGTCGAGAAAGAGGGGGAGAAAGGGTTAGGGTTCTTTATTTTTTATTTAACCACATTGTCGGCGTAATTGATATATATGTTCATGCCAAATTACAGCTTTTTAGTACTAACAGCCTCTGACCTTAGCCGCGGACGGACAGACAGACAGACAGACAGACGGACAGACATGGCGAAACTATAAGGGTTCCTAGTTGACTGCGGAACCCTAAAAAGTGACATGTAAAAGAGCCCTATTATATTATTATCGTACGGCCTTTGAAAATAAAATTCCTGCGTTTCCTATAAAACTAAATCTAAATTATTTAGCCAGTCTATAGCCTCCCCAGAGCATCTGTTAAGCCCCCTGAAGCCGCCAGCAAAACGTCGGTTGGGGCACTCCTCCACGATGTGGTAGGCTGTTTGCTGCGGAGCGCCGCAGTCACACGCTGGCGAAAGAGCCCTCTGCGGCCTATTTGCAGAATAAACGTTTTAATTTGATTTTTTTTTTGTATCTAACCAGCAGTATTACCACCGAAGTTAAAGATGGAGAAGACGGAGCGCGAGCAGTCTTCGAGCCAAGCGCACTGCCGTGTCAACTTCGCAGCTCGTCCAGCAAACTGTATAGTCTAAAACCATGGTTTACCAGCAGTATTTCCATCGAAGACGAAGATAGAAAAGAAGGACGCAAGTTGTCCTCAAGCCCTCAGTGCAGTGCCTAGTCAGCATCGTAGCTCTACGGAATAGCAGTATAATCTAAGCCGAGGTTCACCAGCAGTCCGTCCATCGAAGACGAAGAAGAAGGGCCGAAAGTTGTCCTTGAACCCACAGCGCCGTGAAGTCAGCTTCGCAGGTCCACCCAAAAACTGTACAATCTAAACCGATGCTCACCAGCAGTCTCTCCATCGAAGATGAAGACAGGGAAAAAGGGGTGCGAGCGGTCTTCCAGCGCAGAGTGAAGCGCTGGGTTGTCGTGTAATCGTAGCCCGTGACGGAACCAGAGCACGCTTCCGCCTAGCATGGCTTACGGATGCTGTAAGAAAGGAGTACATAAATTTAATTTCATCACACTTGCTCGTCAATGGTGTTATTCCATGCCTGTATACTAAATGTCAAAGGCCTAATTTGTTCTTAAGGGAGTCATGGATTTACGTACAGTTTTTCTTCCCAAGGGAGTTCTAACTTTAGTTTTAAAATTTTCAAACAGACTAAGGAGGTTTCAAGTCAGCCAACGTTATATTTATATGTTTAAAACTTAGCTATAACCCAATTTTACTACACAAAACTTGTCTACGCTTCATGAAACTTCGTAATTTTTATATTTTAAATTTATATCAAATAGTTTTTTGCAATAATTTTAGTAAGTAAGAAACCGGCCAAGAGCGTGTCGGACACGCACAAGGTAGGGTTCCGTAGCCATTACAAAAAATGAAGTAATATTTTTCTAAGGATTTCGTATGTGTACGGAATCATCCAAGTTTAGGTATGTTTTATACCTTAGGGTACTATTTACTCTTAAACTACAAATAATTTCCAAGCAATCTTAGCCGCTATAATTTTCCTAGTAAATTTGATATATTTACTACCATTCTGATTTTTTTCAAATTTTTCCACCTAACAGTTTAGATTTTAGAGGGGGGGACGCTCGATTTTAATGAAAATTTTCACTTTAAAGTTGAATATTTCGCAAACAGATCACTGAATAGAAAAATCATGTTAGCAACCCCGCAATGGTTTTAAAAGACCTATCCAACGATACCCCACACTACAGGATTAGTCGAGAAAAAAAAAATCACCCCCCCTTTACGTCTATGGGAGGTACCCTAAAAAAAATTATTTTTTTATTTTTTATTTTACCGTTTTGTTGGCGTGACTGATATGTATATTCATGCCAAATTACAGCTTTCTAGTACTAACGATCTCTGAGCTTAGCCGCGGACAGACAGACAGACAGACAGACAGACGGACAGACATGGCGAAACTATAAGGGTTCCTAGTTGACTACGGAACCCTAAAAAGTAAGTGTTGGCAGAATGTGGCCGTATGACCATTCGAATTCTAAACACAGTTTACATTATCTATGGTAGATGACTTGAAAAAAGTGACAATCTGTATAGGCGGGTAGCCATTATTTGTTTAATTTAAGTGTTTAGAGACAAAATAATTTAATTTTGGATTTTTTTCCTTGCAGTGTGATGAAAATCATTGTGTGTATCACGGGCAGTAAGGGGATTACTAACTTGAGTCATTAAAAGCCCTCCGCCTCCGGCGTCGGGCTTCTAAAAGCACTCGTTGGTAATCCCCTACTTACGGCCCTTGATGCACAATGTACTATTCTAAAAGTGTACAGTTAAGGAAACGGAATCGTGCAAAAGGGCGGAACCTTTTCATACCCAATTTCACGATGATTTCAGAAATTTTGAATTGGTTATTATGCATGACTCTTTAGGTTAGGTTTATTTTATAACAGTTCTGAATAATTAGTGTTTTTGAGAGGCTATAGGTCACACCACTGGACCACCACGGCTTATTAGTGAAAAAGCCTATTAGTGAAAATCGAGAAAGTTTAAAATAAAGCCAAGTGCGATTCGGACACGTATACGTATACTCAAAGGTCCGTACATCTTTAATTACATATCAACGAAAACAAAATTAATACGTTTCTTGTTTGGGGACCCCCTTATTTATCATTTTTAATTTTTCAATAGGTAGTATATCTATCTGTTACCGTTCTGGAGATACAGCCAAGACAGACATCAGACAGACGGACAGCGTAGAGGCAATAAATAGGCCGTTAGACACCCTTCGAGTCCTTAAAGTCAGCAAGTATAATTTACTACCTTTTTACAAAGATTTCTTACTTTACTAGTATTGTTTTAAAGTTTAAAGTCGTCACCGTTCAAAATAATGTGCAATAGTATAGGTAAGTAATGTGCATATACACACACAGTAACACACACCGTCTGCCTGCATGCATGACGGTTTTCTATTCATAATAAATGCAAGCATTTATTATGAATAGAAAACCGTTTGCCTCAATTCAATAATCGTAGGTTGCTTTGCTATGCTACCAAGTCACTTCTGTTCATGTAAGTACAGTATAGTAGTTACATACAATTTCTAAATATTGTTATGGCCGTGGGAATGTTTTTAACAATATAGGCAATTATTCGACACCATCTAATGAACTTCTTCTCTCAGAAGTATTTAATGACACTTGATATATCTAGTGAACGTATTGATTTACTGTCATTAAGTAAAAATGGAAAATCGTCCAATTGAATTGATCATTTCGAATTTTGGCAAAAAATAAGGTAAAATACCCCAGTGCCCGACGGTGCCCCAATAGCCGTCTCTTTCGATCTTAATTCATAGCAATAAAGGCGGCAAGCAGGATGTCGATTATTGGAATTAGTAAACCACGAGCAACAAAGGGTTCCGTGGGTGAATAAAGTTTTTTTTTTTTCATGAAAATCGCTACCACAAAAGGGCGTATCTTCACAGGAAATTTACAGTGATTCTGATTACGTCCTTTTGAGAAAACATGAGACCTGATTTTAAGATCGCCTGTCACGTGTATCGTTTGCTGTCATTTTTGTTCTTTGTTCTATATAGAACGGGGTTCATTAATGGGACACATTTTGACCAGGTATCGTTTCTTTACATTTTTCTATTTTGTTACCAATAAAATGTCTAGAAACCAAATTACATGAGAATCGAAAGAAAAATGAGCGAGTAAAAGGCACGTGACAGACAGACGGACAAACGACGATATTTTAATTGAGTTAATTACGGAACCCTAAAAATTTACACATCATACGAAAACAACAAAGTAAATAACTTAATTGCACGTGCAGTAACAATAACATG
The DNA here is from genome assembly GCA_947859365.1 of Archips crataeganus. Lineage (NCBI taxonomy): Eukaryota > Metazoa > Arthropoda > Insecta > Lepidoptera > Tortricidae > Archips > Archips crataeganus. The sequence goes on from OX402052.1 coordinate 3,862,539, forward strand.
TATATTAATTTTATTATTAATTTATGCGTACCTTATCAAGGAGTCTTCCAAACAATTTATAAAAAAACTTTTTTAAAGCGGAAAGGACATCTGCCCGCTGAGAGCTTCGCAACAAAACTGAAACGGAGAAACGGCGCGGCCATTTTCCGGGATTTTCTCGTAGCTTCCAGAATGTTCCAGAAAGTTTCATAACTTTTGCCGACCGTCGATGTGAACCCCTTTGCTTTTCAACAAGTTAAAGCCATTGTGACTTGGATGAAGCTCTAAGAAGGTAAAAGGACGCCAATCTCGGTGAAATTTAGTTAAAATATATTTTTAGGGTTCCGTGCCCAAAAGTTGTCAACAGGGTTACTGAGACCTCTAAAACCGTAATAGCTGAACACTTGAAATATTCACCGATTATGTAATTCTGTAGCCGCTTTAACAACCAATACTAAAAATAGAATGAAGTTAAAAAATTAAAGGAAGTCTTCATACAAGAAACGTGTTTTTTTATCATTTTAAAATCGATCTTTATGTTTTTTTACTGGACTATTTTTGTTACACTGTTTTTTATATAATGCCTTGCATCCTAAATCCTACCGTTCAACGTGATTTCTGGCATTTGTGGGGAAAGGACACATAAGAGAGATTTCTGCCCAAGCTGATGTTATGTCTATTTAGAAACCGAAGCCCGGAGTAACCTAAGTATTAATCTTCTAAAATATCGAGTCACAGTGTGGGGTACTTAAAGGGGGGGATGAAAATTTCATTGATTTTGCCGTAGGATGCACCGTTTTCAAGATATTTGACAAAACAGCGGTTCTCGTCTGATCACCGAGGTTAAGCAACGTCGGGCGCGGTCAGTACTTGGATGGGTGACCGCCTGGTTTCATTCTTGTTTTTAGAATGTTTTGTTATGACGTTGTCACGTTAAACTATCGTCCGTAAACCGACTTTACAGACAACCGGTTTTCTTGCAAATCTAAACTAGGCTTTAAACAAAAGAGTGAGGGGGACGCCCCGATACGAAGTTCGAAAATTGAATTTCGTGATAGCCACCCAGAGCCGAGCTACATTTTAAGGTTCCGTAGGACTCGTGTAAACACGTCCTTAATAATAGCTCTAGTTACGTTAGTACTATCACAGATTACTTAATAGTTACTTCGTAACAGATACTGCATCCCGTACAAAATCTTGGTACTTAACGCGATTATAGCCACAGATTATACTACTCCGTCTCCTTAAGAATGTGTGCGTGCCGACAGTGACAAGGGCTGGCAGTTTGGATATTTTTTTTTTCTACATGTTGTTTTACCATTTTGTCGGGATAATTGCTATATACATATATCCATGCAAACTTTCTAGCACTAATATTCCCTAAGCTAAGCCACGGACGGACAAAGGGACAAATGGTCATGGCGAAACTAAAAGGGTTCCCTTTTTGCCATTTTAGCTCTGGAATCCTAACAAAAAGGATATTTTATTGTAATGCGCAGAATAAATTGTCATGCTCACAGTACCCTAGCGTTATACTAGATACGAAGGTCAATTTTCGAACTTCGCATCGTGCCATCCCGCTCACGCTTATAGCTTTTTATAGAAGAGTAAGAGGGACAGCACGATACGAACTCCCAAATTGTTATATTAGCTATTAATTTTAGCATAGTCATATTAAAATTTGCCCCCTGTTTCACCATTCACTTATAAAAGTCCAGGCGGCATATTTTTCCGTGGAACACGAATGAACGTGCGTCGGCGCGCGCTTGTGACAACCTACTGAAATTTCGATTTTAGCAGATCGTCCCCGCGGTAGGTAAATATCGCGCGTAAGTACTAGGGGCGTTCAATAAAAAGTGAGACTGAGTATGTTATAAACAACTTTTACTAAATGTAATTTTATTTTTCGACATAGTCACCTTTTAGCATAATACACTTAGTATAGCTTTTTTCTAAACTTAAAATTCCATTTTTAAAAAAGGTCTCATCTTGAGTACTTAAAAAATCTTGTACTGCAGCGACTACCGCGTCGTCGTCTTCAAATTTCTGGCCTCTCAGGTATTGTTTCAATCTCGGAAATAGGTAGAAATCACTGGGAGCGAGATCTGGTGAATACAGAGGATGCTTAAGGATATCGAACCCAGCATCACGAATTGCAGCCATTGCAACGGCGGACTTGTGTGCCGGGGCATTGTCCTGGTGGAACAGCATAACTTTCGAGAGTTTACCTCGCCGTTTTTCGCGGATCTCATTGCGCAATGTTGCTATTTGTTTGGCGTATAAAGTGCCCGTAATAGTGGCTCCATGCTCGAGATACTCAATCATTAATACCCCTTTACCATCCCAAAAAACAGAGCCTATGACCTTACCGGCAGATGGGCTCACCTTGAATTTCTTCGGAGTTGGAGATGATGGCCTTTTCCATGTCACAGACTGCAGTTTCGTTTCAGGGTCGTAATGATGGAGCCATGTTTCGTCCATTGTTATAAATCGCGCCAAAAAAAGTTCCCGGTCTTGCTGCATCAGGTTCAAAGCTTCTTGACAAATCTCTAGTCTAGTTTGTTTTTGCGTGTCAGTAAACATTCTTGGTACCCAACGCGCAGATACCTTTTTCATACCCAAGCGTTCATGTAAAATATTATGCACGCTCGCCGTTGAAATCTTTACATTTTCAGCAATAAAACGAACTGTGACACGACGATCCGCCAAAACTGAGTTTTCGACTTTTTTCACAATTTCTTCAGTTACTGCTGTAGTAGGGCGTCCGGAGCGGGGGTCGTCCATTGTCGATGTTCTTCCACGTCTAAATTCGGCGCACCAACGTGCGACTGTCGAATACGGAGGAGCATTAGACCCTAAAGTGTCCCGCAAATCCAAATTGACTTAGTCCGTAGAAAAATTTTTCAAATACAAGTATTTGATAACGGCGCGCAGTTCAATTTTCTCCATTTTCGCTAACGTACTCAATAGCATTGCAAAGAAATTACCGTATATTTTTTTAAACAAAAGACAGTTAGTTTTTTTTTTTCATAGCAATCAGCTAGATAGATTAGCTTTACCGGCCAGTATTTAATTTCGTAATATTAAAAGAGTTTGCATCTCATTCTCACTTTATATTGAACGCCCCTCGTACATGGCATGCAGGAGGCCTGGTACTATTATATTATGTATATTCTGTGCTAACAGTCGCCAGCTCCGAAACGATTGCATAATCGCACGCAGGTAGCAACAACGTGACCAAGCGACAAAACCAATCGTGCAGTCACCGTGATCCTTATCCCAACAGTCTAAGAATTATTTCACTATATCCTTCTAAAACAGGACGATCAAGCTTATCATGGAGTTGACATAACCCTTATCGCAATTGCATAAGAATTGTTTTACAGTCACGTAGGTGTACAAGCTTGCAGCCTCCATTCTGATTATCAATTTCAACCTTAAAGCAAGTAGATTAAAGTATATTTCGCAATGATTATTTTCTAAAACAACACAACAGTATGATATCTAACAAACGCAGTGCAGGTGGCCTAACCTTTATCTAAACGAGTTAAGATTGATATTTCGATGCAACTAATGCAATGTTGAATGAATTAGATATTATAGAGTGCATTTGATAGTTGTGACTGCATAGGAACAATTGAATGCACGTGCAAGAGACGTAATTGAAATCCCCAAGAGGTGGCGTTGTTTACGTTGTAAACTGCCTGACGTATTTTACGTAAACTTTTGAGAATCTGACAATCTCCTATACTTACTTCATTTACTTCATTTAATTTAGAATTGAAACCACAACATCATTATATTGCGGCTCGTCAACTATTACTTACCTAGCAAATAGTACAGGTGGTACAGTACAATTGTCTGGGAGCCGCAAAATAAAATTGTTTTAATGTCACTTTATTTGCGTGTCGTCAATTGTTACTCTAGTACAAATTGTAAAGAGATTACAGTTCACGAGCCGCAATATAATGTTGTTGTGGTTTATGGCCGGCGCCCACTGACGGCATGGCACAGCGTGGCATTTTATAACTATCAAGTTATTTTGAATCTTATTTCAATGAATTTAGAATTCATGTTACTTTATTTCGATACCACGATGCCGCGACGTCCTGAGGGCCGATGCCACGCATAACCAATAAAGTAACATGAATTCTAAACTCATTAAAATAAGATTCAAAATAACTTGATAGTAATAAAATACCACGCCGTGCCATGCCGTCAGTGGGCGCCTGCCCTTATAATTCTAAATTAAATGGAGTATAGACACATATACTTACATATAGAAACCTCTAGTTTTATATTTAGAATTTCCTACCTACTTACCAGTTACGGAAGAGCGGGGCATCCTAACACAGGTTTACTACCTAAAGGGAAGTCCCAATTTACAGCATGCATTGTATTGTGTAACAAAGGAAATAAACAATTTTTCATTTTTTCACTTTTCATTTTCATTTTTCATACTTAGCCAACTTTTGGGGGTTAAAATCGCTCGCGTCTGTAGGTTTACCCTCGAGACCCTACACTACACGTGACCCTACACTACACGTGACGCTTACACTTACACTACACGTGACCCCTGGGTGGTGCTAAACGAGTGATATAACTCCGATGGTAGGGTTCGGCCGTGGCTGGTCACCACCCTATAGGTTGAGCCAGACCACCAAGCGACTCTCGTCGTGCTCCGGCCTGTTGCCTATGGAAGCCATTCTGGAGGAAGGGTCTGAACAGTTATGCAGCGCGCGCGTACCGGTTACAATGCCGTATTTGTTTTGTTGTACGGTTTGCACTGCCTTCTTCCTGCTTATTCCCAAGCTGAAGCAGTTGGCTTTAAATTTTAAACAACAGTTCACTCAAGAATTATTCAGGATTACATAGGTATTTAAAATAAATAAATAAAAAAAGTAAATTTTTGTAGCATCAGGAGCGAAAAACTTTAAAAACGACGAAGGGTGAAAGATTTTCAATTTTTTTTAAATGCCTAATTTTTTTTTTATTACAACTTATTTCTATTATATTTTCTGATAACTAATATAACTTGGACTATCATCTGATTCCGGCTTGACGTCGACTTCTGAGACAACCTGTATTTATTTGCCATGTTGTAAGAGAGCACTAAGAATGGATTTTGTGAAATTACCATCAGAAAGGTAGCCCTGAAGTAGTGGCAAAGCTGCAGGAATAAGCTAATTAAGCTATAGCTCACATCCGTGCAGGGGGCGTATTAAAGGGGGAGGAAAATTTCATTAATTTTGCCGTAGGATGCACCGTTTTCAAGATATTTGACAAAATAATTTATTGAATCAGGCGTTACTTTGCGGAGGTCCATATTAATGAACTAAAACAATTACTTTGCTCACCCGCAACCTTACAATAGTTACGTTTATGCAAGAAATGTGCGTTCATGCAGTTCCTCCACCTCCACACTGTACGAACACACACAAATCACATAAACCCAACCATCACCACCACCAAGCTACACTGACGCGTTTCGAACTCAACCAGAGCTCATCTTCAGAGTTACCACAACCGTATGCTATGCTACCAAATGTTAAACTAACAAACCAAAACAAATGTTTTAACTTGTCACTGTAACTTCTCAAGTACCCACTTTATTTTTCTTATTCTCAAACTACCCCACAAAAATTAACTTTTATTGACATATTATAAAACTACCTTGAATTTTTTGTTTATTTATTTATAAGGCATATTTAATTAATACTAACTGTTCAAATTCGACCCAAGCCGCAGTAAAGGAGAAGATACTAAATTTACCTGTTCATTAATAATAGACCCCATAGTGTTGTACCTAATTATTTCCATGCATTCCAGAGCATCCAGACGCAACCCCTTGCCGCAATAATGTAACACTTCATAAGAATCTGAATCTAACAATCGAACTAGATCGGGGGTATACAAGCTTACTTGTAATGACTGCAATGGGATATACGTAGGACAGACAGGCCGAAGTTTTAATACTAGATTTAAAGAGCATGTTTCGGCATATAGGAATGAGCATCCAGATAGATCGAATTTTGCAAAACATTTGTTGGAATCAAATCATTCATTGTTAGATTCAGATTCTTATGAAGTGTTACATTATTGCGGCAAGGGGTTGCGGCTGGATGCTCTGAAATGCATGGAAATAATTAGGTACAACACTATGGGGTCTATTATTAATGAACAGGTAAATTTAGTATCTTCTCCTTTACTGCGGCTTGGGTCGAATTTGAACAGTTAGTATTAATTAAATATGCCTTATAAATAAATAAACAAAAAATTCAAGGTAGTTTTATAATATGTCAATAAAAGTTAATTTTTGTGGGGTAGTTTGAGAATAAGAAAAATAAAGTGGGTACTTGAGAAGTTACAGTGACAAGTTAAAACATTTGTTTTGGTTTGTTAGTTTAACATTTGGTAGCATAGCATACGGTTGTGGTAACTCTGAAGATGAGCTCTGGTTGAGTTCGAAACGCGTCAGTGTAGCTTGGTGGTGGTGATGGTTGGGTTTATGTGATTTGTGTGTGTTCGTACAGTGTGGAGGTGGAGGAACTGCATGAACGCACATTTCTTGCATAAACGTAACTATTGTAAGGTTGCGGGTGAGCAAAGTAATTGTTTTAGTTCATTTGACAAAACACCGGTTCTCGTCCGATCACCGAGGTTAAGCAACGTCGGGCGCGGTCAGTACTTGGATGGGTGACCGCCTGGTTTCACTTTTGTTTTTTGAATGTTTTGTTATGACATTGTCACGTTAAACTATCGTCCGTAAACCGAATTTACAGACAACCACTTTTTTTATACCTACCCCTGTTCTTCGCGGACAGAGTCACGGGCAACAGCTATAGTAATACTATAAATGCAAAAGTTTGAATGTGTCACACTCATTCACACTAAAATGGCTGAATCAATTTAGATAAAAATTGGTATGCAGATAGCTTGATCTCTGGCTGGACACTTAGGCTACTTTTTACACCAATATTGTCACAGATTCAGGATAAAATCAACTTGAAACATGAAACTTATCAAGCATGATGGGTTGCCTAAAGCAATGTAAAGGCTGGCGCAGACCAGATGTGTGGGTGTGTCACGCATCAGTTGTAATGAATGAAACTGTAAGAAAGATGGCACACTATGTTCACGCATCTAGTGTTCAACTTTCATAGTTTCATTTATTACAACTGGTGCGTGTGCATGACGTGACACGCAAACGCATCTGGTCTGCGCTAGCCTTTAATGTCTTCATTAACTTTGCCCAAACTCGCAAAGCAATTTTTGGGAATTTCCACAGGAATGATTGCGAATACCCAGTACTTTATTAAAATGACAAATCGAATGTTTAATGGTATAGGGCAGTTAAAAACATTTAAGTTTGATTTTTATTAACAGGATATTCAGTTTTTAAACCCCCAATTACTATTATTTTTACAATTAAGAGCTAATAAGCGTAAGAATAAGAAATTAAACCAATTATTTTATTACGTACGAATTCACTTACCTTTGAGGCTTTGACTTCGAGAGTAAATCTAAATACTGTGAAGATGAACTTATCAACACATTTCAAGCACGAGAGACTGCTGGCACAAATACATAAATAATGTTAAACTTATAATTCCAGACACTATTTACTTACCCCTAATACAAATACTATCTTTAGTAAAGACTTAACTGAATTATTAAACCACAACATAAAAACATTATGAATATTATAGGATAAGTTGTCAACAAGGCCTGACGTTATTTGTGAAAATGAACTTTATATCTTAGGTAATAAAGTTGGTAATTCTTAGTAAATAATAAAAAATATTTTGCAGTCTATTTGACAGTGACAAGAAAAATGTTGCCATGCTCATGGTACAATTAGGCATGGACGTACTATAGAATGGACGCGTCATATTTAAGACGAAATATAACCATCGGTATTCTCTCTCCTTCTTAAAGAAAACATCATGTGCAAATAGAGACAGATATACGTCTGTCTGTATTGGCTTTCAATTCAATGAAGCCAGTTTACTATAGTGTATTTATAAATCGATATATATATGTCCTAGAGATGTGCCACTTTTATATCGATAAACTTTAGCTGTCAAAAATAATTATCGTGTCATAATTTAAAGGACCATATTGGATTCGAAAAATTACCAAGAATACTATTCAGCATTTTAATGATTCTTTTATACTCTTTTCCTTTAGTCAAAAAATTACGAAAAGCAGTTTGATATTGGAATGAGTAGGAAGTAGTAGTTGTAAGTTGTAAATTAGAAGTCTGCGAGTTTAAAAATAAGCATACTGAGACGCTCTTGGCAGATGGCGGGGCGGTGCGGACTAGTCGAATCTACTAACGACAAACTCTAAAAACGATACAGAATTATTTACAAAAACAACAACAAAGACAAAACGCAAATTAACCTCCCCGAGCCGTACCGCCATCAGCCCATCGCCTAAAATGGTCCAAATAATACGTGCAACGTACAATTTTTTTAGCGAGACCATACTTAGGTCCCGATAAGGCGTATCAATCTAATCTAATATATGTATAAAAATCTCATGTCACGGTGTGTTACGGAACTCCTCCCAAACGGCTCGACCGATTTTTATCAAACTTTTTTCTCTGTATTCGGTAGGTCTGAGAATAGGTCGTAGGCTATTTTTTATCCCCCCCTCCCCCCATTTTTCGTGGAAGGAGTCGCGGGCAACAGCTAGTTATTTATATTTATTTGTGTATTTATGTACGAGTAGTATAATGGATACAAGGGGAAAAGTAAAACGACAATTATGAAATAATAATTATGATTGTATTTTACGTACTTTTATCATTTATTGACCACTAAATAAAACCAGTTCACATTCTGTATCCACTATTTCATCAGGATCTTTAGGTAACCTGAGAACAATACACATCCACTATTAGCATTATATTAGTCATAATACAACTTACTTAGTTTTTCTTGTAGTGCTTCTCAGAGCCTATAAAAAATTTAACTAAAACATATATTAATTTTAAATAAAAGTGACAAAACTGAACCGGACATACAATATCGATTTATTTAACCACATTCCTATTATCAAATTTTAAGTACATGAACTGTCATAACGTCATGAACAGATGTTTTGTTGTTGATTATTTTAATAAAGCTTTGGCCTTACGTGATCTTTATGACTTCACGATATTTAGAACGGCAATTTATTTATTGAGAGCAGATCATATAATCTAAACATTGCGCAATAAGTTCATTATGATAGTCGATAACTTACCTATGGAAAGATATTCTTTGGTCACTTTCTGTTAATACACCCATTCTACTCTTGCAACCGATAGCCACACAAGCTTTGGTTCTAGTGATATGAAACTAACTAAATTTCACTCTTCAAAGTGGCATAAAACGCATAAAATTAAAGGAAAACTAATAAAAAGTTGGTATCCAGCTGGCTACCACGGCGACTCAGAATTTGACACACTGACGTTTAAGATGGCGGTGTTTGTCTATGCTTCACTCTTTTCTTCACAGTGAGATTTTGCATGTGCTAGAAAGAGACACATGACGGTTTTTTGTTCGTCTTAAATAGAACTGGTCTAACCATACTACGTCTATGCAATTAGGCTTATGCTTATTTGACGTTTTGTAGTTAAAGCAGCAGTTCCGTAAGTATTTTTACACCAGACCTCCTTTGATATTGAGGAGTCCATGGGCTGTGGTGACCATGACTACTTGCAATAAGGTGAACTGTATGCTTCTTAATTATTGTACATTTATATGCATTTTGTACATAGAATTATATTTTACAAGATAAATGAAATATTTAAATAATAAAATATTTATTTGCTGTAAATAATACATAATATTTTTTCCTTCTACAATTTTCTTGTTTCATACATTTAGACTTTTAGTCGTGCAAATATTATTTTTGATACATGCAAGAGGTTTCTTTTTTAATGTTTATGTATTATATTAGTAAAGGTGTGAAATTAGGCTAAAATACATAGAGAAATTTCTTTCCAGTCAGTTTTTATGCTTGGGGACCGAAGTCCAAAGGAAGAGAGTTAAAAGTTGTTTTTATGAATTCGAGTTGAGAAACTTCGATGGCGCGATGTACGTAATGGTTTTCTAATTGCCGACTAAACGAAGGTTGGCTGTCAGTCCCTAATTAAATGATTTTACAAATATTTCACCATAAAAAAAATATATTTAATGCTACTGTCATCCACTCAAAGGTTGGCTGGTAGAGATCCTTTGAAGGGATAAGTTTGCCTTTGTGCACGTATCTCGAGTTTGTTAATCGTGTTTCTATCTTTTTTTTGCACAACAAGTAGAGGGTTTACAAACATAAAAGAGACGTACACATAAATTTAGAATTGCTTTAAAGCAAAGTACCGTAATTTTTTTTTTACTTCTTTTTTTCACAGCTAGCGCCGTCTTTGAACGATGCCATGAAGAGATTTGTTACCGATCCAAAGACAGTAATAAAAAGAACAAAAAAAATAAGCTATATTTTCGAGTCCTTCTTCTTCTTTCTTTATCAGAAAATGGTATAAAAAATTTAATTTAAAAAATCGATGAAGCAAAACAATGTTAAAATATGTGTTTAATTAGCCAATGATGTTCCTTGATTTTCCCTAATTTCCGGCAATTATTAATTTACTGACAACATTAAGATGTCATTTGTGAAAAGCTATTTCAGAAAATATTAAAACAGCTCCAAATTTACTTGTAACAAAAGATATTTTGTACAACGTACGTTTACACCTATATTTATTATATAAATGACCATTTCATCATAATTTTCTTCTCATCAAAGCCAAGGAAAGCCAAATAAGTGACTGACTTCATCGTGATTATGAGCAAAATGTCTACAGCTGATTGGAAAAAAAAACGCTGAGTCTTATCTTTTTTCAATAAATCTGACATTTCCTTGGCTGTCATAGTTACGTCAAAGTCAAAACGAAATTGACAGATAACAACAAGAATAATGGAATAAATCGCAGGGATTCGATTTGTGGCATTCGAACATGGCGGATGTAGACAGTATATAATTTTGGTATTTCTGTTTCTTTGGCTAGTTGTGGTATAATTCTGATAGTGTTTTATGCGGCGATTAAACCTTAACTGTTACAGTGATCTCAAAATTCTATATTGCTCTCGTGTCTGACATTTTTTAATGCGCAAGTTGTCTCCACGTGGTTTTTGGAATTTTACTATCAAGTTGCAAAAACTACAATTACCGTACAACGTGAGTCGCTCTCAGAGCAATTAACTGATATTGGCACAAGCCTAGTGGCCGCCATTAAGGAAGAAAAGAAAGAAAGAATAAATCGCAGCAGCTGATTGCTCAAATGCGTGTGCAAAACATCAACCGCTTATTAAGCGACCGCCCGCTGGTCACCGCGGCCATTTGTGCATCCGGTGAAATCAAACAGAGGATGTTATAGTGCAATACCTTCACAAAATGAATAGCGTTACTCGTGTGGTCAGTCCAAAGTGTTTAGGTTCAGGATGGCATAGATTCTTTTCCGTTTCGGCGGCAAACAACAAAATCCATTCGTAAGTTCAAACTTTAATCTTGTGGAAATTTGCATTGATGTGTCAAGCGCCTTATAAGTTCGGTAGTGGGTCAGTAAAAATTTTGTAGCTAGCTTCAGTTTTTAAAATAGTCTAAGCAGATAGACATTGCGCAACAAGTAGGTAAGTTATCGGCCAGGATTTCATTCAGCTGTGACCAGTGTTATGGAATGTTTATGATGATTGGTCATTGTTTGTTGATTGCCTGTTGCTGTTGTCAAGTGGTTTATCAAGGTTGGGATGATAATTTATTTGCTGGTGACTTTTTACTTTTGACTAATCCAGTTTCAATAGATTCAATGCATTTTTTTTTGGACTTTTATATGACTATTATGTTCGTCATAGTCTTCCCCTGCTTTCTGCTTGTTTCTGTTAAGACTATGCACCTGCATCTAAATTTATTAATTGTTCTCAAAAAATAACACTCAAATAGTGTCCGACCAAAGTTTCGGTTTCGGTTTCGGTTTCGGCCAATTTCGGCCAAAAAAGTGATTTCGGCCGAGGGTTCGGTTTCGGCCAGAATCCGGCCGAAACCTTCGGCCGGGCCGGAATTACTTCGCGGCCTCTCGCGGCTCTCGCATCGGGAGCGCTCGGCTTAATTCGGACACGCTCGGCCGGGTAGGTATAGGTAATGCATCGGCGGCCGGCCCAGCTGGGACCAGCGACAGTAGTATGTATGAATGTTGTTTATTTATTAAATTATTATTTACTTTTTAGAATCTGTTTGGCGACCGCTTTAGCCTAGTTGGTAGTGACCCTGCCTACGAAGCAAGAGGTCCAGGGTTCGAATCCCGGTAAGGGCATTTATTTGTGTGATGAGCACGAATATTTGTTTCTGAGTTATGGATGTTTTCTATGTATTTAAGTAATTATTTATCTATATAAGTATGTTTATCGTCGTCTAGTACCCATAGTACAAGCTTTGCTTAGTTTGGGACTAGGTTGATTTGTGTAAGATTGTCCCCTAATATTTATTTATTTTATTTGTTACTGCATTTTATGCTGTGATTAATGAACAATACGTTTGATATTAGGATTGTGAATTTAGTTTAGACGTGATAAGAATAGGTTGTTTGTTTTGAATAATATAATACCTATGCCATGACATTTTTCATTAAAAATAAACGTTTTTTATTTTGTTTAACAAAAAAAGTAACTGTTCTCATATAAGAAATCCTTGCAATAACCTTTTCCTTACGATCTGTACAGTAATTTTGAATATTTTGTTTGATATGATACGTCTTCAAAAATTTCGGTTTCGGTTTCGGTTTCGGCCGAAATCAGAAAAAAACCGAATATTCGGTTTCGGTTTCGGTTTCGGCTCAAAATCGTGTTTCGGTCGGACACTACACTCAAATAAAACTTCACTTAGAGATTTTTGTATTAAACTTACATAAGTATGTTTGTATTCTCCTTTTGAGTACAGGTAGCAACACTCAGCCCCCAGCAAATGAATATGGGTACTTAAATATTTTCATTTTGACTTGCTTGGTACAATACATTTACTTTTAGTTTACCACTGACAGATTGCTTGCCTTCATTTCATTTCCAACTTTAATACCATACAAATAAAGTAGTTATTACAAAATCTGCAAACGTGGATAACATTATTCTAAAATTGGCTTTATTTGTAGGTTGTTAAAGTTGAATATGAAATGAAGGCAAACCATCTGTTAGTGGTAAATTTTATGTAATTTTACTGTATTAGTTGCTTGCATGTAGTTGAATTTTCTGACTAAGGTGGACTTGTGCAGACCAGAGGCCCTATTGTCTAATGTGTGGGTGCTTGCCTTCGTTTTAACCATCTCTTTCTGTTACCATCTTGTACCGTTTGACAGAAAGAAATAGTGATTGCAAAAGCAAGCATCAGCGCGTTAGACAATAACTATATAACTCCGAGTTAAGGGCTAACCCAGGGTTAAGTGGTCTCAAAATGTATAGAACTGTCACCTGCTGTAATGCAGGGTTAAAAATTAAAAAATTTAACCTTGGATCACACCAGTGGCCCTAAAGATGATTACCATTTGCACCAAGTGGAGATATGGGGTGTGGTGCTGTCCCAGCTTGTTGTTGGTTTGTCCTTACTCTTGACACAGTCAAATTTAAAAATTGGGTCAATCAACTTTTTTTTGTCAACAATTTTCTGCTACTTTCTATGAAAACCGAAATAATTAAAAAACCGATTATTTTTCCTTATTTAAAGTATGCTTTTCAAAACCCTAGATTTTTGACGTCAATAATGGTATAATTGCCATATTTATTTTATTTTGTTTAGCTTCTATTTCGTGGGTGACCCAGGGGACAGTGATGTCCCCGAAATTTGTATGAAAATAGTGGTATGTCCCATAGGTGACCGGATTTTTTCATAGAAATACTTTTTTTTTTTGGTTTTCACATACGCACCATGATAAACAGTTTATCTAATTACTGCAAAATCATGGTTTCACTAACCAGAGATTACAGAGTTACTTGTAAAGGAGTAAATAGAAATTTACAAAAAAAAGTTGACTGGCCCAATTAATAGATATATAGACTACACGGGAGGGGCCTTAGAAGAGCAGTAGAACATCACTCTATTACAGGTTAAAATAATAAAATAAAGATAAACTACACAATACAGTTGAGTTCTCCAATATCTGCACAGCCATCCATTCATAAATATCTAAACATGAACCTTATGTTATGGTAATAAGGTCTATGTATTGATATTTATGAAGGGTTGGCTGTACAGATATTGGAGAGCTTGACTGTACCTTGTTAACAAATGTTATGTTTTGAGATTAAGAATTATTGTGTAAGTAAGGAAGTTTTACCTACAAATATATTTATAAAAGTGCTAAACAGATAGTGGTGTATAAATAAAGAATGATATCAGCTGTAATAACTTGACTGCAGACAGCTACTAACAAATATTTATAAATCAGTTGATATGACACTCTTCTGAATGACAAATCCTTACAGTTTAGTGTTTGTATGAAACTTTACTTTAATAAACTACCCATATAGTGAATTTTGTTTACTGTATGAGTAGGTTATTTGATTTGATAGATATCTATCATTTTAATGTAATACACTCTTTGTTGGTCCCTAAACACTCCTCTCATCCAGTTAAATTTTAACTAGAAGATAAATTAGCTATTATATTTCATTGTTTACCTACCAATTATGTATTTGAATGGCGATTAGTGTTGTGAAATTATAATATGGGTTATCTTGCAGGTGTAAGTTACTGGTGGTGGGGGGAGGGTCAGGGGGATGCACTATTGCAGCTAAGTTTGCACGGAGACTCCAAAAGGATGCGGTCATTGTCTTGGAGCCAAGTGATGTAAGTCTTATTGTAACTACCATTGCGATGCATGAGAAAGAAGAATACAATATGTATGATGATACCATTATCTATGGTGTTATGTAAAAAAAAGTTGGCTATTTCAGGTCTTCCATCGTTTATTGTTATAAATTAACCACAGAATCATTAAAAAAAAATTACACAATTAAGGGATTTAATTGAAACAAAACTTAATTACTTTGTGTAATAAATTAATGTATTGACAATTTTTTTAGAAGGTATTGAGATGTTGCCAATGTGAGTGATACCAAGGATGATATAGACTGGATTGGCAGTCGCCATAGTACGGATCGGCCGCGGTTTTTGTAGTTCGATTATTAAATCTAGATGGCGCTGAAATATAGCCAGAAGCTTTGAAGGCAAAACAATAAGACTACAGATGTTATTACTACAAATGTATTATTTTTCAAAAATATACCTAATAATACATTTGTAGTAATATGAAACATCTGTAGTCTTATTGTTTTGCCTTCAAAGCCTCTGGCTATATTTCAGCGCCATCTAGATATAATAATCGAACTACAAAAACCGCGGCCGATCCGTACTATGGCGACTGCCAATCCAGTCTATATCATCCTTGGTGATAGTCAAAGCGTTCGCGTTCTGATAAATAATCAATCAAAGGGGTCTTAAACTGTGACCATTGTTTATCTTAACAGGGTGTTTTTACATAAGAAAGTTGTTTCTCTAATTTTCTAAAAAACTAATATATGTATGAACTTTTTAAATGTTATACTTTAGTGCCCAAGAGCCAGATACTATCAGCTCTAAAAATATAGGTACCTTTGTTAGCACCTTATAGAGATGATGTAATACTTACTGATTAGGTATTTTACCGGCGCCAAGGTGTATGACGAACACATTTTACTGTTGTTATTTTCGCTATTCATGCTTTAGGTATAGTAACATAGAAAAATCTTTTGGGAGCTTTAATTTGGTAAGATGGTTATCTGCCATTCATCTTCACTATTCAACCACGATCTCGCTGTCTGAGAGACTTTTGTGCAATTAAAAAAAAACTAAGTACTATAATGTGTGTTGCGTCATCCATCATAGGGCCTCGTAAAACATATCTTGCCCACGCAAATTTTGCATAATTCTTGCGGGATAACGATAAACAAATTGTTTGCTGTCGAATTATGATATAAAGTTGAGGCATAGCATACCTAATATACTGGGCGCTGTCCTTGTATCGGCACTGACAGACTACAATCGGGCGACTTCCGGCGATTAGGATTAGACGTATAGCAGTCACATTTATTTATTTTGGTTCGCCAACAGGTGCAATATAAAATTATTAAAAGAACAATGCACTTATAATAATAAAAGAGTGATATGATAACCCAATAACAGGCAAACACAGCACGCATCTTAATACAATCGATGACAGTATTGACAATAAGCGTTGAACTAAGCGTTAAGCGTTGGTTTAACTAAATTTTAACACTTAAAATTGCAAAATAAAACTATATATGTTTTATTTTTTTTTTAATATTGGTCTGTTGCATTAATAGAAGTTTAAAAAAAACACCTGAACCAACTTTGGTTCCCCTCCAGGTCCACTACTACCAACCCCTCTGGACGCTCGTAGCGGCCGGCGTTACCAGCGTCGCAAGCACCCGGCGCTCTGCCCACAGCGTGCTTCCGACCCAGGCCAAATGGCTCCGCGATTCAGCCTGCTCCGTGGACCCGGCCCGCCAGGCCGTCGTCACACGGAACGGAGACACCATCAACTATGAATACATCGTGGTCGCTGTGGGGTTGCAGAACGACTATTGCAAGGTTGGTTTGACCATATCGCCAGCACCCTACGATCCGCCTACAGCGTGCTCCCAAGCCAGGCTAAGAGACTCCGCGGCTCGGCCTCTCCCGTGGACCCGTCCCGCCAGGCCGTCGTCCCAAGGAACGGGGACACCATCAACTATGAATACATCGTGGTCGCTGTGGGGTTGCAGAACGACTATTGCAAGGTTGATTCTACTGTAGCAACTACTAGCGCCATCTAGTCATCACATAAGGAACTAATTACTACAATCCTACATCACGCTATCGAAGTTTCTCAACTCGGCTGCATAAATACAACTTCCAACTTTCATCCATTGGACTTCGGTCCCCAGGCATAACATCTGCCTGGAGAGAGATCTCTCTATTGGAACTACCCCCAAACTACTAATAGTACAGACAGACTGAGCATCTGGTCACAACACGGACTTAAGCCTGGTATACACGTGCTTGTAGCTTGCATACTTTTGCTAACTGAAAATTTGTGGGGCCCTCGGCTAATACTACTTGGGAGTCTACCTAATTAATCAACTAATTGCGAGTTTGTCAAAACTGCCTTTAATAATTGCGCCCTTTACATCCACGGGAACCTGGGCTGTAGCCCAAAAAGCCCTTATCTAGATCCACCCCTACTCCTCGCCTCGGCTCTCCCACTTTGGACACTAAAGACGACGTGCAAGCAATCAGATTTCATTGATCTACTCGTTCCCAGGTCCCAGGCCTCACCGAAGCCCTGTCCATAAAAGACAGCGGGGTCTCCACGATATTCTCCCCCGACTACTGCGAGAAGACCTGGGCGGACCTCCAACGGTTCAAGGGGGGCGAGGCGGTGTTCACGTACCCCGACACGCCCATCAAGTGTCCCGGGGCGCCGCAGAAGATCGCTTATCTCGCGGACTCTTACTTTACCAAGGTCAGTGATAGTCATCCATTATCATCGTCGACCTTTATATAGGTACGACCAGTACCTCTACCATGAGTTTACACTAGTTTACGTGACCGTACTCGCTAGCGACGGCGTAAATTATTTGTATGGAGAATTGTACAGCGCCTCTAGCGGTCACTTACGGAAGTACAATTCTCCATACAAATCATTTACGCCGTCGCTAGCGAGTACGGTCACTGTGAACTAGTGTAAACTCATGGTAGAGGTACTGACCGTGAGAGAACCTGCAAAGCTAAAGGTCCCCGGTCGGGGTAAATATTATGTATGAAAAATACGAATGTTTGTTTTCGATTCTTGGGTGTTTTGATGTGTATTTAAGAGCCGTAAAACACTGGCGATTTGCAAAAGTGTTGAAGCTGAATCGCAATGCATTCGCCGCGAACGCGCAATGTATTAACACTTTGAAGGACACTACGCCTATAGGCATCCAAATATACAGCTTAACAACTCTTAATTGCAAGTACTGTCCATCAATGTATTAAGGCCCTACCGAGCTTTTGGCGCATTTATTGCATTCATTTAATGCCATGCTGTATCATTACTAGAAAAGCTTTAGTTCTGAAATTCATGTGTAAGATATTTGAGGATTCACTCTAGTGACCAGTGTTTTTCGAATTGCGATTACTTGTAGTTTGCTCCATAGAAAAAAATCCAAAGTACTAGGGGCGTTCAATAAAAAGTGAGAATGAGTATGTTATAAACAACTTTTACTAAATGTCATTTTATTTTTCGACATAGTCACCTTTTAGCATAATACACTTAGTATATCTTTTTTCTAAACTTAAAATTCCATTTTTAAAAAAGGTCTCATCTTGAGTACTTAAAAAATCTTGTACTGCAGCGACTACCGCGTCGTCGTCTTCAAATTTCTGGCCTCTCAGGTATTGTTTCAATCTCGGAAATAGGTAGAAATCACTGGGAGCGAGATCTGGTGAATACGGAGGATGCTTAAGGATATCGAACCCAGCATCACGAATTGCAGCCATTGCAACGGCGGACTTGTGTGCCGGGGCATTGTCCTGGTGGAACAGCACAACTTTCGAGAGTTTACCTCGCCGTTTTTCGCGGATCTCATTGCGCAATGTTGCTATTTGTTTGGCGTATAATGTGCCCGTAATAGTGGCTTCATGCTCGAGATACTCAATCATTAATACCCCTTTACCATCCCAAAAAACAGAGCCCATGACCTTACCGGCAGATGGGCTCACCTTGAATTTCTTCGGAGTTGGAGATGATGGCCTTTTCCATGTCATAGACTGCAGTTTCGTTTCTGGGTCGTAATGATGGAGCCATGTTTCGTCCATTGTTATAAATCGCGCCAAAAAAAGTTCCCGGTCTTGCTGCATCAGGTTCAAAGCTTCTTGACAAATCTCTAGTCTAGTTTGTTTTTGCGTGTCAGTAGGCATTCTTGGTACCCAACGCGCAGATACCTTTTTCATACCCAAGCGTTCATGTAAAATATTATGCACGCTCCCCGTTGAAATGTTTACATTTTCAGCAATAAAACGAACTGTGACACGACGATACGCCAAAACTGAGTTTTCGACTTTTTTCACAATTTCTTCAGTTACTGCTGTAGTAGGGCGTCCGGAGCGGGGGTCGTCCATTGTCGATGTTCTTCCACGTCTAAATACGGCGCACCAACGTGCGACTGTCGAATACGGAGGAGCATTAGACCCTAAAGTGTCCCGCAAATCCAAATTGACTTGGTCCGTAGAAAAAATTTTCAAACACAAGTATTTGATAACGGCGCGCAGTTCAATTTTCTCCATTTTCGCTAACGTACTCAATAGCATTGCAAGGAAATTACCGTATATTTTTTTAAACAAAAGACATTTAGTTTTTTTTTTCATAGCAATCAGCTAGATAGATTAGCTTTACCGGCCAGTATTTAATTTCGTAATATTAAAAGAGTTTGCATCTCATTCTCACTTTATATTGAACGCCCCTCGTACTTTAAAGCTAGGGTCTTCAACCTTTTTGAAATCAAGTGTTTAGTATACTCTGATATTGGTTTGGTGGGCCGCAACATAATAATAGTACATTACTGCAGCGACCGCGAAATAGGGGATTGCCGGCCGAGTAGTAATAGATGGCCGAGTGTTAACGAGGCCATCTAGAGATACGAGGCCGGCAATCCCTGTTCGTGGCCAAGGCTTGTATAGTGCTTTTCTCAAATAAATCCAAGGAAATGATACGAATGTTCAACTTATATATTCATATTTAATTCAAATTGTTTTTTTTTTTATTCCCGCCAAAATATTTTATTTCCAGCAATTTATTTGTAAGCTGTTCCAGTTAATGTTTTTGACGCAAAATCTTGAGATGATTTATATTTATTAAAAAATTACGACCTTATTAATTGGTTATTTTAATAAATTGTTAACAATAAACGCCAATCCTTATTTATTTTATTAAATCTAGCCAAGTAAGATATTAAAAAGTAAATTCACAAACTAAATTTTTCTTAATTGGCAGTATGTCATTGATAGTCAATAAAAGAAAATACGACCCACTAAAACAAAAGACAATCTCTTTGCTGGCCTTGGCCAGCAATGTTTGTATGAAATTCCATTATTGTCGTCTAATTTGAAATTAGAACGAATCTTCCTCAACTGCTATACAATGGCATACTTCGTGTTCTATTGTCACTACTATAAGGACCACATTTCCTTGGATGTTTGAGAAAAAACTATATCGTTTTAATTTCTATTCTTTTTAGTCTGTAAATAGGTATCATTTGTAGACATAATATGAGTGTGTGTGTGTGTGTGTGTGTAGACATATGTGAACCGCATATGTGGGACGCAGGTTGAAGACTCTTGCTCTAAAGGTTTAGGTACTTTACTAAATGTAAACAAACTTCATATTACACATATTATTGTAAAAGTTGGCCTAGTAGCGCCATCTCTTGGTCCAGGTGAGCGGGTAGCTCCGAAGGAGTGTTGAAGTCTCTCGGTAGAGGGCATAACATAGATGCGCTTTATCACTGCCTAAATGTGATTATAACAGACTGAAGTGTACGATGTATGGGAAAAATTCGTCGCTAACTTCTAGACCAGTGATGGTGTAGGGGTAAGCACGCAGCACGGAACGCTGAGGACCTGGGTTCGATTCCCAGCATTGGTCTTTTTTCTGGGGTTTTTTCTGTGCATCTATGTTTCAGTTTGTATTTAGTTTGAAATAAACTTAATATTATACGGCTAAACTAAAGAGTACGTCGAAAATGTGACGCGTGAAAGTCAATAACAAATATTGAATTTGGCTGGTTAACCCGACGCCATAACTTTTGGACGTGTTGGCAGCAGAGCTGATGTTTGTTTACATTTAGCAAAGTAACTAAACCTTTATAGTATAGATCAGTTATTAACGATTGCCTTTTATATATTAAAAATATATACATATATAGAGAGAGAAAACATTAAGTGCTAAATGTTGCATGACAGAGATAACCAGTACAATGCCCTAATTTAACAGTTAGGTACTCAGGTGCTAGGGTGTGGGTGGCGATACATAGCCGACACCAACATTGTGTTATCAAATATTCGCGTTATCGCTTCAACCTGTTTCGTTCTTAGTGAAATATTTATCAAGCACAGAAGTAACAGGGGAGCCTGTCGCATCGCATAATGTTGATTGTCCTAAAATTTTGTGGCCGAGAATGTTTGGCATAACGCTGAATGGCATACTACTCGTTTATCTTATTAATTTTTGCGCATACACGTTTAAAAGTCCTAAAGTATGGCCGTCCTAATGCAGGGTGCCCAGTAAATAATGGATAAGTTTCTATCCACCGACACCTTGGGCTGATCCCTAAAATGGACTTTATAAACATTAGAGTGAATCCTCACATATCTTGCACACATGTCATGAATTTCCGAACTAAAGCTTTGCTAGTAATTAAATGATGACACAGCAAGGGATTGAATGAATGCGCCAAAAGCTCGGTGGCCTTAAAAACAAAACTCTTCTGCGCGATTCCGGTGATATTGACACTGACCGGCATTTGCCGCCATTTGGCTATTTAGCCATAGACACGTACAGACATGAATCGCGCAGACAAAATATTCTTTTCTCAAACATGCTATGTAATGTTTACGTTGTGTTCCTTAAAACAGGCTTCAAAATACACCGTTGCAGGCCTAGGCCGGCAATGCGACCGTCTATTGTTTCATGTCACACAGCACCATAATGTTTATAGGTCTATGGCATCATAGCATTTAGCCGTTTAAAAAATAACTATAAGCAATATTTGCGTTTTAGTTCGTTATGACATTCTGCCACTCCACTACGCTTATTTAAGGTAAGGTAAGATGGTGATGGTGATGGTAATGGTAATGGTGATCTGCCTAGAGAAATATTTCACCATCATCATCATCATCACCATCATCATCATCATCATCACCATCATCATCATCATCATCATCACCATCACCATCATGATGACGACGACGATGATGATGATGATGATGATGGTGATGGTGATGGTACATGTTTGAGAAAAGCACTATAGAAGCCTCGGCCGGAACAGGGGTTGCCGGCCTCGTATCATGCCGGCCGAGGTACTATTCCGCGACTACTGGCCGGGCACGGCCCGTGTCTGTCGGTGTTTTTTCGGCCATGTTACGATAGATATAAATTAATTAATAAACACTGTAAGTATAAAAAAAATATATTTTGTCTGTGTGCAAATATACACACGCGCAATATATACTATACATAGAGACCGACAATGTTGTTCATACATAATGCGGGCAGCGTTCAATTTGACCTGACCGTGACCGCAGAAGGCATCCAGTGTGACAAATCCTTCAATATCTGTAGATGTAAATCGATCTTAATGCAAATCAGGATATACGAGTATAGTATAAATCTTCCCAGGTGAATTTTTCGCTTCGAGCCATTACATTAAATTTGAACCTTAATACTATGACGATACCGTTTGTTTTGAAAGATAAGGGCTCGAAGCGAAAAATTCACATGGGAAGATTTATACTATATAAGCGGCTAAACCCGATTTGCATTACTCGGCTAAAATACGAACAGTGGCAAGTTGCTCAACAATTAAAGTTGTAGACCGTATACGATTTAGTTTTGTCGACTGTACAGATAGATGATGTATCTACTTATAGTATAACATGTTTTTAGACGACCAGATGGCCTAGTAGGTAGAGAACCTGACTACGAAGCTTGAGGTCCCGGGTTCGATTCCAGCGTCGGGGCAGATATTTGTATGAATTATACGAATATTTGTTCTCGGGTCTGGGGTGTTTAATATATGTTATTTAAAGTATGTATCTATCTATATAAGTATGTTTATACGTTGCCTTGTACCCATAACACAAGCTATGCTTAGCTTACTTTGGGACTAGGTCAATTGGTGTGAATTGTCCCGTGATATTTATTACTAGCTTTTGCCCGCGACTCCGGTCGCGTGGAATTAGTAATTTGGGCAGCTTATTTTTTTTATCCAATTTGGTTTTTCTTCAATTATGGCTCTCCTTAGTTCCTCGATATAAAGAAGTACCCCCCCCCCCCCCCACCGAACCCCACCCGCACACCTGCGTTCACATTCATTCAGCACCAAAAGCGTGCCTATAGAAGTTTTACTTCAAAAACCCCCGATTTTGAAACATTCTTCCGCTCCTATTGGTGTTAGCGTGATGATATATAGCCTAAGCCTTCCTCGATAAATGGACTAACTAACACTGAAAGAATTTTTCAAATCGGTGCAGTAGTTCCTGAAGTCAGCGATTGTCAGTCAATTGTTCTAAAAACTGTTCGATAAATTCTTAAAATAAACGTATCTGTCTTATTTGTGAACCGATTCAAATGAAACAAACACTAAATGTTAATCCAAGAAAATAACAACATATCAGTGAAAACCGCATCCTTCTAGGTTATGCCGTTTCTGAGATTAGCGCGCACAAACGCACAGACAAACAGACAAACAGACAAACAGACAAACAGATAAACAGACAAACAGACAAACAGACAATAATTCTAAAAATCATTGTTTTGGGTTCTATTGCGCTAATAAATAGCCCTAGTGACAGTTTTTCTCAAATATCTTCAATGTACAGACACGGACTTGTTACAGATTTATTATATGTGTAGATTTATTTATTTATATTGGATTGCATTCACACAGAAATCACAATGCTAATATTATTTAGACTAAATAGGTATATATTTTTCGCTTTGAGTCATCAAACAATCATATTTAGAAAACTTGAGTCATTTGAAGCTGTTTTGTTATGTCAACATCATTGCCAACTGTATGTCAATTGACAATGGGAAATTGCTATGAAAAAGAATTTTCTTTAATGCCATAAGGCCGGTTTCACACTAGGGCGCTAACAGCGGTATGCCACCGCGGCAAGTCTCACATTGATCAAGGGCATGCTATGTATATTACGCGGTCTCGAACATGATGGTGCCAGAGATATGCCTATATTTATTCGAATAATTTATTATCTGATATAATTCTCGAATTTTTTATTCGCGAATAGTTTGCTAGCAAATAATTCATCCGCGGATAAATCATTTGACCGCGACTCAAATAACGAATGATTTATACGCTATAAGGTATCGCTATCGGTACGCTAACTTAATTAATAAGGTATGTATTCCACTGAATAATTATTTGTAGCATCTCAGTCGATGAATTGTCTGTGAGGCCTCTTGGAGTTGCGGGAACGTGTTGGATGCGGATGACGCAGGATAGGTCTATTTGGCGAAACTTGGGGGAGGCCTATGTTCAGCAGTGGACGTCTTTCTGTTAAAATTTATTTAGTTATTTATTTATCAAATAAAAATTACAGCGTTACAAAACAAAACAGACAAAACCAATGTGCTGTAAAATTCAAAAATACATACAAAAACAAAAAAACATACAAGTTATAACTATTTAGGGATTTTTGAAAATTGCTTTCGCCTCTTTTCTAAAGCAACGGAACACCACGCCAGAAGTCGAAGCGCAGGAACATCTGCTGGTGCTTGGCAGGCACTTGCGAGTCTAACCCCTTGTTTCACCATTCATTGATCAAATTTATTTGACGGATAAATATGATGCCGTCTCTGTTTGTTTTGTTCGAATAGACGGAGACGGCATCACATTTATCCGTCAGTTAAAATTAATCAACGGGTGGTGAAACAGCCCCTTAAGGAGCTGAAATTGTTAGCCCTTTTAGACTCGAGCGGATAGATGAACAAAAAAGATTAAATGATACTGGATATCTGGGTTTATAAACTACCTAGACGTAGTCGGTTTGATGTTGAGATATGTACTGAACTATCGCATCGCACTTGATTTTTTAAGTACGCCTTTATTTCAGACAAACGTCCGTTCGAAAGCGAACATAACGTACAACACATGCCTCCCCGTGATATTCGGTGTGAAGAAATACGCGGACGCCCTCATGAAGGTCGTGGAACGCAAAAAGATCAACGTCAATTACCAGACGGTGCTCAAAGAGGTCCGCCACGAGAAGAAGGAAGCTGTGTTCTTTAACATCGCCGACAAGACCAAGGTTAGTTTAGAATAGCTATACCTTGACAAGCTCGTGCGCGGCGCTCGGCGGAACCCTGTCGCAGGGAGCCTCTGCTAATAATAAGTAGTAATTTTAATAAGTGCGGCAAACGCTGACTGCGACAGAGTTCCGCGGAGGGTCGCGCACGAGCTTGTCGGACTACAGTCCCAGATCCCCCTGTAATCCACAATATAAACTTTCTCATCCCACTTAATATTAGCCCACATTTACAATAGTATGAAAAATTACGTAAGTTGCATTACATTGCGAGGCCGTGAATCGAAAGAGTTGGGAACAGTCGTCTAAATGCGGACATGTACTCCAACTTATAGCTAACGCCACGAGAGTTGAGGCGAATGATTACATACACATCTACATAAAGTACTGATTGCAAAAAAAGAGGTGAATGAATGAAATGAGTGAGCGAATGAAAATGTAAATTATAATGCCTACCTACGCAATACTATGCATATTATAATTTTTCTTTTATCATATATCCTATTTTTGAAATAAAACTATTTTAAACTGATAAGAAACATTCGCAACAAAAAAAATCGCTATTTTATAAATAGCGAATAATATTCTTATCGGATTTAAATAAAATAGATCAAAATGTTTTATTTAAATCCGATTGAACTAGACGTATTTTCCTAAATAATTCTTAATGAAATAGGTTGAAGAAATTGTTAGTCAATCTTGTAATTCACTGTTGAGTCTGTTAAACTTGCTATCGGTACGAATAAATGTCAAAATCCCGCTGTCAATACACGACATGATGTGTTCGGTGAGCTCAACTCTCGTAGCGATACCTATACACAATTTTTCTTACTAGTGCCAATGCGGGCTTATAAATAAGAAAGTTTTTGAGTGTGTGCGTGCGTGCGTGCGTGCGTGCATGCGTGTGTTTTATGTGTTTGTTACTCCTTTACCATAAAACACGTGGATGGACTTGGATAAATCATACGTTAGATGTCTGAAATAATAAATAGGCTACTTTTTATCTCGACATTCCCATGGAATTGGGATAAAACTTAGTGTAAACTAAATTAAATTGTGAAATGTACACGCCATTAAAATACGGCAATAAGGCTGCGTATCCACCGGAGCTGTGCGAGGATGCGTTGCGAGGGACGTGTCTGTCATGAACCAATAGAAACACTTCATTCACTTAGGACCTTTTAAATCCCTCGCATTGACACATCCCTCGCAACGCATCCTCGCACATCTCTGGTGGAAACGCAGCCTAAAAATGGTTTAACAACGATATTACTAGGTAAAAGCTAGTTTATGATATTATTACAATTATTTCCCCCATTTTTTTATATCACGATTTTTTTTTTCTTTCTTCTCTTTTCTTGCAAAATAATAATGCATATTCGATCCGCCAGGAAACGACCATGCCCTACAATGTGCTCCACGTGTCGCCGCCTATGAAGACGCCGGATTTCATCTTCAGTAACGCGGGCATAGCCGACAACACGGGGTTTCTCAGCGTCGACAAGTATACTCTGCAGCACACCAAGTATCCCAACATGTACGGGATCGGGGACTGTACCAATACGCCTAACAGCAAGACCGCTGCGGCCATTGGTAAGTTGAGACAACGTAGATTGTAACCATGGTGTTGCCATACCCTAAAAAAAAATTAAAATTTCACTCCATCTTAAGAGGGTACGATGCGCACCATTTCTCCATACGAACGTAGTCCCCTGTTTCCTCCCTGGATAATGGCTTAAGCGCCAATTTTTTTTTACTGTGTAATCTGTATCTACCACGGCTATGCCCCTATGTTTCGTTTTTTTCCATATTTCAATTAACATAAGAAATATGAGCTTTCAAAAACTGAAAAAATTGCCCAATTTCAACGTAATTTTCAGACACTCATCAGAAAAGAATCCCTCATATAAACAAAAAAAAGGAAAACATAGGGGCATAGCTAAATCTGTCCTCTAATTATTTTTGAAAAAAATAATTTTATTGGTCCAGTTTTCGAGAAGAAAACAGGGGACTAGGAAATGCTGTTTTGATCAATTTTACGCGCCTATTAACGGTCTGAGCTGCAGTTGTCCCGCTCTCGCTGTACTGACACGGAGGGGTTCGGGCGAGACAGCGACATTTCATTAAAATACCTATTTCTCAAAAGTCTCTCAGCCATCGTACCCTCTTAATACGTGCAGTGCAGCTTTAAAAATGGATGACAACCTAGGGATTTTAGTACATGAAAATGTGTTAATATTATAATATATTTTGTTTGATAAATGCATCAGTCTTATTTATTGGTCAAAAAATAACGTACAGATGAATTTAAAACCCATTTTTTGAAGTCGGTATTAACACAGTATTTTTATTTTAGAAAATACATATTTATCTGGCTCGCAACTCTAAAACTATTTTATTTCAATAATACTGTCACTAGAACGCACTGAAAAAACAAGAAAATAAATGCTCGGGCCGGGAATGAGACCCGGGTCTTCGTCAATCCAGGACGCATGCTGAACCTTTACACTAACACAACCCCAGGATTTCTTTTCTGGTTGTTTCAATGTGTTATAGTATTATTACAGTACTAGCTTTTGCCCGCGGCTTCGCTCGCGTGTACTATGAGTATTCCAAAGAACCAAGATATCAAGCAAGCAAGCATACAGGCAAGCAAGCAAGCAGGTCCACAATTGACCGAGAAATCGGTGAACATACCTACATAAAAAAATTCATAAAGTGGAATGCATAACCTCTTCCTTTTTTAGAAGTCGGTTAAAGTGCCCTTTGCGGCCTACTTACAGTATAAACTTATGAATTTTGAAATTTTAGCTTTCTACAACCAGTAAAACGCAACATCCCGTTTTTTCCCGTTCCCGAAAGAATTTCGGGAAATGTTTTCTTAATGCTCCCTTACACTCCCCAAGGAACCCACTTGCCAAATTTCAGCTTTCTATGACCAGTAAAACGAAAAAGCCCGTTTTTCCCGTTCCTGTGGGAATTTTGGAAAGTCCTCTCTCAATGCTCCTCTACACTCCCCAAACAACCTACATGCCGAATTTCAGCTTTCTACGACCAGTAAAACGAAAAATCTTGTTTTTTCCCGTTCCCGTTGGAATTTGGGAAAGTCCTCTCTCAATGCTCATCTACACTCCCCAAGCAACCTACATGCCGAATTTCAACTTTCTACGACCTGTAAAACGAAAAATCCTGTTTTTCCCGTTCCCGTAGGAATTTTGGAAAGTCCTCTCTCAATCCAGCTCAACACTCCCCAAACAACCTACATGCCGAATTTCAGCTTTCTACGACCAGTAAAACGAAAAATCCCGTTTTTTCCTTATCCCATGGGAATTTATAATTACCTACATCTATGCCAAATTTGAAGAGTCTAGTAATTTTATTATAGTTCATAGGATTCCGTTGAACTGAATATATAAATCCCGTTTTTTCCTTATCCCGTGGGAATTTTGAAAAATCCTGAAATTAATGTTTTTAAATAATGTAATACCTACTTGTGTATCAAATTTGAAGAGTCTAGTTATTATAGTTACCGAGATAGGGTCACTCGGAATCGAATATATAAATCCCGTTTTTTCCCTTTCCCGTGGGAATTCCCAAAAATCCTTCCTTAGTGGATGCCTACATTGTATAAGGTATCTATGTGCAAAATTTAAAGTCTCTAGGTCCAGTGGTTTGGGCTGTGCGTTGATATATCAACAGTCATTTAGTTTATTTAGATATTTCAACCCCATCGCACCCCATCCAGGGAGATGCTATTTTACGTCTGCCACGTCGGATTTTAAAACCGTTGTTGTTTTCATAACCAGCGACCCGATAAACCATAGAAACAACACCCATGTTGATTTTCAGACTTTGTTACCCCTTTCCCCCCTTTTAGGGGTTGAATTCTCAAAAAACCTGAAACACGTGTTTACTCATTTATCATTGGGAGTATTTTTGTGAAGTTTCGAATAAAATAGTCGAACTAATCTTGTTTCCCCATACAAACTTTGGACCCCCGTTTCACCCCCTTAGGGAGTGAATTTTGAAAAATCCTTTCTTAGTGCACCCCTAGACCTTATAAGGAACCTACATGCCAAATTTTAAATCTCTAGGCCCAGTGGTTTGGGCTGTGCGTTGATATGTCAGTCAGTAAGTAAGTCAGTCAGTCAGTTTCTTCTTTTATATATATAGATATCATACCTACAACCTGTTGCTCGTGGAACTAACGACCGATGCTGAAAGGTTCTCGAGTGGCGCCTACGGATCGGAAGACGCAGTGTTGGTAGGCCTCCAACAAGATGGAGCAACGACCTGGTTAAGGTTGCGGGAACGCGTTGCATGCGGCTGGCGCAGGACCGATCTGTTTGGCGAGCCTTGGGGAACGCCTATGTTTAGCAGTGGACGTCTTTCTACTGATATGATGATGATGATATAATTCCTAACGGGAAAACCATAAAATTAAAAACGAAAATCAGCAAGTAAAATTTCTGAGATGAGATTGTGAACTTTAAAATTGACAGATAGCGAGTGAAATTGTCAGCAAATCCACGTTGACAACCTTTCATTTTTTTAACACCTGAAAATTACTGCAGGAATCGAAAGAGTTTCGCCTCCTGAACACGGAAAAATATTTATTATAATTTATTTCTCCATATTTACAAAAATACAACAAATTTAAAAACATATATGTATTTACAAATACTTCCACAGAATAGATATATTTCCTTTACCCTTTTCACTAGAAAAAAGAGCTGTCATAATTTTAAATTTGGTAACAACCTTAACGTCAAATTTACGTCATCACTTTTTTTTAATAGAGACTAGACAAAAGTAATGGATCTATTCTATCGTTACGCTCTTTTAGAATAAGCACATCTTTAAAAAATTGTAACAAATTAATTAATAATCCTAGTGAAAATTTAAAACTATCAGCGTCTTTCTCTTTCCAAACAGAATACAGAGAACAAATCAAATTATAGTCTTAGAAATATGAAATGTTGTCAATTCCAGCGAAACAATGCTACGTGCTCGAACAAAACCTGCTGGCCACTATGGCGAAGGACAGTCCAAAGGAGAGATACAACGGCTACGGCGCCTGCCCGCTCGTGACGTCTTACAACACGTGCATACTGGCAGAGTTCATATACGACGGCGTGGTGAGGGAGACGCTGCCTTTCAACCAGGTACGCTTTATTACTATATTTATTTATTTAGTCCGAACAAGCGAGTCCTGAGACAAGAGAATGGCGGGAAATTAAAAAAACGTAGGATTGTCAACACGTTCTACAGATAAAAAATATACGTAACAGGGGGCACTGACATGCGTGCAAACATACGTGCCTTGTACAAATGTTTGCACGCAAACAAAAGTGGGAATCGAACGCAATGGAATGCGTTGTAAAAGATTCAAGGTTCATGCGCTTTGATGTACCTATGTCAAACGCCGACATAGATCGTTTGCAAATAATAAATAAAATTAATTTCAATACTAGATGAAAAAAAACCCGCCTGTATAATTCTCGTTCCCATGGGAATTCCAGGAAAATATATACCCTATGTCACTCTCGGAACTGAGACGAATCTAATGACACCACACGTTTCAAAATCCATTGAGCCGTTCAGGCTGCAGGGCGTGCCAAAAAATTATACATACATAAATACATACGCTCGAAAAACATAACCCTCCTTCGGCAGTCGGGTGATAAATAAATATCACGTGACATTTGACATCAATTGACCTAGTCCTAAAGTAAGCAAAGCTTACTGCAATAATGACTAAAACATGGATCCCCTTAGGCAAGGTGTCGAAGATACTGGCAGCGTTCCCTCTTTGAATAGCTAAGCTAATTCTTTGTCCGAGGTAGCTGCCAGCTATTCGATCTCCTTGCTATTTGTTTATAGAGCTTCATAGCGCGGGGACCCCACTGACCAAGGGTCTCGACAGCAAATGGGACAAGGTCGTAGTCGGTGCCTAGACCCCTGTATTTGCCACAGTACATCCAAGAGTTCCAAGACTCGAGAACAAAGATTCGAGCCCGGGACCTCAAGCTTCGTAGTCAGATTCTCCAATCACTTGGCTATCCAATCGCCTAAAAATCATTTATATTTACATTATTTAACAAATATATTTCTTATTCTCAGGCAAGAGAGAGCACAATAGCGTACTACATGAAGCGAGATCTCTTCCCCTTCTTGTACTGGAACGTGATGTTGAAAGGTTACTATCATGGCCCCGAGTTCATAAGGAGGATCGTCAACCCCTTCGCCAAGTAATGTTCTTTAAGTGGAGGTATTGTGAAGCCCTATTTAGAGAAAAATCCTGCAATTTGCATTACAGTGCTCGATCGACCACTTCAAACCCGTTCGTTAAGCCAGGCATACCACAAATATCCCAAAACAGGTGTCGCCGGTGGCGTCGAGCGAAGCGGCAGAACGTTGCCGAACTTCGCTCGACATGTCTGGCGATATTATTTATGTAAATAGGCACGTTGACCGCCGTTGTGGAACTTGAAGCCACGTCGCCGGCTACACCTGTCACGGGACGTTTCTCCCTAGTGAATCACTGGCTTTACGCACTCGAGATTTAGTGCAACTTGCACATTTTTCTTCCAGGTGTAAACTGGGCTTGAGATACATTAGTTGATAGCTGCCAAACGTGTCTAAAAACTGTAAAATATCACCTCTTAAGTTCCGACTTTTTATAACAGACAGCGCTGCAGACCGCGCCGAAAATACCAGTTAAATGATTTGAAAATTATTTAAACATATTTAGAGTCCTTATTTCGTTTGAAAATTTGCATCCCTATGGTATAGGGTATAGTCGGGGAAAGAAAAGGTTCGTCACTTTTCAACTCTATGTCAACGAATTAAGGTCGTAAAGTGACTAACCTTTTCTTACCCCGACTATACATTAGGCATTTATACTTATAATTGATTTGTACTTTATAAAATACGCTGGAACTTACGAGGTTAATACTGTTATTAACTCTTCTCGGGGGAAAAAAATAAACCGCACTTTTTTCAATAAGTATGTATTTAACAGATTAAATAGGAAAAACAAACAACTACTAATACTGCTAAGGAATGGAATTTGCTCCTTTCGCCTATATTTCGGGATAGATACAACCTAGTATACACTTGGCTTCATCTGTGCCAGTATTGTAAAAAATGGAATATACCTATTACGCGTATGAGGGTTGAACCGTCACTACTTAGTAGTGACTTATATCAAATGCAACGCATGGAATCTAGTTGATAAAGCCCAGGTGGTTTAACCGCCGTCGCTTGATATAAAAATAGATGATTATTTCCACGAACTAGAATCAACAATTGAAACTAAACGCAATAAGCGATGACCGCGAGTAGTTTCGGCGTAACAAGATTTAATTAGTACATGGACATTTATTTTCGTTACACATAAGATACGGCGGTTGATATGCTTCTGAGCCTTACCCGCTCATAGATAAAAAGCTTTAGAAGAAAGCTAATATCTTTTTATGGTTTGTCAATGTGTCAAGCTGCTGAAAGATTTTGTTTAACCTAGCGGCTCAAAGTTAGTTGGTACTATGTGCCATGCTCTGTGATCTGTTAACCTAAACTATGTGAACGGTCAAAGGTTAACCCTTCATATGACTTAGCACTGATCAGTGCCAGAATCACTAAATGAATCAAATTAAATTTGTGATTAAGAAATCGAAACTTAAAGAAAAAAAATTTGCTCTTATGATTCTGGCAATGGTGCCCCTTTTCTCCCATAAAATTATAAGTCATAATCAACGTTAGTCATACAGTGATTTATTTCTGAAACGGTATTATTTTCAGGACTTTTTTAAATGCCATCTTATAGAATGCAGTAGGTTAGGTTAGGTTTGTTTTATAACAATTAAGAAAATTAAATTGTTTCAGAAATAAATCACTGTATGACTAACGTTGATTATGACTAATGATACATTATGACTTAAAATTTGCACTGATCAGTTCTTTGGCATACGAAGGGTTAAACTGGGTTAGGTCATTATTTACGTGTTTTTTTGGAATCACTTTCAAGGACACATTTTTGTAGAAATGGTAGAGGATTCTGTTAATGTTTCCAGTGACCTGGTATAGTAAGAAGTACGGGACCTCTAATAAATAACTGAAAACGCCATCAAAATCTACGGGCAATTCGTAAAAACGGTGCCACGAAAGCGAGGCGGTTGAAAGCCTCTAATAATGACGCCATACTCGTAACTGTAAAAATGGTGTAGTGCTGTTATAGGGCGATTAAAAATGTGGTACTGCCGAGAGTTGATTGCTCGAGCAATGTGCAATTTAGTGGAGCAATTTAAAATATCATTACTGAAATAATTGATACATTTACAAAAAAATTGCGCAAGATTATTCCGCTAGTTGTTTTATTTGATCTAGTAATCATTGCCGGCCTTTAATTGCCCCAAAGTTGCCCGTATAAAAGCACTTCAAAATGTTAAAACAATGGAACTATGGACTATCGAAGAGTAGTGTCGAAAAAAAGTTATTTTTTTTAAGAATTAACTTTTTTCCACTAGCTGTTATTTTATATGGAAGTTAATCCTTTAAATCTTATATTTACTCTTGTTGTTATTTGTTAAAAATATTCTTTATTTTCATAGAATTTAAAATATGTGATCTAAAACAGACTCATTATATTACGAAGATTATTGCAATTATTTTACTTATTTTATTGGTTTATTAGTACTATTTA
Organism: Archips crataeganus; assembly: GCA_947859365.1. NCBI lineage: Eukaryota > Metazoa > Arthropoda > Insecta > Lepidoptera > Tortricidae > Archips > Archips crataeganus. The sequence continues at coordinate 3,896,380 of OX402052.1, forward strand.
AAAATCACAATACAATCAGGTTACAATACTGCACAATACAATCAGGTTACTTTTTTATAATTATTTAATTTAAAGCTAATGTGATTAGAAGTTACAAGTCCATTTTTTAGAGTTTTATGTAAATAACATGTTTTAGAAGAAATATAACTTTTCATATTAAGATGTGTTTTATTTTGTAGATTACTTTTACCAATGAGATACACCTTTAGCCTCATCTGCACTTTTTACCAGGTGAGTTTTATGTAAAACAAACCTTCGGGTACTTCGATCAACGTCATCATTTCAGCTGAAAGACGTCCACTGCTGATCATAACATAATGATGGGTTCGAGGGACTGTACGCGTTAAATAGGTTCCTAATCCTAGCAACGAAACTACAAAATTGTCATTTATTGTAATAAAGATATACAAAAAAAACAATACGTTTATAAGTTAAGACTAGCCTAAGTGTAATCGAAAAGGCCCCCACGAGTTGTCCTTGGCGCAAAGGTACCCATTACCCATCACACTGGCCGTGTTACCACGTTGAATGGCGATGGACAACCTTTATACCAGGTACAAACCCGTACGGGCGTCAGATCCCCTTTCTCTAATGCGACGTCCCACGAAAAGTTGAATAAATAATATAATAATTTATTGAATCAGGCGTTACTTTGCGGGGGTCCATATTAATGAACTAAAACAATTACTTTGCTCACTACAACACTATGGGGTCTATTATTAATGAACAGGTAAATTTAGTATCTTCTCCTTTACTGCGGCTTGGGTCGAATTTGAACAGTTAGTATTAATTAAATATGCCTTATAAATAAATAAACAAAAAATTCAAGGTAGTTTTATAATATGTCAATAAAAGTTAATTTTTGTGGGGTAGTTTGAGAATAAGAAAAATAAAGTGGGTACTTGAGAAGTTACAGTGACAAGTTAAAACATTTGTTTTGGTTTGTTAGTTTAACAGTTGGTAGCATAGCATACGGTTGTGGTAACTCTGAAGATGAGCTCTGGTTGAGTTCGAAACGCGTCAGTGTAGCTTGGTGGTGGTGATGGTTGGGTTTATGTGATTTGTGTGTGTTCGTACAGTGTGGAGGTGGAGGAACTGCTTGAACGCACACTTCTTGCATAAACGTAACTATTGTAAGGTCGCGGGTGAGCAAAGTAATTGTTTTAGTTGTTTTAGTTTAAATAATATAATGTCTTAGAATTTCGTGATTTTCACTCATAATTAATTAGCACTTACTGGACTTATCACACAAATAACATTCAACTCAAATCTACCACCACCACGTGATCACGTCGTCGAGGTAAATATAAAATGTTATTTGCGTGATAAGTTCCGTAAGTACTAATTAGGTACTTAGTTTGATAAATAATATTGGTCAAAGGTTTATTCCTGTTATTTTAATCTAGTTGGACAAGTTGACTGACAGCAAAAAACCAAATACGCAAGTGACAATGACTTGAACCATATGTTTTTTTAATAAATTACAAACAGGTACATATTACAAATGGCTACATTACTACAGAAACTGAATATTTTCAAGAATGTTACGTCACGTCTTGATGTCAGATTGGTATCCTCCGTACATTCTGGAAATAAATACAAGTAAGTATTTAGTGTCATAATCATAATATTGCAGTATATAGTATGTACATATTTACATACTCGTATAATGCAGAAAAGCCGTGGTAGCATAGTGGTTTGAGCTATGGCCTCTCATGCAGAGGGTCGTGGGTTTGAACCGGAACGTGCACCTGAGTTTTGTTAAATTTATGCCGTGAGAAAGAAAACATGGTTACAAAGAAAACTAGGTATGGTGTGTGTGAAGTGTCCACGCACTGGACCCGTCGTAACTACGGTGCAAGCCCTTTCAATCTGAGAGGAGACCTATGACGAGCAGTGAATGTGTACCTATACCGGAGATGATCACACAATATAGGGTATAGTTTTATTTCGAAAAATATTTGTAACAAATAACGATTCCATGTATTCTAGAATACGGAAGGCATGCTGCCAAGTCCTTTTTTTACCCGACTACGGCAAAGCCAAAAAGAAGGGTAATGATTCTAGCGGTCTATGTACGTTTGTATTTACCTGTGTTCCACCGTAGCATCTAGACTATACCTTGACAAGCTCGTACGCGGCGCTCGGCGGAACCCTGTCGCAGGGAGCCTCTGCTGTGCTTAAGGAGATTGTTTTTAATAAGTGCGGCAAATGCTGACTGCGACAGGGTTCCGCTGAGAGCCGCGCACGAGCTTGTCGGACTATAATCATCCGATTTTAGTTTCGATTTTTTTGTGTGTCCTTCCTAAGGAGCATACCCACTAAAGACACTGGCGTCTTGTTCATTCTGCCGTCATAATTTATGCCACGCTAATTTCTATCATTTTGGACAACCCTTTATATCACACTTATTCCTATGAAAATCGCAATTATTATAATCGAATATCACAAATCGTCGGAAACTAAATAGGGTAAATCGCCAATAACTGGCCACCGTTCAATAACTGTCCACCTCATACTAAAAATGAACTTTATTCACCCATAATAGAATTCATTTTTAGTATAAGGCCAGGCCACCCTTCAATAACTGGCCACGTTAAACTAAATTGAATTCTGTTTCAAGGGGAACAGAGTTCATTTTCAGTATGAGGGGGCCAGTTATTGGCGATTTACCCTAGATGTAATGTAATTTGAGGATGGGCCCTGTCGTGGAAATTCAACCACGATGTCGCTACGCAAGTTATCATTTTTTTTATTTTGGGATACGAGCTTTTTCCAAAATGTTCTAGATGTAAGTTACTCATAATCGGCGGTGGTGCAGGCGGCTGCAGCGTCGCCTGGCGGTTTTCGAGAAAGCTGAAGAACAATGAAATCTGTGTCGTTGACCCCGCTGAAGTAAGTTATACAGTGTCCGAATACTCAACGATAACCTATGGCACAGTCAGTATCAAAAGTAGCTGGTCACTTTTGTACCTTGTCGCTCTACAGTCAGGTGCAAAACGTCATACTTGATTGACAATTGTGTTAGTAATAACACAAAGAACACAAAGACAAAGTACAAAAGCGACAAGCTACTTTTGATGCTGATCGTACCCGGCGAGAGGTCAACTTATACCAGTTCTGGATAAAATGGAAAAATCTATTTCATTATAGTTTTCCTATTCCTGTAATTTTATTTGTTTTTTTTTACATGGTCGCGAACAAATATATAAGAACTTAGACAATATGACTTCAGGAAGTCTATACTTACTCTATTCCCCATAACAGTACTTGTGTCGTAATGTCGTTATTACGATACAGCTAGCTGCCACAGATTATTAAATGTAGGTTACACTCAACACTAAAGCCCAGTTTAGACCTGTTGAGTTGAGTAGAGTAGAGTAGGGTACAGTAGGATCCATTAGGGTACAGTAGGGTAAAATAGGGTAGGGTTTTGAAGACCTTATAAAAGTTATGTCAATTAATTGATGGTGTTAAATATCTTATAGGTGTCAATTACCGAATGCTACTTTCAGTTCCACTATTACCAACCTCTCTTCGCCATGGTGGCTGCCGGCATAAAGCCCTTCGAGCAAAGCAGAAGGCCGCTCGCGTCAGTGCTGCCACCTACCGTGTGCTTACTCAAAGACTATGCGCAAGAGTTTGATCCATGCAACAGTGTAGTCCGTATGAAAAGCGGGGACAGAATATACTATGATTTCCTGGTCGTTGCTGTGGGCGTCATGAATGATTATTACAAGGTAAGTGCAAGACATTTTTAGGGTTCAGTACTTTGCAGGGTGACGTGACAAATAGAACCCTATTACTGTCGCTATGCTGTCTGTCTATCACGGCTGTACCTATCTCGAAAACCGTAATAGATAGACAGCTGATAATGTGTACTTTCTACTTCTATTCAAATAGACTAAAAATAGTAAAAATTAAGGGAAGTCTCCATACAAGAAACGTATGCCGTGTGTGCGAGTGTTCTGATATAATACAATGTAATATTAAATAAATATTGTTATAATTGAAAACCAAGTTTATTTCCAACTAGCTGATGCCCGCGGCTTCGCCCCCGTTGTATTTTTTTAAATTTCTTTCATAATAACCTTCTCCTGACAGTAACAAACGCAACAAAAAAAGAATTATCCAATTTGGTGCAGTCGATCGGAAGTTATGCGCTTAGCAACCCATTCAGCGATTCATTTTTATATTTCCAATAAGTTCAAGTTAGACTCTCAGCTTAGGCAGTATTTCCTCTTTCAGAGCTTAGGGTCCCCCCACCACAATAGTGTGATATGGCTCTAAGCTTTCTTATGTTCGAGAACTTTATGATCCCCAGATCCCAGGCCTCAAGCCAGCTCTGGACGACCCCTGCTGCCCCGTCGCCACCATATACGCCCCGGAGTACTGCGCCAAGACCTGGTCCGTCATCAGACGGGTGAAGGGCGGTCACGCGCTGTTCACCTTCCCGGGAGCAGGCGCCAAGTGCTCGGGGGCTTCGCAAAAGATCATGTACCTGGCTGATGATTATTACAGAAAGGTTACCCTCATGTTGGACTAGCGTTGCCCGCGGCTCCGTCTGCGAAGAATTCGTTTATCGCTAACCCGCGAGAACTGTGCAATTTTCCGGGATAAAAATATTATCCTCTTATATTAGCCAGGTTATAAACTACCTGTGTGCCAAATTTCATCAGAATCCATCAAACCCTTTTAGTGTGTGTTAAATTTATTAATTTAACTATAGACAAGTAAGCGCCATCTAACGAAACCTGATAGAACTTCTCGAATTGTATTGCCTTTAGGGTCCTTTGCTTTGTCAATAATCTACGTAAATAGTTCCAGAAGCCATCCCAGAGATGGCGCTGTTATTTAGTATTTAAGGCAAGTTTTATAGAAATAAATTCCTCTTTTTCGCTACCACCGACGGCGACGGTTGGCACCATTAATCCGAAATTTTATTTATTTTCCCAGAGCCTACCAATTTTACACTGTGAAAGAGTAACAAACATCCATCCATACAAACTTTCACGTTTATAATATTTAGTCTTCTTTATGACATAGGGTGGCTGGCATACGATACGATACAATCTATGATTTCGTTAAGCAAACTTCAAATAAAATAGAAACGTAAATAAAGTTGTTGGTAGGGGACGCTTTGGTGCAATTGAATTTAGCACCCTCGTCACAGTAAAGCCCTCCATAGATCGCAGCGCGGGGCGTGCATGGCACTGAATCATATGCGCTGTGCCGTACCGCCGGTGTATGTCACCGTATGTATGATTCAGTGTTATTGACCGCGCTGGCCACGCTCCGTCGGCACCCCGCGCTGCGGTCTCTGTTGGCCTTAAGCCAAGAGATGCGGATTTATATCCCCGGCTGGCGCAACCGAAAACCTTTTTATTAAAAAAAATTATGTAATTTGTTTTTTTTTTAGAAAAAAGCTCGTGACCTGGTCAACATAACCTACAACACGGGTTCTGAGGTGATCTTCGGCGTACCAAAGTACGCCGAGGCGCTAAACCGCGTAGCGAGCCGGCGCAACATCGCCGTCAACTGCTGCTGTGAGTTGGCGGAGGTCACGCCGCATCACGCCATCTTTAACGACGCTTCTGGAGTGGTAAGACCCCAGCCTTAACTTATTGTAAGAATAGACCAACAGGTATATCATTACAGAAATAATTTCAAAGTTTCCAAAAAAAATCTTGATCAGTAGTTTCAAGTAGCCGTTGGAGTCGTAGTTGAAATTTTCATAGATGATGTATTTCGGTTGACGCTATAACAACAAATACTAAAAAACAGAATAAATTAAATATTTAAGGGGGCTCCCATACAAGAACCGTTATTTTTTTGCTCGATATTGATAACGGCAACAAGGTAGACGTTTGAAATATTCATAGAATATTTAGTTACTATATACCTATTTACTTTCAAAATAAATAATTAAGTTAAAATAAAACAAATGTTTAAGGGGTTCTCCCATACAGCAAACGTGATATTTTTTACCGTTTTTATAGATAATGGCACGGAACCCTTCGTGCGCGAGTCCGACTAGCACTTGGCCGGTTTTTTAATACAATATAGGCTTGCGAAGATGAGGCCTACGATGAAGCACGCTTGCCTAGTAAATGCCCATTCACCTTAGACTTGAATTCTTGAGTTGAGCGCGGTGTTGCGTCTCTATCAAGGCCGTAACATCACTCACTAATGCCATCTCACGTCTGTCAGAAAACCTTCATAAAGATAAAAGATAAGATAAGATAAATTTATTAAAAATTTGATTTTAACAGAAATAACTTAAATAGGTACAAAGTTTCCTTATAAATCTAAGTAACTAACTCATGAGCCCGAACTAGGAAATCCTGTGTTTCGGACTGGAAGAACTAAAATATCTTTAAATAAATAATCAAACACACTGTGAAAAATGCAAGTCAAGAATTCTGTCAAATACAATATAAATATAATTAAACCCAAAAAAAAGTAACAAACCTAAAATTGAAAAGTATAACAAAAGAAAGGCATCAAAAACTATCTACTTTACAACTAATAATAATTTCTCTATTATTTATTTCGTACTAAATACAAACTGAAATATAGATGCACAGAAAAAACCCCAGAAAAAAGACCAATGCTGGGAATCGAACCCAGGTCCTCAGCATTCCGTGCCGCGTGCCATACCCCTACACCACCACTGGTCTAGAGATTAGACACGAATCTTTCCTATACATCATACATTTCAATCTGCTAAATCATCACCTTATGCAGTGACAAGCGCACATCTATGTTACACCCTCATCGACAAGTACAAAAAAAAAAAGATACTTCATAGCTAACTTGTTTAATAATTTCTCTGTATCTTCGTACGACATGTTCATTGACTGGTAGTGTCAACTAAATATTAAATTCTGTATCCTCAGCCAATAGTATTCCCGTACAACCTCCTCCACGTGACGCCCCCTATGTCGCCGCCGCCCTGCCTCGCGTGCTCGCCGCTGGCCGAAGATTCCGGCTACCTGGACGTGGACCCCTTCACGCTGCGGCACACACAGTTCCACAACGTGTATGGCCTGGGGGACTGCACTAACACGCCTAACAGCAAGACCGCTGCTGCCGCTGGTAACTGGTTGCTTTAAACTGTAGCGAGCCTCAGCGCCATCTAGTTTTAAATAGCGACAAGTTAGCTATGAAGTATCTTTTTGTGAACTAAAACAATTACTTTGCTCACCCGCGACCTATCTTTTTGTGTTTATGGTTTACTAATGTTTCGCAAATTATGTTTCCCAAACTGATTCACTTGGCAAATGTTTCATTTCCCAAATGTTTATTTTTTCTGAAACTGTAAACTTTTCAGGATTGTTATAAAACAACCCTAACCTAACCTAACCTAATCTACAAAATAGTCCTGAAATATATCCTGAATAGTTTACAGTTTCAGAAAAAATAAACATTTGGGAAACGTAATTTGCCAAACGAAAATACACCCTGAGGGTCTGGGTTCGATTCCCAGCATTGGTCTTTATCTGGGGTTTTTTTCTGTGCATCTATATTTCAGTTTGTATTTAGTACGAAATATTTAAATAGCGAAACTGCTACATTCTACATCATAGTTCCCAAAATATAGTATACTAGCCTTCCGTCCGCAGCTTCGCCCGCGATAAATTAATATTCCCGTAGGGAAAGGTAAAAAGTAGCCTATGTCACTCAGTGATAATGTAGCTTTCTAACGGCAAAAGAATTTTTTAAATCGGTCCAGTAGTTTCGGAGCCTATTCAATGCAAACAAACAAACAAACAAACAGTCAAATCTTTCCTCTTTACAATATTAGTATAGATAGTTCGGCGGTAGCTTTTCATAGGGGCGGTAGGGACCAAATATTTTTTATTTGTGATTATTAATAAATAATAGACATATTCCAAGAACACTCCATAATCAGATTGGGGATGTCCTGAAGAAAGGTCGTGTGATGGGTACCCGAAACTGGCGAGCAAGTATGAAAAGACTAATGAGTGAGTGTTATGAGCGCGTGTACATTATTAAGATCGTATTTTGCTGGAAAGGAGATGTATGTATGTACGTACGTACTTAATAGACACAAATAAAAATAAAATTGAGATAGTATAAGAGATTATTGATGACTAAGATGGCGCTAGGGATCACTACATTGTATTTATATGCATGCAACTTCGATAGTGCGATGTAGAATGTAGCGGTTTCTCCTGGTGATGACTAGGTGGCGCTAAAGGTCGCTACAAAATTCAAACCCGATACTGACAACTCTTTCCAGCTCGCCAAAGCTACGTGTTGGAGCAAAATCTCACTCTGTCTATGGCAGGACGGGAACCGACGCACAAGTACGACGGCTACGGCGCATGCGCGCTGCTGACGTCATACCGCACTGGTATACTCGCAGAGTTCTTGTATGACAAGCGACCCTGCGAGACGTTCCCCTTTGACCAGGTAAATAAAAGCTTTATAGCTAAACTTATCCCAATCCCGACTATTAGGTCTACCTTCGCAAGGCGATTGCCGCCATACTCCCATTCGTATATTTACAATAAAGAATGTAACCAAATACAAAATGTGAAGAATTTGTCATACAAAAAGCTTAAAAAAGAAGTTGAGTGTTGGTTACTCCCATTCGTATATTTACAATAAAGCATGTAACCAAATACAAAATGTGAAGAATTTGTCATACAAAAAGCTTAAAAAAGAAGTTGAGTGTTGGTTAATGAGTCTAGACTATGATGAAACTGAGGATATAATTGCAGCCTGTAATTAAACACACAAACACACACGCACATACACACAAACACACACACGCACACGACCACACACACACACACACACACACACACATACACACACACTTTTAGCATAGGATTTATTTACTAAAATGTTTCAACTTAGTACTAAGCAACTACTGTCAAATTGTCACTGGTCTCCGCGATACAGGAGTCTAGTGTGGAGACCGCCAAAAACCATATAATTGTAATGTTTTTATATTTCAAATAAATATCTTTATTATTATTTAATAAATATCTTTATTATTATTTATTTAAACCGTTTAACTAAGTTCTTGCCCGCGCGGTACAGGGGCTGGTGGGGTATGACGACAAAGGGGGCCGGGAGAGGCGCGGGCGGTAGGCACACGAGGCGCGCTCGCCGCCCACACCTTTCGCCCCCTTTGTCGTCCTACCCTCCAGCCCCTGTACCTTGGACTCACTTAGTAAACGGTTTTGACGACCAGATGGCCTAGTAGGTAGAGAACCTGCCTACGAAGCTTGAGGTCCCGGGTTCGATTCCTGCGTCGGGGCAGATGTTTGTATGAATAATACGAATATTTGTTCTCGGGTCTTGGGTGTTTAATATGTATTTAAGTATGTATCTATCTATATAAGTATGTTTATCCGTTGCCTTGTACCCATAACACAAGCTATGCTTAGCTTACTTTGGGACTAGGTCAATTGGTGTGAATTGTCCTGTGATATTTATTATTATTTATTTTATTTAACCTTTATAGTTATTTTATAGTTTTATTCCTTAAGTCAATAATGTAAAAAAACTTTTTAACAAAAAATTAAACCGCCGAAAAAACTGAAAAGCAAAAAATAATACCTTTTTTGTTTGACCTTAATCTAGGTACCAGTTTGAAGTCGGTGCCTCAGCACGAGCCAGGAGGAGTGGACCTATAATCGTCTACCTGATTGGCTTCTATCACTCCTCCTGGCTCGTACTTTTTTTTATACTTTTTTGCCATCTTTGGGGTAATTTTTTTTCCAAATTTATATAATACCAACTTCAAGGTATACCCTATCCAATAAAAAAGAATTATGAAAATCAGACTACTCTGTAAAAAGTTTGTCAATCATCCTCGGTTTTCCTATCCTTAGGGTAGGAATATTATTTCCAAATGTACATGGGACCACCCTTGGGGTATACGCTTTCCAATAAAAAAAGAATCATCAAAATCCGACTACTCTGTAATAAGTTATGCGTGGTCATATAGTACAATCAGCAACTGAACAATCAATCATCCCCTGTTTTTCTACCCTTAGGGTAGGAATATTGTTTCCAAATTTAAATGGGACCACCCTCGGGGTATATGCTTTCCAATAAAAAAAGAATCATCAAAATCGGACTACTCTGTAAAAAGTTATGCGTGATCATACATAAAAAAAAAATACACGTCGAATTGAGAACCTCCTCCTTTTGTTTTCGTCGGTTGATGACATGACATTGTTTGAAATCACTGGTCAATAAATGACAGTAAGTGAAAAAAGCGTGGGTGGTTGGTTAGTAGATAGTTCTGTGTCGATTACCCGTTCATATGGGCTAGTGTATATACATACATTGTCCATAATTCAATTCATTTGTCACGAAACTTAGCACGAAAGGTCGAAGCATATGTAAGTTGAAGTGGCGATGACCATGATGACGATGATTTGGAGTGATCAGATAGCCTAGTGGTTAGAGAACCTGGCTACGAAGCTTGAGATCCCGGGTTCGATTCCCGTGTCGGGTCAGATATTTGTATGAAAAATACGAATGTTTGCTCTCGGGTCTTGGGTGTTTAATATGTATTTAAGTATGTACATAGGTATATAAGTATGTAAAGTATGTTTATCCGTTGCGTAGGTATAGTCGAGGTAAGAAAAGGTTCGTCACTTTTCGACTCTATGTCAACGAGTTAAGGTCGAAAAGTGACGAACCTTTTCTTACCCGACTATAACCATAACACAAGCTTTGCTTAGATTACTTTGGGACTAGGACAATTGGTGTGAATTGTCCCGTGATATTTATTTATTTAATTAAAGTTTAAAAAATATTTTCAGAGTAAAGAACGAAAACTATTTTACTATATGAAAAGGGACTATTTCCCCCGTCTATACTGGAACAAGGCGATAAAGGGGAAATGGGACGGACCAGGGAAACTGCGCCGCTTCATCAATCCGGTCGGAAAGAAAAAATAAATGGACAACAGAAATATATTTATAATAATAAAAACTTATAATATTTAATACTATTTGTTCACACGACTACTATACACAAATTATGTGACTTATTACTAAATCTATATTTACAAAGGAACTATAAATATTGCTTTTCCAAACTTCAGGTTTTCTTTCGTATGATTGCTGTAGTTTAGGTAACGAGCTAAAATTCTTAAGGTTTGAGTCGGCGAATACCTTGATTTTATGGCACTGATTCTTAACCAATGATGGTTTACTATTAAGCAAGCTATAATTACAAATCGTATTTATTACCAACTAATTAAAAAAATACGGTTAACTCAATTGACCAGATATTTAAAAATCAAACTTTACAGTTAGTTGAAAAATAATGTTGTTATTAGAGCTGTCTTCTGGAGTTATTGGCTAACTAACTGTTACCCGCGCCCTCGTCTACGAAGAATTCATTTGATGCTATCGGTACTACACCATTTCCCGAGAGTAAAACTATCCGATGTAAACCATCTCCATATCAAATTTCATCCAAATTAGGGTTTTCGCACCCAAAGGGTGCCAACGGGACCCTATTACTGAAGGCCACCACAAACTGGGAGCGCGGGGCGCCGACGGAGCATGCCCAGCGCTGTATAACACTGAATCAAATATACGGTGACACACACCGGCAGCGCGGCACACCGTATTTGATTCAGTGTTATTGACCGCGCTGGGCACGCTCCCTCGGAACCCCGCGCTTTCGGTTTGTTGTGGCCTTGAGACTCCACTGTTTGTCCGAACGTTAGATATCTTGAACCGTAACAGCTAGACACTTCAAATTTTCACCCATTATGTATTATAACAACAAGTAGGTACTAAAAATTAAATAAGGTTTAAAAATTAAAGGGGGCCGTCATCATAGGAAACGTGTTTTATCAGCGTTTTTGATTCGATCTTTATAATTTTTTTACTAAACTATTTTTAACATTGTACGGAGGTACGGAACCCTTCATGTACGGTCAAGTGCAAAAATAAGTATTGATTTAATCCTCTTATAATTATGTACCGATACTAAATAATTCGACGACATATCTATGTATGAGCAAGTTTATGCACATTGCACCCATATTGTTACACTTGACTGTACGAGTCCGACTGGTACTTGACCGGTTTTTCTCAAACCTATGCTTTATTTAACGCAGAAAATTGTTCCTTCCCGTTCCCGTTCCTCTCGTCGTACGCGCTTTGTCTCTTTCTCTTCAGCGCAGCCTGTCTCACTCGGTAGCGCTTCCGACTCTTCACGAGGTACACCGAGAGCGCGATGGCGATTAGAAGCGCCACGATAACACAGCAACCCAGGATGATGCCGAGCCGGCTGATGGTCGGTACGCCTTGGTCCGTGGATGGTTGGAGCTGGAATAAAAAGATAGGTTACCACCAATCAGCTGGTGTACTTTTTATAAGCTGTCAAAACACGATTCTCCCTAATTTTTGTATGGCAATAACTACATCTTGCACAAACCGTGCGAGCCAAAAAAAAAAAACTGCTTCTTTCACAATTTTGCCAATTTAATCAAATAGCTATTTATTTGTATTAACCTCGTAAGGCCCACGTCTAATTTTAATTTTCATCAAACAGGAAACTTATTGTCAATCCAATTGATTGATTAGATAACATTCTAAGATCTGGCCACGACATAAACTTTTCAGTGTGTTACTAAGGAATACTTAAGTAATTTTTATAAATACAAATATTGTAAGCTTTTTCGCCGCCTATGCTTTTTGCTGACTGTGCCGTGCCTGCATTGATACTCAATGTACCTACATAGTACATCATCATCATGGTCATGTGCATACTAAATTTATTTTTACCATCTTTCCTTCTGTACCCGTTTTCATGCTTTCATGCAATAAATGAATTATTATTATAGTATAATTGGCAGGCGCTTACCATGTACGTGCCATGAGGGCCGGAGTGCAGGTAGTTGTCTCCGCAGAAAGCCTGCTCGGTCCAGTTGTACCAGTGGACGAGTCGCAGGCCTTCGATGGCACGCGGGGCGCCGCACCTGGAAACATGTTACAGAATTGAAGAAACGAAAGCTCAAGATCATATCTAGCCGGGTCCGATCTAGTGTTGCCGATCGATGATTAATCGATAGTTACCTATTGATAGACGAAAAATCGCAAAACTATCGATAGGCCTATCGATACTATCAATAGCTCAGAATAAGACAATACTATCGATAAGTACTGTACAATACAATACAATAAAATGACTCTTTATTGTACACCAGGAATAATAGGCAATACAGAAAACAGGTACACAGAGAGTAAGTTACAAGGTAAGCAATAGGCGGCCTTATCGCTTAAGAGCGATCTCTTCCAGGCAACCCTTTAACAGAAAGAAGGAAGGACTAGTTTACAGCAGGTGGTGCATCAACAGTGGATCAGAAAATTAAAACGCAACAAAAATAGTACATCTACTCATACATATATCGTACATATCGATACCTCCTAAGTATACTGGTGTAACTGCATAGTGGTGATTTTACAGTAAAGACCTTATCATTTCGATACAATACGGTCTGTACTGCAAAATCACCATTATGCAGTTACACCAGTATACTTAGGAGGTATCGATATAATAGGTACACGTCGTACTGTAGATAGTAAACACAAGGCAAATGACCAAGTGGATCATTTGATGGCAAGTAAGCACCACCAACGTATCGTATCGATACTGTCGATCGCTTGCGAAAAACAAACTATCGATAGTATGAATACGATACGAATGCCCCACTTGTTCGTTTGCCTTCATGTCATAAAAAATGGAAGTTGCCGACGAAAGAAGTTTGGCCATCATGGAGTAAGTAGGTACTTCCGCAATCCCTGAGACCATTTCATCTTGGTTCAGACAGAAGTCTAGAATGTTCCGAGTAAACATTGCAGGCCGCAGGTCAATGTCCTCGGGAATGCTCGATCAGTCCAGAAGGTTTTACGTATTACGTACTATCCCATGTGCCTTGATCACACGTACCGAGTAAACGCGCGAGACAGTGCTCTCGGCCGAGACTCGGTGCGTATAAACAAGGCAGCACGGACGATTAAGAAGGTACGTGTGATCAAGGCATTACCGTAGCTCAGTCAGAAGTCTAGCATACATCTGCGGCAGCAGTTCGTCCAGTAGCCATTGCAGCTCGCAGATCAACGTCTTTGGTTATGCTCGACTAGTCTAGAAGGTTCTAAGTATTAATAATGTAAGTACTATCCCTTACCTTAGTTAAGTCAGAAGTCTAGAATATTCTGCATACATCTGCGATACAGTTCGTCCAGTAGCCATTGCAGGTCGTAGATCAAGGCTCTAGGTAATCCTTTACCAGCCTGAGAGTCTCTACGTATTGATAATCTCTTACCTTAGTTCAGTCAGAAGTCTAGAATATTCTGCATACATCTGCGGTACAGTTCGTCCAGTAGCCATTGCAGGTCGTAGATCAAGGCTCTAGGTAATCCTTTACCAGCCTGAGAGTCTCTACGTATTGATAATCTCTTACCTTAGTTCAGTCAGAAGTCTAGAATATTCTGCATACATCTGCGGTACAGTTGGTCCAGTAGCCATTGCAGGTCGTAGATCAACGCTCTAGGTAATCCTTTACCAGCCTAAGAGTCTCTACGTATTGATAATCTCTTACCTTAGTTCAGTCAGAAGTCTAGAATGTTCCGCATACATCTGCGGCAGCAGTTCGTCCAGTAGCCATTGCAGCTCGCAGTTGCAGTGCCACGGGTTATGCTGCAGGTCAATGCCCTCGCCAACGCTCGACCAGTCTAGAAGGTTCTTTGACAGATGTGTCAGGTTGTTCTTGCTTAGGTCCAACTGAAAAAAGCAGATAAAAACTGTACTTATAATTTCATCTACCAAAACTAAGTGGATCAAATTATAGAGTTGTTGAATTCGTGTCACTAGCCTTAAGTGACTAAGTCTATATAGTGACATGAATTTGGGTGTTTTTCCTACAATGTAGGTAAATGAAGACCACAATGTAATTTCGTTTTAAGTGTCAGACATAACATAAAAGTAATGGTTTGAATCACATTTGTTAAGAAATTAAAACTTACCATACACAAAGAGGTAGCATCAAACGCTCCATCCCTTATCTGGCTCAATTGGTGACAGTTAGAGAGAGATAGAGAGAAGCAGTTCTCATCCGTACCATCTAAGCCCCGCCCCACCACGTTACTAAACGCCTTGTCGTCCACCACTACCAACTTACTAAGCTCATTCATATACAGCCTCTTCACAGCGATTATATTTTTAAAATAAATAAACTCCATAGGGTTGCCATCTAGCCTTAATTCCTCCAGGTTGGGGAAATTTTGGCTGCTCAAACTCTTTGGCACTTCAGTGAATAAGTTATAGGATATGTCTAAACTGAATAGCTTTGGTAGTTTCTTTTCTATAGCTAGGTCTTTTATTTGGTTTCCTGCGATGTTTAAAACCTGAAAAAACAAATGAATGCCGTTAGATTACTTTTAGATTATTTCAAGTTTTCTAGTGGCTGCTCACGCATAGAAGAATCCATGCAAATTTAAAAGCAAATAAAAAATAAGTTTGTTTGCCATAGCATCTCTGCGTAATAAGGTTACCAAAAATAATCATGAGTTTGCATCTCGCAATACGCTTTGAGTCCTGACCTGCTGCCGCACGTTCTTCATGACGATAGGATTGCTATGCGAAAATGCAACATCACCGCACTGTGGACACTGTTTCGTTTCTTTTTATGCAGGATGCATGCAATAGGGATGTTGACACCACCAATCAACTAGGCTGACGTACTTTTTATGAGCTGTCAAAACACAATTCTCCTATAGAGTTTGAATGGCAATAGCAACATATGACGTCACTTGTTCGCCAACTCAATCAACTAACTATTTATTTGTTTTAAAGCAACAAAAAATCTAATTCAGCAGTTAATCGAAAATTAATTTGGTTTTCAGGGCTAAAATGAAGCGTTTTTTAACTGGAGTCGTGTCTTCGAATTATTTTTAATGGCGTCAACATCCCTATTTGGCACGCAAGCGCTGCGCAAGCGTAAAAGGACGATATCGTGCGTATGACGTACTACTAGATGGGCAGTAGGCATTACGTATGTCTGTTTGGTTGGCTGCTTTAGTGCCAGTCTGTATAGGTATACCTAAGAAAATCCAAACGCTATGCCTACTTACCTCCAAATTGTCAAATCTGGCTTCTATCTCATCATACACTTCCGAGAGCCTGTTGTATGACAGATCTATATAAGTAATACCAGCTGGAAACGCGGGCCAGTGATACAGGGTGTTCAGTTTCAGCATAGCGATCTGGAGGGTCGGCGGCAGAGCGAATGTGAACGTTATGTTGTTCTGAGCAAGGTTCAGTTCGCGGAGGCTGGTGCAAGTGATGAAGGCTTCGGGTTCTATGATTTCTATAATGTTGTTTGAGAGGTCAAGGAGTTCGCTGAAAAAATTATGTTACTTTAGTTCGTTATTTAGACGACCACTAGCTTAGCTAGTGCAAGGACGGTGACGGTAACTTGGCATTTTCATTTTGAAGTGTACTATTTACTTTAAAAAAAAGAGTAAAGTTTGGGGTTTTATTATACAAAAGCACGAGCCAAAAAATAAAATTAATATTTTATTTTTTGGCTCGTCAGTAATCTGACTGATTTTTTTTTCAGATACATTCTAATGTTAGGTATATACGTGAAAGTGTGTCCGTCTATCTGTTATCTACCTCTTCACGCTTAAACCGCTGAAACGATTTAAATGAAATTTGGTATAGACATAGTTTGAGTCCCGGGAAAGGACATAGAATAGTTCTTATCCCAGAAAATTGCACAGTTCCTGCGCGATAGCGACAAACGTTTCTTCGCAGACGGAGTCGCGGGCAACACCTAATAGTAAATAATTCTATATATCCATACCATAACAATGTCTATATATATCATACTAAATACAAACTGAAACATAGATGCACAGAAAGCCCCAGTAAAAAGACCAGCGAGCGCTGGGAATCGAACCCAAGTGCTCAGCATTCCGTGCTGCGTGCTAAACCCCTACACCACCACTGGTCGGGACTTAGACACAATTTTTTTCCTATGCATCACACATCTCAGCTTGCTTAATCAAATCACTTATTGCAGCGATACTAGCGACATCTATGTTAAATGCTCTCAACGAGAGACGTCAACACTCATTCGGAACTAAACCGCTCACCCGGACCAAGAGATGTCACTTGTTAAGCAATGTTATCTTATCAAGATTGTTTTTTTTAACAATGTCTATCGTATGACGTAAATGTCATAGTGATAGTTTCTTTAGTGGCCTAGCGCCTAGAAATCAAATTAGTAGACTATATTATTTAGATTTAATGAAAAAACTCACATGCTGTTATTAACCGGAAAAGAATCCTTCATAACCGCTCTGATTCGGTTCCCGTTCAAATTGAGCCGCTTCAAGCCCTTCATGGTATCCCCATCAACTCTTTGCAGCAAAACATCGAATATCCCATTCTTCCCTAAATCCAAGTCCTCTAATGCGGTCATCGGCTGCAACGCCCGAACGGGTATTTTCTTCAACTGATTGCTCTGCAAGTTCAATCTCCGCAAGTGACTTAGAGATTTAAAATCCATCGAATTGAAATCGGCCAACTTGTTGTAGGATAAATCTAGGTATTCCAAAGCGTGGACTTTTGTGAACAGGTCGGGTGTTATTTCGGTAATGTCGTTTTGGGCGAAGGAGAGTTTTTTCAAATTTGGAACGTCGCTGAACGGGTCTGGCCAGTACGTTTGAATCGCGTTATTGCTGAAGCGGAGGGTCACTACTTGCGTGTTTGGAGGTAACCTGAAATAATGAACAAAATATGACGTAGTAATATGCTAACTCATCATCAATATTTCACATCATCGGAAATACAAACTGAAACATGGATGCACAGAAAAACTCAGAGAAAGAGACCAGCGCTGGGAATCGAACCCAGGTCCTCGCAAGATAGATCAAGGTTTTGTAGATCAAGGTGTCACTGCTTAAGTGACTAAAAAGCAAGTTGACATGTGCGATGCATAGGAAAAATTTGTGTCGAAACTCCTGACCAGTGGTGGTGTAGGGGTTTAGCACGCACCACGGAATGCTGAGGACCTGGGTTCGATTCCCAGCGCTGGTCTCTTTTCCTGAGTTTTTCTTTGCATCCATGTTTCAGTTTGTATTTCGTGTGAAATAATAATAATAAATAATAATAAATTATTTATTTCATTCTAACTTAGGTGGTAAATACAAAATGGTCGAGACTTCCTATTAGGTATAGTGTACCTGTGTCAGGAAGCCTCGCTCTTCCAGCTTATAGTACAGTCATGCGTTAGAATGCAAGAATAACATAAAAAGTAAAAGTTCTTAATAACTACATAGTACTTAATGGGAATAATGTGTGTAATGACATTGTGTTATTTGTGTGTGCGTGCGTGTGTGTATGTGTGTGTATGTGTATGTAACGTGTATGTGTGTGAGAACGTGCGTGAGCGTGCGTGTGTGCATGCGAGTACGTTCATATCTCATTAAAATTCAACGTTAAACCTTATGTATACAGTACATTTTCAGTTGCTACATAATCAAGTTCATTTATCCAATTTAGTATCGCTTTTTTACAGTCATGGTAGTTCATAGTATAAATATTCAAAATCCTGTTTACTTTATTATACATAATTGCAGAAGGAACATCATACTGCCTCCTCGCAAAAGCCGACCCACTCCAAGGCACAGTCACCACTGTGTGTGCATTTCTTTTATTAAAAAGTTTGGGGTTAAAAGCAGTTGACCTGTGAAGTCTTAAGAGAGCAGAGGTAATATATAGTTTACGCATACTCAGTAATTTACAAAGTGCGTACAGTTCAGTAGTGGGGTATCTGTATGGTTTAAAGAGCATAGTCTTTAACAAACACCTCTGGGCTCTTTCAACTTCCAGGAATTTAATTTTACTTGCGCCACCCCAGACCGGAATACAGTACGACATAATTGATTGCGCAAGCGCAGTGTATATTTGTATTAGCAGTGTGGTGTTTGATACATGTCGGAGTGTTTTAAAGAGCCAAATCAGTTTTCTAATCCTTCCATTTATGTATTCTAAATGTTGGTGCCAAGAAAGACGATTGTCGATTATTATTCCCAAATACTTGGTAGATCCTACCTGTCCCAAAGCTGAACATTGACATGCTATGTTAGTGGTTGCATTGTGGTTACAATGATGAATTTTCAAATTAAGATCTGTGGGAGGCTGGGTACTGACCGTCTTAGAGAAACAAATGTAGTTAACTAACTATAATATAACTCATCATCATCATCATCATCCCAGCATATATGAGTCCCACTGCAGCCCACCTGAGGCCTCCTCTCAGACAGAATGAGAGGGCTTGGGCTGTAGTTCCCACGCGGGCCCAGTGCGGATTGAGAACTTCACACACACAATTGAATTTCTTCGCAGGTGTACGCAGGTTTCATCGCGATGTTTTCCTTCAACGTAATCCTCATGGTATCTCAAATGTAATTTCGCGCATAAAAGGTAAATGTACACTATGCCGGGGTAGTACATTATGCCGTGTGATTTTGGTTTTTGTCGTATAATAAGAAAACTATCAGTAAAGTCATGATTTAATACAATGCTTCATTAACTATAGTTTAATTGCAACCAAAAAACACTTTTTTTGAATAACCGTAATAAGTTCTAACAGCAGTATCGCATTTCCAATCTCATCAGTCGTAACCACGCAGTAGTTCCATAAGTCGTGTTGTCGGTGAGCATAAGGTGACAGTGGTAACTTCGTAAGGATTTGTTGTAATGCCGGTAAGTATATTTAGTCTAAATTTGTACAATTATTGTACAGTGGTCATTCATTGAAGGTTTTATAACTATTTCAAGTTAATATAAAGCATAATTCAAGGGAAATTGACGAATTTATAACTGCCGTAATAATGTTCACAGATCTGACGCGATGAACCTAATTGCGGGAGTATCACGGAATTAGAGAAACTCGGTATTAAATGTTTTAATCTTTGAATTATAACTGGGGCTAAATTTATTCATAAATTTGATGTAAATAAGTTTAGTTTTGACTGCAGATTATTATGACGTAATTACGGTATATGTTTTTTTTAACCTGAGCCTTAAAATTGAGTCTGAAATGATAACTCGTTATGGTATTATGTACGAAAGAATGGAGTACGGCATCGAAATAAAATTATATTTTTTTTATAAAATCATAACACAATTTTTTTATATCAATGTCCAAATGTTTATTTCATTGAAATGATTAAGTGGAATTATTAATTTCGATTTTTAATTTTGTACTTTGTATTATATTTAATACATTTATACGATAATTTTGTATTTTTATTTCATGATTTAACTAATTTAAAACCATTTAAGTAATTTTTTAAAGGAATATTTTTTGGGGTTACCTAATATAATGTGAACTTTGAAGCTAGCACGGAATTACGTGCAACGATTCCCGGGATTAGATCAAGAGCCAAATTTTAGCACGGAATTATGGACAAAGTAAGGGTTTACCAAAATAACGATTATTTCTTTAAATTAAAAGCTACGAGGCAAAATAATATCCTATATTCATCTAATAAGAACAGTCTCCAAAATAAAACAATTTCCACTTCTAGTACCTTCGTATTTTTTTTTAAATCTTTCCTCAAAGTAGAAAGTTCCTTAATATGCCGTAATATGGTACATTTACCTAATTCCGAAAAACTCACGAGGTGCGAGCCGGGATTTGAACCCACGGTCAAACCACTACGCCACCACGGCACTACTAATCATTATTCATTATTTCGATGACTAATTAATTATAATAACATACAAGCTGTTAGGAGGCATCACGGTTTTCTCTATTTAACTTAGTACAAGACCACAATAACTGCTGCAAAAATTACCATATCATTTGTTACATACACTTGATTAAATGAAACGACATTCTTTGAACTAAATGTCAGTCGCCTACTTCTCGCAAGTAGGCGAGTGCCGTTTAGACCATTTAAGAACGCCTGCGCAGATCGCGGTGGTATCCGGGCTATTCGGCAGACTAACGCGCTAAGCACCTGTTTAGTTTAGAATAGGGATGTTGACACCACCTGACACCACCAGTCAACTGACGTACTTTTAATGAGCTGTCAAAACACAACTCTCCCATGGAGTTTGAATGGCAATAGCAACTTATGACGTCACTTGTTCGCCAACTCAATCCACTATTTATTTGTTTAAGCAACAAAAAATCTAATTTTGTAGTCAATCGAAAATTAGTCTGGTTTTCAGGGCTAAAATAAAGCGTTTTTTTAATTAAATTGAATTATTTTTTAATGGCGTCAACATCCCTATTGGGGTTTGTCTATTTTTAGGGTTCCAAAGCCAAAATGGCAAAAACGGAACCCTTATTTACGCAATGTCTGTCTGTCCGTCCGTCCGCGGCTTAGCTCTGAGACCATTAGTGATAGGAAGCTGTAATTTTGCATGTATTAATTCCGACAAAGTGAAAAAAAATGTGGAAATTTTTTTTTGGTAGGTACAGTCAACGTCATAAATAAGTGATCACTTTTGTACCTTTTCGCTTTCAGTCGTTATATAATTTCGTAGGACTTTTCAAACATGACGTTAAAGAGACAAGGTACAAAAGTGATCACTTCTTTATGACGTTGACCCTACATCCCATAGATAAAAAATAAGACGCGACTTTAATTAGTGTGAAGCCGTGGTAGCTAACGTGCTTTTTTGCATTTATTACTGTCATTTAATAACAATGATTTCAAATATTGTCATTATTGACTTAAGGATAATCATCATCATTTCAGCCGAAAGATGTCCACTGCTGAACATGGCCTCCCCTAAGGCTCGCCAAACAGATCGGTCGCGTGCCATCTGCATCCAACGCGATCCCGTAACCTTAACTAGAGGCCCTACCACGAAGTGCATAATTCGAACTTCGTTCCGTGCCGTCCCGCTCACGCTAATATGACTTGACACGAGAGTGAGAGGGTTAATACGATACGAACTTCGATTTTCGATTTTCGTAGTAGCGCCTCAGGTCGACGCTCCACATTACTTCATCTTGTTGGTCCGACACAGCTCGAAGAATCGCCAGACTCAACTGGCAGTGGGCAGGGCACATCGCTCGTAGAACTGATGGCCGATGGGGCAAAAAGGTTCTCCAGTGGCGTCCACGGACCAGAATACGCAATGTAGTTAGGCCTCCTACAAGATGGAGCGACGACTTAAGGATAAATTTGAACCATAGTTGTCAAAAGTATGGGAGTGGGTGCCTAGTGGTTGACCTATGGCTTCTCAAGCATAGAATCGTGGGTTCAAACCGGGGCTCGCACCTCTAACTAGCTGCCGGAGATATACCGTATCCACCTAATCGACTAAACTCGGTCATTTCCGGCACATGTCGTGTGATTCGCAAAGCTAATATTGTAGGCAACTACTGGAGTCGGAGCGGCCAAGTTACTGATGCCGGTGACGCCGCTGACGGTACTTCTCTACCGCTATCTTTGACACATAGTGATCAGTCATCATCATTAGGTATTGTCGAAAGACGTCCACTGAACATTGGTCTCCCCCAAGGTTCAAAGGGGGGATGAAAATTTCATTGATTTTGCCGTAGGATGCACCGTTTTTAGCCCCCGACACAAAAAGAGGGGTGTTCTAAATTAATTTTCTTAGTTCCATCTTTGGCCACCCGCACGGGTAAGTTTGCTAGATGTGATTGATGACAATGATTACTGACAGGCGACGGCGTTTGTTCTAGATAACGTGGACATTAACCTTAACTCTTAAAGCTAAATTAGCGATTATAAATTAGCGGGATTTTGTGGAACATGGTCCTTTGAACCGGATCGGTTTTTACTTGTTCTAATTCAAAGTCACAATACCTTCATTCGATTTAAGCTATAATAAGCACTTATAATCATATAACATACAACATTCCTAGAAAAAGAACATGATGATATTTATTGAGAATTTAGGAAAATCCCGGGATTTCATTCATCCGCCGAGTCCTAATGGTTCACACGAGCGAAGCCGCGAGTAATTGCTTGTGTGTGTTAACAACAGTCGCGGGCCGCATTTTGCACGCTTTAGTACCTATTGAAATGAGAATAATTCGAATCGAGTCAGTTTTTATTAAGCGTGCGATTTGGTCGACCACTGAGACTTAAGACCTAGATGAGAGTTTAAGTAGGGCTCGAACTATTAATGCCAAATTTCCAATGAATCTAATCTTCTAATATACAGAAATCTCGTGTCACGGTGACTGTTAACGAACTCCTCCGAGACGGCTCGCCCGATTTTTATGAAACTTTTTTTCTGTATTCAGTAGATTTGAGAATAGGTTGTAGGCTATTTTTTATACCCCTATTCTTCGCGGACGGAGTCGCGGGCAACAGCTGGTATTATTATAATGTTAATGATGCTTCTCTGTTAACTGTGATTCAGAATTACCTCTCATGCATCACTTTTATATTTAGATTATTATCATATCGCTCCTCGTACTAAAGTGTCCTTATTAACAAATGGGTTCCAGATATCGGATTTAATCAAGTTTTATTGTGAAATATCGATAGGCTAAACGCAGTTTAGTCGTTTTCTTGTAAAAATATATTTGTCATCTCATCTCATCACTCACATATATTAAATCGCTCATTTTATTCATCCGGCATGAAGTACCAAAAAAATATACAGTATGTCCAGAGGGTGAAAACGGGACCCTATTACTAAGACTCCACTGTCCGTCTGTCTGTCTGTCTGTCCGTCTGTCTGTTTGTCCGTCTGTCAGACAGTTGAAATTTTCACGGATGACGAATTTCTGTTGCCGCTATAACAACAAATACTCAAAATAAAATAAACTCAAAAATTAAAGGGGTCATTTTAACGGAAGGGTAAGTATTTAATTGTTTCTATGATTCTTGTTAATTGTTACTTCGGAGATATTAGTTAAGAATGTAATAGGAGTTTAGGTATGTGTTGTTTACTCTTTAGTTTAATGAAATAGGGCTGCACTTCGATTATATATGACGGCGAACTGCCAAAATAATGCTGGCTAGACCTAAATTTATTAACACGATTTGATTATGTGTTTCACTTGGCACTTTGTTTTGATTGTTAAACGCCAATGATTGATGCAGTTAATTGTAGTAAATAGTAAGGCGGTAGTATTGAAACGAACGTTGACAGTTATAAAATTATATAGAAGGTAGTGTAAAAGAAAAGAGCGGGTAACCCCGAATAGGGTAGCAGGTGGCCGCCAACTGACAGTTGGTCATTCTTTTTGACAACCTCGCTCGGTGGTGCACGCGTGCTAACCTATTGGCTCTTTAATCCGGCTATATTTCATTAATCACTTGTGATTTTAATTTAAAGTGTTTTTGAATTAAATCGGTAGTGTTCGTATGTGACGTAAGTGCTTTTATTTCTGTTCTTCAATCATCTGTACGCCCCAATGGAAGGTGCAGGTAAAGACTGTCCCGCCGAGCCTCCTGATGCTTCGATTAAACTAAAAAAAAATATTTGGGTCCCTGACTTTTTTGGAATTTATGTGCGAAATTTACCATGAGTTTAAGAGCTCGTTCCCACTATGTCGTATGTCGGTCCGTTTTTTAATCGGGCGTTCCAGTGGTAGAACATTTTATATGAAGCTGTTCACACTTGTCCGACAACGATTTTGTGTTGGATCCGACAAAAAATATCGTGTATTTGTCAGCCTTCGTCCGGAAATCGTGTACAGAAGCCTCGAAATGACTGTGCGGTCGTGGCCGACAGCCGACTAGTGTGAACAGAGGCGCCGACACCCGATTAAAATGGGAATCCGACACACGACATAGTGGGAACGAGCTCTTACTGTGGAGGAAAACATCGCGTGGACAGATCTGAGAAGAAATTCAATGGTGTGTGTGAAGTTCCCAATCTGAACTGGGCGCGCGTGGAACCTACGTTACGGCCTAAGCCTTCTCTCTCTTCTTTTTAAATAAGTTTCTCATTCTGAGAGTAGGCCTATGGCCCGTGATAAACTATACTCTTAGTCATTAGTCATTACTACGGTTTTCATTTATCAATCGACTAGATACTACATATTTAAATTATAATTCAATTCTTTATTTAATCAACAGGTTAAAAAACAATAATAAACATAATAAAAACTTAAACTATAAATAGAAAATTTACTAGATACTTATTTAGAAGAGTATTCAACTCCACTCGTGGCCACAATGTGGCCGAAACGTCGAGATAAATAATATTAAATATTATTTGCGTGATAAGTCCCGTGAGTGTTAATAATTATTTGCAAGAACTCAAAGTTGAGCCCACCTTTTCGCTTTAGAGGTTTTTCTTTACAACACCCTGTAGAAGTGTAGATGTAATCTGGCTCTAGATGATTAGTGTTTTTATAAAAGCAGATATTAAGGTTGCACGCAACACTCATTTAAAACTATATTTATTACTTGTCTATTATTATACCTCACAAAGAGTTATATTCATCTCGGCAATCCAAACCAGTCTAACATTTTTTGTTAAACGATCACAAAAAACCCTACTACACAATATCATAAACGAACGCGTATATTTCCTCGCTTTAAAACTATAACTATCACAATAAAGCCATAAAAATCCCTACGTACGATAACTATATCTTAAGAAAATACAATTACCATACAATGAGCAAATACATAAAATTAATTGTCGTATAAACGACGAAAAGGGACTTTTTAAAAGGCAAGCAAACAAGATAAGCAGTCAAGGCGAATCAAATGCCAGTTACGGGTGATTAACTACGGTATTTACTTTGAAATTGGATTCGAGACTTCGAGAAATGAGGTCAGGCTAGGTAAAGGAACATATTTACATACAACTAAATTTTACTGATACAGAACTGATTAACATCGAAAAGTGTGCAAAATGCCTTATGTCTGTGCTGAAGGTCGAGATCAAGAGATGATGACACTTAGATGCCTGTTTTTAAAAGCTAAAAATATCATAGATAATAAAAAACTTACTTGCTCAAGGTCGAAAGTCCTAAGCCTTCGAACGCCGCGGATATCTTCAAGCCGTTTGGATTCTCCGGCCACTCGATCTTATCCAAATCGGGAACATTTTCAATCCGATCCAACTCGGAACACTGTATATTGAACACCAGATCCGTTCCATCAATCTCCGGTATTTCACTGCACGTGCAAACTTCACACAACTTTATTAAATCCTTAGGTTTTTCCGTAGCGTCCTGGCCACTCGCGAAATTTAAAAGTAAAAAAGAGAACGTCAAAATTTTGGCGCGCATTGTTGTTTTTTTATTTAATCGCGGCACTGATACAAGCGCGTTCGGCTTTCGATCGAGGAGGAATGATAAGGTTCTTTATCGAGGCCTTATCTCTGTATCGGGTGTGTATGTGTACATTGCTGAAAGTGACGCATATAGATAATGGATTAAAGGTAAACTGGTGACTGTGTGGTACACATATTGCTTGTACACAAACATAGCTTTTCAGGAAACTCAGGAAGCGAGGGACGTTAGCCCTCATAACATAACACTAAGATGAGAATGTGCAAACAATAGCACGGTGGGGCTTAGACACAACCGCGCGGTCTGTGCCGGAGCTATAGACTATAGCCATGTATCTTATTATAGCCCGAGAGCTGACCTCTAAATTTACTTCATCCATTCATTCATTCTTTACTACAAAAATTGGTTAATTGGTATTAACCAATTATAATAATATATAAATATTAATTTTTGGCAAGTATATACCTCATTAAAATCGTAAGGGTAAGACACCCACACGTGCATATTTATTTTTAATGGAATTCTTAAAAATAAAACAAAAAACAGAAGAGAAGTTTGTTTTGAACAAGACCAAAAAAATACCAAATGTATTTGCCAAAAAAATATTCCAAGAAAATTATTCATCGCATATCTTTAGTTCTCTTAGCTGATTTTATTCCGACTAGTCCTTGCCCGTGTCTTTGCCTAGTATTTGCAGTCTATTTTCAGAGAGTGATACAGTTAAGATTTTTTTTATAACTATTTATAATATTTAATATTTATCAAATTTATCATTAAATATCTACAAATGTAACTTTCAGACACATTGCTACCTTTTTTGTTTAATATGGTATTCAAGTATGTAATCAAACAACAGATAAATAGGTACAATTGAAATAAATAATAAAAAAAAAACTAACCTAAAAATAACCTAGCTATACACCGTGAAATTTTAGTGGTTGTTTTCCCGAAACGAGGTGATTTAGTATCGATTGTACAATCGATTTATAATTACTATTTTGACTAGAGCCAAAAATCCAATTGTGAAAAACGAAAGTCGAAAATGACCGCAAACCAATAGTAACGCTTCGTTGGTACAAGTAGCGTACGATCGTACGATAGGTTAGGTACCAACGAAGCGTTACTATTGGTTTGCGGTCATTTTCGACTTTCGTTTTTCACAATTGGATTTTTGACTCTAGTCAAAATAGTAATTATAAATCGATTGTACAATCGAAACTAAATCACCTCGTTTCGGGAAAACAGCCACTAAAATTTCACGGTGTATATACAAGTCCTGTCCCTGCGGAAGAGTGCATAAGGCTGGCAGCATTTCCGCGCTGGATTGTGATGCCAATACGTTGGGCGAGAAATGCACCAGCCTTATGGTCATGGGTAATTTGGGATATGTTTTATTTGGCCAAAAAGTTTGTGAGCGTCCGGGTTCCACGGACCTAAGGTTTCTACAGCAAAAGCTGCAAATATGTACGTAGTCTCTTGAGAGCTCTGCGTATTTGCGGCGTTTTGCTCATTCAGCCTGTACTGCTGCCCCGCCCGCCTTGAGTGCTGATGAAGCTAAATGGGACGGCGCTAGGGTATCCACACATGTTGCATCCCAGATGAGAGGCCGACCCATTTGCCAAGGTATGAGCGTCAAACCGTCGGGTCTCTTTCCATCGTCGCGAGCAAGGCCGGGAGGCTCCAAGATAGCCGGCACATTGCTACCCAGCGTAACCACATAAGCCGATCGGAAGAGTGAATAAATGATGAAGTAAATTTACATACCTACAAAATTACATCACATTTTGCATCTCAGCTCCTAGTCTAAGGTATCACTCCGTGTAAGACTACCTGCGTCTCACGTTACGCGGCGATCTAATGACTACATTACAAATCGCAATTAACTATCGGTATGTCATATTCTACTGGATAACTGTGACAAGGTTCTATATTCGACTTGCAACATACTCCAAAGACAACCTTGTTCTTTAAATAATAAGATACAATTTTAAAAGCTTTCAAATGGAATGTAGGATGATGTGATATGCTATTAGGTTTCAAAAGCGTCGAAAATTATTAGAGAATCGTATAATATTATCAGTATGCGACTTTATTAGTACCTGGAACAATTCACTGTCGTTACCAACCGCTTTCACAGCCACACGTGCTTGACAACTGCGTCTAAGCGACAAATTAACAATCGTGATTTGGTAAAGAACTGATATAAAGTTTTAAACGCAGCGGCTTGTGTATAGTTAATGAGCATCAAAAGTCACTTTTGTAAATTGTCGCTTAACAGTCAGGTGCAAATGTCATACATGATTGACAAAATTGTGTTAATAAGACAAAGTACAAAAGTGACCAGCTACTTTTGATGCTGACCGTACGTAATTGGAGGTGCGGTTAAAATATTACTTTTAGATCTCGTTCCCACTATGTCGGATGTCAGGCCCGGATTTTAATCGGTTGTCGGCGCCTCTGTTCAAGCCCTGACATCTGACCAATGTGAACTGCGTCATACCTAGTAGCTTGATTTAGTTTATCTGAACCTGGATTTAACTAAATTAAACAAATAATGACTGAATCCACGCCGTTTTTTTTTTCTGGCAATTTCTTAAAAAAAAAACGTGTTTCGAAAAATATATATATTTCATAATAGTTTTGGATACATTGTTCTCTGTTATACTTAAACATAATTATTGCTTTCACATTTTAAGTATCTTACATATTAAATAACTTTAGAAAAGCGAGTTTCGCATCCGTATTACATTCGATCACTTAAAATATCTCTGGAAGACTCGTATAATAGAAAAAGCATTTGACATTCCATAAGCCAAATAAACACCCTGTACAATGATTCAAAAAACCTAAAAGTCCATCAAATAATTTAAAAAAATATTTGGAATGTTAAAGCTAGAATAAGTACGTTTTCACTGAAAGATAGATAAGTAAATTAAAATCGTAGAAAGTAAAAATAAAACATGCAGACTAGCATAGACTACAGAAGAAGATACCTACTTAAATAGAATTAAAACAATATGGCCACCAAATATACAGAGTTCAAATGCCAATACTACACCGTACGTACATACATGAACCTTATTACAACGTAGCTAAGGTGCACGAATTGTCAGTTAAATGTGTTGGCGATTGTAGTACAGAAGTAAAAATATCGTCACTATGAAAAATATCGTATCTTCAATCTTCAATAAACTTTGTAATTTAAATTGAACCTTTTAAGGTTCAATTTAAATTACAAAGTTTAGTAGTTTTAGTTGTGCTTTAGCACACTATTTAAAGTTCACTAACTAGGATTATAGATTTCGAGATACGAGTTTTTATCAAAGTAGCGGTGCTATGTTATGTTATTTCAGACTGCCAGCCGATTAAATGGTTTTTTTTTTGTTTTTGTTTAAGTCTAATACGACTCTTGTAAATACAAACATGCAAATGAGACTTTTGCGATCTACTTATTTAATGTTATGATCTTGACTAATTTTGAAAAAATCTTAAGAAATAAAATCAAATTTAACCGACGGCACTTGTCTTCAAAAATCGTTTCCAAGAAAATGTACTTGCTGTCAAATTCGTAAAATTTTATACAAATACCGCATTAACTGTTTAAGGTTAGTTTTCATAGACTAGATTATCAACAAGAGATGAATCGGATAACCAAAGCGACACAGCAACTGCGAACACCATAAATAAGGTTAATGACTCTTTTTGATGTCAACCGCCATCATCAGTCGTTTACGTTCTACATTTGTATCACCTAAGGGGGCATCCGTTAGTCACATCATGTTCGAAAGGGGGATCTGGCAAATGAAAATGAAACGTCACGATGAGGGAGGGAAGGAGAATGTGTATGAGAGATAGCAGGTATATTTAAAATAAATATTACGGGACTTTTCACACCAATGAGGGTTCGTGTGGTACAGTAAAATTACATAAAGTTTAACACTGAAAAGATGGTTTGCCGTCATTTCATATTCAACTTTAACAACCTACAAATAAAGCCAATATTAGAATACTGTTCCCACGTTTGCAGATTTTGTAATAACTACTTTATTTGTATGGTGTTAAAGTTGGAAATGAAATGAAGGCAAGCAATCTGTCAGTGGTAAACTAAAAGTAAACGTATTATATGCTAGTATCGTAATGTCTGTGTGACAACTTTGGCATTTGTGTAGAAGTATTGTACATCATTTCAGGCAACAATACACGCGTAGCTTACGCTAGCATTATTTAATGTCATTCACCTTGCACGCGAACCAGTATAGTTTTTGTAATTTTAAGCATATTTTGTAATTTGATTCAGTGTACGATTGACCAGCTTGAATATAGCACCTCTACCGTATTCGCGGTCTTTTATTCCTCGGCACTCGTCCTTTAACAATTTTATTACATCTCTATACAATTTGTGACACGTTTTGGATTGTTTTTTGCCCGACTGCCGATTAAGTAAATGAGCCAATCGCAAACAAAACAACGTCTCAAAGTAAGCAAAGTTTGTGCTATAAATACTAGGCATTGGAAACTTAAATTAAGTACGTTTTCAATAAAATGACAGATCAAAACGAAATACAATTAACAAGTTACCTCAAAAAACTTTTAAAAATTTACCTAACAACACCAAGTGACTTCTGAATGACCTCTAAGGTGATACAAAGGCTAGGATCGCGCTTGACGAAAGTTTAGTATCTATTCAGCCGATGGATAACAGGGCCGGGTAGCGTTACCGGATATCCGCTGCCCCCTAGCAGCATCAGAGGGCGTCGTGCTCCTTCAATAAAAAGTGGCCGACGAGACGCTTCTGTATATCCGTCACGCCGCCGTAGATCTGCGTACCACGAGCGTCCCTGTACATAAAAACTTGATAAGAAAGGAGGTATAGTTAAACATATTTTATGTAGTAAGAAGCTAGAACTTTCTACTAGGTCTTTGGAACTGTCGCGCATTTGCTAGCATGAAGTTGTTTCGAAACAATATACGAGTATACCTCGTTGAGTTTCTGGACGGTTACTTCTCAAGAGGTTTATTACGAATCGGTGGTAGATTTTTCGACGTTCCTAAGCTTGCTGTGCCTAAATTGCCCATATTATACAGCATCGTTCCAGCCTATATACGTTCCACTGCAAGCTCCCACGCGTGCCTAGTTCGGATTGCGAACTTAAACATATTATAAGTGGTGAACTAAATTTAACCCATTTTTCTGCCAAATTTACACTCTTTTTACAAAAATAAGCATTTGATATTTATGGAGACCACCTTTTTAGGGTTCCGTACCCAAAGGGTAAAACAGGACCCTATTACTAAGACCATCCATCTGTCTATCTGCCCGTCTGTTACCAGGCTGTATCTCAAACCGTGATAAATATCGCGTTAGACAGTTGAAATTTTCACAGTTGATGTATATGTTGATGTAGACGACCAGATGGCCTAGTGGTTAGAGAACCTGACTACGAAGCTTGAGGTCCCGGGTTCGATTCCCGTGTCGGGGCAGATATTTGTATGAAAAATACGAATGTTTGTTCTCGGGTCTTGGGTGTTTAATATGTATATAAGTATATATCTATCTATATAAGTATGTTTATCCGTTGCCTAGTACCCATAACACAAGCTTTACTTAGCTTACTTTGGGACTAGGTCAATTGGTGTGAATTGTCCCGTGATATTTATTTATTTATTTATTTCTGTTGCCGCTATAATAACAGATAGGTACTTAAAAACCGAATAAAATAAATATTTAAGGGGGCTCCCATACAACAGATATGATTTTTTTGCCTTTGTTATAACGGTACGGAACCCTTCGTGCGCGAGTCCGCTTCGCACTTGGCCGGTTTCTACTCACGTGAGATTGAATAAGATTCAGCTTGACATTTTCATATAATTTATGTAAAAAGTAGAAAGCAGACGAACTAATAGCGATAATTCCGCCCAGAACTTGCCGCCCCCCTTTTTCCCCTAGTGACCCACACTACTACGGTACCTGAAGTGTCTCTCGGCCGAGTAGTCAGTGGACAGCCCGCGGCCGCCCAGTATCTGGACGCAGTGGTCAGCCACCGCTGCGGCGTTCCTGCCGGCGACGTACTTCGCCATCGAACTGTTCTTGGTGCTGACGTCGGTGGCGGCGCGGTAGGTCAGAAGGCGGGCGGTTTCTACTAGGATGGTCATATCTGTCAGGCGGTCCTGAAATAAGATTGAGTTTATATTGCTGTTAATATTATTGGTACAATTGTTATAAACAGGTCTGATATAACGCGGTCGAAGGTTTGGACGCCTAAACTAGGTGTGTGTGTGTTCGATACAGCGCCATCTACAATTTATTTGCCGAACTAGATGGCTTGCTAATTAAGTATAACAATCGATGCCTGTTGACAACCAATCACCTCAGTAGTTCTAATCTGGCACAGAACTTGTGGTGGCGCTAGTAAATAGTAAGGTATATAAATTAAGGTTTGAGAGTATGTCTGTCTGCTCCCGTGCAATCGGCTTCGAAATATAAGCTCCCAAAAACACACTATCTCTCATTTTCTGGGCACCCTATATTACAGTGGTGTATGCGTATATATTGGACAAAGTAACAGCAGATAAAAGAACTGATGAACAATGGTCGGAAAAATGCCTGTCATTTCACTTGTGATACATGTCGACAACAATTTAGGACTGGATTAACACTAACACAAAGAATACGTTTATTCTGGAAAATTGCATGACGATGCACAAAATCTTCGTAAATATAGGCACAGACTATAGCTTGTATGAGCACTAAATGAAAGTCACCTTGACAGAAGGCAGTCGCGTGAGGTTCTTGCCGAAAGCCACTCGCTCCTTGGCGTAGTTGATGGCTGTGTCCAGAGCGGCTTGCGCGATACCTGTGCAGAACAGTCTGTTAAAATCACTGGGACGAAGCAGCAGACACAATAAGTTGAATGTATCGATACGACGTCGATAAGAGAGAATGCACAATAGTAGAGGAGACGTGGAAGATCGACCTTCACCGATCTGTTAACTCGATGAGACATATTTTTTATCAAATATAATTTATAAACAAATATGCCTATGATAACTTGCCTATCGAAAAGTGTTCTTAGATTTTTTTTTTTGTTTTATAGTGGAGTGCCTTTAGCCATCTTCCAGCTCCATCATCAGACCCTGGTTACCATCTGGGATCAAAGTACTCGTCAAGACGAATCAAACGAGTCCAAACTCGATGGGGTAATTCGTAATTTCATTAATTCATTATGGCCAAAGGCACTCCACGATAAAACGACACAACCCCATCGATTGTGGACTCTTTTGATTCGTCTTGACGAGTACTTTGATCCCAGATGGTAACCAGGGTCTGATGATGGAGCTGGAAAATGGCTAAAGGCACTCAACAATGAAACAAAAATTTTTAAATGGAATTGTATTTCACTTTATTAATAATGTTTAAAATCAACTATTTTTTATCTGTAAATTTTATATATATAATATTTCTTTTTTTTTATTGATACTTTAAATAATTGTAAGTTTGACATTGAATTTAATTATTATTTATCCTTATTTCATTTTGCTCGATAATATTATAAGTTTTTGCATGCCTACTCTTATAAGGTATTTGACATCATTGAGACTTTATCAATACTTTTAACATCTAAATATGAACGTGATGTTTTGCAAATAAATAAATTTCATTTCATTTCATTTAATTTCAAAAAAAAATAGCTATGAACACTTTTCGATAGGCAAGTTATCATAGGCATATTTGTTTATAAATTATATTTGATAAAAATATGTCTCATCGAGTTAACAGATCGGTGAAGGTCGATCTTCAACGGCTCTTAGACCACAACGACATTTCGAAAATGTCACAATAACTTCGGACTCTGCTTATTTGTGACACACGAACGAAATACTTATTGAGGTTTCGCGTTGCATTTTTGGCAAAACTTCTGTCAATATTCTCCCGCGGTTCCCCTTGAATATTCCTGCGTCCGAATGACACGGTCTTATATTACAATGATACTCGCCGACGGCGTGCGTGGCGATGCCGATGCGTCCCTGGTCCGACGCCATGGCGATCCGGAAGCCTTCCCCGGCGCTACCCAACAGTTAGGCGACTTGCTGTGGCGTCCATGGTAGAAAGGTTCGTGAGTAGCGACTAGGTACCGGGAGTCGCAGCTTTGTCAGGTCTTCCACTAGGTAGACCGACATCGCAAAAGTTGCAGGAGCCGGTGATTGCAGATGACAAGTTGTTCATTGTGGCGTCCTAAGCGGGAGGGTTTTGTTTGAACGTCTTCCAGCTGACGATAACTTACCGACGGCGTGCGCGGCGATGCCGATGCGTCCCTGGTCCAGCTGAGCCATGGCGATCCGGAAGCCCTCCCCGGCACTTCCCAGCAGCCAAGCGGCGGGTATCCGCACGTCCTGTAGAGTGAGGTCGCACGCCGTCGCCGCCCTGTGGCACACGCTTCACTGCTGCTTTATTAGCCCCTTTTGTTTGCGGGATGGGGGGGACTTGACACTTTGGGGATGGAATGAGGTAACGTTGCAATCCAATGCCATCTTTAAACACCATAGAGCAGTGAGTTATTAAAAATAAAAAATAAAATCCAGTGTAAGGCTGCGGCTCCACTGAGGCGGAGACGAGCGGAGCTGAGAGGAGACGTGTGGGGATCGACTAATCATATTACATGAAATCCACATGTCGTCTCCGTTCATGTAATATGATTTGTTCACACAAAATCACCTCCTTTAAGATTAAATAATATGTAAGTCAGTCTAGCCACCATTCAAATGTATGTCAACGTATTTCAAATTGTCAAGTTGTCATATCTGTGTCATGTTTGTTGTTTTTGTTATCTATGTTCCTTCATTCAAAGAGAACGATCTCTCTCTCAACTTTTCAACCGCACCGGGTGCGCATCTCAATTTTCTGTAAACCTTAATTTAAGTCGATATCAGTGTATATTTGTGATTCAGTAATAGATTCAGTGAATCCAAAGTTGCGTTTTCATTTAACTCATCAATCAATCAAGACAAAAGGGGATTGCTCTTCGAACCCGCCAATCCCCAGGTCACTACATTCATCAATAGCCCGTGACGGGACAATCCAACTATTCAGCTATTTCAAGAGCCCAGGAAAGGACTCACACCCATTTATTACGCACCATTTTTGGTGGCCCATGAGGGGACGAATTCAACACGATAAGAAAAAATTCAAGGTCAAGTGAACCGTTCAGTTCAAGAAAGAAATTCATCAAGGTCAAGAATTCTACATCATAACGGGTGTTCATCAACAATAAATTCAAGAGGTTTCATCATCTATTGTCAACATTGAACATCAATATCATCGCGCGGCGCGACAAGTCTCGACAAGTTCATCACACATCGCAAAAAATCGACGACGTTAACGGCGTATTTCAATTTAGACATTAAATTCAGTGCGCGAAGGGCATTTCGAAGTGAGTGTTTGTGTCAGTGTGTTTCGCGACAAAACGTTTCATCATCCCATCGCGGCAAAGGGACCACCATTTTATGGTCGTCGGCACGAGGTCGGCACGAAGCTAATTCAAGGACGCACGCCATCTTACGGACCGACGAGCGCCGGGCAGCGACCGATCGAAGTGGACAACACATTCATTCATTTGTTCAAGTTAGATAGCATTAGTCCTAAGGTTGGTAGAACGTAAGTTTCATTACTCATTCACTCTGTGAAATTGCCTGTCCTAGGGTAAGTTTTCGAACGTAAACGTCACTTGTCAAAGTGTCATTGTCAAATCGATCGGTGACGTTCATCACTAACGTAAATATTTATCAATTTCAATCAAAGTTAATCCTAATATCAGTTCATATTAGTTAAATACTAACGGATTAAAGTTTAAAGGGCCTATTTTGCGTTTTAAAAGTGTGTGTGTGGATATAAACATGTCGACGCGACAAGTAATTACAAAGTTCCGGGCGAAGTACCGAATGTTGATAGATTTCGCAGGCACGACTAAAGGTTCGGAAGGGTCTATCGCAGCATCGGTGGCTAAACGCCATTTCAACCTCTATTACAACGAACTGGTGGCAGCATACGAGGCGTTGCTGGGCCTCCCAGAGGGTGAATTAGATGTCGAGACATTACAGCTTGTGGAAGCACAATTTACGGAGGTAAATAAATTACTAATTCATTTAGATCAGGCGACAGCTGAGACTGAGGCAGCCCCATCAACTTCAAAGGCTCACCCACAAGGTCAACAGGTGATGGCCAAATTACCATTGATTGAACTACCAAAATTCTCAGGTGATCTCATGGAATGGGTACCATTCCATGACTTATTCCAGTCATTGGTGCACAGTCGTAATATTTCTGACGCGGAAAAACATTATTACCTGAGAGCGTCATTGACAGGTGATGCGGCATCCCTAATCAGGCAGCTACCCATGGATGATGCCAATTACTCGGTGGCACTCAAACTGCTCACTGATCGATACCAAAATAATAGGCTATTATTAGACATGTATATTGGTAGAATCATTAATCTACCAATCATCAACAGCAACTCAACTTCACTCAGGTCTGAATTTTACGACCCACTTCGTGAAGCCATTCAGGCACTGGAAAAACTGAAGCAGCCGGTCACGGAGTGGTCATATCTTATACTATATATTGTATTGCAGAAACTTCCTGAACGGATCCGATCGTCGTTCGAGGAGCGATATGGTAAAACACCGGACATCCTGCCTACACTGACGCAGCTGCTGCAGCTGCTGGATGAGCAGTGCCGGGTGCAGCAATCAGTCCAACCTGTGCCGGAACACGGGTCAAGCCGAGCACCACATCACACACCTCTGCGTGGACGTCAGGTGCAATCTGCCCAGAGGCCTTCAACTTCATCAAGGGTGCTGACAGCACACCATTCATCAAACTCATCACATCAGGTGAAGTCACAAGTTTGTTCATTTTGTAATAGTGATACCCATACATTGTATCGATGCAAGGACTTCACCCAGTTGAGCCGATCAGCTCGGAGGTCATGGGCTCGTAAGTCAGGGCACTGTTTTAAGTGTTTAAGGAAGCACTATGCCCGGGAGTGCACACAAACAAACTGGTGTTCATATTGCAAATCACCTGAGCATAACTCCCTTATCTGCAATGCCGGTGAAGGATCAAGTGCACACCCACAGGCGCTGTCCCCACGTCAGCAGCAATCATCATCAAACCAACCTAGGGGATCACCACCGCAACGTCAGTCACCGACTCAACAGATAGCTCACATTCAGAGCCGTGACCAAGGAGGTCACTCAACTTCATCACTGGAGTCAAGGACAGTCAGTGCTGGCCCGGAACAACCCTTTGCCTCCTATCAACCGGCACGGCGTGTTGGGGATAGGGCACGCCAAGCCCAGGACACCTTCCATTCGCTCCGTTTCGGTACGCGATGGAATTCAGATGAGCGTATGTGAAGTGATGCTACTGTTGGTGCCACTCATCCATTGCCAGTCACCATAAGCCCCACTGCAATGATCATGGTGAAATCAGGTGATGGTGCAAGTATCTCAGTTGTCAAAGAATCATTAGTAAATAAGTTACAATTGCACCAACAGTCTAATGGAAATAGTATTTATGGAATTGGTCAACAACGGGTCAAGGTACCGGGAACTATTGTCAAATTAGTAGTCAAACCTGTGGGTAAACAGGTGCCTATCATTAGTACAACTGCTATGGTTATGTACTCGCTTACAGGGAACCTCACATTCCCAACTCACCTCAAGGATCAATTGAGGATATCAAACATTATATTGGCAGATAATGATTTGGATCAAAACCATGATGTAGACATCATATTAGGTACAGATATACTTAACTATGTTTTGGATGGGTCAAAGATTTCCACTAACATTACAGGTTTAGCAGCCTACGGGTCCTGCTTTGGACATGTCATCATGGGAGTGGTCCCACCTCATCAATCATCATCTCATCCAGTGGGAACATCTGTTGAGGACTACGGACTTCATGCTACCAGACTCGAAGATGTACTGGAGCGGTTTTGGAGAGTCGAGGAGCCACCTTCGAAATCAGCTGTCCATCCAGATCACCTGGAATGCGAAAGGTTGTATAATTCCACTACTAAGCGTATGCCAGATGGCAAATACATGGTCAGACTGCCATTATTATCAAACAGATTGTTATTGGGAGAATCAAAATCACTGGCAATTCAACGGCTACAGTCATTGGAGAGAAAGTTGGCTAAGGATACCGTATTTGCAGATAAATATCGGGACTTCATGAAAGAGTATGAAACTCTAGGTCATATGTCAAAATCGGAATTTCAGTTTGACTCTGAACATTTCGTCATACCTCATCATGGTATTTTCAAAAGGGACGGTGACAAACTCAGAGTTGTCTTTGACGGGTCAGGAAAATCATCTTCAGGAGTATCACTCAACCAGTGCCTTCACTCAGGGCCACCTCTTCAGAATGATATTACGAAAATATTATTAAATTTCAGACGTCATCAACTAGTCTTCACAACGGACATCAAGATGATGTTTCGCCAGACATGGATACACCCTGAGGACAGGAAATACCAGCTCATCCTCTGGAGGGAGAAGCCGTCAGACGACATTCAGGTATACGAACTCAATACTAATACCTATGGATTACGGCCAAGTCCATTCATCGCGATCAGGACGCTATTACGTCTAGCAGACGATTGGGAGGCATCCCATCCGGATTCACAAGCGTCGAACATCATAAGGCGAGATACATTCGTCGACGATATCCTCACAGGTGCGGATTCAATCGCAGAGGCTCAACAACTCAAGTCAGAGCTTATCAAGCTCGCGGGAAGCGCGGGATATGAGCTCAGGAAATGGTCATCCAACTGCAAGGAGCTAATTCAAGATTTGCCCAATGAGTATTGTGAGCAACCTCATTCATTCGACGCGGATGATAAACACCTCATAAAGGTATTGGGGATCCAATGGGATCCAGTTTCAGACTCACTGTCATATCAAATCAATGTACCTCTTGGAAAACCGATATCCAAACGCAGTGTACTTAGCACAATAGCGCGGCTATATGATCCATGTGGATATAGTACACCAATCATATTCAGATTCAAAGTATTTCTTCAATCACTATTCTCAGATGGACTCAACTGGGATGAACCAATCACTCAACATCAAAACGCTCAATGGACAGAGCTCAGTCAGGATTTAAATCATTTGTCACATTTACAGATACCCAGGTGCGTGTCCATACCTGGCGCAGTTTCATACTCACTTCACGGCTTCGGTGATGCATCAGAGCTCGGGTATGCGGCATGTGTCTACCTACGGTCAGTGGATTCGTCAGGAAATGTGATGGTACGCTTAGTCATTGCAAAGTCACGCGTAGCACCCAAGAAAACCACACAGACGATCCCTAAATTAGAGCTAAGCGCTGCTCATCTCGTGTTCAAACTACTAAATCATGTAGCGGAGTCATACGAGGATTCAATTCAACTGGACAGTATCAATGCGTGGTCAGACAGCACCATCGTGTTATCATGGTTAAATACGAAGCCTCACATGTTACAAACTTTTGAATGTAATAGAGTTCAAGACATTCAAAACTCAATACGTCATATGACGTGGCGTCACATTCGTTCAGAACTTAATCCTGCAGATGTTGCATCACGAGGAATGTCAGCAAGGGAGCTGATTGGTTTCCAGTTATGGTGGACACCCTACTGGTTACTGGAAGGTGAGAATCAATGGCCATGTTCGTCAGTCACCATGCCTCACAACTTACCAGGATTCAAGAAATTGGTTAATTTCGTCACACCCATAGAGTCATGGGAAGATACATTATTATCACGCGTAAGTTCATTCAGCAAGCTCATCAATGTCACATCATATGTTATCAGATTCTGTAGGAATGCCAGACTGAAGCGAGAGCAGAAGAACCTCCAACCCATACTCACGCTAGAGGAAAACCGGGAAGCTATCCGACACTGGGTCAAGAAAATTCAATTGGACGCGTACAAGGACGAAATCATATTAATCAATAAAGGGAAATTGGTCTGTAAATCACTGCAAAAGCTCAGTGTATTTATTGACGACGATAA
Source organism: Archips crataeganus (assembly GCA_947859365.1). Taxonomy (NCBI): domain Eukaryota; kingdom Metazoa; phylum Arthropoda; class Insecta; order Lepidoptera; family Tortricidae; genus Archips; species Archips crataeganus. The sequence goes on from OX402052.1 coordinate 3,936,721, forward strand.
ATTCATCAGAGTCGGTGGTAGATTGCGGAAATCAGCTCTACCATATGGAGCAAGGCATCCATATCTCATACCTAAGGATCATAGGTGGGGTCAATTATTAATTGAGTATTATCATAAAGCATATTGTCATGCATCAACAACCGCACTCATAGGAATACTCAGAAGAGAGTATTGGATTACTTCAGTCAGACGTCAAGTATCAAGAGTCATTGGAAATTGTTTAACTTGTTTCAGATTCAAGGCAGCAGTCCAACCACCTATCATGGCGGACTTACCTGCTGACAGGGTCACTGCGGCACGGCCATTTTCCGGCGTGTCAACAGATTTTGCGGGTCCTTATTTAGTTAAGGCCAGTTTATTGAAAAATGCCAAATCCGTCAAAGCTTATCTGTGTGTTTTTGTATGCCTAGGTACAAAGGCTGTTCATCTGGAGCTGGTGTCGTCGCTGAGCACCGAGGCTTTCATTGCTGCCTTCACCAGGTTTGTCAGCCGACGCGGGCTGCCCTCACTCGTCAGATCAGATAGAGGTACAAATTTCATTGGTTCTAATTCATACTTACGGGATATAAATCGGTTCTTGTTGGAGAATGAACATATTCTCAAGGAAGAGTTCAGGAAACAAAATATTCGGTGGGAATTCAACCCAGCTGCCTGCCCACACATGGGCGGACTCCATGAATCAGCTGTGAAATCTTCTAAGAACCTTCTCAAACGACAGATAGGAGACTCTATTTTAACGTTTGAGGAACTCGCTACCCTTATTTGTAAGGTAGAGTCGATTCTCAATTCACGCCCAATGGTTCCCATGTCAGAGGATCCTTGCGATTTGGAAGTACTCACCCCAGGCCATTTTCTCATAGGTCAACCATTAGTCGCTTTGCCAGAACCTCACTGGAAGGACACTAAGATATCACGGTTATCACGTTTTCAAGTTATTCAAAAGATGTATCAGTCAATTTGGTCACGTTGGCATGTTGAGTATCTTCACACACTCCAATCACGTAACAAGTGGTACAACCATGTCAATAATATAGAGGTCAATGATTTGGTATTAATCCTTGATGAAAATTCACCACCCCTTCACTGGCGAAGAGGTAGAGTCATAGAAGTGTATAAAGGTTCAGATCACATTGTCAGATCAGTCAAACTACGGACTCACTCAGGTGAATTAATCAGACCAGTGGTCAAACTATGTAAATTACCTATAGACAATAATTTAAGTCAATCATAATTGTTGTGTAACTTGGTCAATATCATTATGTCATTATGGTTGTTATGTTTTATGTTTATCAATGTCATAGCCATATGTAATAATCTTCAAGTGTTCAGTCATCCTTTCCCCTGGTGGCGGAGGAAATGTTCACACAAAATCACCTCCTTTAAGATTAAATAATATGTAAGTCAGTCTAGCCACCATTCAAATGTATGTCAACGTATTTCAAATTGTCAAGTTGTCATATCTGTGTCATGTTTGTTGTTTTTGTTATCTATGTTCCTTCATTCAAAGAGAACGATCTCTCTCTCAACTTTTCAACCGCACCGGGTGCGCATCTCAATTTTCTGTAAACCTTAATTTAAGTCGATATCAGTGTATATTTGTGATTCAGTAATAGATTCAGTGAATCCAAAGTTGCGTTTTCATTTAACTCATCAATCAATCAAGACAAAAGGGGATTGCTCTTCGAACCCGCCAATCCCCAGGTCACTACATTCATCAATAGCCCGTGACGGGACAATCCAACTATTCAGCTATTTCAAGAGCCCAGGAAAGGACTCACACCCATTTATTACGCACCATGATTGGTCGATCCCAACACGTCTCCTCTCAGCTCCGCTCGTCTCCGCCTCAGTGGAGCCGCAGCCTTAGGAGCTTCTAAGTAAAATTAACGCGTTGTGGTGTCATTTTATATTGATTGCTCTCATTGCTCTTCTTAATTTAATTTAGTTTTTGTTACTCTTGGACGTGTGTTTGTTACTCTTTCACGTTAAAACAGCCGGACGGTTTTGGATGAAATTTGTTATGCATATAGCTGCATCTCTGGAATAACACATCATTGGCTACTTTTTATTCCGATATTCCCACGAGTTCGGAATAAAAATCCCAAATCTCTAGCGATAACTTTAGAGACATGAAATTTGGCACGTGTGTTTTTTATGCAAAGTTAATGAAGAACACGGCGTAATTTTTGGGAATTCCCACGGGAATTTTAGAGACCGCGGAATTTCAATAGAAATGCCTGATCCGATGGTTTAGGGCTAAAGCGGTAGCAAGTAAATGGTAATTATTTGAAACCAAAGTAATTAGCCAAATTACTACTAGGGATGGGAAATTCATATACATATTTACCTAAAATTGACAAAAGCCCGGAAAAGCTAGCCGGTTGAGCCTTTCGAATAAACGGCCTTCCATACCTCTCTACATCACCTCCGCCGCCGAAGTTTAGGTAAATATTTATCCAAATTTCCGATGCGTAATTACTATCATTTCCAGCGGGTTAGGAAAGCACAGAAAGAACGAACAATCTAACACTTACCTTACACCGATGAGGGGCTCCTTGTTGCCTCTGAACACTCCTTCCGCATCCAGCGGCACCAGGAAACCTGAGAAGGGAATACGGATCGTTGCGTTGTTACGTAGACTTCAAAAAAACACGTTCAAAACATGTCGAAATTACAAAGAAAAAGAAAGAAAGTACATTTATTTACAACCACACAAAAGAAACATCAATTATTTTGCAAAAAGGACAACATGAAGGCTGAAGATAGAGTGTGCCATTGTGGTTGTAAATTGGACACTGGCTCAGCATAATGCTCAGGCGTTTATAGCACCCCAGCGCTGATTTTAAGCCGCAGAATTTCTTCCAGAGTTACCGCTTTTTGCTTGTAATAGTAGTAAATATGTATTTTTTGTGTCTGACCAAACATTATCTTTCGTTGCAGCGAGTTTCGGCATTAAAATGGAGATTCTGTTTAGTTTCGTTTTCGGTAGAAAAATTGCCGGAACTACGAACGAATTTGGACCGGTATTATATGGGTATTATGAAATTAGTGCATGTAAGGCCATTTTAAAAGTGTAGCATTTACTTTTTTTAAATGAGGAAATTATGGGTGTTTTCTCATTCAAAATTACGAGTATTATTCATTTTCATAAGAAAAGTGTCCTTATTTTTTGAGTCAGTTTTGTGACTTTTCGTCGTACAGTTTAAAAATGGCTCGTCACGAAACTAACACTAAAAAAAACATGTTAGAACCGGCCAAGTGCGAGTCGGACTCGCGCACGAAGGGTTCCGTACCATTATCTTTAAAAACGCCAAAAAAAACACATTTGCTGTATGGGAGCCCCCCTAAATATTTGTTTTATTTTAATTTAACTATTCAATTTTAAAGTGAATATATAATTAAATATTCTGTGAATGTTTCAAGCGTCTACCTGTTGCTGTTATCAACATCAAGCAAAAACGAGCAAAAAAATCACGTTTGTTGTATGGGAGCTCCCTTAAATATTTATTTTATTCTGATTTTTAGTATTTGTTGTTATAGCGGCAACCGAAATACATCATCTGAGAAAATTTCAACTGTCTATCTATCACGGTTCGTGAGATACAGCCTGGTGACAAACGGACGGACGGACGGACGCACAGTGAAGTCTCAGTAATAGGGTCCCGTTTTTACCCTTTGGGTACGGAAAAATTGTATGGAAAATTAGGGGCATTTTTATTAATTATCAAAATACCAAAATCTGAAAAAAAAAACATTTTAAATTGAAAAGGGCCCGTAAAAGAGCCCCGCCTATTTTTTCATTGAGGCAATTCACGTAATCGTATCTTTAAAGAAAATTTCAACGCGTCTCGGGTTAAATTGATCCAATACGTTTTATCTTGATATTGTCCATGGCCAGAATAGTATTACTCACAAGCCAGCCCCTTGTGCCGCAGCTCAGGGTCGAAGGTTGCGAAGACAGCAGTGGCCTTGCCCTCTATGGCGGACGTGACCCAACTCTTCTTGCCGTTGAGGACCCAGAAGTCCCCGTCCCGACGCGCCGTCGTCTTTATGTTGGCCACGTCGCTGCCCGCGTCTGGAAGACAATGCGGGCTGCTCAGTAAGCATTACTTACATAACTTAACATACCTATTGAACATTAAAACATTATAGGTACTATCATAATCATCATCATTTCAGCCGTAGGACGTCCACTGCTGGACATAGGCCTCCCTCATTGATGCCCAATCATTTCGATTGGAAGCAATTTGCATCCACCCTGAACCTGCGGCTCTCACCAAATCGTCCGTCTATCTCGTTGGTGGACGTCCCACGCTGCGCTTGCCAGTCCGTGGTCTCCATTCCAGAACTTTTTTTTTTATATAACTAAACATATATTGTAAGATTATTTCCACTTTGGCACTCGGCAATTGGGAATGTCTAAAAAAATTACCCATGGTTTTTATATTTTTTTTGTGAAGAAAAGCCAATTATAATAAACTAATTTCAATATTTTTCATTTGGTTCACTTCAAAATTCAATTAAATTCACCATAATCATCATATGTCACTAACTTTACAAAAAAATCGCAACCTTCAGACACACAAGACGGATGACGCAGTCTCACAGCAAGCCATACTCACCGCACTGTGCACCATTAGCATGTATCTGCCTGGTGTCTACAGTTCGCAAATCCTCCTCCCACTACTTCCACTTGCCAATCAATCAACCAACGCTCGCCAACAAGGCTCCGAGCAATCACGCAACAGGCATGCATCCACAAGTAGCAGAGGAACAACAATGCTCGCCGACGAGGCTCTGAGCGACTGGCCCTTGCAAGCGCCCACATGACGCACAGACTGCACTCCACTGCAATTCGTATCGACCTCCGGTCTAAAAGGGGGGCTAATGTAGCGACTACTACAATAAGGAACTAATACTACAATCCTACATCACGCAATCGAAGTTTCTCAACTCGGCTGCATAAATACAACTTCCAACTTTCATCCATTGGACTTCGGTCCCCAGGCATAACATCTGCCTGGAGAGAGATCTCTCTATGGTTACCACCCCCAAATTTTGATTTTGATTTTGTATCTCAAATTAATGTGCAAACTGAACTGAACCTTAAGCTGACGGTGTAAAGTTCATTTCGTATGATTATCCATGTTTAGATAAGAGCTTTTTAGGGTTCCGTAGTCAACTAGTTTAAAAGTAGTGACGATATTTTGTTTTTTGATTAGTGTGTTATGTTATTTGACATAGTTTAAACTTAGCTTAAGCTTTTGTAATTTATTTCATCATTATTTGTGAGCTCCTGTAATTGGTTTTGTGCTGCTATGTCGATAACTTATATTTCATACTAAATACAAACTGAAATATAGATGCACAGACAAAACACCAGAAAAAAGACCAATACTGGGAATCGAACTCAGGTCCTCGGCATTCCGTGCCGTGTGCCATACCACTACACCACCACTGGTCTAGAGTTAGACACGAATTTCTCCTATACATCGTACATTTCAATCTGTTAAATAATCACCTTATGCAGTGATACAGCGCGCATCTATATTATACCCTCAACGAGAGACTTCAACACTCCTTCGGAACTAACCGCTCACCCGGACAAGAGATGGCGCTACTGAGCCAACTTTTAACAAGTTAGATATGAAATATCTTTTTGTATTTATTTTTTCAACTTCATTTTTTATATTTCAAACTAAATAAAAACTGAAATATAGATGCACAGAAAAAACCCCAGAAAAAACACCAATGCTGGGAATCGAACCCAGGTCCTCAGCGTTCCGTGCTGAGTGCTTACCCCTACACCATCACTGGTCTAGAAGTTAGCGACGAATTTTTCCCATACATCGTACACTTCAGTCTGTTATAATCACATTACGCAGTGATAAAGCGCGCATCTATGTTATGCCCTCTACCGAGAGACTTTAACACTCCTTCGGAGCTAACCGCTCACCTGGACCAAGAGATGGCGCTACTAAGCCAACTTTTACAAGTTAAGTATGAAGTATCTTTTTCTATTTTTTTTTTTTTTATGCGCGCTTTATCACTGCGTAATGTGATTATAACAGACTGAAGTGTACGATGTATGGGAAAAATTCGTCGCTAACTTCTAGACCAGTGATGGTGTAGGGGTAAGCACGCAGCAGGGAACGCTGAGGACCTGGGTTCGATTCCCAGCATTGGTCTTTTTTCTGGGGTTTTTTCTGTGCATCTATATTTCAGTTTGTATTTAGTTTGAAATATATGGTTTCACGGCATGACCGTAAAAGTAATAAAAAAAAATGAAGTTGAAAAAATATAAAATAAATAGAAAAAGATACTTCATACTTAACTTGCTTCATTTTTTATTACTTTTACGGTCATCCCGTGAAACCATAACACGCGCGATACCTTATATTGTAAATTTAAGCTGTTGGTTCCCCTAAAACAAATAAATAAACAATTTTTATTCAATCACCTGGCTCGCTCAGCGCGAAGCACCCAATCGATCCCTGCGTGAACTCCTTCAAGAAAAGCTCCTTTTGTGCGGGCGTTCCTCTCTCGTTAACCAGGTTGGCGTAAAGGAAGTTATGTATGGACAGGATCATGCCGGTGCTCGCGCAGCCTCGGGACAGTTCCTCGACGGCCACGGCCAGGGACAGGTAGTCCAAGTCCAGGCCTCCGTTCTCGGAGTCCACGCAAGCTCCCATAAGACCGAGGCTGGTTAGTTTTTTAATCTGTAATTTAAATTGGGAAATTTAAAAAGTTTTTGGTGTAAGATGTAGGTATCTAGATCGAGTCATTCACGATGACTCGTGTCGTTGTTCTTATTAACCCCCGACACAAAAAGAGGGGTGTTATAAGTTTGACCGCTATGTGTGTGTGAGTGTGTGTGTGTCTGTGGCATCATAACCAAGGCTCGGACTTTTCGTTGCACGGTAAGATGAAAGAAAACTATGGAGTCGATATTAAAATTAAAATTTAAGTCATACTCATATACCTACTCATTCGTTTAATTAATACCGAAAGAGAATTGTAAATAAAATAAATAATTTGAATTTAATTAAATTATATCTTAAATAAAAAAAATTAACTGCCACACAGTAAAAAAATGAACATTAAGAAAGCTCCTTGTTTGTAATATCCATAGGGCATGTCGATACAGGAATGGATGATTCAAAATCTTGACAAGGTATGGCGTGTGTATAGTCCATTTCATCTTGGCGACTTTTTCCATATTTTCTAGAGTAAAATCGTTCTACATCAACGGACGTTAGAGTAGTATATTCTAGACTTACCACATCATACTAAGATTAAATTCCGATTGACATTTTCGATCTGTCAGCCTGATAAAGGGATAAAAGTATTATGGATTATGTGACTAAGAAAATGAGTGAGTATAAGTATGAATATGAGTTAAATTTTAGTTTTAATATCGACTCCATAGTTTTCTTTCATCTTACCGTGCGTCGAAAATTCCGACCCTTGATCATAACTCTAAAACGGGTGAACCAATTCGGATGCGGTTTTTTTATTTGAAATCTGGTTTCTTGGCGATGATTCTTAGATATGTTTCATCAAAATCTGTTCAGCCGTTTCAAAGTTAAGTTTTAATTTATAGTTATCACAATGCCATTAAGCTCCAAACGCACAGACAGCGGAAGCGTGGCGGTGCGGTGGCGGTGACGGTTGTAATATTCTAACTTGTATGAACGTGTTCGCGGTACGGTCCCGCACAACCGTTCATATAAGTTAAAATATTACAACTGTCACTGCCACCGCACCGCACCGCCACGCCTCCGCCTGTCTGTGCGTTTGGAGCTTTAATGTCTAATTTTGATAAATTCACGCGCCTTCTTGAATTACACTAGGTAGTTATAAGTAGACCCCGGATCTTTGTGGCAATGTCGTCACAATAGGGTAGTTTGGGGAGTAAATGGAACGATGTTAATTAATACGAAATCTAACTGGTTTTAACCTAGTACATTTTATTAATTCAGGATAAAAGTTACCTAGTAAATTAAATAAATTAATCAATATTATTTTTAATTAATTTTAATATTATTTACTGCAAACCATGCATTTATACGTTGAACTGGCTTTTGATGAATAAAAAGTGACTGAAGTGAAAATGTTATTTTATTATGTTCCACTGTTCTATTTCCTGAATAGAACTTTGGTTTTTACGGCCGCTTACTTTTTATTCGTCTAAAGCCAATTTAACCTACAAATGTGTGGTTTACAGTTAAGTGATATATCAAAAGATAATATTGATCAATTTATTCAATTTACTAGGTAATTTTTTATCGTGAATTACTTATTAAAATGTATTCAGTTAAAACCCGTCAGTTTTTCGTATTAATTAACACCGTTCCATTTACTTCCCAAACTACCCTATTGTGACGTCATTGCCACAAAGATCCGGGGTCTAGTTATTATAAGTGATTAAACCCAGCTTCCAATTAGGTTTGCCACCCGTAATATCCATAGTAACGTACTATATTTTAGTCAATTATACCTACTAAGGTAAATACCCCAGTGCCCGACGGTGCCCCAATAGCCGACACTTTCAATCTTAATTCGTAGCAACAAAGGCAGCAAGCAGGTTGTCGATTATTGGAATTAGTGTCGAACGGTATTTACCTTAGGTACTACTATAATTATAAAAAAGAAAAATAATCACTTGACGACACACTTCACAAACACTGTTTCGGTGTTAGATAAAGGCATCTTTATTTACATGATGTATATTTTATTTATCTAAATTTTTACAGAAGACTATGTTTTTGGAGGGCACACATAGAGCAATAAATAAATAGGAGTAACCAAATCATACACCTATGTAACCAGGGGCGGATCTTTGTAGGGGATTTTTGGACTGCATCCCATGGCCTTTACCAATCTTTTACGGTGAAGGAAAACATCGTGAGGAAACCTGCATACACATGCGAAGAAATTCAATGGTGTGTGTGTGAAGTTCCCAACGCACTGGGCCCGCGTGGGAACTACGGCCCAACCCTGCAGTGGGATGTATATAGGATGATGATGATGATGATCCCAGTGCCCCATGGATATCAGCATATATACGTCCCACTGCAGGCCACCAGCCTCGGCGCGCAGAATGCGGCTTGTCCAGTTCCCACGCGGGTCCAGTGCGGATTGGGAACTTCACAACCATCATCGAATTTCTTCTCATGTGTATGTGCAGGTTTCCTCACGATGTTTTTTGTACCATAAAAAGCTCACGGTAAATGTCAAATTTAATTTCGCACATAAATTCCGAAAAACTCAGAGGTGCGAGCCCGGGCTCGAACCCATGACCCTTTGCTTGATAGGCCACAACTCAAACCACTAGGTCACCACGGCTTATCTCCTTATCATTCGTTTTCTTTTATTTCCAAAACGGCCCCTTTCTTATGTGCCCCAGGGCCCTCATATGGGCTAAGCCAGCCCTGCCCAGGGTCCCACAATCAGCATAGTAAATGCGCTCTTCTGTTTTACCAATTTTTGGCAATCTTTAAATACCTACAGTCACATATCTACAACGATGACAATAGATATAAGAACATGATTACGTAATAAAAATATAAGACAATGCCAATATTGAGCGCGGTACTTAAGATAACAATGACTGATAAACTCTGGCTTATTGAGAAGGCATTCCAGCAAAAATATACAAGTAATTTATTGAATAAGGCATTATTTTGCGGAGGTTTTAACATCTTAAATTGCCTCACTCAATATTGAGATTGTCTTATATTTTCCATTACGTAATCTTGTTTCTATAGGTTCCCTATCATTTGCCGCAATAGGGATGTTGACACCACCATTCAACTGACGTACTTTTTATGAGCTGTCAAAACACAATTCTCAATCGACTAACTATTTGTTTTAAAGCAACAAAAAATTTAATTTTGCAGTTAATCGAAAATTAATCTGGTTTTCAGGGCTAAAATAAAGCGTTTTTTTTTACTGGAGCAGTGTCTTCGAATTATTTTTTAATGGCGTCAACATCCCTATTCCGATGCCATAATCTATCTTTTTCATAATTTTAATTTGTCATACAAGAAACGTATTTTTTTCAGCGTCTTAACTCGATCTTTATATTTTTTTACTAAACTATTTTTAAAACATTTTACGAAGGTACGGAACCCTTAATTTACGAGTCCAACTCGCACTTGTTTTCTAACATACCCACAGACCTATCACTAAATCGAAAAATAATCTTAACAAACCTGTAATATGTAAGTACATAAATGCCCGATACTAGGGCCCAATTGCATAACAAAGTACAACTAATATTACAAGCGGAACTCTCGCTTCAGTTATATTAACTAGAAAGGGAGTTCCGCTTGTAATATAAGTTGTACTTTGTTATGCAATTGGGTCCAGGTTATCATTTAACTGTGGGACAACCTGTATAATCAGGTATTTTGATACTGGGAATTCGGACTTGAAAAAAAAGTTTAAAAATAAACGGCTATATACATGACCATGCATAATTGAAAGCACGTTACATGGCGTGCGAAATATCCAGCGAGTTGCGGTACATTGCCGTCGATGATTAAACACTTATAAATTTATAGCTAGTGACTCCGCAATGACTGAAGCCGTTGTGACCTAGTGGTATGACCTACTATTGCCTATCAAGTAGAGGGTCGTGGGTTCAAATCCGGACTCGCACCTCTAAGTTTTTCATCTAGTCGACGTAACTCAGTGATCTTGCTAATTAGTTATAATTTACTATTCAACCGTTTAACGCATAGATTGTTTCTACCCACTTTATTTAAATGTACTTGTGTAAATGCAAGTTGTGAGTGTTGTAAAACTACCCGAATTATTTTGTATTCTTGTGCTCATTAGATTAATATGTTTACTTTAAATTTAAGTTCTCATGCAAGTGAATTGTAAATTCTTAATGTGAATAAATGATCTTCAAACCTAAACCTAAAATTATAATTGAAATTCACCACGAGCGTTACGGTAAGGAAAACATCGTGAAAAAACCTGCACACACCTGAGAAGAAATTCAATGGTGTAATATGAAATTCCCAATCCGCACTTGGCCCGCGTGGGAACTACGGGCCAAGCTCACTCATTCTGAGAGGAGGCCTGTGCCCTTCAGTGGGATGTATATATACATATAGGCTATATATAGGCTGGGATTATGATGATGACCCAGCAATGTAACGAATCTCGCGCGATATCTCTTGCACCGTCCAAGTGATGCTTAAGGTTCCATTGCACGGTACGTGCCGTGAGCCAAAATAGGTAGAACGCGAAAAGGTTAATGCACTGCAGGTATAGCTGTCAGGTTAGGTACGTGGCTGGGCGAGGAGCCAAAACCAGTCCATAAAGTTATATTATAAGGATCAGTAAGGCAACTTAAGCAGAAGTGCATCTCAATACTTCCAGTTTGCAATCAAATTACTTAATGAAACTTTGCATTATTCACTCCGTACTGAATAAGCCCAGCCTAATTGACGCAAAAATAGACATAGATATATAACTTTATTAGACATCAAAAATACGAAAATACATTGAATAATACAAAAAATAATTTACTGTTTTAAACTGCGGGGGCTTTAAAGGGGGGATGAAAATTTCATTGATTTTGCTGTTTTCAAGATATTTGACAAAACACCGGTTCTCGTCCGATCACCGAGGTTAAGCAACGTCGGGCGCGGTCAGTACTTGGATGAGAGACCGCCTGGTTTTATTTTTGTTTTTTGAATGTTTTGTTATGTCGTTGTCATGTTAAACTATCGTCCGTAAACCGACTTTACAGACAACCGGTTTTTTTTGAGAAATGAGAACTTACGGGGTCAAAGGGGAACCGTGCCTTCCTATCCAAACTCCCCGCCTGTGGCTTCAGCTGCTCCTTGCTGAAGTTCCTCGCCAGGTCCCGGATCTCTTGCTGCTGCTCCGACAACTGCGATGTGAACGTGCGGCATTGTGACGCTACTGTCTTTGCAGTTTGTAGCGAATACACTGAAAACAAATAGTAACTGTAGAATATCATCATCAGGTCGAAGATATTCACTGTCGACAAAGGTCTGCCCACGGTCTGCCCTAGAATTCCACAATAAACGGATGTGATTAGTGTATGACCCCATATTTGTCGACCTGGCTGGAATGAACGACAATAATGTACGATTTATTGAATCAGGCGTTACTTTGCGGAGTACATATCAATGAACTGGGGGGTTAATACGAAATTCGAAGTTCGAAGTTCGGATCGTGCGGTCCCTCTCACTCTCGTAATAAATACCATTAGCGTGAGCGGAACGGCATGAAACGAAGTTCAAATTTCGCGCTTCGTAGTATAGGGCCTGTAACAATTACTTTGCTCACCCTCGCGGGTGTTCGGGCGGGCGCTCACCTATGTTTATGCAAGAAATGTGTGTTCATCCATCCTCCACCTTCACACTGTACATTAGGGTGTTGCTTAAATAGCAAAAAACAAAAAAACCTGAAATCTTGTAGTCTCACCCCTCCATTTTAACCCCTATTAACAAATGCTAGTTTTTCTTTTTTTTTCAAACTAATTTTAGGGGTCGCTACCAGCTGTCAAAATTTTGGAGAAACAAGTTCAAAGAAACAATTATAAATTACAAACATTTTTATTAAAATCAAATAAAATAGTAAAAATAAAGCAAAAGTAAATTAAAATTATTATTTTTATGACACTAAAGTAGATTTTTTCGCATTAGGGTATTTCTTTCTAAAGTCTTTCACAACCAACAAAAGGTATTGTTTTTTTTCTTCATTCACCGTAATTAACTTGTTGAATTCCTCAATTAATGCCACACCCCTTTCTGCTAAGTATATCATTGACGACTCTCATTGAATGAGGGTTTTCTGACAGGTGGAATATCGCTAGATGGCGTTAGTATCGTAAGGTCTATTTGACGTTACACCCATACAACAAATGTCAAAGTTGTCAAACGGACCTGACGATACTAGCGCCAAATAGCCTCTCATAGAAAACCCTCATTGACTATATCTTTGGCAGCTTTATATTCCGGGTCATCTGACCAAAGTTCTATGTTTTTAAGCAAGAAGCTGGTCGGGATACCCATGATTTTAAAAAATTGCATCGTATTGCTGGTCACAAAGTGGTCTAACTCTTTCTCACTGATAATGTGTATCGAGCAACAATGTGTATCGAGCAACGGGGATTCCCGAGCAATCGAGATACATTCTAAAACTAAATTCAAAATAAAATGGTGGCTGTCAGTCAAGCACATGTCGTATAATGTTTTTTCCAAAACTTTATCAAGCGGTAACAACCCCTAAAATAAATTTTTTAAAAAAATAAAAATAACTAGCATCCGTTAAGCGGGGTATAGGGTACTAGAACCTAATGGCAGGGTGAGACAATGACTTTTTGAAAGTTCATTTTTAAGCAACACCCTACTGTACATACACACACAAATCACACAAACCCAACTATTTTATTTTCAATGGAAACATTAAAAGGGATCACTAATCAGTAATCACTAATCCCTTTCTGCGTTTGAGCAATTTTTGTAACACCCAGTATTGGTATAAAAAAATAAGCACAAAGGCAAAGGAAGGACTACAGAAAAAAGTGGACAACATATATAGCTATCCATGCCGTAATCGTAAATACAACATAGTAAATAGTCCGAGGACTCAACAATAACTTGTTACTGGGCAACATATCAATCAAGTTATACCAGTTCTAGAAAAAATAAGAAAAAAATCCATGTCACTTAGTTCAGTGATAATAGAGTCACATAACATATTATTACTTTAAGTGTTACGAATGTAATAAAAAAAATAAAAATTCAAGAAAATACAATAAATATTGAGTGTTAGATATTTCAAAAAAAAATCTATTATCTCTTAACTAAATAACATGGATTTGATTTTACTTTTTTCCAGCACTGTTACAACTTGGCCTCTTACTGGGTATTGTTGAATTGACACCCTGTATAATACCAACAAGAAAAAAAATACCAAATAGAAATTCGATGGTGTGTGTGAAGTTCCCCATCCGCACTGGGCCCGCGTGGGAACTATGGCCCAACCCCTCTCATTCTGAGAGACCTGTGTCTGTGACCTGCAGTGGAACATATATAGGCTGGGATGATGATGATGATAATACCAAAAGTTCCATTGATAATATCACTGATATACCAATGTCATGGCTAGAAAGACATATCAGTTCTTAATGAATGTTTATCTGCCAAGTGAATGCTCAGAAAAGTGATAAACATGTGTAGTGACGTAAATGGATAGTGGAGCATACAAACTATGTTACTTAAGAATAATGAAGTTTAATATTATGTGCCATTAAGAAAATCAATCTTTTAAATGCCTACCATTTAAATAAAGAATGTTGAGAAAACAAAGTCAGGTTGCTCAAATTTGTTTCCAATTTTAGCACAAAAATTACAGCAATTAAATAAAACTATGCGGCTGTTTGAAGCCTGTCACAGACATAGCTATATTATACCTATTAGTATAAATTATAGCTATGCAGCTAAAATATCACAACATTAACCTGCATATAATATGCTAGCTATCCACCCCAGCTTTGCATAGGTTTCCTACTAATTACAAAAGTTTTCTTTCATACAATACAAGCCTTCACTTTGTAACTAAAACAACAAAATTAATTAGACAAATAGGTTGTAATGTTTTATGTATTTTCTGCAATTGATTTTTATTTATATTGATAGATAGATTAAGGTAGGGTGTAGTAAGATAAAATATTGTTATAAAACATATACAGTGGTGGTCATACAATTAAGAACGATTTGAAGTTTCCGATTTTTTTTTATCTAAATTTTGTCACATGTCTAGTTGTGTTCCTTCTTAGAAGTAACAAGTTATGTTATAAAATAGCCACATGGATAGAGCAAACGGGATTAAGAATAATAGTGTATAATTGCTAACATTTTTTTTTTACAAATTTTATTTGTTCTCTATAATAATTAATTCAAATAGTAATGAAGCTGGACAAATAATTAAGAACGATTTATTAAACTGCTCGAGAGTTGTTTTATATGAAACTTAGATTAAATAAATCATATTAATGTGAAGTTGGTATAGAAAAAAAAGCAATTTAATACATTTGAACTAAAATTAATAGTTAGTAGCATGTCCACGGCTTTTAATTACGGCTTTACACCGGCGAGGCATTGAATCTATCAATTTTTGACATTTCGCAAGAGAAATAGAGTTCCATTCTTCTAAGAAAACGTCGTACAGCTCTCTCAAATTGCCACACTGTCGATTTGAAATCTTTTTCTTGACTTCGCACCAAAGATGCTCTATTGGGTTAAGATCTGGGCTGTTGGCTGGCCAATCTAAGACAGAAACTGATTGTGATGTGAGGAATTCCTTAACGGTGCGTTCAGTATGCTTTGGATCATTGTCGTGCTGGAATGACCAAATAACCGGAAGCACGTCTTCGGCATATGGTAACATTGTTTCTTGCAGTATATTTTTGTATTGGAATTGATCCATGTTTCCTTCTATCAGCCTAACAGGTCCAACGCCATGTCCAGAAAAGCACCCCCAAATTTTCATATTTCCCCCGCCATGCTTTAATGTCACTTTTGTGTACTTTGGGTCGAATGCTTTATTCGGAGGGCGTCGTACGTATCGTTTTCCATCAGAACATACCCTATTTATTTTTGTCTCGTCAGAAAAAAGAACGTTTTTCCACTGTCTGACTGTCCAGTTTTCATACCTTCTTGCAAATGCAAGTCGGGCTTGCCTATGACATCGTTTCAACATAGGCACCTTCCTTGCTATCCTTCCGTTCAACTTATTTTCTACCAAACGCCTTCGAATAGTGCGTGCAGAGATTGCTGAAGGGTTGTTTTCGCCAAAATATTCTTTTCTCAACTCATTAGACCCTTTAAAAGGATTTTGTTTTGCCAAACGAACGATATTTCGATCATCTCGACGAGATGACTTTCTCTGTCTAGGTCCACGCGGAACGTTTGAAGTAGTTTGATACGTGGAAAAATGCTTTACGGCATGGAAAACCATTGTTTTTGAACATTGCAGATGGTCGGCTATCTTTTTATACGACCAATTCTTCTCGCGAAGTTTTATTATTACTTCTCTTGTAGATTTATCACAACTTTTATTTTTCCCCATTGTTTTTATACGAAGTAATCACTTTTAAGACTTTAACAGCACGAAATGGCGCCAAAATTATACGAATAATAATCTACAACCACAGAGCCACATAGTGTTCTCTATTTAAATTTGAAAAAATAATAAACTATTCAGCGTTCTTAATTACGTGACCAGCCAGTAAGTACTAATACTAGGTTCAGATCGAATGTATAAAGTTTCTCTATTAATTTTTTAGCCAACTATGTTGCATAAATGAATGTACCGGTAGTACGGAAAAGTTTTGCAATACCGAGAGAAATAAAAAAAATACGGGCAATTAGTTATACTTGTTACTTTGAAAAAATCATCTCAATAAATAATCGTTCTTAATTATATGGCCACAACTGTACATGTAAGTATCATAATATGTGTGGTAGCTTGCTGTAATAAATAACATAGCACTTTTTTCTTTTTCATTTTTTCCGAGGCTTAAATGCACCTGTGTGACTATGACAGCCTCATTGCGTCGGTGAGCGTGCAATACCGCGTAACTAGCTTTTTTCCATAAGGTTTACATTGTCGAATTTTCACTGTTATTTCATTTCAAGTTAAGTCTTATGGAAAAAGTTAGTTACGCGGTATTGCACACTCACCGAAGATTGGAAGTCTCCATGGCCAAATTAATCAAACACTTCTCCTGCTATGTCCACATTCTTTGGCTGCAAAGGAATGTTTGATGAACCTGTATATTAGTACTGCATCTTCAAATACCAGAGAACTCAAAATAATATTCACTGCCCCACTGAAAAGGTCTAAAGCAGTCAAATATGTCCCACGGTTATCCTTAGTCAGTATACATTCCACCAAAAAATCAAGTCCTCGATCCTATTACAATCCATCCATGCACATTAGCGATTGAACAACTTTCATCATATTTAAAAGTTTATGTAATGGTACATGACCTGGCCACACTCGAAAATAGCACATTTTAATATAATTATATTATTCTCTGTGATGGGCTTTAAATTATGTAAGCATGTTAACACCCAGTAAAAAAATTAAACATCCATTTTTATATTTTTAAGATAGGGTATGTTGTGGGAGAATAAAGAAACAACTACAAAACAAAACTTAAAATTGGTTACAGTAGGATTAAAGCTCAATATTGACATTCGGAATTGATAAGCAAGTGGGTCATGATTACTGTGTCTGACATAATGAGCGAATTAATTAAATAGGTACCTACGTAAGTGAGCGACAATGGGGTCAACATACTTAGTTCTTAACCTTTTGACCGCCAGCGTCGGCTATAGACAACAGTACGGTAATACAAAATTAAACCTACCCGCATCCGCATAAGAATCAATTTTTTTCCAAACAAAAACGATGCGTGGCGGTCAAAAGGTTAATAGTTATTGTTATTTACCATAATAATTTCAGGAAAAAATAAGGAAAAAACGTGTTTTATTTGGATTTCTGTCCGAATGATCAATTAATTAAAATTTAAGTAGGTAAAATAAAATCAGAAATGAGAAAAAACTTTTTTTAATAATGTACTTACAAGTAAACTTGGTTGATTTCAGAAGCCCTCCCACTGCCATGGTTAACGGAGATAAAGCCAGAATATATCACAGGACCGACGAATCTGATACGAAATAACAGTTGACATAAAATACACGATAAGTAAGATAATGACCAAGGTCGCCGCGTACACTAAAAACTTCGAAAAGTTGTCTTCCCCACCGGTTGTAAACTGGAAGTGACAGCGATTTTTTGAGCGATTCGATATTAAAAATGTAGCCACAAACGGGCTGCTTAAGATTAAGTACTTATAAGAATGTTTATTTTCCCTAAGTGATAGCCTTTTATCAAATACTTGACAAATACTGCCTGCATGCAACAGCTAACTATAAAAAAAAAATTCATTTCTGTTGTATACATACATACGGCACCGCGCGTTTTATTTTGTGACTTTGACAGCTTTAAGGCGTCTCACGTCTCCTAGGCACAGAATAAAAGTTCTTCTCTTAATACTCTCATTTCTTTCAAAAAGTGCACTTCATATTGTTTCAAATAAATTATAGTGCCTTACTTAAGCTAAAATTGAGCTTTAAAAATATTTGTGTCTAGTGTGCACACAAAATTTAAAGAAAATAGTGATTTCGCATATACGGGTACACACTTGTGGTTATAAAATAAGATAAAACGTCTAATGGTTCAAAGACGTTTATGCATCTATAAACACAAGCTAGTCTGATTTTGTTGTAAATGTTGTTCGATAATATTCCTAAGTTATTGATGAAAAACGTCTTTGTACTGTCATTGAACATAAATACAGTGGAATTTCGTGTCGGAAAATATTCCGAAAATTACCGAATTTATGCTAAATCGGGTAAGTTTAATTATTGATTTACAAATCCAAATAAACCTCTTCACTTCAATATTATTATTTCAAGGTTTCCAATGCAATTTAATTATTTATTGCAGTGGGCGTTAAAACTTATCAAGTGATAAGTGCTCCGAAGTCACAATGACTTCAATAATCGATCAGATGGAGCAGGCCTCGCAGGTCTCAGCGAGGTTTCAGCCTGGTCAGGAGCCCATGACATCCTCTGGCTACATAAATATGCAGCTAGAGGACAATACGCCAATGTTTTCGAAGCAGAAAATGAAGTTCAATGCTACTGACTCCATAACCCATGTAGCCGTGGCCAGTGACTACCTGGTGCTTGCTATGGCTAATGGGAAACTGTTCCGCATGGATTTAAAAAAGCCTGAACTAAATGAAGGTTTGTACATTAAATTGTTGTATAGGAAATCAAATAGGCATTCTTGTTGGAAATTTCCAATGTTACTCTGTGTATTTATATCATTGTAAATGTAAAGTAGCGATTTAATGGATAGTTGTGTAGCCAGATACCTAACCTGTTGTTATGTTGCATGTTGTAATATATTTAGAGCTGTAAATATGAAAATATTAGTCTTTATTCACCAAATTTATCAGCTATTATTTAGTTTTTATTTTTAATTTCTTTGTTTGATAGAAGAACAAGCTTAGTTATTATAGATAATATTATTATTTTTTACAACATCTTTGGTGGATATTTTATTACTTAAATTTTATTGTGATCAATTTTTGCATCTCTAAATAAAAAGTTTTGGAAAAGTTGGAGTTAGAGGATTTTCTTAAAATATAATTTATGCACATTAAAAGACAATCTTTCATATTTTAATTACATTTACTAATATACACCGTGAAATTTTAGCGGTTGTTTTCCCGAAACGAGGTGATTTAGTTTTGATTGTACAATCGATTTATAATTATTATTTTGACTAGAGTCAAAAATCCAATTGTGAAAAACGAAAGTCGAAAATGACCGCAAACCAATAGTAACGCTTCGTTGGTACAAGTAGCGTACAATCGTACGATAGGTTAGGTACCAACGAAGCATTACTATTGGTTTGCGGTCTTTTTCTACTTTCGTTTTTTACAATTGGATTTTTGACTCTAGTCAAAATAGTAATTATAAATCGATTGTACAATCGAAACTAAATCACCTTGTTTCGGGAAAACAACCACTAAAATTTCACGGTGTATATGTATTAGTTTTCTTCCAAATTGTTACATTTTGCGGTTTATTAAAAAAAATGCAGTTTATGAATATTCTATATCAGGTTGGATATTGCATTACATCCAATGATATCCATTACATCACTAATGTAAAGTACAAAACACAAAACTCTACAATAAAGGCCTGTTACACACTATCTCTCTAACGGATGGTTTGCCTTCATTTCATATTCAACTTTAACAACCTACAAATAAAGCCAATTTTAGAATACTGTTACCCACGTTTGCAGATTTTGTAATAGCTACTTTATTTGTATGGTGTTAAAGTTGGAAATGAAATGAAGGCAAGCCATCTGTCAGTGGTAAACTAAAAGTAAACATATTGTAATATCCTAGTGTTTGTCATGCTAATACCTAATACAGGGGTTCATAAACTGTGCATTGTGGAACGGTATTTGCATGCACATCTGGAGCCACATAATATATCTATTTTCTATTTGTTTCTATATTGGCATTGCAAAAATTACAACCTGTAAAGGAAGTCACATTATTAAAAAGATTTTGAACCCCTCTGGCCTAACAGATGACACTTTCTTGTCAAACTATATTGCTAATGGGATAAAATTAAAGATTGAAACTACTGGGACAAAAATTAGCACTCTGAATACCTTACTATTATTTTGTTGTTTATGCATAAATAATAATAATAAATGTAAATTAGCACTCTGAATACCTTACTATTATTTTGTTGTTTATGCATAAATAATAATAATAAATGTAAATTATAATTGACTTAGTCCCAAAGTAAGCTAAGCAAAGCTTGTGTTATGGGTACTAAGTAATGGATAAACATAAATTTAGATAGATAGAGATAGATACTTAAATACATATGAAACACCCAAGTCCTGAGAACAAACATTCGTATTTTTAATACAAATATCTGCTCTGACACGGGAATCAAATCCGGGACCTCAAGCTTCGTAGTCAGGTTCTCTCACCACTAGTCAGGTTGTATAACAATATTAACCGATTATCTGTTTATAAATAGGTAAACTAAAAATACTGATAAATAAACCAGCAAACTAATTGAATATTACAGTAATGTTCTGAATTAATAAATTACTGCTAATCAAGTTTGATAACGCATGTTACTCAGCCTTGTGTAATATTTCAAATTTTGTGAATAGAAATAAATAAAAACTGCCAGAAAACATTTTCAAAACTATCAAACTCATTTACAGAAAAATCCACACTTTTTAATTTGTCCCAATAGAAAGAAATTCACAGTTTTCTATAAGTTAATTAATACAATATTTTTTCCAGAACTTCAATATTCAAAATTCGTCCAACCAAACACAAAGTTAACTGGCATATTCCTCGATCCTCTTGGTTACCACCTCCTTCTGGCATTTGCTGCTAGGAACAAGGATGGCAATCCCGAACTAGTATACTTGCACCGCAGAAGTTCAAAACTAAAGTCGGTAACAAAGTCCAGGAATTATGAAGTGACAGAGGTTGGATGGAATAATGAAAATACGTCTGAGATTACGACAGGGCCTATTTTACTGGGGACCTCGCAGGGACACATTTTGGAGACTGAATTAGAAGCTGATAGTGACAAGATGTTTACAGCTAATCAACAGTACTGGAGGCAGGTAATTAAACAGGACTTGGCTTGTGATTTGTTTATTTATAGTATAATCTTATTTTATTGTAGCTTAGATATATTTACTTCTTTTTCTATTACATCTTTGTACATAAATTATCTATTTTCATGTCTTATTCTTCTCTCGCAAGCTGCCTAATTATCTGCCGCTGTATGGTGGCAAGGAAATCGACGGTTTGGTAATTAACTAAGTATGTTTTTAAATGTTAAGTATGAAGTATCTTTTTCTATTTATTTTTTTATTTTCTTCAACTTCATTTTTTTATTACTTTTACGGTCATCCCGTGAAACTATATATTTCAAACTAAATACAAACTGAAATATAGATGCACAGAAAAAACCCCAGAAAAAAGACCAATGCTGGGAATCGAACCCAGGTCCTCAGCGTTCCGTGCTGCGTGCTTACCCCTACACCATCACTGGTCTACCAGTACTACAGTACAGTCAGTCAGTCTGGGTCTAAC
Source organism: Archips crataeganus (assembly GCA_947859365.1). Taxonomy (NCBI): domain Eukaryota; kingdom Metazoa; phylum Arthropoda; class Insecta; order Lepidoptera; family Tortricidae; genus Archips; species Archips crataeganus. The sequence continues at coordinate 3,958,508 of OX402052.1, forward strand.
AGTACAGTACCAGTACTGGTAGACCAGTGATGGTGTAGGGGTAAGCACGCAGCACGGAACGCTGAGGACCTGGGTTCGATTCCCAGCATTGGTCTTTTTTCTGGGGTTTTTTCTGTGCATCTATGTTTCAGTTTGTATTTAGTTTGAAATAAAATATGTTATGACCGCAAACCAATAGTAACGCTTCGTTGGTACAAGTAGCGTACGATCGTACGATAGGTTAGGTGCCAACCGAACCTGGGACCTCAAGCTTCATAATCAGGTTCTCTAACCACTACACTAAATTGAATTTAACACCCTTCCAGTGGTCAGATTGTCTGGGAATTTTGATATAAAAATGATAATGTGACCAAAAGCTTATTTCAAGTGATTTGTCTCCAGATCTTCGACATAGTGGACAAGGATGCCAGCCCGCCGATCACCGGCATCCAGTTCCACCGCGTGAAAAACACCAGCAAGTTCTTCGTGTTCGTCACCACGCCCACCAAGCTGTACCAGTTCATCGGGCATGCCGCCACCACCGATGGGAAACTCTCGCTGCAGTCCATTTTCCATAGGTAGGAAGATGACTTGTCACCGTCATCATCTCTGGCCTATTATAGCCTGTATAATACAGGGTGTAATCGTTAAGTGTAGCCAGGCGATTATTTCGTAAATATATAGGTACATATAACAAATACCAGAAAACTACCGTGAGACTCACTCATAGTGAAAGTAAACGGATCACTCACGTCTTAAAACGAGTTTAACTCGACATGTTTCGGGCTAATCCGTAGCCCTTCCTCTCGGAGTCGCACGTCACGGCGGCTGCCAAACGTGCACTTACGCGTGCGTGTCTAAGTGACACTCTAAGCGATTAGTGCGCGTTTGGCAGCCGCCGTCACGTGCGACTCCGAGAGGAAGGGCTACGGATTAGCCCGAAACATGTCGAGTTAAACTCGTTAAGACGTGAGTGATCCGTTTATTTTCACTATAATACTAGTAAACTTTAAACTGATATCGAAAGAACGTTACTCAATGAGTAAAATGACATTAGTAAGTTGTTATAAATAAAACGAAAAGGACGGAGGCGTGCCATGGGCGAGGCCTATGTCCAGCAGTGGACGAACATAGGCTGATGATGATGATGATGAGACTCTAGTATATTTTTAATTCGCTGTAATTATTGTTTACAGGTACCTTACAATACCAGAGACCGGCATACAAGAAATACCCTCGAATCTGAAGTATTCCAAATTGCAGTTTTACTTCGACAGGAACAACGTGCCTAAGACGTTCGCGTGGCTGACTGGCCCTGGAATATTCTACGGGCAGGTATGTAAGAAACGCGAAATCCAATAGATCAGGCAGCTTAATTGCACCCTGATATTCTACTAAATTACCATAAGAATTCCCATAACAATTAAAATTTTGGAATTTTACGTGGTTCCTGTGGGAATATCAGAATAAAATGTAGCCTATATGTATTGTAATACTAGATTTCAGCTGTTGCTACACACCAAATTTCTTTTCTCAATACTTTAAACGCTAAGGTCGCTGCATGCATTCAAGACGAAACGATGTCACCAACGAATGTTTCACTAACTTTCAGTTGGACCCCACATCTCAACAGAACTCGAACTCTCTCTTCACGCAAGCAGGCCTCATCAACTACCCCCCAGACGACAGAGACAGAGAGAAAGCGCCCCTCTCTTTCGTCCTCACAGAGTTCCACGCACTCCTCATGTACTCCGACCGCGTCAAAGCGGTATCCCTCTTAAACCACGAATTAGTGTACGAAGACTTCTATTCCGAAGCTCACGGAAAATTAAAAAATATAGTCAAAGATTTCAGAAGGCGAACCATTTGGGCGGTCACTGACAAGACTTTGTTTAGATACAAAATTGTTCGAGAAGAAAGGGATGTTTGGTTGATTTACTCGGAGAAAGAACAGTTCGATCTGGCGAAGGAATATTGCTTCAATAACCCCGCGTACATAGACATTATAAATGTGAAACAAGCAGAGCTGCTTTTCGCTAAAGGAGACTACGGGAAAAGCGCCGAAATATTCGCTGATACACAAAGCAGTTTCGAAAACGTGTGCCTTAAATTCTTAGAAGCCGATGAGACTGACGCTCTAAAAATATACCTAAACAGGCGATTAGAGGCTCTAAATGAAGATGATAAAACTCTCATTTCCATGATAGTTATCTGGATGACGGAGCTATATCTATCTCAGCTGGGTTTGCTCAGACGAACGGAACAGCAGGACTCTCAAAAATACCATCAAATCCAAAGTGATTTCGAAGTGTTCCTATTGCAGCCTAGAGTTGAAAAATGTATGCAGCACGTCAAATCCGTCATATACGACTTGATGTCTTCACACGGCGACAAGCAAAACTTAATCAAACTCACGAATCTAAACGAAGACTACGAGAATGTGATAGCTCAGAATATTTATAAAAAGTCGTATCAAGAGGCGTTGGATACGCTTCAGAAGTTAAAGAAACCAGACTTATTTTACCAGTTTGCACCGGTATTGATGGAAGAGGCTCCTAAGATTACCGTTAATGCCTTGATTTCTCAGGGAATGCGGTTGAGCCCTTCGAAGCTATTGCCAGCATTGCTTTCGTGCGACAACGACGAAGCTCACGTGTCTGAGATAATGAGGTATTTGGAGTTTGTGATGCTGAACTTCAATGTGAAGGACAAGGCGATACATAACTACTTGTTGACGTTGTACGCGGAACACGACCAGCTCGCGCTGATGCGGTATTTGGAGCGACAAGGACAGGATATCATGCTGGTCAACTATGATGTTCATTATGCTTTGAGGTGAGTACATTTTTTTGGATTGGTTCAGTAGTTCCAGATCTAGAGATGATCCCCTACATACAAACTAACAATGTTTACTCTTCGATAATAAAATTGCAGGTAAAAACAAAGTTCCGTACAGCTCTGTTGTAGAATAAATTGAAAAACCAATGTTCAAAGTTAATCAGTTGAGTTGGCTAACGAGCGACACCACGTTTCACTTATAGCATGCAAAATCGATTGCTGTTCTATTTTTTTATAATCTTTGTGTGATGATTATTGAATATCTATTATAATATAGCTTTTGCCCGCGACTTCGTCCGCGTAGAATTAGTAATTTGGGTAGCTTATTTTTTATCCAATCTGCTTTTTCATCAATCTACTATTTAATCAATAATCTAATAATTCTCACAACTCAAACTATTTCCTTACCATATTTTATCTAAATCGGTTCAGCGGTTTAAGCGTGAAGAAGTAAAAATAATAATAATTTAAACGTTTAAAAGCTTGACTTTCGTGGGTAGCGTCGCGCGCGGCTGACGCTCAGCAATTGCAATAAAACAATTGCGACTATAAATTGAGATGTCAGCTATCCTATCTCTCAAGTTGGACCAAACTGCACACGGTGTGCAAATTTTATTAAAATCGGTTCAGTAGTTTAGGAGTCCATCGCGGACAAACAACGTGACACGTAATTTATATATATTCAGATTATTAGGTTATCTATCAGCCCCCCCCCCCCTTCTTGGCGACGCATTTGATAACTTGATCGTATTTTCGGCTAGGCTGTGCCGCGAGAAGGAGCTGTCAGAAGCGTGCGTGAACCTGTCTGCGCTGCTGGGACTATGGGAGGCGGCGGCGGCGCTGGCGCTGCGCGTGGACCCCGCGCTGGCGCGGAGGGTGGCCGCGCAGCCGGCCGACCCCGCCGTGCAGCGCACACTGTGGCTCAGCATAGGTAACCCCCCACAGACCAGGCCTTGAGCTGGGTCCAGACGGTGCAGACTTGCGCTGCGCAGACTATTGCACGGACAAAAGTATGTGCGACTCACATCGTTCACACGATACAGGCAAAATCGTTCATCTACACTAATATTATAAAGAGGAAAGATTTGTACCTATTTTTGTATGTTTGTATGTTTGTAATGAATAGGCTCAAAAAGTACTGGGCCGATTTAAAAAAATCTTTCACCAATAGAATGCTACATTCTTCCAATTTGACATAGGCTACATTTAATTTTGAAAAAAATTAGGGATCCTTGGTAAAATTTGAACAATGTAACCGAAGGTGTAGAAAAATGAGTCTTAAAATGTCTTTCGTCGAATGCGCTGCCGAAACTATTAGCGATAGAACAAAATAATGTACAACAATATTGAAGAACATCATAATGTCTACAAAAAACTCCGCGGTAGCATATGTCCAACTATTGTAGTTATGTCACTACAACAACTTTTTTCATTTTAAACATTAATGAAAATGCTAACCAAATTCAAACCATGCTATTTATGTGTTTATATATTAGATAAAGTGATTCAAGAGGAAGGTTTACAAGTATAATACATGCATAATATAGTTGTACCCGTGCGAAGCCGGGGCGGGTCGCTAGTTTTATAATAAAAACAAAGCAAACTGTGAATTAATTAAGTAACCAAAGTTGTCGTAAGTTGACCCAAACAAGTCTGAACATGCGCCCACACAGTGCAGTAGTCGGCGCAAACACGATGCCAGATACAAAAATGCACAGATGTCGTTACAGACTTGAGGCTTCACGTCCACGCGTCCCATTTGCACCGACTTATGTCTGTACAGACACGCTGCGCAGACTAAAGTCTGTGCCGTGTGGACCCACCTTTATAGTGCTTTACCACAGGCCAGAAGCCGTACTGCCTAACGCGCGGATGCTTGCCATCGCTTTCAACAACTCCTTCATTAAGAAATGATAGACTTCAAAATTCCAATTTCGTGTCGTCTCTAGCATGCGCTAAGGCTGCTTGTCCACTGAAGCGGAGCGGAGCGAGAGGGTAATGCGGAGCGGAGTTGCCGACTATATCTGTCCATCGACGCGGAGCTAGATACCGGGGCGAGGAAATAAATGCAGAGCGATTTCTTTTTCATAATTTCTGTCAATATCGTCGCACCCGAGAGAGGGTGAGGTCCCTTTAATTAAGCAAAGGCTAGTTTATCATTCTAATCTATGACTTATTGTACACATTTCAGCGGAGCACGTGATAACCCAGAACCAGGACCTGAAGGAAGCGATGAACTTCCTGGCGGAGTGTCCGCTGCTCAAGATCGAGGATCTGCTGCCGTTCTTCAGTGACGTCGTCACCATCGACCACTTCCGCGACCCCATCTGCGAGTCCTTGCAGGTGCATATTAACCACGTGTTGACTTGACCCCTCGTATGCGGGAAGTGAAAAAAAACCTGTATTAGTGTCAACTGTTTCATATAGCCAATTTTATAGATACAAATAAAAATGGAAAAAGAATGGCTTCAATTTGGATCCGTGTCTTAAGCATACGAGGCCATCTCAGGTTCACGCACAAATTTTTGATACAGCAAAAAAACTTCATCTAAAGCCAAGTTTAGTATGCGAGAAAAATCGAGCAAGCTGCATCGCGGCGCTCGGTTGACCGCTTTACGGATCGGCCACGACTTCGCGCGTTTAGCGGCGCGGCGAACGTTTTCTGTGTTCAATGCGCAGGCAAGACGCTCGTACAGTGGCGGCACACGCAATGAACTGATAAAACGCTCGCCGCGCCGCTAAACGCGCGAAGTCGTGGCCGAGCCGTTAGACTCGTCAACTTCATGACTCCGCAATGTAGTTATGCTGTATCACAAGTATCATAACATAACATAACAAATGGTTTCTTTATTTTTCACAGGAATACAACTGCCAAATTAAAGAATTAAAATCTGAAATGGACGAAGCCACGCAGGCTGCTGAATCGGTAAGCTATTTTGCAGATCTATAGTCATCGTCAGCATAAGTCGGAAGACATCGACGTTCGAACAAAGGCTACCTTCGTCCACTATATTTCGTTTTTGACGTGAGAACGTCTAATAAATCGATGAACGCCGGCTGCATACACGAAAAAGGATGACGCAATGTAACGTACAGTCGAGTTCTCCAATATCTGTACAGCCAACCGTTCATCTATACTAATATATAAAGCTGAAGAGTTTGTTTGTTTGTTTGTTTGAACGCGCTAATCTCAGGAACTACTGCTCCGATTTGAAAATTTCTTTCAGTGTTAGATAGCCCATTTATCGAGGAAGGCTATAGGCTATATATCATCATGCTAACTCCAATAGGAGCGGAGCGGAGCGGAAGAATGTTTCAAAATCGGGGGTTTTTCAAGTAAAACTTCTATAGGCGCTAATCTCAGGAACTACTGCTCCGATTTGAAAAATTCTTTCAGTGTTGGATAGCCCATTTATCGAGGAAGGCTATATGCTATATATCATCACGCTAACACCAATAGGAGCGGAGCGGAGCGGAAGAATGTTTCAAAATCGGGGGTTTTGAAGTAAAACTTCTATACAGGCGCTAATCTCAGGAACTACTACTCCGATTTGAGAAATTCTTTTAGTGTCAACACCAGGGGGGGGGGGGTTGAGGGGGGTGAGGGGCGCGGGGGGGTTAAGGGGGGATGAAAATTTCATTGATTTTGCCGTAGGATGCACCGTTTTCAAGATATTTGACAAAAAAAAACTTGAAGTAAAACTTGAGGTAAAACTTCTATAAGGCACGCTTGATTTGGGATGGGACGAACGCGGGTGTGCGGGGGGTGCTGTGTGGGAGGGCGTGCAGGGGGTGCGGAAGGGTAAGGGGGGTTCGGGGTTGCTGTGCGGGAGGGTGCGGGTTGGAGGGTGCGGGGGGGGTCATTTTTTTATTATCGAGGAACTAAGGAGAGCCATAATTGATGAAAAACCAATTGAATAAAAAAAATAAGCTGCCTAAATTACTAATTCCACGCGGACGGAGTCGCGGGCAAAAGCTAGTAAATATATAAACATGAACCTTATGTTACGGTAATAAGGTCTATGTACAGATATTTATGAACGGTTGGCTGTACAGATATTGGAGAACTCGACTGTACATGCAGCGTTACGTAACGTTACATGTACCTACAGAGCAGTGAAGGCCAGTTGCAATATTAGCGCTCGGGTAATTTTCAATGCGGAGGGATGCGGGGTGTGGGGTTGAATGTTTTGTTATGACGTTGTCACGTTAGACTATCGTCCGTAAACCGACTTTACAGACAACCGGTTTTTATCTTTATGTTGTAGGTCCGTTCAGACATCAAGTCGTTCCGCAACCGCAGCGTTAAAGTCTCCGTGTCGGAGACGTGTTGCCTGTGCGAGATCGCGCTGCTCCTCCGTCCTTTCTACCTGTTCCCGTGCGGTCACAAGTTCCATAGCGACTGCTTGCTGACTGAGGCTCAGCCTATACTTGGTAAGTGGGCCATTTTAATAAAAAGTGTATACACATATATACATAATATTCTTTATTGAACATCAAAAACAGTACAGAAACATTAACAAAAATAAAAATTCAGGCAGAAAATAGGCAGTCGGTTATAGCTCAAAAGCGAAGCTTAACTTTTTTTTTAATAAGGAAATTTTGGGGTTTTCTGACTTAGAATCAAGAGCGCTCTTCATTTTGATGAGTAAAAAAAATTACCCTAATATTCCATACAATTTTGTGGGGAGCCATATAAGCTCACAAAACTGACTCAAAAAATAAGGATTCTTTCTTTATATAAAAATGAACAGTAGTCGTGATTTCTAATAAGAAAACCCCAAAAGTTCTTCATTAAACAAAAGTAGGTAAAGGGTGTATTTTTTTATTGAAAATTCGTAAGTACTCACCGCTGTGAGTGTATGTGTGCCAGGCCTTATACTACGAAGTGCAAAATTCGAACTTCGTATCGTGCCGTTCCGCTCACGCTAATAGCATTTAATACGAGAGCGAGCGAGACGGTACGATGCGAACTTCGATTTTCGAATTTCGGAGTAGCCCCCCTGGGCCGGATTTAGAGGTCAGGACATTTTGGGACAACGAAAAAGTTCACTGTACAAACCTGTTTGAAAAAAAAACGGAAGAGTTGCTGACCCGTTAAAAATTGGGTATTTTACATTCCTCAGGTCCCGCCCGCCGCAACAAGTTAGCGGACCTCCAACGCCAACTGAACGTTCTCTCAAAGATAGAACTGTCTACCATCACGTCCAGCGGGCTACCTCTGCGCGAGCTACTACGCAACGAGATAGACGACATAGTGGCCAATGAATGCATCTTCTGCGGGGAACACATGATCAACTGTATAGACAAGCCGTTCATAGCGGAAGAAGACTGGGATAGGGTCATGAAGGAATGGGAGTAGGCTGGGGAGCTAGTGATGACTCGGAAATATATGTATAATAACATCAAACTGCCGCGCGTGAATCAATCAACCAAAATAGATCACTTTATTTTCAAAAACATGGAAAGTTCTGATGATAATGCAAAGAAGCACTAATGTGATAAATTAGTGCTTCTAAAATTTCACCTTGTGTGAATTACGTTTTAATAAATGTGTCTGGGCGCGGCAGTTACTGGTTTTTATTAGACTGAAATCCTTTTGGCGACTAAGGTCTAAAAAGAAAAATGACGACATGGAAAAATTACTTACCAAGTTTTTTCCCAACTTTAATCGACACAGAAACATAGGTAGGTTTAGGTTATGCTAAGTTTGCATCGGCCCGAAAGGCCAAAAGCACACAGAAGAAGCTCGTCGACACTGTTTCTGTGTCAATTCAAATTGGGAAAAAACGCTACTGTGAAAATAAGCTTCAGTAAAAAACTAGTGAGAAAAAATGCATTTGAGAAAAATTTCGTCATTTTTATACGTAGTCATTTTTCCCTTTAGACCTTAGTCGCCAAAAGGACTGAAATCAAAGATACGTACGAGGGACTAGAGGGATGGTGAAATTTAATAAAGTTCCGACGGCTATCACATGCATCATCTGATTAATAATAATAACATTGTCACAGACTACTGGTGCTAACCAAAATATCAGCCAGTTAAAAGTAGTACCGACGCGGCGACGTCTTACAAAATGTTGAAATATACCTTCCTGCTTCAACTTATCGTTTAAGAGGGTTTATACCTGCTGAGCTGGCAACGTTGCATTTTTGTTAGTTTTTCTCGATTATTACATAAAAATTGAATGAAAATTAAAAATGTTTTGTATACAAATTGTTCTAATATATAAGTTAATGTGTCTACTGCAATAAAAATTCATGATAAGACTTTTGTTCTCTTTAAAAACCGTTAGAATTTGTTCGTTTTTAAAGAAAATAAAAGTCTATCACGAATTATTATTGCAGTAGACACATTGACTTATGTATTAGAACAATTTGCATACAAAACATTAATTTTCATTCAATTTTTATGGAATAATCGAGAAAAACTAACAAAAATGCAACGGTGCCAGCTCAGCAGGTATAAACCCTCTTAAGTCAAGTTAGAGTAAAAATTAATCTGATGTTGCTAAATTAACCACCACTCTGTTCCTAACTGACTGAAATACATTATCCAAACCGGCTGAGCAGCTTAGAAATGTTTCAAGATTCCATAATCGTCTTGATATTACAAATTGTATCTGATTCGTAACATCAAGACGATTATGGAATAGTGAAACATTTGTAAGCTGTTCAGCCAGCCGGTTTGGATAATGTAATGTATACAGTATTTATCAGAAATCGCATGAAGAAACTCGTGCTGTCAGTTTATTTTTTTTTTTTTTGTCTCACTAGATCTGGCCCCAAACGTTTAGACTTCGAGCATATTGTGTCATCCATCACTCTTTTAATAAGTTCCTAATATTTTATGTGACAGATATATCTATCATGACTATTTGTTTATTTTGTTCGAATAATAAGAGACGGCATTGCAGGTATTTCCTACGTAAAATATGAAGAACTTAACAGAAATTGGTGATACAGGCCTAGTTTTCATAGGGTACCAAATCAGACTGAAGTATCTTTGGCTCAGGCCTGAAATGTCCGTTTTCCTAAAATGTATCTTTCCCAAAATGTGTGATGTATATGTATACAAAAGACGTGACATATTATGGAAAAGCAGACATTTTAGGAAAACGGACATTTCAGGCCTGAGCCGTATCTTTCCCCTGATGAAAGCTTATTCCTCCTCACTCTCATAATTATAACACTACTTTCTGTGATACGATATTATATTAAATTCTCTCTACTTGGCCATGTATGTATTATCGCTTTACTACAAAAACTTAGGCGACCGTTAAACACGTGTTTTTTTTATGCATGTTATTCATAGAAAATTGGCTAAGTAAAGTTTTTTGAAGAGGTGCTAAATATATTTTTTTTCGACAGTAGTCTTCTTCTAGACCGAGAAACTGCAGCTGTTTTATTTTTATCTCCTATTGTTTACTGGAAATATTTTTTTAAGTGTTCGAGATGACATTTGTGAGATTTAATGGCTGACAAGCGGTTCGTGCTCAGTACTTAGCAGAAATAGAAAAATAAACGAAGTCAATTGTCAATGTCAAATGAAATCTAACCGTTTGCGTTTCGTTTACTTTGCTTTGTCCAAAAAGCAGTTCCAAAATATTGATCAAAAATATTCAATCGTGATTCAATTATCGTGCATAAGTCGTGGAGAAATGCGGTGAAATTGTAAGTCCGGATTTTGTGCGGAGGTTGTTAAAAATAGTCCAAAAATCACACCAAAACGCAAAGCAAACGAAACGCAAACGGTTTGACATGGACAAAAGTGACAGGTGACTTAGTTTTTTTTTCTGTTTCTACTAAGTACTGAGCACGAACCGCTTGTCAGCCATTAAATCTCACAAATGTCAACTCGAACACTTAAAAAAATATTTCCAGTAAACAATAGGAGGTAAAAATAAAACAGCTGCAGTTTCTCGATCTTCAGAACGCCGACTGTCGAAAAAAAATATAATTAGCACCTCTTAAAAAAACTTTACTTAGCCAATTGGAATTTTAGGGATGCCTAGGTTTTTGTGGTAAGGCCACTAATGTTAAGGGAAGTTCGAAATAAACTTTTTAAATACATTTTGTGAAATCATCATTTATTGAGAAAATTGTGTTATCAGATAGTGATAAACAATAAATTAATTAATTATATAAGGATTTAAATAAGAAGAGACCACTTCAAATCCTAGGCGTACAGGACACTGTCCTAGTTTCGTATTAGAGACTTATTGTACAAACATAAACACGTCAACACTTGTTACATTATGCACAGTGATCGCGTCGCGAGGCCGCGCTCGAGGCGTATCTAAAAACAATTGACTAAGGCAATTCATTGACTAGCTGCAGCACCGTCGACCTCCATCTGCTGGGGGCCTGTCTTGTCACCCTTATCGTCTACTTGCATAGATTCTACTTTCTTCTCCTTCTCCGCGTCTTCCTTAGGGCTATCTTTATTCTTATCTTTGCTCTTGTCGCGCTTCTTCACGACCTTTGTACTTTTTTTGGGACTGCCTTTCTTGTCCGCCTCTTCGCTTTTGTCTTCGGGTTTCTCTACTAGGACGGCTCGGTTCTCGGGTCGCGTGTCAGCCGCTTCGGGCTTCGACTCTTCTTTAATCTCTTCTGGTTTCGCTTCGGCTACGTTTTCCTCTATTTTCTGTTCGTCGCTCTCCTGCGCGACGTCCTTCATCTCTTGAGTATCAGGCTGCGCCTCCTCTTGGGTGTCCTCGTTCGCCTCGAGCTCGCCGTTCTCCGGCGGTTTGTCTTCCGGCGCCGGGTCGGCGGGCGGCGCGGCGGTCCGACCGTCCGCTTTGGCCTCCAGCACGGCTATACATTTCTCAATACACTTGATCGCTTCCTTCCGCGCCTGCCGGATGTTGTCTTTGCCCTCCGTTTCTATATTGTCTAGTTTGATGAGATTTCTCGTAAGCATCTCGTCGAGGAAGATGTATTTCTTGTCTTTCTTCGTGCCGACGAAGTTTTCTACTTCAGACATGAGGTTGAGAACGTCGGTCTGAATACTGAGGATCAGTGTGATGGGATCCTTGGGCGAGGATTGGGGTTTGGGCGGCGGAGGCGGCGACGCGGCGTGGGGCTGCTGCGGCGGCGGGGGCTGCTGCTGCGGGGGCGGCGGGGGCGGGGGCTGCGCGCGCGGCGCCGGCTCGTGCTTGGCATGTTGCTCCTCCGGGTGCGGCTGGGCCTTGGGCGACTGCGAGCGCTGCGGAGAGGCTCCCCTCGTGAACGCGGCCTGAGGGTACGCCTTCTGCTGCACGAAGGGCTGCGGGCCCTGGCGGAAGCCTTTGTTGAAGGGCGTGCCGAAGGCCCGGGTGAAGTTGGGCGGGTGGTGGAAGGTGGCGGGGCCCTCGTCGGCGAAGTACTGGTCGCGGTCGACGTGCGGCGGCGGCGCGTAGTGCGGCTTGGGCTCGTGCTCGGACTTGTTGATGACGGGCTCGTCGCGGCCCTCCACGAAGATGGGGATGTGTCGCACGTTGGAGTGGTGGTCGGGCGGCGGCTCGTGGTGGTTGCTCATGGTCGCGGGGCGGGCGGCGGGGGGCGCGGACATGGACCTCTGGCTGCGCTCGTCAGCATCTACCGAAGGATCTGTGGCGCTCTTCTGGCCGAGGTCGACTGTGTTCCTGAGACCGTACTGTGGAAGGAAGGGGCTGTCCTGCGACCCGCTGGGGAGCTCTGTCTGTGTGGCGGCGGTGGTCTGTTGCGGCTGCGGCGACGCGGGCGCGGGCGGCTGCGGCTGCGGCGGCGGCGTGTGTTGTGGCGGGGGCTCCTCGAACCGCCGGCCCCAGTGCGCGGGGAAGTGGTCGCGGAACTCCGGCGGGATGTCGTCGAAGGGAAATCTGTCCAAGTCACCGAATCTCTCGCCGAAATCTGCAAACATGAAACGTTTCGATTCAAAACCTGCAAGCAAGTAAACATTCGTTCAGAATGTTGTTTGCTACGTTGCACTGTTAGACGATTGCGAGTGAGATACTACCATTTATAAAATTGGCATGTGATGCTGGGAAGCAATGAGAAGACTATTACCCACAAATCTAAATTAAGGCTCTGAAGCGTCTCAACCACCGTAACTTGTTTGTTACATTAGTCGACAATTATATCCATGAACTAAAAGAAAAATACAAAAATACCATGCCACTTCGCGATTACACAGACCACACGACATGGTGGTAGTTGGTTTTTTGTTTAGGTCATGGGCTTAAATTGTAAATTTCCGTGACACACATGATACGTCCGAGTCTTACTTAAACCCTTTGAACGTCACTGTAGGTATCTTACAAAAGTCATCACCTACACGACGTGTCATTATGCCATAAGCGAATTCGATCTTTGAGAACCCACACACGTAGGTAACTATTGCACTTTGTAGTTCGAAAGTACGTGGGTCGATAGCGTTGTAGGCACGACAGCTCTAGACAACCTTAGACGTCGCTGACGCAGTGTTGCGATTGATACGGCAATCGCCGTAGGTAATATACGGCGGCAATTTGACATTGAAAAGTCAAAACATACGATACACTGCATCCGCGGAGCTGGCGTATATCGTATCAAATACAATACAAATATTCTTTATTAATCACCAAAAACATTACAGTGACATTACAAAAATAAAAATTCAGGTAGACAATAGGCGGTCTTATCGCTAAAAAGCGATCTCTTCCAGACAACCAATTACTCAAAAATTAATAAATAACAACAGACTAATGTAGGTGGTAATTAGTATATTAAAGTTAATAAATAATAAGCAAATGACAGTAATATATGTATTACTAGCTGCGGCCCGCGACACCGTCTGCAAAGAATTCGTTTATCGCTATTCAGCGGAAACAGTACAATTTTCTGGGATAAAACTATATCCTATGGCCTTCCCAGGGATCTCAAACAATTTTCATACCAAATTTCATCTAAATCGGTTTAGCGGTAGCGTGAGGAGGTGACCGACAGACACACTTCGCATTTATAATATTAGTACCTACGAATTTCAAAAACGGCATTTTATTTTTCCTCTAAATTCAGTTATTTCTGCTTTTAGACGCGACAATCCAAATTTTTACAGTCGCTGGCGTTCAAAAGGTTTAATATGGAATATTTTGGAGGCTAAAGGGCGAATAATAATATAGGCGGATTAGTTACCGTCGCCGGCGTCCTGACTGGAGGGCCGTCGCTTGCGCGCCCAAGTGGCGGGCCGCTGCCGCAGACGGGCCGCTATGTCCGGGTGCCGCGCCGCGAGCGAACTCCACGCGCCCGAACCCTCCTCCTCATCAAACGGGAAGCCTCGCTGTTGACAACGAAAACCACGGGTTAGATATCGCTTAACCTCAGACAGTCACCTTAGATGTGAATCATAAAACGGTTGCTCGGCGAAAACTTATTAACTTTCACAATTTATTTATATTCTCGCAGAAAAATATCGCCATCGCGTTTGTCTATATTATATTATTTAGACAGAAGCATGAAATGCAGTATAAAATTAACAAAACCAAAAAACCATTATCGCTGTACAGATACACAATATTACAAAACCTTTACTATTTGCAAATATACCGTGAGAAATTGCTTGTCCACTCAATTCGTTACATGCTCAGTTCAGAAAGATACAGCCAGTCTTTCTTTACGACGCCTTGCGGTTGATTGTATCAAAATTATTAATTTTCGAGTACAATTAACGCATCACAATAACGTTAGCACAAAAATTAACACAGAAGTAGCGCATGGATGGTAAAAACTTATCTATAAATTGAGGTCGTCACTTAAAAATTAAACGGTCAAGTTATCTTTACGAAAGTGCGATATCCACAAGCGTGTTATTGTAATGAGCGCACGCTGTCATACGACATCCTGTTAAAACAGGATTGCTCATAGTAAATACAGGAAACCTTGTTTATTTTTAACGTGTCACAGTTTGTAAAAAACCCAGGTGCGGAGTACGGTAGTGGCGAGGAGCCGGCCATATAAGGCAAGGACGGTCGAGGGCGGCCTCAAGTCGAGACTTTCTTGTGGACCGTGTTATGTTAATATCAGTTCGGAACAGCTTCAATTACGGAAACACAATTGAATATTGTTTTGGAATTGGATACGGGTAGGTCGGGAGGAGCGAGAGACGTAGTACTCGCAAGTCATGCTTCGCTTCATGTGTGAAAAATATGCCTGAAATTTAGTTTGAGAGCTGTGTGTTAGCGTTCGTTCGTTCGTAGTTATCTAATATACAGGATTATTTATATGTACATGAGTTAGTGTAAAATCTTTAGGAGATTCGTCAACACAGCCCAGCCGGCTCTTTTTTCAACTTTATTGTCTACAATTAAAGTTGATCGCCAACCTTAAGCCTGAAGCTAAGCAAACAAAACAATAACAATGTCCAAGAGACAACTGTGTCCACACAGCGCATCGTCATCACTCACCCGTGAGCATGCCATTGTCGCGAGTCAACCGGCTGCACAAATTACATATCATTACAGAAAATGCGCTCAAATTATAACTTATGCGAATCGTTTGGCTAACGACTTGTGACTCGTGTTTACCGGACAGTTAATACTCATATTCATAAGCAATCTTGGCAATCAGAAGCGTTCAGTTCCATTAAAAATAAATTGCCGCGCAGACATAAATTTATGGAGATTTTTTATCTTTGACAAATTGATATTAATTTATCTTATGGATCATGTTCGAAATTTACCTTATTATTTTAGTGTGAAATAAGAGGTCTGTTTTATAATTAAGATATAATTCTGCCTGCGTCTCCGTAACTAGTACTGCAATTTGCCACAATGACGATCTAAAAGGACGGTAATTAACAAAAAAATCGGATTACATTTTTCATCAGGAGTATCAGAATACGCAGTCTTCAATTAACTTAAATATTTTGTATAAACTTTTATGACGTTCTAAAATTAAATTATGACTTAAATGTCCTTACGATTCTGTTTACCGCAACTTTACCTCAACGCCATTCATCGACGCCAGGCACTGACCAAATCCAACTGTGAATAAATTAGGTCGACTTCTCAGAACTACAGATTCGCATTTAATTCCTGCGTGGGATGTTATGCTCTTTTATATTAGCTGTAGGTAAATAAACCGTAAATCACTCGGCATGTGTCAATCCAGAGAGATCGCCAATGCAACGCATTAGGATCTTAATGACATAACGCCTCGATAAAAAATATGGTTTACGGGGATAATTATTGTGCAAGTAACGAGTAAAGAAGGGAACTAGTTGGTGACTAAATAATCCGGTTCCGACTACGAATATTATTCGTAGGGTTCCGACTATCTTGTCACAAGCACTTCAAAGATATATCAGACATCGAACAATACAATATCAATATTAAATGTTATTGCATAAACTATGCTGTAGGATATCTCGTAGAGTCCAAAAGTAATAATTTGTCTATTATCACATCACTACTAAACACGTCAAGCACTTTACTAATGATAAAACTAACATTCACTCAGGATATCGCCCCAATATTGACTGAATAGCGCAAATCCATTTGCATATTACTTACATAAAACTTTCGGTAAGTAATAATTTAAGTCCTTGTAAAACTACGAATACAGAAAGAGCTTTCTAAAAATCGAATAATGCAAAAGGAAGGAATATTCTACACGTGGAAATTCTGTAATACAAATATCGCTTGTAGAAAGTCTAGGAATCTTGCACGAACACCCGCCATGTTTGTTTAGAATATTAAGCAACATATGTAATACACGGACTTGCCAATAAGTTTCTCTCTTACGTATCATTCGAGTTATGAAGACGACCTCAACGACCGTACATCAATGGATTGTAAGGTATGAGATCATCGTGGACGAGGCAAAAACCGATTACCACAATATTAGCACAGCAGATTAGTAAACTGCGTCGCATGAAAATATAAACAACTCTTCAATATCATATTAAGCTAGACTAGTTAAATGTGCAAATCGCCATTAAAATAATGTAGACTTTAGGTGCTGTGTTAATAGCGAATTGATAACGTAGCACTAGTCGTCTCAGGTGTTAAAAATTGCGTCGTAAAATAAAACATATCTTCGTCAGTTTTTTGCAAGTCAATGACCAAGCGTTGATGGCAATGAGACAAAAAATCTTTTGAACGTTAAAAATTAAGGTTATTGTCGACCAACGAGACGTGGGCTGTTCGGATATTATTTTGTGGCGACAACACAATAAGGAACCATTTAGTACCTATTTAGCACAACATATGCTACGTTACTGAAAACGAAGATTCTATTGATTTGTTAAGGCATTTTTACACGACTACTGCCCTCCCAGCTCTTCATTGTTTAACAGTTTTATATTTTTAACACTTACATTGGTCTCATTCTGAGAGGAGGCCTAGGCTGGGATGATGATTGGTCCAGAAAGACAAGTGTCCAGATTTACTTCAAATATGGCACATTGAGAAGTTAATTTGGAAATACAGTTTCTTGGTTAAAAATATAAAACTACTAGCTGTTGCCCGCGACTCCGTCTGCGGAGAATAGGAGTAGGTGTAAAGGAATAGCCTACAACCTATTCTCAGTCCTACCGAACATAGCGAAAAAAGTTTCGTGAAAATCGGTCAAGCTAGCCATCTCGGAGGAGTTCGATAACAAACACCGTGACACGAGATTTTTATATATTAGATTAAGGGGACAACATGTGGCGAAAAATATACATCTTAAAATGTGTCATCCATAAACAAGACCTTGTGTAACAGAAGTTGACGTAAAATTCCCTTGCACAATCCGCAAAAATGGTCAAGAATGAAAACAACTTCCGTTCGTAGAAGGAAACGTTTAGAAATTGTATAATTATTCGTATGCTGATAAAGAAATAGCATTGGTCATCGAAAACAGTACTGAATCCGCCATATTTAGCCGAGTGTGGGTGTTACGTCGCGGTGGCGTCACGAGGCAACTTTGAGTCCGTTTATGTGCAAACGATGGATTTGCCGTCTAAGCTAAATGTGGGATGACATCATCTCCTCGACTTAGAATGTTTACAAGAAGAATAGCCGTGAACGTGACCGAACACCGGGTAAGGCCGAAAAGTCAACAATCAAGCAAGACCTGTGAGGCACTACTTAAGTGAAGAGACACTTTTTACTGACTTAAAAAAATATATTTAGACCAGGAGCCTCTTCGGACTCGCGTCTGGCAAGGAGCCAGTTCTAAAAGATTCCTGATGTCTCCACCACGGGATAGACCAGGGAAGACAAGAGTCCGAAGGGCTGGGGGCGATCTACAGTTTCTTAGTTACAAAAAAAGACTTGTAAAACTATTTTAGTGAAGGTAGTAATAACTTTCTCAGTTCGTCTATATTTTTTTCATGCTCAGCAATAACTTTTAAGCAGTAAAGCGGTTTTATTTTTATTTTAGTTCGATATGAAATATTGTGAAGGATACAAGTTAGTGGTACATTTAGTTTTGCAGACGGACATTGCGTTATATCTGCTGCTATATGCTGCTAAATAAAATATCAAATATTGATTAGTCGTGACATTCTGCTAGGTTTCTTTCCAAGTTAGATTCGGAACTAAACTCGACATATTACAGAATATTACGACTCTTAGTGAAAATAAACGGATCACTCACGTCTTAAAACGAGTTTAACCCGACATGTTTCGGGCTAATCCGTAGCCCTTCTTCCCGGAGTCCCACGTCACGGCGGCTGCCAAACGCGCACAATTAACACTCTTATTAATTAAGACTCTTGTTGTAACTTCGAGCTATTTTATTTAAACAGTGACCTACGCATCCTTTTATCAACTTAGATTATCGAAAAAGCCTGCACTGCCAGCAGAAGCTAATTTTGTATTACCAAAAACAGGTTTGCTCTGGCTGGAGTGCCTACTTAAAATTAGACATGACAGCAGCACTGGGTTTATGGCTTACAAGCAATATTTACTGATACCCAATCGGCAACGTCCGAACCAACTAATGGTGGTCCATTTACACGTATATTTACGACCACGGTGAGTTTACGCGTGTTCCTAGATGCAATTTTGCAACTGTTACAAACTTACAACCGTTAATAACATTACATATTCAGGACAAGCACTTGCCCGTAAGTGATAAATGGGGTATTTCAAGCGAGTGCTTGCTCGTGCTACTTTGTTTGTTTTATGTTTGATGGAGGCCGGAGTATCTCGAGAAAAGTAATTAAAACTAACAACTATACGAGTCTTTGAAACTGTCTGGAGTATTTAAAACTAACGCATTAAAACTAGATCATAAATCTTCTTGTTTTTTAACGAAAATTTACGCACAAAGCAAATGCAGAGGAAAATTTTCAAAATCTATTATTCATAGCAAGCTACACGCGTTATAAAGGTTAGTATTTGATTTTAGTCTATATTGAAAACTATGTCGCTTTGAGAAACAACTAAGTTTCCATAGAAAAACAACGGCCTTATTTTGTTTTCTTCAATCAGTTTTATATGGACAAACAGTTCAACAAGAATTCTTAAGACCAGGTTATTCGGACACAGAAATATTCAAGGAGTACCCTCTCACCCGCTCAAGATATTTACAGAATTAATGTTATAAACCGTTAATAATCAAGAACGCTTTTTAAATTAGAACATAATATATTAAAAATTTTCAGATAACCTAGCCTTAACGCGATTATGAGACAATCGGCTGCGTGCGGGCGCGCGTGTGCAGTGACTCACGCCCGCAACGTCACGCGGTCATGTGTACGTTTGCGATCTTCTCAAGGGACAGACATAATAATAACACTAAGACAGAAACTGATGGTAAAATATTTTGCATTTATTTACAAGTGACTTTAAACAATTTAATTAATGTTTTAAGGAATAAATTAAATTGAAAAATCTAATATACAGGGTTATATTTAATTCACTGACATCCTCTTAACCCTGAATTCCTATCACTCAAACAAATGTTTTTTGTTTTACGACTTTTTAAAATGAAGCACTTTTTTTCCCATACAAATACACAGAGTATCGTAAAAATAAGAGGTAATCTCAAATTTTCAAAACGCTATTACACCAAAAATATTAAGTTATGACAAAAGCCGTAAAACAAAAAACATTTGTTTAAGTGGTAGGAGTTTAGGGTTAAAAGGATGCTAGTGAATTACAAATAACCCTGTATAAAAATCTCGTGTCGCGGTCGCGGTGTTTGTTATCGAAACCCTCCGAGACGGCTTGACCGATTTTATGAAACTTTTCTCTGCGTTCGGTCTACGTCTGAGAATAGGTCGTAGGCTATTTGTTTGTACCTACCCCTAGTCTTCGCGGACGGTCGTCGCTCCATCTTGTTGGAGGCCTATCTACACTGCGTCTTCCGGTCCGCGGACGCCACTCGAAAACCTTTCGGCCCCATCGGCCACCAGTTCTACGAGCGACGTGCCCTGCCCACTGCCACTTAAGTCTAGCGATTCTTCGAGCTATGTTCGAGACTTTAGTTCTTGCGCGAAAACTGCGATACTTTCCACAAGATAAGCTGTCACATCATTCTCTTAACTAATGTATCACCTTCGTTTAACAGAAATAGATACAAACTGATAAAAGAACACAGCAAAAGTAGGTACTAAGTAAGAACTTATCAGTACAACATGCAGTTCCATGAAGGAGATTGCAAAGGAAGTATTGATTGCAAATTTCGGAGAGGTCGATGCACCTACGGTCTGCACTGCGCCCTGAAGGCGAACTTAACAAAACTAAAGAAACGACGAGAACAAAAACGACTTTGAGGGTGCTAATTAACCTACCCACTGTAATTAAACAATTGGCCGTTTGTATACAGATAATCGCTTCTATCAATTATTATTAAACAGCATAATTTAGCAGAAAATAATAACGACTGTACGCTGCAGACAACTTTTGGTATAAACCAGTCTCTTGAACCAAAGCGTCGACAAAAAAGTATTTACCGAATTCTGAAGAGATCAATAATAAATCCATGATTAGGTAGAGACCTAATCTAAGTTGTTTTCATGGATACAAATATATTAATTTGGATGTGAATACCTTGACACCTTTAAAGAAATACGCGTGTTCTCTATGCAACAATGTAGGTAGCAAATTGTCTTAATACGCAGTGCACAAGTGGTCGGTTACTTGTGAATCATTAAGATTCATAAGCACCACCTACGTATTATACGCAACCTACAGACAACATTTAATTTAGGTTTATACCTAACTAAATGTTAAAACTTTAATTTGTACAAAAAATCTGCTTGTTACTCTTGCGAAACACTACATAAGTGTTGAAAACAGCGTGTTTAATTTTAAAAGTAAGCCAAAACCTAACCCTGTAATATTCAGGACAAGGTTTCCTGTAAAATAATCATAGTAGATAGTCGGTTACAGTGGACATTTTACATAAGGAAGGATAGTCAAAGTTTATTTTAGAACACTCGTCAAGGACGCTTTCAAATTACCTAAAAACAGCTTCCTATTTATATTTCCTTATATGTGTAGACAGAAGTCTTTATTTTGGAGTCCAGGTGTTACTCACTGGCTAATTGCGCCAGCCTGGCTACCTGCCAACTGCTCACATGGAAGTTGTTTGAACATCTTTTTGGAATAACGGTCGGTTGCCGAAATTTTAAATGAAACCCATATTATTAAGCTTAATTAAAAAAAAAAAATCAGTTTAATTGTCTGTAAACCGTGTATATTTAAGATTAAACTGTGTTTATTTCAAAGTCAAAATAAATAATCTTAATAAGGTAATGTTCAGTACCTAATAAAACTAAATAAGTTTGCGAAAAGTTCAAAGTCCTATTGTAAACTCTTACCTCATCGCCCTTGCCGTGGTATTCCGGGGGCTTGTCTAAAACAACAGGAGATTCCATTTCCTTAATCCTAAACACTGGAATGTATCACAAATAAACACTTCACTCGAATGCGTTAAACACGCGAAATATTAATTCTGATATATGTAACGTACTGTATCGTGTCTCACTATATACTGAAGCCGGTGGCGATAAACGCTCGTATTTATACAGGCAGTGGGAGCCGTTCGAGAACCGTCCGGATTGTTCGAGAACGCGGTTCCTCTAGACCTTTCGAAGCGACCGTTGACAATACAAACGCGTCCATTGCTTCGTCAGCAAGCATACCCGTCCGCTTTTGTATTCGTTTCATAACAATAACAGCAATGTATAACTGGAGTGACTCTACAATTTAGTCGTTTAATTACTGGGGAATAAAAACGCGCCGGCGTAGTTCAGTTTTGGAACTTTCGAGTCCCTCTACTTAATCCGGGTAAAGAAATGCACGCCCTTTGAAAGCAATTTATATAAACATAATTTTTTGTTCGTTTTCCTCGGTTAATAAATTCATTTTTTTTGACGTAATTACCATCTTCACCTGGTAGGGGTATGAAAAGAATAAGTAGGTAATTTATGTTTTATTTTACTCGATGCCATTTGTGATTCATCGAATGCAATTTATTTACTGCAGTGACAAGGCAATGCCAATTACAAGTGTGTGTTTATTATTAAACTTTCCTTCAGCAATCCTTATACATAGAAGACTGATTCAAACTTTCGTGATGTCATTAAGGAAGACACCTTGTAATTTCTTTAATTTTTTTAAAAAAATCTTATTCAATACCGGATTAGCAGTTTGTTTATGGTCATTAATCCAGCTATCTATACAAAATTTAAAAAATCTGACGTTCGGAAAACAAGCAAACTCACTTACCTACCCATCTATTGTTTACAAAAGTAAGGGTTTTATTTGAATCAGCCGCTCTTCTCAGATTCTCTTTTGTGCTAAAAGTACCCTCTCATACCTGGCATGGGATTATCCTATTCTCTTATCTATTGACTCCTGCGAATAAAAAATTGTTTGAAAAAAAAGTTGTAGATATGGCATGTCATAAAATGCAACACAATGTGCCTAAGCAGCAGAAACAATGGGTGGGTGGAGCAATAGCTGTAAAGTCGTCTACATATATCAACACAGCAAAGGATAGAGCTATCCTTGTATTTAAACATTATTATCTAATGCTTCAGGTAGTTTTTCACCAGACTACAACACCGCGGCATTTAATTTACTCGGTGAAAAGGTCATTCACCCGTTATAGAAAACGTATTTAGATCACACAATGCAGATGGCATACTAAGGCACGTCCGCATATATGCATTGTAATTGAACTCTAGACAGGCATTTTAATTAAAAGCTTATATGCCTACTCGTAAGCCAGCAATCATTACTTTTATAATATTTGATATTTAAAAAGTAATCTAAACCTCTGCTGCCAGTGATTCCAGAAAGACACGAATTGTTTAAAAATATTTTCACTCGTACGACAACGCACCGAGCGTTTAATTTTTCATTTTTTTTTTATTGTACGGTGTGCATTTACTTATTAAAAAAATATGCAAATAGATGAAAAGAAAATCACCACTGGTACTCATATTTTTAGTAGTAAGTATCGTCCTTTTTATAATTGGGTTTAAATTGGGTAAGAAGAAGGGCTACGGATTAGCCCGAAACATATCGAGTTAAATCTATTTTTAAGACGTGAGTGATCCGTTTATTTTCACTATGAGTGAGTCTCACGGTAGTTTCATGTTTAAAGGGTTTAAATTTGCCGCGTTATCGACTGAGTTTTTCTGATGTCAAAACTGTCAGTTGTGACATTTTATAAAATACTAGCTGTTGCCCGCGACTCCGTCTGCGAAGAATAGGGAGGGGTAAGTATAAAAAATAGCCTACGACCTATTCTGACCTACCGGATATAGAGAAAAAAAGTTTCATAAAAATTGGTCGAGCCGTTTTGGAGGAGTTCGGTAACAAACACCGTGACACGAGATTTTTATATATTAGATGAGAGAGGATGTTAAGTTAAAACTGTTGTTTCTTTCATTTTTACAGGTGAGTGAATCTTTCGTTTCGTTTACAGTTAGTAAAATTGGTTAAAAACACAATAAGAGTCAGACCAAGATAAGTCTGCAACGATTGTGATAGCACACGCAGTGCAAGTGTTATACTATACGTCAAACTTCTATGAAATTATGACGTATAAATAAAACATCCACTGCGTGCGCTATCAAAATCGCTGTAGACTTATTTTGGTCTAACTCTAGTTGCCTACGTCTTTGTTTCATTACATCCCGATTTTCCAAGTTTAGAAGATTATAACATAACATCATTAGAAAACAACATTCAAAACCCCTGTTCCTGGTTTCTTTATATCTTTAGGGAACGTTTAATTTAATAACCGAGCATTCAATTTATATTTTTCCTTGTACCCTATTAAGTTATTGTTGATAGGGAGTCAAAATTAGTCCGTTTGATTTGATTACGCACTTTTTCGAGCCTTTACAATAAAAACAAAATAAAAAATCAGACAAGTTTAACAATGTTTAACAAGAAGTGAAGAAGTGTTCGGTTTGATACGTTTTTTTTTATTGTAAAGGCTTGTAAATGTACGTAATCAAACGGACTAATTTTAAATCCCTATTATCAATCTATACTTCTATACTAATATATAAAGCTGAAGAGTTTGTTTGTTTGTTTGTTTGAACGCGCTAATCTTAGGAACTACTGCTCCGATTTGAAAAATTCTTTCAGTGTTAGATAGCCCATTTATCGAAGAAGGCTATAGGCTATACACCGTGAAATTTTAGTGGTTGTTTTCCCGAAACAAGGTGATTTAGTTTCGATTGTACAATCGATTTATAATTACTATTTTGACTAGTCACAAATCCAATTGTGAAAAACGAAAGTCGAAAATGACCGTAAACCAATAGTAACGCTTCGTTGGTACAAGTAGCGTACGATCGTACGATAGGTTAATAGGTTAGGTACCAACGAAGCGTTACTATTGGTTTGCGGTCATTTTCGACTTTCGTTTTTCACAATTGGATTTTTGACTGTAGTCAAAATAGTAATTATAAATCGATTGTACAATCGATACTAAATCACCTCGTTTCGGGAAAACAACCACTAAAATTTCACGGTGTATATCATCACGCTAACACCAATAGGAGCGGAGCGGAGCGGAAGAATGTTTCAAAATCGGGGGTTTTTGAAGAAAAACTTCTAAGGCGCTAATCTCAGGAACTTCTGCTCTGATTTGAAAAATTCTTTCAGTGTTAACACCGAGGGGGGGGGGGCTTCGTATGGGGATTAAAATTTCATTGATTTTGCCGTAGGATGTACCGTTTTCAAGATATTTGACAAAAATAAACTTGACGTAAAACTTGACAAAAACTTTTATAGGCACGCTTGACTTGGGACGAACGCGGGTGTGCGGGGGGTGCTGTGTGGGAGGGCGTGCGGGGGGTGCGGAGGGGTCGGGGGGAGGGGTTACTGGGGGGGTCCTGGGGCGAGCGGGTTGGAGGGTGCGGGGGTTGCGGGGGTAATTTTTTAATATCGAGGAACTAAGGAGAGCCATAATTGATGAAAAAGCAAATTGGATAAAAAAAGTGAGCTGCCCAAATTACTAATTCCACGCGGACGGAGTCGCGGGCAAAAGCTAGTTTCTTAATAATATCCGCAACACGCATCGTCAAAAGCTTAACAAAAACAGAAATAAAAATCCGCAACATGCTTCGTCAAGGAATATGGAATGTATCTAATTCCCACTCAGCACCCCGCCCGATCCAAAGGTGCCCATTATACTAGCAGCATTGCCCCGCTGAATAGCAATGGAGACCTGCTGGACCAACCAGGATCCAGAGCGGGGATCGTTGCCCTTCTCTCTCAATCTTCGCCCTATCTGTCTAAAAAACTCGCGGGCCTCATTACCCCAGGGTCCAGCAGTCTCCACAGCAACCGGCACGAAGTCATACATTGACTCCAAAGCTGAGTACTTGGCGGCATTCTCTGCCGCTGAACCCGCCAGCCTCACGGTCTGCCTCAAATCGGACGCAGCAAAAGTGCTTACGCACGTTGCGTCCCATAAAAGACACCGACCTCTCCGCCAAGGAATCAATGTAAGACCGTCCGGCCTCTTACCATCCGTCTGAGACAAACCTGGCGGCTCCAAAACACAAGGCACATTTACTGAAACCAGGGCCCGACGAATGATTTCATTTATCGAATGGTGCCTCGGAAACGGCCCGGCACATCTGTGGCAACTTAGACCATGGTCCCCGTTCTCCTCCACCATCACTCCACAAATGCAGCGATGGGCCTCACATACCTTGCCCCCCAGTCTTAAGGCCACTGCTACTCTTAAGGAGTCGTTATCGAGCAGTGTACCCAATTGAGGAGACGGCAAAGCATGCAGCCACGCCCCTGACTCTGGCTTTGTGAGTGCCTTAAGACGTGCCTGATCAGCTACCGAAACACCATCCAATAAGCGGGAGTAAGAGAGCTTACTTAGAATGTCGTCCCATCCCCTCTGAACCACAAGGTCATCTGGACGGTCATCAGTCGGACAGAGCATGGCCCATCTCTCCAAGGCCTCCAACACAAAAGGCAGGCGGATGTTGCTGCCATCCAGTGATAAAATACGAGCAACAAGATCCCCCGAACCATGTACGGAGGCCAAAAAGGCCACCAGCCCAATATCCCGCACTCGACGTACTCCGAGACCTCCATGACGAATAGGTAAGGCCGCCTGACACCACTGTTCTTCATCTAACCTTACATTAAGTACATTAAGTAATGAAACATAAAAGACCGACCTAAGCACCCCCCAGTGCCCAGCGGGAGAATGCATGCTCCTCTCCCGGCCTTCCAGCAAATGGCTGAGGCAGGACACTGGGTAGATGAAGTCCCCTCCCTACCCCTCCCCTCCTCAAAATATAACACGTTTTTTGTATTAATAATCAATAGAGAAGGGGACTTGTGACCGGGTTTTTTAGTCCGTGCAAGTCGGACACTGTCTGGGCCCTCCATTCCCAGTTCGTCCGAAGGGATTTTTCCCGAGCACAAGTCACTCTTCCTACCCTAAAGTAAAAAAACAGCAAAGACTTCGCGTCTTTGGCCCCTCTGGCGACTCATTCAAAAAAAAAAGTACTGATTCCAAAGTTTGCTTTAGCGTGTCATCGAACAAATCTAAAACCCGCTCAAACATCCAAGTAGGTGAAGTTCGCAAGACATATACCATCCGAGGCAAAGCGAAACAATTTCGCAGCAAAACGAGCGAAACATGTCCACAGATGCGTCAAATGCTCCCGTGCAGCCGAGAGTGCCTGCCTTTTGCGTTGTAGAACAGAGCTGACACCCTCAGGAAATATGGGAGCACCTAACAAATTTAACGACGATCTGTCAATCTGCACAATACCAGGCAAAAGAGACTCAAAATCCCCAAGGGCGTTTGTAGCCAAACCACTGCAACTAAAAACTTCGCATTTAGCTGGATTAACTTCCAAACCTACTGCTTTCAAAGCAGGAATCAATGTCCTCAAATCTTGAAGGATCACCTCTGGGCTTCCCCCCAAGATGCCATCATCAAGATACCAGACATTCAGAGGGGATTTTAAATCGGAAATAATCCTCTGAATAGCCAAGCAGAATAACAAAGGTCCCAATGGATCACCCTGCTGAGCCCCGACCTGCGACTGTATAACACTATCTGAGAAAAACAGATTACTCGAAGAGGCGTAGCACTGGTAAATAAATGGATACAGTGACGGGGTATGCTCCAGAACCTCATTGAGAATGGCATCTCTCTCCACGCTATTAAAGGCATTTTTAATATCAATCTTAACAATTATACAGTTTGATGCCTCCTGTTCCATAGTAAATAATCGATTGGAATGTATTTCTTAATTGGGTACAAGGAAAAATAGAAATGCCCAACCACGCTTCTTAACTTTTCTCATAAATTATAAAATGTCATAACTGACATTGTCACTGACTATCAGTTTTGACATCTGGATAACTCTGTCGATACTGCAGCATAATTCGACCTAATTAAAAAAAAAGTCGACACTTCTAAATACATGATTGAGTGTGGTTATGGTGTTCTTTACATAGATTTAATTTAGTATCAAGCAAACTACAATTTATTTTAATATATTTTTCTTTTTTAGGTTTTCAATTATCGTTGTACAACTAAATATTCTAATTAAAAACAAATTAAAATGTTAAAATAATGTCTGTATTGTATTAACGATTGCTGCGCCATAGTTGCAATGGTTGCAATTGCTCTATAATTTTTATGTAATTAACAAGGGTAAGAAAAACGTCGGTCATTTTACTCTTGAGTGCATAACGACGACAATTTAAGACCCATTTAAGAGTCGAAGAAGTTCGTTCACAGTCTACGGATGTCATTAAAGCGTATTGTATGTAACATTGTACGGAAGACTTTACTGCATAAAACAGGGTTAGGTTTTGAAATGACGGGCGTTATTCAAACCCTTGGTAATTTAGGAACAAAATATTTCATGTACAGTCAAGAGCAAAAATATGTATACACTTTAGTACCTTGTCACTTTAACCACTGTGACAGTTCATATATGGCAGTTCAAATATGACGAAAATAGACAAGGTACTAAAGTGTATACATATTTTTGCCCTTGACTGTACATACAATCGGTCCGCGATCTGTAATCTTTCTTTTAGCGGTAACTAGGTTATCGTGTACCAATGCGGCCACTCACATAACTCGAACTATGTTTGATTTAGGCCGGGGCCGCACTGGTAAGGCGACCGGCGACGCGACGCGACGGCGACTAAATCAAACATAGGTGATTTAGTCGCAGTCGCCGCTGCGGCCGCTGCGGCTGCTCACATAACTCGAACTATGTTTGATTTAGTCGCCGTCGCGTCGCGTCGCCGGTCGCCTTACCAGTGCGGCCCCGGCCTTAGTCACATCGCTGTCGCGTCGCCGTCGCCTTACCAGTGCGGCCCCGGCCTTATACAGGGTTATTTGTAATTCACTAGCATCCTTTTAACCCTAAACTCCTACCACTTAAACAAATGTTTTTTGTTTTACGGCTTTTGTCATAACTTAATATTTTTGGTGTAATAACGTTTTGAAAATTTGAGATTACCTCTTATTTTTACGATACTCTGTGTATTTGTATGGGAAAAAAAGTGCTTCATTTTAAAGTCGTAAAACAAAAAACATTTGTTTGAGTGATAGGAATTCAGGGTTAAGAGGATGTCAGTGAATTAAAAATAACCCTGTACAGGGTCTTACAAAATTACCCGTAATAACTGAAGGGTATGGAAGTACTCCAGTAAAGAATTAAATTAGTATATATTTTTTTTAGAAAAAAAAGAACAGCGCGCAAAATTACAGTTTTATTTACTGTTCATGGGGTTTCAGGCTTTAGGGGTTATTTTGTAACACCCTGTATACATAAAATATTACGTGAAACGGGTTCGAAGGCAAACCTTTAAAACAATATCTACGAGCAATACAATGTGCGTAAGGACC